>OX388149.1:2945032-4407549 GCA_947579745.1 Apocheima hispidaria | reverse complement strand
GGATGGTCGCATTGAGTAAGCGAGAGAGCTATTGTAAGATTGGCAACCTCGCACTCTGTGTCCAGTTTTTACCGACTAGTAGGTCATAGCATTGCGACCCGTCTTACTCAAAAGTGAAATTAGATAAAAATAACGCTGTGAAGACTTAATACTATCATACATGTGTGGCGTGTTGTGCTGTGTTTTGTCTAACGAGAACAACGAAAGGAGGAGTAAAAGACCCAGAATTATCATTTCACATGTAAGTCTTATGTAGCGTTTATTACCTAAAATAACCAGTATCAAAGCTAAATATTTGTTTCACTTAAAGAATATACATGTTTGAAGTCATACAAGAATCACGCAGTGTTATTTAGTCATGAATTTAAGCTTTAATTTAAGATAAATAAATGCATTGTTTTACGTGTTTCTGCTAGTGAAGTACTACTGTACGTTTCAAACATTGTCGATATTTGGTCGATATTTATCTAATAATACTCTTGTAATATCCTACATATACTAAATTAAGTGAAACATGAACCGTTAATTCCTGTCCGCGTTTAATCGGCTTGATACGTATTCTATCGATAATTAATTTTAATCTTTTCAGCTTTCGCGGTTTGAAATGTATGATATTTTGTACCAATATTGTGTTATGGTAAACCAATTAATTAAAATAAAACATTTTGTTATAGGTTTCCAAAATGTCCGGAAATTAGAAATCAGTGGATAAAGGCTGCGAGGCGCGAAAACTGGGAGCCACCTAAATACTCTCGACTTTGTTGAAAACATTTTGAATAATCTAGTTTTATGACTGGGCTGTCAATTAAAAAACTAGGAAGAATAAAAGAAACTAGGAGACGGTGTAGATACTTATTAACTTTCATAGTTACTATATATACTATATATATTCGTACTATTTACATGGCAATTACGAGTTTCGATGTTCAATAAAGTACATATTTTTGCAAACATTGTGTTCTTAATTTACAAATTCTTAGTTTTGTACACTTGTGTACATTTTTATCGATAGATTCTGCACTAGTTTTCACTTCCCTACTCACTAAACGCGCCAACAGAAAGTGGACACGCTGCCAAAGCAATGACTATCAGGGACCCTATTCGGAGAAATGACATTTTATCTCGGTCACTGTCTCTCTAATTTAGAATTTAATGGGAGTGAGAGTGACCGAGATAAAATGTCATTTCTCCGAATAGGGTCCCAGTATGATGCTAAATCCATGATTGGGTACTTTTATTACCAGCTTTTTTTTTCTAGGAAAGCGCCTCATTGCTGTCCTTGATTAATTTCTTTCGTTTATCCAATAAAACTTCTAATTTCAAGATACAATAAACTTTATTGTATCTTGAAATTATAAGTTTTGGTGCATGTATGAAGTAGATATTTCGATAAAGTAATTGATTACAAATAGATTAAAAGTTCTGAAAAAGAGCTGCTGCAACTACAAATTGCCTAGCAAAGTAACTGGTAGAAACGCCAAAAATAATATTTTAAAGTTGATCAACCAGTACAATCTGTAGCATCAACCTTGGCGTCTGCATATATCATATAATGAATGTTGAGATGGCAATATAATCACAACACTATTATAGTCTATGCGGAATTACTTTATTGCATTGAGTAATACTATATACGGCTTTATTGTCGCCTCTCTATGTGACCCTACTCTACGGGACATTACGTAGTATTACATACTCTTTGTACGGGACGCCGAGAACAAAACATGGAGTGTGCTGTGACTGTAAATTAATTCAATAAAATCATTATTACGTTCCTCCCAACCACTGCGCCCTTTTATTTACTCTGCAGGCCCAAACCGTTCACAGGTTATGGGCCAGAGCCGCGTAAAGAGGAGGAACAGACGTGTTGTGCAGTTTCATCGTGAAAACAAATTCGACGAGAAGCGTCCAAGATGGAGTCCGTGTGTTCGCACTCGCAAAGCGGACACAATATCAGGCTGAGTGATACCAATTATGCATTGTGGAAGTATCAACTTTAAATAATTCTACGTTCCAGAGGGCTATTATCTGTTGTCGACGGGAGCCGTTCAAAGCCTGAGCTGATTGAGGGAGATGCCAAAACGAAGACTGAAACTCAAAAATGGCAGGATGACGACGCAAAGGCGCAAGAGTTGCTTGTGACTAGAGTACAAGACAAAATATTAACGCACCTGTTAACCTGCAAAACAAGCGCAGAGATCTGGCACAAGCTCATAACAATCTACGAGCCGAAATCGAAAGTAAGCATTCATCTTGTGCAACAAAAGTTTTTTAACTTAAAATTTGAAGAGCCTGTCACCGGTTTCATCTCAAAGCTAGAGGACCTACGTTACCAACTCGAGGACTTCGGAGAGAAAAGGTGTGAAAACATGCTTATAACAAAAGTGCTGATGAGTTTGCCAAAAAAATACAAACATTTTGTGTCTGCATGGGAGTCTGTTCCGGAAAATAGCCAGAGTTTCAAGAGCCTAGTGTCGCGGTTGTTAATTGAAGAGGAGAGATTTGGTCACACAGAGCCAGAGCAGTCTTCAGCATTTGTGGCATCGCAGCGAGGACATGGCAACAAAAATAAAAGTGTCAATAATAAAAGTGAAAATGAGTTGAAGTGTTTTGAGTGTGGAAATAAAGGTCAGAAAAGACTGTAGGCAACGGAAGTGTAATTTTTGTCATAAGGCGATAAATTTAATTAAAGACTAGAATGTTAAAAAATAAGCAAAATGGCAGTGGAGAGATTGTAAATAAAAATGCTACTGTTGTGTCGCAGGTGAGAGCTGTGGGTGATGCATTCATATTAGACTCGGGTGCAAGTGAGCACATGACCCACTGTAGATATCTGTTCTCATCCTTTAAAGACTTGTCGAACAGGTATGTAACTGTGGGAGATGGAAAGAAGTTAGAAGTAAAAGGTGTGCGAAATATTGATTTGTTGGCATTTAATGGGGATGACAACTCTCAACGATGTGTTGTATGTACCTGATCTAAGTGTTAATTTGTTCTCACTAAGGTGTGTGTTAGACAGAGGACATATGATGGTATCTACTGTCACCGGGTGTAAATTGTTAAAAGAAGGGAGGGTGGTTGCTTTAGCTGACTGTGTCGATAAAATGTATATCATGAATTGCAAAATGGAGCACACAGCTTTGGTTACATTGTCTGAGTGGCATGAACGCATGGCTCATCAAAATTTTCAGTATGTCAAACAATGCTTAAACACAAATAATTTTAAGTATGAAGGACAGACTGAACAGTGTCACTCGTGTATTCAAGGGAAACAGCATAGGAATCCATTCAGCGCAAGTGAGAGTCGAGCAGAGAGCCCGGGTGAGTTACTACACATGGATCTATGCGGCGAGATGACACCAGCCAAAATACAAAGAACCTCCTAGTGAAAGGTTCTTTGTATTTTCTTTTAATAAAAGACGATTATAGTAGCTTCAGATATGTTTATTTTATGCGACACAAATACGAAACAAAAGACAAGATTGCAGAGTTCATACAAAATTTTGAAAATTAGTTTAGCTGTAAAATTAAAAGAGTGCGGTCAGATAATGGAAAAGAATTAATAAATCGAGATGTGTAATAATTATTGAAGATGAAAGGGAAGAAAACTTACCAGAAGTATTAGAAGACCAGAAAGATAGACTAGAAGTTGAAAGTGAGATGGGTGAACTAGAAATGTTAGAAGAACATCTAGAAGATAATTTTTATGATGCAGAAATAGACCATGAAAACATAGAAGAAACAAGAAGATATAGTAGAAGACAAGTGAAGAAGCCAGCTTGGTTAGAAGAATATGATACAGTTTTTATGGCACAAACTGAAAGGCAGCTGTCATTTGAGGAAGCAACAAACGGAGAAGACTCGAATCGTCGGTTGGAGGCAATAGAAAACTAATTATTAGCGTTAAACAAAAATAAGACTTGGATGGAGACTGAATTACCAAATGGAAAGAAACCAATCGAAGCGAAGTGGGTTTTTAAGATTAAAAAAGAAGAATATGGCAAGGGCCAATATAAAGCTCGTTTGGTTGCACGGGGATTCCAGCAAAAAGAAAAATTTTACCATGCAGAAATATATGCGCCAGTGGCCAAATTAACAACATTCAGAATTCTAATGTCTATAGCAACTAAATACAATTTATACGTGAACCAAATGGATGCGAAGAGCGCTTTTCTCTATGGCGATATTGATGAAGAAGTATGTCTAGTAAAACCAGCAGGATTAGAAAAAAGATGGAAAGTACTAAAATTAAATAAATCATTGTATGAGTTGAAGAAGAGTCCAAGAAAATGGAATGAGAAGTTTAATAGCTTTTAATTTAGTTTAATAATAGCTTTTTGGTTAAAGAAGGGTTCATAAGAAGTCGGAGTGATTGGTGCTTGTACTATAAAGAAGGGGTAAAGTTCTATATATTGGTATATGTTGATGACATCTAACTCGTTTGTGAAAATCAAAAGGAAATTGACAAAATAAAGAGAGTATTGCAAGAAGAATTTGAAATGAAGGACATGCAAGGAGTGACTAAATACTTGGGAATAAATATTGTGAAAAAGGAAGAAAGTATTGAATTGGATCAAAAGGAATACTTAATAGATATATTAAATCACTATAACATGCAGGACTGTAAGTCTGTGAAGACTCCGATTGAGCCAGGACTGAAGATATCTGAGACACCATCTGAAGACAAAGAATTAATCACAAGATGCAGAAGTTTGATTGGCAGTCTTATGTATGCAATGTTGGGTAGTAGGCCTGATATTTGTTTTGCACTAAGTTACTTAAGCCGCTTCCAGTCTAAGGGCAATAAAGATCTATGGAAAGCCTTGAAAAGAGTATTGAGATACATACAAGGAAGTCTCGATTTAAAATTAATTTACAAGAAAACTGAAGAGATGCCGTTGCTAGGTTATTGTGATCCAGATTGGGGTGGTGACGTACAGGATAGAAAGTCAACATCAGGATATATAATTAAAGTGTTTGGATGTACGACATCATGGGCTAGCAAACAGCAGTGTGTTTCTCTGTCTTCAACAGAGGCTGAATTTGTGGCATTAGCAAAAGGGGTTTCAGAAGCTTCGTGGGTTAGAAATTTACTTAATGAGATTGGGGTAGAAATGTGTTGATGTTTGCATATTTGAAGATAATCAGTCTGTCATTTATACTACAAAAAATCCAGAAAATCATAAGAGGCTTAAACATATAGACATTAAATTATATTTTGTGAGAGATTTTGTAGAGCGTAAAATTGTAAATTTAAAATATGTATCAACGGAGAATTAGTTAGCAGACTTTTTTACCAAGCCTCTGAGCATTGTAAAATTTGAAAGATGTAGAGATGGGCTATTATTAATGTGACTACATGTTAGATTTTTTAAGGTTGATTTAAAATTTGATGTGTTTATATTGAGGGAGGGTGTTGAGATGGCAATATAATAACAACACTATTTAGTCTATGCTGAATTACTTACTCTATTGTCGCCTCTCTATGTGACCCTACTCTACGGGACGCCGAAAACAAAACATGGAGTGTGCTGCGCATGGATCTGTATGATGCTTCGTCTAAGGTGCTGTGACTGTAAATTAATTAAATAAAACCATTATTACGTTCCTCCCAACCACTGCGCCCTTTTATTTACTCTGCAGGCCCTAACCGTTCACAATGAGGCATAGAAGAAACACATTTGTCGTATTGTTTATATATTTTTGACTTTGTAACTGCTTACCATGCAAACTTGTTAAATTGAAAATAAAACTTAGTGATATCTGGTGGTTTTTTTCCCCTATGTTTTTCGAAATCTGTTGACATTTTGAACTTCATCTAGCTATTTTAAAATCGCTGAGGTGGGAGCACAGAACACAACAAACCTTGGAGCAACAAACAGTCAAACTTGTTTTTTGGCGGGAACGTGAAGAAGTCATGTCGCGTCATTATATTATTTTCCAAAACTTGTTATTTCGAGTGTTAATGTGTAAAAATGGTGGGTTTTTATTCATTAAGTGTTCGTGACCGTGCATGAGTGTCAGTGAATAGTATAATGTGAAACCTGACGTCGTTTTCGTGTTGTTTCCAAAACTCAATAGAAGAAACCTTTAGTAGTGTCCACCCGTCTATTGGGGTATGACTGGACTTGACCGTGACTTACTTTACTTGACTTAGATTATGACTGAGACTTGTTTTAATTGTGAAATACTTCACTTCAAATATTACAAAACTTGACACTGGCTAAATACACAACGTGTGAAGCCAAAATTTGAGAGAAGAAAAAACGTCAATCTTGAGTCAAACAACAATAGTTGTGCCGGCCAAGAAGATTGTTACCTACAAGCTTCTTGGTGCCGGCTCCCACCCAGCTCCGGCACCGCTGAACCAGGTTACAAAATATGGGAAGAAACAGCAAGTGAGTACGGAATTTATTATGTAAATGTAATGTTAAAAGTAAGATTGGCAATGCTATCACGAAACTTGGATTCTGGTGATGCCTGAAAGCCGCGCTCGCGGTCGAGCTTCGGTCGCCGGTCTTGTACAAAATGGCGTCTGTAAAAAGGTTTGTTTATTCCAAAATTACGGATTTAATAACTATAATAAATTAAGTTTAGGCGCTCCCTCACCGGGAGCATTCGCCTCATTCGCCATTGTATTATAGCTGCTGCTTCTAAGATTCTTTCCCGAAGTTGCTCCTCTGATATAATGGGAGTTTTCTACACCAGGTCTTACATATCGCCCCTTACATAAAAGTCAAATTGTGACTTCTGGATGACCACGAAATCAGTCCTCCTTTTCATTTGTTTGCGAAATGGTCAAGGTAATTCCGAATTGACCTCCTATAGTGGCTAGACAGCCACAGTACTGGAAAATAATATTACGATGTGTTCCTTAGAATACGTCTTCATGGTGAGGACTTAAAATTAGGCTTGTTGGCTTTATTTGAACTAAATGTCAAATTGAAATAAATACCTAAATAATAGAATCAAATTTCATTACTACTCTTGGTTGCGCTAACCCTCGATTTAGTTGTGATGCCTAGATGATTTTGTGTTAGTGGGACGTCTTCGGTTGTCTCATTGTCTGTATCATTAAAACCCGTAGAGATGTTTTGTTGAATGATATTTAATTAGAAAGCCATTGAAACGGACATGTTTTTAGAAAAAAACACCAGAAAAAAACCCAAGCAGCTTTTTGAGATAATCAAGTTGGCAATCATGCATTGGACTGCATTTTGAAGTTTTTTTTTGCACTTTTCGAAATATTGTATATAGATGCTCTTTAATTAGAATTACATTTAAATGTCAACAGAATCACAGAAGGCCTAGGCACATCCCGATAAAATTTTGTCCACCATTGAATGAGACGGATATATCCACATTCTAGCTTTGTCAAGTTGATACGAAGACAAAACAAGTGTACAAAACTTTATACTGGCACACATGCTAGGCTCGTTGTGGTATTTTTATGAAATCAGAATTAAAAACCTGCTAGTTAATGTATTTTCAGAAAACAACAGCTAAAGGTTCAAAACAGGGGAATTTCTTATTTTCACAAAATTTTAACTGACTCGAAAACCGAAAAACCATTTATTCTTGCTGAAGAGATGTAACGCTGAAAAATTGTCCAAGACATGTTTAAACACGCCTTGAAAGGAAATGGTCTCCAATCAATTGACCTGTATAATAAATAATAATATATGATATAGTGACTCTGTAGTGGTAGGGCTCTCTTGCAGAGTCCGCCTGGGGAAGTACCACATCTTTGCCAGTTATTCAACCGCCAAGCAATAGTGTGCAAGCATTACTGTGTTCCGGATTGAAGGGTAGTTTTGAACTGTTGAAGCTCAAAACTCTGGGTGGCACTGAACTCTTATGGGCAAGCGTGATGCTTAACACCAGGGAGCAACTTGCTCGTCACGTCACCGAGTAACAAAAAAAATAAACTACTCCTACAGGGAATTGAAGGCAGCTTCAACATCACTCATGTCATCTCGACGACTTGGTCTCATCATCATCGTTAACGTCATCTAAAACACTGGAGCAGCTATGCCAGCGGCCCAGAGCCTCACTCCGCTATTTCAAGGAGCTGGGTAGGCTTGGGTAGCCGCTGGCAGGGGGAAATGCACAAATGCGGGACGTCAGTGCAGGACTCATCGCCCCCATCTCAAATAAGAATAAGAGAATTGAACCGAAAATATATTGGATAATTTTTGTTTAATCTTTTTTGTTTATATTTTTAAACCAAATTGCATAAGCAGCACTTAACACAATGTCCGCAATTCCACCATACACTCAATAAACGAAATTAAGCTATCGCTGCCTTTTACTAAATAGGAACACGAGACAGAGATACTGGAGCATGTGCTGTCTAAAAACAAGTCATAAATCGGCAAAAACCTATAAATACTTATGGATAAGGAACTGTGCTATTTTTGTAAGAAGAGACGACAAATCTCCTAAAATTGTTATTAGCAAAGAAGAAGATCTTTTTAAGATAAAATGACTCATCGTCTCTCCGCTACCTTTACTATATCATGTTTATTACATAAGTTCTGTGGTAGTCATCTATACTAACTGTTTCTTTAATTGTAGTCACTCGACTATAGCAAATTTAGTTACATATTGTTTAGCTGTAATTAGTACTATAGCATGCCTATTTATCTATATAAGTATGTATTTAAAAATATCTATGTACGTATATCAGTCTCTGACAGCCATATTACAAGCTTTGCTTAGTTTGGGGTCAGATGACCGTGTGTGCAATAATGTCCCAGATATTTATTTATTTATTTTATATTTTTCACTTTATCATAGCTCATATCCGCATTAATATCTTGAAATATTATAAATGTACTCTAGTTTCAGTTAGCTATTTAGTGTATTGTTATGTTATGTCACATATTTTGTACCTCCGTTCTACTAAACATATTGTTATTCATCACACAATTGTGTAACAAATGATAATAATCCTTCGATGCTTAAACTGTAAAGCAATGTACGTATTATACCTATACTTATATCTGATAGTATATGGTATCATTGAAACAATTTATTGGAGCGTTCTAGTCATTTCTGTGTATTTGCCGAGTTACATATATTCAATTGTCCGAATTCAAAAACTGGATACCTGCAATCAAAAATAAGAAAAATGCAGTGGTAACGAAGCGCTTAAACATATTGGAAACTGCCACAGAATTTTACCAAAACCTATATAATTCGTCATTATATAGGTTCTAGAAAGTGTATTTAGAAGACTAGAATGGGGAAAATATGGCTTAAATATAAATGGGACCCTTTTGAATCATCTACGGTTTGCTGATGACCTTATACTACTGGCAAACGATCCAGAAACATTAGAAGTAATGCTACAAGAACTGGGTAGAGAAAGCGAGAAAGTTGGATTAAGCATGAATACGGATAAAACTAAATACAAATAGAACAAAGAGAATAATTTTAATAGGAAACAACCCGATTGAATATGTAGACGAATATAAATATCTAGGCCAGATAATATCTAATGAGAAACAGATGAATAAAGAAATTGAGGAAAGAATTGGTAACTCATGGCGCAGGTTCTGGTCACTGAAAGATATTTTGAAAGAAAAATCAATACCTCTCCGAAACAAAAGTATTTAACAGCTGCATCCTTCCAGTATTATCATATGGCTGTCCCACATGGTCCCTGACAAAACAAAACTATGGGAAAATTCAAGTATGCCAGAACAACATGGAAAGAAACATACTAAACATTAAATTAATAGATAAAATTTCCCTAGAGGATATCAAAGGGAAGACAAAGACTAAAAACATAACTTATGTAATTAAACAGCAGAAGTGGCGTTGGGCTGGTCATATGTTACGAAACAAACAAGGAAAATGGAATAGAGACGTGTTAGAGTGGTACCCAAGAGAGGGGAAAAGAAACAAAGGAAGACAACGTATAAGATGGGAGGATGAAATAAAGAAAGTAGCTGGAACACAGTGGAAACAATTGACCCAAAAGAGAAAAGAGTGGAAGTCCCAGGAAGAGGCCTATGCCGGAAGGCAAGCTGGGGAAGTGGATTAAGAAATGGAGCCGATGTCAAATAACAATTATAAATTGATAATGAAATAATAATAATACGGAAATAATATTTAATACGAATAAATATAATTAATTGGACAATAAGGAAAACTTGACATCATTGAATAATGAAAAATATATATATCTAAATGACCAGCACAGAAAGCTATAAAATAAAAATAATATATTCACCTGTCATTATTATAAAATTTTCACATTTCCATAAAGATATAATTTTATATATTTTCTTACTGCATTTACTTATGTCAATGGTGTTTTTAATTTTCTATAAAAACAACGTCTGGATTTCAGCCCTCCCATACCAGTTCATATAATATTTAATTATAATCGTATAGTATTATTATGCTTAATATTCTCATTTCTCAATGGCTAACACACGATTAAACGTATTTTATCAAAACACTAGGGGGACTTCGTACGAAAACATCAGACTTTTACCGTGCGTTGCTCAGAAATAAATAAATTCCACATAGTTATAATAACCGAAACATGGCTTTACGATGGTATCTTGGACAGTGAATTATGTGATTCGAGGTATGATATGTTTAGATAGGATAGGGACTTGCAACTGACGAATACTACTTGGGGGGGGCGGAGTCATGATTCTCGTGCGTACCGACCTAGAAGCTTATATCTTAGATAATAAAAGAACTACACATCTAGCAGACATACTTTGGTTAACAATACCAGCAAAATCATTCAACGCGACTGTAGGTATCGACTTACACCTCGCCGCTATCTACACACCGCCCGATAAGCTACAACTGCCTCGGTCTATTGAACTAATTAAGCAGAATGTAACCAGTATTTACAATTCTCATTGTAATGATAACTTTTTGGTTGTTGGTGATTTAAACTTACTTAACATCGATTGGAATATGCATCATGGGCCATTGTATATAAAAAAAGGTTCTGTTGAGGTTCAAGAGGCTGGAAGGCTATTGGTTGAGGAGTTTAATTTACTAGGACTGGAACAATGCAACTTTGCCAAAACATATTATAACCATACCATTGACCTTGTATTTAATAACTTTTCTGCTTCTTGTGCTCCTGCTGGTACTTCCTTAGTCCTAAAGGAGGATCGCGCTCACACTTGCCTTCTTATTGATTTAGGAAACCTGACCTTACTTCCCTTAGAAGAACAATTCAAGTTGAAACGTAACTTTTACAAATGTGACTATGAAAGGATAAACGCATACCTATGTGAACTTAATTGGTCGAACTTATTTGACTCTTGTGATACTGTAGATACTGCTGTCAACTGCTTTACCACTGAAATACACAAATGTTTCAACCTGTTTATTCCAGAATGTAAAGTCAAATGCAATAATAAAAGTTATCCTTTATGGTATAACAACACACTACAAAAAATACTTAAAGAAAAATGGAAAAAACACAGGAAATGGAAACGATATCACAATCACTTAGACTATTTCGAATTTGCTTTATTACGTACGAGAGCCAAACGGTTGGAAAGTGATTTTTATAATAATTACATTACATATATACAAACCAATATAAAAATCTGCCCTAAAAAAATGTGGCAATACGTAAAATCAAAGAGAGGTAATTCTAATTACCCGGAAACCATGACTTATGACTCTGAAGTTTATAGTAGCGGATCCGAAATTTGTAATGGCTTTAATAAGTTTTTTAAAAGTGTATTCGTTGAACCTGCGGCTACATATGACTTATCAATTTTAAATTTACCAAGTTGTAGTGACTCTGGAAACATAAGCAGAATAAATGTATCCATAAAGGATACATTAAAATTACTCAAAACGGTGGACGAGAAAAAATCAGCTGGCACAGATGATATACCTCCCGTGTTTATACGCAATTGTGCTGTAGGTCTGGTAAACCCATTAAAATTGCTCTTTGAGAGATCTTTGCGTGAATGTAAATTTCCCGCAAAATGGAAAGAGGCGATTGGATTTCTTATATATTGGTACTACATATATAAGAAATCCAACAAGTCTAAAATCGAAAACTACCGCCCGATATCAATCTTAAACACTTTCAGTAAAATTTTCGAAAAGGTTGTCTATGACCAGGTCTACAGTACAATAGTGAACGGTATAAGCCAGGCGCAACACGGTTTTCTACGGCGTAGGTCCAAAGTGTCCAACGTTGCAGAATTCCTCCAGTATGTATTACCTAATATGGAGAGAGGCGGGCAAGTTGACGTGGTCTACACTGATTTTGAAAAAGCTTTCGATCGTGTGGACCATGTCATCTTGTTGGCAAAAATAGAAGAATTGGGAATGCACGGTGACTTATTACGCTGGGTCGAATCCTACTTAGCCAACCGATCTCAGGCAGTTATAGTCGGAGGGCATAGATCAGACTATCAATATTCCATCCGGGATTCCCCAAGGATCGCACTTTGGCCCATTGCTATATAATGGCTATATATACGACATTTATACATGTTTTGATACTATAAATTATCTGCTATATGCTGATGATAAAAAAATATATCATAAAATTACAACTATACAAGACTGTATCGCTCTCCAAGAGACATGTCCGCAGCATTCTCGAGTACGCTTGCAGTATATGGTCTCCGTATTACATAACTTATAAGCAACAAATTGAGAAAATTCAAGCTAAATTTATTAAACACTTAAATTATAGAACTCGTACTTACAATTCGGATTATAACGCAAATTGTATTCGTCATAAGGTTTTATGCCTTTAGAAGATAGGCGAAAAGTGTTGGATATGATGTTACTGTATAATGTAGCTAATGGTCATTTAGACGCACGGGCATTACTTTCGGCTATTAAATTTAATGTTCCTAATAAACGAACACGTCACACCAAACTCTTTTCGTCCGGCTTCCACTATACTCAGTATGCCAGAAACGCACCAATCCCTCGTTTATGCATCACATTTGATGATACATTTTCAAACTTAGACATTTTTAATGCATCAAAACACACATTTAGACGCCAAGTTATTGAAACTATAATACTACGTGATGAATGAAATATGTTTAGTTCTTTTCAATCTATTTCTTATTTATCTTATTTAAGTATCTAATTTTTAATAATCTCGATGGCTTGGTGTAGTTGGAGTTTCCTATTGGTTGTTGATGTGTGTGTGAGTTGCGTGTGCGTGTTTGTGTGGTTGTGTTTGCAGTGAAATATACTACATTGTACGCACGCGCATATATGTATGCATACATTGTACGCACGCGCATATATGTACGCCCCTTGATGGGCCCTTCACTGAATCTTCGGTAGTCATTTCATAGTCTGTGGTAGGGACTTGCACTTGACTTGCTTAACGCTGCGGCGGGGACCCGCGTTCGGTGCAGTTGTGCTCATGTTTGTATATATATATATATATATATAATAAATATGAGTATGATTGTGTTGGGTGTGGGTCTTTGCCGTGGTGGGGATTTGGTGAGGGGCTTAGTGAGGTAGCTCAGTGATAAAATAATATATATACATTATAATTTGTTATGAAGGATGTGCGCCATCGTGCACATACCCGTCCGTCTGTACAGACAATACATTGACATCTACATGCACAATCGCAAGCGCTAGTAGAAATAACCGGTTCGGAGTGGCTGTGCAAGGCCTGGCCTGGCGTCGTGTGGAGGGGAAGGCGTATATATGGGTTTCTGGGGGAGCGAAAGGGAGAAGCTATAACCTTAATAGTTTGTTTCTTTTGTTCCCGAGAGATTCGGGTCTGGCTGTTCCTTTCGAACGATGTCGGGTTGGGCCATGTATAGCCACTCTAACTGCCGCTTGTTGTTTTTTATTTTATTTATTGGAGCACTTTGTATGTTACTTTGTTAGTAGTGTTTTTTAAAGCGATATTGTTTATACTACTTAAAATATAATAGACCTATAATTGGCTGTTTTATATAATGTATCTATGTTCTTTATTTTGTATTATTGTGCTGTTGGTCTTAAATAAATAAATAAGTGTTGCTATTATACATTTTTCTTCACCGCTAATATTTGACAAACCGACAAACCGCTCATTTGACAGCACTAAAATGCACGCTATCTATTTCTTTTGTTTCTAACCGACTAGGTTCTTACTTTGGAAGGCCATATGATCCAATAAGTTATTGACTGGCTTGCAAGCTTTCTTCAGCACAGGTTGGGGAGGCATAGCTGCAATAGCACTAGGTTTGGTATAGCGAGTTTAAGTGGTATATATGCCAATACTTACCTAATATTTTGAAATAGGTATGAATACCAAAAGCAAGCAATTAGTTGTAGAAAAATCGATCCAATAACCGATTGGTATAATTTTTGTATTGATTTTTGATAAATATTTTGTTTCTCCTGTAAAGTTAGCTCAGTATCGCTTTTACTTTACAACCATCTTTGTGTCAATATGTATTCGAATGTCCTCATTAAAATTTGTTTTAATACAGATTAACTGTGCGCGCTCAAAGGAAGTATGCCCACAAGGCATATATTCCTGGTGCACCCTACAGAAGTGATGCAGAGCCCCCGGAACCAGAGCAAGCTGTGCCTCTCCAACCTGTGCTGAAGAAAGCTTGCAAGCCAGTCAATAACTTATTGGATCAAATGGCCTTCCAAAGTAAGTACCTTTTTTTACAAGCTTTTATTTAACTTGCAATTTTTGTATGCTACGTTCGGCTCAAATCATGCAACTGAATGTTAAATCCTATGTTCAATTGAGTTGAAACTTTCATGCCTGTCAAGTTCCGATGACAATACGCCCTTGGGTCGCTGGCATACCTGAATCACTCCTGTTTCGTCAGATGTTATCATATCGGAGACTTGTTGTTTAGTTTCATGAAGGAGTCCTGATCTTATTCGGTTTTTTGTAGCCTTGCGATGCAGTAGCACATGCTCTACGGTCTCGTTTTTCTACAGATAGCCTCGGCCCAGAGCTATCTGTAGCTTTACTTTACTTTTACTTAAACTTTGTGCAAATGATAGCTTAGCTCGCAGTGTCATGTGATAATATCTATCATTAGATATAGCTTAGTTAACTTTAATAGTTTATTAATCATTTTCTTATGTACTTATCGGTGGGTAGAACTCTTTTGCGTTCTTGCAAACCGCCATTTTATTCCATTAATTTTGCTGTTTCTTTACTATATTGAATGTTTACAGATATCCACGAGCATTCCGAAAAGAAAAAAAACTTAAAAGATGTAAGAGTGGTTTTAAAGCGCCTTCAGCCCGCAGAAGCGCAAAACGTAGCCGCTCCACAAAATGCGCCAGAACCTGTGCCACTAGTTGCGCCAGAACCTGTGCCACAACCTGCGCCTCAACCTGCGCCAAAACCTGCATCAAAACCAGCCCAAAAACCAGCACCAGTTATAACTCAACCCAGTACATCACAATCTCAACAGATGGGATTTAGACGTAAAAGAAAAAACAAAAAACGAAAAAGCTCAACATCTGTAATAATCACAAATTTAAACCGTCTAAATTTAAGAACCCGTGCCATAGCCAGGAATTGGCTTGTTGAAGAAACAGCAAAGCAGGCGATGCTGGCAGCAAAAGCAAACAGAGGCCCATGTCTACGGAGAGTTAGCGAAACGAGCACTGAAGACAATAGGCCTTTGACATACTTCGCGAAAACGAATAAAAATAAACCAGTGAGATCTAAAAGAAAGCAAGGCCCGGCAACTCGAAAGTCGTTAAGAAAAACTGTGGTCAAGGAAACTTCACACAAGAAGAAGTCTAAGAATCAAGTTAAAAATAATAATACAGACAGATCTGTAATAATGTAAGTTAAAAGTACCGTTACGGGTTTTAATTTCGTGACCGACTAACTTTAACACTACTCTGTCACTGTTTCCTGATTGTCACATTAGTGTTAAGGATAAGAATTCGCTTTACTAACCTTAACACCGCTGTGTAATCTTTTCTAACGTTCACACTCATGACTGACCACGACCAACTAACCTTCACACTGCTTTCACTGATGTGACGGTTAAGAAGTTACTGTACCTAATTTTATGTTTCTACAGTATAAAGTACCAGGGGACCAGAAATACTTAAAAGGTACCTTGTTATCACAAAATGCTTACGCTTTACCTCTTCATTATTTCTGATCTTCTAATACTTTGTACTAATTAGTTGATACTCTGTAGGGATAGGTAGAGTTGAAAGAAACTTTTCAAAGCTTAAGGAATGTAATTTATTTATTAAAGAGTATACATTGCCACTTGCATCCACCGGTCGCCCGCGGCTTTCACAATGTCGCCGGTCCACATAGTGAGAGGCCTGCCTACGCTGCCTCTTCCATTTTGTGGTCGCCACTCAAGGAGCCGTTGTATCGAAATGGGATGACGAGAACGATATTATAATATAGTAAAATGGTCAAATCGCAACTGTGTTAAAGTAAAGAAAGAGAATTCCCGATCTACACACTGGTATGAACGTTAGGAACTAATTTTTCTCAATACTGCTTTACAAACAGTATTAAGGTTAGGAAATATTATTCCTCACCGCCACACCTGTGTGACAGCAGTGTGAAGGTTAGTCGGTCATGTGTAATTTTGAGTTTAGTCAGTTTTTGTGCGAGCTAGCATTATGACAGTACAAGTCATAACAAGTAATATTGTTAAAAGAAAAACAAAATACCCGACTGCAAAATGTAGCCTATAATATTGCGGACCAAAAGAGGAAACCAACGACACATGGTTTGTCAAAATCGTTTGTCGTCGCATCGTTTATCGCTTTGTCAGGCCGTTTCGCCTGCAGGACGACTTATAGGAACAAACAAATATACTTACATATATACAACATTACATGCATTATCCCAAAAACACTACCCTTCTTGGTTAGTCAGGTAAATATACAATTGTATCTCATAGCTAATCTTTTCGAGGCTAATCTGTTCTACTATTTTCTAAACAAATTTAGATAATGATAGCTCTTGAATTGATCTGGGTATTGACCACAAAATATAAAATCTAAACTAACATACAACAAAATAATACTACAAATAAGTCAAAATAACTCCTAAATATAATTATTTAATAAATTAAATTTAAACAGTTTCAAACTAAATATAAAACATCACATTCACCTGTCTGATTAATGGTTATTTTGTAAGAATAAATTATGATAGAACTCTCCTATAATTATTCTATCCTTTTATGAGACTACCTGTGCTCTATTGTTAATCCAAAAGTAACTTGTCTGTTACTGTTATCCGACTATCCAAGAAGGAGGATAATGTTTTTGGGGAGTATGTAAGTATACAAGGTCATGAGGAAAGGGTATGACAAGCCGAATGGATCTCATAGTATGAATACTGACGTGGCTATGACACATTTTGTTTTAATAAAACGGGAATACTCACGTTAAATTGAATCGGTCATGCTTAGCATTCCTTGATAAAGGTCACCGTATCTGATCGAAACTATAGTCGGAATAACCGACTCAACTTAACGTGAGTATTCCCGTTTTATAAAATAAAAAGGTCTCATAGTACTCACTATTATGCAGAATGCTCAATACTTAAAATGGCAACTGATGCTTAAACGACCAATTCTCAAAATTGCCAATTACACAAATGCTTAAATTCTTTAAATGCCTAATTCTCAAAATAGCCAACAACTTTTTTCATGTTGTTCATCAAAGTGGAATCTAAGAAATCATTTTTTTTAGTTGTGGGTCCTCCGCTCATATGCAGAATGTAACTGGAGTTCCATTATCAGCCTCTGAGCAAAATTTTAGAAAACTATTATATGCACCTAGTATTTCTGACGTAATAAAGCTGGAGAGAGAATGTTCGGTAATAATAGAAGACACACAGTGTAAGTATTTGGCTTGACGTATTCTGCTTGTTAGAATGTAAAAATTTGTGTTTTGTTTTTCCTGACTTGATTTCCTTTTTTTTTTCAGTACAGTCAGAAATAGACTTTCAGGATCAATCGCAACCAAATTCCTTAGCAGGTATGTATTTTTCTTCTTGTTTTGTCTTTTTATCGCACTAGCTTAATGTCATATGGTGCGTTTCTTAAGCCAACAGTGTCCACGACCTCGACGCACGACACCTATAGGGCACGCACGTAATGTGAACAAACACGGCACGAAGAAAACTTATTTGTGCACTGTCGGTTCTCATTAGCTCTACTAAACTGTGAGTTTGGTAACATGTCATAATGATAGCGATTTCAATTCTGAAGAACATAAATATTGTAATTCATACCAGGGGCCTTAATATCAGGTGACTCTGGTGGCGATGTGCCGTTTCGCTCGCTTCAACTTACTTGCACCCTGCGAGCAAGCGGGCTATCCCGCTTGCTCGCAGGCTTGCTTGCAAACAAAAACCATAGCCACCTGAGTTTCATCATAACACCCCTGGTTCTGACGCTTAATGGGAATCGAATGTCGATACGATACACGGTTCGTAATATTTCGAAAAATCGAAAAAATGAGGTAATTTGAGATTTATTATCATATGTTTTTGGCTTTATTTAAGCAATATCTTCTAATTACTTGTATAATAATACCCAAATAATTGTGATGTGATTGTTGTGATTTGTAATTTTCCAAGTAAAGCATAGTGTAGTGGGCTGTGGATGACGATAATGACTATATTAAAATATATTTCCTCTTTTTTTATAGATTTTGTCATCAAAATTTTTAACAACAACAAAGGTGATAATATTGGTAAGAGCTTATTTATTATTGTATATGATAATTTATGTATAAGAAAATTTATGATTGTGTGTCTGCCTGTTTATTCATTTTTCGCGAATTGGTTGACTTGAGCAAGTGCTCCTGTGTGTTATATATGACTGAATGTCGTTTATCCGACTGAGTTAAAACTTTAATTTGCGAGGCCAAAGGCAAAGTCTCAGTCCAAATAGCACACACGTGATATATGTTTTACCGTAAGGAAGCAGTACTAAAGGGAGAAAGTCGCGGGCATCAGTTAGTTTAAAACAAATAGTACATAACTGCAGCGGCAATCAATAAAGGCTATTATGGACGAAATAAAGAGGACGCTGCTGCCAGTCTTCAGCTGGACGGGTAGCAACGTCCTCTTAGTAAACGGCGAGCGTTCTGCGATCCACACGCCTGCGACGCAAAGGGATTACGGCAACCCATTCCTTTTCTAAGGGGAGGTCTTTGTTTAGCAGTGGACGTCTTGGCTGATGATGCTGATGACAATATTCTTTCAGCTCAAGACGAAGGAAACGAAATGCAAAATTCTCTATTACGGGTTCAAGAATGGCTCGTTTGCAATAGTGTTGAAGAAAATCAAACAGATCCAGAATTTAAAATGCCGAGTAGGCCGCGATGGCGAACCGCTCGCGCCCCGTCGCTGGCTTCTTCCATTACATCGTTACCGGCCTCAATTACAGTTAAGGAAATGTCATTGAGGTCTCGCTGCCTCGCTTGGAATTACAAAACGTTAAGTGATATTTTCGAGAAAAAACATTTAATCAGGCGCTTTTGCGGCGATTGCACGCGGTGCCGAGTCATGTTTAAACTCGAGGACATTCAGAAACCATCGTGCAACTCGGCCAGACCCTCGAGTGCATTATTAACTGACACATCGGACATCTATGAATTTACATCGGGTAGAGACGACGCGCCCTCTACATTACCGTATAGAGGATCAAACAATTGGATTTTTAGCCAGATATCCACAGGAACCGACCATATACAAAAACTAAATCAAATCATGACAGATAAAGGCAAGAAAATATTAAAAGCAGCAACCATAATCAAGCGACAGGTAGAAGAAAATGGGCCGCTTTTGCAAAAAGAGCACAGTATTCTAGCTCAAGTTATAGGAATTCTTAATGAAAGCAATGCGGCTCGAATGACTGAGCCGCCCCAGTCCGCGCGTCTGACTTTGTCGCATTCCAACAAAGAGCCACCGCGGCCGCCGCCACGGCGCCGTTGTACGGATGTCATTTCTATCCCGTCGTCCAGTAAGCGCCAGAGGCGTTCTGTCACCCCTGAGTGTCCGCCCCAGGAACCTGCACTCCCAACTCCTGTGCGAGAATCGCGAAAATTCAGCCCAACTGCAGCCGAATTTAATGAGGTGGGTGTCCGTGCCAGAAATTGCATGTTTTAACGAGATTATTTATAAGTTTATGATATACCTAATAATTTTTCCGCGACTTCGTTCCCGTGCACCAATAAAAAGTAGCCTATGTCCGTCTCCTACTCTTAAGCTATATCTATGCAAAAATTCAGGTCGATCAGTTTAGCCGTGATAACGCGACAAACACCCAGACAGAGTTACATTCACATTTATAATATTAGTTAGGATTGTAATTATAAAGGATACTAATATTAAATAGCGAAAGTAACTCTGCCTCTCTGTCTATCCGTCTCTCTGTCTGGGTGCTTGTCGCGTTATCACGGCCCAACAGATCGACCTGAATTTGTGCATAGATATAGCTTAAGAGTAGAAGATGGGCATGGCATCTTTTTTTTGTAGGTGCACGCAAACGAAGTCGCTGGTAACAACTAATATATAAATATTTATAAGATAACTTGCAACGAAGACTTGCTTGCATGTGCTTTTTATAAAATCATCAAATCTTTAAACAAATTGTTATCACAAACAATTATTTTCTTTACGAAAAGTACAACAAATCCAGGAATCGTTGTTTTGTTTTTGCAGAGCCCAATAACGTTTGTAAGTGCAATGCAATGGAAGTATCGCGGCATCAGTCTCTGTGGAATCAAGCCTCCACAAGGCTTTAAACCTAAATGCGGCAACGGAGACGTTGATGTTAATTTTAAAATCTCAAATCAATATATTCATCGAATGCTAAATCGTTGGGGGGATGCGACTAGTCAGTTGACTGCCATCCGATCGACACAGGACCCTAAGATGCAAAGGTCACCACTGGTAAGTTGCTTTCGTTCATGTGAATACACGTTTGTTACTCGCATAGAGTTGCAAAAAAACCCGATAATTTTTCTGTTTCGAAAAAAAAAAACATGAAAATAAACATTAAGTGCCGGGTGTCAAACTTTTGTAAGGAAATTTTCGCTTATTATTACTGTTTTAGATTTTACCTTGAATACTAATCTTAAATTAAAAGACTACTATATTATTATTTAGTAGTCTCAGTTCTTTACTCAGTAGAACAAAATTTTTTGAAAATATTGGCTACATTGAACTGAAGTTTTCGTTTATGAACAGGAACTTGCTTGGCCTGAAGGTTTATTTCATGGTATTTTTTTCGAAAGGGTGAAAAAAGAAAAACGTTTTTCTTTATATTTGCAACACTATCCTCCGAATACTGAAACGTTTGTTAACTTTGACGACAGATTAAGTCTGTTGCTGCATTTGTCATTTTCTTAGTTCCAGACAAAGGCAGCATTAGAATTAAGGGGCCGTTCAAGTATTACGTAAGCACTATGGGGGGTGGGGGGGTCTTTGTTTTGCTTATTTTGGATGACATGGGGGGTAGGGGAGTCTAGATGATGATTACATCATCGGTAGTTATTTACTTTTTTACACGAATGGCAACCCTCCAACTTAGAATCATGGATTCGGGTTTCATGGACTGAAGACTTTTTGAAGAATTTGAATTTAATATGTGTACCAAAAATTTAAAATAAGTTTGTTATGATCGTAAGATTATAAAATGTTTGTCCCTTACTCTATGTTGAATACTGTCTCAGTAAAATCTAATCTCTATCCTAAATCTTTTTTCTTATTTTTTTAATTATAATTTTATAATTATAATATAAAAATAAAAAAACATTTATAATTGAAAAATGTTTACGTAAGCATGGGGGGAGGGCTTTTGCTGACAAGGGAGATAGGGGGGTAAATAATTGTAATAAATCTGCTTACGTAATACTTGAACGGCCCCTAATCTGTTGTCAAAGTTAACACGCGTTTCAGTATTCGAGGTTATACTTGCTACATAAAAGCCATAACATTCCCATGTCAATAATGTTGTAATTTTTTTCCCCAGTTCGAAGGGCTGGAAGTCGACCTCGTGAAACTTTTCTTAACTGTACAAAGTGAAAATGGCATCGAGGCCTGCCAAAATAACAGCGAAAAATGGCAGGTAGTGGCGAAAAAAATGAAACTATTCTGTCGAGGAAAAGCTAATACTAAATTGGAAAACATTTACCTGAAATATCTGCTCGGCTATAACACATTAACCAGCGGTAAGCTTATGCTGAAGTTGACTTCTTGGGCTTATAGCTTCTGCGACTTGTGTCACAATTCTGCTAATGTCCTTATAATGCTAGCTTCATGCATTTTTATCACGTTTTGCGAATTTAATAAAGTACTGGTGTGGTATAGAGGAACGCGAGAGGGTGCGTAAAGAGGTGAATGAATGCTGGTCGCAACGGGAGGTTAAGTGCGTGCGTCGTGCGCAACACCCGCTTTGGCGGCAGGAAGACATGCGGAAGGGCCAGCCGTTAGAAGACATAAATCAAGGCTCGTACTTAGAAAAAGTATGTGCAGAGGCCGAAGAGTGTGTCACGCCTGGACGATACATTAATTATAACAGCTTTAAGAAGGTACCCACATTCTTTGCTGTATATTCTTCTCTTGTCCTGTATAGTAAATTTCAGTGTCTCATTTTGTTTTAATAAAACGGGAATACTCACTATAGAGTCAGTGAGAACAAGGCTCGACGAGGTCGCGCGCGTTCTACTTAGCATTCCTTGATAAAGGTCACCGAATGTGATCGAAACTAGTCGGAATAACCGACTCAATTTAACGTGAGTATTCCCGTTTTATTGAAACAAAACCACGTCAGTTTTCTAAGTAAAGTCATAGTGTCTCCTCTCAACCCCCACCAAAAAGTTCAGACGCTTATTTCTCGTAACTTTATTGTACAATTTAAATTATTTCTTCAGTTTCCATTTTGTTTATAGTTCTTCAGTACACCCGAGCTGCAATAAGAAGCATTCGTACAGCTGCTATAACATTGTAAAACCCGAATTTAAACATCAATTCTGACATTTTTACCCGACTAAAAAAAAAAAAAATTATCAGTAGTGATTACTACCCGATTTTGCCGAGTGAGGTGTAATTACACTTTACGTCCGGATTGACATATTGTCTACATTTTGCAGTCGGTTATTTTGTTTTTCTTTTAATAATATTACTTGTTGAACAGATTTTAATGTTGGATTCATAGATCTACTCTATTTATGACCTTCTTTTTTATGGGGCAATAAAAAGTAATCGGTCAACTAGCCTGCAATTCAAAATCCTTGCTTTGTCTTGTCTTAATTCATTTAAACTGCATGCTATAAATAATTATTTATTTGGTTATTTACAAAAGTGTTTTTTTTTTGCAGCTGGCCCTGCAAGTGCAAGAAACGTACTTCCCAGATAACCCAGACCCGAGTCCGGAGGAGGTGGAACGCCAATACTGGGATATAGTGATATCGGCAGACGCGCATGTGTGCGTACACGCCGCTTCGGTGGACGCCGCTGAGCACAAGTTGGGGTTTGCCGACGACTCCTCCGATCCCTACGCTAATCATCCTTGGAACCTCAAGGTTTTCAATTCAATTTCAATTAATTAATAGTTAATAGTGTCCCACCACTTTAGAAAAATCACCTTCCGTGAAAAATGATCTACCTGATGTTGAAAACAGCATTAACATCCGTCGCATGGCTTAGGAGGTGTTAGATATACAGACAGACACGGAAACCGACTTTATTTTATACTACATAGAGAAGTACCAGTGGCAAAAGATAGAAATTCTTTAATCGTGAACCCTGTACTTAATTTGCATACTATTGTATACAAAAGGTTATTATTTTTGATTTGTAAATGAATATTTACCAATAAATAAATTTGACTTTGACTTTCCTTTTCATGAACTTTTTTTGCTAGCATATTTGTACGATAGTATAACGACCGTTCTTTGTCTCTCGTTTAATTTTTTTCAAAAAAAGATATTAGGTACTGATAGTGTAGTATACATTTCATTGCTACTCTAGGAGCTAGATGTTCCTACCGCTTGAAAAATTACAATTGTGTTTTTGCATTGGTGCTTGTGACTGTGACGGCAAAGTAATTTTTATTCTGGTTGTCAGCGCCTGCGTTTGTGCTCTAAAAACTTGCTGAGCTACCTGGGTCCCTCGCTAGGCGTGTCTTCGACTTCCATCCACTACGGGATGATGTTCTCTACCAGCTGCTGGCACATGGACCCCACAAACGTGCCCTGGATCGAATACCTCCACCACGGAGCACCCAAAATCTGGTAAACATTGCTTTTTATATACTTCAATTTCCTGACTACGACAAAAAGTATTATTATTATTATTATTTACTAGATTCCTGCACGGCTTCGCTCGCATTGCCTTCAGTAAATTAAACACCCCGTTTCACCTCTTTAAAGGTTGATTTTCGAAAAATCCTGAGACAGACTTTATTTATTTTTTGCGATGATTAGTACATAAACCGAGTTTCATTGACTTAGCAAGAAAAATATTTTATTTCCAAACACAATTTGCGGGTCCACTTTACACCTTTAGAGGCGGAATTTAGCAAATCCCGTTATTCTTGTTCACATAGATTATTATTTGAAAAGTATTGGGCCCAAATTTGTCGTCTCTATCATAAGCGGTCTGGTCTGTGCGTTGATTCCTTGAAAAGGGCTTGTTTCTTTTATATATAAATAGATTACTAATCAAGTCATTCTAGCCGGATGGTAAGAGGTAGCATCGGGAGAGGGCGACCGAAAAAAGTGTGGATGAACTGTGTAAATGTGAGGATATGAGTGAGAGGGGAGTAAATGTCGAGATGACGGCTGACAGAGTGAACAGGAGAAAAGAAAACCCACCTAGTGGGATAGGGCAGGAAGATGATGTCATTACAAATCTAGTCATCGAATGCAGAACTAATTTAATGAAGACACGTGTATCAGTAAAGAATTTACTTATTATTACTAGAATTTCGTGGAATTTGTTCCATTATTGAAACTAAATTCGTACAATACATGGACTACACACCTAAAATACACGAAAATATTAACAATCTCGTACAAAAAGAAATCGTGACGGTCATGTCGCAGATTAAAGTACTAGCGACATGTTACTTCCTTATCAGTACTACAATCGCGCATCTTTCTATGGACATTAGCACTCTTATAATAATTTGTCTACGCCTATAATCATTTCAGGTACTCGATTTCGGCGGATCAAGAGCATATGTTCCGCGCGGCCGCCGAAGCGCTCTACCCTTTCGCGGTCCTCAACAAAGCCATCTGGCTGCCGTGCGACATTATAATGATCCCACCGGTCCTGCTCAGTCAGTACGGAATCACAGTGGAGAGGCACGTGCAGCACCCCGGCGAGTTCGTCGTTGTCTACCCGAACACATACTGTGCCTGTGTCGACACCGGCCTCACCGTCTCCGAGGGCGTCTACTTTGCGCCACATAATTGGCTCATGGACATCGAAAAAATCTTCCTGGTATGTCGAGTTGGATTCACTTTAACTTTTTTTTTTTTAATTTCGTATTCATGATTTACATATTTATTTCTTTACTTGTGCTGTAAGACCTTGCTTTCAATTTTTGTTCATGATCCAAATGTCATGATTCTAGGTCTATAGGTTTTGATTTACTTACCTAGCATAAAATGGTCTCATTTTGGTACTTTTTTATTGCGCTGATTAGTGTTCTCTTTTTGAGGTACTTTTTCGTTACTTTAAAAAACGCCAACCGCTAGTTATCAGGTGCATTGATGTTCAACAGCGAGCCTATAATTGAATTGAACAAGTAATATAAGTAAAAGAAAAACAAAATACCCTATCGCAACACTCCGGACATAGAGAGATAAAACGAATCAAACGACGTTTCGCTTGTCAAAATCGGTCAAGCCGTTTAGGCTACTGGACGTCGTATAGGAACATACAAACATAGTTACAAACATCCTCCTTCTTGAGCAGTCCGGTAAAAAGATATTGTTGGCACCTTAGATAGGCTGTCTATTTTGAAATTATAACCTTATATGTACAGAATCTGAGGAACAGCTGCGAGCCGAGCCTGTTCTCGATGGAGAAGCTGCTGATCGCGATGGCACAGAATACGGACACCCCTACTAACCTCCTACAGCGAGTGCACACAGTACTCAATTCTGTGCTGTACGATGAGATCTCTTATCGCCAGGACATGGCCGACCGAAACGTCGAACTTATGACGCCCGAAGTAAGACATGCCTATAACGTCTCACACTTATAGGATTCCTCAGATAGTGATAATTAAATGTATCACTAGAACGTCTGCCCGTTCCTGCTTATAAGGCAGACGCGCTACCAACTAAGCCAATAGACTATTCACTGCCACCCCACTCTCATACCGCTCCCGAATTTACTTTAATCCTGTTTCAATCCTGGCACATCTTGCTCTCATCCCAACTCCATCACGCTTCCATCCCACCACCATCTCTAATCCCTGTAAAAGCCGGAAACAAGTAACCATACAATATAGTAATTGTATGCAATTTTACTTATGTGTATACAAAAGCTATAACGCTTTCAAGGTAAATAAATATTTTTTAGTAAAGTAAAGGTTTGTCCAGATTCAGATTCAGAAATATTTATTGGACAACTGAAACATTATGTGTTATGCTAAGTGTTAATGCAACGGTAGTACCTACCAGCCTGCCCTAATCGGGCATTCAACACTGGATTTTATGGCTCATACACACATACATCCGTATTAATAACGATTCGTTAATAAAAGTTTACATTTCTAAATCTAATCGTGATTTAATACTATTCATCTAAACATTCTAAACGATTAAATAACAGTTTCATGATAAATAACCATTCGATTAAGTCGTATCGATTCAGTAAATCTTTGTATCCCCATCCTAGTTTTAGTTCAGGATTTTATGGCGAATCGTTATTAATACGGATGTTATATGTGTACATATAGTTATAAAAAAGATCACTCTTCTAAATCAAAATCAAATTCATCTAAACAATTAAACAACAGTTTCATGATAAATAACCATTCGATGAAGTCGTATCGATTCAGTAAACCTTTGTATCCCCATCCTAGTTTTAGTTCAGGATTTTATGGCGAATCGTTATTAATACGGATGTTATATGTGTACATATAGTTATAAAAAAGATCACTCTTCTAAATCAAAATCAAATTCATCTAAACAATTAAACAACAGTTTCATGATAAATAACCATTCGATGAAGTCGTATCGATTCAGTAAACCTTTGTATCCCCATCCTAGTTTTAGTTCAGGATTTTATGGCGAATCGTTATTAATACGGATGTTATATGTGTACATATAATTATAAAAAAGTTCACTCTTCTAAATCAAAATCAAATTCATCTAAACGATTAAACAACAGTTTCATGATAAATAACCATTCGATTAAATCGTATCGATTCAGTTAACCCTTGTATGCCCCCTTTCGAGATGTGAATGGGATGGATATATAAGTGGAATAGTATAATTCACATTTTGTGTAATTATAAAATGTTTTGTTACTGAGTTATTTGAATCATTGTTTACATGACAAGTTTCCAATTCGATTGTATTATACTAGCCCTGTAAAAATAAAGATTTACGTGCAACAGGTGTTTCTGGAACAAAATCTGCGGGCTACCAGAAGCTCGTGGCAGATACAGACCACGGGAGAGTGCTCATATTGCCGGCGCCACCTACATTTAACTCGGGTGAGCTTTGGAGTAATTTTATTCCTTATCTATACAAGATTACACAAGATATTTTTGCAGTGGTAGGGTTCTTTTGCAGAGTCCGTCCGGGGAAGTACTATACCTTTGCCATTTATCCAACCGCCAAGCAGTAGTGTACAAACTTCAATGAGTTCCGGATTGAGGCGCAATGTTGCCAGCGTAATTACACAGGGCATACAGAGCTTTAACATCTAATATTTTAGAGTGACGAGCGCAAGAAAAAATACGAAGCTAGATTATTAGCTCCGAATCTTAGTTATTAATTATTAAATGTATGACTTTTTGCCCAGGTGGTGGGGTTGACGGAGGGGCAGACAGGTTTGTGCTCAATGCACGGAGTGCATCTCTTCGATGCCGCAATGAAACGGGAGAAGCAACTCTCAAATGTATTCTGCATTCTCTTGATCAGCAATGAACACATCTATAACACCCTAAAAAATCTGAAGAAGCGTATGTTAAGTTTGGTAGATGTTTCAACCTAATATAACAATGAAACCTCTCAACTTAAAACTAGTGTAACAACTGGTGGCCGTATGGCTTGAAGCGATTGTTAATTAATTAATTAATTATTGTGTATTATTCCGTATACAAACTTAATTTTTTGTAAATCCATTTTTTAACTGTTTGTAATAGAAATTATAATTATGCAAGTCTTGGTGCGGTTTAGACATCGATGGACTTACTATATACTGGCCTTGGTTTCGCCCTTTGCCTACAATTTTCACGTACATCCGTCGACGCATAAGATGCATTTAAAAAAATATAGTAAAATACTTTTAAATGTTTTATTTTTAGTTATAAACGCGGGGACAGGCGTAGTGTAGCCACATTACACGTCCTGCCGCTCGTCATTCTCCTCGCCTTGCCCATAGCTTTTTTTTTTTTAGTTTTAGCTTTAGTTGTTTTTTTTAAACGCCATTCATAGGACCAACGAGATAGATATAGTTAGAGATAGAGTTAGGGCGAACCAAAGATGTAACAGGGATGTATACTTGTATAGCGCGAGTAGAGCAATGTGTGGCCGCCTCGCTAATATTAGCGGCGACGCGAGGAGATGTGTGGCTGGAGGGTATAATGTTATTGCCGTACATTATACAAGGTGAAACTGAAATGAAAGGTGTGAGAATATTGAAAGGTATGTATAATGTTGACATTATGAATAACTTCCATGAAATAACTAAAAAAGAACAATTGTTCCATAGAAAAATGTCAGTGACACTCAACAAAGTGTATGGAGGAGTTTATATTTTTTTGCGATTTCATGATTGGTTCCATAGTTTAAGTTGTACATACACCTTTCACTATTGCCACACCTTTCAGTAACAGCCTGTATATAACTTGTTGTGTAAGTTCTGTTTGACCCACGAGAGTTATTCGGTATCTATACCTAAGTGATTATTTGAATGTTAGCATTAAATTATAAAAATATATCTGTTGTAAACATTGAATATTGTGAAAAAAAATGTACATTGTTCTTCCGCTTCAACTATTTTCAAAACACACTATATTATACCTAACAAACTGACAGCGGGATTCTGAGAAGCTTGTTAACTTTGACAACAGATTAAGTCTATTCCTGTCTTTGTCATTTGCTTAGTGCCAGAAAAAGGCAGCATTAGAATTAATCTGTTGTCAAAGTTAACAAACGTTTCAGAATACCGAGGTGAAGCACAAATAAACATGTAAGGATTGAAAAAGTGACAGTTTATGATGAATGTGATTTTCTTAGAAAAAAGGTAGCTTACCATAGTATGGAAAGCTTTTTTTGGATTTATTTGTCATTCAGTTTATTAGGCACTATGTTACGCTACATAGAAGTTTTTTTTTTCAAATGCCAATCTACATCTGTAGCCATTCGCTAAGTCCTCCGCTGTCATACAGTTTAAGCTCATGCCAACCTGTCGGGGCTCTTGAGTTCGAAATTGTACTTTAAAAGATTACCAAAATACGAACGAGTAAAAACTAAATACACGAAAATAGTGATATTCAAGATTCTGCCGAGTATAACAAATTGTTTGTAGTTTGATGCAAGAAATTATCCGAATATCAACAACATGTAGTTTCTAGATTAATGAAACTTTCCACGTTCTATTCTTTTTTGAATATTAAAATTGTCCATCATTAAATAATTTAAATAATTTATGAACTGAAGAGATACTTCAGTTCATAAATTATTATTATCAACACAAGGGAAAAAAAAGTTTACGTATTAAAACGTGACGTCATGCGCTCTGATTGGCTTTTTACTTATTAAGGCGGATTGTTGTATTTCACATATATATATTTTTTTTTACAATATTCATAAATCTGTATTGTACTTGTATCTTGTGTTATTCGTGTTGTTACAAGTATAACTAAAGTAAATAAAATAAAAAATGTGTCATGAAAAAACTGTTTTATAAAATCCTAAATCGTTTCAGAAAAATTCGCCTACGTGTCTATGTGATGCGCATGGTGGTACAGGTATCCATGAGCAACGGCGATCCCTTACCATCGAGCGGTTCGACTGCTTGTTTGCCACCCAAGGCATAAAAGGTAATTAAAATAAAAGCTTTTCATTGTAGTGGTCGATAAAAACGATTTTAATATTGATTTCCAATGATTTACAACAATACAATCGTATCCAAAAGTATTCCTTAGCTACTTAAACACTAAAGTTAAATTATCACTGCTCGTTTCTTAATCACCTAACGTGAGATTCGACACAGAATATATTAAGTAGATAAAATTTTATAATTATAAACCGCAGCGACAGTGCGATCACCTTTGCTGTATTAAAACTGTCGATAGTAGAAAGTTAAAACTATAAATACTTTAAATTCGAGTAAGTATGAAGGCGATATACTGTGGCCGCGGTTACACAATAAATATATAAAATACTAAAATTGTAAAGCCGGTGTAGATGTGCATATCAATGTGCACCATACCTACGGCGGCCGTTCCAACTTCCAATGTGACCTGAGTAGACTTAAAAGTGTTTGTACTTCCCATGTACAGCTTACATAAGTACCTATTATACAACTTTATACCCGTTGAATACCTAACGTTTCGTGCTCAGTCTAAAATCTCACCCAAAGGAAATACAATTTGATCTGTGATGTGAAATAAACTAACTATAAATACAATTCAGCTATTCTATAAACGAGATAACAACATTGATATATTCCTTGATACTAACATCGAATTTACGTTGGCAAACTGCTCATGACTCGATAGAGTTCGTAGTTGCCTGTAAATTAACTCTACTACACAATAAGTACCGAGTACGGAGATCGGTCGAAATAAATGGGTGCTTGTGTGAGGAGTTAAGAAAATCTCACGGGTCGCGCTATCTCGCACGCACATATTTTTTTCGTAGTATAAAATGTCTGAGTGTCTTATAGAAAAATTATGTTTGTTTTTCTTAATTTAATTCTAAACATAGTTTCATTTGTAAAAGTGCCTTTAATATTAATTTTTATTAATGGCCAATAAATTATTTCTGATTTCGGTATAACCTTGAAATTTAGTCAATAAAATAATTAATCAAAAATTTTTTAATACAAAGAAACTACGCAGGCTTTTGTAACATAAATCCTGGAATTAATTTCAGATTAAATAATCACTATAATTTTCAAACACCAAATCGACATTTCTTCATATATCTTCACGTGTTTTCGGGTGACAGACGTCGTGTTTTTGAACTTAATCATAATCGTGTATATTTTTATTTAAAAAGATTTAATATGCGAGCAAGAGAGCGCGGAAGCCGTGAGAGAGTGAAGTGAGGCTCGCTGGGTCTCAAGTAATTTCTGTAGAATTACCATACTTTGCACTTGGCGAGAGGGTTCATGGGCGACCCTAGCGGGCAGTGGAAGTCGTTGGCAAATTCCTCCATGTTGGACATAGGACCGACGACGCGGAAGCGGCCGGGCGCGTGGAAGCCGGTCGTGATGCGGAGTTTGATGGCCTCGTTGCGGTACACTGCGCACCACGTGTTCGCCGCGCTCAGCCAGAACAACTGCAAATAACACAAAGATTTCATCCAAACTGGCTTAGCCTTAAATGTTCAATGAGGGAACTGAATTTTCTACGGCTAATAGGTATTGACATTTGTTACACAGATCACACTAGATACCGCATTACGAGGTCATTGTTCCGTGACAAAGTCAATTTAGGTCGAAAAGTTTGAGGAAAGTGCGTGTTGCGGGGACTGTGACCAAGCGTTCTCATTGGCTATCTCAAGGTTAAGGTTAATGTTTCCAGAGTAATTACTGGGCATAAAGAGATTTAACAACCAATATCTCATGGTGATGAGCGCAGTGCATTGCCGCTCATGGTTTTGAACTGTTGAAGTTCAAAATTGAATTGATATGGGCAGGCGTGAAGCGTAACACCAGGTGAGCGACTTGCTCGTCTCATCATAAAGTTCAATAAAAAATACTATAATAGTTTTATTTAGACGGAAGCGTGGTGCGCTTCCATAATCCTGGGACCCTATTCCTGTGCGCTCGAGATTATCTCTGTCACTGTCTCTCTAATTTAGAATTTAATGGGAGTGAGAGTGACCGAGATAAAAATGTCATTTCTCCGAATAGGGTTCCTGAGTGAGGAATCTAGGGGAGATCTGTAGCGCCATACCAAGTATTTACGACAAAAGTGGAATCTAAGACAGAATTAGAATTATATGGGACTTGAAAAGCAAGCGCAACTCGTGGGCGTTGTAGACATGAATGCGATCTAAAAGAAAGAAAAGCAGGGATAGGTCAGGTATTAGTAAATAGTTTACCTGTCTAGGAGTGTATTTCTCAAGTCCGGGCAGGCGGGCCTCTTCTCCGTGGCGGTGTATCCAGGCCTGGTAGGCGTAGTATGCCTCTTTGATACCACCGTTGTCGGCAATGTTTTCACCTTGGGTGTTTACGCCATTTAGCTGGGAAATTATAATGGAAAATGAGAACTTTATTTTTCATTTTCAATCTAGGTAGACGGTGCAATCCACGAGGATTTCCATCCCCCTTTCCTCCGAATCGCTTGCTGCGCCAGTCTAGATAATGAAAATCGGTTTACTGCTCTCGGTTCAATACCTACTAGCTTGCCCGCAAGGCTTCGCTCGATTCGCGTGGTTTGGATTCCCACCCAAAGGACAAACATTTGTAAAATGAATATGGATCTTTGTTCTTTGTCTACGTGTGTATATGTATTCTATGAATGTATTTACAAAAAAAAAGTACTTATGTATTTTATCAGCTATGTGGTTCCCATCACAGAAGAGGAAACATTTTTACTTCTTATCTTCTGTGGTTCCCATAGTACAAGCTTGCTTAGTTTGGGGCTAGATGGCGTTCTGTGTGAAAAAGTCCACCAATATTTATTTATTTATAGGCTACAGTAATTTGAACAGCCCATCTCGTACTCAATACGGGATGATTTAAAAAAATCCTGACTTTCAATTACAACTTTCATTGACTTAGCATGAAAACATATTACTTATATTTCCATAAAATCTTTTTCCTTTTATTCTTTAGAAGTGGAATTCCGCAAAATCCAATGTTACTGTTCAGTTAGACCATTTCAGGAGTAAGTGCTTACTGGGTTAAATTTTCACGTCTCTATCATAAGCGGTTTAGTCTGTGCGTTGATTCTTAGAAAAGGACTTGTTTAAAAAAAAAATACCTACATAGATTTTCAAGCCAAAGCTTTGGTTTCTCCATTGGAACACAAAACGCTTTTTACGAAATTCGCTTATCGATTATGAATGGTTATTGTTACTTATTCTGTAACAATATGGATTTGAGTTAAGCAGTACAGGTGTTTACGCACCTTCAACCCGACTTCTTTGACGGTGTAGTTCGAATACTGGTCGATGATGCATTTGGCCTTCTCGAGGTACTTTTGTTTGGTTGACTCTTGCCACCAGTCGATCAGGTTTCCATTCTTGTCAAATTGGCGGCCCTGTAATAAAGGAAGTTGTTAAATGTAGGTACTTAGGCCGACAATCTGTGCATTCTTCTTCTCAGTGGTGAAGTTTACCAAAGAAATTATGTGCAGACGGACGGACAAAATCTTTTTATGGACAAATGGCATGGACCCAGTAGTCCGTGGAGCTGCACCACAAACAATACAAAAAAAAAAAAAAAGTTTTCATATCGAAAAATGCGGGAAAGCCCGTTATGGTGCCGGACATAGCTTTGACAATAAATGAGTAAGAACCTGGTCGTCAAATCCGTGAGTGATCTCGTGTCCGATGACAAAGCCAATGGCGCCGTAGTTCATGTAGGCTGGACGTTTGGCGGAGAAGAACGCGCCTTGAAGAATACCCGCCGGAAATTCTGAAAAAAAATGGGTTTTTACAATATAAGTACCGCTAAATCACTATACCTAGCTTAAACTACGAAAACAGGCTATGAATATAACTGTCAATTTATTGCTTTTTATAACGGCATTGCTACCTTTCGAACAGACAGACACGTCTGGCATAAGCTTAGGCCTACTGCCCACTAAAAAGACGAGGAGCGGCGAGGAGGCGGCAAAGGTGGCAATGCATTTCTACGGCCACATGAACGCAGTGGGCGTTGGGCCATCTACTGATTTCGATCGAGGAATAGAAGCTGAACACTCACGGATGCTGTTTTCAATGGAGGAATAGAACGCATTGACGACAGCTGGGCGGCCGTGCGACACCCAGTCGGTCTTGTTGACAGGCTCGCGGAGTTTACCGAACAAATACTCGGTACCAAACAACGTCAGGTTCAGGACCGATTCCATTAGTTTGTCTGATGACATCTCCAGCTGGAAAATAAGATTGTTTTTAAGTAACTTCACCTATCTCACAATTCAGGGTACTTAGGATTACCTAGGATTATAACAAAAACAAGTATAATTTAATGTATCAGGACTTAACCACGCTTAAGTTAAGCTTAGCTTAGCGTGGTTAAGTCCTGATACATTAAAGTATGTGTTAAAATCGCGAAAGTTTAAAAGTTACAAGAACAAGTATCAATTTTAAAATAAAAACCAAATACTTAAATGACTACAAAATATACCCCATTACGACATTCCGGATACAGATGAATCTAACGACATCTCGCAATCCAACGTTTAGGCGGTGGGAGGACATAGGTACATACGTACTTACATAATTATTCCCGAAAAACATTACACTCCTAGGCAGTTGGTAAAAAGGACTATCATGCAAGCGGTGCCACCGAGATTGGAGAATGGACTGTGCCAAACGATATGAATACGAGAAGATTTATTGCTAGGACAAAAACTATTTGGTAAAGTACCTACTTATACATACATAATTATATTAAGCCCACATACATCACTCTAAGTTTATTGCACTGTTGGATATTAATATAAGTCTTTGGAAAGCCACAACTTTCTAACTGATATTTTGTACATGAACATTCTTATAAAACTTACCCCTTCGTAGAACTGGGTAAGTTTGTCATCATCGAGCATTTCATTGGGATAGGCGATGTGTGAAGCCATGGCGTCGGCTTTCTCCAGCGCGGCGTTACGGGTCATGTCGTCCATCCAGTCCACTTCGTTCAGGGTCTTACGGAACTGTTGTCTGGGGGACAAATTTATTAAGTAGTTGAATAACCCCTTCATTATTTCGGTCTTAACTCAGCGTCTGATATTCACACATATTTTTACCTTTAGGCATCCCCAGGCCCGAGACACCCTCAGTGCGATGGTTGTTATAGGTACAGCCGCCGATGCTGCACTTACTGCACTGCAGCGATTCATATCGCGGCGCGATAAAGTTTACGGTCACGCAGCGTCAACGATAAAACTTGACTGATAATAATTAATAAAGAATTCGGAGTTTTGGCGGGAACGAGAAGAAAACAGTCTTCTCGCGTCATTATTATTTTCCATGTCTTGTGTTATATCGAGTGTTGATGAATAAACACGGTTGTTTTAATTCCATTAAGTGTTCGTGAACGTGCACGAATGTTGGTGAATAGTATAACTTGTTACGTGACTTTTGTCGTATTTTGTCGTGTAATAGTAGGTACTTACCTATAACTTGGTACGTGACGTATGTTGTTTCCAAAACTCCATACAGACACCTAGTGAGAACAGTCTCCACCACATTACTGGGGCTTGACTTGGACTTGACCGTGACTTACTTGGTGATCATGCGTACTTATTAAAAAGGTAGTTACAGTGACTGGCAAACATCTTGATCAAAGAGCGGCGTAGTAGGGGATAAAGTTGGCACACGATCGCAACCTTAGTCTGTTCCGCCAAATCAACTACTGCGCAGATGTCATTGCACAAGCTGTTTGCCGCTAACTGCGGGTATAATTATGCGAGCGACTTGCTCGTCTCGTCACTCAATTGCATTTAAAAAAAAGTTGTGTGTTTATGCGCTGAGAGATATTTACTTCCATGTTTGGCGGTCTTCTGCTAGCGTAAAACTTCTATTGGCTATTTAGTGTTAGTGGCTCAGCTTGGATAAATGTTTCATCAACACAAAAATGTCTCATGCAATATTAGGTACATAGATTCAGGCACAATTGACGAACGAATTAAAAAACGGAGAATGTATGAACAAAATCGTGAATACATTGGGATAAGTATAGGTAGATATATAATTACCTACATGCAGTTTGGTAGTGCAAATTCTGTGGTGCTTTGTATTCACGAGTTTGATAAAATGTATAATGATATGTATTTACCTTATATCGTTAACCATTTCAAGGGCGTTGGCTTTGGACTTCTCATTGAAGTATTTCCGGATGTAGAGGGCGCCCACAGCTATAGACATACTGCGAACAAATACAAAAAAAAATGAAGACCAACCAACGTAGCTCAAATATAACAATTAAAAAAATGTGACAAAAGACCTGGGAAGCATTTTTCAATCGCACTTAGGATATTCCGCACGAAAATATCTTGCGAAATGACTGACTTTCTAACGAAATCTCAAACAAAAGTCGTACTTATTTTGAAATAATTATATATTACTCGCTTACGCAACGAGTGGTTTGAACCATTCGAATTTGCTTTCAATTAATAGAAAATCTTTAATTTCTTTCTTTCAATCATACGAGCCATTAAAAAAATAAAGTCCATGAATGTTTCTTTATTTCACGAATATTTTTTTTGAAAGTTTTAGAAAATGGCGTATTTTTTTACCTGTATTTTATATTTCAAAACTTGTTTTAGGGCCCCGTACCTCAAAGAGAGAAAAGGAACCCTTATAGGATCACTCTTTTATTGTTATTGTTTATTAATACTAGATTAATAATCATAAAGTGATTGATAACGTGCACGAGCACAGGCAAAATGGTTAGTGTTGTGAAACGAGTATTTTCTTTTATTCGAATATGCATAGAAGCTATCACTTTTCTAGGGAATTGGTCTAGATCGTGCATGACTTAAGGTCCTTCGACTTTCATACAAAACTATCGACGCCTTTTTAGGCGTCCTACTACGATTTTGAACTGGGCATGACTTAACATAGGTCTAATTTGGCCTCTAAGTATCGCAAAGTCGATAATTTAAAATGTTCATGGCTAGGAAATACCATTTTTCAACCCAATAATTACGACAAATTTTACGAATGTAGTGGTGTGTTCTTTACATGCGAATCATGCGATCATGGTGTGCGTGAAATATTGATGTGTGGGTGCATCTTGCAAAAATCGTGTACACTGGTTGTGCCGCGCGCGCGTCACGCGGTTTACGCGACGTTGCCAGCTTGTCGGAGCGTGTGTGAGCGAGACTAGGTATCCTTGCATCGCGGCTTAGTCCGCGCGCGGCCTTCGATAATTGCGACGTTGCGAGATTCGGTATCGGTGTGCAGTGCAGTGTTTGATTTGGTTACCTAATCTATCTATACCAATATTATAAAGAGGAAAGATTTGATTGTTTATTTATTTCATTGTTTGTTTGTTTGCATTGAATAGGCTCCGAAACTACTGAACCGATTTGAAAAATTCTTTCGCTGTTGGGAAGCTTCACTATCCCCGGGTGACATAGGTTATATTATATTTTCAAAAAAATTAGGGATCCTTACTAAAACTCCAATAATGTAAACCAAGATGATGTATTTCGCGTGCACTGCGGAAACTATTGATGATGAAAGAATAGTCTATACCAATATAATAAAGAGGAAAAATTTGATTGTTTGTTTGTTTGCATTGAATAGGCTCCGAAACTACTGAACCGATTTGAAAAATTCTTTCACTGTTGGGAAGCTACACTATCCCTATACTATATTATATTATATTTTTAAAAAATTTGGGATCCTTACTAAAACTCGAATAATGTAACCCAAGATGGAAAAAAAAATACCTAAAATATCCTTTACATCGCGTGCGTTGCGACAACTATTGATGATGATAGAATAATCTATCTATACCAATATTATAAAGAGGAAAGATTTGATTCTTTGTTTGTTTGTTTATTTGCATTGAATAGGCTCCGAAACTACTGAACGGATTTGAAAAATTATTTCGCTGTTGGGTAGCTTACCCGTTTTCATCATGCTCCTCCTTTTTTTTTAACTTTACAAGTCGACCTAAACGATCCAGCCATACCCAATTGCAGGACCGCCCCGCGGGCCCGCACGCGGCCCGTGCAGCCTCGCGAAATACTAGTTTATATGTATAAAAATGAACCCCTATTCTTGTATTTTGAGGACTTTGACATAGGTAACCATTTATAAATTTTTAGGGTTCCGTAGTACTACAAGGAACCCTTATAAGTTTGTCATGTCCGACTGTCTGTCTGTCTGTCCGTCTGTCTGTTTGAATCCTTTACAGCCCGCACCGGCTTCGCACGTGTATATAACAAAAAAATAAAAATTATAATACACACACAAAACCCTTCTATTTGCGTCAAGTTACAAAAAAAATATATATATAAAGAAAGCTAAAAAGCTTCCCAACAGCGAAAGAATTTTTCAAATCGGTTCAGTAGTTTCGGAGCCTATTCAATGCAAACAAACAAACAATCAAATCTTTCCTCTTTATAATATTTATTTTTGGTGTGACTAACTAATAACCCCATATCTAAAATTTGTTGGAATTCGGCATTTCTGAGTATGGGGCTCGGTGCGCGCTCCATCAGTGCCAGGAAAAATAATTCAAAATTACGGGGAAAAAAATTCACCTCAATAATGATGATGAATGTGGTTTTTGCATTTTTATGTATGATCTCGTTGCGCGCACGCTCACTGATCCCGGGAAAAATATTGAAACAATTCTGAAAAACTTCCTTCTTAGTGAAATAATAGATTTTTTGTAAAAGGTGCCTATATAGGTAGGTGGTAAGGTGGTAGATAGAGGTATATGAAAATATTGGATATTTCGTGCTGCGCGATTGAAATATGTGCATAATACTAATAATACCTACCTACCTACCAACAAACCAACCAACCAACCTACCTACCTACCTACCTACCTATTAGTTAGTTAGTTTTGTGTGTGGTGTTTGTTGTGTTGTTTGATAACTTATTTTGTAAAAAAATAGCACAAAAAGAACAAAAATCTACAAAAACAGTAATTTTCAAATGAGGATTGATCCTTCGTCTCATTGACACACTACAAAACGAAGCATAATGAAAATCCGTCCACTCGACCGCTCGGCCAGTCGAACTGATAGGTGGAACGCCGAAAATCGGGTACTCAATTTCGTATTTGCTTGTAACCGTTTTGAATTCGCATGTGATTCGGTCATAGATTTAAAATTCATCATCATCATCATCAGCCTGTTCCATATCGTACCGAGATTTCTTACCCATTTTTCATAGCAATGGGGAGATTTCTACCCGTCCAGCTGCGATTTTCATTTGCGGTCATAGATTTAAAATTCATCATCATCATCATCAGGCTGTTGATAACGTACAGAGATTTCTTGCCCATTTTCATGGCGATGGGGGATTTCTACCCGTCCAACTGCGATTTTAATTTTCGGGCATAAATTTAAAATTCATCATCATCATCAGCCTGTTGATAGCGTACAGAGATTTCTTGCCCATTTTCATGGCGATGGGGGGGATTTCTACCCGTCCAACTGCGATTTTCATTTGTGGTCACAGATTTAAATATCATCATCATCATCATTAGCCTGTTCCCTATCGTACCGAGATTTCTTACCCATTTTCATGGCGATGGGGGATTGGTACCCGTCCAACTGTGACCTTCGTCACAGACCTTCGTCGTTTATCGGTCATAGATTTTAAGGATCATTATCATCATCATCCGCCTGTTCCCTATCGTACCGAGATTTCTTACCCATTTTCATAGCAATGGGGGGATTTCTACCCGTCCGACTGCGTTTTACATTTGCGGTCATAGATTTAAAATTTTCCATCATCATCATCAGCCTTCTCCCTAACGTAACGAGATTTCTTAAAAAATACATAAAATGATTAAATTAAAAAATATTTTATTTTACTAGAATACCTTTGCCAAAATTCGTAAAGGTCGGTCCAGCCGTTTTATCGTGAACAGATAACAAACAGAAAGACAGAGCTACTTTCAAAATTTATAGGATACTAGATGCGCCCCGCGGTTTCACCCGCGGTATAAACTCTGTAATGGCTGAACGGATTTGGATGAAATTTGGTATGGAGGCTACCATACCTAAATTTGGCTACCTCCATACCAAATTACATTAAAATCCATGCAGCTGTTACAGATTTGAACGGGAACAAACACACTTACATACTAACATACCTACTTACATACACACAAACTTTCGCATTTTGGTGTGACTAAGTAATAACCCCATATCTAAAATTTGTTGGAATTCGGCATTTCTGAGTATGGGGCTCGGTGCGCGCTCCATCAGTGCCAGGAAAAATAATGCAAAATTACGGGAAAAAAAAATCACCTCAATAATGATGATGAATGTGGTTTTTGCATTTTTATGTATGATCTCGTTGCGCGCACGCTCACTGATCCCGGGAAAAATATTGAAAAAATTCTGAAAAACTTCCTTCTTAGTGAAATAATAGTTTTTTTGTAAAAGGTGCCTATATAGGTATAGGTACCTATATAGGTAGGTGGTAAGGTGGTAGATAGAGGTATATGAAAATATTGGATATTTCGTGCTGCGCGATTGAAATATGTGCATAATACTAATAATACTTACCTACCTACCAACAAACCAACCAACCAACCTACCTACCTACCTACCTACCTACCTATTAGTTAGTTAGTTTTGTGTGTGGTGTTTGTTGTGTTGTTTGATAACTTATTTTGTAAAAAAATAGCACAAAAAGAACAAAAATCTACAAAAACAGTAATTTTCAAATGAGGATTGATCCTTCGTCTCATTGACACACTACAAAACGAAGCATAATGAAAATCCGTCCACTCGACCGCTCGGCCAGTCGAACTGATAGGTGGAACGCCGAAAATCGGGTACTCAATTTCGTATTTGCTTGTAACCGTTTTGAATTCGCATGTGATTCGGTCATAGATTTAAAATTCATCATCATCATCATCATCAGCCTGTTCCATATCGTACCGAGATTTCTTACCCATTTTTCATAGCAATGGGGAGATTTCTACCCGTCCAGCTGCGAATTTCATTTGCGGTCATAGATTTAAAATTCATCATCATCATCATCAGGCTGTTGATAACGTACAGAGATTTCTTGCCCATTTTCATGGCGATGGGGGATTTCTACCCGTCCAACTGCGATTTTAATTTTCGGTCATAGATTTAAAATTCATCATCATCATCAGCCTGTTGATAGCGTACAGAGATTTCTTGCCCATTTTCATGGCGATGGGGGGGATTTCTACCCGTCCAACTGCGAATTTCATTTGTGGTCACAGATTTAAATATCATCATCATCATCATTAGCCTGTTCCCTATCGTACCGAGATTTCTTACCCATTTTCATGGCGATGGGGGGATTGGTACCCGTCCAACTGTGACCTTCGTCACAGACCTTCGTCGTTTATCGGTCATAGATTTTAAGGATCATTATCATCATCATCCGCCTGTTCCCTATCGTACCGAGATTTCTTACCCATTTTCATAGCAATGGGGGGATTTCTACCCGTCCGACTGCGTTTTACATTTGCGGTCATCGATTTAAAATTTTCCATCATCATCATCAGCCTTCTCCCTAACGTAACGAGATTTCTTAAAAAATACATAAAATGATTAAATTAAAAAATATTTTATTTTACTAGAATACCTTTGCCAAAATTCGTAAAGGTCGGTCCAGCCGTTTTATCGTGAACAGATAACAAACAGAAAGACAGAGCTACTTTCAAAATTTATAGGATACTAGATGCGCCCCGCGGTTTCACCCGCGGTATAAACTCTGTAACGGCTGAACGGATTTGGATGAAATTTGGAATGGAGGCTACCATACCTAAATTTGGCTACCTCCATACCAAATTACATTAAAATCCATGCAGCTGTTACAGATTTGAACGGGAACAAACACACTTACATACTAACATACCTACTTACATACACACAAACTTTCGCATTTTGGTGTGACTAAGTAATAACCCCATATCTAAAATTTGTTGGAATTCGGCATTTCTGAGTATGGGGCTCGGTGCGCGCTCCATCAGTGCTGCCAGGAAAAATAATGCAAAATTTCTGGAAAAAAATTCACCTCAATAATGATGATGAATGTGGTTTTTGCATTTTTATGTATGATCTCGTTGCGCGCACGCTCACTGATCCCGGGAAAAATATTGAAAAAATTCTGAAAAACTTCCTTCTTAGTGAAATAATAGATTTTTTGTAAAAGGTGCCTATAGGTATGGTACCTATATAGGTAGGTGGTAAGGTGGTAGATAGAGGTATATGAAAATCTTGAATATTTCGTGCTGCGCGATCAAAATATGCACATTATACTAATAATACCTACCTAGCCACCAACCAAGCAACCAACCTACCTACCTACATACCACAGATGAACTACATACCTACCTATAAGTTAGTTTTGTGTGTTGTAAATAACAAATAACAAACAACAGTACCTACTATGGACTAAATTAATCTAATCCGGGTCTAAAATCCATATTTTTAGTCGCAGAATAATGTCTATCGACGCGGAAAACACAACATTTTTGGGTATTGCATATTTCATTAGGTTCATTTCATTAGGTATTAGGTATGTAAAATTCGAAATTAATTTGAAAAAAAACGAAAAAAAGTGGAAAATTTGTTCGGAAGGTACCAGACTCGGTGCCTTTAGAACCCCCGATATGGGGTTATTCCAGGGACCCAGTTATTCAATCGTCAAGCAGTAGTGTGCAAAACATCACTGTGTTCCGGATTGAAGGGCAATGTTTCCAGCGTAATTATTGGGCACAGAGATTTAACATCTAATATCTCAGAGTAATGAGCGCAGTGCATTGCCGCGCATGGTTTTGAACTGTTGAGGTTCAAAATTCTGGGTGGCACTGAACTGTTATGAGCAAGCGTGAAGCTTAACATCAGCTGAGTAACTTGCTCGTCTCGTCACCAAATAACAAAAAAAAAAACTTACATGCTTACACACTTACACACGAACTTTCGCATTTTAAATATTTATGCGACAATATTAGGTTTATGTAGATATATACTTTTATAAGTTTCGTTACTAATTTTGAATAAGTTTGTCAAGAAACCCACAGCAAAAATTAAAATAAATAGTATTCTCGAAATTAAATTATAAAAAATAATACTACCTAATTTTAGGGGTTCGAACCCAGAACCTCACGAGCGCGACCTAATCAAACTGATGACTTCGGCCACCGAGACGATATACAGAGCAACGAAATTTCGTATTTGCTTGTAACCGTTTTGAATTCGCATGTGTGCGTAATGTTCATGCGTGCATACAGGCGTTGAACATTATTTGAATTTTCAGTCGAGTGCAGCTATTAATGGGCTCTATTATTTTTGAGATGTGTTTATAACAATAGTAAGAGGTCGCAAAGTGAATTAAAACTGGGGCAGATTACCTCAATTGAGTTTTCAACGACAGCGCCATCTCTTGGCGCCTACCTACCTAGCGGACTCAAACGAAGGACCTTAAGTAGGTTCTTATCTTGATTTTGACTGTGACTAGGATATGTTTACTAAAACCAAAGAAAATGTACAGGTAAAACTTGAAAATATTATATTACTAGCTGCGCCCCGCGGTTTCAACCGCTATTCTACAGTTACCGAATATTTTGCCGGGATAAAGAGTAGCATATGTGTTAGCTACCTCCATACTAAATTTCATTCAAATCCCTTCAGCCGTTGCAGAGTTGAACGGGAACAAACACACTTACATACTTACCTATACTTACACACAAACTTTCGCATTTATAATATTAGCATTAGTTGAAGTTCGATAAGCCTATGCTTTCCTCATAGGCTATACCGCTCGCGCATTTTCAACGTTATTGAAGATAAAAATATAAAACAGGGATTTAAAAATAAATAAACAGTAAAAAATAGGTATTAGAATAATAATTTTAATTTTTATAGCAATTTTTTTGTATTTATTTTCTATTTTGACGAAGAAGAAGAGATAAAGAATATCTAAATTCTTGTTTTCCCCCCTCCTTCACCAAAAAAACAATAATGAGATAATTGCTGTATTCCAGATTCATAAATCCCAAATGTGTGAGATACAGAATTGTTTATTTGTGACGAAATACAGATACATAGGAACACAATACAGACGCGTGATATATCTACTACTATATACTACTATTACTATACTATACTACTATTATTTAGATATATCTACCTAATTAGCAAGTTCGAAAAAGCTAGTTAGTTAGCTAGCAAGGATAGTTAGTTGAATCTATGGGAGGACGAAACAACGCTGCACATAATAGGCGGACGTGGAACCAGCAGCTTTGCGATTGTATCACTCAAGTGGGAAACTGCTTCAGCGTTATAGCGTTCACCTAGTTTTTAGTTAGATAGTTGTTGGAGTAAGAATTACCAAATAAGTAAAACAAAATACTCTTAAATAAAAGTGTGGAAAAACCTATTTTTCCAGAGAAGCTTTTATAAAATCCGTTATTGGTACTGTATATGATTATCGAAATTAGTCCAAACTCCATCAATCTACTGTTAGTTACTGAGGAGTTCCGTTTTCCAACTTCAGTCTCCGTCGTCAGACCAGATCGTTCTCTTAATATTGTATTGTCATAGGACATTGGCAGGTATGCAAAATTTCGACTCAATTGTAAGTACAAGGGGAACTGGTCTAAAATCAGTTGCATGATTTGACCCGAACATGCATACAAACATTAAATAAAATAGTACTTACCTGACGCTGGTGGTATCAGTGCACTCCTTCCACCTGCTCTCTCGCTCTGTCTTTCCAGAAAGCGTGGTGACGTACGCGAGCTGTCGCCGGCGCAGCTCTTCGGTCAGGTAGGACACTGACGCGCCTGCCACGCGCCACATTACGTAGTTAGCTTGTACACGCTTCGGCGTCTTCTCCAGAAGGTTCTGTGCAACAAATTCAAATTACGTTTTTGTTTCTTGAAGTAGGTACATCCGAATGACTATGAGCACGTAAACCTTTGGCAAATAGCTTCGGAGGAAAAGCATCTTTTTCCTTCTTAAGGCAAAAATCAACACAAAAATGGCTTTAAAACTTTTGCAACGTTATTTAAAAGGGGTCTGTTTTTTATCCGTAGATAGTTTATAGTTGTTTTTCGTTTTGGTGTTTAATAATTTTCGATATGTTTTTTTTTGTAAATTTCCTAAAGTATTTTTTTTAACCTTCAAATTTCACGGCAGAACTATCTTGGCCTGAATCGGAACCTTGCCAACTCTATTAAATACTAAATACTTATTTAAAATAAATTATTGATTCTTTAATAGTAATAAAAAAAAACCTGTATGTCCTGTACATGTAGGGTACTTATTCATTCGGTATGTTGTAGAAAAATATAGCGGTGAAAGACAAGAATGAGTAAATATAACCAACCTCAAGTTCAGTGATATATTTGGGGACGCTGACGATGGTGGTTTCATCCAAGCCCACTTCCACGTGGGGCGCCAGGAGACGGTTTATGTACTTCAGCCACGGGATCCTGGACAAGTTTAAGTGAAATTATCTATACCATCTATACCAATATTATAAAGAGGAAAGATTTGATTGTTTGTTTGTTTGCATTGAATAGGCTCCGAAACTACTGAACCGATTTGAAAAATTCTTTCGCTGTTGGGAAGCTACACTATCCCCGGGTGACATAGGTTATATTTTCAAAAAAATTAGGGATCTTTACTAAAACTCCAATAATGTAACCCAAGATGTAAAAAAAATACCTAAAATATTCTTTAACATCGCGTGCGCTGCGAAAACTATTGATGATGAAAGAATAATCTATACCAATATTATAAAGGGGAATGATTTGATTGTTTGTTTGCATTGAATAGGCTCCGAAACTACTGAAACGATTTGAAAAAAAAACAAAATTTAAAATTCTTTCGCTGTTGGGTAGTATTTAGCTTTCTTTATAATTTTCTTTTTTTTGTAACTTGACGCAAATAGAAGGGTTTTTGTGTTATTATAATTTTTATTTTTTTGTTAAATACCCGTGCGAAGCCGGGGCGGGCTACTAGTGTTATATCAATTGAATAGTCTCTGATACTCATAGCCTCATAACTAGCGTGCATGGGATAAGAGAGTCCCTATACCTACTTATTACTTACTGCCCATTGATTTTCTCAATTTACTTACAAATTGTACTTGGGAACTCCCTTACTAAACTAAATAGTTCGCTCTTACTCGGCACCCTAATAACTTAGGGTGCCGAGCGCACTGCATAGCCGGGGTTTTGAACTGTTGAAGCTCAAAATTCTGGGAGGCCCTGAACTGTCATGGGCAAGCGTTGCGCTCTAACATCATAAGGGCGGGTGAGCGATCAGGCGAGCGACTTTCTTATTTCGTCACAAAGATTTAAAAAAAAAACTCAATTTTGACAAGATGTAGGGAAAAACTGCTATTTCTATTTTTTTTCCTTTTTTTTTTCACTACGGCGAAGACCGTAAGTTAAAATTGCTTAATAACATTGTTAATTTTACTATGAAAACTGACGTGGTTTGACAACATTTTATTTCTCTCTCTCTCTCTTATCTTTCTTCCTTGAAAAACGTCAATCATAATTATATCTTAAAATTAATCTTAAATAAAAAAAATCTATGAAGCTGATAGCTCTGGCCTAGGAACGCGACCTTACCATTACAAAATAATAATTATACTAAAAATAAAGTTACATACTTGGGGAACTTTTGTTGCAGCTGGGCGATGGTCATAGGATTGTAGAGACTTGTCGCATTACGACGTTTTTCTAGTGGCAACGAAATCTGTAAAAAAAATAGCACAAGTTAGGATGTGAACACGGAGCAATTAGAAAACTAATTCAATGCCTTTTCACAGTGTAACGCGTTTGAAATTTAGTATCTAGCTAATTTCGACTTGATTTTGATTTAGTCCCATCTTCCTTCACAGTCACTTGTGGATTCCGTTGTACCATTTTCTTAAATAAACTGAAATTGACAGCTCTAAAATTATTGCTATCTCTTTCTCAAGTATAGAAATAAAGATAGATGCAGACAATTTTAGTCCTGACAAATTGGTTTAGTTTAGTGAGTGGTACAACAGAATCGACATCAATACATTTTTTTTATATCTTGTATTTTGGCTCCACACATTGTGTAATGTGTATTTAGACACTATATGAAAAAAAACTATATTTTATGTTCTTTTAGTAGACTACCTACCGGATATTTTTGTGTGCTAAATAAGCCGCTCCATAGATTTTGAAACAACGCTAAAATTACCCTAAGTCGACCTTTTTCACGCATTGTTAAATATCTTGGCCCCAATCCAGATTACACCAGGCTGTTTGTTATTGGCAACTATTGTTATCTTCCAAAAAGTCTTTCGAAACGTACTTATTACCTTTGCTTTGTGGACGCGAAAACGATACGAAATTTTTTACCAACAATTTTTATTTTATTTTTTTATCAACTAGACCACTTTCTCAAACAAACGAATTTGGATTCATTCGTGAACAATATAAATACATTCCGTAGATTTTCACCAATGAAGGTAGCCTATGTTTTGTCCACAGAATCCTCCTTATTAATTATTTCTTTGGTTTTGTCTAACATCTCTGCTGCGATACAGAGTAATCCAGTTTTAGTTATTCAAAGCAGTTCTAAAAAAAAGTTAGTTCTAGTTGAAAGACTATACGTCCTATGAGTGGATCTTCAACCAAAGGCATTGGTGCTTTGTTGTAAATAGCGATCAAGCAGGCACCAAACCGTCACAAGGCGAGTATATTTCTAAATAAAAATGTCGATGGACAATAGACATTTTTTTATTTGTGGCAAAAAACAAATTAAGTATACAAAAGTAAAAGTAGGAAATTTACGTTGATATCATAGCATGTATATAATCACAACAATTTACATTTGGCGACGATTGGATCATAGATGAATGTATTACGATGGCAATACATCTTACCAATTAGGTCAATATGATGAATACTTTGGACTAGTGATGGCAATGATATATATAAATATATTTGATTACTTATTTTTTTTGTCTGTAGGCTGTTCAAAAAATTTGATAAGGTAATTATGAAACTGAAGAACTGTAACACTGCGGCAGGCAAAATTGCAATTGCAACGAATGCGAATTATTGCACCCTTCCAAAACAGATTTGGGGAAATGCCACAAATTGTACCTAGATATTATCATGTAATTATGTAACGGTTATAATAGGGACCTACCTGATCCGTTTCACTCTCGTAGTATGTATGCGGCTGTAGAGACAAACGCACGCACGATCATATTAAGATATCTAACACACACACATTTTTGGATTTAATTATTTGTCCGCTATAAAAAAGGGCAGCAGATAAAGTCAACAAAAAAGTCGAGCGAAATATTGGTTTTGTAAACAATCAAAATTATATATATATATATATCATATAGATAATACATCTAAGAAGCTAGATTATCGGGGCAGTTCGAACTTTTTTACCATCAAGCATGAAGTGTTTATTTATGCTGTTATTAGGTACATAATTGTATTATATTTTAAATCTATAACTACCTATTCTGGACCTTGAACAACGTGAGCTCGTTATGGTCAACTGTATGGTGACCGTAAAATTGTTCATAGCTTTCAGGGTGATTTATTTAACATCAAAGTCGACGAATGGTCGTAAAAAGGAATTCTTTGTGGGCTCATAAAGCTGTTGTCGTAACAAGAGGCCCGGGTGAGGTTGATTTTAGGTTTAAAACTGTTACGTGTTCTTCTATTTAACTGCATTGGTTTTTTAAGATGCCTACTCTGGGGACGTTCTGCCTCGCTTTATATCCGTCTGATAATTATCTATCTACCACACGTAACCTATTGCCGAATCTCAATACTTTTCTACATCACATAAAATATAATCTATACCTATACCTACACCTACGTATCTATTGCTAGGTAAGATCGTATTAGCTGCGTGAGTGGCCAGTCGTAACTATATACTTAAGCTGGGTTGCACCATAATCACAGTTATAGTTATATTAACTATAACTTTAACCTTAACCATGAAGTATAGCCAGCATGTGTTACCCGTCATATTGACCATAGTTAAAATGATGCAACAGATTTTTCTGCTTAACGGGAGTTTTAACTGCTGTTATGACAGTTATGACTGTAGATTAAAGTTAACCTAGATTGGTGAAACCCGGCCTTAGTGTCAGTTTTTGAACTGCCCTAAAGTTTACAAGTCGATTGTTGTTTTAGGACAAACAATAGGCACCTAAACGTAGTAGCGCTAAATTGTTACCGACCGACTGGTCACCTATCGAAGATGAATCGGATTGTCCGTTGCTTAGAGGCCACCTGCTTCTTTTCTGAATAATGACACCACAGAAAATTTATTTTTTGCAATAAAATTTATATCTACCAATTACACTGCCACGCTCCTGTTTTTTTTTTCAAAAAAATAGAAATATATAGGAACATGGCATTGGTAGAAGCTACGATACTCAGTCGAGCTACACCATCAACGCTACAAAAGATAGGTAATTTTTTATTTCACAAGCTAGGCCATTGAAATATGGTATACTTAACTAGGCTAATTCAGCCGATGCTAATTGACTACGTGTTGTCAATTAATGATGACGATTACATCAGTCCTGAACACCATTTAGTTCTTGGCAACATATTGTAGGGTTGGTCAAAGATCCAAAAGACAGATTGCCAGGTTGATGAAGGGTTTGTAAAAAGCATATACTCACGTTAGCAAGTGCAATTTCGAACTGCAACGACTCCTTGAGCTCGACCTCTGCCCGTGCTCTGTCGGCGCCCAGGAGGTTAGCGATGTCTACCATGTAGTCGTAATAGGCTTGCACCAGCTTGTCTGAAGGCCCTCGGTTCAGGTATTCCCGGCTCAGACCCAGCGACGCCTGGTCCAGCTGTAGGAGACACGCTACAGTTTTCAACAGACGTATTTTATAAAATAATATAGACTAGGGAATTGTAAAGACTACTACGGGACTACTAAGGTTTGCGTAAACGTTGAAATCTCACGGTGATGATAATAAAACGCCCAACTACCGTCAATAGCGTCACGGTCCCGAAAACGGTGGTTTGGCGTCCGCAACTATGTGATCGCACCTGTTCGGTATTCCACTCCAGTAAATACAATATTCGCAATTAAAAAGCTAAATGAAAATTCGCTGAGCAATAAGTATTTCGCTTCGCATATCATATTTTGGTACGTAACTAAACCACAGATCTCAGAACACTTTTGTTCTGAGATCTGTGAACTAAACCCTAAACATCTTTAAAATAGGAAGCTTTTAATTTTTTTAATTTTTATGTTTCTAGATAGATAGGTAATAAATATTGTCTGAGCTGAAACTGCGCGCCATCCGCTGCGCCACAAATTGGATACTCAAATCTAGTTTGCATGCACTTAGGCCACTACCTGATTGAATTGGTACGGTATCGGTTTTCTGTACCGCTTCGGTACAGAATATTTACCGAGCGCATATAATTAAATGAGTGCTTCCTGGCTTGCACTTCGCGGAAGCGAGGCTGCAAGGGCTCGTCTCGTCGCACATCGATACCGCACCAACCCAATCAGGAAGTAGGCTTAATATCCGAGTTTCAATAAATAGTTTATAAAAAGACGGTCCGTTCGAGCGCGCTAGGTTCCGGGCGTTCCTAGGCGCAAAAAGATGGCGAGATGAGAGGAGATGGAAAGATACACTGCGTACATAATTAGTAGGTATGTGAGCCGCTCACATTGTCTGTCTGTCTATTTATGTGAACCATAAAGCACGAATCTGTAAAGTATCCTATTGAGCTAAATTTGTAGGTACCTAAGTCAAAATTTTCTAATTATGTACAGGTACGATAAATCTACGTAAAGTTAAACTAGATTTTAACGTAAACACTAAAAACAGAACGCAAGCTCTTACATCAATGACCCTCTTGGTGGAGTTCTTGACATCTACGCTGATGGAGAAGTCTAGGAAGTAGTCGACGGAGTATCCAGCCTTTCGGAAGTGGTACACCGACTGCTCCCAAGTGAATGCTTCGGCATCCCAGCGATCTCCGTCCAGCACCGGCCACCCGCCCAGTCGCTTCATCGTCTCCAGAAGAGGCTTCACGCCACGCTCCTCAATCGCAGCTGTGAAAGATATAATTAATTTTACAGGCTTTTATATAACTTGCAATGCTTTTATGTATTTATGTACCATTGAAGGTCAAAAGATAATCCAATAATCACGATTACCAGTTCGCAGTTTACCCAGCTAGTTAATAAAAAATATAATTATGAAAATAATTGTAAGAATGTATGCGATCTAGCATAATATCATTTCTCTACGAATAAAGCAATCAAGTTTTTTTTGTCTGATAATTATTATTGGTTTGGAGATAAGTAAATACGTCAAAGGCTGGTTAAGTAAATGTAATCAAAACGGTGATAAAGCAAGGCGAAATTTATAGGTACCTACATAGAAAGTTTAAAAAAAAATGGTGGCAGCAAAGGCGTATCCTCATAGTCCATGGTCACTTGAACATCGCAGTCTGTTATCGACTTTTTGATGATCACATCGCAGTCTGTTATCGACATTTTGATGATCACATCGCAGTCTGTTATCGACTTTTTGATGATCACATCGCAGTCTGTTATCGACTGCGTAGAGTTTTGGCGGGGACGTAAAGAAGTCATGTTGCGTTATTGTATTATTTTTCACAGCATTTGGATCTTCAATGGAACCGTATGAGTTTGTTTTCATAAAATGCTGACTTTCACACTAATATTATAAGTTTGTGTGTAAGTAGGTAAGTATGTAAGTGTGTTTGTTCACGTTCAACTCTGTAAATACTGAACGGATTTGAATGAAATTTGGTATTGTGATATCTTATACCCTGGATTAATACATAGGCTACTTTTTATCCTGGAAAATATTCCGTTTCTACAGAATAGCGGGCGATACAGCGAGGCGCAGCTAGTTATGAAATAACGTAAATAAAGTTATGAATAATGTTGTGAAACCTGACCTTTAAAATTTGTGTTGTTTCCAAAACTTCTTAGAAACTTCTAGTAAAGTCACTTTACTGGGACATGACTTTGACTTGACCGTGTCTTAGTATTGTTTGGCTTAGACAATGTCCGAGACTTGTTTTAATAGTGAAATATTTTACTTCACTAGATATTTAGTATATTTACAAAACTTGACACTAGCTAAATTCCTACACTATGTGTAAGTATATAGGTACCTACTTCGTGTGGTTTTTAAGAAAGAGTTATCTATCTATGAGCGGAAATAAAGTATAATAAAATAAATACATGACAAATAAAGGTACTTATTTATCAAACAATTCTAATAACAACTAATATTCTAACAACGTCTTCTCAGTTGGTTTTTCTGTGTGCACAAGTTTTGAATTACGATCTAGGACTGTCTTTATCCTAGATATCTTGCTTTGTATTGATAAAATAAAATAAATAAATAAAATAACGAAGACGTTACCTACTTAGGTTCAAAAATTATCGTGAGAATTACCTAAAAACGCCTCCAGTAAATTGAATAACGTTCCCCGATTGTTGGTAATTAGTAGCGAATCGCTACTAGGTAATTACCAATAATCGGGAAACGTAGCTAGCGAATTTGCAAAGTTCTAAAAGGCTAGGCTTCAGTGATTATACAATTTATTCATCCATCACCTTACGTCACTTTGCTTGTGCAAATTGCGGAAGCACACAGTTCACTTTCACTCATATCTAGTGCCGAGGCGTTTAAGGTAGGTACGTAGCGAGCAAACGTCGTAAACTGGTTTAAATATAACACTAAATAATTAACGTAGCTAAATCCAATTTTCTGTCCACCTCTAATGTTCACTTGCCTAAGCGCTTTGCGTGTTGAAAATCTCAGTTACCCAAGGCGCTTACCTACTTAGGTAATGTAGAACAATCTCGTGGTCTATTACAAATTTAACGACATTCTTTCGCGATAGATATTTATCTGTCTCGCTCGAAAAGGATGCTGTTGTTTTTTGTTTTATAAAATAGGGAATACTCACGTTAAATTGAGTCAGTTATGCTGTTGTTACGTAAAACATGTGAGCAAAAGTCATATTATTTGGCTCACTAGTGAGAAGTTTTTGAATTTAGAACGCTGCGAATTAATGGCATGTTCTCAAAATCTCCATAGCCATCTCGAATATGTATTTCTACCGTAATTGGGTAGATGTCCTAGACCCCGACGTCTAAAATAGAAGTCTATAGATATGACTGAGACTTGTATTTATTGTGAAATACTATACTTTACTTGAAAATAACAACACTAATTGACTAAATACACCAAGTGTCGAGCCAAAATACAAGGTTAAAAAAACTATACGCATCATAGACATCAGTGCCAGTCAATGTAGCCCTAAACCATTTAAACCAATGACTAAAGAAAAACGAGGACCTGTTACTAGTCACGTAATTTGCGGCACTTTGAATACACAATATGGCGTCAGCTACACCCCTTTCACTAGTGATTTCCTAACATTTCAAAAACATTTAACAGCTAATATACTAGCTTGGCTGCCATATAAAACATGGCTGACGTGCCGCAAGGCGGTCCCAAGTGACGTGAGCAAAGAATACTTTATGGCCCATCCGCTATAATAGAAAATCCTTGATTTGAATTTAGATTAAAAACTTTTTTAAGTATTTTCTAACCATCGTGGTGAAATTCAGTGTCACGCGAGAGTAAAGTTTTTTGTTTCCTGTGCCTTTGATTCAAACTCGGTACTCGAACTCTTAATAATTATTTCCTCACTTGAATTGCCGTTTTTATTTAATTAAATTCCTCCATTTTTCAGTTTTTGTTGGTACAAATGTTGTACTTAACTAAATACTTGTAAACTAGTTATGTACATATTTCCCTTCCAAAACTGCAATTTTCGAAACGAAACAAGTAATATATCTAAGTAATTCCAAAGTTGTGATATATTCAGGGAAACTTGATAATATATAAAGTACATAATGTAGCTAGCGACTATTTAGGCAAGTATTTACCGAGAATGACTGAAGTTTGACTATTTATCCAAGATTTATCAAATTTGCGTGCGGCCGCCGCGCCTCTGCCGCTTGCCCTACCTAAACTTTGTTGCCTTGCGAGAGTTTCCAAAAGTTATTCCGAATAATCATAAGATAAGTTTAAGAGGAAGCTTCGCTGACGCATAATAATTATCTACCTAAAGCAGAGTATGGACCGACGGAGGGTAGAACAGAAAATATTGTAAAAGTATTGTTATACAATAAATCATACTGTAATGGTAAAATATCCTTACACTATTAAAACAAGATTCTTCCGAGACACTTACTTGATGTCTGGTCCTATTAGGTGCCTATTTCAGTGATAAGGATTGATTGCAAAGATGTTGGAAGCCATTCTTAACTTGGCTCATCCATTCTGTTTCGATGTTCTTTGTCGTTTGGGTTTCCCCAAGAAAACCTTCAGACTTCATTTTGAGACAAATATGCCTTAATAGGCTTAAGCTATGATATTCTCAGCTAAGCACCGAGCTACCAAACGATATGTATGTCTGTAAACTGGCAATACAACTGAGGATACGAGTACTTATTTAAGGATAGATGATTTTGCATGTCATATTTCCGAGGAGCAATCATAACAAAATTGAGTTTGCAAAATAGATCAACGTCCACGTGTGAAATAATGGAGAATCAAGTTATAAACTAGTCTCATGGATTAATAAAACTTTGTTTTAGCTCGTTAACACTCTGATGGATTTTGCAACTAAAGTATATTGTGCGGAGTTTGGTGCAAAATTATGTCTAAACTAACTAAAATGGGGTGAAGGTTAAATGCTATCAGCATTTTCCAGGCTGATTGCTTCATTAATTCACTTGCTAAGGCACCGGTGTGTTAATATATAGAGATCATGCTAGGTGCATGCATGATGCTCAATTGCTTTTGTGGCTTATTCACCTTCAGGTACAAAAGCCGACCACCCAGATCAGTCACCCAGATGGTTAACATTGAATGTAGGTAATCCAAAAAAACCGGCTGCACCTCAATGCCTGGGTACGTATTTTTGGAAAATTCCCAAATTAAAAACAACTTACTTCTGTTCATGCAGGCCTTGTACAAGGTTTTAGCCAATCTGAAGGGCCTGGGCTCCTCTGGAGTCGTCGGTTCATCCAGGAGAGCACGTATCTGCTCCTGGAGTTGGTCGGTGATGATGGAGAAAGTGTTGACTGAGGTTTTGTCGTCAGGAATGCGGGTGCTCTTCACAAAGGAGCCACAGGCGAAGTCATAGAAGTCATCGCAGGGGTCTACATTGTCGTCCATGTTCTGCAGCAGCTTCGACGCTAAACAAAATTGAAACGGTTAAAATTTAAGCTTGAGCATAATTATATTTCATGTACAGATTATCTCCCATAGATACCGCATCGCGAGATCTTTGTTCCGACGAAACCGTACCAAAGCATGAAGAAAAGCGCAGGTACGGAGACTAATACTAAGCGTTCCTTTTGGCTATTATCTGATGGTTACACGAGCAATGAACCAATGAGAGTGATTTTTAATTGTGTATTATGACCGATGCATAATGCTCTTCTATCGTCCAGAGTACGGAATCTATAGGCGATGAACTGTAATTTCACGCTATTATTAAGTCTAGTCAAAAATAATAAAATTATTTCCCAGATGGATAATCGACGAAATTGTGTATTTGTTTCCAGATGATCTGCTTCAGGAATACATAACAAATGTCCTGTTTTCAGAAAATTGTTTTAAATATTCATTTCGTAAAACCCTTTGATTACTTTGAGAGGAAAATTAAAAATGATAACGATATTTTATTACAATAATTATTGTATTTTATCTTTTTTAAGTTTTATTAAATTCTGGGATTACTAACTTTGTTAAAACAAATGTCTGAGTGAAGTTTATTGGGTTAATGTAACGTTCTGTTACACTATACGTTCTGTTGTTAAACTATTTTATTGAACTATTTAAAAAAATATTATGAACGAAATAACTAAATTTAAAATAACGGATGGTTACTGAATCTACAGATTATAATAACTAACTAACTAATTTTATATACATTTGAAAGTTCTAGTGGGTGATTAATCTAAATCAAATCTAAAATGGTACTTATCAATATTTATTTTGCATAGCATAAAATTTGACTGGCATCGATCTTGCAAAAAATAACTTTACAGATAAACCTTAAATTTGTCCATCCTTCTTCATCATCATCATGGGCCAGAAGACGTCCACTTTAGCAGTGGACGGCTTCTGGCCCACGATGCAAGGGCAAACAAGGGCCTCCCTGCTAGAGCACCAACCCTCTTATTATTAATCAAAATGATAGACAAAAGTAGCTCTTGTTAAATACCTGTATGAATACATCCCGGATAATTGCAGATTGCTTCGGAGCCCTTGGCCACCACGACTGGAGGCATGGATGAAGAAAGTCTCAGTTCACTAGTCTGTGGCATGTCTAAAATGCAGATACAAACACATGCTGAATGCGTGATAATGCAACTCACACCATACAAAAAAGAAAAACATGGAAAAAAATAATATGACCCACTGCTCAGTTTGTGATTGGTGTAAAAATAGCACTTTCAGTGCATGAAGCATGCAATAAAATTCAGTGAGTTTGAAAAATAAAAATTAATGACCCAAAAGCCTCAGTTCGGTTCGGCTGTGAAAAAGCAGTGGGTTGATAATAATGATAATCCACGTTTTGTCAGTTTGTTGAATTGTAGCTCAGATAGAAAAAAATGTTGGTTAAATGGGTATAAATATTTATATAAATATTTATATAATAATTGAAATTCTTTAACACAGGCACCATTCGGTGGCTCTTCGGGAGCAAGCGAGAATTATACGGAGAGTTTAGAGAAGCCGAAGGCCGAGCTTCATCGCGTACGAAGTCGCGGGCATCATTTATATAAACTCGTTTCTATTTTTAACCGACTTCCAAATAAAGAAGAAGGTTCTCAAGTCGACTGAATTTTTTTCGTTGCGCATTATAACTGCTGTCTCGAAACTTGTTTTTCTTTTGTTTACATGAAACAGAAAATTTAATGACCGTACGACGTACGATGACGTCCATATAGACATGTGCCGATAGTCACTTCGGCGAATTTGCAATGCTATTCAACGAGGTAATGTCACCGCGCCGTTCGTTCTTTTGGGTAAGTACTTTGCTTGCGTATTGTATAGTGACCTTATGTACTGTTATTTATTCTGTGTGTGAGTTCTATTTTTTATATGAAATAGTTTAATATTATGTTTACCTTATTAGTTACAAAATAGTACAGATGTACTTGAGGCACTACTCAGTGTAAGGTAAGACTCTTTTGCAGAGTCCGCCTGGGGAAGTACTACTTTCCCAAGCCGTTTTCAAGGTCTTGGACTGGAACGGATTCGGCATCAACATTAATAGCGAATACATCCCTCACCTTTATTTTGGCGATGGTATAATAATCATTGCAGACATGTCGCTAGAGAACCTCAATAGTATGCTCAATGACCTCAGTAGCATTTCTACTTACTTACTTACTTACAGGTGGGTATACTTACTATACTTAGAATATTGCTGTGATTTTTTTTATGTATGTGCGTTTTTAACTTTGGAAGTTATAAGGCTGTAAAGGGTTCAGACAGACAGACGGACATGACGAACTTATAAGGGTTCCCTATAGTACTAAGGAAACCCAAAAACAAAAAAAAATGCTCTAATGAAAAATGTTCCTGCCAAGAAAAATGCAGAAAAACCTTTATTTATGTATGGTACCGTTGAATATTATCTTAACTCAAAAGTAGTTGTTATTGACCGAGATTTACATAAACAACTGACATACCTTGCCCTCTATTCCAAAATCTGTTAAGCTGAATCAAACCCCATTATCTTCATTCAAATAAGGACACATTAACACCTACTATACCTACAACAAATAAAAACGAATAATTAAAATATAAAAATAAAGTTTTATAACAACTTTACCTTTACAATGAGTAGGTAATATTGGCCCGAGTTCTTAAGAAAAGGTAGTAACACCAATTTTAGCATTGACATTGCCTATGTCCATAGAATTCAAGTAACTAAAAGCACACCTAAATGGCCTAAGACAATTAATTTCCTTCATAATGTTTTATGTAATTTTGACGTTCGTTGTATCGGTCGTAGAATAGGTTGCACTTAAGTTCTCATACATAAAAAAGTAACTGCAAATTGCTGCAGCGGCTAGTTCCCTTACGAAGAAACTAGTATAGGTACCTAGTTATGCATAGAACTCGTTACAGGTTATAGATTAGGTAACAGTAACCTCAGTTCTGCTCACTGCTCGGACATTCACTCGGTACAGAAAAAAACAATTGTATCGATCGATTGAACAAATTGTTTTCTATTAAATCTGTTTGTCATAATATAACCCAATGATTTTTTTCGTTCTCCTTACGAAACGCTATCAAAATTGACCTCTGCATATTGTATTGTACTAATACACTTTAGGCTAGTTGACATGATACAGTTCGGCCGAGCGTGTCTTGTTGCCCGCAAGTTGCAAAACATAACGTGATCTAACGTTTTGTAACTTGGTAACGTGCATTTCCCAGTCGAGCCAGCATTGCGATAAGCGTGTTTTTGTCCAATTGGATTTCGCATCAGTAAGTGGTTTTCTGGGCAATCTTGCGCAGTGATGTGCGAATTTCAATCAAGTCGCGGCGCGAGTGCGCTTCCGCGTATATCCGTAGGTTTCCGCATGGGCGATGGGTGGCTCGGAAATAAACAAAGAAACGGAAAATCAGCACAATGTTGCTTACAGTTCGAACTGGTACAATGCCGGCGGGGCCTGTAGCAAATGCGAAAGTTGGTTAGCCTATAGGTATTAAAGTTAAGTATTTAAAATAAAATACACTTATAGTCAGTTGTTGTCAGCGTTCACTTTTAGACTAGGTAACTTAACTTTTATTAGCAGACCAGTGGCAGATTACTTCGTAGGACTGGGTTCGTGGGTTTTCATGTGACCTAACAATTTTGAAACATTTTTCCGTCCAAAGTTTGTTTTATTTTTTTATTTTGAACTTCTTAAAGCTGAAAATGGACTCTTCTCACGGTGCGGACCTCACTCTCTCGCTTTCCGCTTAGTTCGTCAGCGTCTTTCTTTTGGAAGGTGTGAATACCTTTCCTATTTTACTGGAATCACATTTTTTGCGCACACGACGAACTTGCTAACTTGTTTGTTACTTAGCTGATCCGGCCTAAAGCTGGTGGGATTTATACGGACTGTGCTATACTGTGGTAGGCGACTCATAAACAAGTGTGTACTGTTGTCAAGTATTTGTACGTAACCTAAGTAGATTGTATAAACCTGAATGAAAATCAAAATTCATTTTTCTTGATTTTTGAACGTAGGATTTTAGCTGATAGTCCATATACTACAGCAAAATATTGAAAGAATATGTTTTCAGATGTTTTATAATCTAGAGCAACTGTTAGCCAAAATTGAAAACGCCAATAGAATTTTAAGGTAACATGGAACCCTAAAATAACTAATTAGGGCTAAGAGATCACCAACAAACAAAAAAAAAACACTATCACTGGATTCGAATCGAACCGAGCTTGTCTTGCTCTCTTCTCTGTTTTGAAAGCGAGACAAAATTAAAAATGAAATTCCTTTGTGAGTGTGGTTGGCCTCCTGATCTAGAGCATGCTCAGAGACAGGTAGAAACAAAGCAATCTGGATCAATGGCAAAATTTTCTCTAATTATACATTCTATTGGCATCCAAAATTCATTTAGAATTCATGACAGAGACGCATTCATGATATCCTCGGTTACGTTATTGGCCTTTCTTCTTATATCTATGTTATTTATTATCTTAATAATAATATTAAAATAAGTATAATCTGCTCATGTTCAGTTCTTACATTTCATAAGTGGAGTCTGAAGCTCTGGAGGTCACAATGCAAGTGCGTCTATGCAAGAAAGTCTATGATTGCACTTACAGGGTTATAAGGAACGGGTATACTAAGCTGAAAAGGGCTCATAGTACTCATCATTATGAACAATTTTTATTATGGGTCCAACAATGAAATAGAGGAAAAAAAACTGCTGTTCCATAGAAAAATGTCAATGACACTCGACAAAATATATGGAACGGCAGTTTTTTTTTCGATATAAGACGATTGAAGTTTATTGCACTAATTCTAATGAAAAATATTTACTACGTAATTCAGTTCAATGATTGGGCTACCGCGGCAAATTGCCAAGGTCACAGAAAATCCTAATCGTGAAACAAACAAAATGGCAAAACGTGGTTTCATTGTTAAATTGTGCGTGATTATTATGCGCGTATCGTAAGTAGGTCGGTGTCACCGCCAATGGACGACAACGTTAAGGGGTAAACAGTCGTGCCACAGCTGTTTCTCTCGCACATTTGCAAGAGTTTGTCGATAAAGTGTGAATTTCTAAGAAGTGTAGGTACGTTAGTTAATTTATTCAGGCGTTACTTTGCAAAAGTTCATTTTCGAGAAAGAAGAAAAAGAAATGTAAACTAAAGAAAAAATAAAAAATAAAAAAAAAGATATGCAGATACTCTATCCTTAATCACTACGTTCCTTTATCCCCAGGTCAAAGATCATCAATATCTTTGACCAGCAAACAAAGATTAGATTGGTAGAAACCAAGGTGTATACGCTGTGCAAAGTCTCTGTTCATTTCAGAGGACGAAACAGACAACATACAAAAAAAAAGTTCATTTTCAAACTGAGTCTATAATTACCAATCTGTAGTGTCTATCCGCTGCATATCGTGTCTAGTACAATAGATCCTTTATAATTCCACTCCATTCATAAAATCTCTCTTTACTCTTAGTAGATTTAGATAAAGAATCGATGCCTTGTTTCTATTGTAAGTAGGTAACCCAGAGATTACCCGCTAGATGAGATATTGTAGCGGAAAGACACTACAAATTGGTTAGTATTATAGACTCTGTTTGCAATATATGTTGTATCTGACTAAAAATGTTTCAAAAATATCTATTATCATGAAACAAGAGATCAAACAAAAACTATTTTTCGGTTCGGATTTTCGATCTCTTCCGTGAAATCAAAAGATTATATGAAAGTTTCTTTAAACTTTCTACATAATTTGTTTTTTTTTTTGATGACGTTGATTTTATTACGTTTTACACCCACAAGCTACAAGTGACTGCTTTTCAAGGATATCTGTCTGTCAGTGAATCAGTGTTAATTCAGAAATAACAATGAAAAATAAAAGAAGCCTCAAAAAAAAAAGAATTACTATAATAGCATTTCCTCCCAACCATCGAGAAATTTCTCAGTCTTTTTTTATCAACTGTGAATTAAATCTTTTTTTTTTGTTGTATTAACTTTTTTTTCGCGATTTATTAGAATCAACCCAATATGCGCAAAAGCCAAACCGAAGCCCAAGGATATCGCACTCATTTATATTCCCTAAGTATCTATAAAATCAATCACAGCAAGGTCTTTTGTAGCATCGTCCGTGTGTGCATCGTGTTATCCATAGACATTGACATATGAAAAGACGGTGCATCATACCATTGATATCAGCGGAGGTTTTCATCATCAAGCTTGCGCAGAAGGCCACGAGGAAGGCGACAGCTAGGATCGACGCTACTCCTGATACGAGAAGCAACCTCTTCTCCATCTTGGTCCTTCGACTCCAAAACGTTGGCCTGTAAGAAGATTAATAACATGAGTGGTGTACTATTTTCTAAAACATCGCAATGACATATTATAATCATCTTTTTCACACAGCGCCATCTAGCCCCAAACTAAGCAAGCTTGTACTATGGGAACCAGATGACTGATATAATAGGTACATAAATACTCTTTTAAGATATTAAAAAAGTTTATAGATATGGTTTAACATATTTATTTTCTTAAAGAAATTTACATTCACTTGTAAGAGAAAACACAAGATATTCTTATCAGTCTTAGGAATTACAAACATCGGAGTGAACTAAATTGTAATAAGGTAGAAGGTACAATTTTATTTACTGTGTAGTTACGTAGCTGAATAAGCTTATTAATTATAGTTAAAAAGAAATAGATAAATACAAGAAATTTGCATTTTTGTATTTTTGCCTCGGTTTATGTCTTTTACAATTTATACGCGTGATATGCGCTCACATCAATATGCAAAGTGGTTTGATTGTGTTAGCGACGGGCGAGTCAGTCGCCAACTAGTAGCATACCGTATTCTAAGCTTGAATTGTTACCTCGTAGAATGATTTTGGTTTGTACAAATGGATAGATCTGTATTAAATAAGAATTTTGGATTGTATTAAAACATGGGGCCTTAGTAAAGATTTTGGATTGTATAACGTAACGAGTAAGATTATGGAAATGGTATTGTAGAGACGAGAATATGTATGGTAAATAGGTTACTTGTTAAGCACAAGCTACATCTAACGTCCTTATCAGTACTACATATTGGGTAACACATCTTTCTATGGTCATTGGCACTCTTCCTTTTTTATAATTCATCTATGGTACAAACGTATTAGTTGTGAACGGAGAAGATCCTTATTTGAATAATATTATAATAATTGTTAGTAGTCATAGTTTTCATTATAGATAGCATAAATAAGTATTGAAACAACAAACAAACAATTTGTAGCTATTCATCCTAAACTAAACAATGAGATAAAAGATAACAGTGTTATGTAGACATGGTACAATTTCAAGATAAACCAACGTTTTAAAAAAATATAACTTTGAAATTTAGTTGTTAAGCTTTGAGGTAGAAAATTGCCCCGAAATTTTCAATTTGTTTTGGTAACCCAATTTTCTTTAGGTACACGTAATCTTTCCTTGGTACAAACGAAGAGAAATCACGAGGGATCCTCATGCAGACTAATAGATTTTTAAAATTTTGGGTTGCTTGCACAATTCTCGCATTTTTCAAACAAGTTATTAAATACAGGGCGACTTCAAAAGTTTATCATTTTCTAAATGCACAATTGAATTTATTACATATTATTGTCTTTGGAAATAGAACAAGCTATACTTAAAAAGTCTATGTGTAAGTACTAGCTTTGATATTTACAACGTACGTTGTATTGCGTAAGCTTTTTATGACAAAAATGTCAAAAGCTTTCGCGAATATTTTTTTAAATTATATTCTTTCTGTTTTTTTTTTTAGATATTTTAGTATCAACTGTTATGAAGAACCAAATACCTGAGGAAGTACATTTTTATAATCAGACCAAACGCGACGTCAACTTGATAGACCAATTTATGTCATGGGTAAAGCGTGCCCAAGTGGACTAAAAGTTGGCCATTGGCCATTTTTTTATGGACTTCTAAATAAAGTAGGCGTTTATTCATGTGTCCTGCTGAAAATAGCAACCAATACAAGCAACAAAATGACGCCACTTTGTAAAAAAACTCGCCATTGACCTTATCATCCCTCAAATGGTAGAAAGATTCTCGAGGCTTTCTCAAACACACACACACATATATAGCATATTGGGGTTCTACAGGACCCCAGGGTAGTACTTAATAGTGTTACTCTAGGCAGATAGAAACTATACTAATGCCCTTCTGGACTAAACTTTGAAGGCTCCAATGCGTTGCACCAAACTTATGAGGTTACACAGACTTTTAACTTTTACTAGTAAAAGTTTGTGGGAGGTTGCCTAAATGGGTAAGACATGTCGTAACTTTCAGACACCGTTTTTGCATGTCATAAGGCTAAGCAAGCGCTTAACACGTGTCAATGTCAAACTGTCTCTCATAAGTACAAATAGAAATTTATCACTTAACATCAACTGGTTGGTGCAGAGGAAGTTGATGCCTAAGTCCGACTTAGTTTAGGTGATGCTTAGCTAAGTTTTATCTAAGGTTCTCAAGAGATGGCGCTGAAAACATTATTTTTAGAAACATATTTTTAACTTCGTAGGTATACTACAATCTAATTTGAACCAAACCTAAAATAGCCGACATATACTAATACTATGTTTCTATATTAACCATAAATTGATCGGCTTTTATAGAGGTTTGGTCATGAGCTGGCTAAATATGTAAGCGCCATCTAGTTTTTAGCAGATTTTTCCGAGGTACACTTTTTTGTATGAAATTATACTTCTTCTCCTGTAGATATTCATTGCTCTAGGTACAACTGCTTTTTTTTTTGTAAACTGTGTTGTTTTTACTCTAAATGCAGTATTTCTCAGTTCTATATATATCTAACGAGTTTTTGAATGGGCCGTCGGTAAGGCAAGACGTTAAAACAGGTAAACTCAAGTAGGTAATATGATTTGAGTGCGGAAATAAATCTGAGCATGTACAAATATACATACGTGCATAGGTTGTTAAGTACCTACTGACGACTTTAGCAGTAATTTGGGATGCTAAAGACTGTTTCTTTGAAATTAGATTTATATCAAGATAACCACAGACAACCATAATGAGTAAGTATAGATTTATTTTTATTGTTTGCGCCTTGTTAATATATTTTTTTTTATTGTCTAAATTTTATTGTTTTTATTTCCTTGCCAAATGTTTTTAGTAGGTTTGATTGTAGAGTAAGTAACGTTTTGGTTGAAATTATACTGTATAGTTTCTTATTTTTGTAAATAAAGATGTGAATTGAAATAACTTGATGAATATTACAAAAAAAACTTTGTACTTTTCTTTCTTGTTACTTGCATTTGATTAAATCTATTGCTTAACTGGCTGGCTGATAAAAAAATATTTAAAATTTCTTACAATTAGATTATACCACGGAAGATTTTTTTTCTTCCGTGAATTAGATAGATTATAATATTATGTTCGGCTTAATATGTATTATGTTAAGTGCATGTATCATGTTAGGTATAATGTATAGTTATATGTATTAGGTATGTTTAGCTTTTGGACGTGAAATGCAATCATCTAATTTCTTATTCCAGCTATAATATAACTACACTACACTTCAAAATCTATCTCAATTCAAATCCTTCCTTAATCCTCACTTCAATTCAAATCATTATAAAAGGGTAAAATAAGAATAGAAACTGACAAACATACACGCATAACTTACATAAATAATCGCGTTACCGTTCCTTCTGGATAGTCGTGAAACAATCGGGCTTAGGGCCGGCTTCCCCGATCCTCGCTATCTTGTACGCACTATTACATTTTTTTATTATATAATTACAAAGAAACATTTTAAAGAAAAAGATTGGATAAAGAAAATCCCTTCTCCTTTTTTTATGGTACTCGGCGACGACGCAAGCAAGTCGCTCACCTGATGCTAAGCGTTACGCTTTCCCATAACAATTCAGTGCTACCTAGAATATTGAACTTCAACAGTTCATAACCCTGCGCGGCAATGCACTGCGCTCATCACCCTGAGACATCAGATGTTAAATATCTTTATGCCCAGTAATTACTTAAGCTGGAAGCATAATCGTTCCATCCGGATCACAGTAGTGTTACTGCTTGGCGATTGAAGAACTGGCAAAGGTACTTCCCTGGGCGGACTCTGCACGAGAGCCAACCACCAAAATCCAAAATTCTCCGTCGCCAAAATAAAAAAGAATAACACGAATATTGCTATAATACATCAGCAATGATATTCTAAACATATTAAATGATCAACTTTTTTAATTTCCTCCCTTTAATTTTTGTATTAAAAATGTTAAAAATATTAGAACGAAATAGCTAGAATCAGGGAAGCCGGCCCTTAAATAAAAGATATTTAATTTCATGGCCACCATTGAATCGTACAGATTTATTTACAGAACACATTAATAGGTATGTTTGTGATTTCGAGACAATTTGTGTTATTTATAAATGTCACAAATACTACTGTGGTCTTAAATAAACCGCGTCGGACAACAGGTGCCGCAATCCCATTTGTTTTATCATTATTTTATCACCTCTGACGAAAGTTATAAACTCTTTATGTAGGAAGCGACAGTACTGTAACTTCACTTTCTCCAAATCTATGTACATTACACACAAAGTAGGTAAGTCTCGGGGTAGTTTTACAAAGTAAGTCGCGCGCGGTCACTCAGTGGATGCAAATTAGAAATTGTCCTTCGGAATGGCGCTCTAAGGCTTTTGCTCAGCTATGGACGTCTTCAGGCTGTTGATGATGATGACTATACACACAAATTAAGATTCATCTTCACAAAAAAAAACTTAGTTGAATTATAAACATTCACATGCGATCGTTTCGTATGTACTTTTGTATCTATATATGGTTTTGGTTTTAGCCTATCAGAGACGGACATAGGCTACCTTTTTTTTTGTAGGTCTACGAGAACGAAGTCACGGGTAACAGCTAGTAATATATTAAAGGCGATGTAGGTATGTATTGTATGTATATTACCTATAGACTCCAAAACGGCTGGACCGACTTTGGTGTTTGTATTCTTCGATGTGTGTGAACTGCAAAGAGCTAGCTCGATTTTGATGCAATTTTCAGGTAATCTTCAAATTAACCCATCTTAATCCTAAGTTTGATACCCGTGAGAAGCTGGGGCGGGTAGATAAGTGTATATATAAATGAAAATGTTGATTGTGCGAGCGAGAGATCGTGTATTATGTAAACATGTCCTTAAACTTCAAACTGATAATGATGATGATGAAAAAAGGTTAACTAACTGTTGAGGGAGTGTATGTGAACATATGACGTGAATCATATCGTTCCATAGGTACTTAGAATTTACGACATTCTTAAAAGCCAACTTCATTTCATGGACGTGGTTTTTATATTCCTAGATACTTAGTAGGTTCTGCTTGATAGCGGCCACGATCATTGAAGAATACACAATTTAAATATTTTTTATAGGTTTGCACAGTCATCTGGCTATTTTATTTATGTATGCTCTTATTTCTATAATATGTAATAAAACTAAACTTGAGCCGCGCTAAGAACTTGAATGATCTGATTACGATTACTTTTGGTACTTTTTAAATATGAGTAATAAAATGTATAAGGACATATATATAAACTAATATATACTTTGTCAAAATTAGTGTGATACTTTTTTCTCTAAAATTTTTGGCTCCTCGCAGAGTGTACTTAGACAGTTACTTCAGGTGAATTGTAATAATATTTTGCAATAAAAACAGGTCGCAGTAATAGTCTAGTTCAATAATTTAATTCTGAGACAAACAACTTCTTACAAAGGCAACTATGTCTATGCAAAAATCCTGTTGTTTATGCTCAACAACGGTTTTAACCATAGGAAGACCGGTGCTGGCCGCCTGCACCTTGGCACTCGTAGCGCGATGATTGTTAGAATGTTAGGTCCGCAGCCGCGCTCCGCGACCGTGTACCTGGTTTCGCCGACACGATTCGTAATAAAGACGTTACTGTGCGGGCCCAAACTGAGTCAAACGATACATTATACGTTTGCTCGGCTCTTCGCTGTCTCGGTCACACCATATTCAAGCTACTCTATCCTTGTCATCCATCGTCTGACGAGCCCGCCAGTCCGAGTCTGTTGATAGCAATGACGAAGAAAAAAGAGGACCTGATACAAGTCACGTCATTTGCGGCGGCACTTTGAATACATAATAAGGCGTCAACTCCACCCTACTAGTGATTTCCTAACACTTCAAAAACATTTGGCAGTTTTTAACAGCTAACGTTCTAGCTTGGGTGGGATACAAAACATGGCCGACGTGCCGCAAGGCGGTCCCAAGTGACGTGAGCAAACAACACTTTGTGGCCCATCCACTGTAAGATTTCCTACCTCAAAGGTCGAAAGCCCATGCTTTGTGACTTGTGAGTTGTGACTGAATATTAAAACGTCACGCATCACCTTCTCTTAGAAACCTCAGGACCTATTGTGTAAGATTTTCTCACAGGTACCTATTACATAGTACCTACTTTACAAACGTTTCTTTAGACGAACTGTAACGTCAAACGTCACTGTGGGAAGTACCATCGTATCGTATGTAACAAAATATTCAACAAAGGTAACTCTATTTTGATCTAGAGCTACCGAGTGGCAAAGGTAAACAATAGAAGCGGTGTCGCGTGTGAAAATTGAAAAACATACGGTCACGTATAGTTACCTCGCCTTCTCCTAGCCCCCACCGAGCGATGTTTGCTATGTTCATAAAGAAGATAAAAGAAAGTTTTTTAGGTATATTTTTTTGTTTGGCTAATACTGCATGTTGACCACTGAGGTGTCTACAGCGTAACCTGTTGGTAAACGCAGATTGGCTGCGACTAGCGCAAAGGCACCGCTCAGTACGAGCCTCGGTTTGAGCTGTCGCCGAATACATGTAGGCTCTTTATACCCGAGCATTTACTGTAATAAGCATTCAAGCTTATGCAGGCGAGCAAGCATGCGCTAAGGAGCGGCTCAACGCCATATATATGCGTTCGCGTTCCGGTAAAACTGTAGAGACTGATAAAGCCAAAAGCATGGACATTTAAAAAAAAAGCGCTAAGGAGCATTCAGTTTTGTGTAGCACGTTAATAAGATCCGCTTTCATCATCTCAAAATAAAGTCCCAAGTACATTACTCGGCGGTTAAATAGATTTTCAGATATTTACGTACTGGGTGCTCGGTTAGACGACGAATACAGTCTAGAGTATCGTTGTACTCATCATTATTAGCTCAGTAAAGTTACGGGACTTAGTATGGAAGACCCGGACATAATTCATAATATAAATATTAAATTGTGATTGGCATAATTTGCAGATATAGAATCAACATTACATTAAATTAAACAGTCTTGAAGTACGGAACATAGTAAAGAATTTATGCTTGAGTCATAATACATTATTGTCGCCGACGACTCACTGCCATGCTTATGATCGTCATCTGAAATAGACTCTAACACAGCGCAAATAGAGACGATATTGTAAAATATGTTTATGTTCCGGATACGCATTATGTTTAAATTGTATATTAATATGAGGGGTTGGTTCTACAATTATGTACAGAAAATTAAATCCTGTTATTAATTATTGCTGAGTCAAACGTTGAATTGACTGGGCTATATGGACCACTTTTACTACGAGACCAACACTGAAATCGCCATATATAAATATCAGCTGTTCCATAAACATATTTCGTAAATCGACGACGAATAGCATTTTTCGGCGCGACAGCAAATTTGTGTCACGATTTCTGTGTTGGTCCCGTAATAAAAGTTACCCACAATGACGATTACAACGATACCTTTGATCATGTCCATCGTCTAACCTGTCATCCAGTATTTCCTATTTATTATATTCATCAACATCATCACCAGCAGTCCACGACTTCCGGTTCGTGGTTGGCACTCAAGAACCTTTCTTCTCATCGGCTATCGGTTCTTCGAGCGATTATACTACAGAATCAAAAAAAAAAAAAAATATGGAGCTTAAGATTTATCTCCATATCTTCAGATAGGTACCTTATAAAGAACAATGATATATGTGTGAAGGATGAGGCAGCGAGAATTACTTGCAATGAGAAATCCGTAGAGTAACACAATAAATAACACGATGCATTGTTCTGTACCCGATGGCCTCCTTAATTCTTACTTAAGTATTACAATGTTGCCAATTATAAACATTATCAATTTCCATACATAATATACACAGTAAAAAAAAAATATAGGGATCAACGCTCAGACATACCGCTTATGACAGAGACGTTAAATTTGGACTCAATATTCTTCAAATGTTAGTGAACAGTATGAACGGGTTTTTCCGAAAATGGGTAAATGGGTAAAATGGACCCTCATGGAAATAAAGTGTTTTTTTTATGCTAAGCCAATAAAACTCTGTGTACAAATCATAAAAACGCTTACTATCAGTTATATGATCAGTTCGCCTTCTGATACTTTTAGTTCCTATCCATGCAAAAAATGTCTACTGTTCATTAATTACGGGAAATCCCAGTGTTGTTAAGTATACTTAAGGCGAAGAGCGCGTTGCGCAGCATTTTATGTATGTACTTTATAGGTGCTTTTTAATAACAGAGTAGGTATGTATTCAAATGCAATTACACGTTATTTGGTTGGTGTATTCGCCGCTCGCCCCCATAGTTTCAGGTAATTAAGAAACATTCCGACAGACGTATTTAACGTACTCGAAAGAAGTATTTAACGTAGGTTGTAAGTATAAAGCCATCTTTAATGAATGACTGTCTTATTTAGCCCAATTTAGAAATCAATAACCTTGGTCTATGATTCTAAACCCTCAATGACAAATAAAAATCAGGAGATTGAAGCACTAACCTTATTTTTTATACTACTTCCAAAAAAAGGAGGAGTTTCTCAAGTCGAAATTTTTTTTTGTACTTAAGAAAAGATAATTTTTAAGTATTACCAATAATTCCTAGTAATTACTTACCATTCAGAATAACTGGGACACTGCCCTTTATTTGCATACAGAGATTAAACAAGTAGTATAACATTCCATATCGTGGACACCATAACTATGTGACTTTATATGTAGTGAAATTAAAGATAATCTTTAATTTGTATAAAGAATTATCATCGCGTCTGGTCGAAGCATCTCGTGACCAAAATGCTGGCCTCTACCTTGCCCAAAGAATCGCCATCGCTATTCAACGCGGCAATTCGGCCAGCATTTTGGGCACGATGCCTGCTGGTAGCGGTTTATTAGATTAGGATTAGTTTTAAGTTGTATATATATTTATGATTTTTTTTACTTAGAGTTTATTTTAATTTATTTACTATTTAATGTTATTTAAGTTATTGATATTGGAATATAAAGCTACATCATAAAAAAAACAATATTTGTATAATTTGTATAATCTTTAATTTGACTATATACAAAATAATTTACTACTCAATACAATCAATACTATATATAAAATAATAAATCTTTAATTTGACTATAAACCTACTATACAATATACTTAACTTTAAAGTTAGCTTGAAAGGTTGAACTTGCTTCCGGATTAATTCGAGTCTTATATCAATTTTTAATTATCTTCGAAGGCTCTATCATGAGATGTGCTGGCGTATTTTACACAAAAAAACATATCTTTTTACTTTATGTTAAAGTCTTGAGGTCAGCCATAAGAAACGATGACCTCAAGTAGCTTCCCAGTAAGTAATAAAGGTCCGATCACAAGATGCATAGCGGCGGCGGCGCGGTGCCTGAACGGTACCCCTATTGCTTCCTACTCGTACACACATTCAAAAATATATTGTATTGTGTAACAGTGAGGTCTGGTGGCGCCATGCCGCGCGGCTCGGACGATGATATGAACTGGAAAATTGAACGTCAGAGCCGCTATGTATTTTGTTTAAAAATGTATGGCCTCAACCCTTCTCAGAGATGTCGCCGTTCCGCCGCTGTATTTAATTGTATGGCCGGATCCTTAACCACTTCAGTATCCGCAAACACGGTATTGGATCATGTTATTTTACGACTTTGCTCCCATGGCCATGGTCACTTCATTTAAAGTTCAAGTTGTTCACCAACGCATTTTACTTTTACATCCTCATACATGGATAAGAGTACTTTTATAATATTTTTAGCCATAAGAGTTGCATTTATATTCCTGACATTCATTCATCATTTAATGAAAATGAATAAGTGAAAATGTGTCTGCACAGGCTGATATGAAATCAGACAACCATTAAAATTTACTAACTACCTTTAACCCTAGCTCACTAATCCTAATTTTGAGTAAGGTTCACTAACCATTAGTGAATTTTACGACCGTTTAAACATCTATATTTATTAAATCAACAAAATGCGACCATAATTAGCAGTCTTACTTCTCTCATAATCAAATAACATTAGCCTACATTGAACAATTAGGTATTACACATAGAAACAATAAGCTCTGTCATATAATCGTCTTTTTAACATTAAAATACAACAACATTAAAATTAAAATAAAATAACGTTTATTTAAAAAACTTTAAGAAGTACTTAAATAATTATGTCTATTATATTAGTTTTATTTTAGAGGGTAGTTGTAAATACTTCCATAGCGATGCACCCTAAATCTCACACTAGGGGAGTCCTGTGTCGTGAGAACCAGTGTCTTCCGAGATTACATGAACTTTAACTTTACCTACCTTGATGCGAATCAGGAAGGTATTAGCAGAGTGGGACGATGGGAATCGGGATCTTACCAAAACACTAAAAGCGCAATGTACGCGTTGTCATTTTTACGACAGGTTAGTGATCTATAGGGTTAATGATAACTGGTTAATCCAAGTGTTCCTTTTTAAGTGTTTTGATTATCTATTATCTAAGCGAAATATCGCTTATCACTTGCCCGGTTTTTTTTTTTAAATGTGTATACTAATTTGGTCCCACTTTATTTTGTAAAGTGTCAAATGTCAAACGCTAATATATACTGAGCTATACTGGGTTAAAAAGAAACGTTTCTATACTCTACGGTTTTATTCAAATTTAAATTTTAGCCTTAAGATTTATATCTATAAATATTTCTGTCGGCCGGTATATTTTAGTGCCACGATCAATTCTACCTAGTTCCAAGTGCACGAAGCGCAGGCTCCGGCCTTGCCCTTAGGTAATTTCCAATTTTCCTTCTAAAACATATTCAAGAGAAACGGTGAGGCAGCCTTCTGATTTTTGCCAGGGTTTAGGAAAAATATGCTATTGCGTACATAACTGCAAAAACTGTTCACTAGAATCTGAAATTTAATTTGCACTGGCAAATTAACCGGACAAATCTATTTTGTAAAAATGTAGATTGTTCCATCAATTATGTCAAACGTCATTATCAGAAGTCAGAAGACGTCCATTGCCGTCCACCTTGGACGAAACATCATACTCTTAGACGAACTCCATGATCATACTAAATCCATGCCGGCCACATTAAACTACATTAGATTTTTTAAAAAAAACCTCGCTCTATGGTTTTACAGCGCAGTCAATGTTTTTTTTTTTGTTTTTTTTGGACCGCGCAGTCAGTCTAATTATCCTTATAGGTACCTATTCAATTGTAGAGTATAATACTTTACCTATCATTATTTCAAGAAACCCTCAAGTGAGCGGTCCAAGGCACCTAAAAGAAATCACTTGGGTAATGAAACACGTCACGAGATAAATTAGGTAGCGCAATTGTCAGCTTTACATAGACTGTACAGATACAACCCACTGGGAATGGGGAAAATAAAGCACTGGATGGAGAAATTAAGAAGTAATGGAAAATCCGTAAGTTTTCTTGCTTTATAAAATACGCCTGCCTTCAGGATCTAAGTTAAAAGGGTGGATAAATGTATCAGGGTTGTACTATTTTAGTTATGTCTGGCACGTGTATCTACAGTCAGCGGCCAATAGTTCCGTTCAGTTCTAGTAGGTACATCATTAAATTTTATCTAGAGAATATAGTGATCCGAACATTTGTACGATTCCATATATGGTATTTTAGTGGCGGTGCTTTTCGAAGAAATTTCAACTAACTGCGTAACTGTAGCTCTCATAACGTCTGAGACGTTTGGTTTCAGCATTTTGATGGGCTCTCGGGTACGGCGCGACGGGTAGTGTCCTTGCGCTAGCGCAAGTCGCTTGCGACTGAGTTTACAATGGTGCGTAGTAATTTAATGAGTACCATGAAATCGATATAATTAATAAATGTTCATTCGGCCGCTCCTTATGAAGTAATTAATAGCCCAATGGTACTTATTTACATAATATCTTGTCAAAGTCTGTTAGGTGGTTTTGGATATTAGAGGGAACAAAAGAACATATTACTTACATACACACATACATAGACTGTCAAACTCATAACCATTATTTTTTTGAAGTCGGGTAAAAATGGGCGTATTAGGTATCCTGGCCTTTAACGTCCCAAGCTTTTTTGGTTTCCGTTTATGGTTTCTCGGGGTTTTTTTTTTCCTCAGGTCTCAAGCACTCTCGAACTCGATTTCTCGGGACTACCCGGGAAACCGGGAAGTCCGAGTTATTTAAATTGGACAACAATAAAAAAAAACATTTTAATAAAAACATATTACAATACTTTTCTATTTTTCATAGAATATAATCAAAATCAACTTTTTTTAAAAGTTAAAACTACTTTCTTCTCCCTAATAAGCCCTGTTTAAATACAAAAAATAATAAATAAAAAAAAAAACTTTTATATTAACCAAAAGGGAATAATTCGGTAAAAGTTGCGGTGGTGGCGAGATATAATATTGAATGCGTCTTCAGCATATCCAAATTAAAATGTCTTGCTGTTTCCGTTAAAATAAACACTTTTTTTTACGATTAGGACGGGTTATTTATACATATTATGACAAATAGACGAATTAATTGGCTAACGGAATAAAAATCTCGACATCTCGACTTTTCTCGATTTGAATTTCTCGGACACGAGAAATAAATATAGTTGTGAAGTTTTAGTTAATCGTTATTACCCACTGCTTAACTATTTATATATGAGCAATTACCAGTTGAGCCGTTGGTATTACACACTGCTCAACTTGATGCAGCTGAGCAATCTGGTTGAGCAGAGGGAGAAGCAGATTTTATAACAGGATGATCTAATACTGATCAACTACGTTAAGCAAAAAATAATTGACCTATGTTCGGTAATACAAACTACTTTTGTCCTACTGCTCCACTACGGATTTCGCGGGAATTCCCGGGACGGGAATAAGCCCTAGTCCCGACAAAGAGTCTCGTTCACTCAAACAGTAGTTATGTAACGAGAGTCTCGGGCTGCTATCGTTTTTTCTGTCATTCGGATACCGGTTTCGTTTATCCAAGTTCATTGTCTCCAGCGAGGTCGACGAACCTTAGACGGCCTACAATGGTGGTTAAACTAGGCTTCTGTCAAGGTGAATTATGGTAATGACTCTTACTTTTATTTAGGTACCTACTCGTATTTCGGTTTTCAGACTTTCTATTGCCGTTCAATGTAGATTGCGCTTTCGAGAAAAAAACAATAGTTGGAAGTGACCTATGCATGATATACAATAGTAAACAACTTTCTACTAAAGGACATACGAGTGTCTATAACAAAGTAGGTTCGTGTGGTATAGGTAACGGCGCAGCCATAAGGCAGGACCGGCTTCGCGTAGGGCTGCCACACCGTCAAATTATCCATATACACACTGCTCTACTCGCGTCTCTCTTCTTGCTATTCACTCTTTTATGTCTTTGGCCCTGCTATCACTCTATCTCTATCTATCTCGCCGGTCCTTTGACTCGAGCTCGAAAAAACCGATAAAATCGGAATTAGCGGGAAAAGCGAGGACCATGACAAGTGGTAGGACGGCAGGAATAACGAGTAACTACTTCCCTCGCCACTAGCCTAGTATGTGGCCGCAGCATTAGATACTATATTTACCTGCTCATTTGTTTGATGAAGGTCTCTACTTTTTTATGGTTAAGTGACGGTGTGGTCGAGGATGGAAAACACATGTAGCCTGGAATGGGAACTGGCCATTAAATGAGACTGCCGGAACACGCCGGGGTGCTTTCCAACAGATTTTCAACTTGAGGATGGTAGCTAAAGCCAGCCGAGTACATAGTAAACGCATGCATTATCATCTGAATAGTCGGGTCATACATTATTCAATCTATCTCGCTCGCACTTACAGGTATTATGGAGTGACGTATATCGCTCGACGACTCAGATGGTAATGCGTTTACTATATAAAGTATCCTCCCAACATGATAATGTTCCCGCGCGATGTTTTCCTCCACCGATTACTTTTCCTGGTAGATATTGCTCTCAGATTTAATTCAAGTGCGCTGTCAACTGATTTTGGGCTATTTCAGTTACCATGCTTCTGTCTCTAGACTCTTAGACCTTTAGCGATTTATATTTATTGATTCGTGATTGATTCCTATAGCGGTAACAAATTTTAAGAAGATCGACGGTATCTACACAAATTACACAAACACCGATTTGTTCCGATCAACTCAGAGATCTCGCTTCGTTTGACTTAAAGCTTAATTGGCAATAGATCGCAGAATTGTTGAAAGCTTCACAAACAGCAGAGCATTAAATGGCAAAAACAACGAATCAACCAAAGTAGAGAATTGAAAAAAAACCTGTGTGATATGTACTCGTAATGTGTTTTGATCAAACGCTTGCGCATTGGTGTTTTTTTAACCGACCGCAAATATTTTTGGGGTTTAAGTATGCATACTATGCATGGTTGTGTGACATTATTACCTCCTGTAGCTTTTTTTTCCTGTTATGTTTTGGCTCCACACTTTGTGTATTTAGCCAGAGCCAAGTATTGTAATATATCAAGTGTAGGCAAATATTTCACAATGAAAACAAGTCTCAGTCATAATCTAAGTCGAGAAAAATAAGTTACATTCAAGTCCAAGTTACACGGTTTGATCAATTTTGACTGATTAAGATGTCGTTGGATTCCTCCTTGCTTCCAGAGTAACATAGAATACATTTTCCAGAGTCTTTTTTTCTAATAATATTAGTTGTTAGAATTAAAATTTAAATACTTATTAGATGAAATGTTTGGTCTGGCCTCAATTGTAGTGATAGTTTGGCATGGCAACCCTATATATTCACCCAAGATCGCAAAGATACTCCGTTATAAGCTCCTGAACTGCCCTAACAAGTTTAAGAGTTCATTAAACTATGACATTAGTCAAATCCATTCACAATAAAAACTTGATAACATGATTATGCTAAAATATGCCAAGCCGTTGTATTATACAAAGCGCACGCAGCTCGAGGTGAAACATTTTGTGGCTTTGTCAAGGTAAAGCGTTTTTTTGTTGTTTACAAAATAATTTGATTTCCTTAGTCGATCCCACGATAATTTTTGTATCACATATCGACAAACTGTGCATCGGACCGAGGAACAACAGATTTATACAGTTTTAAAATGTTTGTTCTGGATTGGTCACGTTTATTTGTCAGTCTTTTTTATCTACGTATTAGCTGATGCCCGCGACTTCATACGTGATGCAGCTCGGATTTCGGTCTCAATTTCAAATTTTTCTGTCCATAAAAACGTATTTCGGTCTAGTTTACGAACATTTTAAAAACAAAAATAGCCAAATAGAACCTATTACTGGTAGACCACCAGTTCTCAAGTGATTCGCTCACTAACGAACATCATTTCATTTTTATGTAGATATCTCGCGTTAATATGTAAAAAAATCATAAAACTGGTTAGTAAAAAGATAATCCGCTTGGAAACTAATGGTCAACAAAAAGAACACGTAGGTGTAATTTGCTGATCTCCGGTCACTTACGAATGTGGTTAATTACGTAGGTACTAAAATAAACCGGTGGGAATAGTTGCTAACTTTTATAACATCACTAAACATAATGAATATGATTGGTTGTGGCAAAGAATCTCTACAGATTGTATCTATGTTTGTGGTAAGGACTTTTTACTGGCTTCCCAATATAGAGGTTTGTGGGCAGCACTTAACCTTCGACATTCGGACGAAGAATTCCGATCTCAGAAAAAACACATTCTGGGCTCATACAAAACATTGAACTGCCAAATCTTTTATTTTGTATATTCACCGTGTAATGTTAACAAAATTAAACACGGCTTGTTTTCTGAGAAAGGGTATACCGCAATAAATTTAGACGTTAAGTAGCTAACGATCTCGAATTTTACATCGAAAGTAAAAACTGATATGGTATACATACGTTATTGAAATTAAAATTTAATACCTATTTCGAAAGGACCATCGTACTTATGAAAACTTACCTTATCTAATCAATCTCTATCAGCTCACAGTTTCAATTTATTTTCTGAGTAGTTTTCAGTTGTGCAGTAGTATAGTATGTGCTTTGGTAGTTTTTGTAAAGAAAATTGAGTTACAAGCACAAGATGCAATATGTAGGTATAAAAAAAAAACAAAAAAATATATTATATATCATAAAAGTTCATACTCGTTGAATATAATATAAATATGTATATCTTCTCTCTGCCTAAAGCTAGCTTGAGAACAATGTGAAAGAAGTCAGGCGTCACACTCAATGACTCATTGGTGATTATAATTTTGACAAGAAAAACCGACTTCAACAAAATACTCTGGAAAAAATATAAGTTCAAAAACTAAAACCCTCCTACGTAAAACTATGAAACAAAAAAATATTATTCGAAATTCAAAATGGCATGGTTCATATTCTGTACTTTATATTTTTGCAAAGAGTTTCAATGTCCTTTTACCCGTAGTACAATGCCTTGTCAAATATTGGCATCAGACGACGGTTAAAGGCACTATAAAGTTAATTGGTAAAATATAATGTTTATTTGGACCATGACATTTTGAATTTCGAATAATATTTTCTTGTTTCATACTTTTTTTTTTGCCTGGAAGAGATTGATTTCAGCGATAAGGCCGCCAGTTGTTACATTAGCTTAATATATATATTTTCTGTCCTAGCTTCGTATAATCTGTTGTGGATAATTTAGAGTTTATCTATCTATCTATCTATGTGTCCACGTAGGCAGTTTTTAGTTTTTTGAACTTATATTTTATTTATATATTTTTAGTGGTAAGTAGATACAAAGATTATAATGCTATTTTGAATTTCAATTAATATTTTCTTGTTCAGTAGTCGGGTTTCAATGTTTGAACTAACATTTTATTATAAATAATCTTGTTTTCGTTTTTAAATATGTAGTCCTTGGCTCATAGGAATAGGAAATAGGAAATCTTTTCGCCTATAATTGAGATCTAACTTCACTTCAGCTAAGTTCGTTCGATCATACAATTTGTTAGCGAAGTTAGGTTATAAAGTCCGTCATACTAATAAATTTAGTGTAACGTCATATATATATCCTATAATACCCGCAGTATTAAGACGCTTCGATCGAACTAATGCTCGTCTGTACTAAGATATAATAAAATAAAAGATATAACTTAGGTAAGCATCACCTAAACTCAATCGGACTTAGGCCTCGCTAAGTTTGGTGCAATGAAAAATGCTACGAAAAATGAGTTAAGTATGAACTTAGGAGCTGACAAAGTTTAGTGCAGACGGGTATAAATTTGCTAAAATCTGATTATTCATTCGATCTCTATCCGTCCTCAATATTATTTTGGACCCTACATTCGGGGAAGCTATGTAAATAATTGACATCACTTCCGTACTACCCTCCCTTGAGGCTTGAGGAAGTATAGGCGAGGTGGTAATTTGTAATGAGAATGAGGGATCAATCTCATTACAAATTACCATCTCGCCTACTTCCTCAAGCCGCTAATAGCGTGACGCTCGCGCTCTATTACCCAAGTAGTGCCAAACGGGGGGTCGTAACGAGAAAATCATGTTTTTCGCGAGCGTCATTTAAATAACTGATAAATATTTATTAATTGTCCTTGCGGGGAAATTGGCTCATATATTACTTTTATTCGAGGAAAAACACCTCGATGAAAACGTGGCGTGACGCAAGTTGGTATCGAATGTTTAGTTTTCTCATAAAACTGTTTAACATAGCGGAGAAGGCTCCTGGTGTTTGTTTCGTCCCATTTGCCGTGGTTGATTATAGATATCTACAACCGACGGCAAGATGGCAAATCGGTCAGTGCACGATACAAGGTCGTAAGGAAAATAGGTCTAATCAATGGCTTTTTCATGATTGTTTAACTTTGTCAGGTAGTTTTTTCATTCAAAATAGGTTTGTATTTGACTACATTCTGCAATGATACGGTCTAGGATGGAGTACGCTTACCTAGAAGGGACCTATTCACTCTGGATTTAAAGACACCCGCATTGTAGTTTATGGGGAACATAGATGCCGATAAGTCCATAGTCCAGAAAGTGTAGCTAAGCAGGAAATACCCATGCTGTGTCCTGATTATATTATAATTGAATACTGTGTATATTATAGCTTCTGTGACGTCTTGATGTTATTAATATCTTCGTAAAAGCAAGAAGTCAAACGAGTTTCTTAATTATGGGTAAACTTTGTATTACGGCAGACAGCAGCATTTTTAGTATTGTAGGTAAGAATAAAGAATATAGTGATGTACGTATAACCTTATTTGGTTCGAACTTACCCGTGAAGGTTGAACAACCAATTTTGAGCCGACACCATAAAAACTGCACGATTTTAACTAAATTACTTTACTTGGCATTTATAACCTTGTATTTATTATATTATCTATATATAACAAGCTCTTTTCTAGGAATCAACGCACAGACCAAACCGCTAATGATAGATAAATTAAATTTGAACCCAATACTCCTGTAATAGCCTAGGTGAACAAAAAGATTTGCGGATTTTGCGAAATTTCATCTCCAAAGGGGTAAAATTAAACCCCCGAAGTTTGTATGTAAATAAAATCTTTTTTCATGCTAACCAATGAAACTCGGTTTGTGTACTAAGCATAAAAAAAAAGAAAGGTATGTCTCAGGATTTTTCTAAAATCAACCCCTATAGAGGTGAAATGGGCTTTTCATGTACTGTGGGCAAAGCGAGCGAAGCCGGGGGCAAGCTAGTAATCGATATTTTAGTTAAGAATTTATAGTCAAAAAAAAATCTTGCACGATTTAGTGATGTTTTTTAATTTTATTTTTCAAATGTTCTTTCTCTCGTTCTTGCGCCAATAGAGCGATTGATTGTTTTTCACATACCTAGTCAACTTTTTTAGGAAAAATCTCGGACTTGAAATAAACAGGCATTGATTGATTTAAAACGATTTTCACTTTGATATTTATATTTTGGTAAATGAGAAAGAAAAATAACTCAACAAAAATAGTTGTTTTTTCCTTGCGCGGACGAGTTCGCTTCAGGCGGTTCGTATACAATTTAATTTTATTCCTATACAAGTTAAATTAATTAATGTATTAAAATAAACTAATGTTGTAAATTAATGTATACATTAATAAATTAATTGAGGAAAATAAGAATCTTTTCCTCGAAGATTTCGTAATGAGGCTAGCAAACTGACATTTTATAAACGCGTAATTCACACCGTGATTCTGGACGTTGTTTGTTATAGTTCTTTCTAGCAACAACTGGCTATGACCAAAAAGTACTAACTACTTACCCATGACACTGGCTATAGTCACCTACATAATGTGTGGAATCAAATTTGGCAAGCTGCGGGGATTCGGATGACTTTTGCCACCACGATAACTCACCACCAAGCTACTAAACTCCCCAAATAAAAGTTTGAAAACAAGGAAATTGTTGAAAAATAGTCTCCAAATTATAACCCATAACACTTAGGACATAAAAATGAACATAACGCCAAGTCACATTCCAATTACAAACACTGAAAAACATAACCGCCTTCTTGAGCAATCGGTTAGAAACAATCATATTAATGTAATTTATCTGCTATAGTTTACCTTGATTATTTGAAAGGAATAGTCGGTACAAAATATAATAAGTAAGCTATACTTAGTTTACAATAGTTTGGGTAGATATAATCATTAATCAGGGGAAAACAATATGTAGAAGAAGTCAAAACTAAAACTACTTAAATTAATATGGACTTAAAAAACGGATAAAAACATAATTTGATAATAAAAAGATACAGAAGGTGGTTATCCTTGACACGGCGCGAATTGTCAGGAGGTTCCTCACTTTGCGGCCCTAACTGCCGGTAGCTTGGGCTCTGTCTCGCTGCCGGCGGGACCCAAAGCTTAGGTTTTTATAGCATTTATGTTTTTATATGAATATTGTAAAAAAACCTAAATCTAAGAAAGAAAATAAATACGTGGAATAAATAATAAAAAAATACTACTTAAAACAAAATAAAATTTGTACACAATTTCAATAGGAATAGGATTATAAGGCCAATCATCAAGAGGGTAATAGCTAGTAGGTTATCCCACATAACCTGACGACACCTCTACGCAGCCAGGTCTCTTACGAAGATTCCCGCAAAAAAAAAAAATAATAAAATGTTACTTACTTGACGTTGTTCCTCATGTTGTTATAATTTGTGGGGCTGTACTCGGCGTCTCCACTGTAACAAGCAAACAATACAATTCTACACGTGTCTTTATTTAAATACTAACACATTTTTTTGAAACACGGGAAAACTTTATGCCAGTAGTGGTTAACAGAGAGACACGTACTTAACGGCCTTCGTCGATGTGCCACGGCCTTCCATTGCGTCCGTTAATAGAAAATAGGTATCCGTTTGTTCGTTAACTAGAATGCAATATCCACTGATTATTTTAGTATAGGAAACAATGGGGCTACGACACGCGCCACCGCGGCCGCCGATTGACTACTGTCGTCACTTCAAGCGATTGTATCTAGAGAGGGAGAGAGTGCCAACGGATTCCTGTCTAAATTATTTCACAAGGCTACCTATAACATTTTTTTTAATGTCTTTTACATTAAATGCTCGACTATATATATGCTATATATAGGCTATTTATATGCATAGACTTATAATTAAATTACTTTGTAAGGACCGGGCCAAGGACCATTATCAATGGCAACTCAGTGATGCGCACAAGTATATTTAGCGTGAATCAAGTTGCAAGTAAACTTTGTTGGTGAGTTGTATAGAGCGATGGGATGTGATGTGATTAGTAGAGATTTTGATTGATGGTGCTGATTTATTTTCGGCCTTGTACGAAACCCGAGTTTCGTAACCAGTTGCGATCGAAGACAATTTCGTCCTTTTACAAAACCATTTGCGAGCGAGAACTTTGTTTTCTTTTTGTAATAAGTTGTGATCCAAGACTTTGTCATTTTTCGGGTAACCAGTTGCGCTCGAAGACTTTTTCGTCCGTTTACGAAACCAGTATCTTAGAACATCACGTCGGGGCGAGATCAAAAACAAAGTATATTTTGAACTTAAGTTTAATCTCCCAAAAATAGTATCAAGATGTCCAACAAAACCAAAACATAAAAGCATATGGACATATGATTTCCAGATAAAGCCCATCAAAAAAAAAAAACTTTATTTATTTAATACTAAAAAAAGAAAGAAATCCAATTCGGAGCAAGTGGTTCTCAGAGCGAAATGTCCTTATAGGCATATTTAGTCTCCTAACTCTTATTTATTTATAATTTTATAAAGCCTTGTGTTTCAGTCACAAAATTATCATAACAGAGTCTGATCTTAAGCAAGATAATATTCGAGATGGAAACTCTAACAGGGACAGTAAGGGCAGCTACACACGGCTACATACGATAATACTTATTTGATCTGCAGATGCGTATTGTTTTATTTATATATACTACTGTGTGAGTAGAGGGGCCAGTCGCTCGCCTAATGGTAAGCGCTTGTCCACAACCGTTTAGTGCCACTCAGAATTTGCAACATTAACAGTTCAAAACCATGCATGGCAATACACTGGACTCGTCATTTTGAGATATTTAAAACCCCCCTGAAGCTGTTCGTCTCGTTCGCACGTTTTCAAAAATTTTAATAAAAAGTTACGGACAGAATTAAAAAAAAAAAACATTTAAAATCTTTTGAATATGCTTTCCAACGGTTTAAAACTTTAAAACAATTTTAATGTTTTTTTTTTTGCTTTCTCCTTCGCCAGGTTAGAAACTAATAACATGAAAATTGCTATAAAACATTTGTCCTGAATCATCCTACATAGATGTCCTCATTAGGTGCAGCCAGGATTTGTTCTGCTGGGCGGGAAAGGGAAAAATAATGTACAAATAATGTAAAAATAATATGTATGTAGCAAAGATTATAGTATTTATAAGGAGAATTCTGTGGTATGTAGATATCGATCAAAATAATATATAAGGAGAATTCTGTGGTATGTAGATATCGATCAAAATAATATCTAAGGAGAATTCTGTGGTATGTAGATATCGATCAAAATAATATATAAGGAGAATTCTGTGGTATGTAGATATCGATCAAAATAATATATAAGGAGAATTCTGTGGTATGTAGATATCGATCAAAATAATATATAAGGAGAATTCTGTGGTATGTAGATATCGATCAAAATAATATATAAGGAGAATTCTGTGGTATGTAGATATCGATCAAAATAATATCTAAGGAGAATTCTGTGGTATGTAGATATCGATCAAAATAATATATAAGGAGAATTCTGTGGTATGTAGATATCGATCAAAATAATATATAAGGAGAATTCTGTGGTATGTAGATATCGATCAAAATAATATCTATGGAGAATTCTGTGGTATGTAGATATCGATCAAAATAATATATAAGGAGAATTCTGTGGTATGTAGATATCGATCAAAATAATATCTATGGAGAATTCTGTGGTATGTAGATATCGATCAAAATAATATATAAGGAGAATTCTGTGGTATGTAGATATCGATCAAAATAATATATAAGGAGAATTCTGTGGTATGTAGATATCGATCAAAATAATATATAAGGAGAATTCTGTGGTATGTAGATATCGATCAAAATAATATATAAGGAGAATTCTGTGGTATGTAGATATCGATCAAAATAATATCTAAGGAGAATTCTGTGGTATGTAGATATCGATCAAAATAATATATAAGGAGAATTCTGTGGTATGTAGATATCGATCAAAATAATATCTAAGGAGAATTCTGTGGTATGTAGATATCGATCAAAATAATATATAAGGAGAATTCTGTGGTATGTAGATATCGATCAAAATAATATCTATGGAGAATTCTGTGGTATGTAGATATCGATCAAAATAATATCTAAGGAGAATTCTGTGGTATGTAGATATCGATCAAAATAATATCTAAGGAGAATTCTGTGGTATGTAGATATCGATCAAAATAATATCTGTGTTACTGGAATGCCGTGTGTAGTTTCAAACAAATGTATAGAAGCTATTCGTGAAATAGCAAGCGTGTGACGCGTTTTATACTTAGTTACATGAAAACGGTTTTTGAATACATTAATCTATTTTTGAGACATTCTGTAAACATTTACAGATATTGACTGAAAAAAAAATAGAGTCGCCGAGATTTTTTCTTTCACACAATAAAAATAATATGAGAAAAAATATTTTGCTGTTTCTGATATTTCTAGTACTTTAAACACATGATTATAGACTTTCGTAGCAACAGGATAGGCAATATTATTTTTTAAGTGACAGAAACTAACAATTTTTCTCAATAACTAGAACTTTTCCAATTTATCAATTATTAAAAGTTAATGCAATATCTTCTAAGACCGTTTTCAACTAGCAGTAGCGACATTTACTGTTCCTATTAAAGTTTCCACCCTACTTATTATATAAGTACCTACCTACAGTAGGTACGAGCAAGATAGTTAGTAAGCTAGTTTTATCTAATTTGCCGCGAGGTACACTTAGCTGGGAATAATATAGCTCGCAATTAGCTTGCCTACATAAAATGCAAAAAACTGGCCAGTTGCGAATCGGAATCGCGTACCAAAGCTACTAAAAATGTTTTCCCTGATTCAATTCAGGATAATCGCACTATAATAGTACATATAATCACACCAAGTTTGACGCTTGTGTTTTATTGTTTTTACTACAGAGCAAAGACAAGAAATGTCAAAAAAAATACATGTGTCTTTTATGCGGTATCTCTTATTTTTGTACTTTTTTTACCTGAAAAGGAAAAAAAAACCCTATTACTTTGTTGTTCGTTTGTCTGTCTGTCTGCCAAGACCCTTTTTTTCAGAAATACGTCTAGGGATCAAGTTGAAATTAATATATATCGCTATACGCGTTACGGTCATTTCTCCGAACGTCAGAAGTTTTATTTTATTTCAACTACAAGGTTAAGATTGTACGGAAGCCTCGGTGCGCGAGTCAGACTCGCACTTGTCCGTTTTTTAAATTATTTTTCAGTAAAACCGTCATCGCATAGCACGTTTTCTGTCAGTAAGAATTGACATATTACGGTTTAGAAGATAGAGCTTTTTAAAGGTAATACGCATGGACAGGCATGCTGATGGCGTAGGCTTATACAGAGTGATCTAAACGATGACGACAATCCGATAAATTTAGGTTCCTCACACCAAGGGTTCCCTATGATGTTTTAATTTTCATATGGGTTTTCCAAATGAGCAGCATAAGATAATTCAAACCTTTTATGGATTTTTCATTTTTCGATCAGATTTACCTACGTCCTTCTCCTTGGTAGAGAAATCCACAAAAAAAAAAAAACATTTTATAAATATATTTAGTTAGCTTATAACATATTTAGTTTCCGTCAAAGGCTCAAACATATATGTATAACCACTACCCAAAGTATATTAACTTTTTGGAAATTCAAATGTAGAAATTTTACTTACAGTTGGAGCGGTCCACAAGCGCAAAGACGCTCAGCGAGCTACGGAAAGAGCTAAGCTTAGCCTTTCTCTAAGGGATCTTATCCGGAATGAAGTAATTCGCCAGAGAACCGAAGAGTCTCTGCCATAGCTCAGCGTATTAGAAAGGTGATGTGGCAATATATCGGCCGTATATGTCACAGAACCGATAAATGTAAAAGTAATAATTTTTTTTTCCATCAATTCAATTCAATATAATATTATAATCACATTGGACAGTTGTTACATGTTTGAGCCTTTTGGGGTCAAAACATTGGGGCTGTGGGGACCGGGCGCTAAGAAAATATTTAAAGATCTCTCTTCTCGTCTGGTCGAACGTGACCAAAATGCTGGCCTCTATTTCGCCCAAAGGCTGAGTATTGCAATGCAACGTGGTAATGGGGCCAGCATTTTGGGAACAATTCCCACTGATTGCGGTCTTTTAGATTGTTTACTATTACTATGTAATTTTAAGTCCAATTTAACTGAATTAATTTGTTCGTCGCGGAAATGATTTGAATATAATAGTTAATAGTAAAATTTCTATTGAGCGAAAAAAAAGGCAAGGCGTCAAGGCGTCCAGGCGTCCTACGCTACTTTTGCTGGTGGAACCACCAGCAAACGTAGCATAGGACGCCTTGATACTTGATGGAGTGGCAAACGTAGCTGGCAGGTATTGGAAGTGAATCGCGAAAAAACGCGTGAAAGATCGGACTGAGACTTGGGATATGCCCACCAGTGGACTATGATAGGATTGTGGGTGATGATGATGAATTTTATATCCTAACTTCCTAACCAATGTTATAATTCAGAGGTATATACCCGCATTCGTATTAGGATCTTCGAGGTAGAAAACTTCGCTTGCGCGATCCAGAACACCCTGCAATACAACTGTCAGTCCATACAAAACGTCAAAAAAAATGTATCAACGCCATCTAGCGAATTATAGGAAGTAACTTTGTCTCTCTGTCTAAATTTTGTCGCGTTATCACGGCTAAACGACTGAAAGGATATTTATAAAATTTGAAAAGGAGTTACAGTATATCTCAAAGACGGATATATGATATTATTTATGTCTACGCGAACGAAGTCGCCAGTTACAACTACTCTTCAATAATGTAAAAATGCCCGAGCGAGACAACTGTAGACGCGACTAAGGGCCTTAATTCTAAATGACCTGTTTCCTACTTTACGTCGCAACACCGTGTCAACTGAATTACTTGAAGTGCAAATTGCTTAATGCACTAGACTGGTTTAAATTAAAACACATATGTATTTTTTAGTACTGTACTAGTACATCTACGTATGATATTGTCAACGCGTTCTTTGCGACCATGTCACATTAAATTAAGTACCTCTACTTCACTTTCGCTTAAGAAAACCCGATAGTCTCATTGCGAAAAAGTACTAGTGTCCTAGATTTCTACTCCTTCGCCAGATCTTGTTACGTTTCTCTCTGATTATCTACTTTCTAAAGCCGCTTAGTGAGTAATTGTACTAATTACAGGACATTATACTCACACAATCTGCAGTCGTGTGTTCGTTTCCATAGAGGAACTCGGTACCGGCCCGAACAGGAGGCCAGTGTTGCTCTACGGTCGTTTCCATGGTGCAACTCGGTACCGGCCCGAACGGGAAGCCAGTGTTGCTCTATGGTCGTTTTCATGGGGCAACTCGGTACTGGCCAGAACGGGAGGCCAGTGTTGCTCTATGGTCGTTTCCATGGTGCAACTCGGTACCGGCCCGAACGGGAAGCCAGTGTTGCTCTATGGTCGTTTCCATGGGGCAACTCGGTACAGGCCCGAACGTAAGGCCAGTGTTGCTCTACGGTCGTTTCCATGGTGCAACTTGGTACCGGCCCGAACGGGAAGCCAGTGTTGCTCTATGGTCGTTTCCATGGGGCAACTCGGTACCGGCCAGAACGGGAGGCCAGGTTGCTCTATGGTCGTTTCCATGGGGCAACTCGGTACAGGCCCGAACGTAAGGCCAGTGTTGCTCTACGGTCGTTTCCATGGTGCAACTTGGTACCGGCCCGATCGGGAAGCCAGTGTTGCTCTATGGTCGTTTCCATGGGGCAACTCGGTACCGGCCAGAACGGGAGGCCAGGTTGCTCTATGGTCGTTTCCATGGGGCAACTCGGTACCGGCCCGAACGGGAAGCCAGTGTTGCTCTAAGGTCGTTTGTGATTAAGTCGGTATAAATTAAAAATTGGCTCCAGTATGCTGTCCAAATCTCAGCGAGTAATGACGTGGACAAAAAAATACATAATTTCGACAGTTCAAACTGACATACTGGTTTACGGGTAATTCAGTTTGAATCTCTAGTATTTTCCTTATCAATATCGCGTATAATACAATAAGAATGAGCCCGTATTGTAGAGTGTTTTACCTCTACACGAGGCATCATCAGTACATGTTGGCTCTTCTCTTCGAGGTCACGTTTGAGATTGAGACTTCTCAATCTAAGCCGTATCGCGTAGATACGAGCACTCTCCACTCACTCCGAGGACACGTGTAATTTTCTTATAATTGTATTAGACGCGATATTGCAGCGGAAAAAAGCTAGAGATTTTTTGACCATACAGTTTGAAAATAGACTTTCGCAAATAAGGCCCTGATCCAATAAACTGACTTATCGCTTTCGATTCTGTTGCATACAACATAATCAATTCTTTTTGTTTAGAGCAGTGTTTTTCAAAGTGTAAGTCGCGATCCCCTGGATCGTCGAAACCTTTGACGCGGGGGTCGCGGACAGTCGCGAACACTCAGAAAAAAAAAAACAAGATTCGAAACCTATTATTATTTAGGAAATGTTAATTAAATGGCATATTTATTGCAGTTAATTAAAAGGCATACTTATTGCAGACTAGAAATAAAAAATAAAACCCATTAGTCACATTCATTATGAGAAGTATTGCCTGTTTTTGTTAAACAGTCTCTCCCATCCCATCCCTCCCAAATCTCCCATTTCTCTGTTTGCTTTTTATTTGGGCAATTGAGGAAAACGTCAACTAGCACAAGTAGGATGTTGTAAAGGAAACAAACAGTTCAAAGCTTCTGTGGTTAATTCTGGGCATTCTGATTTTCATTTTAAGCAAAAGGTACAGACTTGAATAATTGAATATTCCAAGAGCAACATTCTATCGGCAGATAATTCCAGCAGATTTTCTTTTAAGTTGGTTTCCAAACTTGCCTCATCTAAAGCATGCTGCCGGATTTGTCCACCTTTGCCCAGTGTTATAGCTCTATCGTAGAGAATTTAGAATTTTTCTATGGCCCTATTATTGTCGTATCGCTTTTCCATGGAGGCGTTTCGCGATGTACTCGATGTACAAATGTCTGTTTTATTCACATATATTTATGTATTTAACCGTTATTATAATTCAATTAATACAGAATACCGGGTCGCAAAATATTTTTAGAAGGAAGGAAGGCGGCCGTGCTTTTAAAAAATTGAAAACCACTGGTTTAGAGTGAGATACCACTCTAAACTATATGAATTGACAGGAGTAAAATTATGAGCTCTTTTCCTTGCAATATGTTAGAAAATGATGGCAACAACTTTAGAGTTCTATTATCATATTTAGGTCATCTAGAGTCACATTTAGTTTAGTAAATGGTGAAACAGAAACGAAACCAACGTATATTTTTTAAATTGGTTTTCAGTAGACCGTAAAAGTTTCTGCAAAGTATCCTCATTGAATTATTTATCCTATAATTTGGAAAATCCAACGCCGAAATGATTAAGGTCAAATCAGACTCGTATAAAAACGGCAGCGCCAGTTCATGACGAAGTAGGGGTTTATGTTTAATAATATTCTATGCTTGAATGGAGATATCGTGATTCAGGAGCATGATTTGCAAAAAAAAACGACAGCTAAATATTTTTCCTTACAGATTTCGCACAAATCGTTATTACCTTGTTGCTTGGGTATCCTCATCAGCACTCGGAAGACGTCCACAGAACAAAGGCCTCTCCGATAAAAAGGTGGGAGACACGTTACATTACATATTATAGGAGCTAATTGTACTCATTATTAAGAACAATTTACATGAAACAAGAAAATGCTATTATTTTTTAAAACCTACTGCTTGATGTAAACACACTGAAAAGATGTACACACTGCTCTACACGGAACGTTGGGACTAAGACAAAAGTGGCCCAATATACTTTACTCATCATTGTGAAAAACCTTTACTACGGTACTAACACTGAAATCGCGGAAAAAAACAGTTGTCAATGTCATTTTTCTATGCATCTATGGACCAATTGTACTTTTCGCGATTGTATGGCTCCCATAGTTATACGTTACTATCTTATCCGCGCAGTTTTGCTTGTATAGCCTACAGTAAATTGAACACGTCATTACACCTGTTTAGGGGTTAATTTAAAAAAAAAACCTAAGTCATGCCTTTAATTTTTATGCTTAGTGCACAAACCGAGTTTCATTGACTTAGCATGGAAAAAGATTTTATTTCCATACAATTTTTAACGGTTAATTTTACCCTATTAGAGGTGGAATTTCGCAAAATTCTGTCTTATTCTTAGACCATTTAAGGAGTATTGGGTGTTAATGTCACGTGTCTATTGTAAGTGGTTTATTCTGTGCGTTTATTACTAGAAAATGGGTTGTTGTTTTATTATAATGATGCGCACAATGCGCTGCTTTCAACTCAGTACCACATCAAACCAAAATCGACAGTATTGAAGAATGACTTAAATTAAAAAAAAGCTTTTTAATTTATGATTCAATACCAATCCTCGTATAGTTAACAAATTTATCCAAAATCAATGTAATCAAAATCGAGTCTCGTCTCTGTCACAGTTTGTTTACAAAAAATAATAAACTGGATGGCTGCCCCAACTCCCCCCCCCTCGACAAAATCCTTAGCTATGCCAATGGTACCACGGTTCCACGCATGCAACCTTGTTAAACTAGCACGATTCATCTCTAGCGACTAGGTTCCATCAACAAGGCCTCGAGTCACACCCGAAGCAAAACACATGTTGATTCGTTAATGTACTTACAAGTTCATGGAATCAAAACTTGGTAACTAAGTAAGTAAGTTATTTACGCAGCGGAGATTAAGCCTGAGTTCGGGTAATTTGATTATTTAAGTATACTCCAAAGCCGGCTCAGTCGACACTCGACTACCGAGCAGACATATGATTACTTCCTAATGTTCGTACAACGAGAAATCCCCTTTTTTATTTTGCTGTACTACTTAACTTCTGCTGAACTAGCTCTCACAAACTCAGGGTATCGTAGCTTGGGAAATAGTGCCCTAAGACTAGCTACTTTCACAGTTATGTAAATCTACCTGAAGGTAGTTTTTTTTTTTTTTTATGTTATGTTTTATGTTCTGCTTGTCACAGTTCAATGCCACCCAAAATGTGGAACTGTTCCAAACTCTGCGTGGCACCGCACTGCGCTCGTTACCCTAAGATATAAGATGTATTCCTTGTACACTTAGTGGCAAATAAAGAATATGAATATGAATATGAAAATATTCTAGAATACCATTTTACTCATCGGTATGACCAACTTTCACTATGGGACCAAAACCCGAGATGGAAAAAAAAAGAATCAGAAAAAAACCAAACCTGAAAAAGCAACAAAAAAAAACTTATGCATAATTCCAATACATTTCGTTAAGGGAACAGTTTTCTATGGACTAGCTGTTTATTTTTTCTTAATTTTAATATTGTAAAAAATTATAGTAAAAGTTGTTCTTAGATTAATGAAGATACAGTGACAGAAGCAGCTGGATCACAGGTTGGTCCCGTACGTTTTGTTAACCTGGAGCCAGGATGCATATTTGTTCTCCGTCTTCTGTACGTCATGAAGAGACGGGACGGGATTATCAACAAAAAAATGTAGCTATATTCACTAATTCTCTCTATTGCACGTACGGTGAGCAGAGCGACAGCTATACAATATTTAAATACCTACTGCGACAAATCCTGCGGCAGAATGTCCTTGCTTCTCGGGAGTTACTTAAACTAGTTAAAAAAAAAACTTTTAACTAGGAAACGCCATTTCGTTTTTTATTTCGTATGAAGCAGCAGTTTTTTCTACGGTTTTAGTGTTGTTTTTATAGAAAAGTTGTTCTAATTTAATGATGAGTACAATGATGAACCTTTTTTTTTATGATGTACCTACTAGAAGTCCGTCGTCTACCCATTATATTTTTATAGCCTTGCGTCCAAATCAATCGTCACAAGTCCGATGGAATGAATAACTCGCATTTAATTCTCCGATATGAAACGCGAACATAAATAGGTACCTTTTTGTAATTGAAGCAATTAACTAGTACGGCTTTTTCTATTTATATGGATCAATTGATATTTCAGTTGCTCGATCACGGTTATAGTAGGCACGAAACCTTGACCTACAAGCTATGTTATTACATTTAATTTTAAATTATTGAATTTCTCACCGAAACAGTATACAAATCTCCGAATACTGAAACGCTTGTTAACTTTGACAACAGATTAAGTCTGTTGCTGCCTTTGTCTGGCACTTAGCAAATGACAAAGGCAGCAACAGACTTAATCTGTCGTCAAAGTTAACAAACGTTTTAGTATTCGGAGGTTAGACACCGAAACATAAATGTGCTAAATATACTTAGTTCAGAGAGCAAATTAATTTTATAAGTTATATGTAGTTATATGTATGTAAATTTTTAAGCCTATTAAATCTTTTTGTATTTATTTGTAGGTAACTTCAATAGTCTTATAGCGAAAAAAAAACTGCCGTTCCATATATTTTGTCGAGTGTCATTGACGTTTTTCTATGGAACAGCTGCCTTTTTTCTCGATTTGTTTTGTTTCTTTAAAATAATTTGTTATTGAATTTATGATAATTGTAAATAATTATTTCAAATGTGAAATACTTAAAGATTGAATGAATGAATATTATTTATTGTCATACAGTTGCATTCATAACAATTACACGAATGACTCGTCAATGACCTACAATGTTAAACAATGTTATTCGTATTGGCCTCATAGTGCTTATTCTAAATTTTAATTACTAGTTGTGCCCCGCGGTTTCAGCCGCTATCCTTCAGGAAAGCTTCTAGAATAAAAGAAATGAAAAATCCAGAGAATAAGCTACCTCCGTACCAAATTTCATCCAAATCCGTTCAGCCGTTACAAAGATGAACGGGAACAAACACACTTACATACTTATACAGTTACACACAAACTTTCGCAATAAATAATATTAGTGTGATAATACGACTACCTACCTAAATGTAAGAAGTGTAAGTTTTTTTTTTAGTTCCGAGCGCAGCCAAAAAGATACTTATTTATATTATTTTTACTGATCCTGCTTAGAACAAAGATATTTTAAACTAGGATACATATATTTTACGTACTTTGACAGTCTTGGTATAACTAGCAACAATGACATCTATAATAATTTTATTTATTATTATTATATTTTTTTTTAATTTTGTATGTTTTATGTAATTTGTTTTAATTTTCTTGTATGGGTAAAATGTAACCTGAAAGAAATGATTTTGAATTTGAATTTTGAATAATGGGTAATTATGTACCTACTAAAAAAAATTGAAAACCTGGCCTACCTATCATTTCAAAAACCGTTATAGACGAATTTGTGAATAATAGTACCCTTCAAATTCCTCAATCCAATTAGTTGTTTTTTTTTAAATAACCTACTATGAATGACAATGTCGAATAACAGCCAAGTGTTAATACATTGAATTGTATTATCTGATGGGAACTAAATTCAGAGTTTTCCCATCTTATGGTTTTTATTGTTCCGTTGCATAAAGCGAATAATGCGTTAGCGGACACAGATCACACTCTAGATTCTGCATTCAGGACGCTCGAAGCGCACCACGCATCAGTCTAAATACACTTAAATCTACAATATACAACTTCAAAGCCAATCAAATTTATTTGGGCAATACCAAAATTACAACTAAATTGTGGATCCCAGAGTCTCCCAAACTAGTCATAGACTGTGTGTCGGGAGCCAATGGCCTTTCCTATTTACTACATAAGTATGCCAAAACAAAATAAAGTCAAATTTAAGGTAAGTAAACATTTATATAGAATTTACATTATTACTATGCCAATAAATAGCCAAAGAAACAAAATTAGTTGATTGTTAGGCGCGAGTAGGCAAAACCTTGAGATAGCCAGAACGCTTGGTCGCACTCTCCGCGACCCGCGCCTTCCTCAAACTTTGGTGACTTTTTGTAGGAACAACGAATCTCGTAATGCGGTATCTAGTGTGATCTGTGGCGGACTCCCTTTCTCGTAACAGTAAAAATCATAATAGTGCACTCTTGCAGCGGAAGCATTTGTCCATTCCGCTCTCAGTGGGCGAATCGAGCCCTCTCTGCCCGCACTCTTATCTATCTATCTATATATCTATCTACTCTTAAAACCATTAATTAACTTTTAAAACCAAATTACTGAGAGGCAATAAAAAAGAACGTTAAGCTATCTTTAGAATAGCAATTTTTACGTATTTTTTTTGAGTTTGACAAAGAAGGAAAAACATTTTCGAGTGTTTTCCTTCTCCTTTGCCAAAAATAACAACATACAAATTGCGAACGAGATGGCGAGAATCAGGGGAGCGGCCCTTAAAGCGCTTAGTCGTGGCCACAGGTGGTTTGTTCGCGCATTTTAACACTAACAATGATATAGTGATATATAAACACTTTGTTAAAGCTGGTAAAAAGTAAGGGAAACTTAAAGCTATTTTGGAGAACGCCACAGAACTTCAAAATTTGTAAAATGCTCAGGAAATATAAGTTTCCATTGACCTGTATGAAATATTTATCGAGCCTCGGATTGTGCCCTTGACGTGGAAAGCTTCTGCAAGACTCTAGGTACACTTGTACTGTCGTGAAATAGCTCAGCAGGACGGTAAAATACACTCGTGTTGTAAAAATCTATTTTCATTTTAGTTTTGATTTTTACCTTGACTTGCTGTTAGAAGTGCCACTGCCACGCTTTGCCATTGCGCCACTTTAATTGCATAATTAAAGTCAGATGTGACTTGTGGCTAACATAAATTAATATTATGGTACTAAATGCACATAATAGAGACAGTAACAATAATAATTATTATTGTTACTGTTTCCATTATGTAAATAATAATAATATAATGAAATTATTATTAATTTTTAATATTAATTAATTTATTAAATAAAAAAATATATCCTCTAATTACCTCTATTTACTGTAGATTAGGTCTCGAATAATAATATTAGTTAATAAGAGGGTATTTTTATTTATTTAATTCACTTGTTAATTAATACTAGACATCGGATAATAGTTTGCACTAATAAAATGGCAAAATAAGCATACAAAATGTTTAAAATATGCACTATCAAAAATCGAATTTTAATTTAAATTTTGGTTTATTTTTGGTAATTGATATAAATCAATCAGTGATATAAATGATTAAATTTAATGAATAATTAAATTATTATTATTTATTAATCACGCATAATTCTTGTGACCACAGAAGAGAGGAAAAAATCTTTCTCTTTTCTGTTCTTGTGATAATAGCAGTACCTGGTATTTTTCCATATTTTCTAGGGCAAACTGTGACGTTTGTCACTTAATATTAATTTATAGGCCGAAAATGACTTCTCAGCTACGGAGGACGTCATTGGAAAAAATTTGAAATAAGGCGTCATTTCAGCAGATACTTCTTGTGCCGTTGATATATGCATTTTTTTAATTGCTTTAATACCCGGATTTTATATTACGACCCTTTTCCGACATAGAATCGGGAAGGGCACCTCGCTACCAAAATATGCACGTTTGGCAAGAAATTGCAAAATTATGCAATAAAGCTACAAATACCGAGATATATGCAGTTGCATATGCAAATATACGAATAAATATAATCCGATGTCTATCAATTACATAGAAAACGAGTAAATAATTAATAATTTACGTTATTATTGCAAAGACAATGAATAATTGAAATATTCCGTTGTTTCGAGCCTTAGTTTAGCCAGTTCTCTATGATACCACTTCTATAATTTAATGTATCAGGACTTAACCACGATAAAACTAGTTTATTTATATACCTTGACGTTTCGGCCAAGTACCACCTCTGATAATACCACCACCACCACCACTTTTGAATACCACTTCTGATTCTTGTAACGAGCCAAATCATTATATTATTCGCTTATCCACTTGATATAGTATTTTTACGAACTTGGCTACCGTGGGATGATCAATCATCGCTTCGCCCATTGAGGTATCGCATGCGAATTGGTAAGGCGCGTCGCCTACGGGTAAGCTCAATAGTGACAAAACTATGGTTAGTAACGCGTTAACACCACGTTGGTCATTATTAATGCGATTCGAAGTGCGCCAGAATTGGCCCCTAAGCGATCTCCAGATACCATTAGTCGCGAGTGACTGGTTTCCGACACATCACTGACAATTTTTTGTTTAGTTGCGCCGGGAGCGAAATCCTAGTGCTCCTCTTTATTTGGTCCTTTATTTTGGCTCTACGTGTAGTGCTTAGCCTGTTTCCAACTACTATTATACTGCAAATGAAGTAGGTATAATATTTCATAAATCATTATCAAAATAACTCTTAGTTAAACCTATCCGATAGCTGCAGGAAGTATACAGTATTTGGTACTACACCGACCTCGCCGGCGTGGTCGAAGAATCCCAGGATCTGTCAGAAGATCGATTAGATTATCTCCAAATAATCAAACAGATATTAACCAAACCGCTAGGACCCAAGGGCACACACCTTCTGGTGTGCTAGGGCAATTGTGATGTCCCAATACCGAGTGACGGCCCAAGCCGAGGTTCGTACGGTAGCGGTGCCCTTGCGCTAGTCGCCCACGCGTTTAATAATAGTTTTTAGGGCCCAACGCCATCGGCGTTCGCCAAAAGCCCGGCAGCTTTAGCTGTAGAGGCCGTTAGAGCCCAACAACCATAAAAAAAGTCTCAGTTAAAATAGTGTAAGCAAACAATTTGAGTCACGGCCCTGTCCGAATTATGTTTCAGTAAACAGCATAATTTATTGGAAGCTTCTACGGAGTTTTGGAAATAGCACGGTGAGATACAATTCACCACTCATACTATTTGCCGACACTCGTGCACGTTAACGAGCACAATATGGATAACTAGTTGCGCCCCGCGGTTTCATCCGCTATTCTACAAAAACCGAATATTTTTCCGGGATAAAAAGTAGCCTATGTGTCAATCCAGGCTGTAGGCTACCTAGATACTAAATTTCATTCAAATCCGTTAGTCGTTACAGAGTTGAACGGGAACAAACCCACTTACATACATACCTACTTACATACTTACACACAAACTTTCGCATTTATAATATTAGTGTGATAAATTAATTATGACACGTTATCGCTCGATAGATCACAGTTTGGAAAATAATGCAAAACGGCGACATGATTTTCCCCCGTTAACGCCAAAACTCCGTGCTTTACTTTACTAGTGGCTTTCTACTGACTCATTTGTGATTTATGTTTCAAACTAGCTTTTTTAGTGTACCCATGTGCGATGTGCCTTAAACCTTTAACAAATAGGTAGTTGCTCATAATGCATGGCTAAGATGCTTTATAGGACACGGATGCTTTTACTGCCGCACATCATTTTTATGATGATGGGATGGATTACTCTCAGAAAATATAGACATTTTTATGATCGAATAGAGGTATTAGTGATGACGCGGGCGGTCGAGGAGCTGTCGAGTAACACGCACAGGGACGTTTCTGATGCCCGCTCGAGTGGAAGGCGTAAATAGATACCTCCGTCTATAGATTTATTAACTCATGGATACACAAAACACAATACATTTAATTTTATTTGTAATTATAGAAATTAATTAATAAATAATTTATTTAAGTATTTATTTCAATTTTGTTTCTAGTTTTAGATTAGATTGTATATTTAAGTTTAGATTCTACTAAGTATCTATTTTTTTTAATTATAACTTTGTACATACAAACACAAAAATTATTGATTAGCGTTAAAAACTAATAGTTACAATAAAACACATTTGGATATTACCAGTTTAATAAAGTATTTACATAAATATCATAAAATTAATTTAAATCTAAGTAAAGATTTCTAGATTATGGTTTTCAGATCTTTGTTTAGATCCTTGTTCGTAGCCAGTACCCGGTTTTTCTTGTTTTTTTTTATTTATTATCTAATTAATTTTGTTCGAAATTGATATTTTTTTTAATTAAAAAATTATGAAATTAAAAAAAAAACGGTGAGTTTATTTATTTATTTACCTTTTCTCAAAATCTTCGAGCATTTTTCCTTCTGCTTTGCCAAAATAAAAATAGTAATAAATGCTATTAAATTGAAAATTGCTGTTAATGGCAATGTACTCTTCACAGCTATTATAAAGATAGCGATCTGTTTTTTTTATCTAGCCATCTATGTAATTTGAAAAGAAAAGCGTAAATGCTCTCTCCAGGAAATTATTCGTCTCTATAGCATAACTGCGTCGCATCGCTTTCAAGTACGTCGACCGCTCGCCAGCTAAGTTGGCATGCGATTGGTTCACACTGGTGCAAAGAGGGCGTTATACTTGAAAGCGATACGGCGTAAGGCTAACTTTTCAAGTACTTAGTACAAAATATAATTATTTGTGCGAACACTGAATTGATGCCATAGAAAAAGTTACCTTGGCCCGGTCTTTACGAAGAAAATATATTAATTAGTCTTTTAAATGGAGCGCGTATTTTAAGTTACATAGCATAGATATAACGTTTTAGCTTGAAAAACCTCCCGGACAATGCGGACAAGCTGAATACATCTTTTTCGACAATTTTCTTCCCTTTATGCCATTCGAAAATAAGACAAGCTTATACGAAATCGAATTCGATGCGAAACACAACTTCGTTTTACACTAATTAGTTCGAGGCGCATAATGCATTATAGACGTACTTGAATACCTTTTAACTCAATCACACATAATGTATGTTATTCTCGACTTTATTTCACTATTACTAAACTTGTCGCACACGGAAACAGAAATGTGTGAAATTATGCATGAAACTGTCAAAACACGAAGCGCTCAAAGGCTCAAGATTGACAACGATTTAATAGTTATTGTTAAACAAATATGTAAGATCTTATGGACAATTTAATAAAGTCGAAATTAAAATAAACAATAAGCGCCGAAGGCTGATGTGAACGATGTCTTAAGAATAGGATGAACGGGTGGACTTATTCGATGTTTTTACGTGATCTTTGTGTTTTTAGTTTATAGACCGATTATCAGAATAATTAAAAATTAGAATTTTTATTTTGACTAGAATTTGATTTCGATTACTGTTATTATTATTGTTGTAACTGTGAATACGCTACATGATCTCATATCATCTCAATGTACAATATATTCGGTAAAAATAGTAACTCAGCGATAAGCAGTTAGTGTATAAGTTATACCTTGGCTTGACTAGATGATTGTTTACGAATAGTTATAAGTACAAATTGTTCCGTTAGACGACGGAAACTTGAGGATAGTCCTTCGGCGAGGTTTTGGCGTATTCGAAATTGTATAGCAGTCGCTCTGTTTCTAGTGCGTGCAACAGAAAGTGTTAGTGAATTTTCCTAACGTTTTAATGAAATTAGCGTTTCGGGGGTAGCCTGTCTCACCCCCTATATCTCAACAAATCTTTTGTTTTTGAGGTCAACGGCTAGGATAAGCCATAATCTATGCCGCTATGTTTTGTTTTTTTTCAAAAAATGATATGGTATTCTAATAACAACTACTTTACATCGAAGTATTTTCGAAACAAAAATTGTCACTCTAACTGCCTACAACGAAAAACTATGCTTGTGCATGATGCACAAGCATAAGATTTTTCACGGTGAAGAAAACACGTAAAAAATGTCATTGAAATCGGACAACATTTAGAGGTGGGTATCAGACTACGTTTTTGTATGGTAAGACGGTGGTATATCATTGTACTTACTCATCGTTATGTGCCCATAACATCTATTACGAGGCCAATTCGCGAAAAGAATAACTGTTTATTTTCCGCGGCGATTTCTGAGCTGGTCCCATATAAAAATTTGTCCATAGTGATGATTACATTAATATCCTAGAACGTGTCCGTCGTCTTATCAAACACTCGATAAAGATATCTTGTTTTTAAATTAGGTAACTACCTATGTGTGGAAGCAGAGATGCTTAACGAGAATTTTTGACTTGTTTCTTGTATAATATTTGGTAAGTACCAAATCGACGAAGGAATACTAAGTAAGTGTCTGCCCATAATGACCCTGATACATTTTGCACCCTCGCTGTTACCCCCCAAATTTATATGATGTGTATAAATTTACTTCAAGTATCTCCGAGACCAAAACGAAAATCAAAAGACACAGTTTTCTCGAATCGCCAAAATATCGGTACTAAAACTTCGTCCCACTAGCAACAGGTCTAGCACTGAATACTGTGGAAATATAAACACCTTACCTATTTTCCTAGATGATAAAATAACTTCTTCACTCGTTATTCGGTTATGATATTTTTATGTAAACATGAGTGTATTCAACCAATCGTAACATACTAATTAATGAATAAACAAGTGTTGGCTTTGTTGTGATTTTATTTTATAAGATAAGAATTATTGAATGAATAAAACAACGTTGGTTCTTCATCCTTTCGAGTAGTGTAATAACATATTGTAAGTTAAAAGATCTTCTTTAAATTATTAGAATGTTTTTTATAGTTGTGAGTTTTAATCGGCGTTGAGTTGTGGCTATTGAACTAATCAATAATTCTATCGTAACTGGTTTAAAACCAACCTTGATGTCTTTTTACGAGTTTTGTCGAGTTTTGTGCAAGTTTTATTATAAGTTTATAACCTGTAAAATTGCATAGGAATAATCTGATCGCCTCGGCTTATTACTCTAAGCCGATTAAATCGAACACTTGTTGCATCAAGAAACAGTATTTATTACATCGGAATCGATAGTCAGGAACATCGGTCAACTGTTTTTTACCTGAGCATTACTTAATTTAAAAGTCATCTCTGTAAATTTGCATTCTAAAAAGATTTTAATCGAATCACAAAAATACTAAATAACAATCATAAGTTTTTTCAAACGAAATTAGACGGTAGATGCTTAACTTTGGTTACGATACCGTGAGAACAAAATACTGCTGAGAATGAATATTTTATCGACAATCGCAGAAAAGTAAATCGCAAGCATCATCAATATTTTGAATAATTTGTTTGAAATACTCACCTCATTGAACCGGGGCTTTTGTCAAATGTTGCGATAAAGTTAGCGATGTAGTGTTTAGCGGCATGCGCGACCGTGTGGCAGGGCGCGGGCGCGGGTGGCGAGCGACTGGCGCTGATTGCGAGTGGCGGCGGCCTGGGCCTGGGGCTACCCTCGGGGTCGCTGCGCACAGCGGGATACCTCGGAGGACGTGCACGCACCCGCTGACCGATCACCAAAGTGCAAGTCGCTGTGGGCTGTTGGCGGTCGCTGCTCGACCGCGGTCAGACTGAACCGCGCGAACGACATACCTTCTCTTTTATATGCTTCCCCTTCTCGGGGGTACAACATTTTTCTTTTCTGTTAGAGAGGCTCGAATCCTGGATACCGTTGACCCGTGACGGCTGCTCTCCGTCCGGCCCTTAGAACATTGTTTGCTAGAAATTGAGCCAGTCAGCTGTAAACACTATTCTTTTTTATCTCATATTGGTGACGAAGACGAATTATTCATCTACACTGCCCTCGTACGGTACAAATCGGCGATGGTGGACAAATAAGAACGTTACTTACTTATGATTTCTTTAAGCTATGCACAGAGTTAGGGTATTATTATGGGAACTATTTAAATGATCTGAGAGCTACAGAATACATCCGGTCTGTAGCCAAAGCAAGAATTTTAATTATTTGCCAGTGGAGTAATATGTTTTTTACCATTGGCATTCGAAAAAGTGCATTTAATACATCGATACGTAACAGTGAATAAAACGCTTTTTTAGTAACTAAAGAAAAAAAAAACATTTTGAATTGCACTACTTATTCAAATTAGGTCCTAAAAAATACGTGCTGACCGTAGCTACTGACTGGATGATGGAGTATACCATTGAGCCAATTTAAATTAAGGCAAAGTATCCCGTCAATTTTAAGTTATTTACTATTATCGTGGTGTTAAATACTATACTACTATTTATTTTCTCGCAGTCAATAGTAAAAAGTAGACACAACTCGTGAAAAATTATTTAATCTCGGTCCTTGTACTCATCCTTGCTCTCGGATCCAACTTAGCCCCTCGAATTAAATTTTCTTATATAACCGACTTCCAAAAAAAAAGGAGGAGGTTTCCTCATGTTTCCGTCATTTGTGAACCGATTTGGATTTTTTGTAGATACTTCCAGATTGGTTCCATTTTCATCAAAATCCACTTCTGGTAATGGGACCCACGAGGGAACTCTGCAAATATTATAGCGATTGTGGTATTTTCATCAACAAGTCAAGTATTTGCATTCAGAAAGTATCATTTGGTGATGTGGAACTGATGAAGAAGACCAGAGATGGCCATTGGAAATCTAAAATGATAAGTATTTTCCGGATGGCACCAAGAACATTCGGGAGTTTGGAAAATTATTTGAAGTGGAACTGATGAAGAAGCCATCGAAGCCATCACCGTAATTCCTCAATGATATGTAGGTATTTCACGGGTGGCGCCAACATAATCTCGATTGCTGTACTTGTTTCTCTTTGGAGGGACAAGGGCTTAGTTTAGGTTTAGTTAAAATATATGTACTACTTTTACAATGGGGGTGGCATAGTCGAATATCGACAAAACTCCAGAAAAAAAAATTTTTTTTTTTGTTTTTAATAATAATTAAGCAACTAAAGACGAAACAAATTTAAACATATAATATACTGTTATATCTATTGTTTTTATATATAATCTACTGTTTTTCAGCAATAAGAAAATTGACGCTGTACTGGGTCCGCCAGCGATCAAAATTAAATCAGCTAGAAAATATAACTTACCTACCTACTTAAAATTAAAGCAACTTAGATTATATACAAAAATAAATACAAAAATAGAAATAAAATAAAATAGTTCGGTCAGCTCAATTATACTAATTTAAGCTCCGTTTGGTCAATTAATAATTAAGGGCCTTTCTTATACACGTTGCTTAAATTTAATCAACGTTTAAAATGGTCCGTCTCGTTTTCGCACGAGACAATTCACGTAATATAGAGAAGAGGAGCGGAAGCAACGTTTATAAGTAAGGATCTTATCATTAGGCTCAAATTGATTGGTTTATGGATTTAGGCAATGGAGTTACTGCTGAAACTATTATAAGCCTTTATATTAAATATGCTATGCGGATGTTTTATGATAGCTGCAGTTAAATTAACAACAGTTAATTCATTTTTAGTATATTAATTGGATATTCCGTTTGATAAAGTTACGAGACGAATGAAACTTCATCTTTGGATTATCACCTGCAGCCTGATATCATCCCATAACGAACTGACTCTAAAGACGTCGAGCCTTGTTGTATCCTTTCCTAAGCTATACCAAATCTGACAGCTCTAAAAATGGTGCCATCCCTTTCTCAAATAAAAATAAAAAGGGATATAGATAATTTTATGGCTGTCGGAACAATTAAGTTCAGAGAATGGTTTAACAGAACCGACGTCATTATTTTGTGGTGAACTGGTGAGGTACTCCATCCCGCTAAAGCTCCACGAAGTTCTTCCTCCATCGCGGACGGCGGGAACGTGGGATGGCTATCGCATATATCCGCGAACCCGCGACTGCAGCCGACCGTCCCCGAACCTGTCCTCTGGGGTCGGATGTCCTAATAAGCGGACTATGTTTTTAGGTATAAATATATTACCATATATGCGAGTCATACCTGTAGAAAATCAAAACGTCTTCGTTCCGCACGTTATAATTTACAAAATTAGGTCAATTAGCTATAAACATCTCAGAAATAATAAAGAAATTTAGAAAACCCGTTATCTGTGCTAAACACCCGCATTTGCTGAGACATGTCAACGGTAGATTAGAATTTATATTCATGGATAGCACAGATCACACATAAATAGGTATAACTCGTAAATATTTTTCTTTTATCAATCGTTTTTACTACCGTATATTAATTATATGAAATTCCAAATAGATTTTAAATTGGACAGTCAAATAACGCTTCGCTCACTAAAATAAAATAAAACAAAAATAAATAAAAACAATAACAATAAATAACGAAATTAAATAGAACAGAAAGTATATTGGTTTCTGGTTAAACTACGTCCGTATATTATTCTAGGATAAACGCGTAGGTAGCGAGGCTTTAACAATGTTAGTAAGTAAGTAGGCAAGATGGAACGAATTGACTCGTAAACTAAAAACCCCAAAGCAGAACCAAAGTAATGGCGAAGTAGTCCAACGCATTGAATAGACATTTTCCGCAAGATCACTTATACATATTGTAAACTGAAATCAGTTGTTTTTAGGCCACGCTGTCTTTCCTTTGAGGCGAAGTTTTGCGAATATGTAAATAACTTTCTACATTTACAAAGTTTATACGAATCATCAGCATCATCATCATCTGTCAGAAGCCATCCACTGCTCCAAAGGGCTTGGCAATTGCAGAATGCGGGCCTTTTTCTAAGAGGATGGCGCCGCTTCCCTTCCAAAAGTTCTAATAATCCGACAGCCCAAGAAGCATAAACGGCTTGACTGATCTTGACGAGTGAGGTGTCGTTGGATTCTTCTTTATATCTGGAGTGACAGAGGCTGCGGAAGACGCAGCATAGGCAGGCCTCCTACGGAACAGGACTGACGACATTGTAAAAGTCGCGGGCAACCGATTGATGCAACTGGACGAGCAGCAGACGTTTTACGGCTTTGATGAATGTTATTCGAAAGATAACGTTGCCTGTTTATTTTTGTTTATCCCACTCAGTGGTTTTTTACTTTCAAAAATTCAGCTTGATCTGCGTTCTTCATTTTCAAAAACATTTTTTTTTTTGGAATTTAAAATTTGGGCCGTGTGTATGTAAATTGCTATATTACTTATTTAAAAAGAACTACCCACTAAACTAAAACTACCAACTTAAAATTAATATCGAATTAAAAAACATATCCGAAAATAATTTAATAAAAATATATGTACAACTTACAACTAAATAAATGTAGCTATAAATACTCAACTAACCCGCCCCTGTTTGTTTCTGGTGCAAAGATACCCATAATGCTGGCAACATTACCAAGCTGAATGTCAATGGCCAACCTTTGCACCAAGCCGATAATCAAAAAAAAAAAGAAATTTACTAATAATTAACCTAAAGAAAAAAAAAACCTTTCTTTTGCGAGTCCGTTGTTATAGTATTTTCTGTTATCCTGACTAATATTATAAATTCGAAAGTAACTCTCTCTGTCTCTGTCTGGGCATTTGTCGCGTTATCACGGCTAAACGGCTGAAAGGATCGACTTGAATTTTTGCATAGATATATCAGCATTGGAGATGGACACAGGCTAACTTTTTTTTGTGGGTTTACGCGATCGAAGTCGCGTGTAACAGCTAGTGGTTCTATACAGACCTCGATTGGTACCGTTACAAAACAATATTTATTTTGTGTTGTTAGTCGAGGAATAACAATTCTCGACTGTATAATAAGAAGCTTGTTATAAAGCTAGAAAACCAGCTTTGTCACCGGTTAAGTTTCTTGACCTTTCGTATCGAAAGACTAGCTTCACCTATAAGTTTTCATAAACGTCATTCATGAATGTCTCTAGCACGTCTCTGGCTTTCTCCCAGGTATAAAAACAGGATTTTTTAACTATCAGATTTCTCATAGATTGGAATTTCATTAATTACGTTTTCTATTGGTTATTAGTAACTAAATAATTTCTCATTGCATTTATTAGGAGGAAGTGAAATAGAACTGGCTTCAGTAAGTACGATCCGAGATCAAAGTAGGTCTTTCTTTAAATTTTCTAGGCACCATTTTTTATGGCTGCGCCCCGCAGGTTCACCCGCTATTCTACAGAAACCGAATATTTTTCTGGGTTAAAAAGCCTATGTGTTAATCCAGGGTGTAAGCTACCTCCATACCAAATTTCATTCAAACCCGTTTAGTCGTTACAGAGTTGAACGGGAACATACTTACACACTTACAAATTTTCGCAGTTATAATATTAGTGTGACTAGGCGTTCATCATGTGTAGTGGAAGATTGTTTTTTACCTATCTATAACAAAGTAAGGAAATCTATCAGAGCGATTGTTTGATGCGACATACTCATTGTCCATAAATAACATTGAATATTACAGGCTAGTCACTTTTACAAAGTCACTTTTTAAATCTAACTCAACGCATGATAGTTATATCTATTCAATTATTTATTTTATCTTTTTGGCATTATTACAGTGTTCTTAGACAAGCCAATTAGACACATTTATGTACAAAAAAAGTTATGCAAATCTACATCAGTTTTTAATTTTAGCATGCCGGGTACGCTTCCGATGGATTATCTTCGCCTTCAAGTTTTGTGGAGTAATTTGTTTTAGTTTGTATTTGATTAATAAAAGTCTTAAACAAGTAGCATTAGTAAACGAAAATTAACTTCTGTTGAAAAATGAACTCATACATAAGTATTTTCTAATTTACGCGGATTCGTTCGAATTGAAATCTCATAATATAAAATATTTGGAACTGTAACCGCTTTTCTGTTAAGTTTCAATGTCAAATATTTGCCAGTTTCCACTTTTATGGAAGTTCATTAAAAAAGCAGACAAAGTAGACACTCAAAAGTAAATAGTTGCTAAATTACGTTTTAGTTTACGGGCTAAAAGACTTCAACGAGAGCACATACTCGTATTTTATTTATAATAATTATTTAAAAGCAAACGGCTGCAATGTGTCTGCACACTTCTGATAAAACTGACGATAGACCGTGTTTTAGAAGTACCGATTTTTTACTTGTCGCTTCTAAAACACTGTTAGAGAGTTTCGCGATTGTTCAATGTTCACTACATTCCAATTAATTAGAATAACTTAAGTGCATGTTCACACTATACACGCGTCCGGCGTTTCTGTCACGTTCCCCGGTCAACAAGTTTAAACGCAACATGCCGATTTCCATACAAATTTTGTACGGACGTCTTTCGAATCTGAGTAAAAAAACGGGAGACGAAGAGATCTTTAAGTTGGAGGGCGAGCTAGAAGGAGATAAATTTAAGGATTCCTATCAGCCGATATATTCCTTCAAGGCCGTCGTCGTCTCTTACGGAGGTCCGTTAATTTTATATGTAACGAGGCATCCGTCAATGAACTAAGTAATTTAGTGTGAACAAAGTACCCACTAACTAGTCACAGCATACGACGATTTTTAGATAAATTTTCACCGATATCAGTTACGACCTTGATATATTTCTCGACTGATCTAATAGTCGCTTCTAGTTCTAAAATAATCTTCTCTGATGCCTAGGCAATAAGGCGAGCTAGATGACCGAAAAATTTTCACATTGGCAAGTGACTCGTTAAACTTGACTTATGAAGAGTTTCTTCTTAGAAGGCAAATTATTCCCCCTATTCGGGTTCCATAATTCCCACATTCACCAGGCGGATTAGAGTACGCAGAATGTTCACCGCTTAATAAGAGGACGCTGCAGCTCGGCCTCCGGTGGTTCTGGACGTAGTTTTAGGTCGCACTCGGGTCCACAAATACAAGTATTTACAAAACACCTTTGCGTAATGCAAGTTGCTATAAAATATTGAAATTATTCCAGCACACACTCACTTGAAGTTTTTTTTTTGTTCCGCCTGTACTTCCCCCAACATCAAGTCGGGGACATTGTGTTTTGTTAAAATCAGTTCTGTAGTACTTCTTCTGTAGACCTTGATAGGTCAGAACAAAAAAAGAGCAAATAAAAATAATTAATTTTTATCTGCTCTATTTTATCTGCAAAGGCATTTTACCTAGCCGTATTAATACACATTAACTTCATGAAAATAATTTTAACAAAAAAAACGAATTCAAAACAATGTTCTGAAATAAAAAATGCACTGTCGAGATGTTATTTGGCGCCACAAATACGTATCATTATGGAGTGCACCATTTTCGTAAATATTTGTTTTAGCTAAACAAATATCAAATATGTCTGACTCAACGACTCAACAATTAACAGTCGAAAATGACATGTGATTTAAATTCAAGTTCTTACTGAGATACCATTTACTATCATGCTTTTATATGTGCACTGCTGGACGATGCCTCCCCCATATTGGGAGGGCTGCCATAATCCCAACGGTCATAAGTCCAGACGGCTTGGAGATCGCAAAATGCTTACCGTTTCCAAGTGGACGCTGATGCACTTCCCATTGCTGCAAACCCGAATCCATTCGCGCGGTGCTGCTTATTAATTTTGTCAAAATCATGGAATTTTCTAAAAGTGTTATTTTGAAAAAGGACGCCTTTTTTTTAGATATCGCACTGGATGCCTCGCCCATGAGTTAAAACGGAAAGTCCTGTAAGGAAAAATCCAATATAATTTTTTTCGAGTTTTTTGTTTTTGTTTCTGGGATTTTTTTAAATATTTGCTTTATTGTTTCTGTGAGATAAATTTTGGATTTTTTGCAGAAAGAAGTCTTCTTTCTTCAAGATAATATAAAGAATTATTATCATTTCATTCATTTCGATGATGAATTATCCTCGCTTCCCTTCCATTGTACATTCTATGGTACGTTGTTACAAATTAGGAACTTGTTTATTTTATGGTAAAACACACAGTTTGAGGAACACACGGTATTATTCCCAGAAAACGCGGGTGAAGCTGAGAGCAGAAACTAGTCGGTTTATAAATGACGGAGTTCAGAGGTAACAAGCATTAATATTTAAAAAAAAACATTCGATTTGAAGAACCACCTTCTTTTTTTGGTTAAAACATACTTGTAACACAGTGCATGAACTAAACGATGAAATATTGACAAAATGTATTTGTAAACACAGGTTATTAAATAATTTACAGAAATAGGTACACTCAACAAAATATGTAACAAAATCTGTTACAATTATACACTATATTTATTTATTTATTTATTATTCAATGCTTGTCACATTTACAGAAACGACAAGGCGTATGAAAATAAATTAATTAAATTTACCATAAATTCAGAGTTCTTGACTAGGTCACATAACTGAGTATTTTCTTGTGTTTATATCTGATTCCGGATTTCCTAAATCTTTAAAACGTTCGCCTCTTAAAAAAACGGCATTGTAGCAATAAGATTTTTTGCTCTCAAATAAGTGAATGACCTCTCGTGAGATATTGGTATAAGTCATCTAAATCTCGACAAGCTCAGCGTGTGTCCGTCCGGCAACAATTTTCAACCGTTGCGGGTAGCGGATCCAAAAAAAACACAAATAAAATACTTCATGCTCTAAGTAATACCTACCTGAAATCCTATCTACGAGTACGCGTTTTAGTTGTCTACGTTCTACTAATTGTAGGTATGCTTTTTTTTTTAATATAACTAGTATAGTATCGGTCGCTCAAAACTTAGTCATAGTTTGATCTTCTTGCGGTGGTATCTTCTACCGGAGGTCGACTATCATCAGGGCTTTTCTTATTTTGACACTTCTGTCAGGAACAGGAATCTTGCGGTAGGTATGAGCAGCCATCCCAGGATGGCTGCTCATATTGTCGATTAGACTAGCCAACAGCGTAACACACCAACGCTTGTGAGATCACCCGCCGCGAACTGCCTTCTTGATGACGGTTAAAAAAATATGAAGTTCAATTAGCAACTCACAAACCCTGATAAATAGAAATTGCGGACAAGAAAGGTCGATCCCAAATAAGACCAGGGGCCTTATCATGTAACTCTGCTGGCGATGGTCAACGAATGCCGTTTCTCTCGCGCCAACTTACTCGCACCATGCGAGCGAGCAGAATAGCAAACGAAGACCATCGCCACCAAAGAAAGTTACAAGATAAGACCCCATGTGTGGGAGGAAGAACTAGAAATATCCTTAAGTCTTGAGGGTTTACTGATCTTGTATATAGCCGTATACGTTCCCATATCTTGGCCCATACCATGAAGTCCTTATTGTGATGATTGCTAGGTTCAACCACAGACGCTGAGCATCCGTAAATCTGTGTCCTTAAATGTGTCTGTGGACACAAAGAACGACACGATATGTATACGGGCCCTTATCTGGCGAGTATCATTGATGTAGATAGTAGTGCAAATAGCAAAGAACAAGCACAGTTTTTTTGCATTTAGCACATGCTACGTGCAAAAAGATATGTATTTATTCGCTATGATTTAAAATAGTTGTTCGTTACTCTATTAAAATAAGTAATATACCTTTAAGAGATCTGTCGAGATCTTTACTGCAGCAAAAAACGATTTGAGATTGAGTTTACGAGTTTACATCGGATAGTTATCAAGGAACAGTTCCTTGCAGGTGCTCCGAGGTCAGCGGTCAGCCCGCGTGCGGAATGCTGATGAGGCCTCTCGCAGCCAGCGTAGCGACTGCTTCCGGAAATATGTCCATCTGTAGGTTACACAAATGATTACACATCAATTTCCCTTTAATCACTCAACTACAGAAACTAACCACTAGATTGAAAGGGCATTGCCTCACTTCTTTTTGTGGCAACATCATTATCTTCCCCTGCCGAGCAAAGGTTTTCTTTTTGGACGTTACGCGGCCAGTCCTGTACCGGTATTGGTTAGGTTTAAGGGCTCAAGAAAAGTACCGCAATCTTACATCGACTTGAATGAAACAAAATATAAAAAAGTTAAGATTGCTTCCATTATAGACTCGTCAACTTGCTACAATATACAATATATATTATTTATATCACTGTATTATATTAGGCATTTGTTGTCGCCCTCAAAAAACGACAATATTAGGAGGATTTATCAATTCTATTTTTGAGTAAAAGTCAAATTCAATTAGACAGCGATACCTTGCTCAGTTTTTGGAGCGTTAGGATCACATGCTGCAGAGCCTTGATTCAAATCCCAACGAGCTCGAGCTATCGATGAAAGGAAAAAAGTCGTGAGGAAGCCGTAGTAATGGTGGAGGTGGGGCATTTTATAAAGACCGACCGACGACATAGGTTGAAAATCTGTCGCCATGGATTTACCGTATATTTTGGCAGTCTCATTTTACAGATTTCCTATTCTAGGCTAAACGTGTTTACCATCTTCGACTAAAGCGGCACTAAGCTGTGGTCAAACGCTACATTTAGCGCAACCTATTATCTAAAAGATACAAGTTCCGCTATATTATTTGTTTATATATATATTTATACATATATACAAATTATGCAGGAAATGCTTACAGCAGGTATTGGTTTGCGATGCACGTGTAGTTAAGTTACTAACCTATCCATATAATTTGCGTACTAAGCATAAATTCAATCTTTGTGTCCACCAGGTAAATAATACTATGTATGCAAAAAGTTCGTTTATAAACGGTATTAAAATTTACAACCATCTTCCTGTGGAAATAAAAATGTTAAATGGTTATAAATTTAAGCGCAGCCTAAAAGATTGGTTAATCGCTAAATCTTATTATGACCTTAAGGAATATTTTGAAGCAAATATAGATTATTTAGTAAGTAAGGTACTAATTACCATTTAAGTAAAATTTTTGTTAAGGACTTAATTGTTTATGTATGTTAGTTAGGCTTATAGTTATTTATTTTGTACAATTTATAACATTGTATGTTCGTGATGAATAAAACTGTTGTTACCTATCTATTTATCTTTACCATCCTTTTACACAGTTTATACAATAAAGTTTTTCTGATTCTGATCCACATTATTTACATTGTTTATCTGAATAGACCTTCGCAGACGCTACATGATCACTTTCGTGGTGTAATAAAACATTACGCCTGCTTTGGAGTGTGATCACACACGTGACCCACACTCAGCAAGGGAGGAATCGCACTAATATTATAAATGCGAAAGTTTGTGTGTAAGTAGGTAAGTATGTAAGTATGTTTGTTCCCGTTCAATTCTGTAAAGGCTGAACGGATTTGAATGAAATTTGGTATGGAGGTAGCTTATACCCTGGGTTAACACATAGCCTACTTTACTATCCCGGAAAAGTATTCGGTATCTGTAGAAAAGCGGGTGAAACCGCGGGGCGTTGCTAGTACGTAAATGAAACATTAGACAAAGATGACGATACATGACAAAATGCCGAATAGTTACGTAAGCTAGTGCAAGCCAGCCCGTGTGATCACTTCAAGGAAGTGTGTTTCTCCGAAACTTACTATGGACGGTAACTGAAGTTTTGCATAACAATACATGTTTTATTATATGTACTCAAGATGATATTGGTACCCGCATTATTAGGTGCAATGAACTGTGGCGACATTTTAAATATAGGTAACACACCTCCATTCTACCCACTGTTTGAAGACAAGGGTATTGCCATTGGGTGCGGACGAGCCGATGACTCCTAACAATGAACAGACAACGGTATTGCTTTTCCATGTCAGCATAATTATCTACCTATAGACTTGTAGATAATAATATATGCATTTGACTGTACACTTTTATTTTAACCCGTTCCCTGTCCTGGACCAGTGTGAGTGTCCTGCGATCCCCACCCGCGCCCTTAATGACCTTCGTTTAACAGTATATAGATATCTTCTGGCTGATGATGATAAATGACCCACGACTAACCATAACCGACTCAATAGTCCCGTGCTATTAACCATTTGCACGCCATAAACCGCTTAAGACGTAGCACAGGCAGGCTTCCCACTATGTGGACCGACTACACCGTGAAAGTTACGGGTAACCGGTGGATGCAAGTGGCACGTTGTTGGTCGGTGTGGCGCTCTAAGGGAGAGGCCTATGTTCAGCAGTGGACGTCTTCTGGCTGATGGTGATGATGGTGAACGGCTTATTGGGAAAGAGCGGTAAATATCTACGTCAAGTTTTTTTTTTTTTTAATTAAAAATTCTCATAGCCAAGCCATAAATCATTTATCCAGTATCATCCCGGACTCAAAATCAATAGACAACGGGCAGCAACGTCCTCTTATCGATGAGCATTCCGCCTTCCAAGCGTTGGGTTTACTGCACATATCACATTACTGATTCATTACGAGATTCATTGTTCCTACAAAAAGTCACCAAATTTTGAGGAAGGCGCGGGTCGCAGGTTGTGCGACCAAGCGTTGTAATTGGCTATCTAAAGGTTACGCCTACTCTCGCCTAACAATCAATCAATCAGAGTAATTTCTTATAAGTGTATTTAATAGATGCGTGGTGCGCTTCGAGCATCCTGAATGCAGAATCTAGGGTGTGATCTGTGGGTTTACTGGGATACTTTCCAAGGAGGATTGCCTTTCTTCAGCAGTGGTCGTCTTCGGGCTGATGATGAGGGTGATGTCATGTTTTTTGATGGCCATGGCTTCAGTGTGGACCTCTAAGACCTTGGAGACCTTTGTTCTACAGTGGACGTCTTCTGGCCTAGCTGTTGGTTATTTTATGTTGATATAAACCGACCTCCAATAAAAATTGTTTTATTTTTGTTTGTTACCTCATCCTCCGTTATCCTAATGTTTAAAACCAGATTTGGAAAAATGTTTTTATTTTTGAAAGATATACTTCCAGATTGGTACCATTTTTATCAAAATCCAGTTCTTATAATGCATCCATGATGTACAGAGGGAACTCCTCAAATATTATAAGCGATTTCGGAATTTTTATAAACAAGTCAAGTATTTGCATTCAGAAAGTATCATTTAATCATATTTTTTGTTGAACCGAACCAATATTATACGATTTGGTTTGGTTTTTATCTTAAAGAAACAACTTACACATACAAAATTATCGCGTTTACAGTTACTATAAGGTGTAAGTATATACCTACTGTAATAAGATATGCAAAATATAGGTATGCAAAACCATCCACAGGTTGCCACTTGGACGAAACATCGGTGGCCCTGTATCTTTTCTTGAAGGGATTTGGCATTTATTAGTAACGGTTCATAACGGTGCTTATCATGTTATTGGTTCGATTTTTTTTGCTGTAATAATCATCACCAATAATCTAAGCCTCATATTGTTGGTAGTAACAGTAAGGTAATAACAAAGTTATTTTTATTTTGCCATAAACTTCTTAGGGCAACTTCTGTTTGTCACATACCTAACAACTAACAACTATAATAATAATTAGGTAATGACTTGTAATCACATGACTTTATACTTTGACATTAAAACAAAAAAAAAAATGAGGTTACTCGTCATGGCTTACTCCGGCACTTAGAAAATACAAAGGTTAAAAAAATACCGTAAAGGTAGATAAACAAAAACATAGTTTTTCGGCGGTTTAAAACCGCTGGAAACCGCGTGTTTAAAACATAAGTGGTAAGTGGTGTACGTACGTACACACCACGAGGTGGCCGGGCTGCCACTCAAGGGAGTAGGTACTGTTGTGAAAGTCCTTTATGATAGTCAGGATAGTCGTGCCACAGCTGTCTCACTCGCACATCTGCAAGTTTTTATAAGTAGATAGTTTGAATTTTGAACAAAAAATATATGTAGGCAAATAAATCTATCAAATCAAATAAATAATATCTGTCTATCGTAAAATTAGAAACACTACAAAGAAAATTTCGTTTTGAAAATTTTTGAAATGTATATTTTCAAGTCTCGCTTGTCTCGTTATTCCGTGCCTCTGTTGAATGTTGAATATTGCCGTAAATATTCAATTCTCGATTGCCTTGCATACTGCCGTAAAAGTGTAAGTTGTTCAAGTTTCGAGGTTTTGGCGCAATAGGTATTTGAAATGTTAGTGAGTTTACCAAAATGATTGATGAAATTAACGTTTCGGGGGAAAACTGTTATCACCCCCTAAATCTTTTCAAAATCTTTATAATATATCTTTAATAAAAAATAATATACTTACGCTTAAAGGTATCGTTTTTTCAAAAAATACTTTTGGTTGGTATTCTAATAAAAACTACTTTCCATCGTCATAATGTCAATGTGTCTTTGGACTTGACTATCTCTGTTTATTGGTAAGTATTAGGTAAGTTTATTGGTATCTCTGTTGGTAAGTGCCCAAATACCAACCTATACAAATAGACCTACTTGGGTCGATTCATAGCTACCAGAGAAGAGATTTTTTTTTATATCTTTCTCTCGTGTCTGTTATAGTTACCCAACAATAATAATTGTCGTTTATACGCCGTGGCGAGATTTGAAACCATTTCCTTATTTAGGTACACTGCCACCTATCGTTCAGCTCCGTACCTACTATTGCGTGTGGTCAGGAAGTTGCCCGGCGTACTTATGATATGATTCCTGGGCTTCACAGGTTTTAGTTGCGTTGGATCTTTGTAAGTTCTATCGAAACGCGATAGGTGGCGCTAAATTTAGATGCAGCCTCAGGCCCTCCTCCGAGTTTCGGGAGGGTCGAGAGATGGCACCGCTCGGAAGTATTACCGGCTTCTATCTATGAACCAAATGCATTAGTTCGCTTCCGCCTACACGTTTGTTGGGTGGGCGAGTGCTATGGTACGCCACCGCGAGCGGAGCGCCGCGTACGTACTCACGCATCCTCTGGCCTGCGGTCTCCGAGCCCGTATCGAACCCGCCGTCACCGCTCCAACAAGACGATTTCGTCGAATTGTTGACATATCTACAGTGAACATTATTGGATTGAGTTCTTATATCTGTTGTGTATCCAGTGCGAACTGACGAAAATATTTGGTGGTTTTGGTAGCTTGAAATTCTTCCGGCCTGTCTATAAGGTAAGTGTTATTTTGACTATGATTGGATTGAAAAATATTTTTATAGGAGCGTCTTAATTACAAATATGTAAGTGCTGATTGAGACAATAAACTAAGATTTTTAAATTTTATTTATAATTTTTTTATGAGTGCGAAGTGCATAGATTTAACTAAAATTAATATCGTACACATCACTTTTTTTTAATGTGTTACAAGGGATGATAACACAGTTACAGAGCAGTCAAATTTCATTTAGTTAAAAAATGGTACAACAGAATCTACACCACTATTTCTGTACTTATAACTCTAAATTAAATAAGAAATAATACTTAAGTAAGTATTATTACCTTCCTCTGCCCTGATGACGGGTCACTAGAATACAGCATCGGTAGTAAGAGCCTGTAGTAAGAGCCTACTAAACGGGGACCTCTGGGCTCGTGGGTGGTTGGAGGTGGGGCTCTAACAATCTACTTACCTAAGCGAAACCGGGAAGGACGACAACGTCGAGTGGCGGACGCTGTTGTAGGCTTAGGCGTCTCACGACAGCTGCTAGCTGTCCCGGGAGGAGCTGCAGCGTGATGCTGAAGGCTCCGGTGCGTTCCCTTGGAGATCCCGGAGCCCTCGGTCAAGCACCAAGGCAGGCCACCGGTTTTAGTGGGGGTTGTGGGTAGTTTAGGTTTTAGTGGGTATAAAACCACATAGCCCGGCTGCACCCTATTGCAGTCGGGTAACTTGTACAGATTTCCACCTCGTCAAAAAAAAAAAAGGTTAAAAACGAAAACAAAGATGCAAAACAATTCGTACAAATAGTATCCCTCCTACCTATGCATAAACGCTCAATAAGCTAAATCTGCGGGCTTATTCTCTAACTTTGAAACGTTCGTGATTCTGATTGCGAGAGCGTGCCATCTCGCTCGTACCAACTTAGTCGCACTATGCGCGGTCCCGCTCGCGAAACTCTCGCTATCGCTTTCAGAGTTACGGGATAAGCCCACCATTCATCGATTTAGTGAATTAGTAGATTTTGCCATAAAATGTATATCTACTTACCACTCCCTATACGCTTATGTTTTTTTTTAACTTTATTTAAAAAAAACATAGGAGCACGGCATGCAGTGGTCGATATAAATTATATCAAAAAATATTTTCTGTACTGTTCAGGGAGATAACAGAATGTTTGTATGGACTCTATGGACTAGACAAGACGGTCGCATAAAGCATTGCTCTTGTACCGATCTACCATTTATCATAATTACTAACTTGCCCGCACGGCTTCGTTCGCATAGGCTACAACAGTGAATAAAACACCCCACTACACCTATTTAGGGGTTGATTTTAGAAAAATCCTGAGATTTTCTTTCTTAACCTTTCTTTATGTCTATGCTTAGTAAGTACAGAAACCGACTTTAACCGGGCTTAGCATGAATAAAGAGTTTTAGTATTTCCATACAAACTTTGGGCCCATTTTACCCCTTTAGGGGTGGAATTTCGTAAAATCCGTTCTTATTGTTCACCTAGACCATTTGAGGAGTATTGGGTTCATATTTCACGTCTCTATCATAGCGGTTTGGTCTGGGCGTTGATTCCTATAAAAGGGCTTGATCTTTTATATTATGTACTAGCTGTTACCTACCAGTCCTATGTCCGTCTCCGACCCTATGCTATATCTGTGCAAAAATTCAGCTCGATCCATTCAGCCGTTTATCCGTGATAACGCGACTAGCACCCAGAGAGAGAGACAGGGCTACTTTCGAATTTATAATATGAGTTGGGATATACATTAGCTTTGACCTGCAGCTTCGATTGGTTTTTTTCATAAAAAATAGCAAATTCATGTCAGTCCTCATTATTCAGACTTATCATCAGAATCGGTGCTGTTATTACGTCGTCTGTTTATTAGTCGTGAAAAGGAAACAAACGATAGGCAAAGAGATAAAGATACTCTCTATAGTTCGGTAGATGGCATTGATTGTGCGTTTTTTTGAAGCTTTGTATCTTCATCTCTAATATTAGAACTCACGGCTAGTTCTAATAGAGGGAGCAGATAAATGCTCCGTTCACTTCAAAATACTAAACACTAAAAAAAGAAATATGTATGGTAACAAAAAAAATACAAAGTTTAAAATTACAATTTTTTGAAGCCCCCGAAATTTTGCCGTTCCAGGTCCGAGTCTACTTGGCCTATTGGGAAATCCGCCCGAGATCCGAAATTGTCTGCTGCATAAGGTCCATTTCAGATTTAATTTTGTAGTAAAGTCCATGTCGAACGGACAGCACGGTGACCGCGCGGTCTACTATTTTTGCTTACAATTCTAAAATGGACCTTATAGTGCATAGTATAACTCCGTTATTAATTCAGACCATAGAGAGGTGAGGCGGCGCTGGTCTGGCGCGGAGTTTAAACGTGCACGGAGTCCTTAAAACAGCTGTTTAACTTCGATGTCGTAATGTTGGTATACAGCGTACTAACAGACCTTACTCAGATACCATTTAGTCGGTTGATCGTATACTTATTCCTCTCTCACGAAAATACTATGAGCAAAGTCCAAAATAACGTAATCGTATAAAACTCGTATTAAAATCGTAGTCAAAGGGAATTCTTTCTAATATTTTAGCTCCACACATAGTGTGCCACACACATTTAGCCAGTGTCAATCTTCGTGATATTCCAAGTGAAGTATAGGTACATTTTACAATGAAAACTAGTATCGGTCATAGTCTCAGTCAAGCGAAGTAAGTCATGGTCAAGCCTAGTCGTGCCTAAGTAAAGTGGTGGAGATTTTACTAGAGGTTTTTTATGGAGTTTTAGAAAAAACACGAAGAGTTAAGTTTCACGACATTACCTACTAACCACCAACACTCGTGCACGTTCATGAACACTTAATAAACACAAATAAAAAAAAAAATGAAAATTTTGCAATGATGCAAGGCGGCTTATTTAATAAATTTTTAGGATCCTTAGTTTTTATGATAGCTTCAAAAAATATATGCAGTTTTGAGATACTCAGTGTCTATGACCGATACCTATGACCGTGTGGCCCGAAGAGCATGCACAGATTTTGTAAATATATTTTGAGCCGCCCAATCGTAAGGGCATAATCGCCCTTAAAAACTTAAATATCACGTAACAGGGGGCTGATGCATTATATTATAAAGCTTAAAATTAAAGTTTCCATAGCTGTCTCTGTTAATTACTGCAGGCTAGATTTCCAATGTACTATCTGCACAATTTATTACAATACATAATGTAAGTATACATAAATCAAACAAGTTGGACCTATTCTCGGAAAGTATCTACTGGAACTGGATGTAACAAATTGATTAATTATCCAGACACGCGCATGGCGCCACTTGTGCAAATTATACCACTTTCATCTAAGTACTGATTGCAAGTAGCACGCCTAAGCCGCTCGTCCTATAGTAAGCGCAACGCTTGCCCATAACCTATCAATGTCCTCGAAAATTTTGAAATTCAACTGTTAATAACCCGGAAGGCAATGCACAGATATTAAATGTAAAATCTATTTATTCGGAATTTTACTGAAAACATTTGCCATTAAATCCGGAACACTGTAGATAATGTTTCCGTAATAGTGCTATTGTAAATGTGTACTTAGCTGACCCAAAATTTAAAAGGTGTCTTCACCTTTTATCCTTCAAACATAGGTATTCCAATTGAGGTTTCAACTTACCTTGTTATACAGAATGTAAGAGAAACGCGCCCGAAAACGATGACTGCGTACAGAAATGTAAAGCGTACAGCGCTTTACATTGCTGGCTTGCAAAAAACCGAAACCACAAAAACAAGAAAGTATAGGACAAAGTGTATTATAGGTTGTTTATTATTCGTTTGTGTTTAGATAATATATTAGCAGTAGCGCTCTGGCTTCGGGAGCGTTTCCCTTACAACCGGTATATGAAATTCTAGATTGCTTCGTAACTTCTATGAGTGTGGACGACACGCATTTGACAATTTTTATTGTTATGTATTAAAAAATTAAAAAAAACTAGTAAATTAAGCTTCGTAGTGAGTTCGAAAGTTGTGTTTTTTTAACGATATCACTTATTTTGTGTTGTTAAGTTTTTTTTTTTTTTTTTTTTTTTTTTTTTTCTCTTTTCCCTAACATGATCAGGGGTATTGTCTCAACTTTATTTGTACTTGTTTATGTTATACAATTTTTCTTAAAACTAGGCTACTCAATATTATATTTATTATATAATATGTGTTGCTATGTTTGTACTACACAGTTTCGTGCTTTTTTCTTGTACTGGTTTTTTATCTCTTGTCAGTACGAATACTACGTATTTAACATTCAAGAATGAAATATTCGCCCCGAGAATATTATCAACAATGTTCTACTATCTGGTTTCCTCAACTTGGGAGTGATTTGTCAAAAGCAAATATACTTATTCTAATGATGTTTAGTTGAGTCACCGAGTCAGTGGCGCAGAGCCCCGCCCGCGCCCTCAGGGTGGCGTGTTTGGGGAGAGCCTCACCCCTAATATAAATTAAGATTATACTTGCTGCCAAAGTGTTCTATTTTTAACCGACTACCAAAAAAAAATGAGGAGGCTCTCAATTCGATTGTATTTTTAGGGTTCCGTAGTACTAAAAGGAATCCTTATTTTTGTAATTGTTACATCGGAACTGCGTCATTTTTATAAACCGATTTGGAAAACTATTTTTATATTTGAAAGGATTTACTTCCAGATTGGTCCCGTTTTTATCAAAATGCAGCTCTGTTAATGGGATCCCTGAGGAATTAACTCCTCAAATATTATAGGTATACATAATTTATAGGCATAGCGAGCATGGTATTTTCATCAACAAGACAAGCATTTGCATTCAGAAAGTATCATTTGGTGAAGTAGAACTGATGAAGAAGACCACGGATGGCCACCGGAACTCCGTTATGATAAGTACTTCACTGGTGGTGCCCAGAACATCTTGATAGTGCACGTTATTAAAGTACTTTGTTGAAGTCGTTTTTTTTTTTGTTAACATTATTTTTATCTGACCATCAAAACATTTTTAAGAAAATATATATAAAGATATTGCTAAAAAAATCTTCCTTTTCAGCGAAAAATTGTCAATGCCCAAAATAAATGAGTATAGCATAGAATGCTCTTATCGAACAATCCTAACTAGTCCTAAGCCTAACAAATATTATTATTTATTATACAAACGAAAACGTTCGTCTCAAGAAAAAAAAATGGCTTGCGCGATTCAGAAATCTCTACATTTCACCTGTCAGTCTGTACAAAACGTCAAAACAAGTACAAAAATGGATCAACGCCATCTAGCAAACTATAGGAAGTAACTTAGTCTCTCTGTCTGGATGTTTGTCGCGTTATCACGGATCTTGATAAAATTTGATAGGGAGTTACTGTATATCACAAAGACGGATACAGAATACTTCTTTTATGTCCACGCGACCGAAGTCGCGGGTAGCAACTAGTTGTTATTAAAGGTGATAATAATTGCATTAGAACCAATATTCGAGAAGTTGTAAGTATCAAAATTTAAGTTGCAAATAATGTAAAAATATATCACACTAATATTATAAATGCGAAAGTTTGTGTGTAAGTATGTAAGTGTGTTTGTTCCCGTTCAACTCTGAACGGATTTAGATGAAATTTAGTATGGAGGTAGCTTATTCCCTGGAATAACACATAGGCTACTTTTTATCCTGAAAAATTTAACCGTTCCGTTCCTGTAGAATAACGGATGAAATCGCGTGGTGCAGCTATTATAATAAATAAATTGCACCAACTTGGTGATGATTTTTGTAATACGTTTTTTTAGGGTTTCTGTCTATTCGCTTGTCATCATTGTATCCAGAAGACGTCCACTGCTGAACAAAGGCAATCTGCTATTTGCATCCAGCGGCTGCCCGTGACTTTCACAATGTCGATGCCCACCTAGTGGCCTATCTAACCTAGTCTGCCTACGCTGCGTCTTCCGGTTACTGGTCGCCTTTCAAGAACCTTTCTTCCCCATCGGTTATAGGTTTGAAGCTGTTTTAGATGCCGGACGTAGGTTCGAAGTGATCGGCACAGAAATGAAATCAGAGTCCGATGTAGGTATAAGTTTGTATTTCTTACATCCCTTGCGATTGGGGCGCCCTCTGACCCGATCTCTCGCGCCCACGCCGGCGCACTGCGTGTGTGTGTGGTGGCGAATATGTCGCCACAGGTTCTTCGAGCGCTGTGGCCTGCCCATTGCCACTTCAACTTGTAAACCCTGCATGATGACCCAAGATCTGCTCGTTAGATCTTCATAAAAACTAGTTCAATTAACTTTCTTGGTAGAACAACATTATTGCGTCGATTTTGCTGTAGTTCAACCACTCTCTAAATTGGTCTGACTGGACTGAAATGAAGTGTCGGTTCTTTTTTTTCTGTCCTTATAGTATTTTTTTTTGTTGTAAGAAAATAATAGCTACAATGAGGCGATTTCCAAAAAAAAAAACCTATTAATAAAAGTACCCAATAGATGGCGTTAGATGTAACTTGTACTTTTTCTGTCACTGTCAAGACATGAAAGACAAAAAAAATGTACGTGTCCCTTTTTTTTCTCGTATATTTTGGCTCTACATGTGAATTTAGCCAATTTCAAGTAATGTAACTATGTTTTTGATTTCATTTGAAATATTACAATAGTTGACACTGGCTAAATACAGAACGTGTGGAGCCAAAATATAAGATTAAAAAAAAAAACATAAAATATTTCGACAGAAATGATAATGACAGGTAAAACTCCATGCCTATTGCGCCATCTAGTAAGCATTGTCGAACTTTTTTTTTTTTTTGGAATTCACCTCATTATAGAGCTGATTTTAGTTTAGTTTAGAAAATGGTACAACCGAATCGATGCCATACTGTTCCAGAAGAATATATTATATAGAGTGCTCAGTATTTTCCAATTTTAAAATATCATTAATCATTAGAAATGAAATTTCAATAGCAGCAACGAATTCAAAGCAGCAGCATTTCAAAATTTTGACGAAGGAATTAGAAAGCGACAGGTTTTACAACGCGTTGATAATGTGCAGCAAATAGCAGACTGATTAGGTATATGCATGCGATCGGTTTACCGCCATCCAAATGAAGAATACCGTAAGTGCAAACACCGTGATTTTAAAACAGGTAGGTTGTTTTCTGTTAAAATAATTAATAGGGTAAGATTTTTTATTTTAACATCTACTTATCTGCAAAAAATAACTGAACGTTGACATACCGTATTTTGGCTTATAATGTCTGAACAGTGATTTAACCGCAGATAAAAAAAAAACTCTTCTGTGGATTTAACAAGGTTGGGTATAAGCGTGCCCAATTCGTAATAGAAATCTGCTGTTAAGATGTTCATTCACCTCTCGGAGGATAGGGAGGAAGGAGGGGGGAGGGGCGCGCGAGGGTGGCACAGCAGGAACTTCCGACTTTGCTCAGCAGCTTTATGTCTACTTCGATTGGATTGTGCTCAGCATGTATTATTTTCTACACGCTATGAAACCTTAGACCTTTCGAAAAAATAAAACACGGCTAGTGCATATTCGGTCTTTTTCCTACAAAGATGGTTAGTTATACATTTTAAAATATTTATCTAGACATGTGTTGTATGGTATACAATGGCATAATGGTCGTTATAACGTATGGCCGTTTTGTTCATAGTACAAAATTTTAGACGCTGTCTCAGTCTGAGTCATTAATATTGAAATCTATTTTATAACCAATTACAAGTAGCTTTTTTATAAAACTATACGATACAATATAATATAACTTTGTTGCACACCTGAATAATAAACAATAATAGTATAATAGGCGGCCTTATTGCCTAAAGCGATTTATTCATTATTTTTGATATTATTTTTGATTTGATTATTTTTGATCGTTGATAGGAGGTTACTTTCTCTTGTAACGAGTATGCAATGGCCAATCGTCACTCTTCCTGCTCGTGATATGAGTGACAGTTAGTGCACTGTAACAATGCTAGAGCTCTACAATCGTAGTGAAACTGAACCTAAATATCTACAAAATACAGTCTAATTAAATATTAAGCCTAGCGTCAGGGTATCTGATATCTAATCATCGAGTTTCAAACAAGCCCAATTTTGTGTCGTAATTTGTAAGAACTTTCATTTGTTTAATTGATTTTATGTTATGTTGTCTTCCCAGTCTAACGTATAATTGATTTATCGAGACATCATAGAAAACATAGAAACATGCCCATAAATCCTCTATGTTTTGGATGATAATATGCACCTACATAATACAAGCCAAGCCCGGCCCAAGCCCATAGGAATAGAAAAAACTAGTTTTGGTTTTGTCTCTGGCCGGTAACATCCTAACTAATATTATAAATTCGAAAGTAACTCTGCCTCTCTGTCTCTCTGTCTGTCTGTATCTCTGTCTATCTGTCTCTGTCTGGGTGTTTGTCGCGTTATCACGGCTAAACAACTGAACGGAACGAGCTGAATTTTTGTATAGGCATAGCTTAGGAGCCAGAGACGGACGTAGGTTATTTTTTTGTATGTCCACGCGAACGAAGTTGCGGGTAACAGCTAGTAATAATTAAATGGAATAGTGTTTTGTCTTACAACAAAGGAAAGGCGGTATCTCGAGTACTGCATCATTATCACTAGAGATGTGTTTGACAGCGGCGCCTCGTTTATCGATAGGCGAGCAACAAAAAGACAACCCTTCACTTGACCTGCGTGTCGTCAAACTCGCAAATGCGTCTGCAGCGCCGGAAGCGAACCATTAAGAGTGTGGAGGTACATATAGATATTATAAACACCTACAATATTCTACCTATACATCAATTTCTACTATATATAAAAGCATGATGGATGACCGACTTCGACACGATATCGAAAAGCGGTTAATTTCCTCGTCGTTTTGCTACTACAAATAAACGAACATGATAATGCCTGCTCAAAGAAGCATAGGAATCAAAAAGGCATCAAAAACTGATATATAGAAGCAAATTGTAAATTGTCTGAAACATAGGATTTGGGACCCTATTCCTGTGCGAGATTATGTCGGTTACTGTCTCTCTAATTTAAAATTTAATGGGACTGAGAGTGACCGAGATAATCTCGAGCGCACAGGAATAGGTCCCAGGCCTCTGATCAACAGTGAATTCTACGATGGTTGCATGTAGATTCCAAAGCCAGCAAATCGAATGGAATTTACCACAAATGTGGTCGTTAGGACAAAAATAAAGTTTAAGTACCTATATAGAGAAATGGACTATAGGTCTCCGAGGCACGTCCTCGGTCGCATGTCCCCGGCCGGAAGCCACTTCCGTCATGAGTCACGGCGAGCTGGACATGCGGACAAACGTCCCGCGAATAAAAACTGACTTGGACGAATGCTGATAGATACCCACTTCCTTAAAGCTGGCGCCATTAACGGCGATTGGAGTATTTATGTAGTCTCATGTACGCAGGTTAAAAAAAAAGAAAAAAAAGTACTTTTACTTTGACCCAGCTGACCGTAGATATGGTCTTGGGTGTATCCTAAAACTGCGACCAGAACCAATGGAAGATGGGCAGTAGCATCCTCATAGTAAACGTCAGCGTTCTGCGATCACCAAGATTACCTGCCAAGCGTGCCCCTCCCCCTTAAGGGGAGGCTTTTGTTCAGCAGTACATGCAAAATATATTATGGTTTTGATTTTAAGCCCCTTAACTGCGGAAGTTGGAATCTTCTATTTTTAAGAGCACTATTTTTAGCGCTCTCGCCTCGTTCGCAATGGCGCCCGCTGGAATTCCCGCTCGTCTTATTACAAAGCGTAATTGAACTTAGTCCTTTTTAGAACGACGGGAAATATCTGCCGTTTCTTCAGTTAACATACCATACCCTCTGATAAAATGATACAAATATTCATCACTGTATATACAATTGACAGGTGACGCCATTATTAACTAAACAAAGACATACAAACTAAATCAAACTAGGAACCTAAACTACTTAGGCCGGGTTGCACCATCTACGTTAACTTTAAACAGTCATAACTGCAGTTAAAACTCCCGTTAAGCAGAAAAACGTGTTGTACCATTTTAACTATGGACGAAATGACGGATAACACATGCTGGCTAAACTTCACGAGAAGCACACAGACAGAGAGACTACTTTGGCATTCATAATATTATATATAACTATAACTATAGTTAGGATTAGGATATACTGAAAGTTTATGACCAAATAATCAAAGTAAAGAATATAAACTTAGTTATAAACTATGTACCTACCTACCTACCACTGTAACGAGTTTTCAGTATCTAGTACTCAAGTGATATAATATGTATCAATTATATAATGTGTGTTGATAAGCCAGCATCTCATGATAGCCAAGGGCGTCGACCTACAAACGAGGTCGCGGCAGTACTTACCTCCGTAGAGTAGAGATAAGGTCTATTCGCGCTACGTTTGCCTAAACTATAAGCTATTCAAAGGTTAGTGCAAACTAGAACGAATCACAATTTAAATGCATAATACAAGACAACCCAGTTATGACACCTCAAGATATATATATATATGTATAAAGAAGACTTCAAAATTAAAAAAACTATAACTATCAAACCTTCTAATTTTTTTTAAATACCGTGTACTTAAAGTGTAGTGTGTACTTTCTTTTTGCGGAACCTGAGATACAAATTTAATATTGTTTAATTTAATTCTATAATTTTTTAGTTCCATAACCAAATATTTCATGAAATATACTTTTAAATAGTTTAATTTGCCGGGAAGGCCTAAGCGCCAAGATACGTGTACTTAATTGAACCCAGTTTGGGGAATAGTACTACTACTTTATTGATCTGTACTGTGATGAAATAAATAACTTAAACTTGAATTTGAATATCAAGGCTCCCAAGAACAAAACTAGCATACCTGATACGTTGTCCTCCCTGATATTTTTTTTTTTATCAATGAACAATGCGAAATGATTATGATGCGCACGCGCAAAGCTCAAATTTTACATATTGCAATATCTTCTCTATTTGCGCTATGATAGAGAATCCATTTCAGAAGACGATCTTAAGCACGGCAGTGAGTCGTCGGCGACGATAACGTGTTATGTTATGGCTCAAGCATTAATGCTTTTTCTGTTCCAACAGACTGTTTAATTTAATTGAATATTGATTCTACGTCAGTGAATTATACCAACCACAATTTTATATTCATGTTATGAATTATAAATGATTCATGGAGGACCATGATGTTTGACGCAAACTTAAATATTTAATTGGCGGTTCAGTATTCGGCTGCGAACTATGAACTCAGTATCATATTTGTAGTACCTACACACTGGAATAGATCAGCTGTACCGTATGTTTTACACTGCTATCACGCTAATATTATAAATGCGAATGTTTGGAAGTATTTAAGTGTGCTTATTCCCGTTCATCTCTGTAACGGCTGAACGGATTTGAATGAAATTGGTATGGAGGTAGCTTATTCCCTGGGTTAGCCCATAGGCTGCTTTTTATCCAGAAAAGTTAAACCGTTCCTGTAGAATAGCGTGAAACCGCGTGGTGCAGCTAGTTAAGTTATTAAATATAAGGTAAACCCCGAATACTGAAACGTTTGTTAAATTTGACAACAGATTAATTCTAATACTGCCTTTGTCTGGCACTAAGCAAATGACAAAGACAGCTATAGACTTAATCTGTCGTCAAAGTTAACAAACGTTTCAATGTTCAGGGGACAGAATCGTCAGTTTAACTCTGAAATCACTAAGTATTACGCATGTGAATGTAACATAACGCTGTACAAACGTACCAAAGCTTTGTAAGGTCACACAACTTAACTCCGAGCCGGAAGTGACTGGCAATATGCTGGGAGATGAAAGGGGTCGTTAATATGATTTGATGCAGAGAGCGGGCAATTTCGCAATGGTTGACTAGCTTCCCGCCCTGTCGCGCTGTCGTCTTCTGCAGGGCTAGCGCACAGCGACAAAATCTTCTCTACTCTTAATTTCGTGAAAAATGAGACAAATGTATACATAATCGTAGTCGTGTCCTGTTCTTGCATAACTAAAAGATTTGGTCGCGTTGCGCATGCGAGCCCTGCTGGACACGATTACAGAACCGTTTTTCTTTGAGACCAGGGACCCTATTCCTGTGCGCTCGAGATTATCTCGGTCACTCTCACTCCCATTAAATTCTAAACTAGAGAGACAGTGATCGAGATAATCTCGAGCGCACAGGAATAGGGTCCCAGAGCAACGGTTAGTCAAATTGTCAGTTAATTACGCCTTTTTTTGATGATGAGAGGAAAATCATCATATCTATCTTGTGATGATTTCTCCCTGGTTGCTTTGGGATGCAGCTGGGTTATGTAGGCTAATACCTACTACACACCCCGCGGTAGCCTGCCTTGGTGCTTGATAGAGAGCTACTGAATAGTTTATACTTAGAGTTCTAACCATACGTCATAAAATAACTGTCTCCGGGTCGTTTCCAATTTAATCTGATGCCGCTATAGTATAGAGTGAAAAACAAACACACCATCAACGTGAAAATTAATAATAATCGGCTGAAACATACAGACAGTTATATTGACAGACAAACACCGAAGTCTCACCGTAGGGCTTCTATCTGCCAATTTAATGCCGATCCCCAATGACAACCGTGCAAGGCAAATCAATAGCAAGCGACGAGGCGAACAAAGGAAAACCTAAATGTATCTAGAGAAGCGAATACACTATTCATACCTATACCTATTAGCTAGGTAAATACTTGGAAAGTACCTCTATTTAGTATTTACATATTTAGTACTAAGTATTGCAAAATCAAATTACAAGTTACATAAAACATTAAATAATTCACTACAAACATACCTGTTTTGTCGACTTTAGGCATTTATCACTGCGACTTTACAAATGTTAGGAATTCAAAAATGCAAGTTTTAATTCTTTTAATTAGAGGTTTAATTTTTAAACAATGTCAAGATAGTTTTATTTCAGAAGCAAGTTTTTTTTTATGATCGATAACAATCACGATAAAACAACAAAATCACCGAAAAAAAATCCCACCCCGAAAAAGTTTGAATATATAGCAGGAAAGAAAAAGTAAAAAACATAACAATTAAGTAATAATTCGAAAACTAAAAAGATTTGCAGAACATACATGAGGATTTTTGTGTAGCTAATAAAAAACTATAACACGTACCTGTCGCACCCGAGTTCATCCGATATGAGTTTAGTTCAGAGAACATTATGGTTTCTCCCGACCACAGATCTTTTAACCAGTACACAGATCTCCAGATACCATTCATCACTCAGATACCTATCTTCTATGATTGGCCGGTTTCGACACGATAAAATTAATTTAAAAGAGTTTTTTCTGCATGTGCGATCGACTGGTTATATTATCTTTGCTGCTCACTCAACTCTACAATATTTTTATATTGAATTGAAAACAGATCTACATTTCGTTTGGCCTAACTGAACTAAATGGAGGCTTATTACTGGCCGTGAAACAATAGGTGACGTAATAACGATAAGTGTCTATTGTTTGTCGTTCTATTTTTTTTTCTAATAAAGATCGGTTGCTGCAATATTGTTATCTATTGCATAAGTTTATATCACAAACAAGTTAGTTACAACGAAATTATGTAACTCAAATTAAAACTGAAAGCCTTGAGGATCTAATTATTGTTATAACATGATAACAGTGAAATCGTTTAAGAACTCAATGTACCTACAACTCGAGCGTAAATAATACGACACAGAAAACAAATACAAAAGTACGACTATAAGAGTAAGTAAAGGTAGCCTATAGGTAGGTGAAGCCTATTTCACATTCATGTCGTATTCCCAACAAAGATACACGATTACAATACATTATGTACTTAGAGTACGGAGAACCAACACATGTATGGGCACGATTAAAATTGTTTGACCTTATAACAGTACCTAATGATAATGGAAAAGACCCAAAGATCATTTATAACTTCGTATAGGTCTATGATGGTCGAAGGAAGCGAGGTGACGGGTCTGTGCAGCAGCGTATGCAACCCATAGTGGGCCGGGAGCGGCGGCGGCAGCGTGGGAGAACTCGTCGTGCGCAGCGCGAGGGTGGCGCAGCCGCCGTCGACTTTTCACTTCTTGGCCAACCATAAAATATTCAAATGGTACCCAATACCGAAGTAATGCCCCGGCAACCCAGCATTATTTTAAAACAATACGTTACCAAGCGCGCACCTACATATAGGTATAGGGCACGCTAGATGTATGGAATACTTGTCTTGTAGAAAGTTAGGTTTGCGCGTCCACGAATACGAATTGTTTTCATTGTTATACATCCCCTAGGAAAATCTTAGCACATGAATACACTTTGAAGTTTGAAGTGACTGTTGAAATTGAAGTTATGAGACCGGACAAGTGTTTATATTTATAGGGAGCCATTAAAAACGGTGGTTTATAGCCATTTGCATTTTATTACAAACTATAATTGTGAAGATAATAATTCAATGTTGGACGTAATCCATAAATTGGTTGTTGCATTTTAGTGATTTATTCATATGAACGAACATACATATTATCGCGAAAAACGTATTTAACGATCAAATTTAGGTCAGCCGGCTCTACATCTTCGTCAGTTCTCAGTCCGTGTCCTATTCTACTTATTAGTCCAAGTTATGCTTAAGTAATGTTGTAGATGCTTTGCTGAAAGACTGGAGTTTTGAAAACAACACAAAGTACATAGTATCACTTTATAAGATTTGTCAATTTTGTCCACTCTTGTGATAAAATAATCCGAACACATAATAATGGAATAAAACAAAGCAGTGACATGGTTTTCTCAATTAAATCTCTGTTTGGAGTGTTGTTCAGACATGCGCTATCATAGACTATCTATTTAAGAGGGTAATTCGAGAGAAAGATAGCGCTATACACTTTCGCGCGCAGAAGAACAGAGTGCCATTAGCGCGCGCTAGTCAAAAACCAGATAACTGCTAATCACATCTTAACCCGGGAATAAATCGAAATTCTGTTCCATGCAAAGCTAGATATTATTATTATCTTACTATTAGTGTAATAATCACTTGAATATGCACTAGGGGTTCCGAGCGCCTGCGAAAAATGTGTGTAAGTCGAGGTCCTTTTAATGTTTTTTTTTTTTATCGAGAAAATGTCATGTAATGATGTTTTCCCGCCATGCAATACTAAATGACAGAACCAAAAAGACATATTATATATCAAAAGGAGATTTTTAATCTACATACCTAATGCAGAAAAATCAATTTTTTATCGAAGTGTGTCGTTAAGTGTGTGCGATCCAACGACGACGTTGTCGGTCGGCGAGTAAACTAAATGAAAGCATCACGTCATACATCTAGACGAGCTCGCCTCGTCCTAAGTCTACGTCCCTGACCACTGGTATCAGTATCCACGAGGATCAAAATAGGGTTTAGATTATGCGGACAGCAAAAAAAACCAGCTATATAGACCACAGAATAGATAATAGTATAAAATTACAGTAATTAGATGCTTATCTGTCTCCAATTCTAGAAAATGTATCTCGGTAGCACTTTAAAGTACTTACTTAATGTAGCTATATGTAATGTGGAGATAACAAATGGTCAACGAAAATTATGGACAGGCTTTCTATGTAACATGACATGGAACATGTAACAAAATGATTTCCCCTAATTTTGTATCTTTACCTTTTTTGACACAATCATGGAAGATAATGAAAAAATTTAAATGATCCTATAGGTGTCCAGACTTGTACTCATAGGGCATCTGTCGTCTAGCATTTTATAAATGTGCATGCATTCGTCACCACGAGTCTGTCCGTTTCGACAAATGAAACAGAATTTTGTTTGGAATAAAGTTTCTTTTTATTTGCGTTACGATATTCGGTCATTTTTGTCTCGAATTTTACCACTGCCTGCTCCTTCATGGTTATACCACTTATGTTATGACCACTCATTAAAATATATGGATTAAAAAAAGAATCGGGACTAACAGCGCCGCAATATGATAGTTATAGATCGAGAATTTTGACAAATTTGTCCAGACAAAATTGGTTTTTCTCAGCAAAAAATGCCTAATATAACATAATGAATTGACAAAATTGATATTGTCAAAGGCAAATATCAAAAATGTCGATCGATATAATATATCGTACTGCACTGCAGTATCGTAAAAAAACATTAACGAACCGACAAATGAGGGAACGGCCTCACACTTGTGAGGGTTCGGCGAACTACGACACGAGGCGTGCGTGTGGTCGCTAGTTGTAATAAAATTATCTATCACTTATGTGTCAACTTTTTGATAATGTAAAACCATTTTGATTGGATGTATACGGTATCTTAGTACCGACGTACAACAGAGTTTATTTATATGAACTTACTTTACTTACTTATCGGTTGTTACGTACAGGGCCCTTATTCTGTATCTTTGTTCAAATTCGTTACGCGGACGCGTCAAGTGTACTCCGTGAAATTCGCATGGAATTACGGCATATACAATACCATTCCATGCGAATTCTACGCATTACGAGTTTGAACGAAGATACGTCGCATGGAATTATATTGTTTATGCCGTAAACCAGCCCCGGGTCTTTTTAACCGGGGCACCCGCTCGGGGCGGCAGTTTCAGTGGCGTCAAAATCATATTATGGTTGAAAATATTTAAAAAAACTTTTAGTTTAAACTTATTTTTTTACTCCTTGGAGTAGAAAGAAAAGAAAAGAAAATATATTTTTTTACTGTAAAAAAAAGAAGAAAAATAATTTCGAAAGTTTTTTTAAAAATAATTTGTCCTAAGTCGATTTTCGAACGCGTGTGTGATATGCGTGATGTCTTTGCCAGGGGAATCTCTGTCTCATCTAGAAAATAGGGGCTTCTCGAGATTTTTTGAGTTTTTTAAAGTAATTTATCACAAACGCTGGAGAGAGAGGGCGCCACTATAAAGTTTCTGCCCCGGTTATAGTCTAAGTCAAGCAAAGTAAGTCACGGTCAAGTCCACGTCATGCCCCAATAAAGTAGAGGGGGTAGAGAGTATCTGTATAAACAAAAAATTCTCACGTCTTTCTCTCTCACGTTTTCTGGCGTGAAAACATGATAAAGTGATTACATGACATTTTTCTCGATAAATAAAAAACTTTGAATAGGATTCGATTTACACATATATACCGCTGGCGCCCGGAACCCCTAGTTACTATATTCAAGTGATTACTACACTATCAGTGAGGTAATACAAATGTCTAGGTTTGCGTAGACCAGAATTTTGATTGATTTCCTGGTTAAGATGTAACTAGCAATTATCTGATTTTTTGACTAGCGCGCGTTTACCCATCTCTTTTCACCTGCGCGCGAAAGTGTATAACGCGATCTTTTTTTAAGATACTTCTAGATAAAATAATGTCCATAACAATAAAACATAGAAAATTGCTAACAGAAAACACAACTTTAAAAATACAGAAAATTTGAAAATTGGAGGCTAACAGAAAATTGCTCATTAATGCAAAGCGATTCGAAAATAGTGCGGGTGTGTGTTTGTTGTAAGTTAGTTTAAGTACAGTTAAGTATAGATTGAGTCCAAAAGCCCGACTAATAACTATTATAATAGCTTAGGGATTACGGCATCGCGATGCAGCGCACGCGCATCACGGGACGTCCTTCCGGCTGTTTCGGCGCTGACAGCCGGCTGCCTCGTGACGGGAGTACGAAACACTACTTACATTATATTTTTAATTGCTTACTTATAATTATTTGAGTGAATTCGTACAACACTACTTACATTATATTTTTACTTGCTTACTTATAATTATTTGAGTGAATTCGTACAGGTACGGCAGCTAGACATATGTCGGAGTTTTACGATCAGAAAAACAATTTACGTAACCCAGCTGGAATATGAAAATTTTTTTTTTAGGGATTTAGGGTTTTTATTTTATTGGGAGAAACCTTAGCCTATTGCGGGAAGACATGGTCAAAATTTAGCCGTTTTGGACAGTATAATGAATCTATAATGACACCTGACACTTCAAAACCTGTCTAGCCGCTTAGGCTACAAAAGGTCACTTAAGAACAGACAGACATACACGAACACCCATCAATACTATTTAATTACCAGAACAAGAAAAAATGCGTTATTACCCCTCAGAATACAGAAAGAACTTTTACTGTGAACTCTTTCTGTATTTCGAATATTGTCCATACTAAAACAATTTAAGAAAAAAATGTTGAGACATCACGCATAAAAAAATATTGGTAGGTACTTTTTTTATATAACTAATGTTTGTTTTCTTCGATGTATGTACTTTCATTCAGAAATCTGGCAACAAATTCTTAAATTCTTCTTCTTCTTAAGTGCTCGGCTTTGGCTTTGGTGCAGGATTTCTGAAAACTTAAGGCGAGTCACCGAGGCGAAGTGGAGAAAAATAGTTTGGTTGATCAAATATTTTAGGTATATACTATCAAATAACGGTCTTGCTAAAAATATACGATACACCTAAAGATATTGTCTGAGGAATGTACTAATTGATTACACGATAGGATGTATTTTAATCGATCATATGCAATCCAGAAAAAAGGCTAAAAAAAGTCTAAAACAAATAATTTATTAGTAAAATTACTAAATTTGCACATATTTTTTAAGTGGAAATATTTCTCTTTAAGCACAGCAGATGCTTCTAATATTTGGCAATGCTATTCTAAAGATAGCTGACTGTTTATTACCTCTCCGTTGTTTTTTTTATATAAAAACTGACTGTTACCCGCGTTACACCAGTTAAAAAACTTAAAAATATTAGCATTATATTATTTATTTTTTAAATTATTATATACTAGCTGTTACCAGTGACTTCGTTCGCGTGGACCTACAAAAAATGATGCCTGTGTCCATCTCCAACCCCTAAGCTATATCTATGCAACAATCAGCTTGATCCGTTCAGCCGTATAGCCGTGATAACGCGAAAAACATCCAGACAGAGAGACAGATAGACAGACCCCCGAATACTGAAACTTTTGTTAACTTTGACGACAGATTAAGTCTATTGCTGCCTTTGTCAATTGTTTAGTGCCAGACAAAGGCAGTATTAGAATTAATCTGTTTTCAAAGTTAACAAACATTTCAGTACTCGGGGGAGAGAGACAGAGTTACACTCGAATCTATAATATTAGTTAGGATGTTGATAATGTGCGAACGAGCCAGCTCATAAGTCGGAGCACATGGCAATGCAATCAAAACATAGCCCCGTTCTCAGAGTCCAGAGCATCACATGAACAAATCGACGTCATTACGACACAGTTTAAACAATAGCTAGTATTATCATCTGCTCCTATTTTAGGTTAATAATCGCGGCCAGCACTCAATTGATTTACTGAGTTATCTGTTACAAGGACGCCACGAATTGTTGCTCAGTGCAATCATTGCAAACGTCACGTCAAATCATTTTACAGACGCGCCACAACAAACTGGAGGAAGTTAATACGAGGTTCGTATTACAAGGGCCTGACTCTCTTGCGGTTCACAGCTGTGATGAAGAAGCTGTTATTTATATTATGTATACTTAGAACTTTAAAATAAAATCAGACACATATTATTAAAAAGAAAAACAAAACCGCGATTGCAAAAAATAGCCTATAAAACTCCGGACATAACGAGTAATCAAACAATAACTCACTTGTTAAAATCAATCTGTCTAGCTGTTTAGGATACAGTCATGAGGAAAGGAACACATTCATAAACATACATAATTTTTTTTTTTTTTACCGGCGAGTGCCCTTGTTAACTAAACAAAATACATACAAACTAAAATAAAAAAAACAACATACACCCTTTAACAAATTAAAACATTAGCGTCCTGCTTGGGCAGTCAAGTTAAAATCATAGTTGTGGCCATGGTTGTGATGTTATATACTAGATAATTTATTCCATTATATTATTGTACTAGCTGCGCCCCGCGGTTTTACCCGCTATTCTACAGAAACGGTAAATTTTTCGGGATATAAAGTAGCCTATGTGTTAATCCCGGGAATAACTTACCTCCATACCAAATCTCGGCTCTTACGTCAACTGGTCCCGCGGGATCAGTTGACTAATTAATTAATTTCATCCAAATCCGTTCAGCCGTTACAGAGTTGAACGGGAACAAACACACTTACATACTTACCTACTTACACACTGACACACAAACTTTCGCATTTATAATATATGATGAAAATGATTTCTAGCATGTAAGGGCGCTGCCAGTGGTTCAAATGAATACCCAATCTCAAAGGTCAATTTTCAACTATACTTTTTCAAGCAGCGGAGGCCTTATTTCGGCAAAAATGTGACTAATGTTTGCTGCCAAGGGGTCCAAATTCAAAGGCTTTACAAAATAGATAGGCTACTTTAAATAATATCTCCGCAGAAAACCACATAGAAGCGTGATATCACACGCTTGTGGACGTGGACCTCAATGTACAGGATCGTTTCGCGAGTGTTGAGTGAATTGAACCAAGGACACGTGGTAACAAACATTCTAACACACACAAACTTTCGCATTTATAATATTAGTAGGATATCCGAAAACAATATACAATTACAGCGCTGTTTATATTGTATAGTATCGCTCAATAACGGAACAATCCATTGTTTACAAAACATCAGTTTGGATATCACGGTTCGGACGACTCAGATGAATAAATGTAGTATATATTAACACAAACAAGGCATGTTATGCGTCATACAATGATTATCTCATACCAAAACATCGAAATATTTAAACTTAGTGCAAGAATACAGCAGTATAGTATACCAAAGATAGAAAAATAAACACGATTATGAGTGCGGCTTAAAATGCGCTCACGGTGCAAATACCACTTACACTGCTAACGATCGGCTTAAATTGTTAGTCCGCTCACAGCGCGCCAGCAAATTAAACCGATCATTAGCGTGCTTATGTCAGATAGTTTCATTTTTCAGGTTATTTGTCTCAGTGTCTCATAATTTGATGGCACAGTTTCATTTCTGTCTTTACAGAAGACTTTGGCTTGCATTAAATCCATTTTTTTTTCTATAAAAAACAGAGAATAACGCAATTCACAGATAACAATTTGAATTTGACATTAGCGCACACAGTGCACTACCTCATTGTTGTGAGCACCGTGAGCACTCTAAAATGACGTCACTCATGACGTCATGTGTCTGACAGGATCCTATAAATGCGCATCTTAAACCGACTTTTGCACGCTGACAGTTCAAATGGTAACTATGTGCGCATTTTAAACCGCACTCTAGATGATGACGATTTGTACAACAAGACAAATTCATAAAAACTATAATAAAAGGAAAGTTCATCATCAGAAACGTCCACTGGGAGTTTTGGCGGGAACGTGGAGAAGTTATGTCGCGACATTGTATTATATTCCAAAACTTGTGTTATGTCGAGTGCTAATGAGTAAAAATGGTAGATTTTTATTCATTAAAGTGTTCGTGAACGTGCACGTGTTGGTGAATAGTATAATATTGTGAAACATGACTCTTCGTGTTGTTTCCTAAACACATTATAAACCTCTAGTAACGTGTCCACCATTTTACTGGGGTATGACGTGAACTTGACCGTGACTTAGACTATGACTGAGACTTGGTTTAATTATGAAATATTTGACTTCACTTGAAATATTACAATACTTGACACTGGCTAAATACACAGTATAAACGTATAGAAACGTAGTAGTATAAGCGTGTGGAGCCAGAACATAAGAGAGAAAAAAACGTTCACTGGCGAACAAAAATCCCCTCCTAATAGCACTACTAAGCGAGGGTCACTGGTCATGTGGTGGTTGGTAATAGGAAATAGACTAAATACAGTATTATAAGTAATAATAATAAGTTTATTCAGTAAATTCACAATACAAAAACAGATCTGAGCGACCAGGGACACTTTTTAAGCATTCAAGAGTCCCTACTCTTCCTTAATATAACACATCTTTACGTAATATTATGTGAGACGGTGTATGTGTGTGTGGGTATCATCACTGCGATACTCAAGTCCTCTTAAAAGTCAGGGTTCGCAGTGATGATGTAAAGTAGAAATTAAGTATAAAGTAAAAACTAGAAATTACGTTTTTCAGTAATAATTAATTGATAAAAAATTCTATACTTCCAATAAATTGTACTTACAGCTGATGAAACAGCGAAAGTACATTTCCTTTAACCAACGCATAAAACTACCGAGCCAAAAGAATCATAATATTCGCATTCGCAATACAAAACACGACTTTGATGCAATGGTAGGTACGCTTATACAATTTACAATGTATCTATACTTTTGAAACAAAAAGTGCAAACTATCAAGATTTCTGTGCGTCTGTGCAGCTAAGGTTCTCTTATGGCTTGCTCTTGCACAAAGTTTATCATCACCATCGTCATCATCAGCCAGAAGACATCCACTGATGATTATATGCCTCCAAAGTTAATTTTGACATTATAAAATTATTAATAACGTAGACGAATAATATGTATGATATCCTTAATATCTTTATATCCTTGATATCCCTAATAAAAAAATCTATCTATTTGTAAATCACACTAATATTATAAATGCGAAAGCTTGTGTGTATGTATGTAAGTGTAACGGCTGAACGGATGTGGTGTGGAGGTAGCTTATTCCCTAGAATAAAAAAGGAGTGTCTACTTTTTATCCTGAAAAATTTAACCGTTCCTGTAGAATAGCGGGTGAAACCGCGGGGCGCAGCTAAACATAATTAATTGAGAACTCGTCTAATTGAAATCCGTTTCCGTTGTAATATGATAAAAATATTAGCATTTAATTGAGAACATAATCGGGTTTTGGCGCTCACGTGAAAAAATCCGTGTCGCAGGATTTTCTTATGTTCCAATATTTGTTTTTTTATGTAATTGTTTTTTATTCACCATTAAGTTGTCAAAAACGGTAAAGTACTTGTGTCTTCGTGTTGCTTCCAAAATTTCCACGGAATGACAAGTAAAATCTCCACTTTACCACGTGATGGATCGACATTGACATGTTTGACGATAATAATTATCTTAGCATTAGCATATTTCCAAGTCTTATATAAATAATTTATAAGTAATTGTTTTATTCGCATATTTAAGATTACACAATAGGGATACATAAAAGAATAAAATCATAAATATGCATTGGGTCACGGATCTATGGGAGAACGATTGCTAATTGCTACCAGCAGTCCTCTCACAAATTCAAAATATTCTAATACTTGACACATCTTGTGCATTTACCAATGTCAAACAATTGCCAATATTGTAATACTTGACCTTTCTTCTTCTTCTTTCGTGTAATTACCGAAGGCAGTCAGCTTCTTCAGTCAGTTTATGGCAGTCAGCTTCTTAAAATGTTCCTTGACCAGTGCCAGTCTGAACAGCTTTTACACCGTCTTTATCCCCGTCCACTCCTAGATATTACGGAGCCACTGCATCAACACTGCATCTTGCGTCTGATGATCCGATGGAGAAAATACCGGTCATGTCGCAGTACATGACTTTGACTTGTCTTGACACTAGTATTTGCATAATTATACTTCTTGCGCATTTACCAGTGTCACCTCCCTTGAGTTTTAAAATAGAAATGTGGGTTACATTGTATGATTCAAATATACATAATCTTTTATTGCTGCCAGACTGAGCTGCTACGCTCGTTATAATCCATATTTTATATTTTAACAATACGCAATCTGCTATATATGACATGACCATATCAGAAACGGTAGCTGTGTTGTTATTATTTACTGTGTTGCCAACTTATTTGTTGTACTTGAACGGCGGAGCTTCATATGTATTTTCTAAAGTTCTCTCATTTGGCCACATCTACGTTTTATCTACTTGTAGTGCGTGTTTGGTTAGATGCCAAATATACTCTAAAATATCATTGTATTCATCATTATAATCAACGTTCACTACGAGATTAACCTTGAAACCTCGGAAAAAATAACTCCTTGATTATGTTCTTTGTTCAATCGCACACACAGTATTACATAGTTTAAAACTTACACGGTTACCAAGTACTTATCAACGAACATTAAATCTGATCAATATGGAAGTGGCCATACGAGTGAAAAACAAATATATTTTATTGTTATCAGTAGCGGTATCTGGCTCTGTCTGGTCATGCAAATAAAGGTGTGATTCGCATACATAAAGCATTTCATGTTGGTATGGCCGGCCCTACTTCTTGTCGCTTTCCTCTTTTGCTGAGAAACTAACATTCGTGATATAAATAATAATTACAGAATCTATGTTATTTTTCTTATTGTAAGTATATAGGCTGTGTAGTTGCATATTGTCGGTAGGTCTGCTAATAAGCTTCCATCTCTCCTCGTCCTGAGCCTGAGGAAATAGCAGTTGTAGTCTTTGTCAATTATTCAATCGTGAAGTAGTAAAATCACATTGGACATAAAGAGATTAAACATTTGATATCCCAGGCTGACTACTGGGTGTAAAAACATTACCCTCCTTGAGCAGTCGGGTAAAACTAATGGGTGCAAGCAATGATATGGTCAGGGTTTGAATCAGAACCTCCGAAAATTATTGTCTATAGAAATGAAAAATATACTACTTGTGTAAAATTATAGTACTTAGTTTTTCTTTTGAATTGTGATAAAATTACATTGGCTAGTAAAATTTAGCTTTTTTTTTATAATAAAATCTTCACGACATCCTTTGATATTCAACGAATAACTCCATATATTGTAGGGTTAACATTGAAAAACAAAGAAGGACCAATAAAAAATTAAAGTAAAATTATGGTATTTTCGCGTAGTAAAGTGGCATTACGATACTACATCATGAAATAATGGTACAAATAGTATAATTATACTACGAAATCCAACACTGGATATGGTGCAATTATTAAATGAACGCTTACGGGCAAATTTGATGCGTCCCGGGTTATAAAAAATCTTACGTTTGATTTTGTGAGATTAGATTCTAGTAGAACCGATAAGCGATGGATTTCTTTATGCCGATAGGGAAGAAAGGCTCTTGATTGGCGAACACGAACCGGAAGACGCAGCGTAGGTAGGCCAGTGCCCTTATTATGAACGTTCGTGATTATGATTGTGAATTTGTGATAGCATGCCGTCCCGCTCATACCAACATACTCGCACAATGCGCGGTCCCGCTCGCGCACTATCACTATCACTATCAGGAACAACCACGATAAGGGGGCTGAATCCACGATATTGCAAACGTCGCTGGCAACCAGTGCTTGCAAATAGCAGATAAATTCAAAGCGCTCTAAAAGGTCTTTGTCCAGAAGTGTACGTCTTCTGGATGATGATGATTATGATGATGATGAAGTCTAATAGTTGAGTGTTGTAAATACAGTGGGTGGTTGCAGGTAGGAGTGTAACCTACGCGCTCGTTAATTTTAGTTACGAGATTTGTAATAATAATATATTCTCACCTATCAATATCAGATATTGTGAAGTGTGAAGCAAATCATGGAACTTCCTACGTAAATGGGTGATAAAGACGAGTGTCATTCACCGATAATATATAATTATAGGAGTGTTATCTATAAATCACTCTCCATTTATTTACAGGATAACTAATGTGTCACATCAGATAAACTAAACAGGTTTTCATTCGATTTATATAAAACTACTACTCAAATTAACCGATATGTAAAGGACCATTGAACTAGTTTGAGTAAAAAAAATACAGTGCTCGGTAAAGTCAAAAAAAGTAGCTAATAGTTACGAATTTCAGGGAAGTGTCCAATTTTCTATAGCAAATTAGAAACAGATAGACAGGGAGACAGAGTAACATTCGTATTTATTAGTTAGGATTAGGATTTTGTTGAAAGTTATTTTATTGGGAATTTTAAACTCCAAATTACTCACAAACTTTCTGTACTAGTGTGACCACATGTAGTAAGAGTTCAAAGACGGTGCTTGGTGATATGACCATGTTTGTAGATGTTTTTCTAGGTGCGAATTTTCCTTTATGTAGATAAGTACTTGAGTAATTTTAACATACTTGTTTTTGACCAATTTAAAAGCAGTTCCTTTTGCCAAAGCAAAATAATACAATGATACAAATAACTTTTGATAAAATCATTAAATAAATAATTAAATTGTCTACACACCCCGCGGGTTCAGTTTGGGGCGTAAAGTAACCATGTAACCTGTTGACGAAAGCGCCAAATTATCGTGGAGATTTAAATAATTATATAGCTTGAACATATTTTTAAAGATAAACAAATTGATTTTGTCAGAATATTTTGGAAAGTATAAAAATAGAAGCGAAGGCTGAACCGATCTTGATGCTATCCAGGCATCTTGAGGGCCTGTATTTAATCAAGATCGGTGAAGTCATAGCTTATTCGTTACCAAACAGAAAGAGACAGACACATAATTTTTCGCATTTAAGTTTAGTATATGGTATGATAATGTGATATGACTCATGTATATACTTTATGTAGTGTGTGTAATAGTTGGTGCCATCCTTTGTGCTGGTATACGAAACCAACAAGTCCAGTAAAATTCAAATTCCAGTCAAACAACTCCCCGTTTTGGAAGCTCGATCCTACGGGAATGTCACCATGGCTACAGAATAAATTACTGTTACTACGCTGTGGGCAATGCTACTACTCGGCATGTCGCGTCGGTTCTACTATACGCGGCCCACGCGCCCTTTGTTGTGGTCATCGCGAGCCATCAATATCTAGCTAGGTGCTTAGATCTAAAGATTCAGATCACAGATAGATAGTGGTATACGAAGTGGTGCTAATACGTAAGGATTACATCCAAAGCAAATTATATTTCATCATAATCCACACGTTCGCAGGTGGCTTAGAGATCGCAGAACGCTCACTGTTTACTAAGAGGACGCTTAGCCCAGTCAATTTAGCGTTTGATCCGGAAATAACTAATAACAGGGCTTTTTTTCTGTACATAATTGTAGAACCAACCTCTCATAATAATTAAACATAATGCGTATCCGGAACAGACTCAAATTTTACATTTTCCAATATCTTCTCTATTTGCGCTATGTTATAGTCTATTTCAAATGACGATCGTAATCACGGCAGTGAGTCTTCGGCGACGATAATGTATTATGGATAATAAAATTCTTTTTCTATGTTCCGTACCTCCAGACTGTTTAATTTTATTTAATATTGATTCTACGTCAGTAAATTATATCATAATTTTATATTTATGTTATGAATTATGTCCGGGTAGACCCGCAACTTGACTGGGCTAGCTGCTGTTCGGTGAATCTGGCTTATATCACCCGCAGAATCATATCAAAGCGGCCTGACGCGCCCGAGCCGTCCGAGCACTTAGCTCTGTAGACCATTTTGGCTTACATGGTCCCTTCCTATGTTTCAAAACACAAAAGTCAGTCGTAGAGCGTAGTATACGCTTGGAAAATAAAGTGAATGCATTTGTGTCGCTTTATGGCAAGACGAGAGGCAGTTACCATTCATGGCGTGAGCACTGTGCATCCAATGCGACTGGTTCTTTGGACTTCGCTCCAGGAAACTTGTACGACAAAATTATTATATATAGCTAGACGTAATTTTACACTTTGTTGTGCAGTGCGATTCAATTTGTGCTTATGCACTGTAAAGTGATGACATGATACGCGTATAGCAAAAGGCAAATTGAATGGGCAATGTAGAACAGGTATAGAGATCGTAAATATATGCAGAGATTATTTGTTTACATTATAATGCCAAAGTTATTTCAAGTTAAAACTTTCAGTAATCCTGCAGGGATTGTTTTCTCTGGATTCTCACACACAGGGACTGGATTCTCACACACAAGCCGAGTACGACCGAAATTGCTTGCAATGGTACTTAAAAATTTGCTTGCAAATTTATTGTGAGATTATTAAATGAAAGTAAGGCGGACCAACATTAGGTAAAATGAGCACGGGTGGAATTTATACCAATTTTTCGACTTGTATATTTTGTGATGATTTATAAAAATAAATTCCATGAATGAGTTCTGCACACGCATTTTTTTCTGGTAATTAAAAAGTAGTGGTGTATAATAGTGAATGTAGTAACGGTTGATTTTGATAAAATCGGGCCACATCTGAGCCCCGGGACAGGCCTTGATATTAAAACGTGTAAGAACTGTACTGACCACAGTGACTGAGCTGCAACCATAGAAAAGAGAAGTTTTTTTTTTTCTCTTCTGTTGCAGCGACGTACAAACTACACTAAACAAACTATAATCGCATTTCAATTTTTTCATTGAAACATTGTACAAGACATGCTTAGATAAGGGTCATATTTAAATCTCCCTTAAACCGAATGAGTTCATAGCGCCTAGTTACAGCACAATCAATTAAAGACCTTATTTATTTTTATCTCCCGAGGATTATGGTGAAGGTCACAGAAAAAAGAACTTCCGTTGGTTACCACCAGTCTGATAGGGGCATCCGCTGACAATACCTACTCTACTATCTTGGCTTTGTGTAAACTAACCATATGGTATTTCCATTTTGAGTACCATTTTGGTATATGAGAAACTAAGCTCTAATGAATCAGATTTTTACCTAAAGTAATGCTATCTCGTTTCAATTTCGTTTTTGAAGTAAAAATATAAGCGGGAATTTCAAAAAAAAACGGATAAGTGCGAGTCTAACTCAACCCATTCTATATTGGTCCTGATACGACTGCAGCTATATTCCTCTGAATTGATATTAGTTAGGGACTAGGTTGCCCGCACGGCTTCGCTCGCATAAGCTACAGTAAATTAAACACTCCATTTCCCCTAGGCTCTTTAGGGGTTGACTTTCGAAGAATCCTGAGACGTGACTTTGTATATTTTTTATGATTAGTACATAAACCGAGTTTCATTGGCTTGGCATGAAAAAATATTATATTATTATTATACATTATTTTATTTCTATACAAACTTTGGTAAATTGTATCCCCTTAGGGGTGGAATTTAGCAAACCCGTGCTTATTGTTCATCTAGAGTTCTAGATCTGCGAATCACAAGTATGTTTGGTGACAGAACTCTTTTGGAAAGCTAAATATTTGATGGAGCCCTAATATACACAAAAAATGGTTTTATGTGTATTCTTTATTAATAATCCCAATTGGATACTGATAAGCAATAACAAGTCAACCAAAAAAAAAATTATTTTATTGTTAATGATACAGAACGCTTCTTTGGCTGACAAAGAAGCGTTCTGTATCATGTATCAGTATCCAATTATTACTTGAAACGAACACCATCGCGCTCTCACATTACGCATTCTACTACGTTTTTATATAGATTTTTTAAAAGTTTTGTTGGAATATTTAGATAGTTTATTTTACGCTGCTACCTTATAGTACTGAACAGATTGCATAGATATAGATTAAGAGTCGGAGACTGACGTAAGCTACTTTTTTTTAGGCCCACGTACGAAGTCTCTGGTAACAGCTAGTAGTCAATATGCAGATTACAGATTACAGATTACAGATTATTTATTAATAAATTATAAAATTTACAGGTCAAGATACACTTATTTCATATTAGGTACATCATAGGTACATACTAAGTTTGTAAAGGCTATAAAATATCATTAATGTACTCCTTAATCGAGTAATATGCAGGATGTAATGCAGGATTACTATGCAGGAACCTCCTTCGAGATGAAAAGTAGGTTGCTACGATTGCTTTAGGAAAATTGTGGTAATTGAGCTAGAATCTGCTTGATGTTCGTAGTTTAAACACGCAAATAGTTAAGCCGTAAGATACTTGTTACTGAACAGCTCAGCGTAGGTAGAAAGCATAACGGAAATGCCAGGCCTACACAACCTGCGAGACGCCTGCGCAGTACCCAGCGGCGATCGTTTGTGCAAAACTAGCTTCGTCCTCATGTCATGTTTTACCCGAGACTTTCCTGTTTTCCTGGTATAAGTAAGCCTGTCCTCATGATCCACGCAACCTAATTGCCTTCAGCAGTTTTAGGGCCCCTTTAAAATTCTGCGACAGATTATGGCCGCCCCACAATCGTGTAAATGAAAAACGGAGTTATACTATGCGGCATATGGTCCAGTTTAGAATTGTAAGCAAAAATAGTTGACCCGCGCTGTCCACTCGACATAGACTTTACTACGAATCTAAAATGAACCTTATGGCAAGGTAAGGTATAAGGTAAGGTAAGATAAGATATTTTTTGGCCGAATTACAAACATCTTATAATTAAATATAAGAGCTGTGCATCACACCGTATTTCGTCATTAAATACAATTTCAACAATCCAATACAATTTCTAATAACCTAATAATTCTAAAATAATAATAAATATATATATATTTATATATATATATATATATATATATATATATATATATTTATATATATATATATATATATATATATATGGTCCGTTATTAACGCTATAACGCGGTATAACGCTGGTCTAGCGTGGAGTTGAAAAGTGGACGGATTCCTTTTATTGTGAGAAAGTACCCATCAGACAGTTACTTGCCCATTTATCAGGTACTAGCTGATGCCCACGACTTCGTACGTGGTGTGGCCTCCAGCCTTACAAATAGGACAAAGTAAAGCCCAGCCGAGTGCTAGTCGGACTTGCGCATCAAATGTTCAGTACTAATGATACCAAAAAAAAGAGCGTTTTTCTTTCAATTCAAGATCCTTACCGCGAGCCCGACTCACAATCGGCAGAATTTTTATATTTGTTGTTGTATAAGTATAGAGTTAGCTCTATACTCACACTTATGCCCGTCTGCACTAAACCTTGATAGCTCCTGAGTACATAGTAGTATAACTCTCTAGGAAGTACCTAACAATGAAAAATTAAATTAAATTAAAAAAAATTGCACCAAATCTAAGAGGTTGCATAAATGCGTAAGACACGTCCTTTCCTTTGACATGCCTAAGTCTGACTTAGTTTATGCAAATAAATTTTACAGGAGGTTTAGGTGATGCTTAGCTAAGTCTTATGTTTGTTGACTTTAGTGCAGACGGGCATAAGTTTGACGCTTGTATGTATTAGAGTTTTTACTATAGACCAAAATCAAGAACGTGGAAAAAATCACGTTTCTTGGATTTCTAGCACCTTAATTTTGTAAATATTATGTTATGTAATTTTTGCAAGAAATTCAATTTACATTATCAGCCAGAAGACGTCAACTGCTGAACATAGACCTCCCCCTTAGGCCGCCCCACCGACCGACAATGTGCCACTTGCATCCACCGGTTGCCCGCGACTTTCACAATATCGTCGGTCCACCTAGAAAAGAAATTCAAAAAAATCAAGAAATTAAAGAAATTCAATTTGTCAACACCATATTCTGTGACAGCTTCAAACGGCCGCAATACAGTTTAAAAGATAGAACAGACAGACAGATAGAAGGCCTAGTAATACACACGTTTTATTTTCAGTATTGTCACGGATCTAAAGGACCATTGCTATTTAATACAATCAGTCCTCCCACAGATCCACCTAACTAACTATCAAATACAATAAAACGAATAATGCTACTCGATTTTTTAATGTACCGAAGCAATGATGTTTATGTTCCATTAAATTGCTTCAGTACACCAAAAATTCGGGTAACAAGTAATACGAAACGAAACTCTAAACAAAACGAATTTCCACACAAATTTTGCCTTCTGTCCTTCCCTATTTACTATATTACTGCACACCTAGCTATGTATTCCTTACACAAAGTAGGACTGTGCAAAATATCATGCTTCTAGCCCCACCAATTTAGTATGCGCTTTGTCTGTCAGTCAGTCGTTACAATTTTCATAAACAGAAGAAAAAGTACCTATTTAATTTACGTTGTATGTTTTTGTTCCAGTTTTATAACAAAAATGCAGCCACGGTAAAGCAAACAGAATAGCGGGTGAGTACTTCTTTTCATATAATTTACATAGTTATCTACTAAACTATTTCATTAATCTTCAATAATTCCACACACTAAAAATATTCTTAAAAAGTGACCAACCAGTGCAAGCAAATACAGATTGAAGATCATGAAATTTTACGGGGTATTAATACCCCGTAATGTTAGGATTACGAGGAACAAATCGAGTTGACATGAGTTTCATTACTATACGCTACAACTTGTGGTGGGCCTATTTTCCTACAAAATAAATAGACTCCTTTAAGTTTAGAAGAAACGAAATTTTTACGGCAAATGTAAAATTTCTTGATCTTCAATCTGTATTTGCTTGCACTGGTTGGTCACTTTTTAAGAATATTATTAGTGTGTGGAATTATTATTTAAGCATAATATTATATCCTAACATTATGTCCTAACACTATTACTGCCCCGGTGGCTCAGTTGGTAGTGAACCTACCTACTGTGCTTGGGGGCGTGGGTTCGATTCCCATCTAGGACAAACATTCATGTGATGAATATTTGTGTTTGTTCTATGTCTGGGTGTTAATATCTGTATAAGTATGTATTTAAAAAATATCTATGTACGTATATCAGTCTCTGGCAGCCATATTACAAGCTTTGCTTAGTTTGGGGTCAGGTGACGATGTGTGCAAAAATGTCCCAGATATTTATTTATTTTTATTTTATTTTTATTTATTTATTATTAGCTATCCATTACCTAAACGGAATATTGAGAAATGAAATATTTTAATGTCACAATAACCTAAAAACTATTCTATCTGTATTTTATATTTTTAGTTAGCTTAAGCGTTCTAGTGAGCTAGAACAAAAAAATGTCTTCTTTGTCTATCGATTACTACGATAGGGAGCTTTAAAATCATCCGAGTTTTTATAATTTAAATATAAACAAAAAAATTAAAAGTATTTTGTTTTATGTTAAGAAAATAATTATGCCAATGCTCAATAGAATTAAATGGAAATACTCTTGAACAATATTATTTTTATCTTCAGCGTACAAACTCGTACAAACTGATGAAAGCAAAAGCTTATACTACTTGATACTGTAGATTCTTCAATGCATATAATTTTAGTAAAATAAAGTGCATTCTAAAGGCTAAAATGAACTAGACAACTAAAGGCTTTAATTAGATTTAAATAAATATACTTACATGGAGCTTTTTAATTAATCGACTTATGATGCCGTTGTGAAGATCAACAAGGAGGATATTCGACTTTGGAAAATTTACGCAGAAAAAAACAGCTGCTCCATTCGAAGTGTTCGTGGATCTTTCAATAAAATGTATGGAATAGCAGATTTTTTTTGTTCGTTATCTTGTCTATAATATCCTCACAACCGATGCCTAGCCGATTAAAAAGCACCATGTAAGTACATATTAAAACAAAATGTTATTTATTGCATGTACCTATAACGTAAAGTCACATTAACACCAGATTCACACTTCAGTTCAGTTATGTTAATTTTTACAGTTCTGCAGCAAATTTAGGAATGCTTATAGTATTATCGTGTTCATCCGTACGCCACGGTCCTATTCAGAGACTAGTAAGGACTCCAATGCTTGAATTTTGCAAAAGTATATCAAACTTACGCCGTTTTTACACCTGCTACTAGAGAAAATATTGAAACTTCATGATAGAAATATTAATATTTTTAGTAAAAATAATGTTTAGGTTAAGTAACGTTCTTTTAAAAAAAACCTAACCCATCGTGTAACTGAAAATTGACTTCTAAAAGTATCACAACTTTCAGGAATAAAGGATTACGATAAAAAACCGACCAAGTAAATGAATACGTGGAGTCAACCAATATGTTCTGGGAAAACTGCAAAAACTATTTTGCACGCTAAAAACTCGGTCCTTTCATGGTTGTTATTTACAAAGAAAAGGGAAAGATAATATTTTTTGTCCTTTTGTGGTTATTTATTTGTATGATAGCTACGAAACCCTTTCATGAGCGTTCCACGACGAGTGTCACGACTCGACACGCTACATGACACATGGTTCGTTTCGTAGCAATGTTAAAAGTTTTTGTCCCAGATATTTATTTACTTCACAACATTGCATGCGCTATCAATGCTTATGAAGACTTTATAATAAAGTGTATGATTGCATTTTTTATTCGATTGGCTAGAAATCAAAATATGCTTATAAAATATTAATAGAGTATTTTTAATACCAATTTGGAAATGATGAATTGAATTGAAAATAATAGTGTGTAAAAATGAAAACTAGAAATCCGTATCTATTTAGCTATATTTACGCAGAGATCGGTGCCTTGAGGGTGTTTTGAAGTGCAAAACCAAGCATCGAAAATAGGACGGGACGACCCTCTCCGCTCTTTCGCACGAATGCCCCTCGTACAAAAACGCTCTGTATTGTTCAGCATTTTTACTGTTATTACTGAATAGACGGCTAACCTATAGGTACAGTTTTCAACACTTCCTCGATAAAAAAATGTAAAATGATCTTCACCGATCTCTTGGTACTCTTATTATGTAAACATAATAATTTTAAAGTAAAGATAACAATGACAACCTAGCAATAATCGTATACTTGAACCTAAGCTAGAACTCTTATATTTTGGTTTACCTCCAACCGAAGGCGTGGTAAATGATTTTTGGCTCCGCTATGGAGAAAAAAAGTATAACCTTAATTTAAATTAGTACTCACGAGATATTGCTTAATTTAATGTTTCTTATTAGGACCCTAAAAAATGTGGAACGCATCACAATTTTGCGTGTCATCATTGCGCAGATAGAATAGTAGAATAAATGAAATAGTTTTAGCGTGGTTAAATTCTGATAAGAAACATTATTCATGTATTCAAATCGCGAAAGTTTAAAAACTACTCATGCTGTTTATGAGTTCCCGATATTTCAGCGCAGTTTCATGCGCTATGTTCACGGGTTGTCTTAAACAACCGCGAAAATCTAAAACAGTTTAGTATATCCTTTTTTTTTTAACGGGCTAGTGCCTTTATTAACTAAGCAAAATACATACAAACTACAACTACCTAAACTACTTAGCCTACTACATAAAAATAGCAGTTGAATTATCCAGAGACCATTAAAGGTCTATAGATAATCCAAATGTTCAAGCCCACTACCAGTATATCATTGTTCGTTTATGAGTTGGTAGGTATATGTTATCAGACAAGGATATTATTATTTAAATAAACAAACTGCCCTCAATAACAGAGTCACCATCGCTGGTTCTTAACCCTCTGGCGTCCTGTACTGCTAATTTAAGAAGCTCGCGATAATTTTAATGTAGAATTCAAGGTGTTTTTCGAAGTTTGCACGATCAAATAATCTTACTTCGTGCAACGCGCGCATCAATCTCTGTTTATAGGAATGAAGCGGCCTACTTGAATTCATATTCTAGGCAAATAGTAGGCAGGGGGTCCAGTTTACGCCTTTGGAAGAGGAATTTCGCATAATCCGTTCTTATTGTTAACCTAGACCATTGAGGAGTATTGGGTTCAAATTTCACGTATCTATCATAGCGTTTGGTCTGGGCGTTGATTCCTAGAAAAGGGCTTTATCTTTTATATATATAGATTTGGCGTACTCTACTTCCTTTTCAGAAAAAAAGAAATTAAAATTGAAACTCCACTTTCCTTTGTATGGCTTCCTTTTTGTGTTGAGAATAATCTAAAGCTACCGGAGAAGTAATTCCAGCAGGTAGGTTGATGCCAACAAATGCGTCCTGGCTCAAAAGCATTACTTTAATTGGATGGTTTTATGAGAATTCTGCGAGAACGGCGCCTCCATTCTCTCGCTTCTGTATTACCAAGCTCAGCGAAATAATATTCAACTCACTTCTGAAAATGAGGGGAAAAAGTACCTATACTCACTAGCAAAAATATAAGCAGATATATTTAGTATATTATATATTTACTAATATATAGCTCGTAAAAAAATAGCTAGGTCGTGGTTTCATAACTTTGTTAAAAACAAAAACATTTATACATAAATAATTAGGTAACATTGGACCATTTAGCAAAATTGTACTAATTATTTATTACTAGCTGTTACCCGCGACTTCGTTCGCGTAGACATAAAAAAAGTTTCATACGTCCGTCTTTGTGTCATACAGCAACTTCTTATACAACTTTATCAAGATCCGCTCAGTCGTTTGGCCATGGTAACTCGACAAACATCAAGTTAGAGAGACAAAGTTACTTCCTATAGTTCGGTAGATGGTGTTGATAAAACTTTGTGTATTTTTTGACGTTTTTATGGACTGAAGCTGTAATATAGGAAATTCTAAATCTCGCATGCGAAGTTTTTTCCTCGAGACGAACGTATTAATTTGTATACCTTGAAACTTGATTGGTCCTGATACGACTGCAGCTATATTTCTATAGCTATATATTTTTATAATATTATTTAGGATTAGGCTTAGGATAGTTAGGATTAGGGCTAGTAACCCATTCGACATTGTGACCCAACGACATTGTAAAAGTCGCAGGCAACCGGTGGATGCAAGTGGCACGTTGCCGGTCGGTGTGGCGATCTAAGGGGGAAGCCTATGTTCAGCAGTGGACGTCTTCTGGCTGATGATAATGATGATTAGGATTAGTAAGGATGGTTAAGATTAGGATTATTTAGGATTAGGAAGGAAAGATTAGGATTATATTATGATATCTTAAACTTTCAAGATATCTTTATATAATCGTCTGAGTAATTTTGAAAGGAGATAGCCCTATACTATATACGATTATATATATCTGTTAAAATTGTGGTGTATTGATATATACTGGCGGTCTATCCGCCGATTTGATTTGATGAATCAATCGCATGAGTTTACTTCCACTGATTTGTGCGCAATCAAATGGCACTTCCATTGAAAGCTATACTGAAGTCTGTCTATGGACTCCTATCTGAGACAAACCTTTACTTACTAGGCTAGCATTCTTATGTTAAAGGCTAATATAGGCTTAGTTCTAAGCCAAAACTTGAACCGACAATTGTGTGGGAAACTTTACCCTAGAAGCCTTTCTCCTTTAATTATTCGAATAGCATTTGTTTACTTAGATCCTACTCGATTACCTTTGCGCACAAACAATCGAATAATACATAATGCATTGTGTGCCACATACCCACGTGTGTCATCAATATTCAAGGACTGGTTAGTAATAAATTAATTTGTAAAACTAAACTGTGTCTTAGTTATCTTACTTACCCCCGAATAATGAAACGTTTGTTAACTTTGACGACAGATTAAGTCTATTGCTGCCTTTGTCATTTGCTTAGTGCCAGACAAAGGCAGTATTAGAATTAATCTGTTGTCAAAGTTAACAAACGTTTCAGTATTTGTGCGACTGACTGACAGACAACGTACGCTCAGCTCATTCCGGTGGACTTGAAGAGTGCCACGACAGGTGGCGAGTAAAGTAGCAAGGGCTGTAGAGATTAGAGCAGTGTATGGCCGCCTCGCGAATATCAGTGGCAAAGCGAGGAGCATGCAGTGCGAGGAGCACGGTGTGGCTGCATAGAAACGAAAGTGAGCACTAAGAAAGGATTATAGTACCCCTAGGAGCACGGTGTGGCTGCATAGAAACGACAGTGAGCACTAAGAAAGGATTATAGTACCCCTAAGAGCACGGTGTGGCTGCATAGAAACGAAAGTGAGCACTAAGAAAGGATTATAGTACCCCTAAGAGCACGGTGTGGCTGCATAGAAACGAAAGTGAGCACTAAGAAAGGATTATTGTACCCCTAGGAGCACGGTGTGGCTGCATAGAAACGAAAGTGAGCAATAAGAAAGGATTATTGTACCCCTAAAGATGTTAATAAATTATGAGATTAAACTTTGAGTTGAAGTTCATAGTTTTTCCTTTGTATTCGAATCAGCTAGAACATAAACAGTAATTTTTAAACAATATACTTAGCTGGATTTAAGCTGGATTAAAGCTCAGTCAAATTCAAGGCACAGTCAATATTTGTGCCCACCAACTGTACTACATCAGGCTATCTTTTTGTGTACGTACTCATGACTCCTTGCCGAATTTCAATCAATGGTGCCGTTCAGTCTTAAAAAGATGAACAGAGAAGCAGATAGAGAGATTGAGAGACAGACTTTCGTAGATGTATCTTTGGTGAGATCTCTGAAAACAAAGTTCTAGCCCTTGCGTGCATCATCATACTGAGGCAATGATGTCAACGCATCTCATACTTACCTAACGTCGGTTCTCATGCCATGACTCATTCGCCTTGAATTATGGCACAACTTTTATTATAGAATACCGGTCGTTTTCAATGAAATCATCTATTCACGTCTCTGTTCAATGTTTAAACACTGCATGTTGATAAAATAATTTTCCCTATATATTTTCCAGCTCTCCGATGTTTTCGTAACCGTATAATTATTTTAGTAGTCACTAGCCACCTCAACCGGTTTGAAAGAACAACCAGCTTGTTTGGATAACGTTATCATTATTGTGATCTGAGCCTTTATCAATTGTTCTAGAGCACTTGCCCATATAAGCCTTTTCTTTTTTCCTTCATAAGCACATACTGTTTATATATATAAAAAGGTATATATGTATACATATATATAAAAGTGTAGTGAACATTAAAATGCATTGATTTATCTACGTTTCATGGTGAATCTCACTCTTGAATTGCTACCGTACGGAGCAGAACTGCCTCCAACTGCTGGCACTGCTTGAACTTTCCGAGCTTCATTACATTACTTGCAACTATTCGCTAATTGACTGCAAGCACTCGATGGAAGCTTAACAAACTAACCACTGGTAGACACATCACGTCTCAAGCGCCCTCAAAGTTGTTAGTTACCACTGAGTCTATAGAATTGTTAGCTAGAAACTGAAGGATATGTATTTACTATTCAAATTTAAATGTTTGCAATAGTAGTTATATTTTTATTTTATTTAATAATAGTTATAATTTGAATTATATTATTTTATTTTTACTAAGTAAGTACTAATGACATTATTAATTTACATTTTGCATTGAATTATTATTATTATTTCACATTTAATTTAGTAATGTACCCACTACATTACGCTGTTAGTATACATTCAAATAATTGAATATTTTCTATATAATTTTTTATTTTATTTATGTAATGTAACTGACGTATAAATGTTTTTATGAATAAATTGAATATGAATATGAATATTTATCGTGGTCCATTAAAACCCTAAATCATATAGAAATTCGAAAGAGTATTGTATAAGCAAGGCATAATGCCGGTACGCTGCTAACTAGTCATTTTTCTATCTTCAACGGCCTTTTAAAGATCTAATATCTATTTTCTAATGTAGAAGAAGGCTAAATGTTTGAGGTAGATAATATTTTATGTAAGTTTGTGAAGTGAAAAAGGGCACTTGTTCCGTTTGAGAAAGCAAGTGGAATGTCATTCTATCTCTTCAAGTCGATTATTCTTTGTATTCCGTGGTTTTTCTCGAGTGTCATTTCGAATAGTGAAGCCGTACAATTTCAAATTAACATAATCATTACCAGTCATGTTTGCTTTCTATAATTTGTTAATGCAGTTCCCGGTTCCATCGGATCAACGTCGCCGTCGCCCGCCGATATTTCACGGTGTATTGTGTGCTTAACTGTGCATCGGCGCGAGCGCAGGCGTCGCAAGTCGTTTGCATCTCGCTACAGAGACTAACGGCATTTCGCCCTTTTTAGGTCCCAATGGATCGCTCGTACTTTTGGTATAACATGCTATATTTGTAACGTGGCTACGTCCATCTACGTCGTATTAATAGGTATCTTTTATGGTTTGTATGGTTTTGCTATTGCTTAACCGACAATCACTATCCATTTACGCCGCGTCGCAATCTAGCGGCTTTGACTTAATGTGTAAATCGAGCTTACCGGCAGTACCATGGTATCATTGTTCTGCAATAGAAGATTCAACTCCGTCAAACAATTCGGTACGCTATGCAAATAGAGGGGAGAAACTGTTTCAGTGAGAGCTCCGCCATCCGCTCTAAATATAGCCGGGCAGAGACAGCTGTCGAGGGCGGGCGAGGGGGGATAAGAGGGAGCAGAGACGGCGCGGGGATGTGCCGGCCGACGACCCGACCAGCCCAGACCTTGTGTGCACTCCCGGAAGGAACGCTACCAATTCGCACCATCGTCTTTATCTCGAGTACATCAAGCTTTGATACAGATTTACTAGAACGTTAAGGGCTCAAACCCAATTTTGTCCGATATAAGTCTCTACGATCTATGACATAGGTAATCGATTATCTGAGGACAATACATAATCTATTGTTATCGTAGACTCTACTAACATTCAAAAATTCAACATTTTTTTGTCGAAAAAAAGTAGATAGAAAATCATTTCAGCTTGTAGCGCTATTACCTTAGAGACTAGGCATTGCCGTCGTGTAATATAATATGTATTCCAAAGACACTACATTTAACTGTTGTTTACGGAAACTAAAATAAAAATAACAAAACAAAATTCAAATTGAGTAGGTCTACATCGTCTCGTACATACATACGTCTCTACTTTATGTTCTATCATTTAAAGATCGATTGTTTTTTATTAAAATAAAATAATTATTAAAGCATTCGATAACAACATTATTTGAGGATGCATAATGAAAATATGGCCAATTGAGTACTTGAGTTTCATAACAATTAAACTTACTAGCCTATGCAAATTACAATGTAAACTGCCCAAAACTAAATTATTTTTAGAAAAAAAATCATATTGAAAGGATCCTAGGGCGGAATAGGTTATTCGATCATAATCTTATCTCTGAGTTCACTCTTGCTACCTAAACTGAAGCCTCGTTAACACCACGCTCGATCACACGTAAACAAAAGACAGTAACCATACTTCATACAAACATCTCACCTAGAAAGAAAGAAAGAAAGAAGCATAGTTTTATTTTGCAGCTACAGTAACATTAATTAATGTAGAATCGTAGGCCGACTTACGCCCTACGGTGAGCAATATAGTATTATTACTATAGCTTATTAATGTAATGTGTCACAAAAATGGCTTCAACTCAAGAAAATGCTGTTCACAGAAGAGATTATTTTTTACGACGCTGTTTACCAAACAGCGCTGATCTTCCGTTGAAGCCGTAGTGAAGTCTGGAAAGGTCGGTTTTGAGCCTTTCGTGATAGGGCAACAATGAAACTAGATTCACTATATTATAATAAACAATTAAAAAAATAATTAAAAGTCGAACTTATTCAAGGTTAGGAGGTCATAGGTTATAAAAATATTTTTGTTAAGTCAATCGAACAAGTGTGACCAGTTATCAAGAATTATATATGTTTAAAATAAGATATCCATTAAATAAAAATATTTAAATCGCGGAAGGAGATTGAAACTATTTAACATAGATATATTTTACACCACCTCCTATCCAATGCGGTTTTATGGCGCCAAGAATCAATAACAACGTTATCCTCAGTCCCTCGTCAATCACGTCAAAAATAAACGTGTTGATGTTTGGAGTTTTGATACTGCAATACCGTGTGATGCCGAATCAGGCAGGTCAATAGCACCGTTAGTGAAGGTCTTGGCCGACAGCAACGTTGAACGCCCTCGCCTCCCATACCCTAGTTTTTCTAACCACCCTAAAACCCTTGCGACTCGTCTCTGCACTGCGTCGTATAAAAAAAAGGAATACTGCGGAGCTCATAGCAGATGTAGCTCGGAGCACGGTGCGAATCGCCCAAGTGTTTTAAATTAATTGGCTCTTTCGCACCGCAGTATGAATCGCCTATGGTTTTTCTAGTACTGGTCCATCGAACCACGGTGTGAATCGCACATGTATTTATTTGACATTGGGTAATTTTTTGATAGAGGTCCCTCTATCAAAAAATAAAAAAAAATAAGTAGTATGTTAATACTCCCCGTTTTAAATAACATTTCTCCCATACAATCAAACATAATATTACACACTAGACAATTAAGAGATATACTGATAAGTATACAAACGAAAAAACATCTCTGTATTTTTTTCTAGTAGGTATTTATTTTGTTTTATTTACATCAACTACTTCTATTGAATTCGGATGTAAGAGCTAAGTAAATTATGACTACTGTGCAATTTAATGCTGTTACATTTTTTTAAAAAAGGTCTATGTTGAGCAAGTCACCTACTCAAATTTTAGTCATAATCAATGAATTAATCAACATGACCTTTTGAAATCTACGTCTACCGCGGACAAAACAGCCAACTTAGTGCTGAGTTGAATGACGGAAATTTTACTTTAATACTTTGTTCAATTAATTCCACGGATAAAATCAGTTCGTAATCCAATCTATTCCCAGGATGCTAGTCTTTTCTATTATAACTGCGAAGTACTGTGTGTAACGCAGTATGACGTCATTGAAAGCTGTGAACCGTGTAATGGCAACGCTGAGAATGTTTACAATTCGTCACAAACAATCCGAACAAATACAATCCGGGCTGTTCAAGAAAAGAGTGAATAGGTACTTCCTAGGCAAGCGTGCTACATCTTTGGCCACATCTTCGCTTTCCATCAGGTGTGATTGTGGTCAAACGAAGGCTTAGTCCAATGTAAAAAAAACAATATTATTTTATCTACCTCAATACTCAATACTCAATTCATTTATTGCAAACATTATGTGGATTACATGCAGATCTTAACTAGCATATTTTAAATAGGTAGATCATAATGACCCTGATTGGGTATGGCAATATCGTGCGGAGCGGGTCAATCTATTCCATAATTGTCTTATCTCTCAAAAATTCGTCTAGGGTATAGTAGGACCTACCGCTATGTATATAAAGAAGCATTGTCCCATTTTTCTTTTTTTTTCCTATTCGGACACCAGAGCGGTCGTGGTTGGTAAGACAATGATACAAGATCGGTGATCAATTGTTCACAGAGGACAGTATTTTCGGCGACGAACACTGATCCTAGCTAAGCTATTCATTTCAACCGTTTCGTCGCATTCATCAACACGAGAACGTTGTCATAGAGGACGGACTTGCTATTTTATTGAGGTCCGTCTAGCTTGCAAAATATGTACTTCGACCTCTCTTTCCCGCCACTTGACCTTGGATTACTAGACTTTCCATTAAGTTCCGTTTGCATATTCTCTATATTCGTAATATTAAACAATTGTCAATACGGTGCGTTGGTCAATCAGTAGCGTATATACCGTCATCACCAGCCAGAAGACGTCCACTGCTGAACACAGCAAGCTTGCGAGCACAGCCTGCAAACCCTGAAAGCTATGTCGGTAACTTAGGATAGCTTATCCTTAGTATTTCTATCAATAGTACTGACAAGATTCGACTACTATCAAAAGGCGGGTCGAAGGCCTCGATTGACATCCTCTAGATTATATATGCATAGTATATTTGCTTAAAACTCGGCTTTTGAAATTAGCAGAAAACAAAGGAATAAGTAGAATGCAGAGATGCAGCGATATTGTTTCTTTGGATTGGATTGTGTACTCAAAGTGCTTGGAGACGCTTGGCACGACTGACCCTTAAACCTAATCCAACCCCTTTTCTTACATTAGCATTAGCATAGATAAATTATACTAAGGGTGCTAATGTCCATATAAATATGTATAACCCGATTGTAGTACTAATAAAGACATAAGATGTCGCTAATCCTTTAAACTGCGACATGATCGTCACAATTTCAGCTTGACTTGAAATTGAAACCGACGTAAAACGCAGAAAAAAACGCTACTTGTTATGAATCTTTTTGCATTAGTAAATGAAAAAATATAAACAGATAATATCCTTTAGTTCTGTCCAACCAAATCGTTCCTGAAGAAATCACTTTAGACGGTAAGGCCGTCCATTCTACTACCGAATATTACATTATTAAAAAATATTTTACCATTTTTATTTTTATAGTTTAATAGTTTATTTGCTATGTATTAAAGTTATATTACAATAATTATTATCAAATGCATGTTACTCTACGAATAATTTGCAAATAATACTAGAATCCGTAAGCTCAATGCGAAGCCATGAAGCGTTTCCATAGTTAAAAATGACGACGCGACAGCGGGGTCGACGCAACAAAAGCTCAAAGGTTTCAAATAATGAAATCAATTTCGCGAGTGGCGGCCATGTTCTCGTTTCAAATCGAGCGCTCGCGTCGAAGCAAAACAATTTATACAATAATTCTATATTTAAATTTAATACCGCTCGTTTAGTTTACGGAAATGAGTGGTAATGTGAGGAGAACTATTAATTTGCCGGAATAAATGTATAGAATTTACCTAATTGTATGATCATTGTGAAATTGTGCTTTTATATATGAGTTAAACTACAATAAAATAAATGGAGTGGGTAGGGAATACTAGGTTTTTATTATTTACTGAATTTGATGAATTTTAGATTATACTCTCTAAAACAGTTGGTTTCTTACGGAAGAAACCAACTGTTTATCCCGGATATGGATCCGTCAAGTAGTTCAGAAGCTAGCTAACTTAACCGCATATTTTCAAGAAGAAAAAAACTATTCAGTGCACCTTAATAGTTATGTAGATTAAAAATCTTATTATGACATATATGTTTTTTGGTTCTATTATATAGTATAAAGGGAAAATATAAAGAAATGACATTTTGTCGATAAAAAAAGCATGACCGCTGTAGACCGATGAAAGACATGCGCTGGCGCTCGTAACCCCGAAGTGTATATTCAAGTGATTATTCCACTAATAGTGAAATAATCACTTGAATATACACTACTACTAATACTTGTACTTATAGTGAGGTAGTAATAATATCTAGGATACTTAGCGTCGAACAAAATTTTGATTAATTTTGGTTTAGTTTTAAAATAAATTATTTGGTTTTCACTAACAATTATCTGTTTTTTTTTTACTAACGCGCGCTAAAGCTATCTCCTTTGATCTGCGCGCAAAAGTGTTCTTTATATATATAACATATCTTATCTTATTCTCTAAATATCTACCTTATCTTTTTCTCGAAATAGCCTCTTAAACTTTCAATCTCAATGAGATGAAAACTTTTTTTTTCAAGTGTGCTATAAGCACGCCTAATTGACTTTGGAAACCGTCAGATCCTATTCTGATAACAAAGTGAAAACCGTACGCTAGCCGAGTGAATTTCTGTGACTCATTTTAGTTATGCTTCCCAGAATTAGGAGTGTATAAAATTGTACTTTTTATCGGAGAGGTAACTAATAAAAAATACAGAATATGGTATGGTAAATAATGATTCATATACTTAGGTTGTTTGACCAACCGTTGTGCAATGTCGCAAGCTTACGGACAATAGGACTGGACGGACAGTGAACCTACTTTAGGATGCCTATTTACGCTTAGGTAGATGCGTGGTCGTAGGATGGATAGATGTTTTATTTTTCAGCTAGCTTTGAAGAGTTTATTTTTGCGTTGGAAAATCTAAAACATTCCAATTTTTGTTGAAACTTAAACATGAAATGCAAATAAAACCTCGCAGATCTTGATAAGAGGATGTTTTAATTATTATGTTAAAATAAACATAACTGTAATAAAAAACTAAACTAAATAATTACACATAAATTTTATTTGCTTTTTTTTTTAATTTCGCAAAAAAAAAATGGATTTTAAACAATATTAACTATTAACTTAAAAATATTATATAAACTATATTACAATCAAAACTTAAATATACAAACTACAAAAAAAAAAAACTTAAATAAATTAAATCTAAAATAAAATAAAATAATTAATATAACATAAATTAAATTAATCTAAAAACTTTTCAATACGATAAAACCTTGATTCCTTAAAATGTATAAATTAATAAATCCTTGGCAGAGAAGGGGCTTAGTACGCGATAAGAATTAGTTTATTGCAATACTGTGTACAAAGATGTTCTTAGAATAGGGATTAAAATTCCAACAGTGGACCCATTTGGGTGTGCAATATAATATTACTTACCTACTAATGACATAGGTATGTATTTCTTAATTAAATAATATTTCTTACGCTAGTAGGAACTATGGAAAACAAAATCTAATAAAACAATAGCTAATGGACATTTCCATTATTAAAGTATTCTTTCATGCCGATGCCAATTGCGTTGATGCCCCTTCAATGCCATATCTCCTCAGAACGCTAAAAATCTGACGGTGGCTGAACCCGTAGAATGCTCTTGGTACATATTTGATTGAACCTTTTGGGGTCGAAACTCTAAAGCCGTGGGGACCAGGAGCAATACAAAACCATTTGAAGGATTTTCAAAGCCATTTGTTTTGAGAAAGGTTAGGCCAGTATTTTGGTCACGAAATATTGCATTTAAAAGCGGTAATGGCAACTGGAATTTTTGGAAAGATGCTTATATTTTAATAGATTAATAAAAAAAAACTAAAATCCAATAACAATTCTGTAGTTATTCTAACTATTCTAAATTTTTCTTCAGACGCGCAAAAGCGTGAAACGTGCTTGAAAGTGTGTGATTGCGGTTTCGATAGTTTTCCACCTAGTTATAAAGATTTCAGAACGTTTCACTTAGCAAGATATCTATTAATAAATCTATTTTAAAATCTTAATCAATATATTTATTTTGACAAAATCCTGTAAAAGTTAACAAAGGGCATGGACCCGGAGTCCGTGGAGATGGAAAAAAAAAAAACCCACGACATCCCGTAATTCTAAAAACAAAACAACCCTTCCTAAAAACCAATGTTCCACGTAAAGTTATTATCTAACTAAGCTGGAAATATTAGATTCTCTGAATCATGAGCACGGAAAACCAGTTTATGATGTGGTTAGTGTAGTGAGAAACGGGAGGTAAGCGAGTATTCCGAGTTGCAACAGCAGGTGGTGCAGCCCGCTTCCCCTGCCCTCCTACCCGATCAATATCCCACCCTTTCTCCCTCCTCCCCTCGCTACCTCTTCTGCGGCCATATGACCCAACCACCCGCAATATCACAATACATTCAGTGACTCAGTAGCTAAACTTAGAATCAGCACGCTTTCCACATGGAACTTCCTCATTAAACACCTTTGATTAGTTGAACCCTCACTTCACCCATAGATGGGAGTCGTACAGGTCCTCTCTGACGCCCATCTGTTACACAGCGACCTGCCGTCAACTGATGCTCGAGTTACTTTTGAAAACCTGTGCCCGTACCGTAAAGTCCTTAATGCGATGATTGTTAAGTTCAGCGGCCGAAGCTGCACGATGGTAAACCTTATCGCGCCGCGTTACGATTCGCAGTAGCGCAGCAACGGCGAGTGAATAACAATCATCGCAATAAGCTACATTCTTTTGAAGGATTTCCTAACAAATAGTAAAAAATTACCCCACTATCCATTGTCTTGATAGGCTACATGAAACGTGTTTCTTTTCGACATTTCTTGTTTTTCCTTCATCGTCAAAACGGTCAAAGTGTCAAACATGATGTTATTTATACCCTTTTTACAAAATCGGATTTTTAATCAGAGGGACAGACACTGACAGATCGAAATGTCACTTGTCAAATTAATGCTGCCAACTTTCAAATCGTAGTGATGATCTAGTTCAGGTCGTTAGAGAGTATTATGTTCCTTGGTACAGATTTTATCGTTCATAAGAAGGAAATTATAAATTAAATGAACATAGTTATAAATTGTGAATGATTTTTTGATTAATGTATTAACGAATATTACTTTGTGTTTGTTGTTACGTTTTCTTCTTGACTGTACTTTGCTTGTGTTATATACACAAGACTTGACATGGATGCCCAATGAAGTACATCAAGACGAATCGTTTTTTTATCGCTGAAGTAAAAGAGGCCACGGGATTCTTTTACAATTAGTGCAGGAATTATGAAATTAAGGAAGACTTTAGAATATTTACTAACGAAAAGACTTTAAGGAAGACCTTAGAATATGAATTAACGAAATAGTTCACGAAAATGATATGAGTCAATGAACTATTTTTACCACATTGCTATTTTTATTTCATAAAAAAGTGGCAGAATGTCTTTTTACTCCGTCTGATTAAAAATGTGACTCAAGTGCAAACTGTAAAGTATATCAACAAATACATATTGAAAATCGATCAATTATCCAGAAAGTTTTTTTTTTAGTATATTTAGTACGGAACACTTGGTGCGCAAGGCCGAATTGCACTTGGCCGGTTTTTTCACATATATATCTATAAAAAAGTCGAGTAACGTAAAATGTAAAATGTCTTTCAAAATGTTATCTACTGTATTCTCGTTTAGGGGATATGTATCTAGGTATAGCTGTAACAGTACTACCACGATACCAAAATTGAGAGACAAATGGAACCTATCATAGAATATTTGGTAAACTAGTGACGGTATTTCAGATTACATTTTATGAAGAACTAGCGTGCCCGCACGGCTTTGCTCCCATAGACTAATGGAAATTAAACACATCATTTCACCTCTTTCAGGGATTGATTTCAAAAAATCCCGAGACATGTCATTCTTTATTTTTGTATACGTAGTAGACACACATAACAAAGCATTGTAATGAGCACACTCATTGTAAAAGCAACTTTTTTTTTTTTCATGCAAACTTTGGAGGTTTCCCCTTTAGAGGTGGTATTTCGCAAAATCCGTTCGTATTGTTCACCTAGATTCACCATTTCAGGAGTATATATTTGGTTCAAATTTCACGTCACCTTCACAAGCTTTAAACGAAGGGTGAATAGAGTCCTCAATGGTAGGCAACGCATTGACAATGCCCCTGATATTGGAGGTGTCCATAGGCGGCGGTGACCACTTACCATCAGGAGGCCCGTCGCTTGTTTGCCACCAAACATTTAAAAATTTAAAAAAAAGCAGTTTGGTGTGTGTGTCGATTCCTAGAAAAGGGCTTGTTCTTTTATATGTATAGATTACTTTCTGATTTTCGAAAATCAACCTCTAAGGGGTGAAATGGTATATATTTTATTTACTGTAGCCTATGTGAGTGTAGAGCCGCGCGGACAAGCTAGTTCTCAATATTTTGTATAGTAGCCATGCTTCTCGTAATACTCGAAATCTAGTTTGTATATATGTTACGGCTAGAACCCGAAGTGCGGCTACGCCTAGTTTTAGCTGGTTAGAACTAGGTGTATCCACTTACTCTTGGTTAAATCTAGTACAAACCCATTTTTTTTCGGGTAAACCTAAGTCTAGTCGGTATCCAATTTTTCTCTACGTTTCTTATTGTTAGGTGTTTTTTTTTAAAGCCAATAAATATGTGGCTATGTACAGTTAGTAGAACAACTTCTACCCAAGGTAACCACTAGAGTTTGCTTGGACCTAGTTCTAGCCGGAATGATACCGGCTAGACTTAGTTTTACCCGAAAACAATCGGTTTATACTACATTTAACCAAGAGTAAGTGGCTACACCTAGTTCTAACCGGCTACAACTAGGCGTAGCCGCACTTTTGGTTCTAGCCGTAACATATATATACTTTCGCTCCGACCAACTGAAAATCAAATAATTTTCTTTCTTGTCAGGTAAGACTCCCCAGGCGAAAGTAGGTTCCACACCTTTGCCAATTATTCAACCGCCAAGCAGTAGTGTCCAAACATTACTCTGCTCCGGATTGAAGGGCAATGCTTGCAGCGAAATTATTGAGCATAAAGAGATTTAATACCTCATATCTCAGGGTGACGAGTGCAGTGCATTGCCGCACAAGTTTCTGAACTGTTGAAGTTAAAAATTCTATACGACATTGAACTATTATGGGCAAGCATGAAGCTTATTAGCAGGCGAGCAACTTGCTCGCCTTTAACGATACAACTACTTGGGTTGTTTATATATGTGTGGTATATATTTCTAGGATAAAAGGTGCCACGTGCTGAATAAAAATATTAAACAGTTACTTTCATGTCCAGATCAAAAGTCAATCCGTTCAGACGTTCCGATGATGAGTTTGGAGCAAATATACTAACTAAGACAAACATTCTCTAGTAATCTAGTACAAACCCATTTTTTTTCGGGTAAACCTAAGTCTAGTCGGTATCCAATTTTTCTCTACGTTTCTTATTGTTAGGTGTTTTTTTTTAAAGCCAAGAAATATGTGGCTATGTACAGTTAGTAGAACAACTTCTACCCAAGGTAACCACTAGAGTTTGCTTGGACCTAGTTCTAGCCGGAATGATACCGGCTAGACTTAGTTTTACCCGAAAACAATCGGCTTATACTACATTTAACCAAGAGTAAGTGGCTACACCTAGTTCTAACCGGCTACAACTAGGCGTAGCCGCACTTTTGGTTCTAGCCGTAACATATATATACTTTCGCTCCGACCAACTGCAAATCAAATAATTTTCTTTCTTGTCAGGTAAGACTCCCCAGGCGTAAGTAGGTTCCACACCTTTGCCAGTTATTCAACCGCCAAGCAGTAGTGTCCAAACATTACTCTGCTCCGGATTGAAGGGCAATGCTTGCAGCGAAATTATTGAGCATAAAGAGATTTAATACCTCATATCTCAGGGTGACGAGTGCAGTGCATTGCCGCACAAGTTTCTGAACTGTTGAAGTTAAAAATTCTATACGACATTGAACTATTATGGGCAAGCATGAAGCTTATCAGCAGGCGAGCAACTTGCTCGCCTTTAACGATACAACTACTTGGGTTGTTTATATATGTGTGGTATATATTTCTAGGATAAAAGGTGCCACGTGCTGAATAAAAATATTAAACAGTTACTTTCATGTCCAGATCAAAAGTCAATCCGTTCAGACGTTCCGATGATGAGTTTGGAGCAAATATACTAACTAAGACAAACATTCTCATTTAAAATATTAGTGTGATCGTCATACTTAATCTTTCCGTCATAATCTTTTCGGTCATAAAACCGTCTCTAGATAGTTATAATCGATGACAGGGGTAATTCCTAGAACAATAGAAGGACGGGCAGCAGCGTCCTCCAAGGCGCCGGCCAAGCGTGGGGATTATAGCCCTTTTTACTAAAGGGAGGCTTTTGTTCGCTAGCGGACGTCTGGCTGATGATGATGAAAGAAAAAAAAACAAATACATTTACTTAAACAAAAAATGTCAACTTCCTCTATCGTACGAGAGTTTGCGCGGGTTCTACCAGACTGATTGCTCCGTCCTCTTTTAAGAAACAGGACAAGTGGCTACTGGTCTATCAGCAAGCAAATTAGATACAATTGTACTGAGCTATTTGCTCAGGCTAAAATCTACATTGCGTCCTGCTTTGCAAGATTACGTCGTCTGTATATGATAAGGTTAGTTAACACTGGTCCTATACATTATTATACAGCTTATTTGCAGAGTCGGACATGACCGCAATTCCGGCGTTTCGGCCGGATGTTGTCCGGCTATTTTATTTATGGAAACAGTCTGAATGAATGTTTAATTTTCGAATTACAAATAAAACATAAGTTATTCATCGCTCATTGCAACTCTTATTTTGTGACTAAATTGTTCGTTTTTTTTTTAAATAATCCGTCGCTTGTCGTTCAAGGTAAAATCAAGTAAAATGCATGCGAGTGTAACCGGCTTGAGCTTGCATAATGCAGGCATTAATCGGAGGTCTGGAACGCCAACAACTAATCACTACTCCGTGTAAAGCTCAATGCACACAATGTGCCGTACCTTGCGCAATTTTTCATTATTATTGCACTTGTGATCAAATATTGTGCGACCACGCCTTTTCTCTCAAATTTTGGGTTTATGTGGGGCTAGCTTGCCTGCAAGGCTTTGCTCACGTAAGCTACAGTAAGTATAACACCCTATTACACCACTTTAGGGGTTGATTTTAGAAAAATCCTGAGAATTGCCTTTCGACAAGAGACATAATTTCTTCAAAAATAAAAAATATTTTTTTTTTTTTTTTTCGATGTTCCCTATGTTAAAATGGGCGAGCGAGACAACTGTGGACTAAGGGCATTAACACGATCTTCTGCTTAAATCATCCGCGGTTTCCGCTTCGAGTACGCAAGCCTTCAGGGCCCCTATTCGGAGAAATGACATTTTATCTCGGTCACTCTCACTCCCATTAAATTCTAAATTAGAGAGACAGTGACCGAGATAATCTCGAGCGCACAGGAATAGGGTCCCAGTCAAGTAGAGTTTCGTTACGCAGGAGGCAGGCTGAAGACAATTGAATGTGTAAAGCAGATAATTGCAATTTACAAAAAAAGTGCTTTACACAAACTTTTCAAAGTTTCTGCGCTCGTGTGTTATGGGCTTAGTACCTGTGGTATGTTGGCACTGCACTATGCAGCCGTTTGACAGCTTTAAGCGTCGAAGAGAAGCCAATGGCCGTTTTGACTAAAATTAGCTATTTATATACTGAATAGATGCTTAGTAAAATTACTTCGGGGATAGTCTAATTTAATTTCCTTAACATTTCTCTTGAAAATGTTTACTGTACCGTATTGCGTAACGATTTTCATTATTATTATTTTATGTTCCCGATTTTTCGCAACAACAATTTAATAACAAATATTGTTAGATTTGATAATTTCAAAAAAGTTCTTGACGAAACCGAAAATAAGTTTTTTTGGACAAAAGTATATCTAAGGTACTTAATGGTATCGAAGGTACTAAGGTCTATCTAATGTACTTCAAAAAATAAAACTTAACATGTAGTGTGACGCAACCCTGACAGCAGTAAACATGTTTGTTCAGAATTTGTTAGTGCTAGAAGGATTATGAGGGCACCTAACAAAATAAATACTGTGATGACTTAAAGGTTGTTTTTATTTAAGTTTGTAACTAAAATAAGCCAAAATAAAATAAATGGTTAAGGGGATTTCTGAATTGTTCGTCCAATAATCATCATACACCTCTCAAATGTGATTCTAAGTGGATTTTAGGACAAAAAAATCCAAAAATCCGCTTCACATGGGATTGTCTCAGGGCGTTTGTGGAGTATCCCGAAGAAAACGACCCAAAGTTTCTCTTAAAAAAAAAAACTGGGTGTGCCACTGCCTATCTGTATTTGATCTATACTATAACAAATCACTGTTATAAGGTAACATTAAATATAGTGCAACCGGAAAACCGTCGGAAAAGCACGAGTAAAGCCGCGGGGGCAGACAGTATACTATAAAATTATTATTATATAATAGAAAAGTGCTAAATAATTCTTAAATTATTCCTTTGTTATTTGCCATGTACGTCGTTATCTATCTAGTGATGTGAATGTACTGAGCTGTTACGCTCGTCTCGACACACTGCATTATACAATGAAACATTTCGTATTAAAATCAAAACGATTCAGAACTAATTAATGTTTCTCATAACGTGGTTAACTAGCGAAAGTTATTTGAAAAATAAAATAGAGAGAAACGTGTTTTTATAAAATATCTGAAACTTTCTTGAAACTGAATATTTTTAAGCGTGTATTGTGAACTTATTAAACTAAAAAAACTATATACTTTAGGATTTTCGACTTTATTTCGTTTTTATGTTTGCGATATTGATTTAATATTCTAGTAATTCATGACAAAAAAGAATTTCTTATTCATAATTATGTAGTTCTGCACTTTTGACAGATATTGTGAAGGCATTGTTAAATAAAAACCATGTAACTTATTCACAAAGAAAATCAAGCGCCGCGGCGAATTTTGACCATGTCGAGACAAATGGACAAACGCAATTGTCGCATTTTCACAATGGACATTAAAATAAAGCAATATAAATGTTACTATTTTATTTCGCAGTTTGCGGTGGGTGTTAAGCAACAACAATTCTTTGGGTAACCGGTCAATTTAGTGGTATAAAGTTTACGACGTCAAATTAGTTTCGTCCACGCTACACGCGACATACGAAGTAAGAAGTAGCAAAGTACCTATTCAAAGGCTAAGGGATGGACGCACAAGCGGCTAACAATATGCTAATGTAGGCAATTATTTGAGCTGCTTGGGGCAGAGATATTGGGTCCATGAGGGTTCATCTCATTTTAAAAACTAACAGTTTGAAGTGACGAGATAAAATAATCAGGTCCTAAAAATACTGCACGTATAAAATATAACTAAAAATACGTTTAACCGAATAAAATGTCGAAAATCTGTCTTAGTTACAAAATAAAAAATCGCATAATGACCCCCCGAAAAACACTTCTGAAATCAAATGCTCTGAATTTTCAGCGGTAGCTACAAGTTTTCTTTTACAAATTAAATATCCATGCTAGTGGTTTATACGGCGAACCTTGTAGTTTTTTTCTTTGATTTGTATATTTCCGATAATCGGCAAAAAAGTAATGAAAAACTACAATTTCCCGTTTTCTCACCAGTATGATATGTGATTTTCAACTTTAAACCTTAGAACTCAATAAATTAAAATTTAAAAAAAACCTTAGAACTCTGATCGGGTACAATACTCATTTCAAAACATGATCAGACCGCGTCTTAATATCATATTCAATTATTATAGATGACTCTTATATCATAAATACGAAAGTTTGTGTGTGACTGTTTCTAATTCAACTTTATCGAATCTAGGGATTTGTTAGTGCATGTAATTATCCAACTACGCAAGAAGCAGGGTAATTTTTCTCGGGGTGTATGTAAATCATTATGTATGTTTGTGTGTTTCTTTACGATCCCTGTATACATAAGTGATATGGTGATATGGTAAATTTTTAAATGTGAGGTTTCGTTGAATTCGTTTCAATGAAAGTAAGTAAAGTATAAATGTGAATCATTATTTATATAACGTCGGCTTCACTTAACAGTCGAGTTTTTGTTTTATATTTTAACAATAGCTTTTGCCAGCGGCTTTGTCCGCGCTGTGAACAAAACAGCGTATGTCAGTCGGGGATAGTGTACGGTTTCTACCATTGAAAGTAATTTTTTTTCACAGTTAAAAATATTGTTTTTATTTAATGGTTTTTTATAGGGATTGCGAGAAACTGCGACACGCCGCTAGTAATTCATAAATTAAATGATGTAAGAAACACAGATACGGATTACAGAAACAAGCTTGTTTCACAAAACATTGTTACTTCACTTAACCTTCGTGTTGTAACCTCTGCGTCTACATACGAGCATAATTATACTTGGGTGTGCAATAAGGGTTGATGACTTAAGATATTCGACGACACGCGACCCAAGATCCGCGTTAAGCATGTAAAAATAAGTACTCGTATTTTTTTCAGGGGTTCTTCACATTTCTTTTTAATGTAACTGAATTGCCTGATAGTAAGCTTGCCCAAAAAAAAAACAATAGTTTAAAATCTTGCTTGATCTTGGCAATCCACAGAGCTCGGCAATCTGAAGATCACACATCATGTTATCACACAGTGTTAAATAAATCTTTATATCCACTGTAATTTCGCGGGAAACGTGCCCTTCAAACCGAAACCCAGTGCTGTTTACAAATTACTGTCTGTTTGTTTAATTAGCTGGAAAAGTTGTTCGACTTGAAAAAATGTTTGTTACTCCTCATATCAATGCTGATATGCATTGGTGATTTGACTCAAATGCAATTTTCAGGCAGTATTTAAGAAAATATATCATATCGATTGCTCCAGAAACAGCCCGTTGTGAACTGCGACAAATTAATGGAGTAATTGAAAATGGTAGCACACCTATTATAATATGGGAACTGTGGCTCGTTTGATTCAACTCCCTTGCCATTTAGCATCAAAACTATAAGAGAATTTCTTGAACGAAAGCTTGATAATATTGTGTCGAATCGCTATACATAATGGAGTAGCCATCAGCCCCGGAGCGATGCTTTCGTGTGTCACTAGTCAGTCTATGCAAAAACTCAGCTCGATCCGTTAACCGTTTAGCTGTGATAACGCGATAAACATTAAACACCCCGACAGAGCTACTTTCGAATTTATAATATTAAATCTGTTAGAGGATTTAATTAGACGAAGGAATTTGAAAAAATAACACACAATTTTTTTATTTTTTTTCTTTTCCTTCGAACTAAAAGATATGAAGCCGAAAATTACTTTAGAATATTTCTTGATGTTATTAGTCCGTATATGTGCAAGTGATAGTCGCCTGGCCTAATAACCATTATGCTTGGCGCAGTAGCCGACTCATATTGGCCGTTGGGAATCCTTTGCTGCACTTCAACTTGCTTTACCAAGCGTGCCGTTTACATGAATTTATTTATATTTAGATGATTACAAGTTTAAAATTGCAAAAACTACTATTTACACGAAGTACCTTTTTACGGAAAACGTTTTGAGTTTGTGTTTATCAAGGACGACGCTTTTAAGATGCGCTTCCAGGAGGAAGCGCTTTTACTCCTGGTTTATATCCAGTTTCCTTGCATTATTTCAAAATAAAAAAGTATCAACTTTTCGTCTTCATTATTTGATAAAAATCACGATCGATTCAGCTATTTGGACATTAAAAAAAATTTAATAATCAGATACATCTAAAATATAATCTAATACAATAGCGTAAAGCTAGGTGCGATTCTTTGACTTAAGTAGTATGTACCTATAAATACGAGTAGGTATGGATGGCATACATATATACATGCTTAGGAAACGGTGAACATTCTGCGATCTTCAAGCCGCCTGCCAATTGTGTAGATTATGGCAAACACATCCCAACATGGGGGAGGCCTCAACCAGCAGTATACGCCTAAAAGCCGATAGTAAAGTATGTATGGATTGCATAATTTCTAAAACATCTTTTTTGTTTTAAAATTCCAGTTATAATTGAAACTCTATTTCCATGGTTATTGTAAAAATAAAACAACTAAGTTTAAAAAACACCTTTAACATTCAACACTAAAACACAAAGAATAAAATAAATATCCAAGTGGAACCGATTGATCGTTCGTGATCAAAACTCGATGTTGTCCGTAGCCTTACAACCTTGAAGGTGGAATTGCACATTGTGTAAAAACACAGTCGATTGTTCTCGTTCAGACGTGGCTGTTCCCAAAACGTATATACAGGGTTATAAGGAAAGGGTATGGCTAAGCCGAAAAGGGCTCATAGTACTTATCGTTATGAACAACTTTTACTATGGGACAAACCCTGAAATCGAGATAAAAATAACAGTTCACTCAATTTATAAGGAGAATTATGTGAGCTCACTTTAAATTGAACCTTTACCTTAGGTTACTAATACATCAGTCATATGAAAAACACTAATGTTTTCTTTTTATAGCACGAATTTCAACGTTTACAAATTACTCTAAACGTCAAAATCCTTTTCACTGACTTCACACCAGTAAAATTTATTTCGCGAATTCCAGTTGTGAATTCCACAAACACGTAGTAAAATTACAGAGTGTGATTCTGCTCTCTCTCTCTCTCTCAGCTACATTATATCAAAAGTAATAGCAACAGTGAATGAGTATTTTGAAACATATATAGCCTGTTTAAACAGTTACCTCACGAGTAAAATTTCGGGTATCTAACACACAGCATAGAGCGGATATGACCATCCTGAACTATTTAGGGGCCACTAAAATAACTTGCAGTGAGCATACGAAGCTGCGCACACGCCGCTTGTGTTTACATCCAGTGCAGTTTACGGCGAAACCATGGCCGGTTTATTACCCAACTATCGTTTAAAACATGCATAAATATAACAGCTGCTTTTTAGGGTTTAATATTAAAGTGTTACACGATAGTACACTGATAGACCTACTGGACGCAGCTCTAGTATAGTCGCCAGGAACATTTATGGAACAGGTGATTTTTTTCCCCCGTTGAATTTCCAATATTAGTAGATCAAAAGTTATTCGTTATCTTGTATACAACATGCTCACAACCGCCACCTAGCCGATTAAAAGCACCATGTAAGACACAATCACGACACTCACAGTCACAATGTACTTGATTTTTGTGAATAAAATTTAATCTATAGTTTAAAATATCGTTGTAGGCAACCAGGTAAAGATTCGCTTGTTGACTCGTTGATAAGCTGGCCGTTCTACAAACAGTGATTAATTGCTGATATGAGTCAGGATACGAACAAGTATTCAGTGGTAAAACACTCATCGAAATGAAACTGAAAAAGAAGATGACTGAGTGAACAACAAACTCAGTTGCCAATTACATTAATTTGTTGTCCATTTTGTTTTAATAAAACGGGAATACTCACGTTAAATTGAGTCAGTTATTCCGACTATAGTTTCGAACACATTCGGCGGGACAAGCGCGTGACCTCGTCTTGCCTTGCATTCTTGCCTTGACGTGATCGAAACTATAGTCGGAATAACCGACTCAATTTAACGTGAGTATTCCCTTTTTATTAAAACAAAATGTATCAAAACCACGACAGTTTTCATAGTAAAATTTGTTGTTCACTTTGTTTGTTGCTAGTTATTCGGGTACGTATTTATATTGTATAATTTATTGTAGTGGAAATAAACAAACCTTCACAAATGCTTACATTAACCCTGCGTAAACGATCGATCGTAATCCATATACATTATTCTATCAGTTTTCTCCGAAACAAGAGACGTTTAATTCTGATGTAATACCGATTTCGTCATTCCGGGCTGATCACAAAACTAAATAATGATGATTCAAAAATGACCACAATTTTACTACTTTTGAAAACTGACATGTTTTAATGCATTTTTTTTAAATACGGTTTTACTCGCGATACATTGAGTTGGTTATACCGAAGTATGAGTATAAATGGAAGTAAATTGGTATTATTGGAAAAAAAACTTGCTTTCTCGCGCGACTCTTCTCGTCAGCGAGGAGCTGACACAATCTTATTAGTAGTTCGCGGCGAAGTAAGACCTCGCGACCCCTATATCTTCACAAACCCTGGACCGATTCAGCTCATATTCGAACTTAAAATTGTATTGAAATGAACTACTTGCCTAAAAAATTTCATGAAGTTCGGATCAACGTTTCGCAAGTTATCATCGGACAAATATACACACAAACATACATACAAATTCCGATTTATCCCAGTAAACTCTGAGACCTTTGCTTCGCTCGGTCAATTATACCTTTGTATTTGATACATAACAATGCAAACACAAATGGCGTTGTAAATCCCCCAGCCAGCGCAGCAAACTCTACCAAGTATACGCGCATGACGTGAAGTGTGCATAACCGACCGTCAATAAGTAGCGAGTTAGTTAACCATCGAACCTTCACTATCAGTTTGGATTGGTTCAATGCACGCCTGGACTATCTTATGTAGATAGTCTTTCTACGGATTATTTACAATATATCGTTACTCTGTTATATGATTTGAGCATAAGCATGACTTCGCTCGCATAAGCTACAGTAAAACACCCCGCCGCACCTATTTAGGGGATGATTTTCAAAATTCTGAGACATGCTTTTCTTTATTTTTTATGCTTAGTACACAAACCAAGTTTTTTTTCCTACAAACTTTGGGGGTCCATTTTACCATTGCAGGGGTAGAATTTTGCAAAATATATTCATATTGTTCACCTAGACCATTTGAAGGGGTATTGGGTCCAAATTTTCACGTCTCTATCATAAGTGCTTTGGTCTGTGCCTAAAAAAAACTAAACTTGCCTTCCTAAAAAAGCTTGTCTTTCATAGTTTTTTTTTTTGAACCAGTGATGTGCTTATTGCGATGATTGTTAGGTTCAGCCGGTGACGCTGCGCGACCACGAACCGTGTCGCCGCGCGATAAGGTGTATGGTCGCACAGCGTCTTCGGCTGAGCCTAAGCATCATCGCAATAAGCACCTCAAGGTACGGGCCCTGAAACTGAAACTGAAACGTTAATAACGATAATTCTGTGCAAAATACATACAAACGAAAACAAACTACTTCAGATCAGATCAGATCTAACACGATCAGATAGACCATTAAAGTTATAAAGATAATGCAAATGTTCAACCCTTCTACCAGTTGGCAACGTACTCAGCATGCTGGTAGCATTATCACGCTGACAATATTATACGTTTCGCCAGAAAAAACCAGCATTCTGGTCACAAGTCGCATCAACCACGCGCTCTGAGATTTAAAAAAAGTCGAGCTCGGATATATTTGCGTAATACCTCCTATTAATATACTAATTTGGGGGAGGCTATGTTCAGCAGTGAACGTCTTATGGCTGATGACGATGATGAATATACTAATTGATGGTGGACTAATGAGGTCATATAATTGTGGCTAAGAGGAGCGATAACGCCAGAGGGTACACCACCAGCCAGATGCCAAATATCGTAATGGCACAAGGCAAGACGTGGATGAGACCGTTGCAGGGCTGGAAAGAATGCTGTGCTAAAGAAGAGGTCTATGTTCTGCAGTGGATCGATATGAAATAATGACGATGATAAAGTTGTGATTATAAGGATTCATCAATTTAAGTTTTTTCGTATTCTTGGATGTGCACCTCCTAATGCCCAAGTTCCTTTTCACCCGACTGCCCAAGAAGGAGGGCAATGTTTGTAAATATGTAAGTATGTAAATTTGTAATTAGGTATGTTTGTGTGTTCCTATATCACGAGTACCTTATAAACGTAACCATATCAAGCCCCGATCCGTACGCTTACCCCAGTCAAGTTACTTTAGTGGGTGTAAAGAGATTTTTAACATTTTTATCTGGGGTAACAAGAAGAGCATGGTTTTGAACTGCTATGTTATCATGTGACAAGCTAGCCCATAAATTATAAAACACAACAGTAGATCCTTTGATCTACTCATCACGTCCTGATAAGTTCATTATTTCGCGTAGAAGATAACGTAACGTAACGTCGGACGTACAAAATGACGCAACGCACGTTTTAGTAAGTACATATTAAACCAATTTATCATGGCAAAAAGCTGACGTCATTGCCTCATAGTCTATTCATTCATTCTATAGCGACCAGAGTAGTCAGACTACTTATTTAAATTGTGATGTGATATCATTTGAATATCGTTTTTATCTCGTTTATTCCTTAAAAATCTTGAAAGAAGTTATAGTGCAGAGCAGATTAATGTAGAGACTGCCAGACCTCTGGATTTGGCGTTGAGTGACCGTTAATCAGTGCAGTGATATGTTTCTTCTATGACCATTTTTTTATTGAATGATGATACCCTACTATATAAACAGAGTTAACGTTAGTTAGTGGTTTCTTTCTTGTGAAGTGTTTAATATTGTTACCAAATCATTTTTTCTTTAATTTTCGTACAAAATCTTGTGTTTAATCTTGAAATTTAAATTCGAACTTAAATTGTGTATCCGTGAGGAAGTTGTATTTTGGTGCTTTTCTCTGTAAAACTAGTCCATAAACGCTTATCGCTCTGCAGTCGGATGATATTGGTTCATCAAATGAAACGAGGTAGGTCCTGTTAAAACATTTTATTTGTTCCAACTGCCGTTGAAAATGTTTTATAATACTCTGCAGAGATCAACGTCTTTCAGTTGCTTTTTCATAGAAAGAATCACTGGTCCGGCTTCATGATCCACTCCTAACCGAACTTCATTTAAATCGGTCGTCGGTTTTGTTGGAAATCAAACAGAAAGCGGGCAAAGAGAAAAAGCTATTTCTTTATATTCTATATTATGTTATCGTGATGGTGCGGTTGGCTGCACTATCATAATAATATTGGATAAGATATTTTGATTCCTACGAATTCCATGCAAGATCTAAATTCTTTGCGTAAATGCAAATTATGCCACAACAGTACGTTATCACAGATTCCGATAAAAGCATTGGCACTGGGTGTTTACGAGCAGTAAACAAGTGTATTCGTTTACTAGTACTCAACTTAGTCTTGGCAAGACCTTATCGACTACCTACCCATGCATGGTCACACTTATGTTAGGCGCCGGCCCCACAGCTAGCAGCCGAAATAGAGTTCCGAGTTTTTAGATACCATCGCACTCTCGCCGCTATTATTTGCCATACCAAACCAGTGCGTTTTCTGTTTGCATATTACAGTGACTAGAACTCTAGATCGGTTGCAGTGGGGTCGGCACATGTCAAAGTAACTGGTGAGCCACCATTTTTTTTTACCGACTTCCAAAAAATAGGAGGCGGAGGACTTCAAAAAAATATAGAATTCTCAAGTCGACTGTTGTAAATATTATTTTTTTTAAAATGTTTTAACTATCGTTTTAATCCTAAAAGGAAATAATGTGGCATTGAGAAGACGAATGTAGGGAAAAGTAGGAATTTACATGGAATTTCGGGGCGCTGCTAAGTAGTTGCTGGTAAACTTAGCATCAGGTGAGCGACTTGCTCGTCTCGTCACCAAATTCCGAAGAAGAAAAAAACTTGTCTTTTTCGGGGACGCTACCTTCGCGCCATTAAATATTTTTTTACATTACTTCTCTGTTAGAATTGTCACGAGAGTGAGAGTGAGATAAGCAATCACGAGCAAGCCAAGAATAAAGCTTCAAACATTTACCGCTGCTTTGTAACTGAAACGAAACTGGTTGATCGATACGTATCTTACTTCGCATTTGCCTGACAATATAGTACACCATCGCAAGTGTTAAGAACCCAGTATGCACGCGCACTATGTCAACTATGACCGACCAATTAAATTGACCAGGTTTTGAAATGTTGATTTGTGTAGTTTATATTAATCAAAGTCGTACAATTCCTTTAAAAAAAGTGTTGGAGGCCCATTTCACGGCTTGTGTGTGAAAATTTCGAGAAATAAACAGAGATTTTGTTTGACATGGCCAGAGTCTAGTCTTGTAGTTTGTTTGTTTGTTTGTAGCTTGTAATTTCAAAATCGTAAAAAGGACCCGGTGAGACTTCCGTTCTGCAAACATTGAATTATTGTAATCAAATCGATCAGGTAGGTAACGTACCTAACAACATTTTTATACAATTTAAAAGTAACTTTAAACTTTTTAATCTATTATTTCATTTAGTAGTTTAAAATAATTGTAGTTACATAACGCAGAGCACGCGGTGACCTCAGCCGCCTCTAGAGTGCGCCCGCATGTATTGATGGCCGCACATCAAATTGAAACAGTCCATTTATCTTCACTGCTCCACACTTTCCCCTAACTAAATAAGACTATAATATTTTGGAGAAAGCTAAGCTCCGATGCATTATGCTATGCTTGCTGTTACTTCTCAAATCTGCACTAAATTATATTTTGATTGTTTTGGTAACGTTGTCTAAAACGTGTTCTACAAATAATTTTACTTTTAGTCTTTTTTATTTTTCCTACGTAACATTTTAAAACAAGTAAATGGTATCTACCGTTTTCTGGAAAACTTCACAAATTAATTGTAATTCGTTCCTGCGAAAGACGGCTGGTGCATGGCAAGTGCAAGCGTAAGAGCTCTATTACACGTGGTAAACCCAGATCGCAGACCAACGAGAGAAAAATATATTTCTCTCTCTGTCTCTCTCGTTTGTTAGACATTAATTGGCGCCAACCAAAGTATGTGCGATAGCGCTATAAAGCACAAAATCGTGTCATGCATGTGTTAGAGGAGAGGCTTATGTGTAGCAGTGAACAAATAATACACAGGTTGATGATGATGAGTTATCCAACTGTCCATTTATGTGAGGAAATTCATAAAAGTAGGTGAAAGGTGATTTTATCAAGCAGGAACCAAGTTTTGGGTGGTTCATTCCGGAGACAATTTTTCTATTGTTAATCTGGATTTAGTCGGTCACGAACAGCCTTTTGTGTATGGTATTGTTGTATGTAAGTTACGTAAACATTACATCAAAACAACTTTCCTTCCCGTCTATGAATTATGATAACAAAACATAATGCGAAAGGGCCAAACGACGTGCCTGACTGACTATCAATAACTACCTAACGGCTTTCGACTTATCTGTCTTAAAATAGACTACTCGTTCAATCATTAACACGGGCTATTTGAATTTCTCCGATAATGCACTTTCTATAGTCTCAAGTTCGTATTTGATGCTGCAATGTTCGCATATCCTAATTAATTAATACACATCTCACTGTCTAACAAAGGTTAAGTAACATTGTTTGAGGTGATAAGACTAGTTTTTCGATATCCATATATACATTTATTATTCATCTTATATATTTTACTGAATATTCGTTTATTATATCCACATAATAATTATGCTAATTACAATTTACGCTCCTAGTCCCGTTCCTTCTAAGAAATTGGAAAACAATTTGGTGCTCATCTGTAACAGCATTGTTAAAAGAATTTATAGTTAAAAAATATAACTCTTTGAAGATAAGACAAGTTCGCAAATTATTCGCAAAGCCCATTTTAAATACAGTAGATCAGCGGATTTCGTTTATCTCCTAGCGGGAACTTGTAACAAGAACAGAACAGACATTTTATGGCCTGTGTAAAAATTAAATCCTTTGAACCGTTGTTATTGTGAACCATAATATCTGATAAGAAGCAGTTATTGGCTTACAATTGCAAATAATTCCACAAAAGAGCTTCAGAATTTTGAATATTACGAGAAAGTACTTTATTTTATTATTTTTTACCTAGAATTTGTTAAAATCCTCGAATCGGTGCCGAGTCGGCTCGCCTTCGCACTGATCCGTATACAGATTGCAAAAATCAAGATACGGCACGGCTAAGTTTTAAAAGGAGGAACTTTGCAATCAGATACGAGCTAACTGACGGTCATGACACTCTACTACACTTGTCTAGATAACAAGTTCAAGTTACATAAAAATAACGTACCTAGACGACGTTTTTTGTGGACCTGTAATCCTGATAGTATACCTAGATGGTATTTAATAATGATTATACGTTTGGTAGGTAATGTGTAAAATCTTAGAGCTTACCCTATTATTTTTTTAGTTTACCTTTTTTTACGCTACCAAGTGATGAGACGAGTAAGTCACGCCTGACGGTAAGCGTCACGCTTAACCGTAACAGATAAGTACCGCCAAATATTTCGAACAGTTCAAAATCCTAAGCTGCAATACACTGCGCTCGTCCGTGATATATTAGATATTCCTGGAAACATTGCCCTTCAATCCGGAACACAGTTATCTTTGGACACCAAAATCTTGGCAGTTGAAAAGGGGCAAGGTTTTGGTTCCGCAGGCACACTACAAATGAGTCATATCGTATTTCAATATAGCTAACTTAATAAGTTTTTTTTTTATCACGCAATCAATATCGTTAATAGAACATATTTAACCAATGAAAAATATATTTTGTTTTGTTTGCATTTTTAAATTTATTGACCATAATACAAATAAAGCTAGCGTGAAGGGGTACCTTAGTACCTACACGCAGTTCGTAGTACAATTACGAATAAAGTGACCATGACTACTCTTGCTGTAGCTACTTTCATTTGAAGTTATTTCTATAATTTTGTACCAAGGTGGCTAAAACCAAAAAATACGTATCATTTATTTTTCAACAATCTTTAAGTACATAAAAATTGCGCATTACTTAAAAAGTTAGCCTGTACAAAACACCAAAAACCAAAACGATGTTTAAAAAATGAGGTGTGTTTACAGTAATAATTGCTATTATATTATTCACTACATTATTAGTCACCTACCTTAGACGTCGGCACGCCGTTTATGAGGCGTTTGTTTTCAGAAACCTTTTATGAATAGAAAATAATGAAGGCCCACAAAAAGCGGCACAAAAAGCAATACCGACGCGCACGTGGTTTAGCATTTTGTGGAACCAGCTGCGCTTATTGTGATGATAGAAATCACGACGAAGGAGCTTTGTGTCGAACAAATGTTGTGTGACACATTGTACACGCCAAATATTGAAAACGCCTTCGACTGAATCATTTCTTCGAAGGTAAGTGCTATTATTAACCTGTTAAATCATGGTTAAATAAAATATATAGCAATTGCGTCGTTTGCCTGAGTATTAAATGGCCAGAACCATATGACGTCCGATTTTTTAATAACAATGAAAAAGTGTTCGCAATGTTTGGTTTGCCGTTTGGTGAATGTGCTTTTTCATCTTGTGACCAGTCAATTCAACAATAAAAATAACTGTGACCCTCAATTTGAGGACTGAGTACCCCACTTTAATGCTGCTTAGAGATTTATTTGAAAACTGACAAAGAATAGGCAACTATTTGCCTTAGCAAAAAAGAAGACGTACAAGTGTTGTATATAACTTTCGGTTTTTACATTGACTTATTAACTCTCTACTGCATACCTTAGTAGTAGTAAGTAGTCATATATGTAGTAGGTAGAGGTATACACAACTTGTGCGCGGAGAGAGAACAATCGCGAAGAGGGACGTCCGGCCGGTTTTGGCGCAGTAGGTATTTAAAAATTATATTGCTGTCGCTCTGCTTCCCGTGCAGAGGTGGTAGAGGGAGTTTTGGAGCGAAGCTATTAAAAAACCATAATTTCAACGCAAAAAAAAAACATCATTTTAACCACGAAGATATTGCGATTAAAACAAACAAACCTGTAAGCAAATTTTCGGTCAACAACAAACAATCAACAAACGGTCTGAAATTGTCAAAAGAGCAAAATACTAACTTAAGTAATATAAAATATCTTCGAAATCGGATAACATTTAGTTGAAATAGTTGTCGCTCTTTGTATGGATAAGTAGGCGCTATATAAAAGTCGATATCTCAAGTCGAAAGGTGCAACTTTTGCTCTTATCCTAATTTTAGTTTCTGGGGTTCTTCTGTAGCAAAATAGAACTCTTATTATTTTACCATATCCGCCAGTCAGCCTGTCTGTATGTCACGGTCATTATATTTAGAGGCTAAGGTCTATTGTGCGATACGTAGTCACTACAAGAAAGGCAACATGATTCCGCTTTGTATTATTTTCCAATTTTTTGTTTTTCGAGAACTAATGAATAATAGTAGCGTTAATGTGTGCGTGGAAAAATCGTATAAAGTTATAAAACGTGTATTTTCGCGTCGTTTCCAAAACAAGCTCCGGTAAATACTATAATGGAGCATGATTTGGACTTACTGTGACTGAAACTAAGATTGACTTTATTGTGTAATGTTACGTTTGTGTTATTCACTTGAAATATTATAAATCTTGGCCAACTACAATATGGTAGAGCCAAAGTTGAAGAAGAAAAAAGGCAAATATTTGTCATTTTTACCTTTTCCCAACCCTACTGTAGATTTTCTAGGTACGTTAGCTTGACACATAAAAAAGGGGGACTACCATACCAGTTACGTCTGTATAATATAATAAAAATCGGTGATCAGTGCATTAATGAAAATGTGTACTAGGATCAATGCGGACTATAATTACATTTGACGAGGATAACGTACAATAGTGATATTACAATTAATTAGTAATCACCTGTGGTACTCACGTAATATTTACCACGATCATTATTACCAACCGCAGCAACAACAGCGAAAGTGTAAAACAATGCCGGTATTGTTCCAGATGGCGCTGGTGGAGGAGTCGGGCGCGGTGGCCGCCTCCGACGACCCAGAGGCTCTACTCAACGAATGGCTTGGAGAGCTAACCGTCCTCACAGCGGTCAGTATCACATAGATACCAAAAGTTACGCCAACACAATTTGAACGCGATCCTCGCTCTTTGAAAGAAACAACTCCACGTCTACAAATTCCCATGTCTGTAGACTACCATTTCTAAAGATTCCCATGTCTACTGACTCACAATTCCATGTCTACAAATTCCCATATTTATAGACTCCCATTTGTAAAGATTTTGGATTTAACAGAATCCCAAGTATTTCTGATTTTCAAATACAAGAATTTGCAGGAACGACTAGGTACGTAGTTACATACACACCGCACGAAAGGCTCCGCGGCTGCTCTTCTCAGGACGAATGTTGGTGTCAGTAGACAGTGGAAAAAAACAAATTCTACACAAAAATCAAAAAGGTAGATAACTCTGCATAATACTGGTTGCGAACAACCAGCGCTCGTCTTCCGCTGGAACCGTTGGTTCCGGTGAAGTGGGTGAAGTTTCACCCACTTCACGGAACAGTAAAACAAAAACAAACTATAAACAAAACAAACACATATTTACCACAATAGCAAGTGTAACTTATCACCACACACCGCAGGTGGAAATTATTAGTGATGTGCTGTATACCGAGTGGTTTATGCAGTTTTTTGTATTACAAAACGCCTGTAACTGCATTCAAGCAGCGCTGCCGCCGCTGCTGCTTGTGTTCCGTGGAAAGCTCTAATACCTACATAGATAATGTTATATGTTATTCAGATTTAAGGGCTAAATCGAGAAAAAGATAGCACTTTCGCGTCCAGATGAAAAAATATGGCTTTAGCGCACGCTAAAAAAAAAAAAAATATAAAGTATTGCTTACAAGTAATCCAGGAAATCTATCAAAATTCTGTTCTATGTTATCTCAGATATAATTACTATTATAATAATCACTTGAATATACACTAGGCTTTCGAAGTTTTAGCGAAAAAGTGGTGTATTTTAATATTTTTTTTAATCGAGAAAAAAATATTTTACCTCATAGCTATACTAGACGATAAAAGCAAAAAAAAAACATATATTATATATCTCAACATAAGGTTTCTAACCTACATAACTAATTAGATACCCGGAATAGTTTTTTTTTTATCTGTTTGGCGTCTTAAGTGTTAAACTTTGGATTAACACAGACTAATCATTATTATTCCGGAAAAAAAATACTATTGTAGGATTGTGGGAAATGTAGCTAATTTTCTATAAGGTTTCAACTTATGACTCTACCTGAACTCATATTTCGTGTGTACGCGTCCAAATATAGAAGCCCCTAGACGCCACGAGTCATCGCAGGCTAATAACGCTTACATTAATTAAATAAATAAACTGGTGGCTTAAAGGGATGATGTATGTTACTCCAGGCACACGTGTATCTGCACTCTTGCAGCCGGCACGGACGAGCGCGAGCAGGTGCAACCCGCCATATGCTCGTGTTTATATGCCGTTTATATGCCCGCCATATTTTGGTCCAAAATTTGGTCCAAAATGGACCAAAATTTAAATCGAACCTCTACTTATTATTTAATTCAGAGAGTGGTAGATGTGATCCGGTTTAAACCTGATTAATTTTTAGTTAAATTATGGATCTTTATACTTAGTTTAATTTAAAAAGGCTAGATAACATATCTGGATCTGATGTGGGTTTCAAAACGTGTTTATACGTATCATATTTTACATTTTGCCATAATTCTCGGTTCATCTTTCGCCGACAGAAATAAATCCTATTCGGGATCGTAATGTAAGGGAGCCCTAAATAGAGCTGTCCGTGTTAGGAATCAATGAGTCCGGACCAGATGGTCGACGGTATTATACCGGAATACCGATGAGCTTAATGACTGACGCCATGTAAATAAATTACTAATGCGTTTTTATACATTTACTAGCTTTTGCCCGCTTCGCTCTGCTAGTAACATTGTCACTCGAAAATTATATACGAAATAAGCTAATTGAATATGGTATAAAATATGTAATAAAGTAACAAGGAGAAATAAAAATTATATTTAAGAAAAAGTTGAAACCATACGAGAAATGCATTAGGAAAGTTAGTGAATTTTCCTAACTTTTTGATGAAATTAACGTTTCTGGGGTAGTCTGTTATAACCCCTCAAATCTTAACAAAAACATTTTTTTTTGTTTAAATGGCTTGGATAAAGCATAATCTATGCCGCTTTGTGTTGTTGTTTCAAAAAAGGTTTACTTTATTCTAATAACAAACTTCGTCGTATGTTCTACGGAAGAAAAATTTCACTTTAAGTGCCTTTAACAACGAAGATATAGCGAAATTAAAAAAAACACTTACAAACATAGTTTTTCACGGTGTAGATAACATATAAAAAAAAAAAAATACGAAATCGGATAACGTTTAGGGGTGGGTATCAGACACAGAAGAGAGAAGAGGGAAAAAAATTTCCTCTTCTGTGGTATCAGACTACGCTTTTTGTATGGACAAGACGGCGGTATACTAAGCTGCGGAAAAAGTTTCTGAATCGAAACTGTAATTAAGTATAGACTCGTAAACTTTACCTCAGAACATTGCGTCCAGATCTCAGAACTCGATGTTTTCTATCTTGTTAAAACAAAAATTTATCTCATATCGTGCCTCTTCGTGTTGTAAATAGACCAGACGGCATTATGAATTTATTTCATTTCGTTTCAACATAGAATGCAAAAAAAAACATCCAAAGACGAAAATTAAAAGTATGATGTTTTCATATGGAAGTAAAGCATTCCGACAATTTGCCATTCTAATTAGGCATTTGTAGATTTGATCCTATTTGCCATTTTAAGGATTGAGCATAAGACCAACCCAGAAATCGTGAACAAAAGCTTTTCCATAAATTTCGTCGAGGGTGAATGACAATTTTCTGTACAACTGTTCTTTTTTTTCTGCAAATACTTAAGTGCAGTTTTGTTCGCAAAGTAAATTTTGTTATCTAAACTAAACTATAAACTTTTCTTTTTAGGGTTCCGTAGTACTACAAGGAACCCTTATAAGTTCGTCATGTCCGTCTGTCTGTCCGTCCGTCTGTCTGTCTGAATCCTTTACAGCCTTATAACTTTAAAAGTTATAAACTTACATGCATGAAATTTTGCACAACGATAGTCTAAGTATAGACCTGCAGTTTCAAAAACCTTTTTTTTTGTAAAATAAGGGTAGCTCCCATACATGTAAAGGGGGGTAAAAATAATAATTTCGATGCACCCCATTATGATGGGTGTCGTTGAATAGGTCTTTGTAAGGTGACAATTTTTTAAAAGATCTGTTGTGTTTTTTTTGGTTAAGTAATTTACGTGCATTATGAAAAACAATTTGAATAGATAGCCTTATTTGATAGTTTTGTTTTTGCATATGCGTTGTATTTTTAGTCGTTTCTTTTTTTGCATTTTCATTGGATAAAATATAATATGTTTGGGTGGAGCATTTGGTCTGGATATTGGATGGATTTTGGAAATTGTTTTTACCGTGCGATTTTGGAATTTGTAATACCTAAACAACGTCAGTTGCCCATGAATAAGCCGCAAAAAACGCTCATGCCTGTTCGTACAATGGCTTTATAACAAGAAGCAAAATGTTCTTGTTTGTTACTACCTACTGCTATTCATATTTGTATGTATCGTGTGCATAATTCTATTTTGTAGTTTTCCTGTTCTCTCTTAATGTTTTAATCTTTTTATGAATATAACCATGCAATTTTGTAGTACGTAAGACATGATTGTTCATGTCACACTTTTAGGCATCACACCAGGGTTTAAGGTCTACGTTTGTCTTGTAAGGCAGATGATGCTTCTTCGAGGCTGGTTTTTGGCCAGCTCTATAATTTTGAGTCCCATTTCCATCGGAGTGCGCCGTGCCAGCCGGAGATCAATAAGAATCTCGCACATCTGCCGATATGGCAGGTGATGCTTACACACAGACCACCTGTTTCCCATTTTTTGTGCATCTCCTTCGCCGCTCGTCGAATGTTACAGGTACTTAAAGAAAGCGATGATTTTGAAACATTCAGTATTCGAGGTCGTACGAAAACCGATTTGCAAGCAGGTTGTTTTTATACAAAGAAATAATAATGCCAACGTTGTTTGTCCACCCATTCCAGCACAAGGAGCGTTTGGAATAACAATAAAATTAAGTGTGGGCGCGGTTACGGTACAAAAGTAGGACAGTGTGAATAAAAATGTAGGTCATAATCGGCTTTTTCGTTTGAGACAAAAGTAAAATGACCAAACCTGATCCCGAAACCTGATCTGTTTTCCGAATATGTCACGATAATCTTCAATGATATTGTTGAAGTATATTGAACAATTATTCTGTCAATATAATCACATGGAAAATGAGACAAAAAGATTGGACATTAATAAATACCTAACCTTACATATCTCTCCATAATATTGGTCTAGGTAAAATGCTTAGCTAGAGAAGATGGAGAGCTTTTCCTAGCTATGTCGTTTGGGTAGCTTTGTGGTGGTGTTTGCGAGATATGCACAATAAGGGATCGGTCGGCGTGTATGTGTCATCGCGGCGCTTCGGGTGGCGTGGGTGCGGGCACCAGCCAGCCGATTGCAGGGGTTCCTAGTGACGCGAGGGGATCGCACGCACACCACCGCGCTTTGAGACTCCGAGGGGCGCACACACGTGCGTGCTCTACAATGGCCGGGCGAGTCCCCCCTGCTTAGTCTGCTCGCTGCCGCCTGCCTGCCGAGCGAGCGTTCATGCCTCATTTTGTAATACAACTCACTTCACTCTGCTCTACTCCGAACAGAGCGGCTAGTAGTGGTCGGGACTCCGCGCGCTCAACGCGTATTCTGTGCAGTATAATAGAAAGCGTCCTTTGTTAACAAAGCATCGTTTATTAAAACTTAAACACTGAATAATAAAACAAAGTTAAAGTTTAGTGAACGGACGAGGTCACTTCGTTGTAGTAGGTACGTCTGAGAGGTACATACTACATAGTAAACCTGTCACTCTTGCTACTGGCGCAGTGCCGCGCAGACTCCGAACGCCGTGGAAATAACAAACTTGTTTCCGTACTTGCATTTTATGTAAACGTAAACCCATCTTAGAAATTAAATTTCCAGTTTTGAAATAGCTCAGTTTCGCGTGATTAGGTCCGCTCTACCTGCAGTACGATTTCGAGCATGAGGTACACTGAAATTAAAAACTGAGTAGAACGCGCAATGTGGCGCCGGCCTTTTGGCACACTTCGCTAATAGCGTAAAGTGCTGATTCGTGAGTCATTGCACGCTGGCTGCAATGTAAACGAACGAAATGATGGATGTGCAATTCAACGAGCCGACCAAGTGGCAGCGCGGAGGCTTTCTGTCGTCGCTCAACAGAAGCTTTCGATTGGCCGCAGGGAAATCTAGAAGTGTAAACAATTCTCCGACGGAACACAAAACCATGGAGCAGAGTCTGGACTTGTCGACCACGACGGTATGTAATGTAACCGCGATAACGTTTGAACTACGCTCGCACTCAGTCCAATATCTCCAGGCTTGCATTCTTAAAATTCCTTAAATATGTTGCCCACATTACGCGCTAGGTATGTGTTATGTTCAAACTTACATGGCGCGTTTTTAATATGTCTAGATCGTGTACGAAAATTTCATTGTCATTAATGGTCCCCTAACCCACTCATAGAAACTTTATGAACCTTTAGAAACGATTACTTTGATTTAATTTGGTGTAATTTTGGGTATCAACACAAACTTCAACCTAAATCAAACGAACTTTTTTTCAGCTGTAAGTACTAAACCTCTATCTAATGATTACATTATGACAGGGCCTTACTTGTAACTGTTTTAGTATTAAGGTTTTAGCATAATATAAATTATTCAGCTGCGATTAGGCATACAATTTTAAGTATCGAATGTACACAATCATATTACTTACGTACCTATATAAATACTTAAACATCTGCTAAGTATACGGCGTGTGCCCAAATCCAGTTATTCTCGTACTTATAGATTGAAAGAGTACATGTACTAACCAGAGTTCATTGTTTCAAAAGACAATGCATTCCCAACTATGTTTTGGGATGTGTTCCCGTATGTGCATATGTAATTAATGCCGCACGTTTAAGGAGACCAATTCATATTCATTACACCGTGTAGCCATAGGCACGTATAATATGTACTAGGATTAGTATCCTGGGGCCTGCTTAGGGTTGCTTATGTGGAATCAATTACGACAATGCTTAGTATCGACTAGGTTTATATACCTGGCTACAGGAAGGTAGGTATTTATGCCACAGGAGAGCCCCTAATCCAGCTTAAAGTTTTTACAAAACATTTCTGATGAAATGATCTTTTTTTTTTGATATGTTAGTAGAATCTTGGGTTATGGCTTCTGCAATTAGTTACCCCTCCCCTTTTTAAATTGATTTCAGGAACTAGTTTATAAAAAGTCACTCTTCTATGTTTGCAGTACCTCACAACATGATAATTTTAACATGTAAATTGTAGTAAAGTATACAAAATGCCCGAATGCTTAAGCATTTCAAAGAGCTTTTTTTTTTGTTGCTTAAGCAACAAGTAGCGTTGTTCGCCAAATGTTTGCCAGTACAGCTGGAGTTTAAGAAAACGGTATTGATATTTCGTCATCTTGCGACAAGCAGCTATGATCTGATTTTTGCTTCTAAAATCCCGGCGCTCGCGAAAAGTACTGGGGCAGGCTACCGACAAAAACTTAGTGCATAACCTGGCTGATTCATAAGATACCCGGCTACATAGAATTTCTATGCAGCCAGATTGTTATGAGAAGATTTCATTCGTCGTCAAAAAGAACCATCGGCTGTCTTCGCAGCTTCTCCCATCAGCTTTCAGTTTTATTGGAAGACGTACTTACCAAACAGTCAATTTCCTTGTTTCAGGGTCTGAACTCAACCAATGAGGGTGCGTCGACAATCAGGCCATTAGAGATAGTGGCCCCTCGCATCGACACCTATCGGTTCTCGATGGCCAACCTGGAAGAGACCCAGGATGCAGATCTCGATGCGATTCTCGGTGAGCTATGCGCTCTGGACTCGGAATACGATGAGGAAATATCCAGGGTTTCTTCAAGTAAGTATTTCTGTAAAAAACTGGGACAACTGTATTTTTCCTTGGTCACATAAAGATTCAAGTAACTTTAGGTGGCTAAAATATCCGACATCAGTTACTAGTAACTCGGCCTATACGAACTTTCATACTTTAGACAAGATCTTTAGATCTTTACGACTTCCCAAAAACAAAACCTTGAAAACATGCACAAATCCACATGCACATTATCCATTTATGGCACAAAATAGGCCTACAGAAGTAAGAAACGTGTCCTAAGACAATACTGTCACTTCCGTCCCGCTTTGAGCACATTATCGCAGACTGGTTCTCATTTATATCAATAGTACAACACACGACTGTGTCATTTGGCGAAATTTCTCGTTAAAAGATAAGCAAATCATGAACCTCGTGGCGCAATCATGTGCTGTGTCGTGGCGGCGATTGTTATCGCGCCCCGTGAAATATGATCCTACCTACCTACTGCTTAAAAATGACCATACCTTTCTATTATGTATATGGGTGAACTAGCGAGCTAGACATTAAAGAACCCTTTTGTCGACCAATCTCATATTTTTTATGACATTATTAAGTACAATATTATAATACGTTTCTATTATTTTATCTTTCCCTTGTCATATTACAGAAAGAGAAGGGTCCGCTGAAGGACAGAGACAGGAAAAGGATACGAGCGATGTTGCTTCAAGCATCACACGTACTGACTCTCCTGATAATGATTCCGCCTTTAGTGATACCGTGAGTACCTTTTGTTACTCTTGACTCGCAGTATTTATTAGATAGTTTGTAATCAATCTGTGCAAAAAACAATAATTTTTACTTCTTCCACTTTTGCAGGTTTCAATGCTCTCTAGCGAATCGTCCGCATCCAGCAGCGGTAGTTCCAAATGCAAAGCATTAAAACTAAACCTACATCAGTCTCAAAAGGTAAGAGGCCTTAACTTTATCCAGCTTTTTAGCAACAACTTTTATTTCGTTATTTTTTACGCAATGCTTTTCCCACAGGACGCGAGTTTCCAACAAAAAGCAGACAAAATAAAGTTGGCGTTGGAGCGAATGCGGGAAGCGAACATCAAAAAATTGTTTATTAAAGCTTTCTCTACGGACGGCTCTTCTAAAAGCTTGTTGGTTGATGAAAAAATGACTTGTGGTTACGTAACTAGACTTCTTGCAGACAAAAACCACGTGACTATGGAACCGAAATGGGCAGTCGTCGAACATTTGCCTGATCTTCACATGGGTAGGAAATGAATTTAAAAAAAACTATACATGTGCAATTTTAACATGTTTATGTGATAAACTAAATGTGATTAATGTTTTTACAGAGCGCGTATATGAAGACCATGAAATGCTAGTCGATAATTTAATGTTATGGACAAGAGAGTCCAAAAACAAAATATTGTTTGCCGAAAGGCCCGACAAAATGTCCTTGTTCCAAACTCCGGAAAAGTTCCTTTTGACTGAAGATGACCGAGGTAAGGCTTCATTTGTTTATATTGTGAACGGATCGCCCCAACCCTACCAAGTGGTTTTTTATTTAAGAGAGTTTTTTAAGGCTACTTCAAGTGAACATTCCCAACGTGTTTCGGCGATCACGTGTTTTTTTATTATGTCCTGAGGGTTTTGTTCTTCTTGCAGGATGGTCAAGTGAACATGACGAACATTCAAGACAGGTGATCATTGAAGAGTTTTTCGGACAAAGCGGTGCAGCAACTACTGTGCCATCAGTGTCAGGGCACCCAGTGCCTCCTATGGAGGGTCCTCTATATCTGAAACACGATGCCAAAAAAGGATGGAAGAAAATCTACTGTGTTTTAAGGCCCTCCGGTCAGTAAAACAAAAGCTTGCACCGTGTGGCCACACTTTTCATGTCTAGATTTAAGCATTGCGAATGGCCTTTGCGATTTATCTATTACTCTATGTTAATGGTCGGCTCCGGTGATTCAGCTATCTCTTTCGCACATTTCCAATAAGTTACAGGAATAAATATATATATTTTTATCACTTAGCATTTTTAGAATACCATTCCTTGTTTTATAGCAATTTACATTTTATTATTTTTTATTTTGGCGAAGGACAAGAAAAAGTACTCGATAAAATGTTTTTTTCTTGTCCTTTGCCGAAATAATGGTATTCTAAAGATGGCTACATGATCAAGTTTTTCGAATTTCCTCTCAGTAACTTTTTTTTTATTGCGAACGTGTAAGCGAGTCAGGGGAGCCGGGTCATAACTCGTGTTTTAAAAATATATTGTTTGTCACTAATTTAGGTCTATACTACTCGCCCAAGGATAAGGTGAAAACCCTTAAGGATCTGGTCTGTCTTGCGACTTTCGACAACAACGAGGTATACACAGGGATTAATTGGAAGAAGAAGTACAAGTCACCTACCGATCACTGCTTTGCGATTAAGCACCCAAGACTACAGCAACCAAAGAGCGTAAAATTTATTAAGTTTCTGTGTGCGGACGACCAGCGAACGCTGGAGAGATGGGTTACAGCCATGCGAATAGCAAAGGTTCGTAACAATACTCAACGTATTTTTTTTTCTTTCTTATATTTTGTCTTCTTATATTCTTATACTTAGTGTATTTGTCCATTGACAAGTATATATTTTTCATTTAAAAGAAGTCTAATATTTTTTGTAGATGACAACCAAAATATATAAAATCCGATAATGCATTTCAATTCAAGAAGTTGCACTTCTAAGGCAGAAATGTGAAAAACTTTTAATTATTACCGTTATTTTTTTTTCATTGAAAATTATTCCATTTCCAGCATGGAAGACAATTGCTAGAGAATTACCGATCTCTTGTGGAGGAGTTGACGCAAGAGGACCTCGATCATCTTGCTCATGCTCGATCCTGCTCGGTAAGATTTTTTCAAGATACCTGTAATCACCCAGCAAACTTTTATTCGATCAACTACCCATACATAACATGGAGTTTTTATCTGACGCACTAAACTCGGAATATCGCAACGAAATGACTTACTTTTATAATAATTGGCGGAGATATCCTATGTTTACAAATAAACAATGTGAACCTCTTTTTATAAACTCATTGAGAATTGAAAAGCTAAATTGTAAACATTCTGTGCAGATTACTTCGATTCCTACCAAGACGAACAGCGCGAACCCGGCGGGAAGCAATAGTCCTGCGCAATCTACATCCTGCAACGCCAGTGTCGCTAACTCTGATATTAGCAGCGGAAGGTTGGTATTTATATGAAAGCCTAAATTATTGGACTCTTTTACTATGATACCCGCGGAACAACATTCGTCGAACCGGGCGAAAGCCCTCGAAGGTGCGAGTGATAATTTGTATCCGATAGTTAGGTAATTTAACTTCCGATCTTTATTGGTTTTTTTTTATTGTTTTTTTTTTTTTTTTTTTACTTTATTATTTTCATAATTGTTTCAATAGATCTTATTTTTAATTACGGCATTCTGTTGAGTTGACCGAGACGAATGAAGGGTCAAGGTCATTTTCTAATCTAGTATATAATAATAATTAAGTTTAATATTTACTTACCACAGTTGGTTTTATTGAAATCTTGTGACCTGTCATCCAATTATTTGAATTATTTTTACTTATATGTTCTGTTTTGTTTTCTCCTTGCAAACTAAAATATTTTGCTAGCGAGGTGTCTGCGAATATTTTTTTGTCAAGTTTTGATAAAGCCAAGGCAAAAATATTATCATGTGCGGTTATCTGCCCTATTATGTAGCAGGTTAGAAGTGAATATTAAAATACGTTTTTCGCATTTGAGGTTCCTCATTTCTAACCAATACGAAACTGACATTGCACGCAATTATTGTTTGAGGATGCGCCTAAGGATCAAAACATCTGATAACACCAGTCCATTTTCTCTAGGATTATTTCCATAGTTTAAAAAGTTTTTTTATTCGTTGATTCCACTATTACTTATTTTACTTCCACTTTTTGACTGATTTTATGTTCTGCAGACATTCTCGCGCCTCATCGTCCAGCTCCAGCGGATGCCTTTCCGATGGCGGAACCGCATCCGAAAGCGCCTTTGACTGCGAATTTCCTATGGGTAATATTTATTTTAAACTAGCTGCGCCCCGCGGTTTCACCCGATATTAACAGAAACCTATATTTTTTCCGGGATATGTGCTATGTGTTAATCCAGAGTGCAAGCGACCTCCATACCAAATTTCATTCAAATCCGTTCGGCCGTTACAGAGTTGAACGAACAACAAACACAATTACCTACATACTTACACACAAACTTTCGCATGTATAATATTACTATGATACATACCTTGTCTATTGTGTATAATCATAAGTGAAAGAGTACCTATATGACTATTTTGTTCTGCTTAATTCTAATTCTAATAACCAAACAATTCTCTCACGGCTGTAGCTTCTTCAAATTCTTTATTCAGCAAACCGTGCTCCTAATAAGAGATGTGGTTTAATATGGTACAGACAACATGCTATTCTTTTTTTATCAGCTGCGCCTGCAGCTTTGCCTTTATTTGTTACAAACCTTAAAGTAGATGTTTAACGTAGATGTCTCCATACTAAAACTTGCTGGAAATAATAGTACAGCGTCGATTCCTTATCCTCATCCTCATCTCTCTGACACGGATGGGCGGGATTTTCAAGCACTAACATTCACTTTACAATGTAATGCTTTCTTATCGTTATTATATAAACGCTACAGTTAGTTATTTTTATGTATAAAACAATCACATTAAAACCAAGTGATTACTTTAGTAATTATACCTACTTATTCCGTCGTAGTTCGTTTTCGGATAACTGACGATTACCTTTTTTATTACTCGTTTTTTCTTCTAAAATGGTGTGAAGGTGTGATAACGTTTAAAGTGTGGTGATAACAAATTATTGCCTAACAAGAAACATTGTAATTTCAGGTACAATAAAGCGTAAGCCGTCAATGAAGCCAAACATCCCGCTGACGTGGATGACGCGGCAACTCAAGGAGATGGTGGAGAAGGGCGGAGATGGGCCAGAGGAGGAGGAGGGAGGAGACTCCGGCACCTTAACCCGACGGCCACGCGCCTCCCGCACTGACGACTCTACACTCAAGCGGCACCACACCAGCATCGGTGAGTACTTATGTGCATGACAATACTATTCAGAAAGCTGAAAAGTAGTTTTTTTTTTCCATTCCGACATCAAATCATCAAAAGAATCACTTTTAAGATAAAATAAAACAATATTATCCAAGTATAAGGTAAATGAAGCGTTTGCTTGGACAGATTCGTCGGAGAGTGCGGTGGTCGGCAGCTCGAGCTCCGGTCACCTGGCGGCAGCGAGTCCGTCGCGTCTCGACCCACCCTCGCCCACGTACGGGCATTACGACGCACGCGAGCCTTCCTGCCGCTACAGTAGCAGCGACAGTGGCTCCGCGCTTTATGGCTATACCTGTGTGTACGACACGATACAGCGCGCGCCGCCTGCAGCCGCGACACACGCCGCCGCGGACGAGCTGCCGCCGCCGCCCCCCGCGGAGGATGTCCCCGACGGCATGTTCAGCTCGACGCTCAGCCTGGACTCTTTACCGCCACCGCCACCGCCGCTCGACGCCGAGGAGCTATCGAGCTCGCAATTAAGCCTGCCGCCACCGCCACCCGAGCATGCGCTTGAGCCGCCCGCCGGCCGCGTCTCTGACATCCTTAGCCAATTGACAGCGCAGCAGGCCGAGCAGGCAGCACGCGCGGGACAGGCGCGCACCTTCCCCAGACAACCTTCTTTAGACAGCGTAGCTTCCGAAACTTCTCGCACCTCCTCCCTTCACTCAGACAAAAGTCTGAAGAACCAGAATGTCGCATACGGCGCCTGTCTCGTCGAGCTGCAGAACAAGAAACACAACAGTAGCCCTTCAATTCAAAAGAAGCTCACCTCCGAGTCGGTGAAAGAGCGAACGGGCTCGATGAAAAAGGTAAACTTCGCTGACGATCTTTCAACATGTGCCGATAAGAAGACCAAAAAGATCTCGTTCAATTTAAAAGAGCCCCCGCCGCCGCTTTCCCCGCGCAAGCCGCCGCCGCCCAAGCGGAACGAGAGTACGCGCCTCTCATCGCCAAAGAAGCTCGCCGACTCGAACAGTAACCCGCCGAAAGAGTTCCTGAAAGATCTCCAGAGGGTGATGCGGAAAAAATGGCAGGTGGCGCAGAAGTGTAAGCTGGAGCCGGCTACGACACCGCACGAGGTGCTCGGCTTCCGCGAGTATCCACTGTCGGAGGACTACAAGGAAACGAGCGTGTCAATGTGGGTGCAAGAGCACTACGGCGCGGGCGTCGAGGATCCCTTTTACGAGAACGTGTTCGGGCGGGATGCACCGGTGCATGTGGGACGTCGCGAGGAGCCAAAGCCGATCAAGAAGCGGCCACCGCCCGCGCCACCTCGTCGCAGCGAATCCACTCATCTTTCTTCGCACCCGCCGCCGCTGCACGCGCTCACCGCCGGCGCCGCGCACGCGCAGCCTACCGTCTGAGAAGAGTCTCGGCCTGCGGGGCCGGGAAGCGTAAACCGTTATTGGGCACGAGTGCTGTGCTGTGACTGGGTCGCATGCGGACCGTGCGGGAAACGAGGCGGAAGCCGACACGATCGTTCGGTGATCGATGTCTGAAAGACTTGCGCGTGTTTGTATATTTATCGCTTCTTAGGTGCATATTATACTAATACGTGAGTAGGTTTTTTAAATACGTATGATTAGTTTCGAGCTTTGTCGCTGCGACACGACTGAGTAACTGTGAATAATTACCGGCTTGTTCTCGCTGAGTCGAGACAATGTGTCGATGGAATTGTGAAACTTTATGTTCGCGACGAAAGACATTTTTAATGACTTAAGACCAATTTCGAACTTAAATTGTTGAAATTAATCTGTACGGCGGTGCTATTTTGAAAGAGTATACATAGGAATGATGTTCAGTTGTGCGACTCTACTTGTAAAATCAGCCTTCATAAAAAATATTGTAATTATAATGAGGACAGAAAAATTAGGCTCGATTGATTGCAAGTGGAGTTGCAAATGGGTGTTGGATTTTTGACAATTTTATTATTATGTTCCTGTTACAATTTATATGAAATGAATGGCATCTATATTCATAGCTATTACTAAATGGAGTGATTGTAAGAAATACTTCATAGTTGGGTCATGAGTTAAGCTCGGACTATACGACTCATGCCGTAAATTTCACGTAAATCGACATTACACTACTTAGGTAGGTACATTACACTCTTACATGTTCGATAATCACCGATATTCGTGATAGTGGCCGCAGAATTGAAATAAGCTGATTTAGAGAGCAACCTTAAGCGAAAACTTTCGTTGGAATTACAAACGACAGGGAAAAACAAAATTAAAAAAAACGCGAAATCTACTGGTTTCGCGCCTTCCTAGAATGAAGAATAGGTATGGATTGTACCAATTATACAAAAAAGATTACAGTAGTCTGCCTCTAAGGCTGATTACACAGCTATGTGGATTTGTCTGCTCCGCTCGGAACTCCGGAGCGGAACTACTCGTGCGGCGCGGAACTTACAACATCGAGCACGTTACATTATGCGCATTATGTCACCGGCAGTATTCGCCTGTAACGTAACAATCCAAGATTCGATTTTGAGCATTACGTTACAATACTTCCTCACTACAACGAGCTACTCACGAGTAGTAACAAACTATATTCGATTTTGAGCATTGGCCTAAAATCGAATCTGTTGTTTTTATATGATGTAACAAATTGTATCACGGGTGCTCCCACTCACTATTGTAATGTTGCAAATGTGTCATTACAGGTAACTTATTGTGTGACTGTGTGTGTTGGTTCTCCTCACTCAGTCATGTAACGCTCGGATCTTAACTGTTACATTACAGGCGAATGCTCGCGGTGAGGGAGCGCCTTTATAGTGACACGGGTTCCTCCGTACGGACTGTTCGCATAGCTGTGAAATCAGATTAAAACTGTAAAAGGATATGTACCTGCTTAAGCGGAGCTTAGCGAATAGGTACACGCTATAGGTATGTCGATATACGAATATTCGGCTGGTCCAAAATATTGAGACACTTTAAGTGAATGTTAGTGTAATATTTATGATATACCATGGATAATGCCTCTGCATAGTATAAGCTGTGTGTTTTAACTACATTATCGACTGTAAAGAATATGTAGTAATTGAGTCACTGCAATATTAAAATATACACTTTGTATTGTGAATATTAAAAAAAAAACATAACGTGAATGTTTCCTCAGTAGTGCCATGTATAGATAACATTACTCGTATTTCAAAACCATTTGTGTCTAAAAATGTGCTGTTATCTACTAAATTTCACAAAGATTAAAATAATGTCTTGATCTCAGTGTGACAGCAAAGCATTAATTTCGTTAGGGCTGTGATTGCGGTGGGGGCGAATTTTGTGGGTTTTTTTAAAGTATGAGAGTACTAGAAATATTACGAAGACGGAATGTTAATCAAACGAGGCTATTGTTATTGCAGTGATCCTTGACTAAAGTAAGAAAGTAGGTAAGTTTTATCCGTCATGATTATTTGTTTAACTGCGTAGTAAAATTAAATCATCTGTTAAATTCAAAATACAAGATAATAAATCATCTAGCGACACCTAAGTACCTACTTACTAAACAGATAAATTAATGGCAATGAGCCGGACCCACAAGTAATTTACTTGTGACCTTTGCTCGTTGCGAACATTGTCTCTCAGATAAAGCTCTATAAGTATTCGGATATTTTATCCAACATTTGAAAATGTCTGTAGTAACAGCTACAGTTAAGAGGATAGTCCTTCCGCGAGGTTTTGGCGCATTTGAAATTTGAAATTGTATAACTGTCGCTCTGTTTCTCATGCGTGTAATAGAAAGTGTAGAAGAAATTAGTGAATTCTCCTAACTTTTTGATGAATTTAGCGTCTAGTCTGTCTAGTCTGTTATCACCCCCTGAATCTTAACAAAATCTTTTGTTTTTGGTTTCAATGGCTTGGATAAACTATAATCTATGCGAATTTTTCGAAAAATGTTTATGGTATTCTAATAACAACTACTTCTCTTCGTCATATTTTCGACGCAAAAAAATTGTCACTATAAGTGTCTATATAGCAACCGCGACATTGCGAATTTTAATAAAAATCAAATATACAAGCATAGTTTTTCACGGTGTAGATAACATATAAAAATCATCGAAATCGCATAACTTTTAGGGGTGGGTATCAGACTAGGCGTTTTGTATGGACAAGACGGCTGTATACTCTATTCTTAAGGGTCGTGTTATGATTATGGTTTTATTTCATTCGTAACGCCTGAGATTTTAAAATAAATAACATAAGTGAATGTAGCTGACATGAATCCCTGAAAATTCTTTATGCAGCTTGTCACTATTACACACATACACACACATAGCTACACATTTTTATGTTTGCATAATGTTGAAACAACACAATATTGTAGCTAGTAGTGTTATAATGACTAAATTAAGCTTTTATTACCTGACTAGTTTAATATGTTTAACTAATAAAGTTTACAATGATAAAAATCTTAGAAAAAGGAGCGTTGACTGCCAACTAATGAGAGCCTTAATTTTTATAAAACAATAGGTTAATTAAATGAGTAATTTGAATTTTTAACACTTTTTTACATTCTCCGAGTATACATAGGCTTCAAATGCAAACATGACACGTAGATCCCGCACTTAGGACGATCGAAGCGCACCACGCGTTGGTTTAAACACCTACACCTATACAAATGTACTGTCATCGGTTCATTGATATGCGTGAGTAGGCATAACCAAGAGCTAGCCAATGAGAACTCTTGGTCTAAGTCGCCACCCGCGCTTTCCAATTTGGCTGACGTTTTGTTAGAACAACGATGTCGTAATGCGGTATCTAGGTATTGTGATCTGTGCTTCAAACGTGACTATTACCGTTTCCTATTATATGTACACATAAGTACTTAATGTAGCGCAGTGTGCAATATACACATATGGGTCTGACATATTATTATGTTGCTTCAATAATTAAATTACCTAGACACGTAGGTGTGTAATGTAGTAATAATATATTATTGAGAAGACTATTGGCTGACCCGATAAGGGTCACTTTAACCAGACAGCTTTATGCGCGCTAACCTTCATCGATACATTCTTTCTGAAACATAAACCCACATAAATAAACACGTAGACAATTTTTAATAAGTTTTTACTTTGTTTATATCACTTTAGCGTAAATTTAGTAAATCCGATCTAAACTGTTTAGGCAAAGCACAAATATTTACGTGGGTCATGTAATTTTTTTTTTAGAATTCGATACGTATTTCCCCACTAAACTATTCATTTACTTGCCCTCAGATGTGTAATTTTCTACTTTTAATTTGCGAAGATGCCCTCAACTCTTTCTCCTAATCCCCAGTGGCACTCAAAAGAGTCTGATTACACATTCCCATTTCAACATATTCCCAAAGTAATGCACATTTAGGAATTTGTTAAATTAGGAATATCAGTTTTACATTATGGTGCCATGCTCTGCTCGTGATAAGTAGTCCATGTATCTTATACGAGATAATTATTTACCTATAGAATTAACACATATTTTCTAGAAAAATATGGCACTTGGATTGGGAAAATGGATGAGGCGCGTCGCCCTGGATTGAACTATTTCCTGTAGTTTCTATAACGGTTGATAAGCTATAAAGTAATCTGTCGACTTCTCGCTCGCGAGAAGCACAGAATAATTTATTTTTTGCGAGAAGCGTCACCGCGTTAAACCGAGACAATTTTTTAAAATACCTAAGTAATCATGCGTGATAATGTCTGTAACCACGTGTACCTTTAGTCACTATTCTTTGTAATTATTTCTTATGTCATCTCATAGACTTGTTTAAACTCCGTAGATTAGGTAGTTTAAGTGTTTCTTGTAATCTTCAGTTGATTATCGAGATAGGAAGATGTAGTTAAAGTCGTCAACTAGTACCAATTTAATATTAAAATGTGTAGGTCCATTTTCATGTTTAGACAAATTTTGTGATATACTTATCCACAATTGTACGCACGGTTTTTATTGGTAGGTACCTTACTTTGGTAACATGGTAACGAGTAAATAAGGTTTTATAGTATTTAAAACTTTATAATATTATACTTATTGTGCGTTTGGTGCGTAGGTAAATATCGTAAGGATATAAATTGATACTTGCTTTATTTTCATCTATTGATGAAAGTTGATCATTCCGCTAAGCCTACAATACCAAAATAAATCTTAATTCCATCCAGGTACGATCTATATTGTTGCAAAGACTGAAAAAAAACGACAATAAGATTGCGTCCAGAAAACGCCGTATCATTATTTTCGGCTGCTTCTCAACACTCCAAACACTAGGTACACTGCAGTGTTTTTTCTCTCGTAAAGCTACAACAGCTATGACCGAGACAGGCGCATCAGCTACGCGGGAAGCAGGACGCGAAACGAAGCGAAGAATGCTTTTTTACGTCGCCTTGCAAATACACACAGAGTAATGGAATCGGCTAGGTAGCGGTTGAGAGGATGTTGTAGACAAGATAACGAACAACTTTTGTTCTACATTTGAAAAATCACGGGGAAAAATCAGCTGTCACAATGAGCATTTTATCGCAAGATCCACGTAAATTTTCTACGGAACAGCAGTTTTTTTTTTGTGACATTTCGAAAGTCGAGCAAAATTTGTTAGTAATCTGGTACACAACATCCTCACAAGCCTAGCCGATTAAATTACACTACAATCTATAGTTTACGATTTAGACGCTGAGCTTCCCGTGTCAATGAAACGAAAGATTCGGTCGTAGCTCTATCGCATACCTACTGCAACAATTTATTATAGTTCGTTTCCGTGCGTTTCCATGTTTATCAAAACGTCGTTATACATCCTTGGAAATGCCTCCGCAGCCATAGCTGGCAACAGGAACGTGTGCCCGAGATGGACGACTAAGCTATTATTTTCTTTTATGACAATCTGGAAACTGTTCCCGCGAAATATAACCGACTCAGATAACGGTAGGGTAAGCTTAGGTTGTTTTTTTTAATTATAACAAAAAACGCTTTGGATTACAAAAAACGAGTTGGATAACAGTAGGTACAGGTTATTTTTTTTATATCAACCCGGAAACCCTTCCTGTAACAGATTTGCGTCTAATGACAGTAGGTTGGTCGTACTTACCTCAGACAACCGTTCCAATATTTCATCGTTGCCGGCTACGACAGAGGGGCCACAGCCTAAATATCTTTATTATCTTTTGGAAAAATAGCTAAGAATAATTGTAATCAGTTGGATAATTAACGTTGACCAATGTCTAAACCTAGCCATGTTTTTTTTTTGCCTGATATTGTTGCCTCTACGTGACTCAAATCAAATCTACTGTTAAATTGTTATTTTTTTATTTTTTTAACAAGAAAATATGGTATTCTCGGTACACGTTTTAGTATCTGCCCACCAATAAATGTACTATTCACATATAATTAAATTTTTCATGTGCTTAGCCGTTCTATTTATCTGTGGTTTAGCCATACCAAGTTTATCTGAATTGGGGATGGACCTAGTGTCTACCACAGAAGAGAGTCTAGAGGTAAAAAAAAAATCCTCTTCTGTGGTGTCTAGTATTCATCCCTATTTAAAATTTAGGTACTTAGCCAATTTTACAGCTATGCGGATTTTTCTGCAAACCGACCGCGCGGAGATCCGGAGCGGAGATACGCGTGCTAGCCCAGTCAATTTAGCGCTTGACCAGAAGTCATTAATAGCAGGGTTTTTTTCGGGACATAATCGTAGAACCAACCTGTCATATTAATAATTAAACAAAATGCTTTTTCGGAAAAGATTCAAATTTTATTTTTTGCGATATATTCTCTAATTGCGCTATGTTAGAGTCTATTTCAGATGACGATCGACGACAGTGAGTCGGTGACGATAATGTCGTACCTCCAGACTGTTTAATTTAATTTAATATTGATTCTACATCAGCAAGGTATACGAAAAGCAGTTTTATATTTATGTTATGTATTATCTCCGGGTCCTCCATACTAAGTCCCGTAACTTGACTGGGCTATGCGGCGCGGTACAGCGACAGTACACGGACTGTACACGTAGATAGTCCTAGCTGTGAATTAAGCCGTATCCGGTATCCTACTCGTGATGTAGGTTGTAACACCATGAGCTAACTTCTATTAAATATTTTTTTACTAATTATGTATGAAAATTAAAGTTTTCACTTACGCCCGATACTGGTCCATTTTGGTATTAAAACGTGCGAAACTTTCGATTGCATAAGCTAGGTAGGGAAATAGGCTACAGCACTAGTTTCAAATGCTTACGTAGGTACTTACTTATATATTGTTTACATCGAGCTCATAATAAGCTTCATTTTAAAAAACAATATATCCTTCGTTGTTTCTTGTGCAATAAGTAGCTTTATCGACAATATTTATCCAGGCCCAGGCTTACACATAGGTACTCTGAAAGATAAGTAATATAAAATTATATCGAGTCATATTTCGCTAAATACATATATACCTTGGTAAAACAATACTGTACATAGAACATTGTATAACTAGCTATGTGTACCTACTAGAAATTATGAATGTGACGGTGAAACTCAGATACGGGTTGATTTTTTTATCTTTTGGACGCTTAGCTTATTAAGTACATTTTCTAAGTACTCTGTATTCCAAGATTTAGCAAAAACCTAAACACTCTTATACCTATAACGCATTTATTAGTTTACATTTTATGATTAAATTGTACAGAACAAAATAATTATAATATTAATTCTTTGTATATTTTTTCAAATATAACGAAATTCCATGGATGTTTCTGATTTTTATTCTATGCCCCATCATATAAAAATTAATGGTAGATACAGCTCAAGAATTATGGGAGTTAAAAGTGATGATGAGTGATGAGTAGGCCGGGAAAAAAAGTTGTATCAAGTTGTAGTGTGTTAATTTTATTTGGTCGTCGGTGATTTTTGATGGGAGGGTTATATCCCCCAAAAAAGGGGGAAATTAGCTGCCGCTGCATTTGCAGCAGATTTTAACAATATTTGGCAGAAACAGTTTCGAATATTATGAGTAAAATCGGTCAAGAGGTTGTCAGGATATAAGGTGAGGTCTCAGTTCGGGACATCGATCTCACGACCTTATACTTTTTTTTTGTCCTTATATCTTGATTTAGTTTGTAGAATGCAAGATTTCTATGGAGGAAAAACCCTTCCAATAAAAATGGCCAACGACTAAAAAAAACTACAAAATTGTAGGATTGAGGTTGTGCAAAAAGCTCGACTGCTCTAGAACGAGTAGGTTGAAATAAGGTTTTCTACAACAACATGATTGAAGTTCTTTCCAATTTGGACGTATCTTATCAAAATGACCATGTCACTGATTTGCTACTTTATTTTACGTCATTTCATAAAAACTCGTTCATAACGGCAAACTTACATTTTCTCAATTTTTTCTAGATATTTAATTTGATATTAAAATTGTACAACAATTCTGGTGTAGGCATTCTATACAATGAGGAAACTGTTAATAGTTCAGAGTACGGAAGATATTAAACATCACAATTCTAAGCATGCTTTGAGTAAAGAAGGTATGTAGGTACTACAGATTTCTCCCTTTTATATACTTTCTCTCACAGAATTCTCCCTATTACCCAAAATTCTTCTTTCTCTGTAAACTTCTCCACATTTACCGCGATTTTCAAATTTCTCCCATCAAAGTACCGCGCCCGTTCTCATGTTACACACTATTTTATTTCCAAGTTTCCTATGGACAAATAAGTCGTGTAGCGCGGCGAGACGATTGTTTTTTTATTTGATACTGAATGACGAGACGAACATGTCGCTCGCTTGATGGTAAACGTCACGCTTGCCCATAACAGTGCAGTGCCATCCAGAATTTTGAACTGTAACGGTTCAAAACACTCCATCGCACCGTCCTGCGCTCCTTACTCTGAGATATTATATCTTAAATCTTTTTATGCTCAGTAATTACGATGGAAAGATTACCCTACAATCCGGAACACAGTAATGATTGCACACTACTGCTTGGCGGTTGAATAACTGGCATAGATGTGGTACTTCCCCAAGCGGACTTTGCAAAAGAGTACTACCACTATCAAATACGACGTAGAAACGTCGTAGAAATGTTAATTCTGTAGATTTTAAAATACATCTTATATATATTAATCTATTATGTACTACGTAATAGAGTGGACACCGCAGTACATTGCAATGTACCATTATAATTGTGGTCACTTTACCACATTTAGGTACTTCACGCGGTTGAAAAATATCTTATTCGCGTAAAATTAAGTCGATAATTATTATAAAGTACGACACGATGTAGTGACAATGTACGCAACGCCGTTTATGCTCCGTAAGACTACTGCTGTAACACTACTGGTAGTGCCACAGAATAGAAAAATAATATACTTCTCTTTTCTGTGGGTAGTGCAATGTTAAAATAGCTTTTCCCGTGACCCTACTCTAAAGCAAGAAGGCAGTGATAGAAAACAATAGGTATCACTAAAACCCGAATAATGATGAGGCTTGAAAGAAGCTCACTCGTATGTCAGCAGTGGACAGATAATGATAATACTATTCTCATTTAAGTTACTTTCTACAGAGGCTTGCAAATGTCTTCCAATTCAGGGTCACCTGGAGGCCGTAAACTGGCTGCTCTACCACCGGGACTACAAGCCAAGCCCTGGTAACCTCGCTCTTGGTGACTGGGTGGCTGATGCTCACATTTGGCTTCACTACGTGGAAAGTTGTGACGGCTTGTTGCCTGATGATGACGTGCTCATGTGAGTTCAAGCCACAGACCATCCCAAAAGTAGCTTGTTGTTAGGCGCACTACTTTTAGCCGGATGTATATGCTAAGCCAAAATGGCCTCACAGTGGTCTATAATCATGAGATGAGGGGTCGGAATGAATACGCTAAACCGGAAGGGGTTTAGCATATGCATTCTGACTAACCTGTTAATACAGGAGCACAGACACCCGGTATTGGTCCATCCACGACGTCCAGCGATACTACAACGGGGAGCTGCATTGTGAAAAGCTTCTCTTCACGTATCAGTACCCAAACCTACGGATGCCGACTCCTTTGGGTAGTTACTTCTGGAGAGCCAACACCGCCCTGAAGCTACCGCCTGCCCTTTATCAGAGGACGCTCTATAGCTCCTTAGAAATCACGCTCAAGGTCTGCATTAACTATATTTTACTAGTAGGAGCCGATCAAACGACGTGATAGGTAGCACCTTTCCATTGCATTCGCGGCAGCACAGCTGTGCATCATTGCATAAAGCTTTTTCAAAAAGAGTGCGTTACCGGTCCGTCCAGCATCTTCGCTAACCCCGTCTCGTTATGCTGCCGGAAAGTGTGCTGTGCAGTGCGCTTCCGTAACGCATCGTGTGGCTGTGTCTTGACGTTGTTAGAATTACACCTCAGATAAATAATTACACATTAGCGCATCACATACCAAAGCCAGAGACACACTTGTGTGCAGTAAAATATTTGTGTTAATTACGCGGCACACTTTTTGCGAAGAAATGTGGTGTGTTGTATATTAATAGACGATAGATAGTTATTTATTTGTCACAAAAACAAAAGCGTACTCGTATTTAAATGTAGGTATATGATAAATATTTTGTATGGTGTACAACATTTCTAGTATTGGTGTGTGGTGTGCCCTATAATTTCTTCACGGCTACTTAATAATTATAGACTATGTAAGTAACATAGAGTTCTTTATTTTGTGTTTTCAAGAGTACATCAATATCCAACACTAACATGTTTAACATAGGTAAGTAGGGATATCACACTAATATTATAATTGCGAAAGTTTGTGTAAGTGTGTAAGTATCAAGGTGTGTTTGTTCCCGTTCAACTCTGTAACGGCTGAACAGATCTGAATGAAATTTGGTTTGGAAAAAGATTACCCTGGATTCACACATATAGGCTTTTTATCCCGGAATCTCGGCTTTTGATATAGGTTTCTGTAGAAAAGCGAGTGAAACCGCGGGGCGCAGCTACTACTAGCTACTAGCTACCTAATATTCGTCTTGATTGTTCACAGAAAATGGAAGCGCAAGAAGCACAAATGGATCGCTTGATTGTGAACGATCAATTGTTTAAGCTTGATCGCTTGGACTACTATAAAAGAAAAACATTTTTTAGAATCTTGAACAACTTATTGCAGTGCGTACATATCTACAACTACATCATCACATCACAGTATCACATGAAAATTAAAATATCTGCTTTCACCTACCCCCTGACTGGTTGTGAGTGATGTCACCTTTGTTTTTATATTATTATATATGCAAGCTCGCTCGCACGGCTTCGCTCGCATATTAGGCAGTTGAAAATACCCCATTTCACGCTTTTAGGGGTTGATTTGCATACATTTTTGAGACATCTGTTTATTTCTTATACTCAGTATACAAACCGAGAACAGAGTTTCTTTGGCATTTTATTTTCATACAAACTTTGGTGTCTATTTAAAAAAAAATGTTGTTATTGTTCACCAAGCGGTTTGGTCTGTACGTTGATTCCTCCTGTACGTAATTACATGTACGTGTTCCTAATGTATTTTAATCTTATCAGATGTCAGGATAGACTTGAGTTGGTTTCCTTTGAGAACATGTGCAGCGACCGGCTCGAAGGAGTACGGTTGATCCAGCAGCTCGCATGCTTCAACGCCGAAACCCTCAAGTACCTGTTCCTGTGGCGCTTCGTCCAGCCCAACCAAAACCCACTGCTTATCAATTACAGTTACATCAAAGGTTTGTATCAATTTTGTCGTAACTATTATTCTGTAGTCACAATTAGTATTAGGTAATTTTAGGTATGTGATTTTTAAGGCGTATGCCTTTTAGAAGGTCGTTCTGCCGCTAGGTGTTGACGTAGTAGGCATTTAGAAGTCGTGGGAGCTCAGTATGAACATGAGAGTATGAGGCATACTCATACTCTTTGGAACTAAAGTACGGATATATATCACTGGCTTTTTGTGAAGGAAAACTTCGTGTGGAAACCTGCATATCTCCGGAGAAGAAATTCGATAGCTTATGAGAATCCGCCAAACCGTACTGGGCCAGCGTGGTGGATAAGGCCTAATCCCCTTACTTCGGGGGCAGGCCGATACCCCAGAAATGGGATTTTTAAAGACTGGTGCAGGTAGTTGGAAATTGTATTTCTGTTCCTCGTGCGTGCGATAGAGAGTTAATAGTGAATTTACATTTTTTGATGTAATTTGAATTTGCGTTTCGGGCGAAAACTGTTAGGTAATTATTTCTTATCAAAATATATTTAGATCTAATAATTGTATACACCATATTGTCCCTGTGGGCCAAAACTGAAGAGGATAATAATAGGTAAAACTCTTATAATGTATACCTCTTTCATTTTAAGAAAGGTCTGTGTGGTAACGTAATCAAAGAAAAAAAAAACGACTTGTGACTTTTGTAAAATAATTTTAAAAAGAACTCAAAAAAATGGTTATAGTTTACTGAAAAATTTAAACGAAATCGATTAAAATGATCAATTTCGCTCCAATGTTAATACTATATCCATGTATTAAATTGTTATGTTTCATGATACCTATCGCTAGTTTCTTGGGCGGGATGACAATGTACATTGCAGGGCTTTTCAGTTATTTCAACAATTTGGCTTATCAGAAAGTAAACGAGTTTATAAACAATACATCATCGTCATGATGAGGATACCAGGAAAGACACTGCTGCCTGCACCAGCCTACCGTTCCCGAGTTCTGTGGGACTTCATTTGGAAGCGATCCCTTTGACCAAACCTGCGTACAACATGAATGGTTGTGCCGGCAGTCGTATTTGGTTTGTGAACTTATGACGCTGTACCGAAATATGCGGCATGCATGGATAATCTCTGAAGAAGGAGACCTATGGAATTGACAAAGTTTTGTATCAAACATTTTTTGACGTCTGTGGCGCGGCGGTTTTTTTGTTGCGTTTTCAATGTCAATAATGCTACAAGTGTAATTGTCAAATATTAGAAATGTAGATCCTCAGATTAAAAGTACAATGTAGATCCCAGGTCGGCCATGTTTTGTTGCGGAGTTAGACAGGCTTTTTTCCTAGTTATGTCTTTTTCATAGGTTTTCTACGTAGTATTTATATTCTCTTTGGGTTTTCTTTTAGGTAGTATTTGTGCTCTCTTTGGCTTCCTTCTTCACAGCATGGTTATGCATTATTCTTGTGACCCCGTGACCTCGAGAAGACGTAAATAAATAATAATAAATAAAAAAAACAATATCCATTTGAGGTCCAAGAATCAAAGAGAATGTAACGCTATGCTTTAGAATTGACGACAATGCCGTAACAGTGATCGGCAGTGAGCGGCGTATAGTGGGAGAAAAGTTGGCACATACAGATACACGCACGTTGAAATCTCCCCTCATAACCTTCGCTCTTGGACGAAACATGATGCCATCGCTCTATCTATCGTCATCGCCTATCCATGCCTTCGCTCCTTCAAAGAAACTTAAAATCAACTGCTGCGCAGATTACGTCATTACTCAAGTTGTTTGCCGCTAACTGTACTATGACAACCATTCGTTGTCATGTTGAATCAATATTCAACATGACAACAGACGAAGAAAAATCTCAAATTGGAAAACTTCTACAAGGACTCGAAGTCCCCGAGGTAAAGCTTACGGAGCGCTGCTCAGACTTGATTAAAGATTTTCATATGAAGTTTGATAAGGAAGTCGAGGAGGAGGAACAGGCAAATAGCGCTAACGAAGTGTACGAGAACCCATACAGACCAGATAGGCAATTATTAGAAGAAAATGAGAAGAAACTGCGAGAACTACTATCTGAATGCAAAAGGTTTGATTTGCACCATAAGTAATTAGGTAGATAATTATTATCTGAAAGTGCGAACTTTAAGTCGCCCTACTGACTACGGCTAGAAAAAAAAAAGAATAAGAACTGTTAACCTCCACTTTTTTAATGACCGTTTGATGGGGTGAAGAGATAGTGGTGATTTGTAATTTTCTTCATAGCGTTCATAACAATTAGGGTATTTGTTGGATATGATTCCCTCGCGTCCTCACGAATATTTTTATTACAGAGCTAAGAGTAAATGCTCCGACAGCATAGTATTATCAGGCGCGGATCCAAAGCGACCCTGGCGAACCAATACGAATAAGGAGAAGCTCCTTCGGATCGATAACGAGTTGAAGCAGCATAAGGAACAGGCTTCGCAGCTGATTGCACCGCTCGGTGACGACGACATGAAGGAGCTGGTCAGAGAGTGCCGGGAGGAGGCTCTTGCAGCGCCACCGGTGTCGGCCGACAGGCTCCGGCATACAGTAGATGCGGCCAGGAAGAACTTAACCAATTTTCAATACCGCAAAATCGAGAATTCGACTGCAACTTCTATTCTGTCTGATGCTCATACCTTGGAAAAAGCTGAAGCTACAACTTCTTGATTTATTCCTGGACTATTATTTTCTTTATAATGTTTTTAGTGTTATAGTTGTCTTTGATTCGATTATTCTGTATGCCTCGCAATATAGTGTTGTCTGAACCTTGGCGTTTATTTAATTACTGAAATGGTATAAATATTCTTGGGCAGCAACATTGCCAGCGTAGAAGAAAAAATGGGTACCTAGTCAATAATATCTTATTGGGTAGGTTGCTTTATAGCTTGTATTGCGGAAATAGTATAGAGACGCAAAATATGTCTGCTTATAGTAGGTATGTTTCTGGTTTGTCATTCAATGTTTGTCACAAAAGAATATCTAATCTACTGCTGCAATACAAATCTGCTCTATCAGTGGTCATCAGGTTTGTCGTAAAAATATAACTCAGATAGGTACTTACCTACTTACTTACCCTGCTGTCTGACCCGTTAAAACTACATACAGCTTATCGATTTAATATTGGAGCTCTCCGAACACAGCCCTTTGACCAAATAATTTTAATAATGAATAAGTACTTAATTGGAATCGGGACAGTGTGTTCCAAGAAATAACTCATATTATCTTTCTTATAATAATAATATTATCTTATTAATTATAAGTGAACCACTGAGGTATTTATGACGTGTGTGTTTGCAGAAGCATGTTTGAGCATTTGTGTTAAGTATGCATAGGTATGTGTACTATTGCATAGTATTGAACGAATAATTGATCATATAAATACATAAATACGCTATATAATCTAAAATGTTATATTTAATTGTTTTCTACTGATTTTTATACTGTGGGTGTATTTTTCTGTTATATTTTTTTTTGTTTTAACATAATAATAATATGAAATATATATATTATACATAATAATAATACGATTTGTTTCTACCTACTTAAGTAATATCTTTAGACGTTGTACTATAATTATGTTTGTTTAAGATTACTTTTATATTGTGTTTTTGAGCTGTTGGTCTAATAATAAAAAATAGTACCTACCTATAGACAAGCTACTTAGTCTGCACCTGTAGGCACTCTGTTTAATGTTAAATTAGCTTATGTACAGTGCATATCTAACACAATCTCTTACATCATTCTCTTTTCACAATATAACAATAGATAGAACGGAAAGAATGGTGTGCTATATCCAGGCATATATACAGTCCAGTGGAGTAAGATGAGTACCTCATCATGCTTTATCGTGCAGGTTGGAGCAGCATATAGTTTATTTAGGCGAAAGGCCCTCGACGTAATCTAGTGATGTAGTTAAGTCATGCATGATACAGGACATACAAGGTTTTTGCCCAGACGTGCTTATATTGTATTGCATAATTATTGGTCTTCCAGGCAGTGGTCAGTATATCCCACGACCGAAGTCTAGGCACTGCTTCCTCCGGAATATTGCGACGTTGCGCAACCTGAGACTCCTGGCTCTGGAGTATTCTCACATTGCTGACGGGACAGGAGTAGCGTTAATCACTATTCTGCCTATCATAAAAAGACCTCATTTCCGGTTACAAGTAAGACTACACACTTGTACACATGAGTACCTCCTTACCTAAGCAGGTAGTTGCTAAGACATAATCAGTGGCTGATTCATACATTTTCCAAGTATAGGCTGTTAAATTTTTGCCGCTTTTAACTCTACCAGCTAGATTTTTGTAATTCAGTAATTTAAATGAAATTGTATTAAAAAAAATAGCGCAAAATAGTAGGTTTGAGCCTAGGACGGCAGATTTTAGGTGCTCAAATTTGAGGACCGATTTTTGTATATATTTACCTTATATTTTTTTAAAGTCGGTCCCTAAATTTGCCGCCCTTTCAATCTGCCGCGCTAGGCTCAACCCTACTCAGCCTGCTGGTAAATCCGCCACTGGACATAATACGTATATTTTTGGTAAATTTCGTACTTATGTTGAGGGACAACATAAATACATACAAAGTACATACATAAGTGAGAGGCAATCTAAAAACGCGGAACACATTTTTGGAAACCCTCGTTTCTGAAGTCATCGAAATCTACGTAGAAGTCATGTATCAAAACGAATACACGTAATACGAGAAAAAAGTAGAGGAAAATAGATATATATATTTCCCCCGTCTTCCTTGTTTGTTAGAAGATGTTCAGGGCCACAGATATCAGAAAAACATCTTTTTCTGTTATCTGTGGCCGGCGCAAAGCGAACCCGCGCGTTTGTTAAGGTTACGAAACTGAAATAACCTCCTTCTGATTCTAGCTTAAGATCCTATTAAAAAAACACAGAAATCAGTTTAGTCACATCAGTTTATATTAGGAGATCTAGATACAGGGAAGTATAACAGATGTTAGTTTCAAAAGATTTCAATTTTGTTCCAAGTTGATATGCCGCGAGGATCAGACGCCGGGACGCGCCGACGCAGCTCTAGGATGTGGGGGATACGATATCCCGGACACGGCCTGGAAGCGCGTCAGCATTGCTTGCCCTGATCTCTATCTGCTGATGGCATTCTGTTAGATCTATTGACATACTTAACTTATACTTAAATAACTTAGACTTAACCTAACTTTAAAGGTAGGTAGGCAGACTTAGCAGTCGCCGTCCGTTCAGTCTTGTGTTGTCTAAGTTTGTACCTATGCATTTTTACCATGATCTGAAAAATCTAATCACGTAACATAATAGTCGACTTCGCAAAATCTAATCTACATAAGTAACTTACAGTAAAATGGTGCGACTTATCGACCAATGTGCTCGACATCTGCTAGTCGCTGCGCCAACAAACTTAATGTAAGTATATATATACCTAGGTAAAAAAATAAACATAATTATTTCATGATAACAGGTCGTGTTCGTGACTATGACAATATAAGGCGGTTCCTGACTCCGAGCATTCCCCTGAGAGAGACACACCTTCAGCTCGGCATAAACCTAAAAATGCATCAAAGACAGGATTCGGATATCAGCTGCTTCGTGCGACACATGGCTCACTGCTACGCTAGCACCTTGGGTAGGTAAACACTGCTAGTTTGAAATGGGAACTGGCTCTAAAGTGACGATGCCGGAACACACCGTTAGACTAGATATTAGGTAAGTATGGTATGTACTACTTATCCTTGCCCTTCCACCATGCTATATGTATATGGCATCATCATGATGTTTACCTTCACCCACAGATAAATTGTGCCTTTACCTCAATCAACCACTGAGCTAAGTTATTCTCGTTGGCGGAAACTTTGAAATTACCATACACATTTACACGACGTCATGGTTTAAATATCTTCTACACTCATATCATGAAATTCAACCCTTTTCCGCTAATAGTACGAACACCAAAATTTTGGCTCAAACAGGCCTGTAGGTACGTACCTAAGTATGTACGGGCGTTTTTGAAAAACGTTCTAGTTTTCAAATTTGCAGTTTGATTTCGACAACTCCCTAGCGACAGCATACGGAAACTCCGTAGCGTTCCGTACTATGATATTCGTATTTATAAATGTTTCATAATGTGAATGTAATGTGTGGTTCTGTTGGGGGTCCATAGTCTATAAAATAAATAAATACTTAGTTTGTTAGTAAATTTTTCACAAGTAAGGTAAGGAAGCGTGCATCGAGATCGACATCGCGGAACAATTTAATCCCGGAAAATTGGAGTGCAGCTAATATTTATAGTAGGTAGATATCACAGATATCTACGTACGAAGTACATAATTTAATATAATGATATTGGTGTTCTGGTAACAGTAACGTTAAGCCTGCACCAATGGCGCTTCGCAGCGTTTCCCTTGCGGCGAGTGTTCGAGTTGATGCCCCGACTAGTTCGGTTCCATTATATAGGCAGAGTCGAAGACGATGTTGACCTAAAAAGAATGCTCATGATAGTTTCCTGTGGAGTGTGTAACAGTGAGTATAAGCTAGCTGAATCCACATAATACCATGCCTGTCCAACTACGTAACAGTTAGGTAACGGGAGCGAGTTGTTGCACCTAGCTACTGAAACGCCAAGGTTCTGTCCCAGCCTGTGTTTCGTCTTTCCTACATTTACAGTACATTACAACTAGAGTATCTACTAGTAGAGTTGAGTATCTATTAGCCCTTCTACCAAAGTAAAATGAAATGGACAGGCCCAATAGTAAGAGAATTTCTGAGACTTTAAATTGAGCGCCGGTGCTCACTGCTCACCTTGCTTCAGTCCCTCCCCGAGTAAAAACATTATTTGGCTCTCAGTCTGTGAAAAGTACGAGATGTAAGTACGTTAATCAAAAGTATGCGTTGATATTATATTATATATCTCTTTTTGTGACATTGTGACAAATGTAATATGTGTACATACTATTAATTACGTATTGAATCCTAAGTTTTTGTGGGTACGGTGTATGGGAATTAGAGCTAGTATATCTACTTACCCAGTTGAAGCTTTTTTTCAGAACTAAAGCACATAAAGATCCAAATTCAAGATGAGACAGCAAAGCGCGAATACTGGCTTAACGTCGTAGCGAGACTTAACAGTGAATTTGCGGAAATAATGAAGTTGTATGATATAAACTTGTGTATCAGTATTTACAAAAATTAAATATTTTACCCGTCACCATAAACTTTTATTACCTGGAGGTAAAAATGTTTATTATGGTATAAAAAAATTTGGAGCTAGGTCGAACTAAGTGGACCAAATGTTCACTTCCTTCTCTTTTTTGCACTGGCAAAAGGTCCATGCAGGATCGGAATGGTGACCATAGATAAAAAAAATCGAATTATAGTTAGGTAATGGTGGCCACTGTTGAAATATTATTATGTTCTCATGGTTATTTACGTAGTGTCTATGTTTGCCTATGTCTATGTTAATTGTACGTGACGTCTATTGATTTCTCTGTCTACGACTGTTACATTCTGTTTGTGATTGCCTTCCGGTGTACCTGTGAGTCAAACCTATTTTTATGTGTATCAATTCCAATCTCGTATATTTGTATAGAATTAACAACAACACTGTTGAAATATTATTATGTTCTCATGGTTATTTACGTAGTGTCTATGTTTGCCTATGTCTATGTTAATTGTACGTGACGTCTATTGATTTCTCTGTCTACGACTGTTACATTCTGTTTGTGATTGCCTTCCGGTGTACCTGTGAGTCAAACCTATTTTTATGTGTATCAATTCCAATCTCGTATATTTGTATAGAATTAACAACAACACTTTGTGTAATTGTGGAGATTACATCGACGGTTGCTTTCCTATAATCGTATTTCATTAATATAATATCCTGTCTGACAACTGCGCACCCAAAAGGTTACGGCCCAGACACAGCGACGAAACTACTACGCAGTTTCATTTATTAGTCGGACAGGACATAAACAAACAATTTAAGCAATGGAAGCTCATCGGGGGAGCAACGTCTCGTGCCAAGCATCAGGCACAATGTATAATATCGAGAAATTGGAAGGCGTAACTAATTACACAAATTGGAAATTTATAATGCGCATGGCGCTGACTCTTGACGGTTTGTGGGGATGTGTAGAAGGTCTGGATACCGATCCCATTCGGGATAAACGTGCACTCGCTCGTATTTGCATGTGTTTGCAGTCGTCATTGTATCAATATGTAAGAGACGCCACAGCGGCGAAAGCTGCATGGATTATGCTAGCTAATATATTTGAAGACAAGGGGCTGTATCGTCGTGTTTTGCTATCACGTCAACTGCATCAAACAGAATTTTGCAAATTTTCTTCAATGAGTGAGTACATAAATGCAATTATGACACTTGTGCAGCAGCTGGCGGATATCGGCAAGTCCATCGAAGATTCGGAAGTTGCCGAAATCTTATTAAGTGGATTACCAGCTGAGTATGATGTCCTAGTATCCAATTTGGAGACAGCATGTATCAACGGAAACTTGACCACTGAGCTGGTTCGTACGAGACTACTTCAAGAAGAGTTTCGTAAGGTGAACAGTGATATAAATAATACAGCATATGTTGCAAAATTTAAAAGTAAAGTTATTTGTCACTACTGCAAAAAGTCTGGACATGTTAAAACAAAGTGTTACAAGTTAAAACGCGATAAAAAAAGTGATAGTGCGGAGAAAACTTTCATTACAACTGAAGCGGCGTTAGTTACTGCGAATGACTGGATTGTCGACAGTGGCTGTACGGCGCATATGACCAATAATAAAATTCACTTAATGGACTTTAAACCTAGCAAAATGAAAGTATGTATCGCAAATAATGATAAGTTGTCCAGTGTTGGCTCAGGTAAAGTTAAATTAATATTTAATAATGATAGTACCGTTGCGGATACTATGCTTGTCCCTGATCTGTCCACAAATTTATTGTCAGTAAGTAAGCTTACTAAAGCAGGTTTTACTGTGGTGTTCGACTCGTTGGGGTGTCACTTTTATAAGCAATGTAAAATTATAGGGGATAGTTTTGGTCATGCTAGCAATGTCAATGGTATCTACAAGCTTGATAGGGTTGTCAACAGGGTCTTGCAGGTGGAGCATTCTATACCTTCCCTAACGGAAGTGCAGGGTGGAGAGAGTGCGATGGTCGCAGCTTTACCAGCGTCTATCTGGCATAAAAGGCTCGGGCATTTAAGTTACGCAGGTATGTGTAATTTGCGGAAAGCTAACAATCTTAAGTTTCAGGACTGTGAAAACCAATTGAAGAATTGTATAGCTTGTCTTGAGGGGAAGCAGGTGGCTAAACCATTTCCTTCTGGGGCGAAGCGTGCTGTACAACCTCTTGAGTTGGTGCATTCGGACCTGTGCGGGCCTATGAGCAGCTGCAGTTGGGGCGGTGCTCGATACCTTTTGACATTTACCGATGACTTCAGTAGGAAGAGCTGGGGATACCTGTTGAGGAATAAATCTGAGGTACTGTCAGTTTTTGTTCAATTTAAAACGCTAGTAGAGAAACAATCTGGTTACCCCTTGAAGTGTCTCAGGTCTGATGGTGGGGGTGAGTATTGCAATTGTAAGTTTGCGACATACTTGCTAAATGAGGGAGTTGTTCATCAGGTAACAGTCCCTTTTACCCCTCAGCAAAATGGTGTTTCAGAGAGGCTTAATAGAACTCTGATGGAGAAGGCGCGCTGTATGTTGCAGGAATCAGGTCTCTGCCAGCGCTATTGGGGAGAAGCGGTCATGACCGCAATGTATTTGAAGAATAGGTGCCCCTCTGTTGCTGTGGCAGGATCAATGCCTGAGGAGGTGTGGACCCGTTCCAATGTTGAACTTGGTCACCTCCGTGTGTTTGGATGCGTGTCTTATGCACTGATACCTGAGCAGAAGCGAAAGAAGCTTGATGCTAAGTCAAAGAAATGCATCTTTGTAGGCTATAGTGACACTACCAAAGGATATAGGCTTGTCGACCCTTTAGTTCCCCACAAGGTATTTTTCGCAAGGAATGTGGCATTTTTAGAAACAGAATTTTTGAAGACTGATGGTTATAAACCAAGTAGTTATAAATTTTATGAATATGACTGTAAGCCTTATTTAAATGACCAGTCTAATAGTAATATAATAAATAATAATATGGATGGTTATAATGGAAATGACAATATAAACATTTTAAATGAAATTGATAATACTATTCACAAAGATTTTTCTAATAATAGTAATAATTCATCCATGAATGACAATTTAGATAAGGACAGTTTTTCTGATCAAAATATAACTGTGGTTTCAGCTCCTGAGTCGGAGTATGCAACTGGTGATGAAGCATTCAGTCCGGTCTCCAACGCTGGTGTTGGTGACACATCATCATCGCTTTCTGAGGGATGGTCTCCTGCAGGGGAAGAAGCCGTGACTAGTCGTGAGGGTTCAGTGACCGTCACTGGGCGACCCGTTAGGAGCACCCGCGGTAAACAGCCAGACAGGTATGGCGATTATGATATGTCTTTGTTTGTTCAGGGCCAATGTGACCCTTTGAGCTATGTAGAAGCTATTTCTTCATCCACTAGTGAAGAGTGGAAAGCTGCTATGCAAAAAGAGTATAATGCTCTTATCATAAATGGAGTATGGAAGCTTGTGGACTGGCCTAAGGCCCATAATGTAGTTAAATGTAAGTGGGTCTACAAAACCAAGCAAGATAATGCGGGTAAAGATAAATACAGAGCGCGTTTAGTAGCGCGCGGTTTTTCTCAAAGGCAAGGTGTAGACTACAATGACACATTCTCACCGGTCGTCCGCCACAGTACTATGAGAATTTTATTTGCGTTAGCAAATGACTTAAATATGAATATTGATCACTTAGATGTAGAAACAGCATTTTTAAATAGTGAGTTGGATGAGCATATTTATATGGAGCAGCCTGAAGGTTTCAGTACCGACAGTAATAAAGTATGTTTATTGTTAAAAAGTATATATGGCTTAAAACAGGCTAGTAGAATGTGGAACTTAAAAGTGCATCAATTATTATCGAAAAATGCTTTTACACAAAGCAAATGTGAACCATGTGTGTACATTAAAAAATGTGGTAAATGTATAACTATAATAGCATTGTATGTAGATGACTTTTATCTGTTTAGTAATAGTTCCACAACTAAAAACGAACTAATTAGTTTATTAGAGTGTGAATTTAATGTAAAGAATTTAGGTACATTAAAAATGTGTCTAGGAATGAATGTAACTCATGATATAAACAATGGCATACTGACTTTAGATCAGTCGGACTATATTAAAAGATTGTTATTGCGGTTTGGCATGGAAAATTGTAAGGCAGTGGCTACTCCCATGATACTAGGCAATAAATTGTGTAAACCTCAAGGAAAATGCCTTGATGAAGATGTATATAGGTATAGAGAATTACTGGGTTGCTTGATGTACCTATGTGTTTGTACAAGGCCTGATTTGAGTTTTGCCTGTAGTCAACTAAGTCAGTTTACCCATGGCTTTGATCAGTCTCATTGGCTTGCGGCCAAACGTATAATGCGATATTTAGCGGGGACGATAAATTATAAACTATATTTTTATAGAAATTGTAATTTAACCTTAACTGCTTTTGCAGATGCTGATTGGGCTAATGATGTGGTGGATAGGAAATCTTATACTGGCTATGTAATTAGATTAGGCAAGAATACTATTAATTGGGAGTCTCGGAAGCAAAAGTGTGTAGCGCTCTCTAGTACTGAAAGTGAGTACTTGGGAATCACTGAGGCATTAAAGGATTTATGTTTCATTAAAAGTTTTATAACGGAAATTTTGGATAAGAAATTAGAAATTATTTTATATAATGATAACCAAAGTGCCCACAGATTACTAGAAGCCAGAGAATACTGCCATAAAAGAACCAAACACATAGACTTAAGATATCATTTTGTTAAAGATCTGATTCAAAATGGATTTGCTAAGGTGAAATATTTGTCAACTGATCAGATGGTAGCCGATGTGCTCACGAAACCGTTGAGCTTTATAAAACATGCAAAATTTATAAACGAAATGAATATTAAATCTAAGTAGGCTGCTGTTTAATTTATAAGAATAATATTTGAATGGTGGTTGCATGTACCAATAGATGTAAATGTTTATGGCATGATCTTGTAAGTTCTTTCTGTGATGTTTAATGTGGCCATGAAGAACAAAATAAGGGGAAGTGTTGAAATATTATTATGTTCTCATGGTTATTTACGTAGTGTCTATGTTTGCCTATGTCTATGTTAATTGTACGTGACGTCTATTGATTTCTCTGTCTACGACTGTTACATTCTGTTTGTGATTGCCTTCCGGTGTACCTGTGAGTCAAACCTATTTTTATGTGTATCAATTCCAATCTCGTATATTTGTATAGAATTAACAACAACACTTTGTGTAATTGTGGAGATTACATCGACGGTTGCTTTCCTATAATCGTATTTCATTAATATAATATCCTGTCTGACAACTGCGCACCCAAAAAACACTTTGTGTAATTGTGGAGATTACATCGACGGTTGCTTTCCTATAATCGTATTTCATTTATATAATATCCTGTCTGACAACTGCGCACCCAAAAGGTTACGGCCCAGACACAGCGACGAAACTACTACGCAGTTTCATTTATTAGTCGGACAGGACATAAACAAACAATTCAAGCAATGGAAGCTCATCGGGGGAGCAACGTCTCGTGCCAAGCATCAGGCACAATGTATAATATCGAGAAATTGGAAGGCGTAACTAATTACACAAATTGGAAATTTATAATGCGCATGGCGCTGACTCTTGACGGTTTGTGGGGATGTGTGGAAGGTCTGGATACCGATCCCATTCGGGATAAACGTGCACTCGCTCGTATTTGCATGTGTTTGCAGTCGTCATTGTATCAATATGTAAGAGACGCCACAGCGGCGAAAGCTGCATGGATTATGCTAGCTAATATATTTGAAGACAAGGGGCTGTATCGTCGTGTTTTGCTATCACGTCAACTGCATCAAACAGAATTTTGCAAATTTTCTTCAATTAGTGAGTACATAAATGCAATTATGACACTTGTGCAGCAGCTGGCGGATATCGGCAAGTCCATCGAAGATTCGGAAGTTGCCGAAATCTTATTAAGTGGATTACCAGCTGAGTATGATGTCCTAGTATCCAATTTGGAGACAGCATGTATCAACGGAAACTTGACCACTGAGCTGGTTCGTACGAGACTACTTCAAGAAGAGTTTCGTAAGGTGAACAGTGATATAAATAATACAGCATATGTTGCAAAATTTAAAAGTAAAGTTATTTGTCACTACTGCAAAAAGTCTGGACATGTTAAAACAAAGTGTTACAAGTTAAAACGCGATAAAAAAAAGTGATAGTGCGGAGAAAACTTTCATTACAACTGAAGCGGCGTTAGTTACTGCGAATGACTGGATTGTCGACAGTGGCTGTACGGCGCATATGACCAATAATAAAATTCACTTAATGGACTTTAAACCTAGCAAAATGAAAGTATGTATCGCAAATAATGATAAGTTGTCCAGTGTTGGCTCAGGTAAAGTTAAATTAATATTTAATAATGATAGTACCGTTGCGGATACTATGCTTGTCCCTGATCTGTCCACAAATTTATTGTCAGTAAGTAAGCTTACTAAAGCAGGTTTTACTGTGGTGTTCGACTCGTTGGGGTGTCACTTTTATAAGCAATGTAAAATTATAGGGGATAGTTTTGGTCATGCTAGCAATGTCAATGGTATCTACAAGCTTGATAGGGTTGTCAACAGGGTCTTGCAGGTGGAGCATTCTATACCTTCCCTAACGGAAGTGCAGGGTGGAGAGAGTGCGATGGTCGCAGCTGTACCAGCGTCTATCTGGCATAAAAGGCTCGGGCATTTAAGTTACGCAGGTATGTGTAATTTGCGGAAAGCTAACAATCTTAAGTTTCAGGACTGTGAAAACCAATTGAAGAATTGTATAGCTTGTCTTGAGGGGAAGCAGGTGGCTAAACCATTTCCTTCTGGGGCGAAGCGTGCTGTACAACCTCTTGAGTTGGTGCATTCGGACCTGTGCGGGCCTATGAGCAGCTGCAGTTGGGGCGGTGCTCGATACCTTTTGACATTTACCGATGACTTCAGTAGGAAGAGCTGGGGATACCTGTTGAGGAATAAATCTGAGGTACTGTCAGTTTTTGTTCAATTTAAAACGCTAGTAGAGAAACAATCTGGTTACCCCTTGAAGTGTCTCAGGTCTGATGGTGGGGGTGAGTATTGCAATTGTAAGTTTGCGACATACTTGCTAAATGAGGGAGTTGTTCATCAGGTAACAGTCCCTTTTACCCCTCAGCAAAATGGTGTTTCAGAGAGGCTTAATAGAACTCTGATGGAGAAGGCGCGCTGTATGTTGCAGGAATCAGGTCTCTGCCAGCGCTATTGGGGAGAAGCGGTCATGACCGCAATGTATTTGAAGAATAGGTGCCCCTCTGTTGCTGTGGCAGGATCGATGCCTGAGGAGGTGTGGACCCGTTCCAATGTTGAACTTGGTCACCTCCGTGTGTTTGGATGCGTGTCTTATGCACTGATACCTGAGCAGAAGCGAAAGAAGCTTGATGCTAAGTCAAAGAAATGCATCTTTGTAGGCTATAGTGACACTACCAAAGGATATAGGCTTGTCGACCCTTTAGTTCCCCACAAGGTATTTTTCGCAAGGAATGTGGCATTTTTAGAAACAGAATTTTTGAAGACTGATGGTTATAAACCAAGTAGTTATAAATTTTATGAATATGACTGTAAGCCTTATTTAAATGACCAGTCTAATAGTAATATAATAAATAATAATATGGATGGTTATAATGGAAATGACAATATAAACATTTTAAATGAAATTGATAATACTATTCACAAAGATTTTTCTAATAATAGTAATAATTCATCCATGAATGACAATTTAGATAAGGACAGTTTTTCTGATCAAAATATAACTGTGGTTTCAGCTCCTGAGTCGGAGTATGCAACTGGTGATGAAGCATTCAGTCCGGTCTCCAACGCTGGTGTTGGTGACACATCATCATCGCTTTCTGAGGGATGGTCTCCTGCAGGGGAAGAAGCCGTGACTAGTCGTGAGGGTTCAGTGACCGTCACTGGGCGACCCGTTAGGAGCACCCGCGGTAAACAGCCAGACAGGTATGGCGATTATGATATGTCTTTGTTTGTTCAGGGCCAATGTGACCCTTTGAGCTATGAAGAAGCTATTTCTTCATCCACTAGTGAAGAGTGGAAAGCTGCTATGCAAAAAGAGTATAATGCTCTTATCATAAATGGAGTATGGAAGCTTGTGGACCGGCCTAAAGCCCATAATGTAGTTAAATGTAAGTGGGTCTACAAAACCAAGCAAGATAATGCGGGTAAAGATAAATACAGAGCGCGTTTAGTAGCGCGCGGTTTTTCTCAAAGGCAAGGTGTAGACTACAATGACACATTCTCACCGGTCGTCCGCCACAGTACTATGAGAATTTTATTTGCGTTAGCAAATGACTTAAATATGAATATTGATCATTTAGATGTAGAAACAGCATTTTTAAATAGTGAGTTGGATGAGCATATTTATATGGAGCAGCCTGAAGGTTTCAGTACCGACAGTAATAAAGTATGTTTATTGTTAAAAAGTATATATGGCTTAAAACAGGCTAGTAGAATGTGGAACTTAAAAGTGCATCAATTATTATCGAAAAATGCTTTTACACAAAGCAAATGTGAACCATGTGTGTACATTAAAAAATGTGGTAAATGTATAACTATAATAGCATTGTATGTAGATGACTTTTATCTGTTTAGTAATAGTTCCACAACTAAAAACGAACTAATTAGTTTATTAGAGTGTGAATTTAATGTAAAGAATTTAGGTACATTAAAAATGTGTCTAGGAATGAATGTAACTCATGATATAAACAATGGCATACTGACTTTAGATCAGTCGGACTATATTAAAAGATTGTTATTGCGGTTTGGCATGGAAAATTGTAAGGCAGTGGCTACTCCCATGATATTAGGCAATAAATTGTGTAAACCTCAAGGAAAATGCCTTGATGAAGATGTATATAGGTATAGAGAATTACTGGGTTGCTTGATGTACCTATGTGTTTGTACAAGGCCTGATTTGAGTTTTGCCTGTAGTCAACTAAGTCAGTTTACCCATGGCTTTGATCAGTCTCATTGGCTTGCGGCCAAACGTATAATGCGATATTTAGCGGGGACGATAAATTATAAACTATATTTTTATAGAAATTGTAATTTAACCTTAACTGCTTTTGCAGATGCTGATTGGGCTAATGATGTGGTGGATAGGAAATCTTATACTGGCTATGTAATTAGATTAGGCAAGAATACTATTAATTGGGAGTCTCGGAAGCAAAAGTGTAGCGCTCTCTAGTACTGAAAGTGAGTACTTGGGAATCACTGAGGCATTAAAGGATTTATGTTTCATTAAAAGTTTTATAACGGAAATTTTGGATAAGAAATTAGAAATTATTTTATATAATGATAACCAAAGTGCCCACAGATTACTAGAAGCCAGAGAATACTCCCATAAAAGAACCAAACACATAGACTTAAGATATCATTTTGTTAAAGATCTGATTCAAAATGGATTTGCTAAGGTGAAATATTTGTCAACTGATCAGATGGTAGCCGATGTGCTCACGAAGCCGTTGAGCTTTATAAAACGTGCAAAATTTATAAACGAAATGAATATTAAATCTAAGTAGGCTGCTGTTTAATTTATAAGAATAATATTTGAATGGTGGTTGCATGTACCAATAGATGTAAATGTTTATGGCATGATCTTGTAAGTTCTTTCTGTGATGTTTAATGTGGCCATGAAGAACAAAATAAGGGGAAGTGTTGAAATATTATTATGTTCTCATGGTTATTTACGTAGTGTCTATGTTTGCCTATGTCTATGTTAATTGTACGTGACGTCTATTGATTTCTCTGTCTACGACTGTTACATTCTGTTTGTGATTGCCTTCCGGTGTACCTGTGAGTCAAACCTATTTTTATGTGTATCAATTCCAATCTCGTATATTTGTATAGAATTAACAACAACACTTTGTGTAATTGTGGAGATTACATCGACGGTTGCTTTCCTATAATCGTATTTCATTTATATAATATCCTGTCTGACAACTGCGCACCCAAAAGCCACGAGACGGTTAGGGTAGCCCCAGAAGACATAGATACAAATAAGGAGCGTTTTCACATGAGTATTCCCTAGGCTCCACCACCTACCCTCGGACGAGTTCACTCGGCCGACAACGGCCTGAGACGACTAGTCCGCATAATATTTTTTTTTTAATTGCGTTTCGTTTCGTTAAATCGCGTTTCTAAATTGCAACACTTTAGAACTACGAGTGTTTAATTTTTTCTAAGGGATAAATTCAAAGAACAATAAATAAATTATAGTTTTTATACCTAAATTATAACACCTTGATTATGTGAATCTGCGCCATCTAATGTTTTTTTTCCGCACCACGCACGATGGACAGCTAACTTCGTGTTCATGTTCAGATCAGCAAGTTGAAATTAAATCAAATAAGTAATTACATATTTTTTGAATCCCACATGTCGCTTATTTTCGCAATTCGAAACATAAAGCGACATCTTACGTCCCTTTCAGTTACTACATATCGGGCTACGCATCTCTTTGAATATGGTTGATCTATGGAAAAAGGAAGCGTTTGATACATGAATTTAGCATTTCGTCCAAGGTTTGATATAGGTACCTACTTACATGACTATGTGATAAACTATAGATAAAACAAATGAAAATGTGTCAAAAAGAGGCGAATTTTGGGTGTTTGACGGTAATAATATTAAACGTAAATGTAGGTGAAAGTCCATTAACCACAGATCACGATGGTATACCTAAGTACTTATCCATATGGTCGTAAGTATGTACCGGCAGGAGCATATAAGAATATTATTAGTCCTCGTGCTCCTACTAGTAGGGACACCCAGTTCCAGGAGCACGCGGAGACGCCCCAAATTAGCAATCGCGTGACGATAGTTAAAATATTTTATCTGGAAGCGAGGTCAGGTGGACACAAAAAAGTAAAGATGAAGTTTTCATTGCATTACTTTAAAAAACTTGTGTTATTTCGAGTTTTCGTGTTAAACCGATGGATTTTATTCATTGTTTGTGAACGTGCACACATTAGCCTCCACCTGTTTATAAGGACATGACTTACTTTGCTTGATTTAGACGAAATATTTTACTTCACTTTTACAAAACTCGGCACTGGCTAAATACACTACTTATGAAGCCAAACTTTAAGAGAAGATTAAAATCTGAGAGTCTGCGGCCTAAAATGCAATGTGCAATTGGTGCTGAGCCAAAATACGTTCGCACATAACTCAGAAGTGGCATGAGATGATGCCCATACCAACTTTACAACACAATCACTCACGATGACACAAACGTTTTTTCAGGGCTACTACTTTTTCCAAATTAAACAACATTTATGTACAAAAATCCCGAAGCGAGATTTATTTTTATATTTTTTATAAAATTTTATAATAAATAACGGTTTAACTAAATTCCTCGATGAATACATACATTATAATGGAATATAAAAGCTCGTTCCGTCTATTTCTATAGAGGTTCACATAACGGATTACAATTAAACGGTTTTCTACGATATAGGATAACTCAGTAAAGATTATGTTGCTTTTTGTCAAAAGTTTTATTTACATAACATAGTCACTAGAAATAAATGTAGCTCTGTAGCGAATCCAGTAAACGTCCTTAGGTGGGGCCCTGCGGGGTCCGGTCCCCCCGCGTGATCCCCTCGCCCTGACCCTTCCTTTAGTTATCTAGAACATTTACATTACTGCAACGCTAACAGAGTCGCGATGTATGAACAAGCCTGTCTCAGCCCTCGTGATAGATTTCCTTGCCATTTCCAGACTTTAAAATGTGTCAAAAATGCAGTAAGAGCTTAATACTTTTTTATCTCCATAACTATTAACTGGATGAAAGACCAAATTCCGCTCAAGAGATTTGGTTTGACAAAGTCTGACAAAATTGGCATATAATTAAATCTATCATGGTGGGGTCTGAGGCAGGGTTACTCACAGTCGCGATAAGATGATTAACAACTAAATAAAGTTAAAATTGTAAAAAATTGAATTGAAATGATAATTATCTATAGAGCTCATAATCTAATACGACCGCGATCTCAGATATTAAACAAATTGGAGTGGCGAGTTTACAAACAATTAATTTAATTTGTTATTGCTTTAAGAATTTATTTTTAGCTAATGGAGGTCTATTTAGTAACTAATGATCGATGGTGTTATATTTAAAATGATCTGTATATATATTTATGCATATATTTTTTTTTGTTGTGGTCTCTCATTTATTACTAACATGTAAATAACGAAGCTTATATTTGTCAACCGTCCAATGAAAGAGCTCAGTACTTTCTTATTGCTAGAACTCTGTAGTAGTTTAGGAAGTTTGTTTTAGTTTGTATGTATTTTGTATTTTATTAAAGGCACTTGCCCAGCAAAAAAGTCTTCACAGGATAGGTGACACATTCTAAGAATCGGTTAACAAAATCTAGTTATCCACTAAACATTGACATATAATTAAATCCATCATGGGGACTGAGACGGGGTTACCAACGTAGTCGCGACAAGATGATTAACAACTAAATAAAGTTAAAATTGTAAAAAATTGAATTGAAATAAAAATGATCAATCAAATTTATTATCTAATACGACCGACTTCAGATATTGACCATTGATTGGTTTGCAAATATTTTTTTATTGCTTTAAGAATTTATTTATTTTATCAGCTACCGAAGGTCTATTTAGTGAAGAACGGTGGTGTTATATTTAAAACGATTTGTACACAGTTATTTACGAATAGCTATTTAATTATTTTGGTGTTGTGGTCATTTATTTACTACTAACATGTATATAACTATAAACCTGATATAAAAATAATTCAAAAAGAATTCTTTTTTCGTCAAATTCAGCCAAAAGAATTATGATAATATTTTCTGAACAAAACAACAACAATCACGCATAATTATCATTAATATACTATGTATATCAATAAATAATCTGTTTATTGCTTGTCGTTTACAATAAGCCAAAATATTCAAGAGAATTCATTACATGCTGTCAATTACATAAGAAGATATTTGAAGAATAATAGAAAACCATAAACAGTGCATACTGTAAGTAACAGAATATAGTCACGATATTACCAGAAAACGGGTCGCGGCTTTAAACTATGTCATTATAGGTTACAATTTAAACTATCTAACTCCATATTGTTACAGGATCCTCGGTTACAATGTGATAACATACAAAAATATTACAAATATACTGTGTTGTATTTTTTAAAATTAGAATTCATAAATAAGAAATGTACAGCCAAAATAGTTTAACATCACTATAGTAAATATTTCTTCGTTACGAAGTCATGCATAGAAGCAAATTTAGATCGTTTTTAAAAAATATGATACATCAAGCGATGCGCTGGTGATCCGGAGGCGTCCGGTGCGACGGCGCGGCGCTTACGCTAGGAAGGAATACGAGGGTTGCGGCGCGCGCCTGTCTGGCTCCATCTCGAGTCCTTCAACTCGAGCCGAGCCAAGAGTTACTTTAACCCTTATCAAAATATTCACACTTTATTTCACACTTCGTCTCAATTATGTAACATAATCGGTTACAACATCACACAATGCTTACCCAATGAAAATAGTCCTGGATGTTATAATATGGGATCTGAACTGATAAATGGAAACAGGTTTCATTTAGACGCTGACGTCGTACGTCAAAGTTATATGTTGTTTAGAGTTTAGTTACGAAATATTAAGTGAAAATGTTTGTTTCGTACATTGACGTAATTCTAGAAGTTTTGCTATAAAACCACCCAGAAAGCAATATACTATTTATGTTGATTTTATGTCTCTTATTGCGGAAGTTTTTTTCGCACTGTTTCTTCCGTCAATAAAAAAATATCATATAACATTTTTTATAAAAATGCCTGCTGCTGCATGCATCCGACATGCTGTGCCAGATAATGAGAAATGATTATCATACTTTATTTCCATTCGATTAAGGGTTAACAATAACTGGATGTTACATAAGTTGCTACGATTAAGGGATATACCACGCGTAAAGTGAACGAAACCCAAGATAATAATTGGGGTGTTCATCGAGTATTTGTCTAGTGTTAGATTTAATGAAATTTATGTCAAAATAAATAAATATTGTTAATTATAATTTCTTATGTCAATTTAGCTTGAAAACAATCTAATAAATAATATTGGCAATTTTCCAGTCACAGTACGCATGGTTTCACACCTTAGTATATAAAAATATAAAGTATGTTATATTGATTAGGATCGGTAGAGATGTTGGGCGAGGGCGCGGGGAAGTGTGACGCTGGCGGGAGCTGGCGCGGGCTGCGACGCGCGGGGGGGCGCGGCGGCGGGCGCGGCGGAGGCGCCGCCGCGGCCACGCGCCCGCGTCAGTCTTCGCTGCACGAGTCTTCGTTGTCCGCCTCCTTGATGTTCGTGAAGAATGACGTCAGCGCCATCATCATCACACCTGCTCAACAACCACAGAGTAAATACATGAGAAGGATATCCCCGAAGATTTGTCGCTGTCACAGAAAAAATACTTTTTATATTTAGAGAATGCAATATATATAATGCGGTATACGGAGATTTCACACTATTTTTACCCGACTACGTGCAAAATTAATCTTGCACAAAAAAAATGATCATGCTGCATGATCACGATTGATGAGGATGCGCGATCTCGCAAGATTTGCAAGAAATTCATATCCCCTGATCAATGTCAATCCGCGTCCGTGGTGTTCTTGCAGAAACAGGCGCTACGTGAATGTTCATACATATGCAGGGAATAAAGCCTTGTTTCCCCTCACAAGCGTTCAATTCCAAAACAAGGTTCACAAGTTGTGAGGATAGTCGGAACATGCCTGCAGAGATCTCAGAAAAGTCAGAATTGTCTTTATCCTTGATCCAAGAAAACTCGGACAAACGGGGACCTAAATAATGAAGAGTTTGACGGTAACTCTGTAGACGAATCTGAAGGTTTTGATTGTATTCTACCGAACAAGAATTAGAGAATAAGTTAGCTTTGAAAACTCGCCTGCAGGAGCGGCGTTCCCATGTAACTGGCACGAATTTTGACAAACTTGAAAAAAAAAAGAAATGTTTATTTTTGAACCAGGTGACACAAAGGTACAAAACCTACAGTTTGCGCAACAATCGCTATTATCGATAGTGCCAGCGAGTGTCGAGGCTGAAAGGGCTTTTTTCCGCCGCGGGTTACTTGGAGCCGATTAGCAGACGATACTCTTGTGTCTAGACGTGTTGTTTTTTAAGAAGCTACTTTCAAAACAGTAATTTTTTTAAATAAATAATTGAGTACTTATGTTTTTATTTAATTTTCTGAGCATATGTGATACGTTTTACAAGGTTTTCAATCAATATAGTCATAATTTTGATAAGTTTATAAAAAAAACGTAAATACTTAGTGATTCATTATTCCTTCCTATCCTATCCTGATTCCTGTACATCGCATAATTGCGTTGATCGTTTTTGAGCATTTTGACGTTTTGTACACGGGAAGGGGCTGACAATTCTAATGTAGGCAGATATTTAAACCCAATTAAACTTATTTAAAAAATAAACAAATCCTATTCTATGAATTAAATAATTATGATTTTACATATTGAAATTCATAAGGATATTGCATATTTTCTATACTGTCATATATCTATTGTGAAAATATGCAAGAAATGCAAATTGTGATACTGTAAGACCCAACACAATGTCCAATGCAGATTACATTGAGGATAAATAAATAATAAGAACGCACCTCTGCCTTCCGGATCCTTGTCAGATTTCTCCCATGCCAAAAACCCTTCTAAAGAGATTAGATATTGTTCATGTAAATATTGGAATATCTCTAATGTTAACCCTGGAAAGAAACGAAAAAAAAAACATTATTATCACAAAGAGAAACATGAGATGTACAATTATCAAAACAGAATATTTATAGCATAACATAATTTGTTATATTTTTATTTTATTTTTTGGTCGCAGTTTGCTAGTTTGTTAGTTTGTTTTGATTGTGCCGCGCAATCGAAATAAAAAGGTACAGACAAATAAACAGAGTACCTTGCTTTTGATTGGATTGTTGGGGGCAAACAGAGTACACGGTTGAATTCGGTTTTGTACAGAACGAAAATTTACCTAATGTACTTCTTTTAGAATTACCACCTCGCCATACTATCGGATCAAAATGTCGTTTTTTCTTACCTTGTGGGTGTTCTAGCCTATGTATTAAGTGTTGAATGCCAACTAGGCAACTGGCTTCCCTGGACTCTTTAGATTCGCCAAAGTCGTGGATTAGGCTCGCATACTTGCTCATGCGGTCTTGGTTGAAGTGAGGGGAGTCGCGCCTCTCGGTCTCGAACAGTGCATGTTCGCATATCGCTTGAATTAGGGCTTTCATGAACCAGTCATCATGCGAATCCTTGCCAAGTTTATCCTGGAAATATAATTATTTCTAAGAATGCTGACAGATGCCTTATATGAAAAAAGTTTAATGGTCACAAGAACACATATCAAGTTCGTTAGGTTATGTTGGAACAATAATGGTTCATCAAGCAAAATTGCCATAATATTCACCTGGACCCAGCCCTTTATGCAGTCGCAAGACTCTTCAGCGTTCATTAGCTGAAGTAATCTGGTTTGTGTTTCTTCAGGAGTTAATTTCTTTGTTGATTCATCACTTTGTTTTTCATTCACATCTGACTCAAGGAATTGGAACTTGTTATCTTCTATCCATTTCTGCACCTGAATACAAGATAATTATAATATAAGTTTTGAATGCATAACGCAAAAAAAAACGTCTTTTTTTAAAGTTTTCGTTGACAGTAAAGCCACAAAATAAAAATGAAATTATGTGCTTTCCATATTAAAAATAATCTTAAGAATAGTTTTAAATTTTAAAAAAATCTTATATGTTTTTGTTCTTTTTTTACCTGATCATCTGTCATCCATTTGTTTAATTGCAATCCTGATTCTTGCCATTTGTTTTTAACAAAAGTGGGTCCCATACTTTCGTTAATATTACTTATTATGGCTTTTAGAAGCAGGTGTCCATGATTGGCGGCGATTATGCTCTCACTAATATTAAATGCCTGTACTAATGTGATATGCTGAAAATAAAATTTGAAAGTTCATATATTATAAGATAAAATAAATAAAGAGTACATTGCTAGTACAAAGTACCATTGCTATGTACTTTCATGTCATCAACGCTGAGAAACATTATAAATATTCTTCATCACGAAGACTTCGTGAACCAGAATATGTATTTAAATCAATTTTGAAAAAAAAGGTTTCATGTGCCTTTTCTTCTTAGCACGGCAGTATTATTGTCTTTAAATTAAAAATAAATCTTGTATTTGCCCACATCCAGCGTGGCGTCGCGTAGCGCTTACATTTAATACTTTTAATGGAATTAGACTTGTGACGTAATAACAATTACCTTCTTCTCAATTTGAGGCGCAACAATTTTTCCTAAGTATTCATATAACATGGGTATATCGATGTAGAGATCAGGCGCGAATTCGAAAGTCTCTTTTATGCCTAAAAGGAAATTGTCTGCAGCAATTGTACCAGTGGATACTAAATGCAAAAGTGATTTTGCAACCAATGCCACCTCCTTTGCTGTCCTGAAAGTCAAAATATAAGATATTAATCGTAAACTAGTTTTACTAAATCAATAAAAAACAAATTTGAAACATTTACTTCCCGATTTAAAATATATGATTTCATATAAAGTTATATTAAAAGATCATCACAAATTCAAAAACTTATGCCATTCGATATGCCAGTGAGAATTTACAACTAAAGTGGGATCCGGACCAACCAAAAATAGATAATTACTTTTCTAGTATAACGTTGAGGATTTCGCTAACAACAGCCGCGTGGTATTGCGGCGGGAAGAGATGCTTCACGTCATGTACGAGTTCATCGTTGTCCGTATTGATTAGGCACAGGTCGATCGTGGACTTGACGTATTTCCTCATCTTTTCATCAGTGATGGGTTCTTGCGGCACGGCCGGCGGAGCTGCTGCGGGCGCCTCGGGCGCCGGTGGTGGCGTGGCCGGCGCGCTGCTCTGGCTCTTAGTGTCAGAGAAGGACCTAGCTACGCCCACAGAGCCGGACCGGCTGCTACCGCTGTTCACATCTGCAAGACATACACCTCATTTACCACCGCTTATCTATACCCGAACCGCACTATGAAGCATTCCGACTGATACAATAAACTTGTAAAAAGCCGAATGAGACCATTTTTATTCGAAATTGTTCTTGAAACATGCAGATGTTTCAAGCTACACTATTACCGTAGAGAAATAATACTAAGTTCGAATGTCCATAGATAGAACATTGTAACCCGATTGTAGTACTGGATAAGGACGTTAGATGTCGCTAGTCTTTTAAACTGCGACATGATCGTCATAATTTCGGCTTGAATTGAAATTGAAACCCAAGTATTTACCCTAGTATATACCCATTAGTCATTCGTAATGGTAAGAAGAAAAAAACGCTAGCTGTATTGAATATTTTTGCATTAGTATGTACAATCAGTAAAATTCGTAATTTTATATTTTATTTGCAAAATACGCTAGGTTCTCAAGAGATGGCGTTGAAAACATTATTTATGAGAACATATATTTCACGTGGATTTATTTTTGCAATCTAATTTCACTAAACCTCAAATTATGGACATATACCAATATGTTTCTATTATGTAACATATTTTCATCTGCTTTTATTGAGTTTTGGACATTAGCTGACTAAAAACGTAAGCGTCGCCTAGTTTTAAGCAGATTTTTCGGAGGTACGATTTCTTGTATGAGATTGTCATTCTTCTCATGTAGTATTTCTTTGCTCTTACGTTACAAAAATAGCAAAAGTAATCAAGAGTTAACAGTTCTCATTCAGCTTTTGAAATGTTATAACTAGTTTGTCTAGCTGTCAAAAAGCTTCTTAACGTGGCTCGAGTGTAATCAAGTGTCAACTCATCCTGAAATATTACTTACTGAAGTCTGATCTGGAATTAAACGTCGACCTCTCGACAGATACTCCCTTAGGCTGATAAGTAGGCATCATATCACGGTTTGCTGAAAACATGTCTACGCATTATTTTACGATAATCCAAGCTGTTCTTAAAGAGCATCGTTTTGTTATGTTAAATATATTAAGATGCAACTCGCCTCTGAGAGAAGTGGGATCAGTTTGAACGTTCTCTAAGACACTGTACATGTTTTTGGTAATACTGATTTGAGAATTGCTAGCAGCTGGAACTTGATGTGCGTTTGTACGTGATCCCTGATTCCAGGCAGATTGATGAGGCGCCAATTTTATGTTGTTCAAATTCTGAAAACAAATCATAATTGTAATAAATCCTAAACAGACTGGAGTGACGGAAGGCAAACAGTTGTTAGGTTTATAGTGTTTTGGATTAAAGGTCAATGTTTACAGCGATATTACTGGGCATAGACATTTAACATCTCATCTCAGGGTTACGAGTGCAGTGCATTGCCTCGCATTGTATTGAGATGTTTAAGTTATAAATTCTTGGGAGCACTGAACAAGCATACCGCTTACCATCAGGCGGGAAAGTTGCTCAACTCGTCACTCAATTTCATAAATAAAAATGTACTCATTTCATGATTCTATTCTGCTTAAAAAAGGTACTCATTTCATTATTCTATTCTGTTTAGTAATAAATGACGCAGAACTCATTACATCATAGATTTTGTAACTGCATAACATTATCTACATACAAGTTTAGTAAATGCAAATGCCCATATCATTCCATCACGCAAGGCAAAACTCTACCTAAGTTAAATATCAATCAGTCATAATTTTATCTGAGGTTGTTGTTGATAACGGCGATAAATCATCAGTATTACTCGTACATTTTCAAATTAAACAAGGTCATGATTTTTTGCGCGAACGCGTTGTTTTTATTGAATCTTTAGGTAAAGGAAACTAAATTATAAAACTTCTGGTCTAAATCTATATATTATATACGGGGTTATATGGAAAGGGTATGCTAAGCCAAAATGGGCTCAAAGTACTCAAAGATTGTGAACAACTTTCACTATGGGACCAACCCTGATATCGAGAAGAGAAAAAAAAAACAGCTGTTCCATACATTTTGTCTAGTGTCATTGACATTTTTCTACGGAACAGCTGATTTTTTCTCTCGTTTTCAGGTTTGTTCCCTTAGTAAAAGTTGTTCATAATGATGAGTACTATGAGCCCTCTTTTTTGCTTAGCATACAACCTTTCCTAATAACCCTGTATAAAATTCGATGTGTGTATGTATGTGGACTCTAAAACAGCTGGACCAATTTTGATAAAATTTTCAGTCAACCTTTCCTAATAACCCTGTATAAAAATCGATGTGTGTATGTATGTGGACTCTAAAACAGCTGGACCGATTTTGATAAAATGTTCAGTCAAGCTTGAGATTAGCCCAGCGGGTGATCCTGTGAAGTTTGGTACCCGTGCAAAGCCGGTTGCTGGTGTCAAAAAAATTACATTATAATATTTTGTAAGCGACTATCGACTTTACACGACAATCCAAGTTAAAATCTTTGGAACCGCATTCATAATGAAAATAGTTGCGATTTGCTTTCGATGCAGATTGTGACTTAATAATTTCTGCAAACCTATAATAATTAGTTATTTTTTACCAGCACATGGAATAAATATACATTCACAGGCTCTGACGTAACCGCGTCTATCGATGTGATGGTTAACTATTGGCACATAATATATATCTACTTAGTAATTACTGAACTAAGTATCCCGCGCGTTGACAACACGAAGACACTTATCAGCAAGCACCAAGTTCACAGGTTAAGCTTTGTGATAAGACAGGAGAGTATAGTTGGTAGGGATGCGCGCGTTTGATTTTAGTAATAACCTTAGTTTACAGTTTATATAAACATAAGTTTTACCATTACCTACCAAATTGGTCTAAATTGTAATAAATCGAAATTTAAATTTTAAAATTAAAACGCTTTTAAACAAAATAAATAATAATAATTATACCTACGGCAGGAAGACGTTAGTACCCAAAATACAGAATATCTTGTTCGGGTGCTAACACTCCATAAATAGCTTCATATACACCTACCTAATAAGCTAATGTTTAATTTTAGAAGTTTAGTGTACAGTTACTACTGTGTGTAATATTGATCAGTGGTGTACAGTGTACACTTTGCACACCACTTCTCAAATCATAGCATTTGCAAGGGATAGGATATTGCGTGACCTTCATTAGTTATGTAGATTAAAAATCATATTTTGAGATATGTTTTTTCGGTTCTTTTTACTAGTATTGCATAGCGGGAAAACATGATTACATGATATTATTTACAAACATTTTTCTCTCGAAACCTCTAGTGTATATTCAAGTGATTTTTAAACTAATAGTAAGGTAATATTAATATCTAGGTTTGAATGGAACATAATTTCGACAGATTTACTGGTTTAGATGTAACTAGCTGCGCCCCGCGGTTTCACCCGCTATTCTACAGAAACCGAATATTTTTCCGGGATAAAAGTAGCCTATTTGTTAACCCAGGGTGCAAGCTACCTCCATATTTCATTCAAATCCGTTCAGCCGTTACAGAGTTGAACGGAAACAAACACACTTACATACTTACCTACTTACACACAAACTTTCGCATTTATAATATTAGTGTGATGAGCAATTATCTGGTTTTTTGACTAACGCGCGTTAAGCCGAGATGGCTTAAGCGAATGTCACTTAAGTGTCACGGTTGCCCATACCAGTTCATTGGCAACCAGTTTTTTTTCCGCACTTCAACCATGAGTAGCTATGCACTGCTCTCGTCACCCTGACATATTACATGTTCAATCTCTTTTAAGCCCAGTAAATTACGCTGGAAACATTGCCCTTTAAACCAGAACACAGTAATGTTTGCACACTACTGCTTCGCGGTTGACTAACTGGCAATGGTGCGGTACTTCCCCATGCGCACTCAGCACCGCTACAAAAAATCCGAATCCGTTTGAAATGATTCGATCGACTATAATTGGATACTGATAAGCAATAACATGTCAACCCACAAAATAAAATAAAAATTGTTAATGATTCAGAACGCTTCTTTGTCAGCCATAGAAGCGTTCTGTATCAATAACAAAAAAACTTTTTTTTTTTTGTGGGTTGACATGTTATTGCTTATCAGTATCCAATTGCGGTCAAATTTAGTAATTTTAGTATTATATGAAAATTGAGTATTACGTTTGGTACAATTTACTACTATAAAATGAAGCCTATGACACTCCGGACAAAGAGGGATCGTACGAAACCCCGGTTGTCAAAATCGGTCAAGCCGTTTAGGCTACAGGACGTCATATAGAAACACACCAAAATACTTACATACACCCCAAAAGCATTACCCTCCTTCTTGGGCAGGTACAAACGGAAAAACTGAAAATATCTCTATCCCGCAATGTTTGGGGACCTTACCTTTTGCGTGACCGCTTTGAGCTTAGATGTATCGACAGGGAAAGTGGTGGGCCTTTGGGTCTTCCACGCGTTGTCCATGAATGAATTGTTCTGTCTTCTGCTGTCGCCGCCGCGCTTGCCGCGGCCGCCATCGTCGCGACGGAAGCCGCCGCCACCACCTCCGCCTCCCATCGGACCAGAGTTCATCAACTACAACAACATTCATCGATATTCAACACACAAACAATTATGAAGCTATATTGAAAAAAAAAGGGGTTTTTCTATTTCATGGACCTGATTAACCATTAGATCTTATGTTGAGGTATATGATTTTTTGGTTCTATGAACTAGTACAGACGAACAGAGAAGACACGATTATTATGATAGATTTAGATTTAGATTAATAGATCAGAAAATCATAGAAAAACCATCGAATTACATCTCTGAACGCCTATTGCATATTCAGTGATTATAACACTAGTAGTAAGTCAATAATAATATCTAGGATAGCATAGCATAACAGAATTTTGATTAGATTTCCTGGTTTAGTTGTAATTAGAAATTATCTGGGTTTTTTTACTAGCGCGCGCTAAAGCCATTAATAAGAACTATGGAAATATGGGGACTTCATACTTTTATATGGAGATTGTGGCCAGAATAATAATAGTATCTCCAGGTAACGGAATACATCGGCGTAATATAAGTATTAAGGTTGGTTTATTAAGAAAGATATGAAAAAAATGAATCTTTAAAAAATCCCCTTAAATATGAATGAATTGCACAAGGTTCACGATAATTATGTATTTAATTGTATGGGGAAAACAGTCCTACGCTTTTCAAGCGGTTTATCTAGACTATCGTTATTGCAAAACAGCCTAGAACCGGACTCTTGGGGTAAAAAAAAATCAGTATCTGTTCTTACACGGTTCACAGCTAGACGATGCCGTAACGATGTTAGTGTTGCGGTATAGTTTTATAGAATTAATTCTAAACCGGTTCATTTGAGGCGTAGGCGATCCGGTCCGTAGTTGATAATGTCTGCTGCACCATGCATGACCATTTGCAGAGTGAAAGGGATCGTCCAAAGTGCAAAGTTCGAGGGTGCGTGGTCACTGCATGTTTTTCTAAACATCTTATTATTTTGAAGGGGTGTGGGATGCCCAACTAATGTGCAACTGTAGTTAAAACCCTTACTTTATTAGTACTGTAGCTTACGCAGGCGAAGCCGCACGGACAAGCTATACATTTTATATATAGATAACTAGCCTTGAAGAAAGTACTTTGTATTACATAAGAGGATACTAGGCCAACCGAGTATACATAAACGAATAGTTCGCACCAAACTGAGACCTCGCAACCCCTTTACCTTAACAATCCCTGGACCGATTTTGCTCATATTTACATCTTATAAATCGTGTTGAAATGAACTGCTTGCCAACAAAATTGATTGAAGATCGGACCAACCCGGATCGGATCGATTGGTTCTCAAGATATCGTCGGACTATATACACGCAAACATACACACGAATACTAGAAAATCAAACAAGGGAAACTGGTCTAAAATTAAGTTACAAGATTTGACCTCAACATAAATACATACAAACATCGCAAGTTAAATAAAAGCTTGTAAAATAGGTCATGGAATTTCGCTTATTACACAATTGCCACAGATCACACTCTAGATTCTGCATATAGGACGCTCGCACCACGCATCAGTTTAAATACACTTATAAGAAATTACTGATTGGTTGATTGTTAGGCGCGAGTAGGCGTAACCTTGAGATAGCCAATGAGAACGCTTGGTCGCTCTTCCCGCGACTCGCGCCGCGCCTCAAACTTTGGTGACTTTTTGTAGGAACAACGAATCTCGTAATGCGGTATCTAGTGTGATCTGTGACCATTGCCATCAAATCAATTATTTTGTATCCTAATTATAATAGAAGTGACAATGATAGTGGTGAAACTAAATTATGTAAACAGTACACTTATAAAGTTATACGTACCTCAATGTGGCGCTGTTGTTGCTCTGCCTCCTTCTGGATTTGATCCATCATCTTGGGTTGAGAATCTACCACACTCTTCAACACCCATTTCCTCCTCCTAAGCGCGATTACATCTTGAATCATAAACTTGACACGACTGCTTATCTTGTTGGATTTTCGGTCGACAATCTCCTGCATTTTCTTGAAAATGTTGTCGAGCTGACTCGTCTCTTCGTTTTCGATCTGTTCGCCGATAGTCGTGAGTAGCTTGCAGAGGCATTCAAGCTTCTCCTCTTCCAGTTTCTCGATCAAGTGTTTCATACAATAATCCATAATTTTACACGTCAACATCTTCAGTTTGTATAGTTCACCTACGAATAAAAAATAAGACCCATTCAGAGTTCTCATTCATTCAGACTATTGAAATCATATAGTAATAGGGGAAATGACCAGTCGCTTCATAAACGCAGATTTATTAGGTTTTGAATTCGCCCAACGCAAAGCCCGCCTTCAACGGATAGTATTTTATAACACAATGACATAAATTGCACTTTAGCATTTGTTTAATGGCTAGTTTACCATCATACAAGGGTAAATATATAAATTATTATTTCGCAAATGCAGTAACACACTGGGGCTAATTGGATTAAAACGGTACTACATCGTTAGACATTCGAAACTCAAAATATTTCTAAGTAATTCATATATTTACTTACCAATAAATCTGATGTTTCCAACCGACCTCATTCTCAAACGCCTGTTCTCTTCGTTGATCATCAACTGAAGTTCCTTCTTCCTAGTCTGAAAAAAACAACAACATTATTCTTGTAGTTCAGTTATGAAACATCGTAAGGCCGCGTATTGATTCATGTATTGACGATTCACGGGGGTATGTCCTAAAACTGCGAGGACTAAGAGGACGGGCAGTAGCGTCCTCTTAGTTAAGGATAATCTCTCCGCGACCCCTAGCCGCCTACTAAGCGTAGGTTCAGTGTGGCGCTCCGAGGGTGATGATGATTATCTAGAACAGTGCTCACTATTTTCGAAAACATGGACTAATTGCCTAGATAAACCTAATATAGGTTTTAAGGCAATAACTAAAAACTTATTGTAAATTTTCTGTATTAATTAATAAACTAACAAAAAAATAATGGCCTGAGAAATATGACATGACACCTTTTAGACTATTTTAAATGAATGGCACGTTACTTACGGGATCTGTGCACTCAGCCTGTTCCTTTTCCAATTTCACCAGGTGTGCGTCGGTTTTATTGGTTTCAAATTGATTTTGGCATTTGTTGATGATCAGGGCCCTGAAGTTTACGCACTGATCGGGGTGCGTGGCATTATCGGCAGGTACCTGAAATTCAATTTCGGTTTAGCGTTTGGATTCTAATATGACCTACCGCTATTCTTCTAAGCTGAGATAAATTAACAAGCATTTAGTATTTTGTTTACCTTTAGCATGGATAGTTTATTGCACATAGCTGCATAAGCTTCGGAGAAGTTTGGCTCATCAATAGCCTTTTCAAATATCAAGTCGATTACACCTTCGAGGCGTTTTTGGGTGTTGATCTCAAGATTCTTCACTTTATCAAGTAAAGTTTCGAACTTTTGGGGCGTAAGTTTGTTCAAAATACCCCTGAACTGCTTGTACACCTCCTAGAAGACAAACATCAGTTTTAGCTACAAAATGCAGCTATTAAGAGGATAGTCCTGCCGCGAGGTTTTGGAGCATTCGATATTTCAAATTGTATAGCTGTCGCTCTGTTTCTCGTGCGTGCGATAGATAGAGTTAGTAAATTTTCAAAACTTTTTTAAAAAAAATAGTAGTCTGTTCCCCTAAATCTTAACATTCTTTTGTTTTTGGTATCAATGGCTTGGATAAACTATAATCTATGCAAATATTTTTTGTTTTTTCAAAAAATGTTTATGGTATTCTAATAATTTCTTCTAATAATTCATTTCTTCGTAGCATTTTCGACGCAAATAAATGTCACTTTAATTGCTTATAACAACGAAGATATTGCGAAATAGAAACTACGTCAGTACAACAGTTATGCACGTCGTGCTTATGTTTGCAGTGTCACAAGTAGGCAGGTCGCGCGCAGCAGGCGTTTAAGATGTGCTGCTCCGCTCCAGGCGGCTTTCTATACAAATCTTGATACAATTAATAATCATCATAAATGGTACCTGGTTCTTTTGTTCTTCTTCCGACATAGCGTCTTTCCTGTTGAACCTAGTTGGTTTCCAGGCAGACTCAGATTCCTTGAGTTTTACTTCTTCACGCAGTGATAAAGAGAAGTGAATAACGGGTTTATGTAGACTGTTTCCACCTCCTGGTGCGGACAGCTTAACACTGCCCTTACCTACAAAAATTAAAATATGTCAAGACAGTAACACATATTTATGTACTACATAATGGTAACATATGTACACTACATACCAGTAACACATATATACTTCATAGCGGTACTGATGCTGTTGTACCGCTTTTCTAAACTTATCTTACAGCACTAATCTTAACCGAGTCTCTTTCATTTTATCACATCACTTAAATTATCAGCGTCTCTATTCCTTTAGTTATGTGTGAATAGAATGGCAATAATTTTAGGGCTGTCAAATTTAATTTAAAAATTGTTACAACAGAATCGACGTCATTGTCTATCATAATTCCAAAATTTTAAAACATTACCTCCTGTTGACACATTCTTCTTTGCATCGCGTGGAGTTGTATTTCTGGACCCGCTCATACTGCCGCCCTTAGCAAATGGAGGGAACAGTGAGTCGTTCATTGGCCTCAAGATAGGAGTGAACGACATAGGTTCCTGCATCGGTGCAGTCTAAAACATGAAACAACAATAATCAACCATTCTGCAATAAATATAATCAAATTTTTAATCAGACGAAGTAAACTGACAGGCGAAATTTCACTTTTTAAAAATAATGTTGCCAACTTTCAATTCGTAGTGATGACCTAGTTCACATTTCATCATTCAAAAGAACGGAACTATAGATTAAATTAATAGTCATCACTTGTAAATTAATTGTTTAAATAATGTATTAAGGAATAAGCATTCACTGCCATCATTTATGTAAGTGCCGCCATGACGTGACTTTAAATAATTGAATGAAATTTGAAATAAAATTAAATAGTTCACTGAACAGATATGAGTGAATGAACTAAGCCTATTTTTATTTCATGAAAAAGTGGCAGCACTCGTAATGTCTTTTTACTGTTTCATTAAAAATTCGACTATAAAGAAAAAATAATGTCCAGTACTTACCCTGATAACATTGCATGCTTCTAACAGAGGCGCATTAGGCTTATTCTTGGAAAGAGGGGCCTCCTTGATTTGCTTGAGCAATCCAATATCATAGGTTTTCTTGCCACTTTTGTTCAAGGGCGACCAGTGATCTAGAAAAATAAATGTATACTGACAATAATACACTAAACTTGTTTGCAAGTTTTTCATAGTCCTTGCTAAAGGAAGCTATCCATCGTAGCCACGGCCCAGCAAAGACCAGCAGGTTGGACCGCAGAGGCGTATTTCTTTTGCAATAATGCCAGTGATCTACTCGTCTTGGTTAAACCGCAGAGACAGCGGCTTGAGCCTATATAGCCTCCTTTAACAGTTAAATTAATCTCGCGTCCTGTCGCGAATGAAAAACGATAATGAAACATGTTAAAATCTATAATAAAGAAAATAGTAATTCCATTCTCACTGATATTAAAATTATAGATGATGTGAACGAAAGAGCGCGATAACTTCTTAAACAAGCCGCCAGATTACTTACCATCGGTATACTTATATTTAGGCACGAAGACGGGTGGCGTTGACGGCGCCATCGGCGTGGCAGGTTCTTCGACCGGCTTCTCCTCTTGTTTCTCCTCGGGCACTTCTGGGGGCTTGGCCTCGACCTCCTCAGCTTTAGTGACATTTTCCTCTTCTACATTAACTACTTTATCAGTCTCATTTTTTCCATTCTCACACGACTCAGTTTCCTTCACAGTTACTTCATAGTTGGCTGCGGTGCCCGCCATCTTCGCAGATATCTCACTACTATTCTTTACAGCTTTCTCATTCTTATTAAAATCTTCCTTTACGATCTCGGTTACTTCAGTGGTATTCCCATTGGCAGTGTCTGAATCTTTAAAACAAAAGTTTCATGTGTCTACTACCTATCATGATCTCAAATATGACAATTGTGTTCAGGTAAGGCAATGTGCAATCAAATACAAATACAATAGGATCAGAATAAGCTATCTATACACTAATACTAACCTGTTGTTTGATTGTTAAGGTTAATATCTTTCATTTTAGGTTCAGATTGATGAGTACGACAAACGCTTGATATGCTCTGTGTTAACTTGGCTTGCGCTTCAAATGCACTAGATTTCCGTTCAGGTATTGTATCAGTGCCTTGGATCTCCCTGGCAACTTTTTCAATGCTCGCAGACAATAATTCTGTTGGAGTAAGGTGATGGTCTTGTACATGCACATGCGGCTTTTTAGTCGGCTCTACTTTAGCCGTGGCCGTTATAACAGAGGGTATATGCTCTCCTGTTGGTACCGATTGTTTTATATTCAATTTTTTCGTTACATCTGCACCTGAATGTTGATTGTATTGACTAGTTGATATGCTGATAGCTTGTTGGAAGCTATCAACTGAACTAATCGCTGTAAGAGAATAATATAATTATATAAATATTTGTGTTTAGAGCCTGAGTTGTTAAACTGCATAATTTTAAAATGAGTGTGTCAATAGGATGTATGATATTAATGTCAAAGAACTACTTTAGAACTAGGTCTCAATGGCATAAGTTATAAGTTTACTATATACCATGTAGACTACCACAATATTGTTCGACAAGGCTGACCAAGAAATTTACCACCTTGTTACATTTGTATGATTGATTTAGTTCATTTTTATCAAATAACACTATAGAATTTAAGAAAATAATATAAGGTGTTTTAATGGGATGTTAAAAATGTTTTAGCTGACATTTAATATAAACAATCAATACAGTATGTCAAATGAAATATTTAATAAAGATAAAGCACATCTAATAAACTCAAAATGGAAAAAAAAAATTGAAAAACATCAAATATATTGAATGTTGTATTTATAAAAATATCTAATTTCAAAAGCATTAATTGGTGTGTGGTGTGTTTAAATGGCTTTTTTTAAAATCTTAACGGGTATCCACTGTTCAGTAATGAGTGGATAATTTAGCGGTTGCACTCTAAGACCTTAAAACTACCCAGAAACAGAAATAATAATGTCAAATATCCACCCAGTTTTTGAATAGTCTTTTCCAAAAAATATTGATGCTCGTTCTGATACAGAGACCAAAAATCTGTTAATATTTCTTTTGCTGAATTAAAATCTGTTTTACAATACAAATTGCACTCTAAGTATTGTTTGTAGTGTGCAATGAAGTAATATTGCAATTATTCATTGACCATGAAAAAATCCTGTATTTTAATAAAGATATTTCATTTACAATACAAAATGAATCTTAAGTTTTATTCATCATGTGCAATGAAGTAATGTTGCTGTTATTCATTGGCCATAATTTTTTTAATAAAAACAAAGTGGTTAAATCCTCTGATCATGATAGTTAATTAATAATATCAAATGTCAATTTGATCAAGCGGGATATCAATATTACAATGAAAGGTCATGGTCTCAGCAATTCAAAACTATTTTTATTTTTTAATTATTATTGTTCTGCGATTTTCACTTTTAACTTGTGGGTAGATTAAATTAATTTAGGCAAGTAGAGCAAGGAAAAGTTATTTGTACAAGTAAAATGAAGTAAAACCACAATAACTATTTAGAATTAGATTATCACAAATTGCTACCTGTCTATCCCTATTATTTACAGTAAATAGACAAGTGAGCCGTATGCAATATGTATGTGAACAGGTCTTTATGTTGTAAGTATTAATGAAATTTTTTATTGACGAGAAATTGTTATAGTTCTGTCAGGTATATTGCAAAAGGGTGAGACGACCATGTGCCCCATCAGTCTTTTGATGAGACTTCTTGGTGCGGTTGAATAGTTTTGAGCATTTTTTGTAAATTAGTTGTACTCTCTCAGACAAGCCAGCCTCTGCAACAGTTCTGCCTCTGCCAAACATGTGCATGTTTTTACCAGGAAATCGTGTACTTTGGAAACCAAAAAAATAGTTTTTTAACCCTTCATCATTCATCAATGTTATTACATTATTTAGCAATCTGGTAAATAATAATCTTTACCAACCATACCTAGACCCGTTTTTAAGTGTCTCTATAGTATCAGTACCAAATAGAGCCAGAGACAGGTATCCATGATACATTCTGATACATTCAGATTTGTGAAAGTCAGGGGTGGCGTTTTATGTAAGTTAAGGAAAACAAATTATTATAATTTAGAAACAGATTTGTGAAAGTCAGAATTGGCTATCTATTTATGGTAAGAAAAACTTATAGCTACCTTCTGAAACTACCTATCTGAAAATTTTAATACCATACTCATATGTAGATAAAGCAAAAAGAGAAACATTGAACAAAAAGGCTAATAATCCGAGTAATAGTGAATCACAGAAACATGGGGGTAGGTTCACCACAATCCAGCTGTACCTATCCCAGCAGAGAAGCTGTAAATAAGTTTAAGAAGTATTTTTAATTAAAATATGGTGATGACGACAAAATCGAATACATTATCGTGAAGCAAAATGTCGAACTCGGACTTGATCCGCGTAAGTAACAGTAGGTATGGCCGACAGATTGAAATTTGGGTATGATTGGGGCAAGAAGCAAGAGGACACGTAGATAATTTTTGTTGGTCATTGATTTTGCATCACGAATAGCACTTCTTTTGAACCAAGTTCGATTTCTAAAAATAGAGACGTGAGGTATTTCCACGTGGGAGTTCTCGCTCGTACCTGAATATCACTTTACTGTGGCACTGATAACTAAATTATATCACAGTTTCCAAATGAATAAAAATTTAAATGTACGAAACTATATTACAATACGATAACTTTGTAATAAAATATGGTAAAAGAAAGTTCTACTAGCCGAAAGGTCACTCAAGGATCTAGAATGTCTGACTTTTATCACTCTTTGCACTTGAACCACAATACTTAGTTTATAACTTAATTAAAAATGTATAACTAAAAATGCTATATTAGATCGATTCAGATGTAAAAAATGATTTAAACATAGATTTAAAATTAAAACGCAGCCATACTCAAAGTGACTGTGAAGTAAAAGCCGCCATGTTGGATTTCGTTCGTTCCATGCGGACAGGCGGTCAAAGAAGATAGTGTTGTGCGCAAGTCCGCTTTTGAACACGCCCGACCAAGTCGATCGATTGTATGATTTAGTGATACCATATTGAGAAAAATATTTATTACTAATACGAAACTAACCGAAGTTTATAGGGATTTTATTATAGGAATAATTACTAATTATATGCATCGATTTGTATAAATTATTATCGCAATTATAAAATATTTTCCCCCAATTATAAAAAATAATGTTTGAATATACCGATTCATACACATTTTTTTCTTTCAATGCGTCTTTCCTAAATCAGTGGCAGATGACATGATGCCGCAAAAAATGGTTACCGAATTTGATGAAATCTTATTTTTAGGCGATGAACGCCAAATTTACGCGAATTTATGTTCCCTACAGACTCAAAAACGGCTGGACCAATTTTAATGAAAATTTCAGGGAATCTTCCGATTAGCCCCGCGGCATCCCCGCGGGGCTAATCGGAAGATTCCCTTGAAATTGAATCCTTGAAATTTGGTATCTGTGCGAAACCGGGACGGCAGGTTTATCCCGTAACTTTGAAAGCGATAGTGATAGTGCGCGAGCGGGACCGCGCATAGTGCGACTAAGTTAGTACGAGCGGGATGGCATGCTCTCGCAATCAGAATCACGAACGTTTCAAGGTTAGAGGATAAGCCCGCAGGTCGCTAGTTTGTTCATGTAATTACTTGCGACGTAACGACATGGTTATATAACTGAACGCCTGGTTTATACGACGCGTGTCCAGAATACTAGCGTTTATCTGGCCCACTCTGTTGCCATTCAGAGTGGTAACGCCGCCAGCATAATAGGTACTTTAAAGAAATATATTGATTGAAGCTGTTTTAAATAATTGCAAATTATAATTTAATGTAATTCTAATAAAAAATAAAAATTGTAGCTAGGGCTGCGCAAATTAAATTAACTGTAGCGCCTTCTCTTGACAGCCTCGCTTGGGAACATTCACATTAAAGGAAGAAATGTATATGAAACAGCCTAAAGGTTTTCAGGACGTGACGAAACGAGTCTGCAAGCTAAACCGTAGCCTCTACGGACTGAAGCAAGCGCCGCTTTGTTGGAAGTTCTTAGAAAAATCTGACTTTCAATAGAACAGAGTGAAGCGAATCCATGCTTAAATGTTCGACAAGTTAGAGGTCAATATATCTGTGTCCTCTGCAGGCTGACGTCCATTAGCGGCGGATCGTGTCGGAACAGGCCGCGCCGCGGCGGACTGCCTTTGCAAATTTTGGTATCAGACGTGTTAATTTTTAATTTTTTACGCTATAATCAAGAGAACATGTGCGCGCGCATCCGCCTGCCTGCGTCGACTAGACGGGTCGGGGCGGGCCGCAGCGCACCGCCGACAAAAAAACGCCTGGTGAGCGAACCACAAATGCGTTGCGATTCGCCCCGATTCGTCGCTAGTGTACGATATTTCATACAAAACAACATAGGCAGGCGGATTTTTGCGTTGCGTAGCGATGCGGCCCGACCCGGGCCGCCTAGTGGACGCCAACCTTGACGTGAATGTGAAAGAAATGTCGAAACAATGGAATCTAGTGAATACGAACAACGAAATCAACAAATGTTCTTCGCTCCTTCAAAACTTAAGGAATATTGTGTACAAATTTCAGGTCTCTATCATAAGCGGCTTGGTCTGTGCATTGATTCTTAGAAAAGGTTTGTTCTTTTATATATATTATATAGTTTCGATATACGTCGCCCGGAGTGACATCTATATATCTATTTCATTATATCCCCGCGGGCTGACACGAACTGAATAAGTATTTCCAAACGATTAAGGTGCTTCGTTTGAGTCCGCTAGGTAGGTAGGCGCCAAGAGATGGCGCTGTCGTTGAAAACTCAATTGAGGTAATCTGCCCCAGTTTTAATTCACTTTGCGACCTCTTACTATTGTTATAAACACATCTCAAAAATAATAGAGCCCATTAATAGCTGCACTCGACTGAAAATTCAAATAATCTTCAACGCCTGTATGCACGCATGAACATTACGCACACATGCGAATTCAAAACGGTTACAAGCAAATACGAAATTTCGTTGCTCTGAATATCGTCTCGGTGGCCGAAGTCATCAGTTTGATTAGGTAGCGCTCGTGAGGTTCCGGGTTCGAACCCCTAAAATTAGGTAGTATTATTTTTTATAATTTAATTTCATAATTAATTAATTTAATTTAATTTAATTATTTAATTTAATTTTTAATTTTATAATCACATACATATTGTATAATATACTTAAATTGTGATATATTGTAATTTGACAAAAGAGTTATAAATAAACTTTTTCTTTCATTTAATTTCGAGAATACTATTTATTTTAATTTTTGCTGTGGGTTTCTTGACAAACAAACTTATTCAAAATTAGTAACGAAACTTATAAAAGTATATATCTACATAAACCTAATATTGTCACACAAATATTTAAAATGCGAAAGTTCGTGTGTAAGTGTGTAAGCATGTAAGTTTATGTTTTTTGTTATTTGGTGACGAGACGAGCAAGTCACTCAGCTGATGTTAAGCTTCACGCTTGCTCATAACAGTTCAGTGCCACCCAGAATTTTGAACCTCAACAGTTCAAAACCATGCGCGGCAATGCACTGCGCTCATTACTCTGAGATATTAGATGTTAAATCTCTGTGCCCAATAATTACGCTGGAAACATTGCCCTTCAATCCGGAACACAGTGATGTTTTGCACACTACTGCTTGACGATTGAATAACTGGGTCCCTGGAATAACCCCATATCGGGGGTTCTAAAGGCACCGAGTCTGGTACCTTCCGAACAAATTTTCCACTTTTTTTCGGTTTTTTTCAAATTAATTTCGAATTTTACATACCTAATACCTAATGAAATGACCTAATGAAATATGCAATACCCAAAAATGTTGTGTTTTCCGCGTCGATAGACATTATTCTGCGACTAAAAATATGGATTTTAGACCCGGGTTAGATTAATTTAGTCCATAGTAGGTATTGTTGTTTGTTATTTGTTATTTTGTGTGTACACAACACACAAAACTAACTAATAGGTAGGTACGTAGGTAGGTAGGTTTGTTGCTTGGAATATAATACCTACCTAGCCACCAGGCTAGGTAGGTATTATTAGTATAATGTGCATATTTTGATCGCGCAGCACGAAATATTCAAGATTTTCATATACCTCTATCTACCACCTTACCACCTACCTATATAGGTACCATACCTATATAGGTACCATACCTATACAAAAAATCTATTATTTCACTAAGAAGGAAGTTTTTCAGAATTTTTTCAATATTTTTCCCGGGATCAGTGAGCGTGCGCGCAACGAGATCATACATAAAAATGCATTCATCATCATTATTGAGGTGAATTTTTTTCCCGAAATTTTGCATTATTTTTCCTGGCAGCACTGATGGAGCGCGCACCGAGCCCCATACTCAGAAATGCTGAATTCCAACAAATTTTAGATATGGGGTTATTAGTTAGTCACACCAAAATGCGAAAGTTTGTGTGTATGTAAGTAGGTATGTTAGTATGTAAGTGTGTTTGTTCCCGTTCAAATCTGTAACAGCTGCACGGATTCTAATGCAATTTGGTATGGAGGTAGCCAAATTTAGGTATGGTAGCCTCCATTCCAAATCTCATCCAAATCCGTTCAGCCGTTACAGAGTTTATACCGCGGGTGAAACCGCGGGGCGTGGGTAATGGGTAAGAAATCTCGGTACGATATGGAACAGGCTGATGATGATGATGATGAATTTTAAATCTATGACCGAATCACATGCGAATTCAAAACGGTTACAAGCAAATACGAAATTGAGTACCCGATTTTCGGCATTCCACCTATCAGATCGACTGGCCGAGCGGTCGAGTGGACGGATTTTCATTATGCTTCGTTTTGTAGTGTGTATCAATGAGACGAAGGTCCCCGGATCGAATCCTCATTTGAAAATTACTGTTTTTGTAGATTTTTGTTCCTTTTGTGCTATTTTTTTACAGAATAAGTTATCAAACAACACAACAAACACCACACACAAAAATAACTAACTAACTAATAGGTAGGTACGTAGGTAGGTAGGTTTGTTGCTTGGTTGGTGGCTAGGTAGGTATTATTAGTATAATGTGCATATTTTGATCGCGCAGCACGAAATATTCAAGATTTTCATATACCTCTATCTACCACCTTACCACCTACCTATATAGGTACCATACCTATATAGGCACCTTTTACAAAAAATCTATTATTTCACTAAGAAGGAAGTTTTTCAGAATTTTTTCAATATTTTTCTCGGGATCAGTGAGCGTGCGCGCAACGAGATCATACATAAAAATGCATTCATCATCATTATTGAGGTGAATTTTTTTCCCGAAATTTTGCATTATTTTTCCTGGCAGCACTGATGGAGCGCGCACCGAGCCCCATACTCAGAAATGCTGAATTCCAACAAATTTTAGATATGGGGTTATTAGTTAGTCACACCAAAATGCGAAAGTTTGTGTGTATGTAAGTAGGTATGTTAGTATGTAAGTGTGTTTGTTCCCGTTCAAATCTGTAACAGCTGCACGGATTCTAATGCAATTTGGTATGGAGGTAGCCAAATTTAGGTATGGTAGCCTCCATTCCAAATCTCATCCAAATCCGTTCAGCCGTTACAGAGTTTATACCGCGGGTGAAACCGCGGGGCGTGGGTAATGGGTAAGAAATCTCGGTACGATATGGAACAGGCTGATGATGATGATGATGAATTTTAAATCTATGACCGAATCACATGCGAATTCAAAACGGTTACAAGCAAATACGAAATTGAGTACCCGATTTTCGGCATTCCACCTATCAGATCGACTGGCCGAGCGGTCGAGTGGACGGATTTTCATTATGCTTCGTTTTGTAGTGTGTATCAATGAGACGAAGGTCCCCGGATCGAATCCTCATTTGAAAATTACTGTTTTTGTAGATTTTTGTTCCTTTTGTGCTATTTTTTTACAGAATAAGTTATCAAACAACACAACAAACACCACACACAAAAATAACTAACTAACTAATAGGTAGGTACGTAGGTAGGTAGGTTTGTTGCTTGGTTGGTGGCTAGGTAGGTATTATTAGTATAATGTGCATATTTTGATCGCGCAGCACGAAATATTCAAGATTTTCATATACCTCTATCTACCACCTTACCACCTACCTATATAGGTACCATACCTATATAGGCACCTTTTACAAAAAATCTATTATTTCACTAAGAAGGAAGTTTTTCAGAATTTTTTCAATATTTTTCTCGGGATCAGTGAGCGTGCGCGCAACGAGATCATACATAAAAATGCATTCATCATCATTATTGAGGTGAATTTTTTTCCCGAAATTTTGCATTATTTTTCCTGGCAGCACTGATGGAGCGCGCACCGAGCCCCATACTCAGAAATGCTGAATTCCAACAAATTTTAGATATGGGGTTATTAGTTAGTCACACCAAAATGCGAAAGTTTGTGTGTATGTAAGTAGGTATGTTAGTATGTAAGTGTGTTTGTTCCCGTTCAAATCTGTAACAGCTGCACGGATTCTAATGCAATTTGGTATGGAGGTAGCCAAATTTAGGTATGGTAGCCTCCATTCCAAATCTCATCCAAATCCGTTCAGCCGTTACAGAGTTTATACCGCGGGTGAAACCGCGGGGCGTGGGTAATGGGTAAGAAATCTCGGTACGATATGGAACAGGCTGATGATGATGATGATGAATTTTAAATCTATGACCGAATCACATGCGAATTCAAAACGGTTACAAGCAAATACGAAATTGAGTACCCGATTTTCGGCATTCCACCTATCAGATCGACTGGCCGAGCGGTCGAGTGGACGGATTTTCATTATGCTTCGTTTTGTAGTGTGTATCAATGAGACGAAGGTCCCCGGATCGAATCCTCATTGAAAATTACTGTTTTTGTAGATTTTTGTTCCTTTTGTGCTATTTTTTTACAGAATAAGTTATCAAACAACACAACAAACACCACACACAAAAATAACTAACTAACTAATAGGTAGGTACGTAGGTAGGTTGGTTGGTTGGTTGGTTGGTAGGTAGGTAGGTATTATTAGTATTATGTACATATTTCAATCGCGCAGCATGAAATATCCAAGATTTTCATATACCTCTATCTACCACCTTACCACCTACCTATATAGGTTCCTATACCTATATAGGCACCTTTTACAAAAAATCTATTATTTCACTAAGAAGGAAGTTTTTCAGAATTTTTTCATTTAGGTTATTAGTTAGTCACACCAAAAATAAATATTATAAAGAGGAAAGATTTGACTGCCCGTTTGCCCGCATTGAATAGGCTCCGAAACCACTGAACCGACCCGAAAAATCCCCCCGCTGCTGGGCAGCCTTTCAGCCCTCCTTACACTTCCTTCTTTTCTGCAACTTGACGCAAATAGAAGGGTTCTGCGTGTGCATTATAATTTTCATTCCCTCGTCAAACACCCGTGCGAAGCCGGTGCGGGCTGTAAAGGATTCAAACAGACAGACGGACAGACAGACAGACAGACGAACATGACAAACTTATAAGGGTTCCTTGTAGTACTACGGAACCCTAAAAATGTATAAATGGTTACCTATGTCAAAGTCCTCAAAATATATATTTCGCGAGGATGCGCGGGCCGCGAGCGGCCCGCGGGGCGGTCCTGCAGTTGGGTATGGCTGGATCGTTTAGGTCGACTTGTAAAGTTAAAAAAAAAGGAGGAGCATGATGAAAACGGGTAAGAAACCTCCATACGGTAGCAATTTGGCTAATGATGATGATGATTATGGTTAAAATCTATGACCGATAATGAACGTCGCAGTTTGACGGGTAGAAATCCCCCCATCGCCATGAAAATGGGCAAGAAGTCTCGATACGTTAGGAAACGTGCTGATCATGATGATGATGAATTTTAAATCTATGACCGCAAATGAAAATCGCAGTTGGAAGGGTAGAAATTTCCCCCATTGCTATGAAAAATGGGTAAGAAATCTCGGTACGATAGGAAACAGGCTGATGATGATGATGATGATGATCCTTAAAATCTATGACCGTAAATGAAAATCGCAGTTGGAAGGGTAGAAATCCCCCCATCGCCATGAAAATGGGCAAGAAGTCTCGAATTATATTTTTTATTTATAAATTAGGTAGGTAGGCACTTACGAAACACCTTCGCCATGATAATATTTCAGCCGAGCACGAACACGTTTCGTGCTCTTTTTTTGGCCAGAATATTGATGGCGTCTATAGCGCAACGATGATGTCTGCTGCATTCTATTATAATTATGTACGTTATTATTAGGTTACTAGCAGCCCGCCCCGGCTTCGCACGGGCACCCAACAAAAAAATAAAAACCATAATACACACACGAAAACCCCTACACCCGCGTCAAGTCACAAAAAAAAATAAAAATATTAAGAAAGCCGAAAAGCCACCCAACAGCGAAACAATTTTTCAAATCCGTTCAGCAGTTTCGGAGCCCATTCAATGCAAACAAACAAACAAACAAAGAATCAAATCTTTCCTCTTTATAATATTGGTATAGATAGATTATTCTATCATCATCAATAGTTGTCGCAACGCACGCGATGTAAAGGATATTTTAGGTATTTTTTTTACATCTTGGGTTACATTATTCGAGTTTTAGTAAGGATCCCAGTTTTTTTTAAAATAAAATATAGTATAGTATAGGGATAGTGTAGCTTCCCAACAGTGAAAGAATTTCCCAAATCGGTTCAGCAGTTTCGGAGCCCATTCAATGCACACAAACAAACAATCAAATCTTTCCTCTTTATTATATTGGTATAGACTATTCTTTCATCATGAATAGTTTTCGCAGTGCACGCGAAATACATCATCTTGGGTTACATTATTGGAGTTTTAGTAAGGATCCCTAATTTTTTTGAAAATATAATATAACCTATGTCACCCGGGGATAGTGAAGCTTCCCAACAGCGAAAGAATTTTTCAAATCGGTTCAGCAGTTTTGGAGCCCATTCAAACAAACAAACAATGAAATAAATAAACAATCAAATCTTTCCTCTTTATAATATTGGTATAGATAGATTAGGTAACCAAATCAAACACTGCACTGCACACCGATACCGAATCTCGCAACGTCGCAATTATCGAAGGCTGCGCGCGGACTAAGCCGCGAGGCAAGGATACCTAGTCTCGCTCACACACGCACCGACAAGCTGGCAACGTCGCGTAAACCGCGTGACGCGCGCGCGGCACAACCAGTGTACACGATTTTTGCAAGACGCACGCACACATCAATATTTCACGCACACCATGATCGCATGATTCGCATGTAAAGAACACACCACTACAATCGTAAAATTTGTCGTAATTATTGGGTTGAAAGATGGTATTTCCTAGCCATGAACATTTTAAATTATCGACTTTGCGATACTTAGAGGCCAAATTAGACCTATGTTAAGTCATGCCCAGTTCAAAATCGTAGTAGGACGCCTAAAAAGGCATCGACAGTTTTGTATGAAAGTCGTTTATCCTTAACGATAAACACCGCTCCAACAGGTCTCAGACGGTGACATACCGCATTAGGATTTCAAGTTATGTTCGCGCAAGTTTTAAGCGATTATTCTAATTGTCAACGTGGATCTGATAATTATATTACAGTTACTTTTTAGCGCTTCGCCGGCCGCTGCCGCGGCACGCTCATTTCGCTCGCACGGCTCGCACTTTGTTTGACTTTGTTTGTCGCAACTCGAACATAATATAACCTAGTGTTCGGGGCCATTATATTATGTTACAGTTTCTTTTTAGCGCTTTGCCGGTAAGACGAATAGGATGAGGGTTCTTAGTACCTACATCTAATCTAAATTGCGTATAAACTTGAAATCCTATTGCAGTATGTCACCGTCTGAGACGTATTGGAGCAGTATTTACGCGTGTTTATCGTTTGTAAATACTATTTCAGGTCGTGTTAGCCAGAGGGGAAGTATTGAAGTAAGTAGGTAGTTTTCGATTTACGCATCCGGGCGGGGAAGAAATCTTTGTAATAGACTAAGCGAAACAAAGTAAGTCAAGTCCATGTCTTACCTCAGTAAAGAGGTGAAGACTCTACTAAAGGTTTCTATTGAGTTTTGGGGACAACACGAAAAGTCACATTTCGCGACATACTGTTCACCATCTCTCGTGCACGTTCATGAACAATTAATGAATAAAAATCCACCGTTTATACACACTCGTAGTTACAAAAGTTTTGGAAGTACTACAGTGACGCGCCAGGAATTCTTCACGTTCCCGCCAAAACTCGAGTTGAAGTTGACGCTATTAATTATTGTTGGTTATTTTATTTTTTTAAACTTATATTTTGGCTCCACACATTGTGTAATTAGTTATATATTTTTATTGTGAGAAATGTTATTGTTAGCGTGTATGTCTGTATGTCACGTAGCCTTGATGCTTCAACGGATTTTGACAAATGAGGTGACGATAAATTCCTTAACGTTCAGGAATGGTCACTGGTTAGAAATCTAAACCTGGAGCCGGGGTCCAAGAATACGACTTTGGAATCTCCCTGCCTGTCGCGGATGGTCAGATTTAGAGATTTGACTATCCTTTGAAACGAGCCCAGGGAAGATAATGGCGATAGGGGGAGGTTGGAGTTGCCCTGATACCGGGGCACTAGAATACAGCATCGGTATATCCTGCCTGTAGTAAGAGCCTACTAAAAGGGGACCTCTGGTCTTGGGGGTGGTCAGAGCCATCTACCAAAGCGAGCCCGGGGAGGACGACTGCGTCGAGTGGCGGACGCTGTTGTAAGCTTAGGCGTCTCACGACAGCTGCTAGCTGTCCCGGTAGGAGCTGAAGCGTGGTGCTGAAGGCTCCGGTGCGTTCACTTGGAGATCCCGGAGCCCTTGATCAAGCACCAAGACACCTGGGGTGGGTTTTAGTGGGTATAATCCTACATAACCCGGCTGCACCCCAAAGCAATCGGGTATATTGTGAAAATTTCCCTCTCGCAAAAACGAGGAGAACCCAACGTTCCGAAAATGTTGCCTTACCGCGTGTACACATTTGAAACGGACAGCAGACCAACGAAAGAAAATAAACGAAAATTATTTCTCTCTAGTTTGTTAGACGATGGCGGACCGTCCGCACCATTTCCGCAGATCTGTTAACACTATTAGGCGATGTGCTAGGGTGCTAGCCGATGGCGTTTCTATGAGGATTTATTCGTGGTTACACTTAATAAGAAGGCGCACATTTATCTGAGCAACTGGGGGAACCTCGGCACAGTCTCAGACCATAAGCCCAGGTTTTCGGGCTAATGGAAAATTGGGCCCGCTGGTGCGAACTGGACTAGATAGCGTTTTTTATTTTTGAATCTGCTTTTAGCCAGTGAGTGAAAGAGTTTGAGTATAAAAATAAGCGATGCGGCCGTAGCCCTGCTGTTAAATTAAGATTGAAAATCTATTATCATCCAAGTTCAAGCTGAGCGCCTCTTAACTAAATAGTAAGCAATGGAGTGCAATTGCATAGAAAATCGTAGATACTATGGAGAGCTCCACAAACATTTAATGGGCAGCCGCGGTAAAGATAAAAACTCTACGACTTCAAACTTGTTGATTTTTAGATCCTTTTAATAGACTGTAAACTGGTTTTTGGTAATTTGGTATTCCTTATTTTTTATTAATGTCATTTGTAAGCGATTTTGCCAAGTTGCGACTATGCATATCAAGACTATTATAGTACCTGAGCCTAATTTTACAAATTAACAGTTTTATTCAGAAACGTTGTAAACGTATTTTAGCAGTTTATTTATTTATTTTGTATCGTGTATAACAGCACTAGTAGTCGCTAGTAATTAGGCTACAACGTTTCTGCATAAGGGGGAGAGTAAATATATTTATTTTTACACCAAGTGAGTGTTACTAGTTACCTACCTACCTGACATTATTTACGGGTTATACATTTTTAAATGTCAGCTATTAATTAGGAGAGCTAAAAAGCTGACCACAGCATTTTAGGGGCCATTTGGAAACAAGACACATTATTAGAAGTATTAAAGTCTTCTGTTCTGTTTGGAATTATTAGTACAAATCTATTGTACAACTCATATATTTATAATTTGTATTTTTTAAGTATTATGTAAGTTGTATTTTTTTTAAATCATGTGACTCAGCAAATTATAGCGCCGTCTCTTTTCATGTCAATGTTTAAGAAAAGTGCAACAATTATACACCTGACCAATTTACTTATGTCCAGAAAAAATGTGTAGATAATTAATCGACGCCATAGTTAATATTTGATTTACAAATAACCCCTAAATACACAACGTATTAATCTATAGAAATATATAAAACTTGATCCCAAAGTAAAAGTTGATCATAATTATAGCACAACGAGCTTCATTAGGGTTCGTACACCAGATAAACATAACCCTCCAGGTTTAGAATAAACTTGAGCTATGATATGGCCGTACCTGAACCGGCATCGTAATATTATCGGACCACGTAAAAGTAGAACACACATAAATTTAAGTTAGAAGCGGCCAAGTTTTCCTCCATTAGATAAATGCATTATAGCATAAACAAAATAGAAGTACGCCTGTATTTATACCCTTATGAATATATAGCATACAAATTATCTTATGATATAGGTACTTAATACTCACAGTTTTTTTGTATACTTGTATTAGGTCGTTCCCTAATTTTTAGGTGCGGTGTGGCAACGTCTTTCTCTGTATGCTGTGGGTTTTTTGTTACGGTACTATATGACGAAATGAGATAGCTCGTCTGATGGTAAGCGTCACGCTTGCCCTAAACAGTGCTTTAGTGCCAAACAGAATTTAAAATTTCAACCGACCGAAATCCTGCGCGGCAATGCACTGCTCTTTTTGCCCTAATGTCAAATCTCTTTATGCTCAGAAATTTCACTAGAAACAGCCTTCACTCACGAACACGGTATTGTTTGGACACTACTGCTTGACAGAATAACTAGCAAAGGTTTCGTACTTCCCCCGGCAGACTCTGCAAGAGTGTTACCACCATACTGTGTAGATATTGATTATATTACATTTTATGTATCAACCTAAGATCTTAAGGTGGTAATCAGGAGCGAGCCGAAAGCAAAATACCGCATACAGAAATCGTGCCGCAGTCGCACCGAAAAATGAGGGAACCACCTTATTTTTTTAAAAACCAGTTGAACGGCAGATGCGCCACTTTAGAGCCGCCTCAAACTTGTATGAATAAATAGGCACTTCCTTAAAATAGTTTAAGCTTTACCATATAAATAAAAAAATTGTACTTACCTATAGGCACCGGACCATTCTGCTTGGCAGGCGTAGGGAGAATGTCTTTATCATGAGAATGTTGTTTCTGTTTTTCCTTTTCTTTTTCCTCCGATTTATTTTGCCTCTCTCTAGGTGCTCTCCGAGTCTGGGGCGCGGGCGTAGGCGCTGGCGTGGGGGCGGGCGCTAGCACGGGCGCTGACGTGGGTACGGGCGCCGGCGCGAGGGCGGGCGCTGGCGCGGGTGCAGGCTCTGGCGCGGGTGCAGGCGCCGGCGCCGGCGCGGGCGTAAACTCGGGCTCGGCGCTAATGGGCGGAGAGGCAGGCGCTGCGGGCGCTGCGGGCGCCGCGGGCGCTAGGGGCGGAGGTGGCGCGGCGCTCGCGGCCGGCGGCACCGCGGCCGCGACAGTACTCGCCGGCGTCGGTTTGCTCGGACTCTCCGCCGGAGGAGAGCTAGCTTTGTACGGCTTACTCGGAACCGCTTTCTCGACAGGTACCGTTTTACTCATTTCTACAATCACCGGCTGGGCAGTCGACTCATTCTTCTGAGTCGTCTTGACATTCATAGTCATTTTAGGCACTATAACGGGACTATCCGATATTGCCGACACCACAGGCGTTTCGCTGGGCTCCACGGCAGCATCGGACCCCGGATTTCTATTATCATTTATATTTACTAATTCAGACTTCATAACATTATTATTAATAGAGCTCATAGAGCTTATTGCATTCATTTGAGGTTGACTGTTACTTGTGGAAGATACATGCGTTTCATGTTTAGGTACAAAATTCGATTTAATGGTGCTCTCAAGGCTAGGTTGATTCGCTGCTTCGTTAACCATCCTCGAGAATTCCTCAGCGATACTATGCGTCGGAGCGGGTTCCTGTACGAGATAATACTTAGCCGTTAGCTTTTCTACACAATACTTTACATATCGAGAAATGGGCGCCGCCAGGATTACCAGGAAGTGCATTTAACACTATAATATGTACCATCAACTAGCAACTAATAAAATATAAATTATAGGTAGCTAGCGACCCGCACTGGCTTCGCCCTTGCACCCTGCTGCCGGCGCCCATGTGCCAAGATAAGATAATCTAATTACACTAAGAAGACGTTTGATATCTGCTGTAAATTGTACTAAGATGAATTGAAACATTGTCTTTTAATATCTCAGCGTAGTGTATCGGCTTCCAACTACAAACTAACTTGCAAAAATTAACAAAAGTATTCAGAAAATACGTCTTTTTAATAAGAAAAAAATAATATTTCGTATGTTAGACGTCTTGTTTGTGGTTTTAATTTAATACGATTACCTTAGTTTTAGACTTTCGTGGTGGTTTACAACATTACTATTAGTACTAACGGGATATTTACCACGGTTATTATTTTTGTTGAGTTCCCGATATTTCGGCACAGTTGCATGCGCCATGTTCAAGGGTAGACTGAAGATGCGGGTGGATGATAAAAAGTTACGAAATTTAGGAGCAGACAAACCGATCTACCCCCTTTCTCAGTCTTTTGCTACGGGTACCACTGGTACTAGAACTCGATTGCAAGTCTCGACAATACACACTCACAGTATCACTACGCATTGTATTTTGGTCACATTGTGGACGCGTACCTTTACTTATCAGGTCACCTAACACTGGATAACCGTGGTAAATATCCCGTGAGTACTAATAGTAATGATTACCTTAGTTATTGAAATTATACTTACGGGCTGAGGAGTTTGTCTGTCGGTCGATTCCGCATTTAAAAAACTATCAGACGAATGTAACTCTGAGAAGATATCTTGCTCTGTGAACAAAATTTTATTTTAGATGCCATCATTTTTAACACATTGAAAATGAAAAGTATATGCCAAGAATTAATGCTGTCTAATTTATTAGTGTAGTTGTTTAGAAAATGGCACAATAGAATCGCGACGACAGTAATTTTAACAGTATTTTACGTTACAGTTTGTTAAGTTCAGCTGCGGGCCCTGCGCGGCCGTGAACCTTAACATGTGAGGTTCACAGTCGTCGTGTCACATTTATATAATAGGTGTGTTTCGACCGATGCGTGGTTTGTCTAGATCGTTCTAAGTGAGGAATCTCGGCGGGATTCATAACAGCCAATATATATATATATGTAACTAGCTGCGCCCCGCAGCCGAATATTATTCCGGACTGAAAAGTAGCCTATGTGTTAATCCAGGATGTAAGCTCACTCCGTACCAAATTTCATTCGAATCCGTTCAGCCGTTACAGAGTTGAACGGGAACAAACACGCTTACATACTTACCTATTTACATACTTACAAAAAAACTTAGTGTCATTATAACATACACTAATTTGCTTTAGTTTTAAAACTAGTAATTACATTAAGTTCATCACTTACTTGTTACGGGGTCTATGATAGGGAGCCTGTGACTGCGCTTTTGTACGGGTTGACGTATACCTGTGTGAGAAAAATACCTTTTTACCGCTTCATTATTTTCTACACACATAATAAAGGACCTTGAATATAGGTGTTTAAGCCTGGCATACCAACTGTCCGCCATCTTATTTTTTATTCAAAATTACAGCTACTCATAAAACCTATATGAATCGATAGCTCACACTAATACGAACGAGGTTTGTGTGAGACAAAATCTCTTCCAGCGCCACGTTTCTAAGATATACGTTTTCAGAGTTACACTCGTGGCGCCACCGGTACGCTGACAGAACTAAATTGAAGGTATGTCTCAAAAAATATTGTTTTACTTTAAACTATTGTTGAACTTTTAAAGCGAATATTTGTGAAACGTGACGGAGTAGATTTTGTCTCATACAAACCTTATTCGTATTATTGACAGCAGACATTATTCATATAGGTTTTATGAGTGGCCGCTATTTTAAAGAAAAAACAAGATGGAGGACAGTAAGGTATACCAAAATCTTCAAAGCCATTGAGGTGTATCTATGCGACCGTCTATTCCATACAAACGATTTCTCCCCCTGAATAATGACACAACAGAAAATACTTTTTGCCATAAAATTTAGCGTCATTATTCAGGGAGGAAACAGGAGAATACGTTTGTATGGAATCGAAGGTCGCATATTTCCTTTACCTTACTACGAATATTAAATTGAAAAGAAAAAATTAATACATATTTGTGTTAGTATCGTATAGTATAGTTCCGTGAATAATTCTCTAATTTTGGCGCCCCTGCAAGAGGACCGAGTTAAGAAATAGTCCGCGCGTCTGTACCTGCAGCTGAGAGAACGCGCAAATGTAGTGACAAGCTGCTAAAACACATATAATACAAGCTGAAATAGCGCAGAGATCTGTCTTAATAATAATACCTCGGAAACCTTTCAGATACCCAACTACTAGTCTATATGAAGAGTCCGGTGTGCTAAGTGTGCGCCGTCAATTAATTCTTAATTTAAGACATACATTATTTTTAACTTCACCAGAGCACAGTTTACCACCTACTCGTCGGGTTTGTGAAATGCCATGTCTTCAGTTAATACTTTTGCCCGCCGATTTGGTGAATTCGTGAAAGTGTATATCTATAACAAAGTCACAAAGCAGTGCGACATAAAGAAAAGGGTTAGCTAAGCGAAACGAGTCATGCTAAAATGGATTAAATCGTTAACATATTACAAAACAGAAGATTTATTAAAAAATGTTTCTTCGGGTTCATAATCAATTTTTTTCTTTATTGACCGAGCGAAGTGAAGGTCTCAGAGTTTGCTGGGACAAATCGGCATTTCTATGTATGTTTGTGTGTATATTTGTCCGATGATAACTTGCGAACCGTTGATCCGATCTTCATGAACTTTTGTAGGCAAGTAGTTAATTTCAATACAATTTTTAAGTTCGAATATGAGCTGAATCGGTTTAGGGGTTGTGAAGATATAGGGATCGCGAGGTCTCAGTTCGGCGTGAACTACTATTTTTAATTCTTCATTCTTGTAAACGTTTAGTTTTACCAACTGCCTTAGTTTAATTACCTTTACCTTTAAATACCATTTACTGTGAACCGATTACTGTCTCGCCAATGAGGTTGTTGGGAAGTGCCTAGTGAGGGAACCGTTAGACAATAGTTTCTTTAAAGTGTAAAGTTATCATGCAAAAACCTATAATTGTACCGTTATAATATCCATTATATAAGCTGGTAACTGGTTTTTACAGTAAATAAAAAGATTTTACATTTATTTAATTTTCTCAAGCTAAGTGAATGTAAATTTTTCTCCCTATTTCTTCAAACACAAAGTTAAAATAGGTAAATAAAATTGAATAGGTAAAGGAACTACAGCCTATTGTAAACACTCGATAGTTCGATATTTCTGTACAGTATTCGGCAAGAAAAATACAAGTTCACTTACGCGGTCACTTAACTTGCAGAATACGGTTGCTGATCCCACAGACCACACCCTAGATTCTGCATTCAGGACGCTCGAAGCGCACCACGCACGAGTCTAAATACACTTATAAGAAATTACTCTGATTGGTTGATTGTTAGGCGCGACTAGACGTAACCTTGAGATAGCCAATGAGAACGCTTGGTCGTACTCCCTGCGACCGGCACCTTCCTCAAACTTTGGTGACTTTTTGTAGGAGCAACGAATCTTTAAAAGTGACCTGTCCCGTTCAAATTGAAAATTGTTTTTTTGAAATCCCAATTATAGATATGTATGTCATAACATTACAAATAAGGAAATTTTCTTTTTGATAATTATTGGAGGAGATGCTATTTATCGCTTACTAGCTTGCCCGCACGGCTTCGCTCGCCTAGGCTACAATAAACGAAACACCCCATTTCACCCTTTTTGGGGTTGATTTTCCAAAAATCCTGAGACATGCCTTTCATAATTTTTTATATTTATTACACAAATCAAGTTTCATATTATTGAAAAAATATTTTATTTCCATACAAACTTTGGGGGTCCATTTTCCACCTTTGGAGGTGGAATTGCGCAAAATCCGTTCATATTGTTAACCTAAACCATTTGAGGAGTGTTCGTCGTATTAGAGGAGTTCATATTTCATGTTTTTATTATAAGCCGTTTGGTCTGTGCGTTAATTCCTAGAAAAGGTTGTTCTTTTATATTGATAAAAAAACCATTAACCCGCATTAAATTTTAAGAAATCAAAACAGAAAATATTTAATTACAATTCTATCAAAGGCACTATCTATCTATATTATTATTATTCTATATTATCTATATTATATTCTATCATTAAGACGATATTAATTAAATTAATGTGCAATGTGTATAATATAATATAATGTAGAAATGAAACAGGCTATAAATAAGATTTTATATTATATATTTTTCAAAGGCAGGTATAACGCGGTTTGTATTACCATTATTTCTAAATTCACATTTTATGATTTTATGTATTAATTAATTAATGTGAATTGAATATCTGCAAGACAGACACTGTGTCTGGGTGTATGGACCTTAAAAACACTGATTAAGAATGTAGAGACTAAACTTGCAACAGGCTTGTGCTAGTTCTCTAGGTCAGCCGTCACGAAAAAGTAGTCGGCCTTCGCCTAATACATAAGATTACTCGTAAAATCATACTAGCTGACGCCCGCAACTTCCTGCGCGGGCTTAGGGTTCATCGTGGATCTTAAATGACCACGCAAATGAGGTAATACGCTAAGTGCACTTGCATTTTTGATGCTGATTACAACTCAATAATGAACTACAGGCAAGTGTAACCTAATAAAAAAATAAACTCTTTTCTAGGAATCAACGATTACATAATGTTGGATATTTCCCTGAAATTATGGGCAAAAAAAAAACACTCCTCGTTCACTTAGCTTGCAAAGACCAGCAGGATAGAGGCAGGCCATCGGCCGCGCAAACAAAGTAACGAGTATTTTTTTATTTTATTTATGTTTATCCTTTGTCCGTCCACGTGATCTACACAATTAATACTATTTTCAAAAATTATCAAGATCTGTCCCACAATTTAGTAGTGAAAAGGCAAAAAATATAAAACGGTAAAAATAAAAATAAACAGTGAGACAGAACTACAAGAGCTATTCTGGAGTGGACACCATACATCCACAGAAGACTTTTGACAATTATTAAGACTGGTAGATTTCTGTGGTACACATTATTTGTTATCCGAATTTTGTGGAAAATATCTGAATTTGCATGTTTTCAGAACTCATTCTTAAATAATAAAAAACTGCAAAATATATCATGCTTTACAGTTTTTTAATTTATGCATGAAAAGGACGACACGCTTGAAGTGACAAAGCTAATTAAAAATTATCACTACGGGCTCCTTTTTAAAGAGGTTTTAATGATTTCAGAAGACATTCACCACACAAATTCCCCATTCTCGAAAACTGCTACAGCTAGATTAGTGTAGTTTAGTGAGCGGTACAACTGAGTCGTCACCACTAGTTACACAACACTACTTACACTTAAACATACCCACTGGACACAGAATCGTCTCAACTCAACTTTACAAAATTCCATGCTGCAATCGTCCAAATTTGTCTTAAAGTTGCGAAGCGAGGCGATGCTATGCAATGTAACAATGCTGATTTGTGTGCGTTACAGTTTGCAACATAGAAACGAAAGTCAACGGTTCGAATTGAAACGCTGGCGATCCTGTACCAATTTAATGTCTACTATGTTCTTAACACCGCTAGTGGTTTTTTCCTCCTTATTCTTCTTTGAGGATTTTGACGTCTCACGTCTTGAGCATTTGCCAGTATCAAGTATAAAATATTTTAAAGATTTGGTAAATATTGTCGAACAAGTCATAGTCTTAGTAAAAGGCAAGCGGATAACAAGTCATGCCCACGGTAAAGTCACGGTCAAGTCCAAGTTATGGCCCAGTAAAGTGGTGAAAACTTTTCTAGAGCCTTTTGGAAACAACACGAAAAGTCACGTTTCACGACATCATATCGTTCACCAATTCTCGTGCACGTTCACGAACACTTAACGGAAAAAAAAACAAAATATTTCAATGACGCGACATGACTTCTTCACGTTCCCGCCAAAATGTCACCGCTAGTGTTCTAATTACAGAAAATTAAGCCCCAGGAAGACAGCAAGTGGTGATCGTAAATTAGACCAACTCGGACAAAAGCAGAATATTTACAGCACTAACATAAGTATGGATATAGTCCTCGGTAACTGTTCAAAGCCAAAACAAAACGGTCACCAGGTTTTGGTCCGGCAGTACATTGGTATATGGCGTTAATAGCACAATTATTTTCTTTTATTATCCGACTGCCCAAGAAGGAGGTTAATGTTTTTTGGGTGTATGTAAGTAAGTGAGTATGAATGTTTGTGTGGGCATTAATGACATCGTGTAGCCTAAATGTCTTGACGAGTGAGGTGTAGTTGGATTCCTCTCTACGTCCGGAGTGACATAGACTTACATTTTGCAGTCGGGTATTTTGTTTTAATTTTAATAATATTACTAAGTGTTAAGACGATGAATCGAACCTATTCAGAGTTAGTTTAATACAACATCATTGTACCATGTCCAAGCTAAGGCTGCTGAAATCGAATTATAGCCCAGTCAAGTTACGGGACTTAGTATGGAGGACCCGGACATAATTTATAAAATAAATATAAAATTGTGTTTGGTATAATTTGCTGACGTACAATCAATATTAAATAAAACAATCTGGAGGTAACGAACATAGAAAAAGCATTTAGCTTGAATCATAATATATTATCGTCGCCGACGACTCACTGCCCGTAAGCACGTCTTTAGAAATACGATTCTAACATACCGCAAATAGAGACGATATTGCAAAATGTAAAATATGAGTCCGTTCCGGATACGCATTTAGTTTAACTATTGTATATTAATATGAGAGGTTGGTTTTACAATTAAGTACCAAAAAAAAAATCCTTTTATTTGTTACTTCTTGGTCCAACGCAAAATTGACTGGGCTATTAAAAGTTGTAGCAATGTTAGAGAAGTGGGTTTTACCAGGCATAGATTGGTGCAAGTGAGCCGGGGGCTGCGTGTGTGGAAGCGAGGCGGTGGCCGCGGTGGGGGTGGCGGGGGAAGTCTGCGGCCCCACCAGCGTGGTGGGGTTGTTCCTACCGCCCGCCGGGCTCGACTGCAGGTTCGGCGTCGGCAGCTGAGGACTGTTGGCCGCGTACCCATAATCTGCCAATACAAAAAATTATACCATGCTAACCATTGAGCTACAATACCTGAGCTAACAAATAAAAGCCTATGTTTAATAATAATAATAATATACATGTATCTAAAGCCCGCGGTTTACATTATTCTAGTCTTTCGAATTCGAAAGACGGGACATTCAGCGCTGGAATGTTACTGGAATAATGTGAACAGTCATTGGAATACACTGGATCCAATCCAGTTATTGGATTAGCGGGATAAACCAGAGAAATCAATCCAATCAATCGATCGCTCCGCGCGCGACTTGAGAGGCTCGTAGCGTGCGCATGGAGTACGGTTTAAAATGCGCTCACTATGCAGAAACCCCAAACACTGATATCGATCAGTTTAAATTGCTAGTACGCTAATAGTGCGCCAACAAATTAAACCGTTCAATAGCGTGCTTATGTCAGAAAGTATAATTTTTCAGGTTATCTGTTTCACTGTCTCATAATTTGATGGCCACAATTTCATTTCTGTCTTCACAGAAGACTGTGGCCTGCATTAAATTCATTTTTTTCGATAAAACATAGCATGACAGAATTCACAGATGCCAATTTTAATTTGACATTAGCGCACACCGTGCACTACCTTATTTTTGTGAGCATCGTGAGCACGCTAAAATGACGTCACTCATGACGTCATGTAGCCGACAGGAACCAATAAACGCGCATCATAAACCAACTTTTTCCTACAGTGCAAATGATAACTATGTGCACATTTTAAACCGTACCCATGAAAATCACGATTCGCGCGCGCAAGGCGCCTTGACTACGTTTTATTGCAAACAATCTTGCATGATACATTGCAGCGATTTGGAACAATTTTTTCATCTGCGCGTTTCATTGCGTGTTACATTTTGTCAGCAATCTGTTCCCGGCATAACGGACACGAATTGCAACTGGATTTAGTGCGGCCGGACCTCAATTATTTTACTTACATGGTGTCGTGTGGCTTGGTGGGTTGTTATATCCTATGTAGTGGCCCATATATTGATAATATCTGTAAACAAAATATTTTTCATCATTATTCTAGGATCTACTCTTTCTTTATCTTTAGCTCGCGGTGTATATTTGAATTGAGCCTTACTTAGTGTAAAAGGGGAAGGTTGTAGGTTAGGGCCACATTATATCACCCCTAGATTCCTCACTTACGAAGATCGAAACGCACCATGACTCGGTATAAATAGTCATATGCAAATTTACGATTTATAAACGCTTGGTCGCAGTCCCCGCAACTAGGCTCTTCCTCCATTTTTTAAAAATCCTTTTAGTGATCTCGAAATGTGGTTCTAATGTGTCTCTAATCCTAACTTATATTATAATTCAGAGGAATATAGCCGCAGTCGTATCAGGACCAATAAAGCACCGAGGTATAAAAATGAATACGTTCGGATCGAGGAAAAAACTTTGTTTGCTCGATTCAGAACTCTCTACATTACAACTGTCAGTCCATACAAAACGACAAAAATGCAAAAAAAATTGATCAACGCCATCGACCGAACTATAGGAATAACATTGTCTCTCTGTCTGGATGTTTGTCGTGCTATCACGGCTGAGAGGATCTTGATAAAATTTGATAAGGAGTTACTGTATTTCACAAAGACGTCTATCTAGCGTACTATAGGAAGTACCTTGGTCTCTGTCTTCTTAATGTTCCATGACTTTTAATAATTCGTAATTTTTGAAGCAATTGTTTTTTTTTTTTGCTCCAAGTGATTATAACTTTAAGCGTTTTTAAAATGTGAAGGAACGCGGAGGCCCGGGTGAAGCTTAGGAGCTGACACTTGCACTTTGCACTTGCACATTTCTTTAGAGTTTTGGGAACCACACGAGAAGTCACGTTTCAATTTATTATACTATTCACCAACACTTGTGCACGTTTACGTACATTTGATAGACACAAATCCATTGTTTTTACACACTCACACTCGAAATAAAAAGAGCTTTTACTTTTTCTCTATCCCGCAAAAACTCATCTGGACTGTTGCTACATACTGTAATAATTATAAGTCCATCATTCTGTCATAATATTATCGGCGTTATCTCTTCATGAACGAGCCGACGAAGCGTAGCTACTTTCATTTCTGTGATGGCACTTTCACTGTCTCTTTCTCTCGCTTAACTTAGGTAATACAGTGTATTCACATTTTTCGTAACGACTGGTCAAAGCCATTTTAATAGATCCGATTAAATAATAAATGGGAACCGCATTTCAGGGACCTAGGAAATAAAGCCAATGTTTTTTTATTACATAAATTACATTAAAAATTGTTTTAAATTGCCGAGTTTTGTTTGACAAAATGGTAACTCAAAATTTTGCAAAAATCCGGACGGTGAACGTAAATTCTCTGCGCTCGTCACCCTGTTGATACTCGTAATCAAAATTCGCTTATATATCACACTAATATTATAAAGGCGAAAGTTTGTGTGTAAGTATGTGTGTTTCTTCCCGTTCAACTCTGTAACGGCTGAACGGATTTGAATGAAATTTGGCATGGAGGTATCTTATTCCTTGGATTAACACAGACTACTTTTATCCCGGAAAATATTCGGTTTCTGTAGAATAGCGGGTGAAACAGCGGGGCGCATCTATTATCTAGATAAATATCAATTGATTTTTTTATTCATGTTGGCCCTGCGGTTCCACCCGCTATACTACATAGCATCTAAGAATCAACGCTCAGACCAAGCCGCTTATGATAGACGTGAAATTCGTGTGAACAAAGAGTGAACAATGAACAAAAGGAACGGATTTTGCGAAACTCCACCTCGTAAAGTGGCGAAATGGTACCACAATGTAACAAAAATCTTTTTTATGCTACCGTCACTCAAGTTTGTTTCAGACATTTCTACCTCATTAAGGCCCTGTTCATTGTCACATTAACTATTTCTGTCTAAAATTGCTCTAAAGAATATTTAGAAGGAATTTATATATTAGTTTCTAGAGTTTTTGATTTATTACAATGTACCGGATGCTCGTAACACAGTAATGTACTAACCCTGCTCGTGACAAAGTAAACGAACCCCGCTCGTAACACAGTAATGTACTAACCCTGCTCGTGACAAAGTAAACGAACCCCGCTCGTAACACAGTAATGTACTTACCCCGGCGATCCCGAACGAGGCTGTTGATAAGTCTGCATGCCCATCGGTGTAGGCTGGAACACCAGTGTGGGGTACATTACAGGCCCGGTGGTGGTCGCCGCACCCGGTATAAACGGCTGCTGCTGTCTGCGGAAGCATCAAAATTGACGGTGAAGAAGAAGATCACTTTGAAAATTTAAAAGAAAAAACAGATCTTGTAGTGAGATTGACAGAAGTGACAAATAAAGTTAACGCAGTCCAATCAAGCGGCATGTCGTGCGCAGGTCTTTTTCCTTCATTGTTCCAGGGGCCCCTGGCCCAGGGGAAAATGTAAAAATCGCCCCAGGCGGTGGGAGCGATCTTGATTCCAGTGCATGACTGTCATCAAGATCGCACCATTCCGAATGAGAATGGCTTATTTACCTCGGGTGTGCATTCGGTCTCGACCCATGCTGCGACGCTCTGTACTGGAAGTTGTACTGCGGCCGCGGTTGTGTTTGATTCGGCGACACGAAGTTGTGCCCAGACTGAAAACAAAACGGTGGAGCGATCAAACAGCTGTCTGTTGTAAACAACTGAGTGCCGAGCAAGTCGCACTGTAGTGGTGTGGTTGTAGTGGTAGGGCTCTCTTGCAGTCCGCCTGGGGAACGTACCACACGTTTGCCAGTTATTGAACCGCCAAGTAGTAGTATGCAAGCATTACTGTGTTCCGGAGTGAAGGGAAATGTTTCCAGCGTAATTACTGGGTATACAGTAATTTAAAAACCCCATTTCAACACTTCAGGGATTGATTTTCGAAAAATCCTCAGACATGTCTTTCTATATTTTGTTATTTTTAGTTAAAAAAAACATCCGAGTGTAATTCGCGTAGCATGAAAAAAGTTTTTATTTCCATACAAACTTAGGGGTCCAATTAGAGGTGGAATTTTGCAAAATCTGTGCCTCTGATTACACAGCCCATTTGAGCAATACTTGGTCCAAATTTCACGTCTCTATCAAAAGTGCGTTGGTCTGTGCGTTGATTCCTAGAAAAGGGCTTGTACTTTTATATATATAGACAAAAATTACTTAAAGGATCAATATGATTTCATTCGTATCAAGCCATAAAAATTACAGGTCCTTTTTAGGGTAGTCGTGTACAAAAGTAAAGTACAAGAGAGTTAATCAGACGGATTTAATTACTTTACTACTGACGCCTAATAAGACGGAATATTATTGAAATATGAGACTGATCGCCAAGGCCAGAACAAGGAATGTGCTGATTTCTTTCTACCAGAAATGCGAACCTGAGCGAAACGATAGCAGCGGCAATATTTAGCTGAAAAATTGCACTAGTATTATGTACGAGAATGTTGTTTGTTAATTTCACGAAAAAGCTGATAAAACGGTGCGGATGTAAGAAGAATGAGTTAAAGCGGTGCAACTGCGACATAATTATTTCGAAGATAAGCGGAAAGGGACTGATTAAAAATAAATTGTCAAGCGCGTGACAAGACGCGCTTACATACGATAGGGTTCCGGAGAGATGATCCCAAAACACTCGAATGAAAATCACTGGATTCAATCAAATTTTACAGATGTGTCATCAGAATATATTGGCTTCGATTCTGTTATAGGTACCATTTTTAAAGTTTCGCTAACACTTAATTAAGTTTTTTTGTCAGGACCTAAACCACGCTAAAAACTACTTCATTTATTTACCTCGACGTTTTGGCCATGTTGCAACGGCTTGAAGAATGCGGGTCGTCTCGGTACGAAATGAGGCTGTTGTTCCACTAACTAAACTAAACCAATTTGACAGGACTAAAATGATCGGCAATTGGGGGCACATGGCACAAAAAACACATGTCTAAGAACTAATCTTAAAACACACAACATATTCCTTCCTTTTAAAAATGATATCTATGTTTATGACGTTGAGTTGACGTTGAGTCCATAACATAACCCCCGGTTACTGAAACGTTTGTTAACTTTGACGACAGACTAAGTCTGTTACTGCCTTTGTCATTTACTTAGTGCCAGACAAAGGCAGCATTAGAATTAATCGTTTGACGTCTTATAATTGTTTCTAGTTATACTGCAGAACCCTCAATAACGATGTCTGTTCTAAATAAATTAATTGTTTGTACAGAGACTTTTAGCTATACAATCCATGATTCATAGTCGGTTGTGGACAGTCAGACCAAATTCTAGAAATTTTTGAACAATATCCTTTGATATGAAAATAGTACACATATACACGATAAGGGCGAACAAAAGATTATTTATACACTGAAAACGTCAAATCGCAGAACGCGGCTAGTGTCCTCTAATATGTCTTTTATTTATTTTATCGACCTTTGTGGGATTGCCACAACAAGACAGAAATTATTAATTAGATAGTTATGATACGGTCTAAAAGCGTAGTTAAAGATTACGTCCATGATTTATTACACCTATCGATGAAATTTGTTTTATTCATATTTCCAAGAACGATGTCCTGTTTTTGTTTATTGAGATATATTTGGGAGATTAATTGGATTATGTACCAAATTGCAAAAGAGCCAAATTTAAACTGAAAGGATGTTTCTATTTATGTACCAAATTGCGAAAGAGCCAAATTTAAACTGAAGGGTTGTTTCTTATTATCGGAACCTAAGTCTCATTATGGCATGCCCTATGAGACCAAGCACTTTCTTTCTAATTGTGAAATGGATTCGTGTTATGTGGAAGTCAGTTGTAAGACTTACAAGACTCCTACATAGATTAAAAAACCCTTTGAATGTTTTCGAAACTTAGAGGCTCTGCTATTTTCTTTTAAACGATTCTGCTACGAAAATCTTAAAAATTAATCGCTTGATAGTAAGCGCACACCAGCCAAGGAGTCTTTGATTGGTCCCATGTTCTACAGTGGGGGCCCATAATCGGCAAACGTAGTTTAAGACTCCCTGCGAAATAATGAAATGACGATATTTCCTAGAAAAGAAAAAAATAAAAAGGTTCCTGGTAAAAAACCAGAAGTCAAGTTGAGTATTGTGGCTTGAGAGAGGCTTATGTCCAGCACTAGACAAATAGGAGCTGATAATGGTGATGAGTTACTGTTAACTGACCATGTTAGTTTTGGACATGTCTTGTTGCGGCGCCGGCGGCGCAGATGGCTGCGACGGCGTCGACTGGACCCTTATTGAGGGCTGGGCTGTGGCTTGCGACCCGCCACTGCTGCTTGGCATGAAGGTCGCGCCCGCGGCGCCTGATGGGTGGTAGCATTCCACCGGTCCTGAAACACAGAACGACACTCAACACTGACCACTCTCAAAAGTTCCGCCCAGAGGCTAGTTTACCCTCTAGCAAGACTAGGCTGTAACTCCCAGGCGCAAACTTTACATTTTTTGTAGGATGTTTAGCCACGTGCAGGTGGTAAGAACTACTATAGTGACTATGTCCTTCGAGAAGTGATGAGCGGCAACATTAAAAAACAATATTGACTAACTGTTACTAACTTAACACCGGCACCACAAAACGTCGTGAACACGCGGCAGCTTTGATGTTTGTTGTATAACTTCAATGAAACTTGAGAAATTAGGTATTCCGAGTCAACAAAGTCGGGCGACTTTGGTTATGTCAAGTCATGACATCATAAACAAGGAAAACTTTGTATACTGCGAAAGTATTGCTACGATTACGGCAATTATAGGGATACAACTCGCATAGAAAGGCGGTTACAAAATGACCTAACGAGATTGACGGCAACGCAAAATCTTTCTCGTTCTCTCCCTCGTTTACACGAACCAGTTTTCTTTTTGACATGCGCACTGGATACGGAGCGACCAACTCAGGGAATAATCGAATAGAAAAGCCACCCGACGTACTTTCTGTACAAATCTGGCAGCCATCCTTAGAAAATTGTTACTTGGTCGGTCTGCTTTTACGTCTGATTTGGTACTTACTTGCGGCGGGCCTTTTTAGACTGAGTAATAAAGAAATAAATACCTTATTTTTGTCGATACCACGTTAGTACAGATATTTAATGATTGCAAAATGCATGTTAAATTCCTATATCAAAGGATTTTTAAAATGAGAAATGAAAAGGACATTATGTCGCTAAAAGCCTAAGCTTACTTCACTTCAAACTCTATTGATTTTCTAGCACGAAATAGCGTGATAGTGAAATTATTATTTATCTATTTTTTGATAATAAGATAGGTACATTACACTCGTACTCACTGTGTGGTGTCGATGCCCGCGGATAACTGTATCGCGCTAAGGAAATAATGTGCAAAATATAATCGGCCTAATGTTTTCAGGGACCCTATTCCTGTGCGCTCGGTCACTGTCTCTCTAATTAAGAATTTAATGGGAGTGAGAGTGACCGAGATAAAAATGTCATTTCTCCGAATAGGGGCCCAGGTATGAAATAAAACTTCAGCATTTGTAATATACTGTAGGAACTTACACAAAACATAAACGTTATCGACAACGCGGCTAAGTAACAATAGCACATAAAACACAATCTGCACACTCGAGCAATGGAAGCATAGACGCATTAACTAAGTACAAAATAATCATGTTAGTAATACGACTGCATATAATAAACTCACTAGATTGCGACAACAGTCGGTAATGATGATGCGAATGCGAAGACGGCATGCAGCTCGAGTTGGAAAATCGTGATGATGACTGGTCATGTTTGTGGTTGTGCGTATGGTTGTGGCCGGCGGGGTTAGATGCCGGCGGCGGCACGAACTGCAGCGACACAGTACTCAGGGACTGCATGTTGATCTGGTTCGGGAGGTGGCCGCCATTCGCCTGGTGCACGTTCATCGACGGCGCACTCTGGCTTATATCAATCCCGCCCGCTTGCGATTGAGTGCCATGGTTCGTACAAGTGTGCTGGTACGGTATTGAATTGTTCCCTCCTCTCAAAGCTACCATTTTAATTTCATGATACAAATCTTTCAAAAATTGTGTCAGCCAAAGGTTGAACCATTCCCAAAACAAGGGAGACACGATCATCGGCATAGGGGATATATTCGTGCACTCTCCCCTACGTAAATTTCAGGGCCATCCGGGCCCTGGCTAACGGGGGTCTTCCTAACTCTTACGCGGAGGTACACCGATCCACTAACGAAGCCAAACACGAGACGACCTCTTCAGCAGGCAGGATTTACAAATCACCACACCTTGATCGGTGTTCGATTACAAAACATGCAAGAAATACGCATGTTGCTAAAATATTTGCAGACCGCATTAACATTAGAGTAGTTATTTAATGCAGCATAGAGAAAATCGATAAGGAAACCGCGCGTTCCATGCTCCGCCGTACACTAGTGGCAGATTATAGCCGCCGCGGTACTTTCACGTAAGCCTATTCGGATTAACGAAGCCTCTAACAATATTTCACGAAAATTAATACATTTAAACTATTTTCTTTACAATAATAAAAGATTTCACTCTGGAAAATCGCCCGAAGTGAGGTCAAGCCGCGAATCATTTAGCACGGGACAGACGGAGGGAAAGAGACAAAGGTAGAGTATTCAAGCCAATGTTTTGGGGCGTTCCCTATATTCCTCGCTAGAAAGCAGTGCGAGTGAGATACGTTAAGGCACTATAGCGCGTATTCATTGAGGCGCGAATAGGATCGCGCTATTCACGACAGAGACTCACAAGCGGCAATGGTTACTGTATAGTGGTTTCCCTTCGATGAAATGGAACATAAAATTTTTGGTAATACTACCGACAGCTACAATGTTCACAAGGGGTGAGTTTCATGCCATGGGGTTGCTAGATGAAAATTTTGTTAGTAGATTTTAGTAACAATATAGCATTGAATTGATGTGTGCAACTAATAGTTAATGGCTACGTCAAATCTTGTTTACTTTGGTTTCATTCAATTTATTATTTCTATTTAGCACTTTAAAAAAACTTGCAAGCATACATGAAAACATGACAATGCGATAAAAACACGAAGTGCGCTAGTTATTCAATAAAGACTAAAAACTATTCAAATTTCAAATTTTCAACGAAAAATTATAGGGTAAATCAATCAATGCTAGTACGAGGGTTTGTTTTGAAGGGTTGTAGCTGTACGCACAGCCTCCCCGATTGCGCAAGTACGGATCGCTCCCGTGCTTCCGGTCATCGTCCAATGGTCCGGCTACACACGCTGTCATCGCGGCAAGGCCCTGGCACACAAGTAATCGGATAAAAACCTAGCTTGCGTCCGTGATCGCGTAATCAACTGTTGTATCAGTATAAACGCAGGTTCAGCTGTTTTAAAAAATGGCAAGCTCGGCCCTTAGCTCTACTACATATTTAAAAATTCCGACTTTTAAGCATGAAAATATCAAATTAAAACTATTGATGTGAAACGTAAGATTGAGATGGCATAGCGTTCAGGCGTTCAAGTGGCCTGAGAACCCTATTTCGTGTTAATACAGCTGAATTTTGCGAAACAAAAGCGAATCCCAAACACATCAGCGACGCCTTGGTGGTGCTATAATTATATTTCAATTCTGCTGTATATAACAAGACATAGGGTTCCAATTTCAATGCTTTTTCGCTTTAGTCACCTCAAGCGGAACGCCTTAGAGATTCATAAAGTTACCTACATAGGCATTAGGCAAGTTCCGTGTTAGCAACTGTGTCCAGTGTCCTCATAGGTTTTGCAAGCAAATTGTTAATAACCTCTTTCAATATGTCACTTTATGGCTTGGTACATTTTAAAATACTTTTTCAATTACTAGGTGTAATTAGGAGGGGATTTTTCAGGTTACCCATCAATATGTCAAATCACCATGTAGTAAAATAAAGTTTAAGTTGTCCATTAACTGCAACAAAGTACTTACGTGACTTTACTAGAAGCTAAGTTAAGTCACGTAAGTAAGTAAGCTCAAGGTTTTAGCTTAGTCTTAGTGTTCGCTAATGGATTGCTGAGATAAAATCACACTGAATATTATAAATACGAAAGTTTGTGTGTAAGTATGTTTGTTCCCATTCAACTCTGTAACGGCTGCACGGATTTTAATGAAATTTGGTATGGAGGCAGCTTATACCTTGAATTAACACTTATGCTACATTTCATCCCGGAAAAATATTCGGTTTCAGTAAAATAGCGGGTGAAACCGCCGGGCGCAGCTAATATGACAATACAGTTTTTAAACATTAGAGAGTATTCATTAAATAGCTCGCTACAAAAAAATCGAACCGGCAGTTAAATTGTTTTGTCATTTATAAAAAAGGTAAAGGTTTGTAGGAGCTAACCTATAGAACTTCTGCTCCGATTTAAAAATAATTTCACTAATAGGAAGCTACATTATCATTTAGTAGTATAGGCTGTTTTTATTATGTTAAACATTAATCATCGATCTATACGAAATACGGTTTTTGTAAAACAAGTCGCAGAAGAATATTATTGACACGCTCTGACCAAACAGATTCATATACTCGTAAGTAAAAACATATTTTTTTTTTTTTTTTTTGTATCAGTAGTGTAGAAGTTTGTGTAGTCTACAATAAAAGTCAGCTAAGCTACATATAACTATTATAATTAAGCCACAATAGCTGTTTATATTATGTTAAAAACTAAAGAAAAATGATAAGACCACGGTAAGGTGTATTTATCAGATCCTATATAATGAACTCTTACAAAAGAATATGTTTAATGCCATGGAAACTTTATGTAAATAAAGTTTGCTCTTTTTAGTACACTAGCTGTTACACGCGACTTCGTTCGGGCAGTCTTACAAAAAAAAAGAGTATATCCGTCTCCGACCCTAGACCTATTTTAAATCTATGCAAAAATTAGGCTCGATCCGTTCGGCCGTTTAGCCGTGATAACGCGACAAACACCCGGACAAAGAGACAGAGAGAAAGAGTTACTTTTTCAAATTTATATTAATAATTTATACATATTAATAATAATAAAATAATAATCGTTTAAGTTAAAAAAGTACTCCTCATTCACATGGATAAGTTAGTCTATGCTATTAAGTGCTTTATTTATTGTGTGTGTGCTGCCTAAATCCATGTTTTTATTCAAGCTAGTCTTTTGACTACGTTGCATAAAACTAGCTATTCGATCGCCTGATGTTAAGCGCCATAGCATTTCTGTGCCAACCACAATTTTGAACTTAACAGTTCTTCACCCTGCGCGACAATTAATTCCCCCTCACCCGAGATATTATATGTTGAATCTATTTAAGTATGCCCTAAATTTAGGTGGGATAAAGAATCCCACCAAAATTCAGATACACCGGAATAGATACCAGAATCACGCGAGATAATATTATTTATAATCAACGCATAATTGGATACTGATAAGCAATAACATGTCAACACACAAAAAAAAAATGGTAATGATACAGAACGCATCCTTGTCAAAAAAAATAATTGTTTATGATACAGAACGCTTCTTTGGCTGACAAAGAAGCGTTCTGTATCATTAATAATTTTTTTTTTGTGTTTGACATGTTATTGCTTATCAGTATCCAATTTGCGCTCTAAGCTATTATAAACATGCCTATTATACAGAATAATTCCAAAATTGTACAAAAATTAAATTTTCTTCTGAGTATTTAAACAACGCCGTATCTATCTTATTTTCTTCATATTTTATTTCTAGCAAACTTGTAAAGAAATCTAATTTACTCGTAGAAAATCCGATTTCCTTTACATTGAACACCGGGAGCGCGTCGACTCTCCAACGTTTCAAAGTATTTATAGTTCGAAGTCGCTACAGACTAAGCTATACTTAATATATCACTTCAGATTCAGACTACGAAAACAGTAAGTTCGGATAGTCTGCGTGACTAAAATGGCTGAACGGTTGGATTTTCCGTTGCTATAATACATCAAATGAGAGCTTCGTTAATTTTCCCTCAGTTCTACAACACATATAATTCGTATTGCTGAATTCGATAAATAAACGTGATTTTATATTGCTCCTCAAATTTGCCCCCACGTCTCGCGCTTTAACGTTGTTTGACATGATGTCCGAAAAAGTAGATATTTTTGAGTGCAATCTGGCAGAATTCAGAGAAGCCGCTTTTAGGCTTTGTGAAAATATAAATCGGTAGTTAGATTAATATAATTAAATAAAATTAACTGTTACATCGTATTGGTCCTGGACTGTAAGGGTGTTGTCACGTTTGTTTTTAATAAATAAATAAATAAGTAAATATTGACATGTAAAAAAACCACTGTGATTTATGTATTATAAACATTGTACTTTAGGGGACGCTTCACACTTAACTACATATTAGTACCTATATGCTGTGCTAAATTCGCCGGGCAGGCCAGTGAAATAATAGGTACCTATTTCTTCTCATTTTGAGCATTTTTCAAGCTGAAAACGTTGGCCGTTAATTACACAGCTATGATGAATAGCGTAGTCTGAAGGCGACTTCACACCTAAGTGAGTCTGATTTCTTCCCCTGTATGTCTTGGGAGTCTTGTCATTTACAAGGTTGACTTAAAGGCTTCAGCCTTCGTGGTGAACGTTTACTGATTTTAACCCACGCGTTTTCCGTTTGACTGCTTCCATTTGTTTATTGTTTGGCAACCTAATCTCAGAATTGCTACCTATTCTTAGATAATCTACTAGCAGCGCGGTTTCACCCGCTATTCTACAGAAACCGAATATTTTTCCGTTTTTTTTTTAAGTAGTCTATGTGATAATCCAGGGTGTAAGCTACAACAGCAAATTTAAATTAAACCCTTTCAGCCGTTACAGAGTTGAACGGGAACAGACATACTTACACACAAACCTTCGCTTTTATAATATTAGTGTGATAAACACATGGATCCTGGGTTTAGTTATTGTTAAGTTCAGATCAATTATACCGAAAAACATAGTATCCAGGTACATTTAAATATTAAAATGATTTAATGACTTCAACAAAATACTCTGAATAAAATACACTATCGAAATGAATTGAGAAAAAATAACAATCGTAAAATAATTGAGAACCTTTTCCTTTTGTAAGAAGTCAATTAAAAACGAATGTAACTCAAACTGTCCATATAGCTACCCTGTTCCAAGTCTGAGTCTATTCTGAACCCAGATGGAAAGATTCGATGCGAGACCTACATTATCCATCTCCGTTACATTCAGTCAGGGTGACAGAGACAGAGATTGTAGAATTGTAGATATCGAATCAAAGTTTTCTGACAGGGTCCAGAATACTGCAACTGAACTCCTGTTCTAGCGGTCTCACTGGCTATCTAATGGTAAGTGCTAGAAATATTTACCTACAGGTAAATATTTATATATTACAGGTAATATATATGTTGCTTGTAGCAACATTACAATGTTGCTACAAGCATCATGCCTGGTGCCGATGCATTTCTAAGGACTTATGGAGATTCCGATGCCCTGCATCAGATGAGGCATGTCAATGATGGGGATTTAGTGAGTGCAATTCTACATATAGGTTTTTAGCAGCTTTTCAAAAAACTAGTCAAACTACGCCACAAGCGATATAAATACATACGATTTAATAAGAATTACATATTTTTACATCTTTCCATATTATTTACATATCTAATCGATTTCAATAAGTCAATATGTATTTACATGAGCTTGGGTGAGGCTAAATAATTTGCAATTTCATACATAAATGCTATACATTTTCATAATGTGTATTATTATCTAATACTTCCTCAACATGCATGAATATATAAAGAGAAAATGATACTGATTCTCGATATCTCGTTTGCAAATTTTATAATAACAATCATTACAGAAAGAAATTAAAAAAATATATATTATCTTTAGAATTTCATTGCCATGTTAAGCAATATTTTTGGAAACAGTTTTGATTTTGACAAAGAAGAAGAAAGAAACGGTATTCTAAAGACAAATTAATGTTTTTTTCTTTTCTCACTTGTTTAAAAAAATACTTTTTTAAATGTGTTAAAAGCATTTCTCATATGTATATATTATAATTTCATTATCACAAAAACTTATGACTTCCAAACAGTGTGGCAAAAGCTTTATGTCCCAGTCCATTATGTTCTATTTCGTGCAAAACGCACCAAAATTGGACCGAGTTACAAAAAAAAATATGTAATTTTTCAGAATAACTTACCTTTTGCACTAAATTCTTCTTAAATTCTTTGATTTGTTAATTAATTGTTTAAGTCTGCATGCTGCGCTTAGCAACACTATAAACTAATAATATCATAAGCATATAACTGTTATTCTTATAAGATTAAATTATTCTGAAACCGTTAGCAATGCTCCCATGTAAGAAAATTTGTAAAGGTGTCCTAGACATTGTGCATTTGACATGCATAGTGCGCTTCAAATGTCTTGAGTGCGGAATCTCTAGGGGGTTATGACAGCGTAATAGCCAGATTTTATCAATTTTGGTTTAAACATTTATTTTGTTAAGCAGAAGATAGACAAGAGCTACTTTCGCAAAATAAATATTAACATGCTTATTAAGTACTATAGTTTAAATTAATTGAAAGTGGGGTGGATAGGACCATGGTGCTAATTCTGTTTCAGCATTTTCTAATCTTAGCTTGACTGTTCTAAAATTGTTGTCATATTTCTTTCAAATATTGAAATGCAAATTGATGCAGGTACATAATTTAAGTCCAGTCAGTTTAAGCATCAGAATTAACAGCTGCATACATTTTTTTTAATGTAATAGTAATAGCAATTTTAATGTAATAGCAAAGAAACAATATAATTTTAAAAATGATGACAGTTCAAAACATTAATTACATATTTGTATCATTAAAACCTAAAAATTATTGTACATTCAAGACATACAAACTCAGATTTAAAATACTAAATACTAACACACGTACACAAATACATGAATGAGTAATGATGTGATATGCATTGATGTCTATAACATACAATCTACAAACAAGACATAATTTGTTTACAAAAGTGCTAATTGTTTTGTTAAATAAATGATTAACAATTTAAAAATGTAAATTCTTGTACTTGGTACTGGTGTGTTTCAGGTCCTGCTAAATATTAACAGAGCATTGACATCTGAGCCCTATATTGTGTGACATACAGTCCATTTGAGAAATGATGGTGACACATGTTGACACTTCATAGAAATTTTATTGTTTATCCTTGCAAATATTTAGCTCAGATTTCATCGCTCTGCTTTATGCTGGGCTTCCAATGGAATTCGAGAATTTTAATTCAAGGAAGGCTTTATAGACAATAGGTACAATATTCAAATGTTTATTACGCTTTAATTTCGCTGTTTTAAAATTTTCGCAAAGCTGAGAATATAATGGTTGTCTAAAATGAAGTTTTCTTGATAATCATCTACTGTGAAATTTCAGGTGCACCAGAACAAGTGATGTTTCATAATTTAGTTTAAAAAAGGAGCATGTATATTATTGATTTAAGTAATATGAATGATACCTTTACTTTATTTTAGTAAATATTTTACCCCTTTTATGGTGTCCCTACTCTTTACTAAAATAATTTTTGCATGGTGTATGAATATCCTGATTGTTCAATTAACTTGTCCCAATGTGTTTTTGGGAACTAACCATACATTATGTATATTAGCTGTCAAGTGTCACACAATATATTGTATGCTATTTCAGCTCTGCATCTGGGGGATAAATTAATTTGTAAAAGCCAGAATGCAGATTTACACAATTTTTTGACCGTTTATTAGCATATTTTGATCTTTTTTTTTTTTCAAATGACAAGTTGTGGTGATATTTTTAAACAATTATATACATTCAATTATTCATTCAGTCTACAGTGTTTCGCATTTTGAAGCTATAATAGATTGTATGAAGTTCAGATAAGGTTTGTTTCAATTGCAATTTACGGTAAGGTCATTTTCAAACATAGATCTGCATTGAGCCATTTCAAAAATAAGGGTTTTTCACTCAAGAAGTGGAGGTTTGTGAACAAAATATTCTGTAAAATTTTGTTTATTTCTTGGTTAGACTTGGTACTGATTTACTATGATGTGTTCATTGTTTACAAGTTAGACTCTTACCCAACATTGTCTGATGCAGCAAAATGCAGCATATTTGTAATAGGGACTCATTTTCAAGCATACACTGAATATTGAGATAAGATAATAGGGACACAAAATTTTTAAGAAATTATATGTTGTTCAATTTAGGGGTTTAATAGGTTCTAAATAAAAAGTTGGTAGTCAAAGAAACAAGTGGGTATATAATTTTTAGGATTTTTAACAATAAAACTGTGTTTTATGTACTTTTTTGTTACAGCCATTTGTAGAAATATACCTACAACATCAACAAAAATGCGCACATACCTGTTGAAAAACTCGAACAAAAGTAAGGTTTAAAAGTTCACCGAAGTTTTCGCAATAGCGGCAACAGTCAAACAAATGCTGAAGTGGCATAAAATATTACGTAAATAAGGTAATAAAGTTACAATAATTGCGAATTTTAAAAGGATACGGTCCGGGCCCTCGTTGACTGGGCGCCAATGGCACCTGATTCCCGTTGCCACTCATATTCTTGGCAGCATAGGTATCGGGACACGTACACCACTCAAGGTGGCACGTAGAGTCGCCCTAACCGATTGTAGGACACATCCGGCACATAGGTAGATTGTTAAACTGATGTCAAATTGACAAGTCGCACGTTTTAATTCGTACCCTTGATGAGCAATGTTTCCAGCAAAAACATTGTTTATCGCTTCTATAAACACAATATTATATCTTCCTAGAAATTATAATAGCATCACTAGAAATGAAAGCCAGTCACTAAACAAACGACAGTACAAAATGGCGGATGTTAACCAAAAACAAAGTTAAAACGTGATTGTCACTGAGGGACTCTTAATATTTCTGAGCACTTTAATTTTTCGTTGGCGATGGGTTTGTTTCGTCGTTTACATATAAATAAAAATTATGTAAAAATATATTATTTTACTACGTCAATAACAATAAAATATTAAAATCAAGTCGAAGAGTTTTAACTGTCATTCGATCGTTCACGTTTTTTTATCAACTGACGGGTGACGGTTCTGTATCTGACGGCTGCCTGCCGGTGACGTCATAAATGATAGCGTGAGATAATAATGCACGACCCGATAATTGACTACCCGATAATGTACAGTCTGTATTGCACAACCTGATAATTGATGTACCGATACATGGAATATCGGCACAGCCGATAATGTACAGCCTGATAAAAGGCGACCCAGCCCGTATTGGATGAAAGGCTCTGTTCCTATTGGTCGATGAGTCTATGATCTGTTTTGATTCCATGCTTCGTTTGGACGGGATAGTGTAAATAGGACACAGATTAAAAATACCATAGCCCACTGTCATGTGACAATGGTGATCAGAATGTTTCCGGTCTTTTATAAAAAAACTTAATCAGTTTTGCAACGAAAAGATTTTCGAGTTATCATTAACAAAAATACCTTAACCTAACTGAAATCCTTATATTCTTAATCTGTCTTATTTTCACTATCGCATTCAAACGAAGCACAAAATCCATAGAAGTCATACAGGCATAAGGGTAGTAGGGTAGGGTAGTTGATAGCCTGATATTCCACAAGCTGCTGGTTCACCATTACACCAATAAATGAGGCGTTTTCCAAAAAAAAAAAAAAGTTGTTCTAAAATACTTACTAGATGGCGTAACAGACCTATCGTTTTACCTGTCATTGTCATTTCTGTCGAAATATTTTATGTTTATTTTTTAAATCGTAAATTTTGGCTCCACACGTTATGTATTTAGCCAGTGTCAACTATTGTAATATTTCAAATGAAGTCAAATACACAGTTGCGTTACTTGAAATTGTCTAAATACACATGTGGAGCCGAATAACACGAGACATTTTTTTGTCTTTCATGTCTTGACAGTGACAGAAAAACCTCAAGGTACATCTAACGCCATCTATTGGGTACTTTTACAACCAGGTGTTTTTTTTTTTTTGAAATTCCTCATTATGTTGCTGTACAAAACGGGCTTTACATTATCGGGTCGACAATTATTGGATCTTGCATTATTGTCATGCCTGACATCGTGTGAAAGAGATGGCTATATATAAGTTCCTGGGAGAGCGAAAGAGAAAAACTATAACCTTAGGTAATAGTTTGTTTCTTTTGCTTCCGTGAAATTCAAGTCTAGCTGTCCCTTTCACACGATTTCAGATCAGGCCATATATAGCCACTCTTACTTGACCTGACATCGTGCGAAAGGTAGTAGCTTGGAGCAGCTAGACATCGTTTGAAAGAGATGGCTATATATATAAGTTTCTGGAGGAGCGAAAGGCAGAAGCTATAACCTTAATAGTTTGTTTCTTTTGCTCCCGTGAAATTCAAATCTAGCTGTCCCTTTCACACGATGTCAGGTCAGGCCATGTGTAGACACCCTAAGCTGTGTGCATGGACGTAGTTAGTACCTAAATGCGCCCATCGTAAAGTAAAAATGCATTAACACAAATAAATAGATATATCTTACTATTTTTTAAGGCCTTTAATGTTTTTTTATACATTACCATGTTTTTTTTTCTTTGCTTGCGTATTACTTAGAAAGGGACAGAGGGCTCTCGCGGCTCGCGACGCTTTCTTCCTCGGGCCGCGTTTCTCTACAAGCAAGTCATAAGCTCATATCGACCTTATTTCAATATTTTGTTAGAGTTTAGTTTTATTTAATGTATAATCCTAAGTACACATCCTAGTCCTAATCCGAACTAATCTATTTAATTCGAAAATAACTCTGTCTCTATCTGTCTGTCTCTCTGTCTGAGTGTTTGTCGCGTTATCACGGCTAAATGGCTGAACGGATAGACCCGACTTTTTGCATAGATATAGCACGGACACAAACTACTTTTTTTTATTGGTCCATGCGAACGAAGTTGCGGGTAACAGCTAGGTTTTTGTATATTTGTATGTTTGTGTGTATACTTGTCAGACGATATAAATGCAAACCATTGATCCGATCTTCGTGGAATTTTGTATGCGAGTAATAAGTACTTAGTTCATTTCAATACAATTTTTAAGCAGATTCGGTCCAAGGGTTTGCATAGATAAAGCCGATAAGCTAAATAACTACCGTACATAAAAAAACATAAATATTTATTCGTACACTTTTATTTCACATAACTAGATAGCATTACTTGCGTTGAAAAATAGCGAATTATTATTTCTTAATAAATCACAGATAGGTACACATGTATTTTGGCAACTAATTGCATACTATTTGCCGTATTTCTATAATTAATATCTCGACGACGACCGGAAAACTCTGCGTGAACGCAAGAAAAATATATTTGGCGCGCTTAGCGAAACGTTGCACCTAGATATATATATTATACAGTCGGAACACGAACCGGCAACGGCACGCTGCATCGCATGACTAGGTAAATCGGACTCTAAATACCTCATAGTGTAACGAAGAAGCAAAATTCTGCTTGAAAGCGAAAGAGACGTATAAGACTACGAACATAATTCTGTCGTCTGCGCAGACCATTAATTTAATATATAATATTTATTTTGTAAAAATTATTTTAACTTATAAAATCAAACGCTTAACATTTTACGTTGTCGCCTTCGAAAGCTCGGTTTGAATTTCCCTTGATATCTTCCATCCTTGAGATTTCGGGTTCGCGCCGTCTCTGACAAAATAAAATAAAAACATTAGCAATAGGCTATTTGACTGCATTGGAAATATGCTACACAAAATGTCGTCCTTATAAATTTTAACGTGAAACCAACTTTTACAAATCATTTGAACAAAATAAAGGAACATGTTTTTGGTGAAAAAAACGTACTTAAATAATTTTTTAAACTCTAAATATAAATAAACTCTCTTTTCTTAGTTTTGATCACGTGATCATAATCGCTCTGCGACAGGTTGGATCTATATAGTGGCGTCACAGATGAACTCTGTGAGTGGCGTCAAACCCAAGTAAATAAATCAACTTTTGCTATAAAACGGATGTTAACTTTGGTGTGACGTCATTCGTCACGTGACCGGCGCCATGATACAGATTCGCGATTCGCGTTTTGGCTCGTAATTTTTTTATTTAAACTTTAGCTACGATTTTTACCGAAAATACAATTGATCTCGAGAAAATATCAATATCTGCAATACTTTTACAAATTTGTTAAAAATAGCTTTTAAAAAATAAAAATAAACTTTTGCAAAAGAAAAATCCCTTTATCACGAAACCAGCAAATCAGCGGGCTTATCCGCTAACTTTGAAACGTTCGTGATTCTGATTGCGAGAGGATGCCATCCCGCTCGTACCAAATTATTCACGCTATGCGCGGTCCCGCTCGCGGCACTATCACTATCGCTTTCAGAGTTACGGGATAAGCCCACTGCTTCCACTACATTGATAGAAACTACTTTCCAGTGAACGGTTACTTATCAGAATAAAATTCATTCAATTATTTTGAATAAGGACGAAATAACTAATTTTAAAAGTTCTAGACACTTATAGACTTAACCGTTACTTAAGTGTAGGTATTACTATGTTCAAAATAGTATGTGTTTGCTCTGAAGCTCTGATGGATGACTGTTCTTTTGAAAAATATATACCTACCAATATTTTACTGATCGAAGTTTAAACAAGGACCTGCAGGTACCTAAGCCCGCAGACGCTTCAAAGTGGGGGCCAAAAGTAGCTACGCGAGCAAATCAGTCGCCTGAGAGTGATCACTAAATGTAACTACCTACGCAGGCCGTATTGTAGATAGTGAGCGCTTACAGTAGCTAAGCAGGGTCGTCCGTCTGAAAGTGTGTGCCAGAAGTAGCTAAGCGAGATGATGGTCCATGCCGAATGGTACAATGGTACAGAAGCCGGCGAGGAGCGCAGGGCTCTGATCTACCTAATCACACTAATACTATAAATGCGAAAGTTTGTGCGTAAGTGTGTAAGTATGTAAACATGCAAGCATGTAAGTGTGTTTGTTCTCGTTCAGCTCTGTAACAGCTGAAAGGATTTGGAAGAAATATCCCGTAAAATATTCGGTTTCTGTAGAATTAGGGAGTTAGACCGCGGGGCGCTGCTTTAATATTATGAAAGTGTGTTTGTTGTTGGTTTGTTTGTTCCTCATTCAGGCAGCAACAGATCGACCAAATATTTTGCTAGCATGACTTGAGTAAGCTTGAGCGTAAGCTTGAGATAGCCAATGAGAACGCTTGGCTTCCCGCGACCCGCGCCGCGCCTCAAACTTTGGTGACTTTTTGTAGGAACAACGAATCTCGTAATGCGGTATCTAGTGTTATCTGTGACTAGCTCCTATTTTTCCTCACCTTCGAGCGATAAACTTTATTTGTTATCTTCCTGACACCAGCGAAGTGATTTTCGATGTCATTCAGTCTCTTTCCCTCAGTTTCAGGTAGAATGAAGTAGAAAGTGCAGCAACCGATTGTACTGTAATAAATAATCACATAATAAAGTAGGTAAGTCTCTACAGTGTGACAATAGCTCTAACAGACATGCACCAACGACAGAAAATAAGAGGAAAATACTCTCTTATCTCCTCGAGCTATTCATCTCTTTTACGTCCTTCCGCATGACATCGCTCTATCTCTATATCTTGCTGGTCCTTTGAATTGCGCCAAAAAACAAAATCGGGAGCGGCGGACAAGGCGAAGAGCTTGACGAGCGACAAAACGAGTAACGTGGCCGCAATACGTCTCTGCCTATCGCTACTTTCCTTGCCACTCGTCGAGTGTGTGGCCGCAGCATTAGGCGGCGGTCGGGCCGTAACTTGTACGCATTATATGTCAAGCGGTTTGTTGGTCTGTGAATGTATCCTTTACAAGTGCATTTCACGGTTTTAACCAGGGTCCGCTGATATACTTACTTACTTATAACTGAAGATTTATATCAAGGGATATATACCTACTTATCATGATACATAAACAAAAGGTATTCTTGTTGTCTTCCTTACGCACACTAATCTTGTCAGATTTTATCAAGATCGGTATAGCCGTTTATGTTACAAAATAGAATAACGGACTTAAAAGACAAGTAATTTCTCTTCACGACGGTATACATTTAAGTTGCTGCTCACCTATGCCGTCTCGGTTGCTTCTCTGTGGATAGAACTTACCAACTTACCATATCACGCCATACAAGCCATATGTGCCCCAAATGGCCAGCTTGTCCACCATGCTAATGTACATCTTGTTTGTTAAGAACCCGAAGAGGTATCCGACGGCGCTGGAGAGTCCTGCGCCTCCAGAACGGGTCTTGGCGCTTAAAACCTTCAACAATTAATTTTGTAATTCAGTACGGGTTACGTGGAGTCTTTATTGCGAGGATTGTTAGGTTCAGGCTAAACCTAACAATCGCCCAGGGCGTATTTAACGAACAACACAAACAAACAAAAAAATATAATTATTAGGTGTCATCTTTGTATTACCATAGAGTAGTAGTTCGCGGCGAACTGAGACCTCGCGACCCCTATATCTTCACAGCCCCTAGACCGATTCAGCTCATATTCGAACTTAAAAATTGTATTGAAATGAACTACTTGCCTCCAAAATTTCTTGAAGATCGGATCAACCGATCGCAAGTTATCATCGGACAAATATACACACAAACATACAAACGTACGAACATACAAACATACATACAAATGCCGATTTGTCCCAGTAAACTCTGAGACCTTCACTTCGCTCGGTCAATAAAAACAAGGTACATAATACTCTCAAAAGAAAAAAAAAGAAAAATTGGATAAAAATGTATACAAAACAAAGAGTAATATAATATAGGATACTAAACTAACAAAGAGAATACAAATACTTCGTAAGATCACTGCAAGCACAGAATTCTTCGTATTATTGACGGCGAGAAAAGCCAATGCAAAAATGGTTCGGAAATTTGGAACGGCTAGGAGAGGAACTCGTCACAAAAAGGTCTTATTTGGTCCTATCGGCCGTCGTAAGTTACAGTAAGGAGAATTCTGTGGTTACTGTTACAAAGTTAAAGTTAATGGAGTTACATACCTCTCCTATCAATATCCACGGCAGCAGCCGTATGCCAGTGTGGGTGACGAGAGCTAGGAGCATGAGCAGTGTAGTCGGAATCCAGGACAAGGGATTACCCTTAAAAAAATAACAGAACAAGCAAACATTAGCATTACAAAACTTAGATTGTTGGATATAAATAATCCTAAAAACCACCAAATTAATAGAGAACGGAAGTTATACTTATGTACTATAATAATTATGTAAATAAGTATAAATAAATCATTGTCTATTTATCTATAATCCCTAGTCCATATATACTAATATTATAAATGCGAAAGTTGTGTGTTGCTTTGTTTGTTCCTCTTGCAAGCAGCAACAGAGCAACGGATCGGCCTGATTTTTTGCATGAGAGTGACATAGGCTATTTTTTATTTATTTCCCGGGAAAATGTACGTTTCCTGAGGCTTTTCCCACGAGGGTGAAACCGCTTGGCGTAAATAGTAAGTGTTATAATTTATGTTGAAGAAAATACTTACCATCCCGTTTTCAGTACCATCAGGCCCTCTAATTGCAGTGCCATTCAATGAAGACCCTGGGAGTGGTGATTTGTCATACTGAAAAATATCACTTCATTAACATTTAACGTTATATGGTCGCATAGTGTGTAAACCCTGGTACATATACATAATCTGTTGAGTAAACATCACAAATGCGCGTTGGCCAACTGCGAGTAGGACGAAATGCGTACTGGACCAAAGGCTATTAGATTTAGATCGACTATTCGCCATCATCAGCCAAAAGAAAATATGAATTTGCCCATCCGAATAACTATATGCCTGGTACGACTCAGTACGCCTGGTATTTGAAAAATTGACGCCATGTATTGGGATTATTTGAAATCTCTGCTAATTATTTCGCATCGTTCTCTACTGTGTAAACAGATTGAATGATTTATGACCCGACGACTCGGATGATAATGTTTTTACTATAACTACTTCGCATTTCTTTCAAGTATTGAGCAACACGGCACCGGCCCGAACGTCGGCCGGAGGCCTGTGTTGCTCAATGCTTTCAAGTACGACGACCGTTCATCAGCGAAGTGTACCTGCAACTCGGTTCACACGCTGGTGCCATATAGATTTGTTCGCACCACTGAATTGGAAAACCGAGGGAAATGTTCATTAGGGGCCTTACGAAGTAATTATGTCTACAACATTACTATTAGTACTCACGGGATATTTACCAGCACGGTTATTGTTTTTGTTGAGTTCCCGATATTTCGGCACAGTTGCATGCGCCATGTTCACGGGTAGACAGATAGTAATGTTGTAAACAACCACGAAAGTCTAAAACAGTGTTTAATTATGTCTAGTTTGTATTTACCGTAATATAGTAATCATAGCCAGCGACAAGCAGACAACAAACAGCGGCGCCGCCCGTCGACACGAATGTCAGGGGCCGTTTTCCTGTAAAGTGCACCAGAAGCACGCAGACTCCCGTGCCTACAATCTGAAGGATGCCCAGCACTAGCGTAGCGTAGTACTTGTCTATTGGGGCTTCGAGCATCTGGAAGATTGACACTGCGTACGTCTGCAATGCCATTAAAAAAAGATTAGTAGATTTTCAAGATACCTAGCCTGATAGAGGAAGGTGGCGATAAAGCCGCCTTTCAACATCAAAATACAAGACTAATTTTGGATGACTGCGCCAACAGAATAGGACATTTGACCACAATGCACCTGCAACACCAAAAAATATTAGCTACACCTATCCGCAACTTTTTTCATTTTCCGCTCTAGATATACAAAGTTTTTCTAGTGCCTAGACAAAGATCAAATAGCAAACTAAGTGGTTACATATTTGAGTCCAGCTAGGACATTGGGTGCTCGGGGTCGGAGAACTCATCTTATTTTCAAAAACATATCAGAGTCAGAATTCCTGGTTGACGCGACGCGTGACCAAAAGCTGTCGTTCATATGGCGCAACGCAGAAGCATTGCCATTCAGCGTGCGTATGCCGCTAGCATGCTGGGTACGCTGCCAACTGTTAGTGGAACATTTTGATTGAACATGAACTTGAACATTTGGATTATCTGTAGACCTGGGTAATACCTAGTATACATTCTTATCTATGGGTAATACAACCGTTGTTTTATGTAGAAGCCAAAGATTTTTTATTTCTTTTTTTGTATATAAACATACAAAGCAGTTTCAGTTGTTGTAAGTAGTTTGTATGTATTTTAGACATATAAGTGGCCCCTCATGCTATTTAGTCTTCCCCCTATCGTAGCCTTTTAGTTATAACAAGAGGTAACAAACAGATATATATATATAATCACTTATTGGTAATCTTTCAAAGACTTAAAATTGCGCAATAAGCTTTCCTGACCTGTAACGTGGTCATCCCGCTGAAATGCCCCACGAAGAAGCTCAAGCTAATCAGAAAGAATGGGAGGAGGAAGCTTCTCTTCGTGTAGTGTGAGAATTTTTCGGCTAACGTCTCGTCCACATCTCCTGCAGCATCTGCAAATAGATATATTTCGCGTTTAGTTAGCGTGCACAGGATCCGCGTTGCGTCGTATTGTACCTAGGTACTTATAAGTACACAATGAGTACTTTGCCGCAAACGTGCAACCATGAGTAACTATGTCACTTTGTTACCTTTTTCTTTTACATACAGCTCCTGAATATCCTGTAACTCCTGTTCTACTGCGTGTGGAGTGGTCCAGCCACGAAGCCATTGCAAACTCTGAAAATGAAGATCGCACACAAGCAGCGGTGGAGATAAAAGCATACAGAAAAAACACTCTATCAACAGCTAATAACGAGAATAACTCTAGCTTTATTATGTCTAGCCCATAGCGGGCATAGACATAATAAATACGGAGTGGCGCGAGGTCCCGGCCGCCGGGCCATTTTGAAGCGGTCCATCCCGAGAATAAATAGCTCTAAATTTCGATTTGTTTTCAGTCTGTACTAAATAAAAAAACATACCGAAATATATATTGAAAACCGCCTGCTTTTCTTGTAGGTATATTGTGTGGAAGATGTGGAAGCCAGAAGGAAGCCCAGCAATGGGACAACGTAGGCTATAATACCATTCTCCTTATATTATAAACGCGAATGTGCGTAAGATGTAAAGAACTGTGTTTGTTCCCAGTCAACTTCGTAACGGCTAAACGAATTTAGATGATAATTAGAATGGAGGTTGCTTAGCGTACCCTGGAAAAAGCTCGGAAAAAAATACTTCCTATGGTATAGCGCGTGAAACCGCAGGGCACTGCTAGTAGAACTAGTAACTTATTCGTAAGACTAACGATCGTATCAGTCGTAGAACACTCAGCCATAAAACAGTTATGCTAGCTATCCAAGGTCGTGCTAGCTGGACTGGTTAGGTGCACGCCTTATCATGTTTTATCGCCTCCACACTGAATTTATTAGAGCCCTCGCAACGCATCCGACAGATCCATCTCGCCGAACAGATCATACAACTCCTCGTGCGTATCTTTTTATGAAATGTGGCTGAAAGGTACTTATGTAATTAAGTTTATTATTTAATCATCACCTTTCTAGCATCATCAAGTCGGTTCTTAGACACCAGCCAGTGAGGGGATTCCGGGACAAAGCACAGGGCGATGACTGCTAAGATCTGAAATTAATTGATAGAAAGTAAGGTTTTTTATTTTGTAGAAAGCTCAAGGCTAACCATTAATATTTTTTAGCAATACGCTTTACGTTCCTAACGAGACAGGTCTGCTGCTATTATCAACAACGTATTACCTTGTAAGGGACAACTGCATTGCTTGTACGCTAGTATACGTTTTTATCTATTATTGCTTGTCCGCAATGTAGAAATAGAATAAATGACGACCGCGCTGATTTAATTATGTTAATTACCGATGAAAAGTAATGCCGTCTTTTTTGTAGTTAGAGTGCGCACTGTGCAGACGACTTTCCACACAATTCTACTATTTTTATTTATTTTTTTGATAATTTTGTCAACCGTCTTGTTTTGTAAAACAACAAACTCAACAAAACCATAAACTCGCCCTGTATACTGGCAGATCTCGGGATATCGTCGCAGCATCTGATCCGCGTTTTATCGGATTCTGTATAATTCGTTCCTTACTGTCACATCAAAAGAAGCTCTAACCCGTAGGTATAAAACACAGAAAAGTATGCGTACTAAAACTTAGTGGTTCGCGCCGAGCTGAGACCTCACGACTCTTATAACTTCACAACCACTGAACAGACTTTTCATAAATTCAAACTTATTTTTATTTATTGAAATCAGCTATTGTCCCCAAAAATTCTCAACGGCTCTTAAGGTATCTTTGAACAAATAAAATATACAAACAAACATACAAATGCCGACTTGTTCCCGTAGACACACCATCGCTGGGCTCGGTTAATTATCTTTTTTGCGAACGCGAGTGTCTCATCATTAATAACATAGTCATACTTATGCCATCATAGTCCGGACACACATATACGTATACGCATCTCCCAAGGCCAATCTAAAATAAAATGATTTTATATAGCACGAGGCAGTGAGGCACATTTCAACGGTAATATTGACCCGATGATATGGTCTCTAATTTCTCCATCTACACTTCTAGAATCTAGAGGATCTAGCATCAGACGAACAAGGCAGTAATTTTTAGGCTGTCATTATCGGCATACCGTGAAGACGATATTAACTGCAGCCATGGTCCGCCAGTACATCAACATTCCAAACAGGAACTGCGTAAACACTCCGAGGATGATGGACATGGAGCTAGTTGCGGTGAGAGCGCCTCGCAGGTGCGGCTGGGTAATCTCGGCCACGTATGTCAGCACCTGGAAGTATAGCGTCTGAGCTATCAGCCTTGTGAGAAACGGTAGCCTAAAAGCGACGATACTCTAAGGTCGAAAGGAGTGACTTTCACTGCCAGTGCTAGTTCAGCTACTTATAACACGAATATTACTTGTCTGACTAAGTTCATAAAGTTAAGACTATGACCGCTAACATTTCATCTGTGACAATAACCTAACACATGACAACCAAGGCCCGCAGACCAACGAGAGAAAATAAGAAAGATATTTATGTCTTTCTCTCTTGAATCTCTTTCTAGATGGCGATTGGCGCCTATACATTCATATTTCTGATTGCTCACTGACGTTGCCAGGATGCGGTCAAACACAAACGTTTTTATAATTTTTTTAAAAGCCTTATAATTTCAAGAATATCGAATTAACGGTTCGCAAATTTTCGATAACGATAACTTCATCGTCGAACAAATACACACATACCTACATACAGACGCCGATTTGTTCCTATAGATTCTGAGACGCTGACTTAGCGATTAAAGGTGTCTTCACAAATAGGCATCGTCAGTGTTTTGTAAAAATAATAGCTAGACATGAATTTCACAAGACTAATAGAAGCAACCTATAACCGTAATTGTTTGTTTTATTTATTACTTACTCTAATAAAATGTGTATCTAGCTATTCTACATCAGTAGGAGATATATAACTGTATATCGCCCAATGATGAAACGCGTTGTGGCGACGCGACGCTACGGCGCGGTGGATACGGTTCTTCCCGGATACGGACCTCATTTTCTAAGTTCAAAGTTTAAAGGCGCTATGGGACAATTCTAAAGCTACGGCAAACTGGAAAGGGGTGACTTTCCAGTACCGTAAATCCGGGCTTAAATCTTCGGAGCATGTCTTACGGGCGCCTCCAGTAGTCCCCCAGCTAGGCCCGTTAGGAACAAGGCACCGTAGAGATGATGCGTGCTGGTGGAGAAATGGAACAGCAGCCAGGCGATGGCGAACGGAAGGTTCACCAGTTGCATGGCGCGCCGCCGACCTATCGGCGACGTCACCACACCTGACAGCGCGCAGCCCAGTGGAACCACCATCAGGTTTATTGAACCTAGAATAAAAATTCCAATAAAATAGTACAACATAGTCTTCGAAAAGAAAAAGACGAAGAACTAATCCTGTTTGGCTCAAAAACATCGACCTCACGACCTAGCGATACCCAGTAGCAAAGATATAATCTGTCTGATCCGCTTTCAAGGTCCACAAGCACACTACTCGATATTTTTTTATGAAGTTATTTCTTATGTCGTAAGTGAAAAAAGCAGCCAGGTCGCCTCATGATAAGCAGTCACCGTGGCTTTTAGATAAAAGACCTCATTTTCAAGGACTCATGTTGCAAGCTGAAGTAGCAATGGGCAGGCCATAACACTCGAAGAATCGATAACCCGATGGGGATGGTCTGTGCGTTGATTCTTAGAAAAAGGCTACTTCTTATATTTAGATAGATTGCTTGCAGCCTTGATAAGGAGCAGGAAACCAATCTTTGTTCTGTCTTCCTCGCACATTCAATATTTTTAATGATGAAAAATACTCGGGGAAAAATTTACTGGTACTGTTTTTGCAACATGTTCCTCGTTATCCTAGTCCTAACTAATATTATAATTCAGAGGAATGTAGCCGCAGTCGTATCAGAACCGAGAAAGCTTCGAGGTATGAAAATGAATACGTTAATCTCGAGGAAAAAATTTCGTTTGCTCGATTCAGGACTCTCTATCGCTACTAGCGATAGAGAGTCCTGAATCCAGAGTACATTCTTATCTATGCTCTCTACATTACAACTGTCAGTACATACAAAACGTCAAAAAGTACTTAAAAATGGATCAACGCCATGGACCGAACTATAGGAATAACATTGTCTCTCTGTCTGGATGTTAGTCGTGTTATCACGGCTAAGAGGCCCTTAGCCGTGATAAAATTTGATAAGGAGTTACTGTATTTCACAAAGACGGTTATAGTATACTTTTTAAGTCCACGCGAACGTAGTCGCGGGTAACAACTAGTATAAAAAAAGATTTTTAGTTCGAAGTTTGAGGTTTAAGTTTTATTGAATATGTATATAAATTATTGTGTTTTTAAATAAATAAATAAATAAAAAAGAAAAATAGTATAAAAACAAACAATTGTTCATTATTCCTATTGTACTGGACGCGACGTTGCAGCGGAAAGTATTATTACATATTGGTTATTTTTGACACAGTTTGAAAATGAACTTCCGCAAAACAATCAACTAACTAGTATAACATCAAAATCTCTTAGACTAATTCTCATGATGATCCAGAGACTCTTCGTTATTATTAAAATGCGACATGTTTTTTCTATTGCCCCGTTTATAATATGTTGAAAATTTACAACCAAAACATTTTAAATGTCAACACAAAGAAAATGTTACAAGAACGGTTTTTGTTATTCCTCGCGAGTTGTTATTATTTAAATGAGCTAAAACCAGAGAGGACATACCAAACGCGTTTTACAAGCAGCACACCTCGCAGTTTTTGTAATACAACGAACTGATAACACACAAAATAAAGATAGTAAGTGTTATGTAGCACAGCCTCTTGACAGTGTTCGGCCATTTACTTTTTTTTTTAACGGGCAAGTGCCTTTATTAACTAAGCAAAATACATACAAACTACAACTACCTAAACTACTTAGCCTACTACATAAAAATAACAGCTGAATTATCCAGATACCATTAAAGGTCTATAGATACTTAGTTTTCTAGTTACTTAGTTCTGTGTAAAATGGTTCATACCTACAGAGTGCCTAGGACTGCCTAGTGCGAGTTTATCCAAATTCGTTTACTTCACAGATCACACTAGGTACCGCATTACGTGATTCGTTGTTCCTACAGAAAGTCACCGAAGTTTGGGGAAGGCGCGGGTCGCAGGGAGTGCGACCAAGCGTTCTCATTGGCTAACTCAAGGTTGCGCCTATTCGCGCCTAACAATCAACCAATCAGAGTAATTTCTTATAAGTGTATTATACTTATGCGTGGTGCGCTTCGAGCGTCCTGAATGCAGCATCTAGGGTGTGGTCTGTGGGTGCTAACCACCATCTACCAAAGCGAGCCCGGGGAGGACAACAGCGTCGAGTGGCGGACGCTGTTGTAGTCTTAAACGTCTCACGACAGGTACTAGCTGTCCCGGGAGGAGCTGAAGCGTGGTGCTGAGGGCTCCGGTGCGTTCCCTTGGAGATCCCGGAGCCCTCCGTCAAGCACCAAGGCAGGCCGCCGGGGGGGTTATAGTGGTTATAATCCCACATAACCCGGCTGCACCCCAAAGCAGTCGGGTATATTGAGAAGATTTCCAAAGGCAAAAAAAAAATATATTGTGGTCTGTGGTTTCTTACTCGATGACGTTTACGCACTACGTAAACGCATTTGGAAAAACTAAGTGCTATCTATATGACGTTAGACAGCGCTGCTATTTCATACAAATTATAGTTAACGTTTACGTTAGTTTTCGTTAACGTTAATGTCAACGAGTATGTAAACGCATTTGGAAAAACTCGCACTAGGCACTCAGTTCTTTGAATTATAAAACACGTTTGACACGCGTCACAGAACACCTACCACGCGTCGCTCGCGCTCTGCTCTGCGCCTGAGACGCCTTCTGTTTGTAGAAGCCTTTAAGCCTTTATTGTTATTCGAGTAAAATGTAACAGGTAAGTAACATTGCCATGGTAATTAGTACAAAAAGTAAGGTGTTGCAATATCGGTAGACATCTGGCAGCTGTGTTAATATTTCACACGAACCAGTAGGTACTCTGTACGAGCCCGGGCAATGCCAAGGTGTGATGTCGTCAAAAACACGTGCAATATAAAAAAAATACTCAAACGAAAAAAAAAAAAAAACATTGCCACTCATTCTGACTTGCATGAATGTGCATGGGGCCAAAAATGGGGGACAGACAAACAAATAGGCAGTGCAAGCGTAGTAATAGCAAAGAAAAATTGTAACAGTATACTTAGATACAATATAATATAGTGGTGCTGGGTGCCAAAGGGAACGTATCTATACGTTCCCTTTGGCACCCAGCATCGACCATGGATCTAATGTGTAGTCGAAGCGTTTACATAATATATAGGTACCTAATTATTTTATTTTTAAATGGAACATGTTATGATTCGGTCATTTTAGAACCGTTTCAAGCACGCGGATCTTATCGGCTCCATGGCACTATTGAAGATAAATTTTAATTACAATTAGGTTTATTTTATAATCCAGGTGGTTCCTTATGGCGGAGGGAGAGGGTTGTTCAGTAGTGATCGTTCTGGCTGATGATGACGAAGAGGATCTAGGTCTAGCTCACAGAATTCTCCTTATAAATGTCTTTGGTCTAGCTATAGTATGCAGCGTAAAAATATTTCCGATTTAGTCTATATGTAAGTACCTAGTTGATCTTCTATTTGCATGACGTGGTCTCCTGTAATGGGGGATACACTGAGCGCCACACGGTTTACGAATCTCAGCCATTTGAAGACCTAGCGTAATGATACTTACCTTTTAGGATAGGTAGCTGAATTCCTACTCTATAACATTTTATATATTTGGATATTCTACGAACGATAAAAAAAAAACCTCGTACAGAACCGTGGTTCTGTGGTTCTTATACAGAAATATATTTTTTTGTGCGAACCTGGTTTCGTCAAAAGTAATTTTTTTACGGAACTACGGTTACGTAGACGGCCGAAGGGAGCTTAGTGTATATGTCCCTAAATGTGAATGTAATGATTGTGTAACTTCTGTTCCAAATTTTATTAATAAAATAAAATAAACATGACCTTACTAGGTAACCTTAGAATAACTACTACTACCTACTTGGATAGGTAGTTACCTATCTAAGTAGGTAGCTTTTATTATTTTATTTTGTGCCGTCGCACTTAAATACCAAAGTACGCTGAATGCTATTCATCTGTGGCTGAATGTTATGTGACGACTGGCATACCTATTCAAAGATATCATTTTAGTCATTGTTATATCATTCACAGCTCAGCGCACACTATGAATTTGTTGCGTTGGCTGTGGAAACCATGGGCCCGTGGTCATCCGACACTAAACAATTTTGCAAAGACTTGTCGAAGAGGCTGGTCCTCGCCTCGGGGGATCCCAGAGCTGGCGCATACTTCTCCCAAAAACTGAGTATAATTATTCAACGGGGAAATGCTGCCAGTATTCTGGGTACCCTGCCGCACGGTGGCGAACTTGACGGCGTGTTTGTTTTGTAGGTTAGATTAGTTTTTATTTATATTTTGTTATTGCTACATTAGATTATAACAAACTTTATCTATTAAATATATATAGTCATTGTTATAATTTTTTAATATGCGACTAACTCAGAAATTGCGAGTGAAAAAAAAACAGCCGTCCCTTAAAAAAGTACATTTCATCATCATCATCATCAACAGCATGACGACAAACACAATTACAAACAAATTGAAACGTGTGCTGTAATGGCTGTATTGTATGTACTCGGTACTCATACGTTCCGCGAGGTCAACCGGTGTCGAGGTATCGTTCACACGGATGTAGCCCGATGCGCTTGCAGGCTTTACTTTTCTAAGTATGTATCTATATACTGGAATTAAGAAGGACAACAGTTTTTTTTTTCTCTCATGTTTTGGCTCTACACGTTGTGTATTTAGCCAGTGTCAAGTATTATAATATTTGAAATGAAGTCAAATATTTCACAACTAAAATAAGTCTCAGTCATAGTCTAAGTCAAGCAAAGTAAGTCACGGTCAAGTCAAAGCCATACCCCAGTAAAGTGGTGGAAACTTTACTAGAGATTTCTATGGAGTTTTGGAAACAATACAAAAAGTCACGTTTCACGACATTAAACTATTCACCAACACTCGCGAGCATTCATGAATAAAAATCCTCCGATTATAGCAAAAGTTTTGGAAAATAATACAATGACGCGACATTACTTCTTCACGTTCCAGCCAAAAAAACTCAACAAACAGGATGTGCTGACCTAATAATGACCTCAGGACCGGGCAGGAAAATAACACGAAGAAAAGCATTTAGATAATTCACCAAAATAAAAAACGCAAAAAGAATATTACCTATAGGTAGTCATCAATTAGTATCATTCCGTCGTCACGATGCACCTCCTTACCAATTTTCTTATAGAACAATTTTGCCGTGAAAATTTTAAATAAATAAACATAAGTACATAACATACGTACGTGTAATTTAATTAATAAGCAAACAGAATGGCCATTTACTATAATATTACTCGCGCTTAGTTATCAGTGCGATGTAATGAGCCTATAAGCACTTTAGCCTTTAGTACAGTTTAATATACCTAGATTTAACTAGAACTCCTTTTTAACCTACTCCAAAAAAAAAAAAAAACTCATTTCGGTTGTTTTTTTAGGTTTGTTATCTCAGAAGTCCCTCATTTATAAACCGATTTGGAACCAAAACAAAAACACCATATTTTTGTATTTGAAAGAGATACTTCCAGTAATGAATATCTATTTTCTCTATGCTTCCAGATAGGTCCCATTTTTATCAAAATCCAGTTCTCATAAAGGGATCTATGAGGAATTGAGGGAACTCCTCAAATATTATAGGCATAGGTAAATATAGCGATTTTAGTATTTTCATCAACTTGTCAAGCATTTGCATTAAGAAAGTATCATTTGGTAATGAAGAAGACCACAGATAGCCACCGGAATTCCTCAATGATACGTATTTCACGGGTGGCGCCATCCTAATCTCGATCGAAACAAATTTAAATAAATGGTCCTGATGAAGTCGATTCTTTTTTATTTAAAATTATGTGTTATCTACTCGAAATGTTACTACTGGCCGCTCCCATACCAAGTAGATACCTTGTTATCTGTTCTGTGACAGTACCTACCTAATTAATGTATGTATTCTCAGTCACGAGACAATTCTGGGTGACTCAGGTATGCCGACCGCAGCGCACGGCGGCTGTTAATCTATACTATACCACCTTTTGAAGAATGGTTTTGACTCTTCAAAAAAAATGGTGTAGAAATATATTATCTAGTAACTAGTAGAGGGATATTATCTAATAACTAGGTCAGCAGAAAAAAGACAGGCAAGTTATCCCACACTTACTTATCCACGATATTTCCGTCTTCTCAAGATGTAGCACTTCACCCTGCCGGGGGCTTTCAACGGCCGGCATCAGGATCGTGGGAAACCCGAGAGTCATGCCATATCCTGAAATAAAACATATCATCAAAATGTACATTTGGGTAAAAGTATCTTCCTAGCTATCTACATATATGGTGCTTTTTAGGGTTCCGTAGTACTACAAGGAACCCTTATAAGTTAGTCATGTCCGTCTGTCTTTTCCTCTGTCTGTCTGTCTGTCTGTCTGAACCCTTTACAGCCTTATAACTTCCAAACTTATAAACTTACATGCAAGAAATTTTGCACAACGATAGTCTAAGTATAGACCTAGTTCAGAAAAACAAAAATATTATATTTTTGTAAAAAAAGTGGTAGATCCCAGACATGTGGGGTATAGTTGAAAAAGTCTTTATAAGATGTCAATTTTGGAAGAATAAAAAAACATAATTTAATTTTTATGGGGTGGCGGCAGTCATAAGGTATCATTAAATAGGTCTTATAAAATAATGTTATGGTTTCTTACACCATTGCTTTTTTATTAGATGTACCGATTGCGAAATACGGGCCGACAAAGTTGCTTACAATTTGTGTGTGTGTGTGATTGTGTGTGCCCGCCGCCATTTCTAAACTATGCATCTCAGAAACTTGTAATCTTCCATGTTAATAGATCTTAGTAAAAGCACGTAAAAGCTTTCTTTTTAAAATTATTTCAGGCAACATGTGATAATTACTCTTTGAGATATGCGGTAAAAACGGATAAATACTTCAAACGTCCGACGCACCTACGGAAACCTACTTAGCATGGCCCGACATGCTGTTAACAAGTTATTTAATTATTCGGAAGGCATTTCCGCTCGGAATCTAAAAATTCGTGATAGCAGTTCTGTAAAATACAATCTATTATTCCATTCCGCGTAGGCATCAATACCATCGAGAATATAAATCATGTTTTGTTTTTTTCAGGGAAGCGAAAGCAAATCCGAAAGTAACTAAATGTTTACACGGAAACTTTACACCTGAATTTGAATCAGCCGTTGATTCTGTTTTCGGTGTCCCGTAGCAGGTGAGCAGATAGATATTATAATTAAGTGTAGTATTTCGTTTCCACCGCATCTAGGTACCTTCTGATAAAATATGTATCGTGACCGAGATGCTGGCCTCTATTTCGCCCAAAGGTTGAGCATCGCAATGCAACGTGGTAATGGGGCCAGCATTTTGGGAACAATTCCCACTGGTAGCGGTCTTTTGGGTTAGTTTATTTTATTTAAGTTATCTTTCTTTTCTTTTTTGTGATATATTAATAACTTATTTATGTTAAGTATCTAAATTGTGCACTTGTATAAAATGTATCGTCAGTTTATATTAATATTTAGCAAAGAAAATATGTATTTAGTAAGAAAATATCCATCGGAGCGTTGAAAAACTCACCTAGTAGCAGTAAATTCTTCACGCTGACTGCCAAAAACTGCGGTAGTGCTGTGCGGAAGTCTTTTTTGTATCCGTAGTGGTTATCTTCTTCAACCATAGCAATATCCTTCTCCTGCGTCATCTGTAAAATAAAAACCGACCAAGCGCGAGTCAGACTTACGTATCGATGGATCCGTACCAGAATAAGGAGGGACGATATCATTATCGTGAACCATTATTAGGGACCAACAAAGAAAAAGAAATGAAAAACCTTTCATTTTCTACTATGATTTGCGTGGGTTGGTATTATATATTTTAGTAAATAAAAGTTGTTAATAAGTAAATATTCAGTAAATTGAGAGAATAACTAGCACTAGCTTTACGTACGTAGCAGATACTAGTAACTCACTGACTGAGGACGCTACTGCCCGTCCTCCTGTGTTCAGCGGTGTTATCCTCTAACTTTGAAACGTTCGTGATTCTGACTGTGAGAGCATGCCATCTCGCTCGTACCAACTTAGTCGCACTATGCGCGGTCCCGCTCACGCAGCTCTCGCTATCGCTTTCAGAGTTACGGGATGAGCCCACTGGTCGCAGTTTTAGAGTTTTAGGATATACTAACAGGCAACTACTAAAATGTAACACTCACACGAGTGTGAGCAAATCTTATAAAGTGGTGAATCATGTATTTTCGTGTGGTTTCCGATCCAAGATTCCTGTAATACCAATTTACTTGGAGTGGACAGTGGTTAAAACACGTAGAATTTGTATTATCTTTGTCTGAAACTGTTTGTACTCAGTGACCCATGAGACTATTTTTTTTATGTTTTTTTTTTTTACAAACCTTGACACTGGCACTGGCACACAAGAAGTCGTACTTGTTCACGCAGTGCTCGTGTAAGTATGTATAAGTTTATGGTCAAGGTTAAATTGTATTTCGTAGGCTGTGTGGAAGTCGTGGTAGCTCTTGCTCTTAGTGGGAGGGAAGGTTACGATTGCCTCACATTCGTGCGGTCGTGAATTCGAACTTCGAACCCGGGCAGGCCCGTAGCAATGAGTTCTTTGCAACTTACGTATGGATATACCACTAGCGTTTCGGTGAAGTAAAACATCGTGAGGAAGCTTGCATAGTTCCGGAGAAGAAATTCGGTGGCTTATGTGTATCCGCAAATCCGCCATGGGCTAGCTTGGGGATATGGCCTAATCAACTTTGAGGGTAGGCCGATATCTCAGCAGCAGTTTAAGTGAAGGAAAACATCGTGAGTTAAGAAAACGAGAACTTCGATGGCATATGTGAATCCGCCAACCCGCAATAGGCCAGCTTGGGGACAGCCTAAAATCACCTTCGAGGGTGGGCCGACATCCTAGCAGTTTAAAGGCTGATGCTGAGGCTGTGTCGAAAGCGAGTATCGTCACTGACTGACCGACTTATCGAACTCGAACTCTGTTTCGATCGAACTGAGACCTTATATCTTGACAACCACTTGACCGATTTTGCTCATATTCTAACTTCTTTTAGTTTGAATTACTGAATATTTCTGCCAAATATTATCAAAATCGGCCGGTAAATGGCATCGACTTCCCCCCTTTTTGGGGGAAATACCCAACGAATCAAAAATCGCCGACGACAAAAAATCTATAAAATTGTAGAACCTGTATACCAATAATGATCAGCCGGAAGACGACTACGGTTCTCGGTAAACAGCTTCCTTACACTCTTTCGACCGGTTGATGCAAATGGGAGATTGTATTTCAGTGTGGAGTGCTGACCTCCAAGGTGTTAACAAAAACTGAAAGTTAGATATACCTAATATTTTCACAGACCTTCGCTATAGATATCTCACTCTTCGCTTCGCTTCTTATTGTATTGCATATATATGTACCGCGCTTTTATTATAGTTTTAAAATCCACCTTTGACTGTTGCTAGGGTTGCTACTTATAAAAACGTAAATGTGGGATATCACATCGGTACCATATATTTAGTGAATTTAAGTGTAGGAAATTACTAATTTATTACTAATTATAATTTTTGAGATTTTTGTTCTCGTCTGTGATTCTAACCTTGGAATTCTGAAACGCTAGCTAACTTTGACAACAGCTTAAGTCTATTGTTGTCTTTGTCATTTGTCAGACAAAGGCAGCATTAGAATTGATCTGTTGTCAAAGTTAATAAGCGTTTCAGAATCCCGAGGTAAGTATAATATTATGATCGGTACTAATGATTGTCAACAATAATTCTGTACCAATAGGGACCACACTCGAATGTCTGTAACTATTTACATAATCTTTTAAAATTCCAAGATTATTTTTTACAATTGTTTAAGGACTTGTAATAAAGCCTTTGCTATTTATTTCGCGACTTCCAGAGAACTCTCAGTTCCCATGGACGTACGACGATACCGTTGCGTTGCGTGCAGCTGCGTGCGTGACTGCATAGATTTGAAACGTATAAGTCACAGACGGCATGTTTATTTGCTTATCTTTAGTTTGTAGTATAATTTCAACCGTGAATTCCGCAGGTTTTTTGCTCCTTTACCGACCGAGGGATATCAGTAATGAATGTACCTTGGCCCAACACCTTCGGTATGACATTTCCTTTGGTATGGGTATGTCGGACACCATTACATTGGTATGTTCTATCCACCTGCTTCTTTCTACAGATAATTAAATCTACAAAGATGCTCACCCTTTCTCCTCAAGCTATAATGAAATTAAATGCAATGTATTATCGTTAGACAACGTCTTCAAGAACATAGTATTTTTAATACCTGTTCCTGTTGGCATTTTTTTATTAATTTTTTTGCTAGAGGAAATCTTCACTACATTCCCAACTGCTTTGGGGTGCAGCCGGGTTATGTGGGATTATAACCACTAAAACCACCCCGGTGGCCTGCCTTGGTGCTTGACCGAGGGCTCCGGGATCTCCATGGGAACGCACCGGAACCCTCAGCACCACGCTTCAGCTCCTTTCGGACAGCTAGCAGCTGTCGTGGGACGTCTAAGCCTACAACAGCGTCCGCCACTCGACGCTGTCATCCTTCCCGGGCTCGCTTAGTTAGATGGTTAGAGCCCCACCTCTAACCACCCACAAGCCTAGAGGTCCACTTTTAGTAGGCTCTTACTAAAGGCAGGGGATACCGATGCCGTATTCTAGTGCCCCGGCATCAGGGCAAGTTCCTGTAGGACTAGCACGCGCGCCGCGATAAAAAATTGTCTTCCATTTTTATTCCGCGAGGACGAGAAGGACATATCTACATCTTTGTCACGTTGAAGCGAAGACAATACGGGTGGACAAAACTTTGTCCTGACGCGTGCGCTAGGCTGGTGTGCGTGAGATGTACTTACCAATACCTTCCGCCGAACAGAGTAGGTTGGTAATTTCGAAACAGGATAAAATATAATAAACAAGTAATAAGCATTGAAAGAAAAACATAATACCCGACTACAAAATAAAGCCTATGTCACTACAGACGTAATTTATTTGTATAATAATTTCATTATATTTTATTAATGTAATATACTTGCTTCTATTACCTTCTATAGCAACGGCTTGACCGGTTTCGACGAGCGAGGTGTCGTTGGATTCTTCTTTACATCCGGAGTGACAAAGGCTATATTTTGCAGTCGAAATTTTTGGTTTTCTTTTAATGTTACTTGTCATAGTAAGTATTTACAGGAATTAGATTCTGTATCTTATCTCGCAACATTTGAGATACTAGAAAAATAGGATATTTCTTATGGTAGACAGGCTTGGCATATGACCACAACTTATCTGATGATAAGTGACGGTGTGATCAAAAATAGTAAATACACCTAGACCAGAATGGGAACTGGCTCTAAAGTGAGGCTGCCAGGACACATAATAAGTGCTTGGGGACATTATATACTATACTATCATACAGATCTATACTTATATAGATTTTCAACTTGAAGGTAGTAGCTATATAGCCAGCTGAGCACTAGAATATCAATAGAAAGTACCTTATAGTAGAAAGTTCCCTATGGTTTCCTTTGCCTTCACCGGTAGTTTAAACTCATCGTTGGGGTTTAAGAATAGAGTATACCGCCGTCTTGTTCGTACAAAAAGCGTAGTCTGATACCCACCCTTAGATGTTATCCGATTTCGATGACTTTTTGATTGTAATCTACACCGTGAAAAACTATGCTTGTATATTTGTTTTTTTTTTATTGTTTTTTTTATTTTTCTTTATTGTTTTAGGCACTTCAAGTGACAATTTTTATGCGTCGAAAATACGACGAAGAGAAGTAGTTATTATTAGAATACCATTTAGATACCATAAACATTTTTTTGAAAAAACAATACATGGCGGACGTTCTCGAAATGTTCTCGTTTTGTCGACGGACAAATTTAATATGTACTATGAAACCCAAGTATGAAACTAACGTTGTTTTGACACATTTTTTTTTAAAATAAAACAGGAATACTCACTTAAGATTAAGTCGGTTATTCCGACTATAGTTTCACTCGCATTTTGTGACAACCTTGGCTACGCTCGGTTAATTATCTGTAACTCCTTTTATAGCGATATGTGAGAAAGGAATTGCAAACATTTCATAGCTGTCCTTAGTTCAGTTCAGAAAATTCTACAACAGAATAGCGCTCATTATGTTTATCATCCTAGACTGCAATTTTCATGTTATCATTTTTATTTTGGCGAAGGGGAAGGTAACACATTTTTTTATTCGATTTTTTCCTTCTCCGTCGCCAGTATAAAAAAAACTAGTTGTTACCCGCGACTTCGTTCACGTGGACATAATAAAAGTACCCTATGTCCGTCTTTGTGATATACACTAATCCTTATCAAATTTTATCAAGATTCTTTCAGCCGCTTATAATAATAATAAAACTTTGTTTCGGATTACAAAGATCCATAGCCACAATACAATTATACACCCTATACCACTCGCCTACTACAAGTATTACGTTTATTACGTTGTGTACAAAATTAAAATTTGTAACAAAATACGCTAAAATAAAAAAAAAATTAAACAAAACTAACATAAACTCTACTATCTTAAATATAACGTGCTATTACTATGTGGTATTATTGTTTTAACCCAATGTTTTAAAATGGGACAGTCATATTTGTCGCTGATGACCTTCAGACACGGGCAAAGAAACTTTGTATTTTATGTGTGTAAAATACAAAGTTTCTTTGGCCATGATAACGCGACAAAGATCCAGACAGAGAGCAAAGTTAGTTCTTATAGTTCGCGAGACAAATTTTTTATTTTTTTTTCTTCTGCTTATACTGTAAACCAACATTATTTGGTACATACTGCCCGGCGGAGAGTATTGTTACACCATAACACAGGTTTATTCCTAACTTGGGTAACAATGCTTATCAATCTGGTTAATATATATGAAACTAAGCGATGATTACTGTTTATTGATATTTAACGTTTGTTACCACCAATAAAACTTTTTCATTTTCATTTTTCATACATGTTTGTGCATCATTACTATTAGTACTCACGGGATATTTACCACGGTTATTGTTTTTGTTGAGTTCCCGATATTTCGGCACAGTTGCATAGGTCAAGTAAGGTGTTAAATGAGGCTACTATTAACATCTTGGAAAAAGGGTTAAACTTCGCACCTACCCCTTCGCGCATACCGGTAGAAGATGTCATAGGATGTATAGAGGAGACAATTTTTAAAAATAGATTACCTTCCACTGACGCAGACGCGCTTAGGCAAGATGTCGCGACGGTGCTTCGTCATGCAAAACATCCGTGTAGTAACATCACTACTGAGGAACGAGTAGCACTAAGCGAGTTACGCAAAGATGAAGACATCCTCGTTTTAAAGGCGGATAAAGGGAATGCGACCGTCGTGTTAGATGTGGTAGAGTATGATGGCAAGATGCTATGCCTACTCGCGGATAACGCGACGTACAAACCAGTGAAGTACAACCCTACAGCGAGAGTCACACGGCGAACGATCCAGTTGGTGAGAGAATGTCATGAAGTCTTCTCAGATGACGTGCTTAAGTTGCTCCTAAGACCCAGAGTTCCACAGCCACCAAAGATTTATGGTTTGCCCAAAATTCACAAAAAGGATGTCCCGCTTCGACCAATAGTTAGCCAAATCGACTCCCCAACAGGTGACCTGGCACGAAAAGTTTCGCACGTGCTCCAGGAATTGGTAGGTCAGACGTCATCATATGTTAAAGATTCAAGACATCTGGTGAGCCTTTTAAAGCAGACCAGGGTAGAAGACGAGGAGATAATGGTCAGTTTTGATGTTGAATCTCTTTTCACTAAGGTACCAGTACTGGAATGCTTAGAAGTAATAAAGAAGACTCTGTCTGACAAAAACATCCCCATAGAATATGCTAAACTGCTGGAACACTGTTTAGCCTCCAGCTACTTCTTATATAGTGGCCAGTTTTATCTACAGATCGACGGAGTAGCAATGGGTAGTCCAGTGGCCCCCGTAGTTGCTAATCTGTGGATGGAACACTTTGAAGATCTGGCTATTTCTACTTGTCCCATTGCAATTAAATACTGGAAGAGATATGTCGACGACATTTTCTGTATATTGAAGGGCGGTGAAGCTGAAGTAAGCAAGTGCTTGGAGCATCTGAATAATATCCATCAAGCTATGCAGTTTACAGTAGAGGTTGAAAAAGACCGAAAGCTGCCTTTCCTGGATGTTCTGATAACAAGAAGGGAGAATGGAACTCTGAGCCATACTGTCTACAGGAAACCGACACATACAGACCTTTATTTGCACGCCACCTCACACCATCACCCCCGTCATCTTAATTCTGTTGTCAGTTCACTGACAAATCGTGCCTTTGCCCTTTGTGATACAGAACATCTCACTGGAGAACTTTCCCACGTACAACAGGTGTTACACAGAAATGGGTATAAGGTTAAAGTCTGTGAAACTAGACCACTAAAGAAAAACAAAAGACCGCAGGTGAAACGTCAACCTACGTTTTTGCCCTATCTAAAAGGTGTGACGGATAAGATAGGTCGAATTCTTGGCAAATTTTCCATCAACACTATATACACTCCACATAAGAAGATTGCCCAAAGCCTGCGTTCCCCTAAAGACAAAATTCCTTTTGAGCACCCCGGTGTGTACAAAATCAATTGTAGTTGCGGAAGTTCATATATAGGGCAAACGAAGCGAACCGTCACGTGTCGCATTAAAGAGCACATTAAAGCAGTGAAGAATAATGAGAGACACAAATCTGCTATCGCTGAACATCTGTTGGACGCAGGCCCGAACCACTGGATAGAATTTCACAACCCGCAAATTCTGTCTACTGAGCGCCATTATATACCCAGGATGGTAAAGGAAGCGATTGAAATCTCAAAATACCGAAATTTCAATCGAGGTGATGGATTTCAACTTGCCAGTGCGTGGAATCCAGTGTTAGGTGCCCTGATAAGTAAAGGTACGCGTCCACAATGTGACCAAAATACAATGCGTAGTGATACTGTGAGTGTGTATTGTCGAGAGTTGCAATCGAGTTCTAGTACCAGTGGTACCCGTAGCAAAAGACTGAGAAAGGGGGTAGATCGGTTTGTCTGCTCCTAAATTTCGTAACTTTTTTTTATCATCCACCCGCATCTTCAGTCTACCCGTGAACATGGCGCATGCAACTGTGCCGAAATATCGGGAACTCAACAAAAACAATAACCGTGGTAAATATCCCGTGAGTACTAATAGTAATGTTGTAAACAACCACGAAAGTCTAAAACAGTGTTTAACAAACCGGTACGGGCCGGAAGTGTACAATCAAATACGTCATCTTGAACAATTACGGAAAAAGTGTGAATGTCTAAAGGAATCATTGATATTTTTAATTAAATGCCGTGATAATAACATTATACCCGCCTGTGTTCGCATTAAGTCCCGACCGGACATTCCTGGGTCCGTAAATGTTCTACACAAAGCGAGTGAAAAATTACTACGGAAACTCATTCGTTATAATCGTTACCTATTTGATAAGTGTCAGTGCGAGTTGTATAAAGTACATCTAGGGACAAGTTCGGTGTTGTCAAAGGTTGATTTTGAACAGTGTGACCGTATAACATATCTACAAGCACAACGTTCTCGAGAACTGAGTGCCTTGAAACAACAACGTAAGTTTGAGGCCCTACTACGGAAACATAACTCGAATCATTCTGAAGACAATAACTGTATGGTTCAAACTGTAATCAACAGGTCAAGTAAGGTGTTAAATGAGGCTACTATTAACATCTTGGAAAAAGGGTTAAACTTCGCACCTACCCCTTCGCGCATACCGGTAGAAGATGTCATAGGATGTATAGAGGAGACAATTTTTAAAAATAGATTACCTTCCACTGACGCAGACGCGCTTAGGCAAGATGTCGCGACGGTGCTTCGTCATGCAAAACATCCGTGTAGTAACATCACTACTGAGGAACGAGTAGCACTAAGCGAGTTACGCAAAGATGAAGACATCCTCGTTTTAAAGGCGGATAAAGGGAATGCGACCGTCGTGTTAGATGTGGTAGAGTATGATGGCAAGATGCTATGCCTACTCGCGGATAACGCGACGTACAAACCAGTGAAGTACAACCCTACAGCGAGAGTCACACGGCGAACGATCCAGTTGGTGAGAGAATGTCATGAAGTCTTCTCAGATGACGTGCTTAAGTTGCTCCTAAGACCCAGAGTTCCACAGCCACCAAAGATTTATGGTTTGCCCAAAATTCACAAAAAGGATGTCCCGCTTCGACCAATAGTTAGCCAAATCGACTCCCCAACAGGTGACCTGGCACGAAAAGTTTCGCACGTGCTCCAGGAATTGGTAGGTCAGACGTCATCATATGTTAAAGATTCAAGACATCTGGTGAGCCTTTTAAAGCAGACCAGGGTAGAAGACGAGGAGATAATGGTCAGTTTTGATGTTGAATCTCTTTTCACTAAGGTACCAGTACTGGAATGCTTAGAAGTAATAAAGAAGACTCTGTCTGACAAAAACATCCCCATAGAATATGCTAAACTGCTGGAACACTGTTTAGCCTCCAGCTACTTCTTATATAGTGGCCAGTTTTATCTACAGATCGACGGAGTAGCAATGGGTAGTCCAGTGGCCCCCGTAGTTGCTAATCTGTGGATGGAACACTTTGAAGATCTGGCTATTTCTACTTGTCCCATTGCAATTAAATACTGGAAGAGATATGTCGACGACATTTTCTGTATATTGAAGGGCGGTGAAGCTGAAGTAAGCAAGTGCTTGGAGCATCTGAATAATATCCATCAAGCTATGCAGTTTACAGTAGAGGTTGAAAAAGACCGAAAGCTGCCTTTCCTGGATGTTCTGATAACAAGAAGGGAGAATGGAACTCTGAGCCATACTGTCTACAGGAAACCGACACATACAGACCTTTATTTGCACGCCACCTCACACCATCACCCCCGTCATCTTAATTCTGTTGTCAGTTCACTGACAAATCGTGCCTTTGCCCTTTGTGATACAGAACATCTCACTGGAGAACTTTCCCACGTACAACAGGTGTTACACAGAAATGGGTATAAGGTTAAAGTCTGTGAAACTAGACCACTAAAGAAAAACAAAAGACCGCAGGTGAAACGTCAACCTACGTTTTTGCCCTATCTAAAAGGTGTGACGGATAAGATAGGTCGAATTCTTGGCAAATTTTCCATCAACACTATATACACTCCACATAAGAAGATTGCCCAAAGCCTGCGTTCCCCTAAAGACAAAATTCCTTTTGAGCACCCCGGTGTGTACAAAATCAATTGTAGTTGCGGAAGTTCATATATAGGGCAAACGAAGCGAACCGTCACGTGTCGCATTAAAGAGCACATTAAAGCAGTGAAGAATAATGAGAGACACAAATCTGCTATCGCTGAACATCTGTTGGACGCAGGCCCGAACCACTGGATAGAATTTCACAACCCGCAAATTCTGTCTACTGAGCGCCATTATATACCCAGGATGGTAAAGGAAGCGATTGAAATCTCAAAATACCGAAATTTCAATCGAGGTGATGGATTTCAACTTGCCAGTGCGTGGAATCCAGTGTTAGGTGCCCTGATAAGTAAAGGTACGCGTCCACAATGTGACCAAAATACAATGCGTAGTGATACTGTGAGTGTGTATTGTCGAGAGTTGCAATCGAGTTCTAGTACCAGTGGTACCCGTAGCAAAAGACTGAGAAAGGGGGTAGATCGGTTTGTCTGCTCCTAAATTTCGTAACTTTTTTTTTTATCATCCACCCGCATCTTCAGTCTACCCGTGAACATGGCGCATGCAACTGTGCCGAAATATCGGGAACTCAACAAAAACAATAACCGTGGTAAATATCCCGTGAGTACTAATAGTAATGTTGTAAACAACCACGAAAGTCTAAAACAATGTTTGTGCATTTTTCTACGTTTTGTATGGACTGACAGTTGTAACGTAGGGAGTTCTGAATCGCGCTAGCGAAGTTTTTTCCTCGAGACGAACGTATTCATTTATATACCTCGAAACTTTTTTGGCCCTGATACGACTGTGACTATATTCCTCTGAATTATAATATTAGTTAGGAGTCAGAATTAGGATAAAAATTTCTATACAACATTTGCAAAGGTATTCTTAATATTCTTTTGTTTTAGTTCCTCTCTGTTCAATTCAATTCAATTCATTTATTCGGACCCTGGGTTTGCACAACACTTGGTAACGTCAAATACACAGTTTTCATATGAAATTAATTAAATATTAAATATTAATTAAACATTATTATAGCGGCTTCATAATGGCCTTGTCAGTTATATGCAGCTGTAAAGGGGCTTTGTCTAAATGTCCTTAATAATAATAAATTGATTGATATAGAATATAATAATTATTTTGTCAAATCCTTGTATTGACTTGATGTCATTACAGTTTGTTTCCATTGTTTTTTATCTTTAATAAAATCTTCCTTATTATATGTATGTAAATGTAAACTTTTAATAAAAAAATGTTGAAACAGTGCGATCGAGATCGCGAGAACCATACAGCAACTGCGCTGTCAGCCGCAGTTTATTAATTATGTGCATGTCAATGAATTTTTTTTTTGTTTACATTTTTTCAAGGTCAGAGTGAATATACATTTTTTAGGTCCGCGTGCTTTATCTTCGACCAGATTGTCGCTTAGGCAAGGTGGTGGTCATTTTATTTTTTATTTTTCATGGTTCAGTATATTTTTCAGATATTCCGTACCCTCTCTGAGATAGACTACCAATGTATGATAGAAATAGTGACCGAACCCTGGGCCAGCATGGTGGTCGTGATCAAGTTTCCCACTAGCATCGAAATCAACTGCAGATCGAACAAAGACACTTTTACAGTGATGAAGAAGAATAGATGTCTCCGTTTGTGCGACCTCATAGCTGACAGAGACCAGATGTCTCCTTACTTCGTCTGGACTGGCGTGGGGAAGGTCCGCTTTTTGTTCCTGAGCAACAGTAGCATTAACGCGGATATAAATGTAAGTAAATGAACCCTATTGCAAAATGTAGCGAATAGGACTGAATCGGACATCTCCATCTCTGATCTGAAACGATCTTTCATAACAAGATGTAGAGCCTGCATCGGACCTCTTTGAACGCTTAGTGTATTTACAAATTTAGTGTCGTAAATATAATTTTAAATCATATTTGCTCTTGTTTACTCTCGTTAATTAAGTTATTTGTTGTGAAGTTAATATTTTAGGTAAATTCCTACTAATAAAGTAAATTTTAGTATAATTTGTGATATCGAAGAAATATACTTTAGCCACAGAATATTCCTTATAAATAAGTCTTTGACTTTAGCAAAGCATTTTATTTGTATTGAAAGCTGGGAATACAGGCTTACTATACCATTTTGGAATCTCACTGAAATAGGCAGTTTATTCTTCAAATTGACACTCAGGTGACCATACATTTTTTTTACACCACAAGACATCTAAGTAACAGATAAAATTTTGCAAAATATGAAACTAAGTTAAATTATAATTATTTTAACCACATTACCTGCAGCACAAAAATGGCAAGTTACATTCGATAGCACATCTATCCAAGACTACCTACCCACTAATCAGATTGAGAAAATTCCTTGATTAACAATCTTGCCACCGAAAAGATTGGTGAAGGGAGTCATATTCACAAAACTTTAAAAAATGGCTCATATTCGAAATCTACGACACGTTTACTAAACACAATTTTTGATTTTCTGACCACCATGGTATCTCTAACCGTAGGTCCAAGGTTATCCATTAATTACACATATCCGGTATACATATCGAAGATAGAACTTTGGTATACCTACTACCTAATACTACCAGGGCCCGTAACGCGATGTTCTTATTGTGATTAAGGTTAGGTGAATGAACGACGGTCACGGTCACGGCCCAGGGTGATCTTAAAAAAATGGACAAACTTCTTTTATTATTTAAATTCGGACCGTGGCCTAAGAAAATAAAATATGCTTGAAATGCTGTAGCAACTAGTGAGCTTGAATTTTACTTAGGTATATTTACCTCGGGATTCTGAAACGTTTGTTAACTTTGACAACACATTAAGTCTATTGCTGTCCTTGTCATTCGCTTAGTGCCAGACAAAGGCAGCATTAGAATTAATCAGTTGTCAAAGTTAACAAACGTTACAGAATCCCGAGGTTTTTGTCCTTCAATGGTCTCTGGCCAATTGAAGTGTTCGTTTTATGTAGTAGTTTAGGTGTTGGTTTTATTTTGAATTTACTTATGTATTTTGGTTTAGAAACGACACTCGACTATGTAAATATATGTATATATGTAAATATCTGTATAATATATTGAACAAAATGTCAAAAACTAGGTTGATAGAAGTTGTTTGCACTACTTTTTTTAACGAGTGAGCGAAGCGAACAATTTCCCTGCAAAAACTGGCAACTTTTTTTCAACTCTTAATCTTGACGAAACTTGGTACACTCGTTCTGCAATTTCATGTATTTTTTTGTCGTCGGCGCTTATTGTTTGGAGGGGTATTCCGGGGGAAGTATGCCAGCAGCGCCATTTACCGGCCGATATGGGTAAAATTTCTCATATACCTGTGAACATTTTAGTATGAATGCTAAGTGTCCATGGGCCGAATCAAATGCCGCAACTGGACGCGGGCCGGGCTTTGGCCATGTATGGTTTATATAATGACTTTGCGTGCTCCGAATTTAAAAAGGAACAAAGCAGGAATTATTTTGTAATGTTATGGAAATTTGTGTTGTAGAATTAACAGTTCTGAAATCAAACTACTAACCTTAAAACGTGTTCTTTATTCCTAGGCTTATATGTACCAAGTGACTACGACAGCAGCCCGCGTCAAGCCGCGTTGGGGTTGTTCTTCAGCCAACGAGACGGGATGTACTGTTAACAACGAAGACTTTTGCCTGACCACCGGCGTAGTCTGCGACGGCATCAGCAACTGCGGAGTTCAAGACTGGTAAGTATATAAACTGTGTATTGTCTTCGCTTCAACGTGACAAAGATGTAGATATGTCCTTCTCGTCCTCGCGGAATAAAAATGGAAGACAATTTTTTATCGCGGCGCGCGTGCTAGTCCTACAGGAACTTGCCCTGATGCCCAGGGCACTAGAATACTGCATCGTTACCCCCTGCCTGTGTTAAGAGCTTACTAAAAGGGGACCTCTGGCTTCGGGGGTGGTTAGCCTACCCTACATCTACCTAAGCGAGCCCATTGATAATATGAATAACTTTTAAAATTCTATGCGCATACCATACAATCGGTAGACTGCTCGGCTTCCTCGTCACAAAAATAAATACTAAACTGAATCCTGAAATTTTAAGCCAAATGAATCGCTTTTGGTTCGCCGGCCAATTCTAGGCGCAAATTGCAAGAACGAATTTTAAGAGATCGTGGGCGGTGAGTTATACTTTTCAGCACGCACGATCAAATCATTTTACTATCTTTAGATGCTATACATACATATATCTGGTTTGTGAGATTGGAAAATGACCCAGTCTTTAGTGGCATGCGGTCTTAACTCGAGATATCCGGAACCCTGACCATCTGCGACAATTGCAAAACGTAACAAAGGCCTAAAAAGGATCCAAAATAGTCTACCGAGTTGAGGTCATTGGTGATGTTACGAGGGCTAATGAAAAGATTGTCAGCTCGTTCCTTCCTACCTATTTACATGGTTATTATTATCCACTCGATCACGAGCCAGTACTCACTCACACATACACAACAATCCCTGAGAGGTCACACTACATCAAACATTGTATTCCAGCTATCCTTTTTTTATTGTTAAATTAATTCTATGTACGAGTACACTCGTTGAAATAAATGTAACCAAGGCGAGCGAAGCCGTGTGGGCAGGCTAGTAACTTATAAAACTGTCTAGACAAATTGAAAATATGCTAATAAAATGCTAGAAAGTTCTTAGCGAATGTCTAATCACAGCATTGATGTTTTTTGCGTATATAGATAGATAACTCTTTATTTTTCACACCAGAAATTACATACATAACACAAAAATCTGCTTAAAACTAGTGCTATTGTACAAACTATTAGAATTGGCGGCCTTACCGCTTAAAGCGATCTCTTCCAGGCAACCTTAGCATGGAGAGGATGTAAAAAAAAGCGCATATTAATAGCATCAGGTTTTTTTAGGTTCGATAAACCGAACTCCAGCTAAATCAGTCTGCGGATTGCAATATTAAACTCGTAAGGTACTCGAAAGCCAATGGCGTCGATTCTGGTGTGCCACTCACAAAATTAATCTGAAAGGACAAATATTACCTGCGTCTCCCTTCAATTCAATATGTAAGAATAGGAGGGCAACAATTTTAGAGCTATCACATATTGTAGTTTAGAAAATGGTAGATACTAAACAACGATATAAGAATAAGAATAAGAAAATATTTATTGCCTCACTATAAATAGAAAAACTCGGGCCTCTGCAGATAAAAGTCCGGTTATTGCTGTAGAGCCCGTTACAGACCAACAGCTTCGTTATACAAAAAAAAAAACTCTGCAGATAAGCGATTTCTGTACACTTCAAGCGGGTGGCGACCTTTCTCCGCTGTTGACATATTCCTATATCACCAATACCATTGACGTGATTTCTATTTTACAAGATTATAAGCGTCAGTGACTAATACTCATAATAAGAAATCTTAGATGTTTTTAGGTTCGATGAACGGAAATTAAATTGTGGACTGAAGATAGAGAAGCTCGGAATTGCGCCTATTATAGCCGTAATGGCGGCGATATTCTGCGCCCTCCTTGCGGCGGGTCACACGTTGCTCCGGTGCCTGCCTCCGTTGGCAAACTCCTTCTTCATATTCAACGCGAATGAGGACAACAGATTGTGCATCGACCCTATTTTCAAGTCTCCTGGACACCGAGCACAGAGCATTGAACAGGCCAAGCGGACGTCCCTTATACCGGTAACTCTGCTTGGGTAAATGATGGACTGCGTGGCAGGAAACGTATAATTGTGCGGTAGCGTCAGATAACGAGGCGTTTTCCAAAAAAAAAAAAAAATTTTTTCTAAAATACTTACTAGATGGCGTGATAGACCTATCGTTTTAACTGTCATTGTCATTTCTGTCGAAACATTTTATGTTTATTTTTAAATCGTAAAGTTGGCTCCACACGTTGTGTATTTAGCCAGTGTCAACTATTGTAATATTTCAAATGAAGTGAAATACATAGTTACATTACTTGAAATTTTCTAAATACACATGTGGAGCCAAAAAACACGAGAAAAAAAAAAGGCAAACGTACATTTTTTTGTCTTTCATGTCTTGACAGTGACAGAAAAACCTCAAGGTACATCTAACGCCATCTATTGGGTACTTTTATTATCAGGTTTTTTTTTGATAACGCCTCATTATGACTGATACTTTGAAAGGGTTGCTAATCAAGAACGGCTGATTTAAGGATAATAATATTGCCTATCATCAAGTACCTACCTACCTAGGTAAAATTATTAGCTGTTTATATCTACGGTTTACGCAGCGACGGATTTACCAGCAGGCTGAGTAGGCTTGAGCCTAGGGCGGCAGAATTTAGGGACGGCAAATTTCGAAGACCGTTTTTTTTATTACCTTAGTAGCAACTCAAATAAACCAAATATGAAAGATTTCTGTAAGACGGATTTTCCTGTGTGCAAACATAACCCTGTGTTTTAAAGTCGTACGTTGAGCTTTAAATAGCTCATATACCCAAAAATATTTCTGTGCAATTTAAACAAAATTACAATAAAAAAAGGCAACGCCAATTGTAATCTGTGGACTTCTTCATCAGTTCCACTACAGTGGAAGAAGACAGGGATATAAGTGCATATCATAATATACAGGGTTATAAGGAAAGGGTATGCTAAGCCGAAATGGGCTCATATTACTCATCATTATGAACAACTTTTAGTATGGGACCAACCCTGAAATCACGAAAAAAAAACAGCTGTTCCATACATTTTGTCGAATGTCACTGACATTTTTCTATGGAACAGCTAATTTTTTTTCTCGATTTCAGGGTTGGTCCCATAGTAAAAGTTGTTCACAATCTTGACTGCCCCAGTGGCTCAGTTGGTAGTGAACCTACCTTCTGTGCTTGGGGGCGTGGGTTCGATTCCCATCTAGGACAAACATTCATGTGATGAATATTTGTGTTTGTTCTATGTCTGGGTGTTAATATCTATATAAGTATGTATTTAAAAATATCTATGTACGTATATCAGTCTCTGGCAGCCATATTACAAGCTTTGCTTAGTTTGGGGTCAGATGACCGTGTGTGCAAAAATGTCCCAGATATTTATTTATTATCGTGAGTGCTGTGACCCCCTTTCGGCTTAGCATACCCTTTCATTATAGCCCTGTATAACATATAGAACTGCGTACAAATAGTTTTTTTTTTGTTTCGGCAGGTATCTCTGACAAGTTCATCCAGCTCGTCCGAAGAAAATGAACAGTCGCAAAATATCGCTCAAACACTCCGATCCCTAAGCATATTCGGAGAATCTTCAAAGTCGCCCGAAGTTAGTAGAAATTATCTTATATAGGTACTTAATTACATCTATTTCAGTCTTAGCCGTGAGGAAACTTAAAGTAACAACTAATATTATTATAAGAAAAACAAAATACCCGATTGCAAAATGTAGCCTATGCCGTTACGTTATCGTCTCTAACGACATCTCATTAGCAAAATCGGTCAAGCCGTTTAGGCGATATGAGGTCATATAGGAACACATAAATATACTTAGGTACTTACATACTTATATACTTACATACAACACAAAAACATTACCCACCTTCTTGGGCAGTCGGTTAAAAAAGCTTTGAAAGTCTTTCGCATAGGTATGCCATGCACAAGATTAACCTCATGCAGTGTGCCTAGCGTATTTCAAATGTTGATCAGGGTCTTTTCTGAGTCCCTATACTGTGTATACTGTATAGTATTTATGTGAATGTCATTTACGCAGGATTCACCTTTAGAAGAGCGAGCAGCATCGCCGCAGACGAAGCTAACTGGCAGAGTACGATCTGTGGCCGAAAGGATCCATAGCAGGTTTTGGAAGGAAAAGAAGCCCACGTCTGATGCATAAGATACCACCGATATAAAAAAAATGTAATGTAATATGTAGGTAGGATTATTTGATGACACCAACCAAAATCATCTCGTAGACAGCTTGCGTTCATGATACCTACTTATATCACAATTTTTATACCATGATTTTTCGTTAAATAAGATAAATTGCCCAAAAAAAGGTTTTATTTGTAGCTTTGTATTTTTGGGCACATGTTTAGCTCGCGAGCTTATAAGCCAAAAAAGCTATAAATGCTTCGACCAAAGTAAAACTTGGTCGAAGCTTATATTATGTCCTTAAACTATAACCAGAACCAAAGGAGGGCGGGTAGCAGCGTCCGATTAGTAAACGATGAGCATTCTGCGATCCCCAAGCCGCCTGCCAAGCGGGGGGATTATGACAGCACGCCATATCATAACGGGCAGATTATCGTTCAGTGAATTGTTGATTGCTCTAAGGGGCCTCTCCCTCCGCCTCTGTGTTCATCAGTAGACGTCATCTGGCTAATGATGATGAAAGTTATTGCCATTTTTTTTTTTTTACTTCACACTACCGCATGAACGAAAATAAGCTAAAACCGTTTTCATCCTTCAACTTACCTTGCGACCGTAATGGACGCAGAATAATATAACTTAAAAAAAATATATTACAGACCCTGGTTCCAATACTCAAACAGGATACAAACTATCCATTCAATGTTGCACGAAATGCCAGTATCTATTACGTAACACTAAATTGTTTGTTTGGCAATCGAGCTTCTAGATTCTACAAGTCGTACGCCTCAAGGTGTTTTTCTGTCTCTTTTTTGTACTCGTTTAAATAATAATAAATAATAATATCTAATACTCTTTTCTGATTCTTAATGTTCGTTCACGAGTGTTAGTGAATAGCATAATGTTGTGAAACGTGACTCTTTGTGTTGTTTCCAAAACTACATAGAAACCTCTTGTAAAATCTCCATCACTTTACTGGAACATAACTTGGACTTGACCGTGACTTACTTTGCTTGACTTCGACTATGACTGATACTTATTTTATTTCTTAAATATTGACCTAACTTGAGATATTACAATATTTGACACTGGCTAAATACACAACGTGTGCAGCCAAGACATAAGAGAGAAAAAAAACTCGTCCTATATGTAGACTAGGTTGCCCGTACGGCTTCGCTCGCCTAGGCTACAGGCTGGCTACAGGCTACGCTATACTTTTTTTTTAATGCTTATTACACAAACCGAGTTTCTTTGCCTTACCACGAAAAAAGGTTTAATTTCCATACAAATTTTGGAGGTCGATTTTATCCCTTGAGGTGGAATTTTGCACAATCCGTTCTTGTTGTTCACTTAGTCCATTTGAGGACTATTGGGTTCAAATATCACGTCTCTGTCACAAGTGGTTTGATCTGTGTGATGATTCCTAGGAAAGGGTTTGCTTTGTTTTGGCTTTTATACTATTGAATAATTAAAGGAAATTTATCATAGTTAAAAAAAAAATCTTTATAAATATTGTCTTGTACAAGTGATATTGTAATTTTAATACATTCCTGGTGTGCGTGGACTGCACCCAGACTGGCTGAAAAGCAGGAAAACCTGTGAGAGGTCTTATCAATACCTTACGCCGAACATAGTGGGTTGGTCATGTGCCGCTTAAACACTATAAAAGGATAAGTTTTTAAAATATATTTTTTCAGACAAGCTTTTATAAAGTCCGTTATTGGTACTGTGAGCTGTACAAAAAGAGCCCAAGCTCTATCACTCTAATGTTAATTACTGAGGAGTTCCGTTTACCACCTTCCATCTTCATTATCAGTTCAGCTCGTTCTGATAATATTGTATCGGAAATCAGAAATATTTACTGGCCATAAATAACATTAAATATTACAAGTCACTATTATATAAAATACTTAAGTTTAGAATAAAATTAAATTAGCCAAACTTAATTATGAATAATTCAATAATATTATTATTATGCTTACTCCGTTTGTTGTTCGCACAAAAATGGGGATTCCGAGAAGTGCATTGTATTCACATAATTTGCAGAACGGAGTGCTTTCAAAAAATGCTTATGAGCCTGTTTTTAATTTGCTATGATTCAGTTCGGTTATATAATTAGATAATTTATTGTACATTAGTATTTTAGCGTGACAGACCTGTGTCTCTAACCTAGTCCAAGGCTTGTACAGCCTTTCCTTGTTTCGTTGGTTGCACTGATGCATATCCTTATTTTTTGGTAAATTGGTCTCGTGAATTTCTAGCAAACTATTATATGTATTACAATCAAACCGTTATTTAAGGAATTGTATCTATAAATCCAACATGAGTATCACCTGCAAAGAGACTTATATGCATCAATTCTGTCATGGCACTTACAAGATCATAGATATATAAATTAAAAACAACAGTGGGCCTAAAATTGAACCTTGTGATACTCCTATTGACACTTGACCCCGCACTGAAGAAGATTCATTTACGCAAACTGTTTGGCTACGATTTCTAAAATAAGTTTTCTTCATATATTCAGTTCAGGTCCCCGAAAGCCACAATTCTAAATTTTAATATCAACACGTCATGTCTCAAATAAACAAAAGCTTTTGATAGGTCACAAAATATGCTTTCACTTCTATTAGAGCCACCCAAAGATTAAAGAATATAATAAATCATTACATTCCTTATCGCCATTTTTGTCGAACGACCTCTTCTGAATCCAAATTGACCAACAAACAGATTGTTTTCGTCAAAAAAATCTACTTTTTACTAATTATCATAGATAAAGCAGATAATATACAAATTGGTCTGTAATTATTAGGGGGAACTGTCTAAAATTCTGTAACAAGATTTGACCCGAACATACATTGCAAGTTATTTAAAGTCAAACTCAAAGTTATTTATTGGTAAATATTCATCTACAAGTCAAAATATAGTTTATAAGCTTGTAGAAAAGACATGCAAGATGGTTGGAGAGATATGGTTAGTGTGAGCAAAGGGGTGTGTAATCAGATCCATCTTTTCCACTGTGCACTCTGGGCAAGTACTCAGGAACGAATGTTGTACACGTGGAATCTTAGTTCCTGCCAGACATTCTATTCATCTGTGCTGCCAGATCACCAACCGATAACCGATTATTATCGATTTTAAAATTAGGTAATACTCAGAAATAGGATCTGGTAGGTATAGATGAGGTAACTTATTTACTAAAAATTATAACACTTGGTTTAACAAAAAATAATATGGAAGTTAAATTTTATTAACAGTTTATTTGTAGCGAATTCAGATAAAATACATGTCCAAGGAAATAAAGTGGAACTTTGCATAGGTATGTACCTATATTTGGATTTTTCATGGACGATTTTACACACCAAGATATAAGTTAAGTTGGTACAGGTAACTGTTTGTAAAAGGTAACTTTCTCCTACTGCAAGGACTTCCCGCGAAACGAAGGTCTGAGAGTACGGCGTATGTCGGCGTTCGTATGTTTGTGGGTGATTCCTTGTAGTTCGGCCACCTCTATGTCCGCAGCTCTTTTCACTTGATTGCTTTGAATTTATTTTACTATTAAAATTTCTAGGCCCTATATAATAGGGAGAATTCTGTGATTTCTAGGTAATAGATCAAAAAGTGTTTTGTTTCCTCACTCTGTTATTGTTTACCCTAATTTAATAATAATTTCACAAGTCATTAAATTTTGTAGGCTTGTAAGTAGTTCAGTTTAAAGCGATTTTTAAGTTCTTTTGAGTAAGATCGGTCTACAGGTTGTGAAGTCACAGGGGCCGCGAGTAGTCAGTTCGGTGCGCACTACTAGAACGTATTCATAAGTTTGGATAGAAGATAGCGGGGAATTTACATAAATATACGGTAAAAGTACCGATTGAGTGCGAGACGAACTGACGCGCCGAGGTTCCGTACCACCAAACAATGTATTTATGTTATGTAAGTATTTATACAGTTTGTAAGATATAATGAAATAATTATTTCTTCTCCGAGCATTCATCGAAACAACATTTTTTTTATTTGGCACAGTTTACAAACTTCATAATGAATCGGTAGTTAGTATAAGTATTTTGTTTTTTATATAAAATGTGCAGTATATGAAATATGTCTACACGAAAAACAGAAATATCAAAATCCTAACTTATTTAGTTTTTAAGATTAATTTTAAAGATCATATCACCCCTCAACAAAAATTATCTACAACTTCTTTCTTCATTTCTTACTTTGAACCTTTGATTTTTTATGCCATTTTTTTTATTTTTTAAGGATTAAAAAGATTTAATTTGTATTTATACTCAATTCAATGAGCGCTAAATAAGACAATGGCACACCAAAATTTTGTGTCATCCTTCTTTAAAAAATATCCCAATTTATGTCCTGTGACAAGCTAGACACCCGTGACATACGGACGGAAAGAGAGCAATAGGGTTCCCTTTTGCCTTGTTTACGGATACCGAGCCCTTTGAACAACTTTGTTACTTGCAAGTAGGAGGTAACTATACTTAGTATCTATGACTAGTAGATATAAATTACATACAAGAACAATTTTAAACCATAATATTCGTTCTTACCCAGCCGTCGTTCTGTTTAAACACTGATATCACTGATAATTTTAATTATTTATTAATTTCAAATAACGAGCACAGCTTTTAAGATCCAGGTATAATACCAACAATATTTCGAATTACCTACTTATTATCGTGAATGCGTTAGAAAATATGTAGGTACCTTCAACATGTGAAAATGCGCTTTTGATGATTACTGATTAGCCAAAGTTTGATTTTGTTTAGTGACGGGCGAAGGCTGTGGCGCGCTCACACTCACAGCTGACTCGCGCGGATACTGGTGTTGGCGCAAGCGGCGCAATCTTTCAAACTACCTGTACCACCATGCGACAGTCAAATGGTATGTCAAGGCACTGGTGTTAGTAACTGACCAATCGCCAGATTACCACCACTCGCCACGAAAACAAGCGCTCCACCTCGAGATAAAATAGAAGCCTTATGATAAATGATTAATTGATCCAATTTTATATAAGACGATATTTGTTAACCGAGACTTCGTTCGCGTGGACCAATAAAAAAAAAATGCCTCCTACCCGTAATCTATAATATATATCTATGCAAAAATTCAGGTCGATCCGTTCAGCCGTTTAGCCGTGATACCGCGACTAACACCCAGACAGAGAGTTACATTCGCATTTAGAATATTAGTTAGGATAGTTAATATTCTTTGGTTATAGTTAGGATTAAGATGAGTTAGGGGTTGGGGTTAGGTAGGTACAAAGTATAATTTTTCCTACGTAATTTTAAGTTGGTACCAGTACCTTATATGGTTTATCTGTGGGTACTAAGTATATAGCTATGCCCTTAAGTCTTAGTAATTTCTTACACGCGATTTACCAACTGAAAAAAGTTAAATAATAATTATTATTAGGTCCATCCTCCTAATGCACCCTACAAATATTTACTTTCATCAAGATCGGTTCAGCCGTAAAACTCTTCTAAAATTATAAGCACAATGATAAAAACTTACAAAATGGTACAACTAACAAGATACTTACAAGATGTTCTCAGGTCATTGACATACACAGAGCTAACAGACGCGCCGAATTTGTTACCGCTGTGAGACCGCTCCCCGTACTTTATCAGATTGTCTGTTAGAGCTATTAGCAGTGTTCTTTCCCCCTGATCGTCTGGATGACACATCTATGATATTTTATCTATCTACTTGTCCGAGCTTATCATATAGTACGTTGCGGACTAGCTAGTCTCATCTCTGAGAAAAATCGGCTGTAAGAGCGTGCCAGGTCGATCGCCGATCGTTATCTGTGCAGAAACCACAAATATTGATATCGATCGGTTTAAATTGCTAGTACGCTAATAGCGCGCCAACAAATTAAACCGTTCAATAGAAAGCTTGTATGTAATATTGGTTTAATTTTTAGGTTATCTTTTTTTTTTTCACTGAAGACTGATTATATCGACCTGCATTATATCGATTTTTTCGATAATAAAACACAGAATGCAGATGCCAATTTGAATTTGACATTAACGCACACCGTGCACATGCTTCGTCTAAGCCGTGCACTGTATTATTTTTGTCAGCACCATAAGCACGCTCAAATGACGTCACTCATGTCATGTCGTCATGTGGCTGACAGGAATCAATAAACGCGCATCATAAACCAACTTTTTGCCGCTGACAGTGCAAATGGTAATTATGTGCGCATTTTAAACCGGACTCAAAGGTTCGAAAAAAGTCAAGTGACGTGAGGTGTAAACACGGTGTAAATAAAAACACACTTTGCACACTATTAAAATTCATTGTTTATTGTTGTGTAGAATCCTTATATTTTGCAATATTATGGAAATAAAATTAATTCAATATTTAAAACTTTCATAGAATACATATTTATACTAAAATGAATTATTTTGGGGCACTGGAACCTGCACATTGACAACTGACTGTTATTAATATAAGTCCATTATTTTCTTTGCAAAGTTTGGTTTATTATATAAATTACTTTTATAATTTTGATCCAAAATACTATGCACAATATAGTATACCGTAACCAAAATATTATGCTCAAACATTGAAACAATACAATATAATAATTTAATAATAATTAAAATATCACATCTTTGATCCATGATACTATGCAGTTCCATTATTAGCATCCCCTCTTTCGCTTCCAGATAGTAAATATACATAGATCTCACAACATTAATGTGATACAACATGAAACACACTCCATAGATGAATAGGCGCGAGGGCCGGCGCGGCGGCAACGCTAGATAATTAAGATACGACTACTGGGTTGTAGGGCACGCCACTTCGACGCCGGCCGCTCAGGCCTGGCTCTCGTTGGTGGTAGAGTCGAGTGTGGCGCCGGCCGGCTTGGGCGCCGCCTTCGGCTGGGACTTGGGCGAGCCGTCGTGGGCGGGCTGCGCGGGCGCGTCGCCCTCCTGGCCGTTGTGGCGCGGCGCGTCACTGTTGCCGCCGGCCTGGTTGCGCGGCCGCACGCGCCGGTACCCGCCGCGGCCCAGCGGGCCCGCGCCGCCGGCGCCGCCGCCGCGCCCGCGTCCTCCGCGGAAGTTGCGCCTGAAGTAGCTGCGCTGAGGTGGAGCAGCGCCGCCTTCCCCTATCTCATCCCCTTGTGCACCCCCCTGGTTGGGCGGGGGTCCACGCCTCCCCATACCACCCCTGCGTGGAGCGCCCTCACCGCCACGTCCGCCGCCTTGACGGGGATAGTATCTGAAACAATCAATGCCCTCTACAATTCTTGCTTACAATCCTTTTCAAATATCTCGGTAAGCTTTCAAATGTGAAGTGACAATGACATAGTGATGTACCACATCGATAATCGGTAAGGTAACAACAGATTAACAATTATTTTTAGGTACCTATCAAACAATTCTACTCTAGTCTATCTGTCAACTAAAACTCATGTCATTGTTGATATTTAAATAATTGTTGTCATTTAAATTAATCGGGATTTTTAAATTTGAATAAATTTCTTTAGGGTTTTCAGTTTTGTAAGTTGGTTTGGGTTATAACTGTAGTTTATGTGTTTATGTGGTGGTTCTTTGTAGCATCTATATCAAAAGTAACTATATTTTGTATTCATTTTTTTTTAAAACTGCTATGAAAACACGTGCATAAAACGCTTCTACAATCATACTGACACCTCATAAATTTTTATCAATTATTTTACTTTAAGAGTTAATAACTTTTATTTGAATAATTACACATCTCCCGCAACTATTATCATGACATCGCTCAAGAGAAAGAAACAGAACAATGAATCGAATGTCATATTTGATTTAAAATATTTTTTATATGTGATTTATTTCTTGTGTCATTTAATATTTGTTTTAGTTAGTTGACAAAGATTTTTTTGGCGAAAACAATATCGCAAAAAAAATCTTTGTCTTATCTGGCTAGCAAACATGTACTCAAAAAAAAACATTCCATTATTATTCAAAGGGTCAGTCTGCAACATGGACATATTTCACACACAGCGCCATCTAGCCCCAAACTAAGCAAGCTTGTACTATGGGAACCAGAGAACAGATCTATTACATAAATACTATTTTTTTTTCTAAATATGTTCATAGAGTACATAGAAACACCCAGACAAGGAACAAACATCCATGTTCATCACACAAATGTTTGTCCTGGGTGGGAATCGAACAGAAAACCTACAGCTCAGAAGGCGGAAATCCTCCCACTGAGCCACAAGGCCAGTCATGCGGGGCGGTAATATGGGATGGCGGTCAGAGCATCAGCAAATTAGTTTGTATGCAGTCACCTAACCACCATTTCCATCAACATTATGAGCAGTAACATACAACTGGGAATGAAGTTCCCTACCAGTTCTAGTAGTACAACAACACTTCTAGTAGTACAACAGTTCAGTTCTAGTAGTAGTAGTAGTAGTGTTTCTGTCTGTGTGTTATGTCTGTGAAGTAAATAAGGGAGTCTAGAGCAAACAGGTTTCATTTGGCAAGGATGCTCCATCCTAGGATGATTGCTAAAAACTGGCAGGATATGGTGAAATTGCTGTCGCTGAGCTAACACTGAAACAAGAGCAGCAGGCCTAGCATGCGCGTGAACGTGACAACGCTAGAATGTTGTAATGGGATAAAAAGAGGGGACAACATGTTAGCACGGCATGCATACTATACGGAAAGAAAGCAGAGAGCGATGATACTCACTGGCGGTACTGGTAGCCGCGGCGTTTGTCGGCAGCGTATGGCGAACCCTTTACTGGCTCGCCGCCAGGACCAGTCACTCCGGCTGCTTCATAGCCTTTCTCCCCGGCAACCACGGCGAACTCGACCGCCTCTCCGTCGCCGACCGAACGCACAGCCTTGCGCGGGTTGTTCCGGGCGATAGCGGTCTGATGCACAAACACGTCTTCCTTTGTGTCGTTCCTGCAACACAGAACATATGATAATACTACATATAGAATGGACACTGAGACCTTCCCCACAAATCGGGGCCACCTCACCCTGCCTCCGATTCTGAGCTGTCGAGAAGCTGACTTGACCAAGACACGCGCCACTCGCGCACAACGGTTGTTTTTTTTATGGTTGAGAATGGGGTATTCTTGTGCTTTACGTTATCTGTGTTTATGTTCATTGTTTGTCAAGTAAAGGTGACAGGAATAGGAATTTTTGCAGATTCCCCAAAGATAATTTTTTTAAATAAGTAAATTGAGCATGTACCAAAACGGCAGTATGGTAGTTAGAACGCGGGTTTTCTATAGAGATCTGTAAAGAATGAGAATCACATAAGGATTCAGATATGACCATATCATCTGTTAAAATCTGTTATATCCCAGTTAAAACAACCCCCCCCCCCTATAGTGTTCATTTCCATGTAAACAGCTACAGTTAGACTAGTTTAATTGTCTTTTTGGTGTATTGGTTTATAATCAACTTATATTGTATTGTATTTTCGCATTTTTTTACAGAAATTAGTGCAACTTGTACAATTAACTGCAAAAAATTGCTGTCCTAACTAAAATATATTATAGATACTAGCTGCTAGCAGCGGCTTCGTTCATGTGGACATACAAAAGGTAAAGTTGCCTATGTTCGTGTCCTATACTTAAGCTATACCTATGCAAAAGTGCACATCGATCTGTTTCAATTCAATTCTTTATTTACAAAAATAAGCAACTTAACAGTATATTTTAACCAAAACATTACTTATTCTACATTACAACATTTTAAATAAAAACAGAAAATGTTAAGCCGTTTAGCCGTGATAATGCAACAAACACCCAGACAGAGAGACAAGGTTACTTTGGAATTTATAATATAAGTTAGGATGTTATTATGGACCATACCTGTTGATGAATCCATATCCGCTCTTCACATTAAACCATTTGACGGTGCCCGAAACTTTTTCAGCTGAAAAACAATATTAAAATCATTTCTTGAACTTAGATGGTGAACATTGGTTTCCACCACTCTTAAATTAAACATAGGTAGGTTACTTTGTTTATCTATAAGTTTGTTTCTAGGTATATGTGACTAAACATATGAAAATCTTACTAAAATCTGGTGAGAAACGATGAGCTAGTCTCAATTGCTGTAACAGAATAATATGGGAAGACATCAAAATCACACAGGAAATCGCATGGCCCAGCAAACTTATCATAAAATCCAACACTCATTGTTCTTGTATAGGTAGCAATTACTATTCTGTTTAGTTACAATTAATACTATTGTTAAAATAGATATAATATCCATTGTTGAAGATTGAAGTTCTGATGTCAGAGTCAAGGATACCCTTAGGTACAAGCACTACTTCTAAGCACAAAAAATTACTAAATTTAGGATCGATGACTCATTTAGTACATTATCAAACAATAGCCAGATGCAACTGCGATGCGATGCGCTGTTATTGAGGCGCATTGGTTTCTAGCTTTATCTATCAAAGTACTACCTATTTAATCTATTAACTATATTGATCTACACCGCGTGACACGAGCATTCAGCGCACCGGGGTCAACACACGATCAATAACGCTATCTAGGCCATTCGAATGGAACCTTAAACTGAAATACTAGAACATTCCACCATATAAACCATTATTATAGCGCAAATGTAATACTTTTTAGCAAAGAAATCACAAGATTTCGATAATTTTACGCCATGTGCTCTGAAAAGCTCGATGCCGGGGCACGTAAAATTAAGATGGCGTAGCGGCACTTACCAATGACCTGCTTTTGTTTGGCCGCTGGCTTAGCCGGTTGCGGCTGGGATTGTTGCTGTTGGTCCTGTTGCTGCGGCGCCTGTTGGGGCTGCGGTTGCGGCGCCTTTTCGGTATCAGCCATGGTGTAATTGGCGAACGGCGATGGTGGCTAGATGGTAAAATCCTCCACGACCTCTCCTCGATGTTCACTGCTTGCAGTGCTTGCTCTTTCTCTGTCCTGTCTATATTTGAAGTTGACAGTTAATTTGATAGGATCTTTCGGCGCAGAGTTACCAATAACAAAACGAAAAACTACCGTGACTTTAATGGAATATTTTATTGCATCAGCAATAAGTTGAGTTTTACGCTAGAAAATAACATAATAATTAAATATTTAAGTTTAAAATAAAGCATCCGTGAAATAACCAATGAGAGCCAGCTCTTCAATTATTACGGAGACAATTTAAAAAAAACTTGTTTTGACGAGTTTGACAGGTGACGTGCTCGTTTTAGCTCCACATAATATATTTCTGTATATTGTCAGAAGATTTTCAGTATATCAATTTGAATAAAATATATTATCATTAAACATAAACAAAAAAAAACTATCGTAAAAGTCCATCAAAAAGCGTCAATGCTAGTTGATTAACATGGACATTGACAATCGTAATAAAATTAAATAGTTAATAAAGTGTTATTAGAGATAAAATTCAAGAACGTTTACACCTATTTTGACAATCTACATATAGGACCAAATCGCAATACTACGCCAAGAACCAAGCTTGCATGGATGAAGATGCGACGGGGCTATATTTTATAACTAGTATAGAGTATTATAAGCGCCACACTGTAACAGTTTAAAATTATCTAGATTAGACTGCACAAAAAGACACAGAAGAGTAGTAAAAAAAATTGTTTGACTAAAAATCAATATGTTTAATGCTTGATAATTTAAGATACAGTTCATACCCATTTATGAAAATACTAGCAGTGCCCTGCGGCTACATCCGCTACCCTACAAGAACTGTGTTAATTAATATTGTTTAATGTCTAACAAAGAGTTTAATGTTTTTAGTTAGATCAGAAGACATCAGTGGCCTCGACATAATTATATACTTAGACTCAGACAAATCTTATTACTTATTACGTCAATAACATTTATTCATTGACTGGCCGATCGAACTCCTTAGAGAAGCCTCTAGTAAATTCTCCACCACTTCACAGGGGCATGACTTGCGACTTAACCGTGTCTTATGCGTATAGTCGCATAATGACAAATGGTCTCAAATTGTCAGAAGAGCAAGACACTAGTTTGTACACTATTTCTGTAGACAAAATAAGAGTTTTTTTAAATTATAAATTTAAATAACACACGAAATGTCAATGGCATGACGCATGAGCTTAAAAACAGTTTGGTCACACTTACACATGAGGAGTGCGATAAACAATGAAAAAACTAATACTTCTACCCTTTGAAGGTAATCCTGGCCAACTCATAACGTTTCTACAGTTGACCTAAACATTATTATCATTATTAGTATATGTTTACTATAATTAAAATAATCAAATCAAAGAAAGAATACTTTAATCTGGTTAAACACCCATGACACCAGGAGCCTTCGATATGAAAAGCCTACTTTTCACAATTTCTCCCAAACATTGGGGAGTCCACTCCCTATAGCAACCATACTTTTGCGAATGTTAGTTTTTTTTATTCGCGCCATCTTGAGTATTTGAGAATTTTGAGAACCTTTTGTTACAGAGTCAGCGCTGCCAACCGTGCGATGTAAATCTTATTTATACGATATTTTTGTAGCTGATACGATGTACGATCACGTATTCGAAATCGTACGCAAAAAAATTACGATCTATGCATATCTTTCAATCTTCGTAACAAACAGGGCCCCTATTCGGATAAATGACATTTCTCTCTCTCTCTCTCTCTCACTCACTCCCATTAAATTTTAAATTAGAGAGACAGTCACCGAGATAATCTCGAGCGCACAGGAATAGGGTCCCAGGGCCCCTATTCGGAGAAATGACATTTTTATCTCGGTCACTCTCACTCCCATTAAATTCTAAATCGGTTTGAACATCGATGTTTATGAACGATACATCGATGTTTTCAAACGTCGATCGTTTGTATCCGGCTTTATTCAAAGAGACTAACATCACTATGTTTTATACATATGAGACTCCAAAGAAGAGAGTTCCAAAGAAAAATGAAAAAAGGCGATTGTATGAAACATGTACTATAATGAATACCGATAGAGTCAAGCCATCGATAGAGCATGACAGCGATAGTCGCCATTATTTTTAGTACACGTTTCATATATGTTCAAGTCTCTTTTTTTACTAGGCACTTGCGCCAGTCTGTTTACTAGGCCTCGCTACATGGCCTGACCTGATACCGTCTGAAAGGGACAGGTTAAAGCTTCTCTCTTTCTCCCCAGAAACTCATATTTAGCCATCTCTTTCACACGATGTCAGGTCAGGCCATGTATAGACACCCTAAGACGCACGTGAGATTGCGGTCGGCATTCAAGTTGCCGCGTGTTTTTAATATTGTGTGTGATGTACACCTTATTACTATTATTACTATTACAGGGCTATCTAGTGACTAATAAATGTTTTTTTTATACCCATTAAAACAGCCGGTACTGTAGCTCTAAAATAAATCACCCCGTGTAAAATCAGTTTATTTATTTAATTTTCAAACATTCACTAGATGGCGTTACAATATTTGTTCGTTTGTTCTAGAGCGGATTTATAATCATAGACCTCAGTCCTAGACAAACGTGGTCAAACGGATGATAGTCGAAGTAAAAAAAAGACGAAATACGGTAGGTAGGTCATGAGGCGTTCTCCAAAAAAAAAAAAACCTGGTAATAAAAGTACCCAATAGATGGCGTAAGGTGTACCTTGAGGTTTTTCTGTCACTGTCAAGACATGAAAGACAAAAAAAAATACGTGTGCCTTTTTTTTCTCGTGCTTTTTGGCTCCACATGTGTATTTAGACAATTTCAAGTAACGTAACTACTTATGTATTTGACTTCATTTGAAATATTACATTAGTTGACACTGGCTAAATACACAACGTGTGGAGCCAAAATTTACGATGTAAAAAATAAAAAATAATATTTCGACAGAAATGACAATGACAGGTAAAACGATAGGTCTATTACGCCATCTAGTAAGAATTTTAGAACTTTTTTTTTTTTTTTTGGGAAACGCCTCATTATTATACAGTATAATCATCCCTTGGAGGAAAAAAAAAACAGCCTTATCCTTACAAAATTATACAGCTTTATTCAGGAGATAGGTAGGCACTAGTTATAATAATGGCTAGAAGAAGAAGTAAGACAATTGATAAAATTATGCATACGTTTTATTGGCGCAGGGCATCGCAGCGAAGGTCTGAGTCTATGGAAACAAGTAGGCGTTTATGTCTTTATTTTTCCGACGATAACTTGCCAACCGTTGATCCTATCTTCGTTTTGTATGCAAGTAGTTTATTTCAGTTCGAATCAACTAAACCAATTCAGGGTAATGCTTCTATTCTTACTATTTTTTTTTAATTCTTATGCAATTGCACATGGCTTGTATCAGTAGCGATTTTTTTTCATTTTTATAAGATTCACATAGAGAGAGTATATCAAAAGCCACATCCACTTGTCCATTAGGTTGTTGTAAAAATCTTGCTGGTACGTACTCCGTACCATATTTAAAATACAATTTTCCACTGATGATATCTTCTGTGATATCGTTTAATTTTCTTGTAGAAACTTTTTCGTTGTCAACCGAAGTACTGAAAACAGGTCTTTTATTTTCATGAGCTGTTATATTAGTATTAATGAATATTTGTTTTTGTTCTGCATCCTCAGGTGATACAAAATCTAAATTTGAGATCTCTTCGTTCCCTTGAATTTCACTAATGATGGTATCATTTGAAAATTCAATAGTAACTACATTGGTTATTTTGTTTTCTCCCTCAAGATATTCTTTACGGTTTATAAGGTTCCTATTGCTTTCTTCTTGTGAATGTTGTTTATCGACTGTGTCAATAATTGTGTCTTCAACCTTTTCAGCAGATTCAAATTGATCATAATTTAAGGACTCTGTCACAAAAGTCGTAGTGTCTTTGGTACATTTTGATTGAATTTCAATGTTAGGATTCATCGTCACATCAAATTTAGACGCCATCGCAGGTTTAATCATAATGTCACTATGTATAGTATTGTTTAACAAATCTAAAGTGGTAGGTTTTGGACTAAATTCTAGAGTCGTGCTTTCTGAAACTAAACTAAATGCTAGCTCAGTAGTTTCCGTAGGACTCGGAGTTGAGCTCGCATCGTTTCTGCAGCATGGCATTTCAGAACTGCCATGAAGAATTTCAGTAACAATTTCTTCGTCCATTTTGTTGGCTTCTGCTGTTTTTGATTCTAAATTAGGATTACTCGTTGAAACTTCAAAGTTGTTCAGATCATTCACTGGATTTTCAAATTTATTCGAGGCAAGGGAGTTGTAATGCACTGTAGTCTCCTTATAATCATAAGCACGATGGCTAATGATGTCAGGATGTGAAGAATGTGGTCGCTTACTAATAGCTTCATGTACGCTTTCAGTAACGGCGCTCGCTAGCTCGTTGCATTTATTATTTATTTCGATCGCGAGATCATCTTCTGGTATATAGCTGTATATTTCATTTCTTTTACTTATAATATCACATTGAATCCTCACACCTTCATTCCTTGCATGTAAAATACAATTCATATCCAAGCAATCTTTAATATTGTTTTCAGTCAACTCTTTAATTTTATTTTGATATAAGTCTTTGAGACGAGAAGCTTCATTGTCATTTCTTGAACTTATACTAATATCCATCATAATATATTCGGTATCATAAACATTATCCGTTTCTCCATTAGAGTGAGGATGAAAGATATTCTTTCGTTTTATTTTTGGAGAAGTACGAGGAACATTGTTTTCAAATTGATTTTGTGCTTCAAAAATCCAACTGGGTACAAAATTTGTCGTTTCTCGTTTGTCGTAATAGATGGCGCTGGCTTCTTCTGGATTATCTCCTTCCAACCATTCAAAGTAATTTTCTTTGCACTTGCCGTACTTTGTTGGAGTTACAAGTGTTATGTATCGTCTGTAAAAAAAAGCTGGTAGAGTACAAAAATATTTGCTGCCTCTATATACGGACCTAATCTCATTTTTGAGAAGAGTTCATAATATCGAGCTATTCAGGGTTATAAGGAAAGGGTATTTTAAGCCGAAAAGGGCTCATAGTACTCATCATTATAAGCAACTTTTAGTATTGGACGAACCCTAAAATCGACGGGAAAAAGTCAGCTGCTCCATAGATAACTATCAATGACACTGGAAAAAATGGTATGGAAATAGCTGTTTTTTTTCTCGATTTCATGTTTGGTCCCATACTAAAGGTATGATATTAATAATTTAAAGATATTTAATAATGATGAACACTATAAGCCCTCTTCGGCTTAGCATACACTTTCCTCATTACTCTATAGACATTAATTGTAATGAAGTTAAATGATACAAACTAGGTTAAATGATACAAAAGTCGTATTCGGATATAAGACAAATTGATGTCGATTTCTATATTCATATAGTAATGTAACAATCCAAGATTCAATTTTGAGCATTACGTTACAATACTACGCCTCATTGATTGACGAGCATTTGCATGTGTAATGTAACTATAGATTCGGTTTTGAGCATTTGCTTGTAACCGAATCATTTGTGTTTAAATAGAGGTTACAAATTGTATCTTCGTGGCTCTTTGGTCCAAAAAAAAACACCCCTAGCTTCCCCCAAAATCCTCTACTGCCTAAATACATAGGTGAGTATTAGTATACCATATCTATATTGGATTAGATACTCAAAATTCCACTTACGGTGATTTGAAATCTTCACATGTCCCCAGAGATCCGCAGGCGGTCGCAAACGCCCACAGAAATAAAAAAGAATACATTCTGGTATAACCACGCCTGATATCGAGACCACATCAACTACAAGCGAACTAATTAGTTTTAATGAACTCAAAAGGCACTAGCTATAAACAGTGGTGTGGAAGCAAGCCCGTGTCCACACGATTTCTTTCAATTTAAATCGTGATGCCAAAATGAAATCACGGCCCTTATTCTCAAAACTCACATTTCATAAATATCGAATAAAACTGCAACTGTCAAGATTATTTTTGATCGATTTCGAACCGTATTTCGATCTCCCTGGCTAGGTTGGTAGAGGAGGATGCCGGGCTCGATTCTCGGCTCTGATCAGATTTATTCGAAATGTATAGCTGGATAATATTTATGAATTATCCGAGAGTAAAAGAAACAACCTATAACCGCAGCAGTTTATTTTATTTCCTCCAATCAAATTTATATCTTGCTATCCATCTCACGAAAATCAGATCTGTGGGCTTATCCCGTATCTCTGAAAGCGATAGCAAGAGTTGCGCGAGCGGGACCACGCGTAGTGTGACTAGGTTGGTACGAGCGAGATGGCATGCTCTCGCAATCAGAAACACGAACGTTTCAAAGTTAGAAGATAAGCCCGCTGCCCCCTTAGTATGAACGTTCGTGATTCTGATTGCGATAGCATGCCATCCTGCTCGTACTTTCTAACATGCACTATGCACGGTCCCGCTCAAGCATGCTCACTATCACGATCAGAAACTTCCATAATAATGCAGGGCACATCTTCATTATTTATGTATTTTAGAGAAGTCTATGTAGTAGACTGTGTCAGCCGGGTATGCAAATATTATGTATACTTGATGTATACACCCCCGTTATGTTTGCACTTCTGTGGGTGCAAATCACAGGCCAGAAAAAAATCTGCCGTTTTAATAAATCTAACGATAATTATCTCTACAGTTGATCTACACTAACAGCCCCTGAAGCCATCCGCCTAGTTTTGTCTTATAGGGTAGATGACATTATATTATACATAACTAATTAGTATAAATCTTAGTAAAAGTATAATTTACGTATACGTATACCTACTGAAAATATAATTTAAATCGGATATATGGGTTTAAAGCTTTTGGTGAGGCTAGGGCTTTCGGGGAGCTCTGAATATTTCCTGCAATGCGAAGTGCCATGGGCCTTTGTTTAGCAGTAGTAGTCTTCAGGCTGATGAAGATGAAGGTCAGAATGTTGACTACAACGGTTCAATACCTTGCGCAACTACACACTGTCCATACAATTATGAACATTAATATCAAAACGAGCTATCGAATATCACGAGAATAAGGTTCCTGCAATGCCCTGCAGGTGCAGACAGGTGAGTCCAGCAGTAGGTATCGATATGTTGCGCAATTTAACGATTGTGAAGAATCAAGATGTTGCAATCGGAAAGGCATTGTCTCAAATATAATTATTAACATACCTACTAACATTTTAATATATTATACTCTTAAAGTATCAGTGTGTCGGTTGTCATATGTCACGTGATAAGCCTGTGTCTTGTTTGCAGTAAAAGACAAAAAAAACGACTGAAAAACGTAGGATGGGAAGCCTCCCACAGTTGGACCGACGATGGATTTTCAAAGGAAATTGCTGGTGGCTAAAACACGTCAGCAATGAAATCCCATACAACTTTGCTGGCGCTTATCCGAGTAGTACGGCAAGGCCGACTTTGCTCAAAGAAGGTTGTTAAAATAATGACCACATTATGAACTTTTTTGAGTAAAATATTTTTTCAAGGTAGATTTATAGATTTGTTGTATAATACAGGGTTTTAAGTAAAGGGTATTCGATTTCAGGGTTGGTCCCATGGTAAATGTTGTTCACAATCATTAGTACTTTTAGCCCCTTTCGGCTTAGGGCTTAGGGTACCCTTTCCATATACCTATTTATATATAATTTTTCTAAATTACACCCATGCGAAATCGGGGTGCGTCGCTATATTAATACTCTACTTACATGAGCCCCATTATTTTTCCCCTATAACAACGCGAGCGGAGCCGCGGGCAGAAGCTAGTTTAGTATGCTATTTTGCGCATATAGTATACCTAATATTTTTGTTAGGAGAACAGGGTACAAGCAACCGGTAAAGTTATATTGTCGTTATCGCTTTGTTTATTGTTTTCGGGACCTTTGAATTTTTATTTGCTAATTAATTGCAAATTAACAGATATCGTTATCATTATAGTTAATAAAATTATACAATTTTACAAGTACCTACTTACTTTATGTAAGCTGGTCCGATTACACTATTGAGCAACTCGGTAGTCGGTATCCGCCCGAATGGCTGGCCCAGCCGGAGGCCTGCGTTGCTATAAGGATTATACAATATACAGATTTAAATGTAGAACAAAACATGTTCGTAAATTAAGTATCGTACTATCTCTTTTTATCCCGAAGCGTGACTTTTTTAGCGAAACGAAAAAAATATGTGTGTGACACTGTACTGTAGTCAGCGAAATAATTATTATTTCGCCAAAGAACATCTACACAATAAGTAAGATAAGAGAAATAGTAAGTATAATTAAGAAGAAAAACCATCTCGTAACTATACATGCTTAGTCAGCTAATGTCCAAAACGCTATAAAGCCGATGAAAATATGATTAATATAGAAAAATTATATTAGTATATTTTATGCTCGCTATTTATTTTAGTACAAATTAGATTGCAATATTATACGACGTAAAAAATATGTTTCCAAAAATAATGTTTTCAACGCCATCTATCCAGAACCTAGCAAATTTTGCAAATAAAATATAAAATTAACAATTTTATTGACATTGTTATTATTATTTATATAACTAACACGGTGAAACCAATTACATTAGCCAATCAAATCCAAAATAGAATTAAAAATACACAGTCATTAAAGATTAAAAATCAAACAGTTCAAAGTAATAGTAAATTAAAAACTATTATTAATGTCAGGAACAAATACAATATAAAACAATGTCAAGATGTGTTAATGCAAAAGATAAATATGTTAATGCAAAATATTCATAACAAGTCGCGTTTTTTCTCCGTACCATTACGAATGAATTAGCTTGGGTTTCTATTTAATTTCAAGCGGAAATTGTCACGAACATGTCGCAGATTAAAGCACTAGCGACATCTTACGTTCAACCTTATCAGTACCACAATCGAGTTACGCATATTTCTATGGACATTAGCACTCTTAGTACAATTTCTCTATGATTTCGCTAACTGATCAGATGCAGGCCTATGATAGTTGTAGGCCTATGTTGGTGGCCTATAACGGTTATACAAGGTTATAAGATAAGGTTATGCTAAGCCGAAAGGGGCTCATCACTCATGATTGTGAATAACTTTTACTATGGGACCAACCCTGATATCAAGAAAAAATAACAGCTTTTCCATATGTTTGTCGAGTGACATTGACATTTTTCTATCGAAGAGTCGATATATTTTTACCGATTTCATGTTTGGTCCCAAAGTAAAAGTTTATCATAATGGTGAGTGCTATGAGCCCTTTACGGCTTAGCATACTCTTTCCATAAGACCCTGTATAGCATTCCCTCGTTAGTGTGTGCTTATGCCATCGGATCTATTAATAACACAGTTCCGTCAATAAAGAAATTGGGTCCGAAAGAGTTACATATGTGGTTTACAAAGTATCATATAATATTTCATCAGGTGACAAAAAATTATGAAATATCGGTAAGTACTTCGGTACATAAGTACCCATCGGTCACTTAGAAACTTAGATCATAACAAAATATAATTGATCATAACTAGGTATAAGTAAAAGAAATAACTGAGGCTAGGTACGGATTATTTATTATTCTTGTTAGTGCGTTTTTATAGTAGTATATTATGATATGGTGCAATAATATTTTACAAGTAAAATATAATTGTTATGGTGTGACCAAGACATGGTTTCTAGTTTTTCACTGACCCCTCAGTTGGCCAGCGACGCAGGACTTGCCAGTTGGACTACCTACCTACCTACTATTATTATAAGAGTATGAAACTAATTTTCGTTCTCTCTCGCTCGCACACTCAACATTGAAATGATCGATGATGATCATTATATAATCCGTGGTAGCTCAGTGGGAGCTCGCTCGTTTCACATTCGTGGTGTCATGAGTCCTTTAGAGTCCTTAAAAGTGGCTATACAAACCTGATATCGTGTGAAGAGATGGCTATATATTAATTTCTGGGGAGCGAAAGGGAGAAGCTATAACCTTAGGTCATGAAATGCCAATGTCAGGTCAGGTCATGAAGCGAGGCCTTTAAGGTTTCTCTATGAGTGCGATCCACCACAGCGAAATCACACAAAAAAAATTTTGAGTTGAATATTTTAATAATTTTTCCTTTGCTGTTCCAAAACAGAAAATTGGTTTACTACTGGAATGCTATTTCTCAAGATAACGATTGTTATTATTTTTTATATTCCTATTTATCACTCAGTTTGTATCATTAAAAATGTTGAATCATCCTATAGGAATGGCTTTGGCTGAAGCGCAGCCTTTGTTCATGTGGCCCACTGATAAATGAAGCTGTCCTAATTTTCTTTTACGACATGCATCCATGTAGATATCTTACTCAGATATTATAACTCGACGTGAACTCGACTAACTTTGAATGGAGGAGTTTATCTTTCAATTTGCACCTAAAACGGAACCACCTGCCCGTTATTATCATTGTTACGATGTATGTCACGTCGAAATGCGTGATGCATTTTGTCATGTCAAGGAGAAGGACTTAGGTATTACGAGTTCCATTAGATTACATTACTCTTTGATTACAAGGGTAACACAAAGTTTTTAGAACCGGCCAAGAGGCTTATACTCTAACTTTGAAACGTTCGTGATTCTAATTGCGATAGCATGCCATCTCGCTCGTACCAACTTAGTCGCACTATGCGCGGTCCCGCTCGCGCAACTCTCGCTATCGCTTTCAGAGTTACGGAATAAGCCCACAGTTTAGAAACTACTAGTACCACATTTGAGAATAGAACTATTAAATTTTGTTACAATGAATCTATTTGTCATTTGTTTTTTTTTAATTTGGCGCCAATTTAAAAAAGTCGTGTCACCGGCATCATGAATTTAACGCGAGAAAATTTTCGCTGCATGATTTATTACTATTTTCGCTGTGGCCTTAGTCCAGTGTTACAGTGTTACAATCGACTTCGGTTGGCATTACATGATGAGGTCCCATCTCGTGCTTTTATTTATAAGTGAGGGCCGTCCTGCAACTGCGACTACCGAAGAGAACATCGAAGACGTGTAGCCCATGATAGAGTCTAAGAAAAGAGTGACCTATCAGCAGATTCTGGCAATTCATAAGATCGGTATGAGTCAAGTCAAAAAATCTTACACGAACATTTGGACGTTAGAAAGCATTGTGCTAGATGGATACCCCACGATTTGACCGAAGCTCAAAAATGCCGTCGCATCGCTTGGTGTCGCCAAATGTTGTTAAGATTCGACGGAGGTGCCTCAAATGCTGTGTTTGACATCGTCACAGGTGACGAAACCAAGGTTTATTGTTACGATCCCGAAACCAAGAGGCAATCTTCGCAGTGCGTGTTTCCTTCTGAAGAATTGCCAACAAAAGTGAAGAGAGGACGGAGCGTGGGGAACAATATAATTGCCTCATTCTTTGGTCGGACTGGCTATTTTGCCACGATTGTGCTGGAAAATAAAAAAAACAGATATTATTTTGTTCCCAAACCTATTTCAAATCTACCTGTTGTCTACATAATCAATTTATTTTGCTGATAGTAAAGGAATGTGAACTATTAAGTGCTGATAACAATAAAATTACTAATTTTTATCGATAAAATTATTATAATTCTCTGCACAAAATAGAACATTAAACCCACTAATCCTCTTTGCAATACGCGGGTGGCGAAAGGTGCGTCTTCTGCTAACTACTAACTAGTAATCACTGATACGAAATAATTTAATTTTGTGTTATATATTAGCAGTTGCATGGATTTACAATGCCTTAAAGTGGCTATACATGACCTGACCTGACATCGTGTGAAAGAGATGGCTATATATGACTTTTTGGGGAGCGAATGGGAGAAGCTATAACCTTATTAGTTTGTTTCTTTTGCTCCCATGAAATTCAAGTCTAGCTGTCCATTTGGCACGATGTCGGATCAGGTAATGTAGCGAGGCCTTTACACCCTCATCACACGGGACAATTACGAACCACAGACCATCAAAAAATTTTTTTTTTTCATTGTCTATAGTTTTATGCAGTGGTCGGTGCCACAGCATCACCATTTTCCCCCACCAATGAGTGAGAACTAGACACCTAAAATTATCTCTCTTACTCTCTCGTTTGATAGACGGCGGTGGTCGTTATTAAGGCCTCGCTACATGGCCTGCCCTGAAATCGTTTGAAAGAGATGGCTATATATAAGTTTCTGGGTGAGCGAAAGGGAGAAGCTATAGCCTTAATAGTTTGTTCCTTTGCTTCTCTTTAAATTCAAATCTGGCTGACCCTTTCACACGATGTCAGGTCAGGCCATGTATAAACACTCTTAGTATTTTAACAGCCAAACAAGGCACAAAGGAATTTTCTTCCTGTCAATTTGTTACTCAATAGCGTTGTAGAGTAAAAATATTCTTTGGTTGTAGACGTCATCAAATGACGACATAATAATTCATTCATTTTATAAAGTATCAACTTACACACTTTGAGGTAAAACATTTGGCTGATTCTGGAATACGGCATACATACCTACTTACCTGCGATGTTTCGTTTATGTTAGTACTAGCTATACCCGCGACTTCGTTCGTGTGGGCCAGTAAAAAAAGTAAAATAGCCTTTGTCCGTCTCCTACCCTTAAGCTTAACTATGCGAAACATCAGGATGATTCGTTCAACTGTTTGGCCGTGATAACGCGACAAACACCCACAGAGATATAGAGAAACAGATAGACAGATAGACAGAGCTACATTCGCATTTATAATATTAGTTAGTATAAACTGACGTCCACGGCGCAAACAACTCCATATACCAGCGGTTCTAGAGGCTAAACAGTCTCAATGTATAAGGACCGTATATATGTATAGGAGTCTCATTATTGTCTTCAGTGCCAGCGTAGCTGCCGTTGGTGTTAGCACAACATAGAACGGCTGCGGCCACAGCAGTACACGGAAAAAGTGAAAAAGTTGTACTGAGTACTAAGCTAAAAACGAGTTCATTATTCAAATTCGGCGATTCAACGTTCCGTTGAGTGGGAAATTGGGAATGACATGTTTTTGCACGGAACAGCGGGCTTATCCTCTAACTTTGAAACGTTCGTGATTCTGATTGCGAGAGTATGCCATCTCGCTCGTACCAACTTAGTCGCACTATGCGCGGTCCCGCACGCGCAACTCTCGCTATCGCTTTCAGAGTTACGGGATAAGCCCATAGCTAGTTTTTTTCGATATTATTGTATCACATTCTTGCTCAAAAGTTTTTGAACTCCTGGGACCCTATTCCTGTGCGCTCGAGATTATCTCGGTCACTCTCACTCCCATTAAATTCTAAATTAGAGAGACAGTGACCGAGATAATCTCGAGCGCACAGGAATAGAGTCCCTGCAATGAGCTCCAAGCAAAGACATTTCTGTGGCTCCAAGCCACCTCCAAGCATAAGAAAAAAACACATACAAATATACTTTTTTTATGAAACAATATATAGAAGTAGTAAAACTAAAGTAAAACGTACTTACATAATACTTCCTTTAAATAACACGGGGGTCAGTATCTATACAAATTAGAATATTATCTACATAATCAGGCAGTGCCTTGATAACAATAAGGCAATAGATAACTTTGATTACTATATTAAACCATAGCAACTTTTTGAAACAATGTTACATAGCCAAATAGGTTTCGGAGTGGCTATACATGGCCTGACCTGACATCGTGTGAAAGGGACAGCGAGACTTGAATTTCACGGGAGCAAAAGAAACCAACTATTAAACTTCTCCCATTCGCTCCCCCAGAAACTTACATATAGCCATCTCTTTCACACGATGTCAGGTCAGGCCATGTAGCGAGGCCTTAAAGGACGTCTTGAAAGTATCTTCGTTTTTCTTGTTTACAGGTAAGTATATAGCACAGATCACACTAGATACCGCATTACGAGATTCGTTGTTCCTACAAAAAGTCACCAAAGTTTGAGGAAGGCGCGGGTCGCAGGGAGTGTGACTAAGCGTTCTCATTGGCTATCTCAAGGTTACGCTTACTCGCGCCTAACAATCTACCAATCAGAGTAAATTTTATAAGTGTATTTAGACTGATGCGTGGTGCGCTTCGAGCGTCCTGAATGCAGAATCTAGGGTGTGATCTGTGGTATATAGTAACCGATATATAAAAAAAAAGGTTTCGCTGAAATACATACGAGCAGTTAAATGGAACAAAGTCAATTCCATAAAAACACATATTGAAAACATGGGCGAATGCGACAGCTAATCACTAGGGAGTAGGTAGTAGACTTTACAAACACGTTGCCACAGAGTTCACTAGTGACATTGAAACGGTACCCGCTTCAATTTTAACCACTGTTGTCAAATGCTGTTAAAATGCAAATTCCCTGCCATTCGTACATAGCTTTGTTCCATCGTTATCGATTCTATGTTACTTAATTATTTATGTACTTTAATTAAAACTGCGTTAATGGTTACACCACTACTCAGTACGAATACTAATCGTAGTTAATTAATCGATGTTGTTTTCAATGACTCGATATCTCTCGTAAATCGAATCGAACGCCACGCGGCTGACTAGCCGGCCACAACAGTCCCACCCATCCTATCTCTAATTAACTTCAGACGTATCCAGGGCTGGATTTCGTACTATAATTATAGTATTTATACTATAATAATAAGTAAAATTAGTAATTTAATTTAATAATAATTATAATATATATTTTTTTATACTTCATATTCAAGCTTCGTACTATATACTATCCATTACATTATTATAAAATATTTTCCAAATCGGATCATAAATGACGGAGTTTTGAGTTGAGGTAACAAAAAATAGAAAAAAAATATTCTACTTGAGACCTGCTTTATTTTTTTGGAAATAGGTTATAAATTATAAAGCGTACTATATTTTTTTGTAAATACTATCCTTTTAAAATATTTGAGCTATCGTTTTCAACGTACCTAAACTAAATCCATCCCTGGACGTATCTATAGAAAGTAGGTACTCTTTGCTTGAGACTTTTTTGAAAGTCTTGAAAATAAACACAAATTTCTTTTATTAATTAAGATTATAATCCTTCATGGGTTTCTATTTGATGATTTTGATTTATTCTTCAAATTCTATGTAGGTAGGTATTCTAAATGACTTTTTGTCCTTGTCACAATATATAGCATTGATAATTTTGTAAACAAGTGGTAAACAAACTGGAATTCGTGCGGTTTGTGTGTACTTTGTATATGTAGTGTATCGGTCACCGGTTGCACTCGTTTGGCGTGATAGTTGATTATCGCAGCGAACTCTATATAAGGAGGTAGGCAACAGGCGGCGGCGGTATTCGTGGCCGCGGACGCTACCAGTGTGTCGCTCCGTCTTGCAGCAGCGAGTGTAATTAATCAAAATGGCTTCAAGGGACCCCGCAACTGACCAACTCGTCAACTACAGGAAAGAGCTAAAAGTAAGCACAATCATTCATCATTTCCATAACCTTTAATCTCAAACCTTTACTTTCACCTTGTCCTGTCATCTTATAAATTTTGTCTGTCTGTACACATAATTATTTAATTAATTGATTAATAAGTGTAACCTGAATAACCCAAACAAGTTCTCTCACTAATGACTGTCAAATGGATTTCATAATACCAACTGCTGCACACGGTATTGTTTGGTGATAATAATTCATAATTCATGCTGTATGCGTTGTCCTTTGCGTTATCTTGCTCTATAGGTAGGTATTGCATGTATGGCATGCTAGCAGTTTGCATTATTTATCTACCTAAGTACTTCAAGCATCTATCCAAACATCATTAATTAGGTAATTGATTGAACTTTGTCCCTAAGCTTCTGATCACAATGATAAGTGAAAAATTCCATGTCAACAATCTTGTAGGTACTTACCTACCTATTGTATGCAAATGTTTATGATAATTATATAGGTTTTTATTAGAACTTACTGCTTTTGGCATTGAAATGACCTATGATTTAATTTATTTTGAACATTTTGTACTTACCTACCATATTACACAATTTCTACTACCTATATAACATGTATGATATTCACCTTGAACATTGCTTTGCGAATGGCCTCACTTTATTTAGATTCCATATTTATAATGCTCACTTGTTAATCATTTTTTATGTTTTTCCCCACTTTTTGTTTTCAAATTTTTGCTAAAGACCATTCGTAATGGAATGATAAAGAATAAAAGTAATTCTGAAAATACTGTATTGTTTCAAAGTCTAAAAAAAACTCTTTAAATTTTCCAGGACTCTCCTGGATACATCACCACCAAATCTGGATCTCCAGTCGGTGTAAAGACTGCTATTCAGACTGTTGGCAAAAATGGACCGGCTCTTCTGCAAGATGTCAACTTTTTAGATGAGATATCCTCATTTGACAGGGAACGTATCCCGGAGAGAGTGGTGCATGCAAAGGGAGCTGGAGCGTTCGGATACTTCGAAGTAACCCACGACATCACAAAGTATAGCGCTGCTAAGGTTTTTGAAACCATTGGAAAGAGGACACCCGTCGCAGTCCGATTCTCAACTGTGGGTGGAGAAAGTGGCTCTGCTGATACTGTCCGTGACCCCAGAGGATTTGCCGTGAAATTCTACACTGATGATGGCAACTGGGATCTGGTCGGAAACAACACTCCGGTTTTCTTCATCAGAGATCCGACTCTGTTCCCCAGCTTTATCCACACCCAAAAACGTAATCCTGCCACCCACTTGAAAGATGCCGATATGTTCTGGGACTTTTTGACTCTGAGGCAAGAAGCAACACATCAAGTCCTTTATTTGTTTGGGGACAGAGGTATTCCTGATGGGTACAGACACATGAACGGTTATGGCTCTCACACATTCAAGCTTGTAAATGCCCAAGGAGTTGCCCACTATGTCAAATTCCACTACAAGACCAATCAAGGCATCAAGAACTTGTCTGTGGAGAGGGCTGCAGAACTCGCGTCCTCCGATCCTGATTACTCTATCAGAGATCTGTATAACGCGATCGGCAAAGGCGATTTCCCATCCTGGACCTTCTACATTCAAGTTATGACCATGGCGCAGGCAGAGAGCTGCAAATTCAATCCATTTGATTTAACCAAAATCTGGCCACATAGTGAATACCCTCTTATTCAAGTGGGTAAGTTTGTTCTAGACAGAAACCCGAAAAACTATTTTGCTGAAGTGGAGCAGATCGCATTCAGCCCTGCTAACTTGGTCCCGGGAATCGAGCCGTCACCTGACAAGATGTTGCAAGGGCGCCTGTTCTCATACAGCGACACGCACCGACACCGCCTCGGCGCGAACTACCTGCAGATCCCGGTGAACTGTCCGTTCCGCGTGACGGTGTCCAACTACCAGCGCGACGGGCCGCAAGCGCTGCAGAACCAGAACGACTGCCCCAACTACTTCCCCAACTCATTCTCGGGGCCGCAGGAGTGTCCGCGAGCCCAGCGCCTGCAGCCGCGGTACAACGTCAGCGGTGACGTCGACAGATACGACAGCGGACAGACCGAAGACAATTTCTCGCAGGCTACTACCCTCTACTCGAGGGTGTTCGACGACGAGGCTAAGAAACGTCTCGTCGCTAATATTGTCGGCAACTTGAAGGACGCCGCTGGTTTCCTGCAGGAGCGCGCCATCAAAATGTTTGCCGCCGTTCACCCCGACCTCGGAAACCAGATCGCTACAGGTCTGGCCCCATACAAGAAATACCACGCCAACTTGTAAAACGATACCTACTTCTGAAATGCAGGGTGCTATTTTGTGGTAGTTTACTTTAAGTATTGAAGGTTTACGTCTGGGGAATCATGGTTTGCTTTTTTTTACATTCTTTCACTTTTAACTTGTAGGTTCTCGAAATGTCTCTTTATTAAAACCCCACAGGTGGTGTATAATATAATTATTTTGTATAGACTGTGTGCCATGAAGAATTATTTTATTTTTCTGTTGTATTTTATTATCTGGTACTAATTTTTATTTGTACCTTATTACAATTTTGTTTTGGACCCTAGATTTCTGCATGCGAAATATTTACTTAAAGTAGAAAAGCACACAAGTTGTCATAAAAACAGACTGTCCAGTTATTTGCACAAATAGTGTTAGGTTAATTAATGGGGGTTTGACACTGTTGTATTGTAATATTTATTCCTTTGTATTTTTATTATTTACACCTTTAATTATTTTCTCTATTTACAACTAAGTGCATTTGAGACTGTATCTTAACAGAATAAATGTATTTGTAACGTACTTTTGTCTATTTTAAATAATTTATATATTTATAAGGAGCTTCGCCGCGGAGCTGCCCGTCGTTCGTCTCGCAGGTGGCAGATGTAGGCCTCGGGACAGGCTCGGCCTTCGGCTGTGCAAATACAAAGTATCAACACATAGATTTTATTTATTTATTTATAACATTATTATACTCTTGGTAATTATTATCTACTAGGTGCTCCCCGCGGTTTCACTCGCTATTCTACAGAAACCGAATATTTTTCCGGCACAAATAGTATAGCCCATGTGTTAATCCAGGGTATAAGCTACCTCCATACCAAATTCATTCAAATCCGTTCAGCCGTCACAGAGTTGAACGGGAACAAACACACTTACATACTTACCTACTTACACACAAACTTTCGCATTTATAATATTAGTGTGATTCTGTTCCTCAAACTAGGTACATAAATTAACTGTAATCCCAAGCTCTATGTAATATTCTTATAATTTTCATATTTAGCTGTTACCAAACTGATAAATATTTTTATCAGAATCGATGTTGATAGTATTATCTTTATCGATTTGAACAAATTTGTAAAGATCCATAGGTTGTACCTATTGACAGAACACCGATTATTATGAAACGAATCGTTAAAAAAGTAACACTGATAAGGAACAAATGATTGACACCAATGACTAATGTACCTCACTTAATGTTGTTTATACGACTGATACAAAGACGTTTATAATAATAGTATGTATTTACTGGTAAATAAAAATTAGTGGGTAGATCGGGTTAGCATACCTTGGGAAGGAGTCGCCAAACTCGCCCATAGATAAGAGTTTGTACTGAACTCGCTAACTATAAATTTGGTTACATATACCAGCGGCGCAGTGGGAAATTTTTGACGAGACACAGAGCTTACAACCATTTTTTTTACGACTTGACGAGCAATTCGCTCGATTACTGGTAAGGGTTGTGCTTGCAGTTCAGTACGCTCCAAACATTCTGAGATACCTACCAAAAACATCTCTTTATGTTTGCATACAATAGATACTTGCTTGGCGGGTGAATTGGCAAAGGTGTGGCTTCCGCAGGCTGATTCTGCTAAAGAGTTATCTACTAAAAAGTATGGCGCGCGTGTTCGTAGTTTTTATAGCTCTCAAGCAGCCTCGCCGTTACTCGACGCAAGATTATATCTGTACTTTAGGAGTTTTGGCGGGAACGTGAAGAATTCATGTCGCGTCATTTTATTATTTTCCAAAACTTGTGTTATTTCGAGTGTTAATGTGTAAAAACGGTGAATTTTTACCCGTTAAGTGTTCGTGTACATGCACGAGTGTTGGTGAATGGTATAATGACGTGAATCGTGAATTTTCGTGTTGTTTCCAAAACTCCATAGAAGGCTCTAGTAAAGTTTTCACCACTTTACTGGGGCATGACTTGGGCTTGACCGTGACTTTCTTTGCTTGACTTTGATCGTGACTATGACTTGTTTGATAATATCTAGCAAAAATTGAGAATATATATGTATACTTGACACTGGCAAATGCATAAGACGTGCGACGCCAAAATCCTCTTAGAGGAAAAAAAAATAAAAAAAACTGTACTTTAACTACTATAAGCTAACTTATCCCACCCTATCTACTTATTGCAAAAATTAGATAATCACACTTTTGTGTGTGGCGGGTGTGTAGGTATTTGTTCGTATTCTGTTCCGTAACGGCTGGATAACATTTGGAATAAATAACGATTCCATCTTTGCTTTGAACAGGGTTGGTGTAGGTATCTGTACAAACCATATACTAAATAATATACTATATATCTGTACAAACCTTAGACGAAGCATCATAGATCCTTGGTACAAACCATATACTAAACTACAGTTTTATGAGTGAGTGTAAAATGTGACAGCTAAAGGTTAGTGCCAATAACGGTTCCAAAAAGAGGGGTTTTGACTTGTGTTTCCTCGGTTTGAAACCGTCATGTAGTCATGTACCTATTAACGCCTTAATTTAACTACAGAGCTAAGCGGCGCGTAGGTTGAAATAATTCTCGGGGAGTTTTGGCGCTAACATAGAAAACCCATTTTGTTTTAATAAAACGGGAATACTCACGTTAGTTAATTGATAAAGGTCACCGAATGTGATCGAAACTATAGTCGGAATAACCGACTCAATTTAACGTGAGTATTCCCGTTTTATTAGAACAAAATGTATCAAAACCACGCCAGTTTTCATAATAGAAAAAACACGTCGCTGCTTTAAAATAATTTTCTAAAAACTGTGTTCTTTTGAAATCTGTGGGGAATAAATTATGATGGATAATTTACACTATGTGTTCGTTAATGCATGAGCGTGGGTAGGCAAATCGCATCTCGTAATCTCTGTAGGTACTAAGTACGAAGACATCATTTAATAACGAGAATTCTGTGTACTAAGTACTAATGATAACGGCTAAACCTAGTTTTACCCGAAAACAATCGGCTAATACTAGATGTAACCGAGAGTACGTGGCTACACCTAGTTCTAACCGGTTAAAACTAGGTGTAGCCGCACTTCGGGTTTTAGCCGTAACATATAGGTATATATATAAATTTATTACTGAGTATATTATATTATTAGTATTATATTGGTATATTACTCTTTGGATAAGACCAAAGAGATAGAGAGATAAGAGTTTTCTGCATTTGACAATGACGTAATGATAGACATTTTTTTAAAGAATTTTAATGAAGTATAATATTTTATTATAAAATTATTGCATGAACGGCTTACCTATTTAATAAATTTAATACCCAATATTGCCGGCAGTAGAGTCCCTATAGAAGCTCACCAATAAACCTCGACAGCATGTTCTCGGAACTTCTTCATTTTCTTTTTTTATGACATTTTTTTCCCACGATAAAGACACATCAACTTGCGAATAACTATTCACTGAAGAGCAGACTAGTTTGTGACGGCCTGAAGCAAGGAACAAAGGTACTCTGTAGCTAGAGTAGGGCTAAAGAATGTGGCAACGATGTCAGCTGCTGTCCCCCCGGCCCAGTGGTCAAGTATCAGGAACTGACTGTGTCCCGAAACACCATACCAAAAACAACGTCAACAATAATCTAGGGAGTGGAGACAGAAGATACCAGTGGAAATGTCCCCGCTGTCAGAACTTGGCTGAAGGTATCCCCGCAGACAACTCAAATGAAAATCTCCTGAGCTTAATTAGCGATCTTAGTGCCAAATTTGATGTTGTCAACAAAATACAACTACCTAGATTGAATTGGGAGCTAGCTCATTTAAAACATGTGTCAGAGAAAATAGCAAAGCAAAATGCCGAAATCCTTCGAAAATTGTCGGTTGCAGAGAAAATAAATGTTCAGGATAGGAGGTCTGCTACGACAGTTCCTGTTCACGGCTTCCGCAAAAGAAATTTAAATTTAAGGGCTCTGGGTGAGTTGAAGACTGAAATTTTAAATTTTATTTTTTTGTGTCTAAAACTGGGATTTCCCGATACTGCGAGAATCGACTTACACTCTCCACGTCCACTCAACGTCTGACTACAAGAACTATTGTACTAACTGTCTTCTGCGATTTAACCTTGGTTTTTTTTTCCGTATTTTGAATTATTGTACTAGGTACTATACAGGGTTATATGGAAAGGGTATGTTAAGCCGAAAATGGCTCATAGTACTCATCACTATGAACAACTTTCACTATGGGACCATATCAACGACACTCGACAAAATGTATGGAACAGCTGATTTTTTTTTCTCGATTTCATGTTTGGTCCCATAGTTGTTCACAATCATGAGTACTATGAGCCTCTTTCGGCTTAGCATACCGTTTTCTTATAACCCTGTATAATTCCCTAGGCCAAATTTCACATCAAGACCTAGGTATGTGAGCCATGAAATAGGTGTACAAAAGACAGCTTTCTTCATATCTATTAACTAGCAGCCCGCCCCGGTTTCTAAAAAATAAAGATTATAATACACACATAAACCCTTCTATTTGCGTCAGGTTACTAAAAAAAAAGAAAATTATAAAGAAAGCGAAAAAGCTACCCAACAGCGAAAGAATTTTTCAAATCGGTTCAGTAAGTAGTTGCGGAGCCTATTCAATGCAAACAAACAAACAATCATCGTTCCTCTTTATAATATAGGTCTGCAAAGTCGTATATTATTTTATTCGATCATCAATAGTTTTCGCAGCGCACGCGATATAAAGAATATTTTAGGTATTTTGTTTACATCTTGGGTTTTAGTTTGGGAGTTTTAGTAAGGATCCCTATTTTTTTTGAAAATATAATATAGGCTATGTCATCCGAGGATAGTGTAGCTTCCCAACAGCGAAAGAATTTTTCAAATCGGTTCAGTAGTTTCGGAGCCTATTCAATGCAAACAAACAAACAATCAAATCTTTCCTCTTTATAATAATGGTATAGATAGATAATGATAAGGGGTACTTATATTATTGTCATGCGCATGCGCAGTTATCTCACTCGCACATATGTATGGTTTTGTAGATACTGCGTTGTATTAGTCTATCATCAGATATGTATATACAGGGTTATAAGGAAAGGGTTATATGCTAAGCTGAAAAAGGCTCATAGTACTCAACATTATGAACAACTTTTACTATGAGACCAGCCCTGAAATCGAGAAAAAATATATCAGCTGTATCATAGAAAAATGCCATTGACATTCGACAAAATGTATGTATGGTCAGGGTTGGTCCCATACTAAAAGTTGTTCACAATCACGAGTACTACGAGCCCCTTTCGGCTCAGCATACCCTTTCCTTATAACCCTATATACTTATTAGTTTTGTTAACTTTTAATTTGAAGGAACGGATCGAAGAAAGAACATAGGAACCTATGTATACCTATGAGACTGCCCGGTGGCTCAGTTGGTAGTGAACCTACGTTCTGTGCATGGGGGCGTGGGTTCGATTCCCATCTAGGACAAACATTTATGTGATGAATATTTGTTTTTGTTCTATGTCTGGGTGTTAATATCTATATAAGTATGCATTTAAAAAATATCTATGTACGTATATCAGTCTCTGGTAGCCATATTACTAGCTTTGCTTAGTTTGTGGTCAGATGACCGTGTGTGCAATAATGTCCCAGATATATATTTATATGTGTAAAGAACTACGCTTTATTTGTCATGTTATTTATTTTGGAGATTTTGAACTTATACAATGTACCTACATCACATAATATTTGACGGCCCAAAAACGGCGATGATTGGACGTGGTTTGGACAAAACTTATTAGTTTATCATTTACAGGAAGGTGGACCTTTGCCGCCAAACGTATGAGAAAAAATATGATATTGAAAACGATTGAACACGCGCCAATCATATTCCCAGAGAAGACGATAAGGTACAGAGTCCGAAGAAGGTCGTATACACATTTCTTGAGCAGAATCATCAATCTCCTTAACAGAAAACTGGTTCGATCGAGGACTTCATCAAGGGAGAGACGTCGATGAAAATTCTTGAAATGATATTGCAGAATTGTTGGTTATTGGTTGATGAAATATAGAAGTGTTGTCTTTATTGTAATTTTGCATATCTTTACTAGCGATTTAACGGAGCTTTGCATGTGTTCAAAGCTATATTTCATTATCAGCCCAAAGACACCTACTGCTGAAAACCCACGCTTGGCAGGCGGCTTGGAGATTGCGCTCACAGTTTACTAAGAGGTGCTACTGCCCGTCCTTTAGTGGTACTGGCCGCAGTTTTAGGACATACTCGAAAATAATACTTACCCAGCTTAAATTAGAACCTACAACAAATAAAAACATACATAAGTACTTACTTACATACCTATCATTTTGATTTCCATACAAATTTTATCGACGTGACTACGGGTTACGGAATTATGTCCATGAATGAATGTCTTATTACGATACAGATTTACCTTGATGATATACGATATATATATATATATATATATTGAACAACACAACGTTGAACGATACGTCTAAAACTAAGATTACATTGTTTTGTTTAAAATAATAATAATTATTATAAGAACTCCAGAACTGCCTATCCAGCCTAACAGCTGAATTCTATAGATAAATCAAATATTACATGAGAACAACAGTGAAGTTTTTAAACCTAAAAGCATTATTTACTTTGAGAACTTACTGAGATTATTTCCTTTAGCGTGTAGGAAAAGCCGCGGTTCGAGTGACGTAACTACAATGATTATGGGAGGCGCCAGCGCATCGCAGCCGTAGGCGAGTTACCTCGCCTGCCCATCAATACATTTGCTTATTGCTCTAAGATCACTTGGTCTAATATAAGTTGAGGGGCCAAGGCGTATGTTTCCATTTCGTTTTTGCTTTCAAGGCGACTACCCGTACGTTGATGCCGAACGGGTTTTAGCTTTTTAAATATTTGACGTTGAATCGAGGCGTAATGTATAAAGTTGTGGTCGCGTTGATGGTAGTGGGTTGTGTGGTCGGTGAAAGGCAGCCAGTGGTGAAGACTCCGCTGGGTGAAATTACCGGGTATTACATGAAAACACGAGGAGGAAGAGATGTAGCGGCATTCACGGGTATACCCTACGCAGTTCCGCCTCTTGGGGACCTGAGATTTAGGGTGAGTGAAGCATCTCTTTTATTTATATCTAGTTAAGCTATATCATAAGTTGACAGCTTTGCGATACTGATTATCTCACGTTCAGTAAGTATTTACACAATAGCGTAGATATGTTGATACATGACGAAGTACTTACTATTAAATAGGTTCCTATTATTATGTAAGTAAGTACTTAGTTAATTAATAGTAGGCGTATAGTAGGCGTATACTAGGTAAGTAATAACGTATAGGTACCTGAATTATGTTCTAATATTATTTTATATTACTATCATATTAATAAATACAACTAATAGGTAAATAATAAGTTCTTTTACTGAACGCGTATGTCCATTCTAGTATATTAATTAAGTTATTTCTGTATCTACCATATTATATTGTAATAATAATCTAAGTAGGTACCTATATGTTCGGAAGAACATCTGGACTTGTGTGCCCTCAAACCAGATTTGTGATGATTATAAAAAGGTATAGACAGACAAAAAAATGGACAAGGCTGTCTATTTCCTTAATTAGTTGTTTGCAACATCTTTAAAAACCCTGACCTCCGGAACTTTTTGTCACCTGTTTTTGAGAAATCACAATAACGACATGCCAAAACTTGAAAAGGCGAATTCTGTGGCAATTAGAATTATTGAATGTTTTGCTTTATTTACTTTCATAATCTATTCGAAAATGGTAGTTGCGCAAGCTCAAGACTCAAAATTGCTTGCGTCATATTCTTGTTTTGATCACATATTCAAGTTTTTTCGAAACGTTGTCGGTCCACTTATCGTTCCTTATCCGTTAATTACTTCGAAATAACTCTTATCTTAGTAACTTTCTAATAAATGTTAACTATTTCCACAGGCGCCTGTACCAATAGATCCATGGGAGAGCACCTTGGATGCCTCGAAACAAGCCCCCGTATGTGTCCAAAGAAACCCTTACATTCGCCAAGAAGGAATTGTTGGTCAGGAAGATTGTTTGTATTTGAATATTTATTCACCAGTCATCGAAAATGTGAGTATAATTTCAATTTAGTCTTGGAAAAAATAAAACTATACACATATTATATTTCGAAAATTTAGGTACTGATAGTAATCGTTTGTCAAAACCTGCTCTTAACCAATCCACCCGATGTTGCACGTCATTATATTTACTCTACCTGCCTACAATTTTAGGAAGTGTTAGACCGGAAGCCACTACCTGTTATGTTGTTCATCCACGGGGGCGGTTGGATGTGCGGGGACTCCACCACGGGCATGTATGGCCCGGAGTTCCTCCTGGACAGGGATGTGATCCTTGTCACCACCAACTACAGACTGGGTTCGTATTTAAACATCTGTATGAAAAAATGCTGCCAAAGACAAAAAAAAAAGTTCGTTTTGGCCCTGTGTTGTGGGTTACCCTACAATTTCATCTTACAGGGCTTAATCTACTGAAATTGACCTCAACATTTTAACTACATTTCTATTAGGTATTGAATTTATTTTAAAAAAGGGGGCTGTCAGGTCCGGACTTCGATTTGATGATATCATGATGATTTTCAGGACCCCTGGGTTTCTTGTCGACAATGGATGAGCACTGCCCTGGAAACAATGGCTTGAAGGACCAGCAAGAGGCCCTTAGGTTTATCCAGAAGGTTATAGAAAGCTTCGGCGGGGATAAAGATTCTGTCACTATTTTTGGCGAAAGTGCTGGAGGCGCCAGCGCTCACTTCCACATGCTGTCGAAGACTAGCGCTGGTATGTTTTCGAGGAGACTATTTCAAATGACTCCTGTGTATTCTCAAAATTCTCGAGCTTCTGATACAGTTTAGTTTTCACCACTACCATCTCTCAACCAGTTACATATATTAAAGACGATGCTGCGAGATGCTGGGAGATGGTTGATTGGTCGCTGCTCTAATGCTAGCGAGTGTGTAGTGATTTCTTGTAGGTTTCAATAAAAACCCTAATAATGTGACTAGTAGTTCGCACCGAACTGAGATCTCGTGACTCCTGTAACCTCATAATCACCAGATCCACTTTGCTCACAATCACGTAAAATTTGATTGGAATGAATTTTATGAAGTTCGGATCAAAGGTTCGCAAGTTATCGTCGGACTAAATATACACACTAACGTACATACAAATACCAATGAGTTTTCGTAGACTCCGAGACCTTCACTCCGCTCGATCAATTACATGGCCACATCAAAGTCGTCTGTGTTTTTCAGGTTTGTTCCACAAAGCTATATCCGAATCGGGTACAGCCGTTGTGCCTTGGGCTGAAGCGTCCCCAGGCGAGGCTCTCAGGAACGCCTTCCGCTTGGCCAAGTTCCTGGGCTGTCCACAAGCTCCCTCAGACAAGATGATAGCCTGTCTCCGGACCAAGGACAGTAACGAGATTATTGACACAGAGTTCCGATTTTACGTAAGTGTTAGGGAAAGAAAGATTCTATGTATCCTCTACTCATTAAATTACTTTTGACCTGACTTTCAAGAAAGAGAGTAATATTTTTAGGCTGTAAGTATAATTATAACTATGGAAGTATGTACTTTGAGGTGTCGTTGGATTCCTCTTTACCTCCGGAGCAGCATAGGCTACATTTTGCAGTCGGGTATTTGTCATATTTTCGATCACTCACGCGAACGTATTTTGAATCATTTGGCGTTATACTCGAATCAACAATTAATTCTACCTATTTGATTTTTTATGTAAGGTATGTATGTCATATGTAGAGTCATATGGTCATGGCTTTAATATAATAAATGCTATAGTTTTTGTATGAAAATATAATTATGTGGTGTTCCTAGATAACGGCCAGAGTTGAATAAGATTCCGTGTGGAGATATCTTATATTGTTGGAATAATAGTGCTAATTGATTTATACTTTCACAAAAAATAACTTAAGTAAGTTTTTTAAGTAACTTTGTCTGTTATCTTTTCATGACTGAATAGCTGGACCGATCCAAAGATAATATCATCACTACCTTTAAGAGACGGGAGTTCCATGTAGAAAAATGAAAAAAGGCGATTGTATGAAACGTATCTAGAACTGAATACCGATAGAGATAGTGCGATAGAATCGAGCCATCGATAGAGCAAGACAGTGATAGCCTTTTTTATTTGTGTACACGTTTCATACATGTCAAGTCTCTTTTTTTTACTAGGCAGTTGCGCCAGACTGTACTGTCTTTATGAAATGTGATTAGAAAACCGGACATGACATCATGGCTAGTATTATATAATATAATAAACCGTGTTATTGGTATAATAAAAGTATATTTTATTGCATTCGTTCAGGAGTGGGACTACGAGCCGATGACGCCGTTCAAGGCGGTCGTGGAGCCAGACCATCCTGGCGCTTTCCTTACGAGGAGTCCGCGGGAGGCGCCCGAGGTACCCGCGGTGCCTTGGATCAATGGGGTTAACAAGGACGAGGGCTGCTTGAAGTCTGTTTGTGAGTACACCTACTTAAACATTAAATAAATAAGTTTATAAAAAAAAAACCAGACAAGGTCTCAGTAAATCCGTAATTGGTACTGCAAGCTGATCAAAATAAGTCCAATATCCACCAATCTACTGTAAGTAACTGAGGAGTTCCGTTTTCCACTTTCAGTCTCCATCATGAGATCAGCTCGCTGTCATAATATTGTATTGACATCGGAACTTGAAAGGCATGCAAAATTTCAACTCAATTGAAAAAGGGGAACTGGTCTAAAAAAATATTGCAAGATTTGACCCGAACATACAAACATTGCAAGTTAAAAAAAAACCTTATAAAAATAAATAACTCATAGCTACCCAATAGGACTCTCTGTGTCGTGGACACCATGGAACACACACAAACCCAAGAACAACTAACACCCAAACTCAGAGAAGATATTGAAATTCATATTCCAAACATCTGCCCGGCCGGCAATCGAACCCTGATCGTCCTGCTCATAAGTCAAACCCGGGGGCATATCCTCTAACTTTGAAGCGTTCGTGATTCTGATTGCGAGAGCATGTCATCTCGCTCGTATCAACTTAGTCGCACTATGCGCTGTCCCGCTCGCGCAACTCTCGCTATCGCTTTCAGAGTTACGGGATAAGCCCTTGGGTTCGATGTGATTTACGTTTTTTTCGATTGATTGTACTTGGGAATCTGTACAGTTGCGAATCCGTCCAGTATTTACACACTAACCTTAATATTATTGTGTTTTTATGAATAACTAATTATTATAGTGCTCGCGGTTTTTCCAATATCCCACGATTTCCAGGCGAAAAGTACTGTTAGAAAAACAAAAATCTTTCACGTTACTTTAATGTCGCGTACGTTACAATGTTTCCATGGCCAGGAAAAAACCTTCTTGATACTTGCAAGGCAGGTACTTGTTTATTAATCAGGTCACTTAATTATGTAGTAGAATATTCGCACTATAATAACTATGTTTGTGTGAAAAACAGTGCGTTCGCTTGTAGTATCTATATGGACCAATAAAATATTCTCTCATCGCTTCAGTTATACAGGGTTATAAGGAAAGGGTATGCTAAGCCGAATGGGGCTCATAGTACTCATGATTGTGAACAACTTTTACTATGGGACACTGAAGTTGAGGAAAAAATACATTTTGTTGAAAGTCATTGACTTTTTTCTATGGAACAGCTGATTTTTCCTATAGACTTGTATAGCACTTTACTACTTTGTTTTTAGTGTCAATGGCTTGGATAAACTATAATTATGCTGCTATTATGTTTTCTTTTTAATAAAAATGTTTTTACTTTACTTCGTCGTGTTTTCGACGCAAAAAAAATGCCAAGTGCCTATAACAACGAAGATATTGCGAAATTTCAAGAAAAAGGTGTAGATAACATATAAAAAAATCATCGAAATCGGATAACATTTAGGGGAAGGGGTATCAGACTATGATTCTTGTATGGACAAGACGGCGGTATACTCTATTCGAAAAAGTGAAAAGCCATATTTGCATCTCACCGTGCATGGTTAGTTATTTTATTGCCAGCAATTTGAGTAATTGCTAAACAAGCCGACATTTATTGCGCCTTTGTGAAGTGGCAGAGTCTATCTTGGCAATAATTTTACCTTGCCGATCTGCGTTTGTGGTAAACATTGGAATAAATTAAACATACCTAATATTGATCATAATATAAGACTCGCGATTGTTTACTACATTTAAATTAGTACACACGGGATATTTCTTTTACCACCCGTAAACAATCGGGTTTGTCGTCTTCATGGGTGTCATTCATGGAGCTTGCATCTACATAGGTACGCTGAAATATTAGGCATCAAAAATAAATAATATCGTGACTTAGGTCGGGTTGCACTATTTAGGTAAACTTTAAACTACAGCCATCACTTTAGTTGAAATTCCCGTTAAGCAGAAAAATGTGTTGCACCATTTTAACTATGATCAAAGTGACGGATCACATAATGCTGGCTAAACTTCATGGTTAAGGTTAAAGTTATAGTTAATTTAACTATAACAGTAACTTAAACAACCTTTAGCCTTAGTAGTTAAAATATAACAATGCTGCTTGTAGGTATTCATTTATTTAGTTAATTGCACACAAAACAGAATACAGTCAAGTAATAACGAAAATTTGGATCTGGATGTATGTCTATATCCCTAAAGTATGTGTACACGGTACGATCTGAACTTAAAAGCAGAATTTAAAAAGATTAAAATAAACATATTAAAGAGGCTGATGAAATTTACATCTTAGATTGGGCCGAGTCATGGGCCGTGATAATAATATTCCTAGCAACTTTCTTAAACATTAGTTTTTAACCGACTTCTAAAAAAAAGGCGGAGGTTCTCAAGTCGACAGAATTTTGTTTTTTTTATATTTTATATATATATTTTTTTTTATTTTTGTTACATCAGAACTCCGTCATTTATTAATTAAAAATGACAAGGGATTCGTGGTGTTCTTTTGATATTTCATTGTGCTGGCGACACAATCTAATAATTGGGTTGTATAATGCCCAAAACAAGCAAATAAACAAAAAAAAAAATTGGGTTGTAAAAGGAGGTATTATTATTGCAATATAACATTTTATGAAAAGCTGTCGCGAGAGTTTTAGCGAAGAGAAAAAAAAGTTGTCTCGAGTTGTATAGTAAATATTAAAAAAAAAAAACTTTATTCAGTATAAACAATTTATGTACATAATATTAAGTTCTAGTGCCTTGGGCTAAAAAGGTTATGTATTGAGTGGCTGCTGCCGAGCTAGGCTTACACCTGTATTTCGGCAGGTAGTTTACTCCCTTGTGTAGTTGGATAGCTGTCAGCCTTACGACAAACGAGTGTACTCGTACTAAATTGTAGGTACATAGAATTAATTTAACAATAGAAAAGTATAGCTGGAATGTAGTTATACTGTAGGTAATTACGATATACTTATAAAAGTTCTCCTATTTATTGTATCTATTGTGTCGTATTGTGTATCGTACTTGTTCTAGGTATAATTTGGTTCCACGCATTGTTTTCGTGTAAATGGTATACGTACCTACTTATAAGAAACATACAATAGCCGTTCTTAATCCAGACTATAATGTGCAACCATATTTAACTACAGCGTCATTAGGTGAGGCGTAGTTAACGGCTATGGGCCTCACTATAAACTCACTTTTATAAACCTTTCAAACTTAGGTAAGGTTAGTTTGTATTACGCACTTCATTTTTATTTAATGGGCCGGCTTTCCTGATTATCGCTATCTCGTTCGCACTTTTTCAACATTGTTTTATATAAAAACTGGCTGCGCCCCGCGGTTTCACCCGCTATTCTACAGGAGCAGTAAAAAAATTCGGGATAAAAAGGAGCAAATGGAATTTGAAACTGGAATTAATTTACGTTTTCGTCACATATAAATGGATGCGCGGAAAAAAGCGCACGTCACTACGCCCTCATTTTTTTTTTATTTTTTTTTTTATAGAAAATGTCCTCGTAATTCTACCAAAAAATTCTAAACTATGATAATAAAGGTTAAGTTTGGTATATGTTTAAGTCGCGTCCGCGGCTACGCAAAGACGCACACACTATACACAACATAGCCGCGCGGCCTTGATGGGGGCGCGTTTTGAAGCAAAGTTGGGGGCAAAGTAACTGCAGTAGTAGTATTAGTAGTAGTGTAGTAGTTGGGGGACTAATATGTACAATGTACATAGCACGTACCAAAGTTATTAAAGTATCGAAGAACATACTTTAAAATTGTAAATAATTTGCTTATTTATTTAATATATAATACGTACATAAATCTATACATCGCTTGCCGATTTTAACATAACAGGGTTTTCAGGGATAACAGCAAACGCTACGAGGTACCAAGAGTTTACGTCAGGATTCGACGCCATAGCTCCAGTAACGTTTTACTATGAAAATTCCCCCTTCGCGGACGTCGTCACCAAAAGCATTCGAGAACGCTATTTCAAGAAAGACGATTTGGCAGCTATGACAAGGCAAATCTTAGAAGTAAGTACATGCACCTTAACACACCATAATAGTTCCATAATAAGTAACAATCATCACGGAGTTTTGGCGGGAACGTGAAGAAATCATGTCGCGTCATTATATTATTTTCCATTACTTGTGTTATTTCGAGTGTTAATGTGTAAAAACTGTGAATTTTTACCCGTTAAGTGTTCGTGAACATGTACGAGTGTTGGTGAGTGGTATAATGTCGTGAAACGTGAATTTTCGTGTTGTTTCCAAAACTCCATAGAAGGCTCTAGTAAAGTTTTCACCACTTTACTGGGGCATGACTAGGACTTGACCGTGACTTGCTTTGCTCGACTTTGACAGTGACTATGACTTGTTTGATTATATCTAACTAAACTTGGGAATAAATATGTATACTTGACACTGGCAAATGCATAAGACGTGCGACGCCAAAATCCTCTTAGGAGGAAAAAAAAAAAAAAAACAATCATCACAGGTAAAACCACGGGAGCTAGCGCGCACTGTCATTGTTTTTTTACACGAGTCAAAAATCCGGACGTCGGCAGGCCGAAAGTCTAGGGTCTCTTTTTTTGAATCGCTCGCCTGAGGCTTCATGTGAAATTATCGACGCTGTGCGACTGTGAACTTCATCGCGCGATAACAGCTTCGGTAATTTCGCATGAAATACTCAGGCGAATCTACGCGCAAATCCTCACTTTTTCTTTCTTCTACACTTTCACAAAGTCTATCCAAATCCCTGGTTGTCTACTCCCGTGGCGGTCCCTTCCTGTCATCTAACCTTCAAATACCAAAGCTCACGTAAACTTAATTGGGGCTGATAAGAGCTTCGCTTATACTGTCGCTTATAAGAGAAAAGGGGCTAGAAATGGCTGTAATTGCTTATAAAAATTCTAGTTACATAATAATAGAACGAACGACTCCTGAATCACATGACAGTGCGTTGCAATATTATCGTCAGGGCCACTTTAAAAACTGGTTTTCTCATACAGTCAACATATTAATGATAATTATCTACATGTTGTTACAGTTGTATTCAGATTCATATTTCACATACCCGGCGCTGGAGGCTACAGAACTGCTCTTTAATTACACAAAAAGTCCAGTTTTTCTCTACGAGTTGACTTATAGAGCGTCAAACAGCTTTTCACAAATATTTGGCGATCCTGAAGGAGACTATGGTGAGTTTGTAAAATTTTATGAGGGTCCTGCGCCCGTACCGTCATGTCATACACGTTCAAGTCTCTTTTTTTTACTACGCAGTTGCGTCAGACTGATTGTATCCAAGGGCCTCAGTCCGCATGTTTTCAAAAAAGTGCCATCGGTCTACTTATCGGGTACTTTTTATCCCGTTTACCGGAACTTTATTTGTCATCGCAGCAAATGAAACCAAGCAACATTATAGTTACATGAAAAATAAAAAAATAAACTCATTCGGCGAAAACATCATCATCATCAGCCACAAGACGTCCACTGCTGAACATAGGCCTCTCCCTTAGAGCGCCAAACCGACCGATAACGTGCCACTTGCATCCACCGGTTGCCCGCGACTTTCACAATGTCGTCGGTTCACTTAGCAGGAGGCCTGCCTACGCTGCGTCTTCCGGTTCCGGCGAAAACATGATATTTTTTTATTTTTTTTATTTCCTTCTACTTTGATTGTCTTCGAAAACGTTGAAAGGTGGCAGGACACGCGGCCTAAATGCTAGCAGCTATACCTACATAATAAATAGGTAGTTACTGACTAAATTACTGAAGTATGCTGCTGACGGCACCGACTATTACATAATAAGTTATCGTTAATCTTTGACTTCCGAATTCTCAATGTCATACCGTCTTTTTACCCGACTGTCTAAGAAGGAGGGTACTGTTTTGAGGTGTAAGATAGGAATAAGTATGCGAGTAAGTATATATATGTATGTTCTTATAAGACGTCCTGTAGCCTAACTGGCTTGACCGATTTTGACGAGCGAGGTGGCGTACCTCGTTACCTCCTGAGTGTCATAGGCTACTCGCTGCTGGACGCGTTTCGTTATTATGCGAAGTCGGCCATTAGCGTTAATTTTACTGTATGAAACGAAGTATAGACACATTCCAATGATGTCAATTATTTTGTACCAATTTCTAAACTAAATTTGACACTTTTACAATTATTGCTATCATGGATCTCAGATAATAAAAAAATATGCAGATAATTTTAGTTTAGTGATTGGTTTAGTTTATTGAGCAACAGAATCAGTGCAAATTTGCAAGTTGCAATTTTCGAAATTGCAGTTGTCAAAGTTAATAGACGTTTCAGAATCCCGAGGTAAGTATCTTTATTTTAAAATTTAAATTTTTAGGTGTATGTCACGCCGATGAATTGATGCATCTATTCCCCATACACTTCTTGTCCCAGCCGATCTCAAAGGAAGACATTAGAATGAGTGAAACTATCATAACACTGTGGACAAACTTTGCTACGACTGGGTAAGTAAATATTTCTGAACGTTTTAAATTATACCTAATACAATATTAAAACACATTGTTCTAGGCCATAGTAGTCTACAATCAATAGAATTAATATTTTCTTGTCACTGTTGCGAGTATGACAGTCGTGAATCAGCTGCTTGTGTTAGGCAGGTATTATACCTATTTATGTAGACGGCTATATAGTAGTACTTACATTACTGTAGTGGTGTGCAACAGCGGCTTTTACCTCGGTACGTGAAAAAGTAGGCCTATGCGTAGCAGAGGGCCATCGTTCTTGAATTGCCGCCGAGATTTGAAGAATAGTAGGTACTTTTCTTAAACAATGCGAGGATATTAGCAGAAAAATGTGAATAAATAATGTGGGGCTTTTTTTTTGGCTCTACACACAGTATTAACCAGAGTCAAGTTGTGTTATTTTATATGACTACTCAATAATAACATTGTAATAATAATAGTCTCAATCAACAATTTCAGTCACTATTCAGTCCAAGTCGTGCTTCAGTAAAATGGTGGAAGCTTTACTGGAAGCTTCTATGGAGATATGGAAACAACGTTTCAAAAGGACGTCACGTTTCACGACATTATACTATTCACTAACAATCATGTACCACTAGCAATCCATATTTTTTACACATTAACACTCGAAAAAATACAAGCTTTCGAAAAACAAAATAAAAATCTATTGGCTTGAGAACGTCCTCCTTTTTTTGGGAAGTCGTTTAATAATGCGACATGACTTCGGTAAAACTCCATTTGAGGTATTTTTCAAAACCAACACATAAGAAAAAGAAAAAACACTTGTCTATGGGTTGTGGCTGGTGTCCTGTGTACTGTTTTTCGACCATTGGGATTTCCATAGACATAAGAAACATCGATCAATACCTATATTTTTTGTATGAAATTGTATCTTAGCCTCGGTGTCTTTGCGTCTTTTTAGTCGGAAAACTTCATTAGACCTCTTTGTTCACTGAAAAACACAACCGGTTAAGTCACATAAAAAGACGAAAAAAAAAAGTTGCGTTGTTGTAGGTACTACATTCCGGCGCCTCACGCTTGGCAAACCTCGACAAGCGCAAATGTCTTTACTATATTTATCAACTTAGATATCCCTGATAGAATCGAAAGTAACTCTGCTTTGGACATTTTGTTCCTTGGTCATTGTGCGCCTTGGACCTAACAACACTCTTTGGACATTTTGCTCAATTTGAAACCTTTTGTAATTTTGCGCTTTGCTCATTTTGCGCCTAAACGCTGTACGCTAATCAAAATGAGTCCAAGCTCCATCAATCTATTGTTAGTTATTGAGGAGTTCCGTTTGCCACCTTCCGAATCCATCATCAGATCAGCTCGCTGTTATAATATTGTCATCGGAACTTGACAGGCATGCAAAAATTTTCGATGGAAAAATTTGGTGGAATGTTCTCTTGGTTTGATTTCAGAGATCCCAACAAACCTGTGAAAGTTCCATTCAAGTGGGTTCCAGCTAGCAGCAGCCAAAAGATGGAGTACCTTGATATCGACGCGGAACCGAAAATGAAGAGCCACCTTGTCGCGCACTCTAGGTTCTGGGAGACCTTGCCTTTGTGGCACAAAGTAAAGAGTCATAGATTTAAAGATGAGCTATGAGGGCTTATGAATAAATAAATATTAGTTTAATTTCACTTTGTTTTCTACTAATAATTAGTTTTAGGAAAGTGGGAGTTACTGAAAATCAACTAAGTATAGTCTTCTAGAATGTACACCAAATCCAGATGAAGTTTGTAGTCCACGTCTGTCTTTGCATTTCGTGTGCACTAGTAATGTATGACATTTTATGAAAGAAGAACGCGCAATGGTCAGGCACTACAAGCATTGTGCAAGCATTCGTCATTCAAAGAATTTCTGTTACTAGTCCATATGTACTGCACCCGCAACGGACTTGGCCTAAAATGAATTTGGTTTAGGCACGCCATGATACTTAAATATAGGAGGTAAGTGGTTACAATAGAATTTTATTACTTCACATTTTTTGGTCGAGCCAAAATCAGCTTGCTTATAATTATATATCCATAGTATTACTACAAAAAGGGGTTTCGTAGTGCTTTAAAAGCATAACTGACCGGTATAATTAAGAAAAGAAACTGCATCACAGTACTCTCATTACTTTTTGCATCCACCAAGCATTGAAATTTTCATAACTTGTATGTTTCTCCATTAAGTTTTCGTCATTAATCATAGCACAGAAATTGCAGTAGCTGTCTGTTTCGGGACTGTAGTTAGGCGGTTGGATGAAATAATGATTCTGCCAACGGAAGAACTGCGAATACTCCAATGGCTTTTTAATGAGATTCACCATGACTTGGGCGAGCTTCTTAGGTCCCAATTTAGCTGCATCCAAATACGATCCTGGTGGCAAGAATCTGCAAAAAACGGGTCATAGATAATTTTTCACACGATCGATACTTTTTTATTCGAACCCTACTCGATCGACTGTTTCAGCACTGAACGCGCACACAACGTTACACTTACGAAAATACGTTTTCAGGGAATCTAAGAAGAAAAGTGCTCGGGAATCGGGCAATGACTGTATAGTTTTTGACCTCAAATCACCTGGTGCTAGGTGACGGTTTGGTCGAAGCTGGAAAATACGAATAGGCTGGAATGGGATATGACATTAGGTATATTAGGACATATTTCCCCAGTCTGAACATTGTCAATATTTGTCAGATGCCACACGAAGTCTAAGACGACACACCAATACTACATACGTTGTACACACAACACATGTATCGTACATCTGTATATTATACTTAAATGCGAGTGTGCTAATAGACAACAGACCCCATTCTGGGCCAAAAGGTGCGACACTTAACACAAATATCCTACGGCATACATATGTGTCGCAAATTTAATTTAGGTATCTGGTTAAATCGAGCGTAAATGGCAAAGTAGTGCAGAGTAGTGTAGAGCAAGCAAAATAAAAAGTAAAAGTTCCATACAAACTTTGGGGGTCCATTTTACCCCTTCGGAAGTGCAATTTCGCATAATCCGTCCTTATTGTTTAACTAGACCATTGGCTCAAATTTCACGTGTCTATGATAAGCGGTTTGGTCTTTGCGTTGATTCCTAGAAAAGGACTTGTTCTATATGATATAGATGCCGTCTTTGTGTTGATTTTATTATATACTTACTACTTAGGTTATTATATCTGCATATCTACGAAAACAAGTGAGAAAAGAATTTATGAAAAAAAAAGCTTACCTTGAATAATTCGCACCTCCATACACAATAGGTACAGTGTCGTAATTGAGAGCATATAAAATCTTTTCCGTAACATAATCATCACTAAAGGAGTTCTCAAATGCCAAATAGAAATAATATCGTTTTTGTATTACTTTGAGACATCGTTCCATTACTTCTTTAGGGCACTGGTGATCGCCGCATTCGCCGTAAATGTCAACTTTCAAGTAATATTTGCTCAAATGTTCCTGTAGCGTTTTCACATACTCTTCTCTACGGCTGGCAGAATCTTTACTGGAACACATCCACGCCGCTGCCCTGTCTTTAGTTTTCAGTTTCACTCTAATATCCTCGTCGATAGGAGCCATGTCTCGTGGATTTATCCAGTGCATGTCTTCTCGAGGGCCAAGTACGTTGTTTTCGGTGTCTCTGACAATAACGTAGCCCCAGACTGCATCGGAATTCAGCTTGTACGTCCAAGTCCAATTAAAGAATCCATTGAAGACCTTCGTACGGAAGGGGATGTTGGCAGCCGATTCGATGTTGGCGAATACGTATTTTTGACGAGGAAGTCTTTCTAGCGGCCAGTCTCGACTGTACAACATCAATGGTAGTTGAGGGCCGTTAAAGGCAATGACATCAAACTCCGTATAGGATCCCAAGAACTGCCTGTTGGCAGTAACATAACAATTGGTCCATTTACATGACTTATTCTTAAAAATTGAACTTCCTTCGCCAAAATAAACGAACGGGAACATTTTCGGACTTGTCCATAACAATATGTATTTCATTGGAAGATGTGTAATTTTAGTCGCATTGGACGGTTTGTTTGTGGTCCACGTCGTAAGGAAATGTTGTACTCGGTTTTCGAAATGAAAATTTAATTTAGGTATCTGGTTAAATCGAACGTAAATGGCAAAGTAGCTGATGCAGAGCAAGCAAAATAAAACGTAAGAGTACCTCGAAAACCTGTGTCTCAAAAAGTTGCACAGTAATATTTTTTGGTAGAACGACATCGCTCTCTCTACGTTCTCCACATTTGCGTTTATGCAACTAGTTACTTCGTGCCCAGCGCATTGACACGAAGTTTGTAATTAGGCAGTAAATTCTTCTCATATATGAAAAGTTTGTAAATAATTTTTTACAAACTTCCTTGAATCGAATGCCGTTCGAATTTGTTTTCATATTTGACATTCCATTTTACAGGTTTATTTGCTTGTAATGTGATTATGTGAAACAATGTGAAAGCGCTGAGATAACTTGGCTATGTAACATTTACTAGTCCAATGTCTTTGCCAATTGGCTTTGGCCTTCATTTTCCAGTTTGCCAAATTTTACCTACTCAGCCCGCTCAGCTTTTTAGATGTTAAAAGGTCAAGTCACGACAGTGGGACAGAGTCGAATAAGACACACATTAATTTCTTAATTAAGATATAATCAAAAGGGTTAAACTTAAATATATTTAACCAAACGCAGTAAGGTAAACTGTAAACATCTGGCAGTGTGACCAAGCTACCTGTAAAGTTGAGTGGAGCCGCCATCATATTTTGACAAAAAACTAACAGGCACATTTGAAAATTTTGAAGTTTCTGCCACATTTATAGACTACATAAGACTACGGATAAGTTGGTCGCACTGCAGAAAGTAGTATTATAGTTGTAGAGAGTAGGCTGTTAGCCCCAGACTTTGACGCTCTGGTCCCAGGAGCAGCTTGTCATGGCGACGCCGTTGGGAGAAAGCGAGATAGATGTCACTCGGTTCTCGTGCGCGTTCAGAGTACCTAGAAACGAAAGGTAACTTGGTAATGGAACTCTATAATACGTGGAACCCGCTTGGTAGGAGCCATGGCATAGGATAGTGTTTATGTGTATTAGGCATAGACTGTTTTAGAGCGTAACTTATTTCAAACTAAATACGAAAGAAATATCCCCAGTGGCCTAACCTAGACTCTGCCGCCGTATCCGTGGGCTTTACCTTTATTTATTTCCTCATGCTGGACACAATTTCCTAGCTAGATCTCACCGAGATCATATCAGCCATGAAAAGGTATCAATTTTGATTGGTTTTCGTTTATTATTTTAGTGGAACACTTTTTTGAATTATACTCTGCTTGTTTGTAGCGAAGTTATTTTATTTGAATAAAAAAGAGTGTTGACGCTTTTCGAAAAAAAATACAATAAAACAATTCTCATAGACTATGAAGACTATGAGAATATACGCAGTGTTAATAATATTAATATTCAAACTGTCAATCATATGGGCTCAGTGACCTAAAGTCGGTATTGTCCTTCAACACTGGATCAAGTTATCTAAATTGATTGCAGTATTATTCATACCACGTCTCAAGTTGTTTTGATAATCATGACCAGAATTAAAAATGTACGTACATATAGCGCTTGTGAATTAAAGATCAATCAGCCCTTAAAAAACAAATATGATGATAATTAATTATACTTATACATAACTAGGTGTTATCCGCGACTTCGTTCGCGGGATCAACAAAACAAAAGTATCCCACGTCCGTCTCCGATCCTTAAGCTATATATTTTCTTCATTTTCAAGTTCTAATTGTTTATTTTACAAAATAAGTAACTTTACAGTTCTTTACCTTACCTACTAAATAATTGCAATAAAATAAAAATTGAATATCAACAACGTAAAAAAAACAGACAATAAAGATTTACAAAACACACACAATAAAAATAAAAACTATGACTACCTAATTTGCTAGACAAAAATAATGTACACCTCAATATACTTTAAGAAGTTTTTCGTAAATATAGACCATGTTTGTGCAAAAATGTCTATTTATATAATTTATGCAAATAAATCAGGATCCTTTCAGCCGTATAGCCGTGATAACGCGACAAACACCCAGACATAGAGACAGAGTTTACTAGTATAGTAATCCAGCTAAATGTTACACTTTAAAACTCGAAATAACGTAGGTTTTGTAAAATAATACAATGACGCTACATGAACTCCTTCACCGCCTTCACTTTCGCGCGAAAAAGCAAAGTACATACAAACATTACTGCATTCCAGATTGGAGGCAGGGGCGTATTTACCCTTAGGCCAAAAGGGTCATGGCCCGGGGCGGCAGGATGCGAGGGGCGGCGTAAGCCGCACTGCGAGAGTTTTTGCATTCTTATTTGAAATTAATTAATTCAAGGAAGGTAACCATTAGAAAATACTTTGGAAATGTTATAATATTTTACCATACAGGAGTAATATTAAAATAAAATAATATATGTAGAAAATAGAGTTTTTATCCCGATATAGGCGCGAAGAGTCGAATTTCATTCGAATTTTAGACGAATTATTGCTTTTTCCGTTAATTTATGGGGCGGCAAACTTTACAGACCCGGGGCGCTGATTCTTAAAATACGCCACTGATTGGAGGGCAATGTTTTCAGCAAAATTACTGGGCACAAAAGAGACAGGGTGGAGGGAGACAGGGAGACAGGGTCTCAGGATGACGAGCGTGCATTGTACTTGGGTAGCACTGAATTGTAATGGGTAAATAACGCTTAACACCAGGCAAGCGACCTGCACGTCTGTTCGTCTCAATATAATAAAAAAAATACGATACTTACCATGCTATGTTGTGTGGCGCAGATAATTATTACCTAAAAGTACATCCCCTTTATTTTGTTACTTACCAGTATGTTTAACTTTTAGAGTGTCCCAAGAGTGGACACTGTTGTCATCAGATCCGGCGAGGAGATATCGCCCACTCAAAGAGAGACCTGCAAGGTGGTATGTTGTTAAACAATTACAGTTTCAACTCAAATGTTCAATTTCCGAAAAATCGACAGTTGTATGAAGATGGCATCATTTCAAACCACCACCTAAAACCGATTTAATGATATATGATATATTATGTAGGGCACGTGTGTATTTTTACCTACATAATTACAACTATTGTTTCTCTACATCATTCTATGTACATTCATAATTATTTGTATAGAATTTGTCCCTCTGCACATAATATAAGTATGACCAATGCCTGTTGCTGTGGGTCCAAGTGGTTAGGGCACGAATAATTTTTCGTAGGTATCTTTTTTGGACCCCCTGGTTGTTTCGGAAATTTGGGATGAAACCCGTCGCCACTGTTGGGTAAGAGAATGCTTCAAATACCTATCAAAACAAGGTACCAGTGTGTTACCTCGTTTCGGTAGGCATTCGTAATCCAGGGCCTGATATCATATCGAATTTAAAACTTGAATTCTTTTATATCTGTATGTTTTTTGAGGCCTTGAAATATAATCATTTCCACATTTGCATAAGCCTAAGACTTATGCAAATGTGAAAAGGTCGTTCACTTGCTCGGGGAACGTTGTCAACGAACGAACGTTCCTCGAGCAAGTGAACGTGTATCCACCAGTTGCTGGGTATAGGCCTCATAGAATTCACGCCATCTTTTGCGATGCAAGCCTCCTCCATTGTCTTCCGACATGTTTGACGATGTCGTCTGACCATCGGGCTGGTAGTTTGTCCTAGGTCGTCGCCTGTTTCGCGGATGCTCGATGACTGCTGTGGTCCACCTGTTGACATCCCGTCTAGATATCCGACATGTTCACTTTAGCTTGGCGACGCATGTACCCAAGTCTTCGACTTTAGTGCGACCTCGAATTCCTACATAATGTACACGATCTACCAAGCGGATAAAAGAGCAGGTATTTTATTATCATAATACCTCGAGCAAACGCTTTATTTTACTGACGCGTTAGGCTAAAGAGGGTTTAATTGTACGAACGTTTAAAACGTAAACTGAAGCGAAACCGAGGCTCTTAAGTATACAATTTACCTATAAAGTGAGTGCATCATCACACTGCCTACTTGCCGCCAAGGCAATATTTTCGAACAGAGCGATACAATTTTGAAGGGTTTTTTTATTGACGTTTTATTTGTCTTTTATTTCATATATTTTTAAATATAGGTAGTTAATATGGAGTAGGTATAAAATAATACTATTCAAACACTATATACCCAAGCAATAGCTGTTTTCTGTTATCATAGATAGATTTACAAAGAATAGTCAAAAGGAGCTCTTTATCTACTTCTCAGAAGGAACAAGTTTTATTGAAATCAAACCAGAAATTGCGTTTCCATTCATTTCGCTGAGTGTAAAATACATGGTTCTACCAAAATATGGCAAAGCTAATACTTTTATGCGATTTGTTGTTTTGTTCCTTTAGAAAGAGTTGTTCATAATAATATCTGTTCGTCTTCTACACGTTCGGGAAATGTTAATCCGATTCCGTTGAAAACTTTCTTTTGCGAGGCCGAAGAACAAGCCCCAGCCCTGAGATCTTCACCTGCGAGGCCAAAGGCAAAGCTCCACAACTGCGAGGCATTTTTCGTGGCTAAGCATAATGCATAAGTTTTTAATACTAGGACCTAGAATTCCACCTACACCTAGTTAACTTTGTACAATGTGCACTATGAAATGGTTTTACGTATTTCGAATATCAGTTGATTTAGGCAGCGTAGAAATACTCGTGCTAGTGTTATTGGCAGGAAACTCAGTGACGTAGAAACCTAGAAAAGCACAGACGGTCACTGGTTAACAGGTAAAATCGATGGAAAATGACATCAAGGCCGCAGTTCGATACGTAGGCTGACCAGGTTCGCACGTCTTTGCAACCTTAGTGTATGAAGTGCCACGTGTCACCGAGGTTAGTATTAAACCATTATAAAACAAAGGAAAAAGCAATATCGTCGCTACGGTACAGGAACTTATCGATACGGCACAGATCATGTGATCTGTGCGATACGGCTAAGGTTCTGGGCAGTGTCAAAATCATGAGGCATCTTTTAATGATGAGCTTATTTATCACAATTTCTTAGATTTTATTTTTATCAGCATTATTTTTCTTTGTAGAGAGCGAGAGGAAGTTCGAAAATTCAATTGATATAGAGATATAGATATATGGCATACTGACCGCAGCTAGTGAAGCCGCTGGCGCCGGGCGGGGTGTAATGGCCGAGCTGCTGGTCACTGCGGATGTCGAACATGCGCGCCGTCTTGTCTTCAGAGGCGGTCGCAAACGCTTGACCGCTGTTGTGGAACTGGACATACAATTTTAAACTAATTCATTTGTATGAAGCAGTGGAACTCCGCAAAAGTAAGATACAAGGTTGTCTGTGCTTGATGAGCGCTTCCATTCCAGCACCCAATTTAATACAACTTTGTTTCTGGGCAAAAGGACAAAAAATGGCATTTATTTAATAGGTATCATTCTATCAAGGACATGCAAAATAGCAACACAAAAAACATAAAAAAACTAGATTGATATAATTTAAGCGTTTCGTTGAGTGTGAGCAGCTAATGTTTTTTTTTTCTTTAAGTGTTAGTCTGTACAATACGAGTTTTAAAGTCTGGTATGAATTCCCTCTGTTTGCAATGTTTGAAGTTTTAAGAAGAATAAAATCAAACCGTATAAATCCTTACTCGTTACTTGCCTTTTTTCGGATCATTCTCTTTAGATCCAGTGCTCAGATCCATATGGGATCTACAGATACATTTTTCTCATAAGATCCCATTTTAAAATCATGGATTTATAAAAACTTTTTTCTCAGTAGATCTGATCCTCGATGGATCTATTGGGATTTTTTTTCTCGTTAAAACCCATTTTGAAATTTTGGATCTATTGAGAAATTTCTATGTAGTTGTAGTATGTATGTAGTTTCTTCGTATGTAGAGATCTGAGAGTAAAACTAAAGAGAATACTCCAAATTTTCGGGCTCCGAATTTATTATAATGTTACAAGAAAAAAATGCCTAGGTTTTTGTTTAATTGTCTGGCAGGTACAAAAAACAAACTTATAAGCAAACATACTACAGTTACCTAAGAGTCTAAAACATATTATATAGGTAGGTAAAAATAAATCGTGATATTATAAATTTGAAAATAAAATGAATATGTATTAACACAGAAAAACACAGATAAATTAAAACGGAGCAAAGTGCTAAATTATGTAATTGCATATAGATATAGATAGGTTTATAAACATGCTTAAGCTGCTTATCGCTATCTATGAAGATAACGTGTCAATATTTAGGTATAAATGTATGATACGAGTCAGTAGGGATTATAAGGTCCTGGAAAATTCTGCTGTACATAATTAGGGTTAAATTATACCATCATCAGCCAAAACGTCAACTACAGAACAAATGTCTCCCCAGCCCTAAAGTTTTTTTTTCCCTAAAGAGTATATAGCATATAAAGAGAAACATAACATGAATATACGCTATATTTATACCATTCATGAATTTTATTATTTGTTGAGACATCTCTGAGAATTTAATTATTTGTTGAGACGTCTCTTTGATTTTAATAATATTTGGGTTAAGTACCGTGTCCTTAAATATGGCCGTCGTTCAACCAAACTTCCTGTATAAACTTACACAAACGCTGTTGACGTCAGCCTCGTGGCCGAAGAAAGTCTGTTTCGCCTTCTCGTCTCGTACGTCCCACAGTTTGCAGGTTCTGTCTACGGAGCCAGTCACGTACGTCTTCATATCTAGAAAATGAACAAGTACTTAGCTAGCTACCACCCTCAAGTCGACAATCTATCGCCAAGCGCCTATTTCTATGTGTACCGACAGCATCACATGAGCAGTTTCCACACTCACCCCGCCGCACACGCGGCTATATTGTAGTTATAATTTTCAATTAATAAATGTATTAGACCAATTAGATTATACTTGATATGTAAATTTTATATTATGAAGAATTGTGAACAAATTTTTAATTATTAACAAATTATGACCACCTACATGCACCAAGCGGCCACTATATATGCCCCTCGCGCTGCTCCTCTCGCTTTCATCCATTTACGTCTTTGGCCTTGCCATCGCTGTCTACCTATCTCACCGGTCCTTTGACTCGGGATCAAAAACCGTAAAAATCGGGAGCGGCGGGCAATGCGAGGAGACCGACGAGCGGCAAGACGAGTAATGTGGCCTAACTACGTCTGCAGTTTTTAGCGGGAACGTGAAGAAATCATGTCGCGTCATTTTATTACTTTCCAAAACTTGTGTTATTTCGAGTGTTAATGTGTAAAAACGGTGAATTTTTACCCGTTAAGTGTTCGTGAACATGCACGTGTGTTGTGAATGGTATAATGTCGTGAAACGTGAATTTTCGTGTTGTTTCCAAAACTCAATAGAAGGCTCTAGTAAAGTTTTCACCACTTTACTGGAGCATGACTTGGACTTGACCGTGACTTGCTTTGCTCGCCTTTGACTGTGACTTGTTTGATATTATTTAACAAAACTTGAAAATATATAAGTATATACTTGAAACTGGCAAATGCATAAGACGTGCGACGCCAAAATCCTCTCAGGAGGAAAGAGAAAAAAAAAAAACTACGTCTGCCTGCTTCCCCATAAAAATGCAATTATGATGGTAGTCACTAGTGGCAGAAGTTCGATTGTATTTTGAGATGAACTTCTGCAACTTTTTAGTTTCACTGGTTTAGTTGTCCTGAGAATGAGAAACCTAAAAATACATACCCAAAATACAACAATAACATACGTACCAGAATGATAGAAAGGCTGACGGAAATTTAATTAAACGTCACCTGGGGCAAGTGAAATAGTGACTACGTCTCCAGCGTGAGCGTCGAACTCCATTTCTCGTTTACCAGCTTCTAGGTCCCAGACACAACTGCAATAGAGATCATTTTGCATTTACGAAATTTAATTAAACATTTATGGACAGAAATGTATGGGAAAAGGTTTTTGCGCTTTATAAAGTTTCTAGGAAGTGCTCTCAAAATTTGACTCATAGCGACTTTTTATCCCTGAAACGGGGTTTTTGTAAGGTGGGCTTTTTTTGAACGTTCACAAAAAGCAAAAAAACCATCATCAAAAAAATTGTGAACGACCAATAAAACAGCAACGACTTTTTTGGTCAGAAACTTAATTTTTTCGTTGAATTGTTTTTTTCCCCCAAAATCTTTAAGTGCCAATCAATCTCAAAAATCCATGGAGTGTTTTGATATTATACGACCGTTTTCATGTAGCCATAACATATAAGTTACTTAGCTGCCCTTAATTCCCACTCTGTGTAGTCACTATTCAGGATAGGTAATTATTTATTATCTCTGAAACACGTTTAAACTCTAGTAATGTTAGGAATTCTTTTCTTGTAATAGGCAAGGATAATAGGCATGGGTAGTGGGGCCCAGTCACAGATGATTCTTCTGTGGGCCGAGTATATATAAAAGCAGCGCGCAGCGACTGTCGGAAATGGAAGACCTAGCGCAGGCAGGCCTCTTGGTACCACAAGACCAACGATATTGTGAAATTTGCGGGCAACCGGTGTATGCAAGAGCAAATTGTCGGTCTGTGTGGCGGTCTAAGGGCTTTTGTTCAGCAGTGGACATCTTCCTTCTGATGATGATGGTGATGATGAATAGGCAAGTAATGATAAACCTAGTAAATAGTGAAACCACGCTGACATTTTCATGTCTCCAGATCCAGTTAGAATATGTGTGTCGTCCAGGAAACGGCAGCTGCTAAGGAAGCCCTCGTAGCCAGCTAGCTCTCGTACCATCTTCGCGGCGCCCGTGGCGTCGCGGTTGTTCACGTCGTAGATCGTACACATGTTGTCCATTCCTCCGCATGCTGGGAAAAATTAAACAACCTTTACTCGGTCGTCTGCCGCGTTTACATAACGGCATAATTATGACATTACGCTCTGGCATTATGAGGGGCTAACACAGTTCTATTTATCTGTGGGGGCTAACGAAGGTCTTATCTTGAGTTCTTTTCTCTACCCGTAGCTACTATGTCTGATCGTGGCTTTCACTTTCCAGAAGTTTTTTGATGCGCACCAATTTATGAGGTTTCAGGATCGTATATTGTAACTGCCGTTAATAGTGATGAAGATAAAAGTCATTCTTATTAATTTTAGCAGTATAGAGCGATCATTTGTTAAGATATAGGGTATTTTCTGAGGATTAAAAAAAAAGGAAAGAAGTGAAAAGTCGACTATTATTCTAAGTGCAGCAGGTCTAGCACGGGCGCCGGGATAAAATGTTGTCCACCGTATTTACCCCGCGAGAACGAGACAGATGTATTCATATTCTAGCTTTGTCACGTTGACGCGAAGACAAAACGGGTGGACATAACTTTATCCCGGAGCCCGTGCTAGGCCTGCTGAGTTAGATTTTAATTATGCTTAATTTTGCTATGTAGGATCCAAAAGGCACTTTCGAACGATAAATTAGCAAGCTCCAGTTGGGACATTATAGTTATTTAGTCGTTTTTTGTCGCATGTATGTAATATTTGATGTGACCAATAAAATATGTTATCTATATCTATCTATCAGCAAGTAGATAGGTACCGTGCCTAAGCTAAGAAAATCTATCTATCTATGTATAGGTATACCTAAGCCCATAATCCACCCTGATCGAAGCGGTCGAGTGAGGTCATTATCTATGGAAGACAAGTGCTTGCAAATAATTAAAAGATACATGTATATATATGAGATATATGTGTTTGCTATAAGTAGAATTTCTTAACATTAAAATGAAAATAAATATATCGATGAGTCAATTCACAACATTCTGAATAATCAATGTTTACGTCGCGTCGCCCTACTAGAACTGGTTTAGTGACTTAGTGAGACGTGCCCGAGTCAGAATCGTATATCACTCTGTGGCATAATAGATGCCTGCTTATTTTGTTGATAAGATATTTGTTATAAATGAAATAATTTTATTTAAGTAAGTCAGCTATCACATTTTTTATGTTATTGTGTTTTATGTGGCAGCGCGTTGCGAACGTGGATACCGCGACAAACTTACTGTTGTTTTGCGGTACTCCATTTCTTTAAATCTAAAATGTAACTGTGTAATGAATAAAATAATTTTTAAAAAAAGTACTTTTATCAAACGTACAATAGACCCTAAATTACTTGCGCCGCGGACATGCCACATAAATCCAAGTCATCGAAGTTACATTTTTCAGAAACTACTTGTCCGATTTTGATAAAACCTTGTATGTATATCTGAATTAGCAATTCAATTAAGAAAAATGCCTGATATGAATTCCTATATATTAAACAGAAAACAAAAAATATTCCTTGTTTGTTCATTGGGTTTTACTTAAATAAGCAATGTTAAAAATGCCGGAAAAAAATAGTTTGATGTTTGTGTGAAAATGACCGTCATGCCGTCGCGTCAACCAAAGATTGAAGTTATTACCAACAAAATTGCCAGAAGGTGCGAAGGCAACGCTCATGACCCAGGCGGAGCGCAACGGGATCACCTGCACCTTGTTGCCGCTGTACGTGTCCCAGATGATCAGCTTGCCATCCAGGGAGCCGGTCACGCAGTGCCTGCAGTTATCCGACAAATAAATCTCCGTATGTTGGAACTCGCGTAAAGGCCGTATTATTCAACCAATCTTGACGAAACTTGGTATAAAGGTTTTACGATTTTTAGAATCTTTAGCTGTCGGCGATTTTTGATTGGTGGGGTATTTCCCCTAAAATGTTTTCTTTGGCGCCATATACCGGCCAATTTTTATAATATTTGGCTTAAACGATAAACAAGAATTTTGAATATGAGCTAAATCAGTCAAGAAGTTGTCAAGATATAAGGTCGTTGAGTTTTCACGTCGATTTCTCGAACTGAGACCTCACGACCTCTCATATTGAATTGAGTACCGAATGCTCACGCCAAACATTTACCAACTTTACGTAGCTTTATTTTTTTTCTGACAACTGGGAAGCCAAAGGGAGGATATGTTGTTAATCTTTTAGGCGTACATGTCTGTATGCATTTATCATCCACTCATAGTCTCAACGCGTTATTAACCGATTTTGACAAATGAGATGTCGATAGATTCGTGTAGGTTCAAGCACGGTTACCGAATAGGTAACGATGGGTTCTCCTAACCTGGTAATAAAAAAACTATTAAGACTGGGGTGCAGTCTCACGTGGAGTAGATATCATTGAATAGTGACATCCCTTAAAATAGAGAAGTTTGATACACAATTAGGGCGCAATCTCACGTAGGGTATCGTTGAATAATCACATCCCTTAAAATAAAAAAGGGGGTTGGTACACAATTGGGGTGCAGTCTCACGTGGCGTACAATGATTTCGATTAAAATGAAGAAGTTTGATACTCATTTTTTTAACCAGGTGTAGGTACCATGTTCTGTTTCTAAAGTTATCGACATTTCGAAATTCAGTAGTCGAGTTTTTTTATTTTGTTGTTTTAAAGAAACAATCTTGCGATGTGTCTACTAGTAAGCTTACTAAGCTTACGTAATATTCTCTGATTCTAACGAGTTTCATTTCCAATATTATTATGTTAAATCTGTCAAGATATTCGCGCAGCGTCTGTCGTTAGCAGGACAAAGAAAATCAAATTCTGCATGCATAATATGTTCCGCCCTACAGTGTCACCTGCACAGCACAGGGCTCATACATATACCTAGTGGACATAGAAAAGTCCCTAGTCCTTTTCGTCGGACTCAATGAAAAGGACAATAGGGACTCATTGTTTGGCATTTTACTAAATATTTTGTTATATTGTAGGTACATAAATTCTGACTAAATAACATCACATTTGGGTAATAATAAACTTATTAATAATAACAAAGTGTGCATGTGGATAATCTATGCACAACTAAACGGCAGAACAGATTTTGATGAAATTCATAATTCCCAGACTAGGTGTGTAAGTGTATATCATCGTCGAGCACATCGTGATTGACAATCAGGTGCGTATTGGTTTGGGTCAAACTATCCTGTTAACTATTCAAAAATTGTGGAGCGCAGCCAGTCAAAAATCAAACTTCGCCAATATTGCTGGGACCCTATTCCTGTGCGCTCGAGATTATCTCGGTCACTGTCTCTCTAATTTAGAATTTAATGGGAGTGAGAGTGACCGAGATAAAAATGTAATTTCTCCGAATAGGGGCCCTGATCGCGCCAAATATACGCTAATCTTACCTGTTGTCACCACTGTAGTGAACAGAATTCACTTTGTTGATGTGCCCTTTCAGTGACTTCTTGGTGACAAGTCGGATCTTCGGCAAGTCGGCGAGGTCCCCGCATTTGTCAACAAGCTTCGCGTCCGCCACTTTTTCTTGTTCTGCCTGCAATCCAGACCACACACTGCTTTTTACACTTCTCTACGTTGTAGGTTTACTTACTTTTATAAAATAAACTGGATTGTGTTAATTTAATATTGTTTTTGTTGCACACCTTCACTTTGTCTATGAATTCTGTAAGTTCTTTCTTGAGAGCAGTAGTCTCAGGATCGTCTTTGGGCATTTTTCTATCTTTAAAAGCTACCCTTGGAAACCAAACCACCACTAGTTCACTAGTCCGTTGCGCGAGTGTTCTGAAAGTGTTCCAAGCCTAGTATTTTAATCTTATTACTCAAATTGGATTTTATTTTCCTACTTTACTGAAGAAGCTTTATATGTGCAGCATGACGCGCTGCGTTCCAGTAGGTATGCCTTCTAATTAAATAGCTTGACATGATTAACATATTCTGTGCTGAACGCAACTATGTACTTGGTCATAGAATAATGCAGCACTATTGAGTAAAATAATGATTACGACACATATAGGCAATATATTATTGAGTCCTCAATCCACACGTTTCAGGTGGTCATTCCCATAATTTGTTTTATTTGATTAAGGTAGTGGAGTGCCTTTACACAAACATTTCACTAATTACTTAAGTAGGTAAATTTTATTTTAAATGCTATATTATATCGTCGCAAAACTTATCTTTCTAAAAATTTTAAATCGAGTAAATAGATCGTAACCGCGACATTCATTGATACAGCCAAAGCAGTCGAAGCGTGACCAATGGACACAGTAGATTTCACTGAACCAATTTTTGGACCGAGCCTTTTGTGAATTTTCTTAGCATTATCTACTAAGAAAGTAAGTAGCAAAAAAGTTGGCGCTACATTGTGCTTGGGTGTAGGTACTTTAATGTACAACTTACCTATCTAGACGGTTGATATACTGAAGTACAAGAACAAGACACGTTCCTGTAGTCACTAGCATCGTATTACAGAGTCTGTTTTTGGTGAAGCGAAGACATTGCATGGTTCACGTTCATACTTTTGGCTATAATTGGACCAATTTTTGGTCTTTCGCGTTTTTTACACTTGTTATGTATTATCTTAGTCAATTTGTGAAGGTACCCAGCTGAAATCAGCAACCACATTATTCACCATGGTTGCTTTCTTCGGCGGCGGAGTGTTGAACATTTGACGACCACTGTTGGCGACCGATGGTGACACCCAATGAAAAGTTTGATTCCAAATTTTTGAGCACTTTATTTTATTAGCTAATGAAAAATAACAACATTGGTGGCGCGTCGGTCGCTAACACACATCTTATAAAGCTTTCAAGTCATCAAAAAACGAAATCCACGATGAAGAATTTCGTTGTCTCAGTCTAATTTCGATTTCAACCCTATAATCTTGACCTTACATCGAAAAATCCATGATGATTCATGATGATCTAGTAATTTATAAAGAGGCACACAAGCTACTTTTGCCTGTCATCATGGTCATATTGGTCATTATAATAAACACAGACAAGCCTACCGGGGTTGTAGGTAGATAATATTTTATAGATGGTTCCCGAAGCTCGGGTAACGGACGTAACGGTAGACTTAGTTTTCTTATTCTGCTGGGCATGACACTTTCCATTTCACGGTGTATTAACTTTTCTGAAAGTAACCAAAAGAAGTAGGTACCGATTGAGAGCTCTCACTTTCCTGGTGTAATCAATTTGTTGGATATCTTCGTGATCGGCTGCAGTCTATCGATAGAGGCTCTGCTGGAAACATGTTGACACATCGCTGTTTCCCATTGAAATGCTGTGTTTGGGTGTTCGCTATGTTCCTAGCGCTCCGACCGGGCACGCTATCCCATGAGTTCTGTACCAAGAATATTGAAGACGACAACTGCAAGGAGCAGAATTTGTACAAAAAAGGTGAGAGATTATTAACTATCTACCTATACTTACCTATGACTTTTTCTGCTCTGCGAATTGATATCTCTCGCTGCCAATTATTAAATTTACTCTATTTATCTACCTATCTACTCTACCCAGTACCCACTAATTATTTACAGCGAAATTACTGGGCATTAAGAGATTTATCTTATTAATATTGGGAATACCTATCTGAGGGTGATGAGCGCAGTGTATTGTAGTACGTGTATTCTGCAAGCTTAGTGACCGCGCAAGTGAGGTGAGGCGCGAAAGGAACCTGCATTTTTTTTTGCTGAATACTGTAGAAAATATTCAAAATATCTAGTTATCACATTGGGCTGTTCCTTAAGTACCTACATAACCTAACAATTAACTCGATATTTTGACATTGCAGTGATGGGCTAGAAAAATGCAAGTCAATTACCGTATCACCTCACATGCGCGTTCACTAATCTTGCAGAATCAGGGCCATGTGCAGGATTTTGAGTTGATGAAGTTAAAATTGCTGGGCGGCAATGAACTGTTAAGAATAGAGTATACCGTTGTCCGTACAAAAAGCGTAGTCTGATACCCAACCCTAGATTTTATCCGATTTTGATGATTTATATATGTTATCTACACCGTGAAAAAATACATTTCTGTTTTTTTTTTTAATATCGCTTTATCTTCGTTTTTATAGGTACTCAAAGTGAAATTTTTTGCGTCGAAAATACGACAAGAAAAAGTTGTTGTTGTTAGAATTAATACCATACCCATTTATAGGAAAAAAATAAAAAAAAAATTTTGGCGTAGATTATGGTCTATACAAGCCACTAACACCAGAAACAAAAGATTTTGTCAAGATTAAGGGGGTGATAACAGACTACCCCCGAAACGCTAATTTCATCAAAAAGTTTACTATTTCTAGAAAAATTAACTATCTCTGCACGATTTGCATGCATGAGAAACAGAGCGACAGCTATCGAATGCACCAAAACCACGCGGAACGTAACCGTAACTAATTTGGCGTCAACTCAGTTCCAAAAATCAAAATGACTACCTACCGCCTTGTACATTTCTATGCAGGGCTGTTGGTAAATAGCCTGCAACCTCTCGTAGGCAGGTTTCCTACATCATACACAAATTTTATTCCGTGACTTTTAATAAATTTTTTTCTACATAAATAAAACCAACATCGTTTATACAAAACATCTCCAAATGACAATAGCATTGCGCGGTTTCAAATGAGAAGGAACGCAGGGCTCGGGTGAAGCAGAGCTGCATTTGCAACAAAGTAATAAGATTTAAAAAAAACCTTCAAATATTTTTTTGAATATAAAAATGTTTTTGAAAAAAGTCATGGAACAAAAATTGTAAATTTTAATCGAGGTTTGTTGGCTAGTTATCAGAAATCCTAGTAAGCCAACAATGCCAACCTACTCATAATCATAATCAACGAATTATAAATTATTCGTTGCTACTAAGTAATATCCCTCAAATGCACAGTTAGTTCTATTCGTATCCCGTCTGTTCTAAGCTAAGCATTTTGCACCTTCCCCCTTATTGTAGGTATCAAGTAGGTTTTCATTAGAGGATAGTCCTTCCGCGAGGTTTTGGCGCATTCGATATTTGAAATTGTATGATAGAGTGAGTTAGTGAATTTTCCTAAGTTTTATAAGAAATTAGCGTTTCTGAGGCGTGTCTGTTATCACCCCCTACTTGTTAACAAAACCTTTTGTTTTTGGTGGGAATGGCTAGAATAAACCATAATGTAAGCCGCCATGTTTTGCTTCTTCAAAAAAAAAAATGTGTTATTCTGATAGTTCTAATTGTTTATGGTTAACAATTACTTTATTTCATCGTATTTTCGACGCAAAAAAATATCACTTTAAGTGCTTATAACAACGAAATTAAATTAAATCAAACATACAAGCATAGATTTCCACGGTGTAGATAACATAAAAAAAAACATCGAAATCGGACTTTATTAAGGGTGGTACCAGACTGCGCTTTTTGTATGGACAAGACGGTGGTAGTTAAACTTTAATTATCTACGTAGATTAAATAAATATAATTATTTAACTAACTGTTACCCGCGACTTCATTCGCGTTGACCTACAAAAAAAGTAGCATAAGTACGTGTCCGACCCTTAAGCTATGGATAAATAAGATATTGGTAGACGTTTTTCACACATAACGCCATCTAGCCCAAAACTAAGCAAGGTTGTACTATGGGAACACTCTGTGTATGGGAACAAGATAACTGATAGAATAAATACTTTTTTTTTTGTAAATACATACGTATAGTAACTACTTACATATAAATACTCAGACAAAGAACAAACACCCAAGTTCACCACAAAAATGTTTGTCCTGCCTGGGTGGCCAGACAAAGAGACAGAGTTACTTTTGCATTTATAATATTAGTTAGAAGTTCACAAAATGGTGCGATACTAATTGCTAAGAGGAAAATAGAAGGAGCAAAGTGTTTTTAACGAAATCGCTAAGGTAACCAAAGATGGAAAATAGGTACTTTTCACGCTTTCATGCAAAAATAATTCCGTGCGGTCATGCTTTCTTATAAAATCCTTAATACTAAAGTAAAAGTTTAATAATGTGCCGGGTCCGAAATTTAATTTGGTTTTACCAATCAAGTAACTTATAATCAAAATTTAGCAAAAGCTGAATATCTAACTAACATTAGATCAGAACAAAAACTAGAAACTGAAAATCTCTGCTTGCTGCAAGGCCTCAGTCGGGGCCAAGGGAAAATACGTCATGTTGAGATGGTAGCTGGTAGCGATTGCATTGTGCGCTAGGCGCTTCAAAATACGTAGTAATAATGGCATAATGGGCGCCGCAGAAAACTTCTCCCCCTTTTTGGAGGAATTACCCCACCGATCGACAAATCGCCGACGACTAAAACATTATAAAAAATCCTATAACCTGTATAACAAATCAAGTTTCGTCAAGATGTTTGAAAAACTGTACGCGAGTACTTACCAACATACGGACAGATGAAAGCATATTTGGCAAGTAAAAACTGAGAGACCTTTCGTTCGCTTCGCTCACTCGGTTAGCAAGCGTGTGGAGTTAAATTAAATGGTCGTGACATGAACGTGCACGAATGTTGGTGAATAGTAGAGACAGTTGGGGCACAGAACTTAAAATACTACGTAACTCCAAAGAAACCTCTAGTAAAATATCTACCACTTTACTTAGGCATGACTTGGATTTGACCGTGACATACTTTGCTTGACTTAGACTATGACTGAGACTTTTTTTTATGGTGCAATATATGACTTCATTTGTAATATTACAAAACTTTATGTTGGCTAAATACAATAAGTATGGAACCAAAATTTAAGATAGAAAAAAAGGTCATGATATTAAAAAGTGTCAGGTGCGTTGGTAGATTGCAGGTTTTTTCGCAATTGTGGGGAAAATGATGTTTTTTGGGGAAATTAAATCATTGAGAAAATGTTTGGGGAACGAAACATAATAAAGGGGTATTTTGGAGTTTTTTCACTAGTTGAAGAATGCCGATTTTGTCGTGTGCTCGGTTTGCTATTTTATTATACCATGTCATGGAAGTATCAATGTTCTGATGTCGCGCATAAACGTAGATACACATTATTACTTATTGACTGAGTATTCATTGTAGGCAAGGATTCTCTATTCACTTTAGACTGCTTTAGTGAAATCGTAATTCTTTAGTTTAAATTCAAGATTATTTATTATTTGTTTTATTTCCTGTTTGAAAAAATAATGGGCGAAAAAGTTGCAAAATACATCACTTTGGGGAAAAGAATACTTGAATATGGGGAAATTTTAGAAACAGGATCTAGCAGCCCTGCTCCCAAAAAAAAAACTAAAAACAAAACAAAATAATCAAATTCAAATATTAATTTAATAGACGAAAATGGAATTTGCTTTAATAAAAGATTTCTAAAAACTTTTTGTTAAAAATTACTGAGCTATGTATGAGTTCAGTTAACAAAAGGGCGAGTGTTAGAGTGACGATTACCTCGGCGCGATAGCCGCGATTCTAAACTGGCACAATACTTCGACAATGTTTCGCTGAAACAAAATACGGCCAAACCGGGAGTGATCTCATTTGCTGAAGGGGCACTGGGGGCTCGGGCGGCGGGAGGAACTGCCGGTCGCCTTATCGCCACGCCACGCCACGACTAGCTCCGAAAGCTTATCGGCTCGGAAGCGTATCTGGAGCGGGCATTGCACACCAGCCACCAGTCTTTCTTTAGCCGCGGACTGTTTAACGACTCGTTTAATGTGTTAGCGACGGAAGTACACTGAACTCAGTTTGATCATGGATCAATCTGGAAGCATGCTAGCACTGTTCGGTGTGATTTTATTATTTAGCTGTAGAATAGAAGCATCTGGTAAGTGTTCTTAATATCCTGCTGGTGTAGTTTACTGTTGCTAACTACTTTACTAAGTACATAAAGATGCTGCAAAAGCTTATAGTGTAATTAATATGTGAGTGACATCATTGCATCTCTATGAATCTGTTTACGTGATCACTAAAGCTCTGTTGTAATCTAATCTGTTTGTCTCAGCGTTGTCTGTACTTACATACTCTAATATTTTAAAATAAATACATAATATTAATGTTACAGTATTATTAAATAACTATATTATAGTCTAGTGACTATTAAATAAATCTCAGTTTGAGTGCGTAGATAGGAGCGATTTTGTCTATCAGCCTTTTAAGTATGGTTTGATGTTTCACATGCTTTCTTGTTCCATCATTATTTTATGCTGTTGTTGTTGTGAAATATGTTTTGTCTAAATTTTCTTCACTTCCATTGATTTTTCTATTTAATTTAACTGAGAATTACAAAAAAAAATATGTTAGAAATTTAAGTGGTAACTTCTTCTGATAAACTTGAGAATTAAGTGTTAAATCATAGCTGAAGACATTTTAAATTAAAAAAGTTCACATAAATATTTCTCTACATCACCCTTAGTAATTTTATATATTAAGAGATATTGAACGAGCAAGCGAGGGACAGTAAAAATTGGATTCCTGCTCTAATTCAAACTATATGGATACTTGGCATAATTATTCTGAAAGTTATAAATAACAATATTTATTTACTTTATATTTCCTTTTATTTTAGGCGATCTAGCCTTTATTAACTAAACAAAATAAACACATACTAAAACTACCTAAATTACTTAGCCTACTGCATAAAATAAACAGTTGGATTACTCAGAGACCATTGACTGCCTTAATTTAATTGAAAGGTTCAACTTCACTACCGGTTGGGAAAGTACCAAGCATGCTGGCGGCATTACCAAGCGAATGCTTATGCGTTACACCAAATAAATTGTATCCCTATGATGGATAAGGAAAGAACTTTTGCTTAGGTTTATCGTCTTAGTATAATAATATAAGTATTCTGTATGAGTGTATGTCACTGAACTCCTAAATGGCTAGACTGATTTTGTTGATATATCCTAACTAATATTATAAATGCGAAAGTAACTCTGTCTCTATCTGTCTCATTGAATGGGTGTTTGTAGCGTTATCATGGCTAAACAACTGAACAGATTGATATGAATTTTTGCATAGTTTTGGAGACGGACATAGGGTACATTTTTTTGTAAGTCGCCACGAACGAAGTAGCAGGTAACCGCTAGTTTTGTAAAATTGTGATTGTAAATGTGTTTGGATTCCTGAATGGTTTAGAAAGTTTAGATTCACAATTGAACTCGGTAAGTGGGTCTGTAAAAAAAAAACTTTTTTGTGCAGCACTATGTCTGTTCAGTCCGCTAGTCACACTAACATTATAAATGCAAAAGTTTCTGTGTAAGTATGTAAGCGTGTTTGTTCCCGTTCAACTCTGTAACGGCTGAACGGATTTGGATGAAATTTGGTATGGACGTAGGTCATTCCTTGGATTAACACATAGGCTACTTTTTATCCTGAATAAATTTAACCGGTTCTGTAGAATAGCGGGTGAAACCGCAGGGCGCAGCTAGTATAGTATAAATTGTTAACTTCGTAATTGACAGGGAGAAAACTATGATTCAATGTTTTAAACCTATAGGTCTTGGTCAGTTATCTTCCACTATTTAACGTATTTAAATTTTTAATCAAATACTTTTTCTTTTTTAATTACAGATGATGTTATTGTTCTCACTGTGGCAACAGAAGAAAACCATGGTTTCCAGAGGTTCATACGCTCTGCCGAAGTCTACGGCATTGACGTCCAAGTGCTTGGCAAGGGCCAAGAGTGGAATGGAGGAGATATGAACTTCCCCGGCGGAGGACACAAAATTAACCTCCTCAAGGACAAGTTAAATGAACTCGCTAAATCTGGAAAAGACAAAATTGTTTTATTTACTGACAGGTATGTACTACTTCAAAAATAATGCTGTCCTAATGGCTGCTGAAGTGCTAAGATGATTGTGTAAAAGACTTAGCAGAGGCAAAAAAGCACTGAAATGTGACTTTATTTGTCATTTTATTTACAGATAGGTCCACAATGAAAAAATACATAATCACTACCAAATGCAGTACCAAAGTTGTAATAAGTTCATTAAAAATTCTGCTGTCTGCAATATTACAGTTCTACATTTAATAGTTCATATTCCTTTATATATATAAACTATAATATATAAATAAATGTATTTATATATATATATCTACATAATTATGATATAAGTATTTATAGATATACATAGGGGGAGGCCTGCTCAGCGGTGGATGTCTTTTGGCTGATGATGATGATCTACATTAAAACGAACAACAAAAACTATTTATTAAACGAGTTCACAAAAAATAGGTGGAGGTTTCTTAAGACGACAAACTTTGTTTTTTTACTACTAGTACTGGACACGGGTTCGTAGGTTCAAACCCGGGCGGTCCCATATCAATGAATTATTTAGAACTTACGTACGGCTTTTCGGTGAAGGAAAACACCGTGAGGAAACCTTCATATTTCCGGAGAAGGCATATCTTCTCCGGAAAGGCGTAGGAATCCGCCAACCCGCACTGGGCTGGCATTGTAGATATGCCCTAATCGTCCTTCGAGGGTAGGCTGATATCTCAGCAGTAGGATGTTTAATGGCTGATGCAGACCGGACACAATTAACAATTAAATCTAAATTCTTCCATATAGTTTACACAATCTGCATGCTTTCCAGCTATGATGTGATATACACGGCAGGCTTGGAAGAGATTATCAATAAATTCAAGTCATTCCAAGATACAAAGGTAGTGTTCTCCGCTGAGCCGTACTGCTGGCCAGATGCTAGCCGTGCTGCACTTTACCCCAAGACAGACGGACCGAATCCTTATCTCAACTCTGGTGGATTTATTGGTAAGACTAGTACTAGTAAAATTGATAGATTATATTCTGCCGATTCCTATGAAGAAATATGAAAAAGGCCCATTGCTAAAAACCACGTGAAATATTTTTTTAACAGACATTCTTTGAGAGCTATTTTTATTTTTATGCTATGTTGTATTTCATTATTTATAAGCTGGTTTCCGAGTAACGCAAACAAATGACAATAGACTTTGTTTATTACTAGCAATTCTATTCATTCAACAATAAAACACATTTTAGTATAGACAATAGTGTTTATTCGATCACGCTGGATATTTTTATCGTACTTAGTAATGTTACAGGGATGAAATAGACAGTGGCGGCAGTCAGGCGTACGTAAGCGATGTGAGCCGACGCAAAACCACGGCTCGCTTCTTGTGTTAGCCTACTGTTTTCACTTTGGTCCATCAAACGACTTTTTTTGCCTGCTTATTAAATACACTAATATACTCATAATTATGATGCCAACTCCAATCAAATATTACCTATTTATACTATTTACATAACATAACAAAAAAGAAATCATCCAAATCGGCGGGTTATATATGTGGCAATTGTTTAAAAAAATATTTATTTGATTAATGATGTTGTATTTTCTGATAAAATATGGTTACTTAAACATTTAAAATTAAAATTATCATCAATTTAGTTACATGTAATTTAATTTCAGGTTATATGCCGGAGCTATTAGAAATACTAAATTACAAGGAAGTCGATGACAAAACTGATGATCAGCTGTATTACACGCAGGTCTATCTTGACAACGATTTGAGGGAACAGCTGAAAATAGCTTTAGATCACAATTCTGCAATATTCCAAAACCTGAATGGTGCTCTATGTAAGTGCAACTTTATACTACTTGATTTTTTTTGATGCTATCTAATATCACACCAAAAATCATTTTTTTCATACCAAATGTCCTAAAATATGAATACTAAATGAACACCAAAATATGTTTCGCAGAAGTTGATATATAAAAACCTTAATGAGATAGATATACACAGATAACTTTTAAATAATTCTAAACAGTGGATAAATATGGATAAGCATTATTTTTGTTTTTTAGCTGATGTGGAGTTGAAGACAAATACGACAGAAGAATGGCCTTATCTGGAAAATGTAATCACCAAAGAAAGACCGCTCATAATACACGGTAACGGACCCGCCAAGTTGACCCTCAACCAATTTGGTAACTACCTAGCCAAAGCGTGGTCTGTTAAGAACGGATGTGCAATATGCAAAGAAAAGGCGATTCAACTCGACGTAATGATTTTTAAATTTTGTATCAGTACAACTAATTGCATTGAAATTTATTATTTCCTTAGTTATTTCATTTCTGTTATTTCAGAACGATAATTTACCGACTGTAATGATGGCTGTGTTCATAGAACAAGCAACACCTTTCTTGGAAGAATTCCTGGCATCTATTTATGATACGGACTACCCGAAAGCGAAGATCCATTTGTTTGTGAGGAACAATGTAGATTACCACGAGAAACTGGTGGACTCGTTCTTCCAGAAGGTTTTCAAGGAGTATGCCTCAGCTAAAAGGATCAAGCCAAGTGATTTTATGACAGAGGCTGAAGCTAGGAACATAGCAATGTAAGATTTATCTTATTTTAATTTTCTGGTTCACTTTCAAGCATAGCTGCTTTATCGCAGCGGCTATAGCGACACTGACGTCGCCTATTAACTATTATGTAATCTGTGCTGTGCTGGTAATTTTTTTCACATCTTATGATAAATAAAAAAAGTTTAATACCTAAAATAATACATTTTATATCATACTCTGCATGACCACATAATACTGGCGCAAGCTGCACCGAGAATCATAATATATGTTAGTATAAATTTTTTTTTCTTCTTCTGTTAGTCTAAATAGCGTTTATCAACTAGCGCATCTTAAAAAACTTTTGTGTGGGTACATTCAAAACGAAATGTACAATAAATATTTTGTTGCAGGGAGAGATGTATGAACAGCGTATGTGAATATCTGTACTCCATCGACAGTATGTCCCGGACAGAACCAACGACGCTGACCTCCTTGCTCTCTTCAGGTAAGTTATATTAAAAAAGTTTTCACGGGTTTTCTGATTACTGGCTCGCACATTTTATACTTGAAACATAAAATGTTTCAGTGTAACATTGACAAAAGTAGATACACAAGTCGTGCATCACGCTGCTTAAAAGCGAGACGACTACCGGCACCGTTACGTTAGTTAGGCCGAAACTGAACTTGATTATCGCTTAATAAGGCTAGCGTTAAACTAAACTCGGTCATAGTTTTTTTTTCCCAAAAACACTAAACTGCCCGCTCTGCACGCTTTACGATAATTCTGTAGTGTTTTCGAAAATTATATTCTATTATCGATTAGCTATGCAACTTGTTTGGCTCCTAGGTGCTATACAGCGCCATTCAGTGCGTTTTCGGTCTTATCTCTCTTATACGGCGTATTTATTTCACCATTGGTTATTGATGGTATTTTTTTTTTGTGTCGATAGGGTACGACGTTATCGCCCCGCTGCTTATCCGGCCCAGCATGGCCTGGTCTAACTTCTGGGGCGCCATAAACACGAGCGGTTTCTACGCCAGGTCTTCGGATTACATGGACATCGTTTATCAAAACATCAAGTTAGTTTTTGAATTAGCCAAAGCACGCACAGGTTTTATTATGGTACTTGGACTACTTGGTCTGTTTTACGGCCTTTTTAGGTCACGTAAGCAGGCTAGAGGTCTCTGCCTTAGGGACTTGTCCGACTGCCGACCACGAACGAACAGCGAGTAGATCTAAAAACTAGAAACGAGTTAGCGAGCAGCGAGAAGCGAGTGTATAGTTCCGATAGCTTTGTCGCTGGGCTGTAGCGAGTGTGTGAATGGGACGGAATATTATTCGCACTGTAGTAGAGAGTGACCGATGGGTGTTTCGGCGAGTGTTCACCGCCAAGCAGCATCGCTCAGCTAGTATTAATTGTAGATGCGACAAACTGGTGGAGTGTTCTCGCCGCTAGTGTGAACAATCGGCGATCAACTACTAATATATGTGACTCTTTTTATTTACACGGAGTCTATATCTATTATAAGTTTCTTGAGCGAGAAAATATCCGATAGTTTATCGCGTTCTCGCCGGTGGTGAGACAAGTGCCTTTACTTAAGATGAGTGTGTAGATGCACGCGGCTCGCCAAATACTGAGATTCAGCTCTTTGGCTTACGCACACAACAATGTCCAATGTGTATAATGTATATACCTACACTCACAACTAAGACCAACCTCGCCTCGCTTACTATTAGACTCAGTTTCTTTATAATCACAACACAGGCCAACCTCGCCTCGTTTAAAATCTGACTCAGTTTCTCTACACTCACAATTAGCCCAACCTCCCCTCGCTTAAAATTTGACTCAGTTTCTTCAAATGTAGATATCGCCGGCTGAAATAATGAATTGATTCTAGAGAAACCAGCATTCAAATTGCAATTACATTTAAAAAAATGGTATAATAGGAATAACAATGTAGTTTGATAAAAATATTACACATTCGGTTTTTATAATAATTGTAAATCTAAACGTTAATTATACACTTTTACTTATATAAACTATCACAGAATATTCTAAATTAAAACTATTTCTTACATTTATGCTTAATTAGTTTTTACTTGAAACTATTGTTGAACGAAGTCATTGCACATACAGTTCGATCTACGAAAACCTCAATTAATAATCCCCTTTGCCCTTTTGTAATCGCTTACATTGCAAGTGATCTGCTAGTGTGTCAGTTCTATCAGTATACACTAATTTATCTAAGCCTGATACCGAACATAATCGAAACAGTTTCAATAACAAACTGGCCTATTTAACATACCATGTACATATACAGTGAACATAGGCACTAATAGTACTATATAAAGTAATTCCTCTATGCTCTAAGCAAGGCATGTGGTTGTCCTTGTTTTTCACAATTGAAAAACAAGATATTCGGGTTGTATTTGCGTGATCTAGGTCTGTGGATGTCCATTCACGGCGGAGAACATCATCGTCATTAGAGACGACGTCCACTGTTGAACAAAGGCCTATTACTTGTTTTATAATGTATCATTTTCATTTAGGTATGAACCGTTTTATAATTATATCCATTCATGACGCTTGTAAGACGACACAGCAGATTCCGCCTACTCTTTATGGAGCCACAGTGAACGACAGTCTGCCAATTGGATCCACTGGCTGTCCGCGACTTTTACAATGTCTTCGGTCCATCTAGTGGGAGGCCTATATACGCTCGTCTTCCGGTTCATGATAGCCGCTCAAAAACTTTTCTTCCCCATTGGTTATCGGTTCTTCGAGTGATGTGGCCGAATGGGCTTGCAAACCCTGAGAGCTACGGAGCGGCGGTGACTTTGTTTCTTCGGCTAATATCCAAGGTCTAAAAACCGGTGAACCGGTCGACTTTAATTTACGGAACATTGCAACCTTGCACTTTTGGCGATTAGAAGAAATGACGGCGCTTTTGTGTGTGGAACTTTCTATTTGCTCACAATTATGGTTTAAAAACAAATAATCGTGGCGGTGATGTTTTGTGTAGGAGCTTATACTGATAATACTGTCCTTGCGTGTTCGACCAGCTGACAAACATTTTTCAAATGTGTTTGCCACTAGTGCAATAAGTAAGACACGTTTTAACAAACTTGTCGATTGTTTCGGAGCAGTTTATTTGCTATAACTAAACGTTTAAAAACGAACGGTCTTATACAGAGACTTTCATTGTTAAAACGTGCTGTCTCTTTATTGCGAGTGACAGTTTCTCTTATGGAGAATTTGGAAGCAATTTCTAGCCTTATCGAACTTTTGTAAATAAAGGGTTGGAGGTAGATAGTTGTTCTGAGGGGGTACTAATCGAATGCAATGGAGAAGTCTGTCTTGAAAGAGCGGCGGTCGATGGAGTACATGTTGTCTGCGGTGCACTCATACACGCCCGCATCCATCTGCGTGGCCGGATCGATCTCGATCTTGGACTTAACGCGGTCGTCGCCGATAGGCCACTCGTGGATCTGCAAACAACACACAGTTATTTTATAGATACTAGCGGCGCACTTTTTAGGCTTCCGTTACAAAAATAACCCCTTTGGTGATACTCCGGTGTATGTCAGTCTCGTCTAATTATATGTCACAGCAATTTTTTATGAAAATATGAATGGTACATATATTCGACTTGAAATTTAGACCACGCGTGACCACACTTTATAAGGCAAAAAATCTTGTTTTTTGTCTTTTGCTGAAAATATGACCTGAAAAAGAGGGCGGAAATATTAAAGCTGCATAATGTGGTCAAGTAGGAAAGAAACTAGTTAAAGCAATGTAAACATTTTTTTTCCTAACGTGCTTGCATTCATTTTGTCATAATATAAATATATTTTTTCGAGTGTCATTGACATGTTTCTGAGGAGCAGCTGAAGTTTTTTTTTTGGATTTCAGGGTTTGTTCCATAGTAAAAGTTGTTCATAATGATGAGTACTATGAGCCATTTTCGGCTTAGTATACCCTTTTCTTTATAAACCTGTATTCATAGCACCGGAGAAACTTTACATGAAAAAATAAATCCTAAACATTTTGATAATTTAAAGAAAACTTTTACTATTACCGAGCCCTTTATTATCGCGCTCGGTCCACTGACCTCTGAACTAATTCTTTCATCATCGTATGGACCTTACCCTCTTAGCTTGGGACCGTGACTATTAGAGGACACTTTCTGCACTGAGCTTCGAATGAATTATATTTTGTCATTTTGTGGAATTCGTAAAAAAATAATATCTAGAAATAATTCACATTGAAAATAAATTCAAATCTTTTCTTTCTGTGGTGATTTTTGTTTTTCTTGCTAGAAATAATTCAATTTTCTTCTCTAATCTTTTCTTTCTGTGGTGAGATTTTTTTTTTTGCTGCTGGTTTTGTTTCTTTTATTTTTTATTTTTTTGCTGTAAGATCGTTATTACTAAGAAGACCTGACATCGACCCTTCAAAGGTTTTAAAATGAGATTAATTCAAACATTGTGTTTCTAATCAGTTTCTGAACAAGTCAATAAAATCAACGAAATAGCTGCAATGTATGCTGCTTATCTGCAATCTTATTCAGTACATCGATATACTACTTCACTACTACTACTTCTTTTACTTATTTCGATTAAAAGCCGATTAAAAGACGATAATTCGATGCATGTTCTTGTATAAACACTTTTTATCGTATTGAATCTACTAAATACTAGGCTTTCTTAATACATTGCACTCATTATGAACATCTTTTAACAAGGGACGAAATCACGACAAAAATAAAATCTTTCATTTCATAACGACAGTGACGACGATAAAAGTTCATTGAGGAGTAATGATATCTTCGTATATATGTCTGTCGTCTAACTGAACTCTATAGCCACAGAGTTATATATATATCTATATATATATAACTCTGTGGGTATAATTATGGTTGTTTCTTCGTTCACAAATGCGTCTGTCATTGATATTAAGATGTCAAGTGGTGAGCGAGATGCAATCACCATTCAATTGAAACATTTAGCACAACGTCCTCTGTAAGTTCAAATGACATCAAAGCTGGTGAAATTTATTAACATTTGTGTCATACCTAAAGATCTAAAGAATTTCAAAGAGAGCCATCTTTACGAGTAAAAATATGGTTTTCGTTTTCTGTTCCTGAAGGCGATTACAAAAATTTACAACATTTACCATAAAGTTTTTTTTAAATCGTTCAAGTGCCTTTATTAACTAAGCAAAATACATACAAACTACAACTACTAAGCCTACTACATAAAAATATATACATATATATACCATAAAGTGATAAAGTGAAATGTATGTCATAAAACTGCGACCAGAACCAACGGAGGACGGGCAGCAGCGTCCTCTTAGAAAACGGTGAACGTTCTGCGATCCCCAAGCCGCCTGTCAATCGTGATTATGGCAAACCCCCCTTGGCTCTCCTTAAGGCATCCGTTTAGCAGTGGACGTTCTGGCTGATGATGATAATGATGATGAAAGTGTTTTAAAAAAATACCACCGAGCATAGGGAATACTTTTAAATAAACGCGGGCTATGCCAACGCCTCTGCGTGCATGCTCTTTTTTAATAATAATAATAATAATAATCATTTATTTCCATAAAAAACACACTCAGAAAATAGATATAGGTACATTCGTTAACAAAATAAAGAGTTAAGGTTGTTGCGGTGGGCCCCAAACTAGGCTAGGCCTGTATCTTGGGCACCCGAGGATTTTCGAACGAGATTAATTTTTAAACATTTTTGCGCTTTTATACATGGCCATACGTTTGAAGGGCCGTGCTTCGCCCTGCGTCGCCAGAGGCGAGGTCTAAGCCTGACATACTGTTATACTTAGGGTTACTTACGTGTAGATAGTGATGGGCGAATATTTCTACTCCATCCTTGAACCAGGTGATGTGGGGCCGCGGCGACCCTTTGGCGATGCACAGGAACGCTATCTTGTGGCCCAACACGTACTCAAGGTCGAAATGAGACGCTAGCAGTATCTTTGCTCCCTGAAAATGGATGAGTAAAATATTAATTACCCGACTACGAAAAAGGAGGGTTGTTTACCAGACAAGCCCTGCGGTTTTATCCTATAGTATCGAATGGTATTATAAGTACTATTAATTATTGGGCCACATCATTCGAGGAACCGATAACAGGTGGGGCAGAAAGGTTTTTGAGTGGCGACCACGAACAGGCAGACGCAGTGTAGGTAGGCCTCCCACTATGTGGACCGACGACATTGTGAAAGTCGCGGGCGACCGGTGGATGCAAGTGGCACTTTGTTGGTCGGTGTGGCGCTCAGCCGTTTAGCCGTGATAACGCAACAAACACATACATAGAGACAGAGAGACAGAGTTATTTTCGATTTTATAATATCAGTGATATCTTGCGGTCAGTATTTTCTTTTCCCTTCTAGTCGTATTATTTGTCATAAAAACTTTCATTGTCTAGTATTAACAAATCCACTCTTAACCCTTTTAACAAAATGCATCAAACTCTGATAAGCCATGCCGTAGATATACAATACAGGCATACACAGACTTTAGCGTGATTAAAATCATGTTCGCTAATTATTTATGACTCATTGTTGCCCGCGACTACGTACGCGGTGCTGGGCCCCTATTCGAAGATATGACAAATTGGTGTCGATTTCGAGATTCTACTCTCGATCTTCTCTCATCTCGATTGCCTCCGACCACTCGATGTTTTTCGAACGCTAGCCATCGTGAATATCTCGAAAGATAGCTTTGAGAATAAGTAACGTTTTTTTTCGAGATGAGATTAAATCTCAGCTTTTGAGAATAGGGAATCCTGCTCGCTCTCCAGCTTCGCATCCCTGCGAAGCTATCATAGTATTATATATTATCAGACAGTCCTGTGCACAGTTTCATGCCTGTAAGCCCACCCGAAAAGGCTGTGCTTTTTCTGTCAGTCTTTCTGTAGAATTTCACTAAGTATATAAGGATTGTATCTTGTTACTGCTTATTTGCATAGTTACCAATGCAGCGGTTTCATCGGATTTCCGAGAAGATAATTAAATTACGTAATACGATACGCAACAATGTGATTATTTACAACAACTATTGTGAAAATATAACTCACATAATATTCACGTTGCCGGCTTCGACTATAAATATGAGTATTATCAATAAACGAGTATATACAGGGTTATAGGGAAAGGGTATACTAAGCCGAAAATGGCTCATAGTACTCATTATTAACAACTTTTACTATGGAGACAACCCTAAAATCGATGAAAAAATATCAGCTGTTCCATAAAAAAATGCCAATAACACTCGACAAAATATATGAAACAGCTGATATATTTTTCTCGATTTCTGGTTTGGTCCCATAGTAAAAGTTGTTCGCAATCACGAGTCCTATGAGCCCGTTTCGGCTTAGTATACCCTTTCCCTATAACCCTGTATATACTCGTTTACTGATAATACTCATATTTATAGTCGAAGCCAGCAACGTGAATATTATGCGAGTTATATTTTCACAATAGTTGTTGTATTGCTTATAACCCTGTAGACATTATGAGTTTGTTGACGAATCAAAATATATTCGTTCATACAATATACCTACCTAAACCACTACATCAAAACAAATTACGCAAAGAGCGTTTGCGGTTTAACCCTGCAGATAATATATGAGCCTACTTCATACACGTCGTAGGAACATGGCAACTATAATTTATTTATTGTTTGTCTCCGTATTAAGGTCAACTGTATTACAACTGTGACAGTTATCGTGCAAATCACTTACACTTACACCCCGGCTTAACACATAGGCTACTTTTGTATCCCGGAATAATATTCGGTTTCTGTAGAACAGCGGATGAAACCGCGAGGCGCAGCTAGTAGAGATATGTAACCTGTTAGTTTAAAATGTAACAGTTTGAATTTTGCTGCCATAGTTTGGCCCCCATAAACAACACGATCTCTTTTGTTGTGTTAATAAAGTGTAGTTGGATAGATTCCGCATTCAAGACAATCGAAGCGCAACACGCATTGGTCAAGATACAGATTGATCACTTTCATTGGTCCATTTAAACCTTATATTGACAATTATTAATGGAATTAATTAAATTTATTTTAATAATATTAAACTTGTATTGTCAATTATTAATGGAATGTGACGTGTAACTGGGTGTTATCAATAAATGATTTGATTTAGGCGCGGTTAGACTTAACCTTGAGATAGCCAAATGCCAATGGGAACGCTCTTTCTTAGTCCCCGCAACCCGCGCTATAGATAAACTTTGGTGGGTTTTGGTCGCAACAAAGATTCAAGATAGATAAAATGGATAATCTATACGGGGTATCTGTGCTAAGAAGCTGTTTTTGCTATCACGCATTGCTCGCGAGCGGTATGTCGCGACTACGATTGCAAGGGGCAGCTAAAGTAATCAGCTTGCAGGTTGACAAGGATTTACGGTCGCCTGTATATCTATGTAGATTATAAGTAAGAAGAAATAACAGACATCTCATTAACCGACAGCAATAAATAACTGAGTCAATATGCAAGCAAGCAATATAATGCACGTTCGGCTAATGTATACATAGAGCTAACAAAGATTTGGATGTATATTCAAAACAATACTATGAATGTAAAAAAAAAAATATCAGGTGGATAACACATTTTAATTACTATGAAACAGAAAGGTTATTATTACAGGCTCAATAACGTACACACACACACACAAACACTGGTCATCATCACTGCGAACCCTGACTCTTACGAGTACTTGAGTATCGCAGTGATGATACCCACACACACACACACCCTCTCACATAATATTATGTAAATATGTGCAATATTAAGAAAGAGTAGGGACTCTTATCACAGGCATTTGTATGCTTAAAGACTGTCCCTGGCTGCTTAGATCTGTTTTGTATTGTGTATTTACTGAATAAAAACCTGTTATTATTATTATGCTAAAATTGTGAAATTATCTTGAAACTCAGATTTAGATCGCATGATTTGGAGGAAGATGGTCAGGTTAAAAATTAAAACACTTACATCGTTGTTGTTATAGTATTGATCAGATTCGGGGTCCCGATACTTTCCGGTGATGGGCAATCCTATTTGCACCTGAAAATTAAGATTCATGAAAAAGTCACTGCCAACGCCAGCTTATGAAGTCGACTAATAAATTACAGAATTAATAATTATTTTCTAGGCAGATCAGATGAAACTTTGTTGATTAATTTTATAAAAATTTGGACAAAGTAAGGGAATCGGGGCTCCTTGTCATGGTACCCGATTGGACCCCCTTAAACTGTTTGCCATTTGTCAATATGACCCCCGTCGATTGTGAGCTTAATTGGCTAAATACAATGGGAAGTTAGTATCACCTTCGACTTAGTCCTGCTCCTCGTGCGCCCGCGCCGGGCGTAGGCGGTGTCCATCAGGAACCAGTAGATGACCAGCAGAAATAGGAACACCCTCGGCCTTAGCAGAAACATTTGTAACCTCTAGTTTCGCAATTTATTTAAAATAAATTTGTATATTTATATTGCGATATTTGTGTTGAAGTATGTTCCTGTGTGGGCTCCAAATGCAACTGGTTGTGGCTGCTATTCCTGCCGCGCCAATCTCTCAATTGGCTAATGACGGAGGTGCTTTAGGCGGGCCCTTGTCTCCCCTATATAAAATGACTCTCGTCATTTCCTTTAGCATTTCGTACGATGTTACTTTCAATTGGATATTTATAAATCAGATTGTAAGGGTCAATGGAACAGTCGCAGCTGCGTAGAGCGTAAATCAAATGGCTAATTCCATCTCTCCTTATGCCTTCTTATTAATAAACGTAGTCTCAAGTCTTTTTCCGTAAAGTTAAAATTTCAAAGAAAGAAAAAACAAGACACGGAGTAACTCAAAGCTACTATGAGTTTAAAATAAAACAAGACACGATATAACTCAAACTACTATGAGTTTAAAAGAAAACAAGACACGATATAACTCAAACTACTATGAGTTTAAAAGAAAACAAGACACGATATAACTCAAAGCTACTATGAGTTTAAAAGAAAACAAGACACGATATAACTCAAACTACTATGCGTTTAAAAGAAAACAAGGCACGAAATAACTCAAAGCTACTGTGAGTTTAAAAGAAAACAAGACACGATATAACTCAAAGCTACTATGAGTTTAAAAGAAAACAAGACACGATATAACTCAAAGCTACTGTGAGTTTAAAAGAAAACAAGACACGAAATAACTCAAAGCTACTGTGAGTTTAAAAGAAAACAAGACACGATATAACTCAAAGCTACTATGAGTTTAAAAGAAAACAAGACACGATATAACTCAAAGCTAATGTGAGTTTAAAAGAAAACAAGACACGATATAACTCAAAGCTACTGTGAGTTTAAAAGAAAACAAGACACGATATAACTCAAAGCTACTGTGAGTTTAAAAGAAAACAAGACACGATATAACTCAAAGCTACTATGAGTTTAAAAGAAAACAAGACATGATATAACTCAAACTACTATGCGTTTAAAAGAAAACAAGGCACGAAATAACTCAAAGCTACTGTGAGTTTAAAAGAAAACAAGACACGATATAACTCAAAGCTACTATGAGTTTAAAAGAAAACAAGACACGATATAACTCAAAGCTACTGTGAGTTTAAAAGAAAACAAGACACGATATAACTCAAAGCTACTATGAGTTTAAAAGAAAACAAGACACGAAATAACTCAAAGCTACTATGAGTTTAAAAGAGAACAAGACACGATATAACTCAAAGCTACTATGAGTTTAAAAGAAAACAAGACACAAAATAACTCAAAGCTACTATGAGTTTAAAAGAAAACAAGACACGATATAACTCAAAGCTACTATGAGTTTAAAAGAAAACAAGACACGATATAAATCAAAGCTACTGTGAGTTTAAAAGGAAATCAAAATGTACTTCAAAAGTTTGCGACTTGTGATTCGCAACACTATTAATGCCGTCTTATCACAAACTAGACGTAGGCACTCGCATTTTTAAGATACCGAGGTTACGAGTTCATTCACATACTTACTTTATCTCTGCCTGGTGGCACAAATGACAATCTCTGAGGTCCGAAAATACTTAAGGTGCAACGTTTCGCTCATCGCGCGATATTCAAATTTTCTTGCGTTTCTTGTCAATTATAGCTTAATTACTCATTACATTACAAAAATATTAACTACTTGTAGGAATTTAAATTTAAAGGGCAACAAAAATAAAAAACACATACATCTCGATAAATAGTAATAAAACTTATTTATGAAACTTTACCTAAAAATCTTCGATATATTGACATCTATTCTGTTTCTTGAACAGACCTCTAGTGTTTATTTCTTTATTTATTTTATTTTATTTATTTACAAAATCCACAGCCCTTAGAAAAAAAAAAGACAAAAACTTACAAAACTTAACTAACAGCCAATTATGGATTTATATTTTATAATTGGACTTCTAACTACAGACATATAGTTATCTATGTGTATGTGTGCGTGCGTGTATGTTTGTGGGTGCTTGTATGTATGGGAGGGTGAGTGCGTGCTTGTGTTTGTGAGTGTGAAGGAGAACAGTGTAGTGTGAGGATGTATAAATGTAGGTATTTATTTGTGTTCTTGTATCTAGAGTAGTACAAGTTCATTCCTACTGTATTAGACACGATATTGCTATGAAAAAAACACTAAAAAAAGTTGAAGATACTGTCTAAAGACTGGACTTCCGCAAAGTAACGTCTGGCTCAACGACATTCGTCCAGTGAATAAGTTAACTTAGTTCTTCTTACGTCTGCCGTTGCTGAACATCAAACAGGGCAGCGGTCAATCGTAAACCATGTTGAATAAAATGTTGCGTTTTCAGGGGCATTTGGAATGTGCCTTTCATCACCAACTGCTATCTCCTGAAGATGTCAGTGTTCAGGACCCCGGAGGCGAAAGTGATTACGTACACCAGCAAGGAAACGGATCCTGACATGGCCTTCTGCGCAAACCTTAGATCACTAGTGAGTACGAAAAATCTTTCAAATGTTGTTCGGATAAATTCTGGTTGGCATTGATTTTTGGTAGACAGATGCAAGACACAACAAAGGCCAAACGTGATCCTGTCGTAAGAAAAGAGTCGCTTACTTTACGTGCTGTATTTATACTAGTAAAATCAAAATATCTTTGCTATTGCTAGAAGAATATCAACCATCGTATGCATGGATTCCAGCCGGCAACAACTTGATACCATATAGATATAACATCAACTAGCTAAGATACAGATTGGTCCGTTCATAGCACAGATGAGTTCATCTGTGGTTCATAGTCACGACTTCGATACTGGAGTGCCTTTGGTAGGAAGAGCAACTTTATGCCAATGTCTGTCAAGGTGTCTATGAGGCGGGAAGTCATCGACGCCGGGCTTATTTTTTCAGGGTATATTCATGCACGTGAGCAACATGGACGATTTCGGGCGCCTAGTGAACCCGGAGACGTACGACATCAGCCGAAAACACCCCGATGTCTACCAGCTGCTCGACAACAGACTCGAGTGGCACCAGCGATACGTGCGCCCTGACTACGTGGAAAACTTCGAGCCGGGGCGGAAGCACGCCATGGTACGCCTCTTCACCTTTCTTTCAGTATATACCTGTGCCACCGCGCCCCACTCGTTCGGCAAACGAATTTTCTCAGGAATAAGATTAAATCAATTTGTCGTTTCCAAGCTATGTGTACTGTTTATTTTATCGAAATAGTCGTAACCGTTTGTGAGAACGAATTTAGAAACAAATAAAAATAATTGCTCTTTTAACATTTTGTAGTGGTAGGGCTCTTTTGCAGAGTCCGCCTGGGGAAGTACCACACCTTTGCCAGTTATTCACCGCCAAGCAGTAGTGTGCAAGCATTACTGTGTTCCGGATTGAAGGGCAATGTTTCCAGCGTAATTACTGGGCATACAGAGTTTTAACATCTAACATCTTAGGGTGACGAGCGCAGTGCATTGCCGCGCATAGATTTTAACTGTTGAAAGTCAAAATTCTGGGTGGCACTGAATTGTTATGGGCAAGCGTGACGCTTCATGTGAGCGACTTGCTCATCTAGTCATCGAGTAACATAAAAAAAAAAAACAGGATTTCAATTTTACAAATAAGTATGCTATAAAAATGTGAAAAAAGGTTTACCAAATAATTGAATGTTGTCAATTTTCGCTTATTAATCTGTTATTATTGCAGCCGTGTCCCGACGTATATTGGTTCCCGCTGATGACGGAGCGATTCTGTATGGAGTGGATCGAGGTTATGGAGACGTTCGGCCAGTGGAGCGACGGCTCTAGCAACGTAAGTTTTATCATTACGAAAAGGCACAGGGCACGATTTCAATTGACCGAGTGAGGGAAGCGAACGAATGTCTTTGTTTTAACTGGCAGAATTTGCTTTCATCTGTCTTCATGTTGGTACTCGCGTACAGGTCGTATTTTTCAAAACCAATCTTGACGAAACTTGATATACAGGTTCTACAGTTTCATGGAATTTTTCAGTCGTCGGCAACTTTTGATTGAAGGGGTATTTTCCCCAAAAAGAAGAATTTTGCTGCAGCAAACTCAGGTCTCAGTTCGGTACATTGAACTGAGAACTCACGACCTTATATCTTGACAACCTCTTGACCGATTTTTTTTTATTCGTTTTTTTTTTATTTTTTATTCTATATTCTTGTTAAGAATTGACTGCCGAAAGTTTATGGCAAATGTTATCAAAATCGGCCGGTAAATGGCGCCGCAGCAAACTGATTCCACCAATCAAAAATCGCCGATGAATAAGAAATTCTATGAAATTGAAGTATTAGCAGCGTCTGTTTCACTCGCGACATCATTGCACATAGATACTAACATTCCGATAGGAGAGGCACTATCGTCGTCTCTTCAATCTCGCGCGTCCGATCCCCGTCTGAATCGCATCTGCGCCGTATCTGATCAGTATAGTTCGCGCCAGACAGAGCTAGGAGTTAGGCGATTCTCACACTATTCCGCGCCACGCGACGGTGCGCGGGACCGCGTTTTTAGCGCTGTATCGAAGTATCTCAGTTTGTATACATACTGAAAACGTCTCTCCGCGTTTGGCTTGAGTAGCATTGTGAGAATCACCTTAACGTCCTTAAGCCCTCGTTCAAATGTCCGTTTAAACTTCGCCTGTGCGTTGCAGGCCTCCGTCGCTGGTTAGTTAACGGCGGTGCATATTTCCGACGTTGGATAGCTAAACTATTAGCCGATGTTCATGATGTCATATGTTTAGGACAACCGGCTAGAAGGCGGTTACGAGGCGGTGCCGACGCGCGATATCCACATGAACCAGGTTGGCCTCGAGAAAGTTTGGCTCACCATTCTCAAGGATTACGTGCGCCCACTGCAGGAGATGGTCTTCACTGGATACTACCACAACGTTAGTACCATCTGCTTTTTACAAAATTTATTTATCATAACTCTGTACAGCGTGATTCTTCGGAGACATCATATAAGATATTTTTTTTCCACTGAAATTGTTCCAAAAATTTAAGTCATCAACTGGTTCAGATCGCCGGAGCTGGTTTTGCGTTGATTTTGTTGTATAATTATTATAAAGGCTGGAACAAACCAATGCCCCCCGGAGATAAATCATCCTAAATATTGAAGTTAGCATATTTTACTCGAACGAAACATGTCTTTAATAAAAAAAATAAAAATAACTGAGTTCAAGATTTTTTTTTAAATTTTACTTGGCTGTGCCGTGAATCGAACTCAATAAACTCAAATAGTTTTTCTTTGAAATTTGATTTCATGGCCTTCCTCAAATTTTTTTCCTTACGGTTGATCCATTCAATCGGAATCATAAAAATACAGGATACTTATTATCTGCATTTGGCGGGTACGATTCCTTGCTCTCCTCTAAAAATAAAGAAATGTTTTATTTGAGTAAAATTTGCTAACTTCAATATTTAGGGTACTTTCCTTCCTGGGGGCATCGGTTTGATCCAGCCTGTATACTGAATGAATATGGCAGCTCTAAAATTGATGCTTCTCTTTTCTCACGCATAGAAATGAAAAGAGACGCAGATAATTGTAGACCTATCCTGTCAGATTGAATACATGGAGATTGTCAGATTGGATTGGAGATTGTGGAATGTTGTAACAGACAACCATGTTGAATCATGTAGTATTGCAGTACATTTTAATACTTGCTTGTGGTATTGCAGCCGCCGAAGTCATTGATGAACTTCGTCGTCCGCTACCGGCCGGATGAGCAGCCCTCGCTGCGGCCCCATCACGACTCCTCCACCTACACCATCAACCTGGCACTCAACACGCCACGTGAGTATTGTCTATTTCTATGTTTTTTTCTCTCTTAAACTTTGGCTCCAGACGTTGTGTATTTAGCCAACAGTGTAACATTTTGTAATATTTCATGTGAAGTAAAGTATTTCACTATTAAGTCAAGTAAAGTAAGTCACGGTCAAGTCCTAGTCATGCCCCCAGTAAAGTGGTGGAGACTTTACTAGAGCTTTCTATGGTGTTTTGGAAACAACACGAAATGACCAAAAATCATGCACGTTCACGAACACCTAATGAATAAAAATCCACCGTTTTTACACAACTAACCCCCGAATACTGAAACGTATGTTAACTTTGACAACAGATTAATTCTAATACTGCCTTTCTCTGGCACTAAGTAAATGACAAAGGCAGGAATAGACTTAATCTGTCGTCAAACAAACGTTTCAGTATTCGGGGGTTACACTCGAAATAACACATTTTGGAAAATAATACGAAAGCATCGCCATCGGTACAAATTCTTACTTCGTACAATTCTCTACTTACATGATCAGTGTGAACAGTGAGTGGAGTAGTATAATTCTGCCATCGGTACAATTTAGAGATTCGTATAATATCTCTGTATACACAAATTATCCGTTCGTATAATGAGCGATTGGCGAATTTTGGCGAATGTTGTATATGCTTATAGAGGGTGATCATATCAGTTCCATACACCCGCTCACGTATAAATATATTACAAGAATGTAAAATATGTTCACTGTTGGCGTATCTCAATAAATCAATAAATAAATAATGACGCGACATGACTCCTTCACGTTCCCGCCAAAAGTGATTGTCACGTTGTTGTCGTGCGTGCAGACGTGGACTACGAGGGCGGCGGCTGCCACTTCCTGCGGTACAACTGTTCGGTGCGCGACACCAAGCAGGGCTGGCTGCTCATGCACCCCGGCCGGCTGACGCACTTCCACGAGGGGCTCCGCGTCACCAACGGCACGCGCTACATCATGATCTCCTTCGTGGACCCGTGAACACACACTACAACGTACACCCACACTAAGGCAACATCACTTAAGGCCTGAAATCGTTTGAAAGAGATGGCTATATATAGGTTTCTGGGGGAGCGAAAGGGAGAAGCTATAACCTTGATAGTTTGTTTCTTTTGCTCCCGTGAAATTCAAATCTAGCTATCACTTTCACACGATGTCAGGTAAGGCCATGTATAGACACCCTTACTGCTGCAATATTTATCCACGGATTCCGTGATCTATTTTCGGCTATGGTGTAAACGGTCAGCAACTATTTACATTTTGGTCAGCTCTAAACTAATGTGTACTGTGTTGTGGTTAGTGACAAGATTAACAATGACCAACAAATAATAAATTCTTGGGCAGCTCTAAATGTATTGATTGCTATTTAACGAATTGAGACGTATGGACTTTCGGTATACTTTTCAAATTATACTCGGTAGTAATAACAACTTGTCGTTTTGGTTAAATAGTTTCGCTGACCACTAGTTGCTGACCGGTTTTTTAAGCCGACCATGTAATTAATTTGATTTTCTTTTTTTTTATGTCGCAATTTACCTTTTTACATTTCTTGATGTCAAAAGAATAATGATTTTATTTGCATATTTTATGCTTAAATGACACTGGCATGCAGCACCATGTGATTAAGTTGTATTTTGGCATGCAACTAGGCGACGAAGCATACCACATACAGCGTCGATTGATGTTGCCTTGGTAAATAATTTTAGTTTAAAAGCAGTTTACTTTGCGGCCGCATATTTATAACGTGCTGTCGCGATTTAGTAACACGCTGTAATTATAGATTATTATTCCTTATCACGTTGGCTTCACGCTAGATAGGGTCCATTACCCAGACTTGTTGCGCTGACGTCAACTCTTGCCGAATTCCAATAGTGCGGCCGCAGAGTAAAAATATCTGCAAAATATTGGTTATCAATAGTTGTTAACAGCCACAGATCACAATAGATACCGCATTACGAGATTCGTTGTTCCTGCAAAAAGTCACCAAAGTTTAACGCGGCGCGATCTCAAGGTTACACGCGCATAACAATCAACCAATCAGAGTCATTTCTTATAAGTGTATTTAGACTGATGCGCGGTGCGCTTCAAGCGTCCTGAATGCATAATCTAGGGTGTGATCTGTGTTAATAGCCTATATATTTGTGAATCTTAGATACTAGGTATAATTTGTGGATAAACCCAGTGAAACTTTCCTGGCGTGTCGTGGCGGTTTCTCTTGAATCAAAATATTAATACTCGTTATAAATAATAATTCGCGTGTTGTAATCACCAACGAGTTGCAGAATGTCTGTACGCTGTGATGTCACTTGTAAAACGTTTAATCTCGACTTAGATAGCACTAGCTGCGTCCTGCGGTTTCACCTGTTTCTACAGAAACCGAATATTCTACATAGAATACATAGAATAAATATAGAATATACATTAATCAAGGGTATAAGCTGCGTCCTGCGGTTTCACCTGTTTCTACAGAAACCGAATATTCTACATAGAATACATAGAATAAATATAGAATATACATTAATCAAGGGTATAAGCTATCTCCATACCAAATTTCATTCAAATCCGTTCAGCCGTTACAGAGTTGAACGGGAACAAACTTCGCATTTATAATATTAGTGTGATTGCGGTGGATGCAAGTTGCACGTTATCGGTCGGTGTGGCGCTTCAAGGGGGAGGCCTATGTTCAGCAGTGGACTTCTTCTGGCTGATGATGAGATAGTATTGATGATTGAGAGATGGGAAGAGATCGAGATCTTCAGTGTCAGTTTGGAGTTCTACTAACTCGACTTGGAGACAGAGAGCGCGCCTCTTCATACGCTTGAATAGGATACACCTTATAATTGCAGGCTAGAGCAGAGCAAATCTTTCTTAATGTGGGTACGCTACCTCCTTACATGCTTATTGTGGGTACTCTACCCCCTTTCACGTGCATGAGCGGAGTACGCCTCCTCCTTATATCTTCCAAAGAGAATATCATCACTACGTTTACTTCGCTTAGGAGTTCCTTATAGAAAAATGAAAAACTATGTACTAGAACTAAATAACGATAGAGATAGTGCGATAGAGTCGAGCCATCGATAGAGCAAGACAGCGATAGCCGCCATTTTTTTTTCGTACACGTTTCATACATGTTCAAGTCTCTTTTACTTACTAGGCACTTGCGCCAGACTGATACCTACTCTAGATTAGGCTCGCGTGCTACCTGGGCAGCCCTCCCCCCGCACGCTAGACCAGGGCTCGTCTCTGTCGAGCAGAAGCGGCGTTATCTACGACACATGTTAGTTGGTGGAACTGTATCTAGAAATATACTGACCTATTAGAGACGGATTTGTTTGACTCGGATCAATTTGAAAATTGATTGTGACCTAATAATAGATGCATGTTTTTCGTTGGTCCTTATGTAAAATGCTATTAATCATCATTAATTTAGTGAATTTCTTTTAAAGTTGTCGGTTATCATGAATCTCATTTGATCACTTTAAAGAAATAGCATTTATTGTTTAAGTATAATCACGTGTTTCTAATATTTAATTATGATTGTTATAAAATTAAAATAATATAAATAAATGTTTATTCCAAACAAAAGTAACATGGCCCTATTATATATACCTCTAATACCATAAAATATATTAATTTTAAAATTATATTAGTGCACGTTTGCGTTTATGGATTAAGAACGTGTGTAGATGTATCCTCAGTTCCAAACCATATAGTATACAGATATAAGCTACTTGTAAAAATACTACATTGTGATACGAGTGCGGTAAACTGATTCAAACGAGTAGACATTATGTAAGCTCGAGAAGTAGTCGAGTACGGCTTACATCACGACAAGTATATAAAAGCATTTCGTTCAAGTATCGTGTGATATTTTTCAATACCTTAATAAGAAAGTATGTAAAATCATTAGGAACACTAATACTGCCGTGCTAAGAAGAAAAGGCACAACGAAATTTTTTTTCAAAATTGAGATATATACATATTCTGAATCACGAAGACTTCATGATTCAAAATATGTATATAGTCGATTTTGAAAAAATTTATTAGTTGTGCCTTTTCTTATTAGCACGGCAGAATAGATGTCGACTTTTGAGGCGTATTCACTGCGCGTTCGTGGCGATATTGCTTCAAGCACGTTCACGAATCACAGGATAAAGGGGGAAAAATACAACGGGTTTTAAGTTGTTGTAAAATGATAGATAACATAAATAATAATTGTAATAAATAACGTAATGAATAATAATATGTATTTAATTTAATATTTTTTTATTGTAGAGATAAGTGAACTTAGAGTTTGCACCTATCACAATCGGTAGATCTAAGTGGGTTGTTTCCACTTATCCCTACCAGTAGGGGTACCTAGGCAGGGATAAGGCAGCGAAACTATATTTTTTTTAGGCTATTTTTCTTTGTGCTATGTGACACGAGTCCTCGTGCGTACCTACCGCATTTTCGGCGCCCATAGGCCTCCCAGCGACACAGCCACGTGGACTACACCATGATAAGCGTTTTCGCTCCGAATACGCTCGCAAATCGGCAGTGTGATAACGCTCTTATAGATATACAAAAAAATAAATTTTTAAACCGCAAGGTAAAACAAAACGATAACAAAAAGTACCCAACATTTAAAATATTTTATACCATAATTAAGCTTTGCTCAAACTGAGGCGAATCCTCCGCTTGGAGCAATAGTATTATTTCTGTACGCGGGACGCGATTCGCTCGCGCCGGTTGCGTCAACTAAATAGGTATCTTCTAAGTCTGCGTGCTTCATCTTCGACCACATCGTCGCTTACCAACAGGCGAGTTGGTAGTCAGAAGCGAACATAATAAGGGGTAATAAAAACTAATTTGTATAGACGTGTATAACATACGCGGGATCGAGCGTGATTTATGAAATGCCGTTGAACATAGAATTCTGTATCGGCCTTTAAACATCCCACTGCTGGGATATCAGTCTACCCTCGAAGGGTGATTAGGCCATATCCACCACGCTGGCCCAGTGCGAGTTGGCGGATTCACATACACCATCGAATTTCTTCTCCGGAAAATATGCAGGTTTCCTCAGGATGTTTTCCTTCACCGTAAAGCCAGTGGTAAGATCCGTACGTAAGTTCCAAAGAACTCATTGGTACGGGCCCGTCCGGGTTCGAACCCGCTACCTCACGAATGTAAGGCGAGCGTTCTCCCACTGAGCTACCAGCTGAACTTTGGAATTAAACTTGTGGTAAAATGGAATTACTTTTACAAGAAAGAAAGAAGAATTCGTTTATTGCAATACTGGGTACAGAGATGTTCTTTGTTCCAACTGGACCCATATCGGGTGTGCAATATAATATTACCTACCTAACGACTTAATGAATTATGTAGTTCATAATTAAATAATATTTCTTACGTTAGTAGGAACTATCGAAAACAAAATGGTTCTACTGAATTTAAAACTAGATAACAAAAGAGTATTTACATAAATAAAACAACAGATAATCAGTTTCTTTACTTCTCTGAAAACTATAAAGTACCTTGCTCTAGTACAAATATTGAACGGACTATTGATTTGTATACCTACTTATACTTATATACTTTTACTACTTGTAACAGGAGTTTTATATTTCACCTTTGCCGGTTGAGTAGATATTTAGCCGCCAAATAATAAGAATAAACATAACTATGTCCAATTTCAAGGGAAATGTTTCCATTGAAATTACGGGACACGAGTTATTACAAATGGTGACTAGGGCACAGAATAAATAATAGTAAAGGCTGACGAGTGCTTTTCAATAGGTGATACTACAAGTACTGTCCACTATGTAACAGTAGCAACTAATGTCCACCGCAAACTCTTGGACTCTCTTGTCATTTTCGCATTTTTTCATTTTTTTTTTAACCCTTATAAGATTTACTACTGAGAAAAGAACTTGACTGAGAATCTAATAACTCTTGAGTTTCCTCAGTCTCGAACGATTTGAAGTCGTTAAAATACTTGCTGGGGTACCTATAATGCTTGGCGAAAGCGTACTCTGAAAATTTCTTGAACCGTCTTTGGTCTCTAATTTCTTTAGACCAATCTTCTTTTTTAACAAAAAATAATGCGCTCCTCAGCCACTTTGGAATAATTTCGTCCATGTAAAAGAATCGTTTTCTCCAAACCTTATGTGTGTCACAATAACTGCCCTTGTGACCTCCCAACCAAAAAGGCAACCTGGAATTCAAGACATCTCAGTTAGGGACCATGATTTCGAAAAAGAAACGCCAAATTCGAGTAAAACTCTCTTGTCGATGATTTCGGACTTGCTTAACATATTTTGCTTTTCAGATTTTTCTGTCCACGAACTTCGGATATACCTTTTTGTTTTTGCTTTTTCTGAAGTTACTTACCTATAGTTATTTTTTATTTAAATGGAATTTGGCGACGAGAACAGCATGTCGCTCACCTGATGTTAAGCTACACGCTTGCCCATAACAGTTCAGTGCCACCCACCATTTTGTACCTCAACAATTCAAAACCATGCGCGACAATGCACTGCGCTCGTCACCCTGAGATATTGGATGTTAAATCTCTATGTGCCCAATAATTACGCTGGAAACATTGCCTTTCAATCCGGAACACAGCAATGTTTGCACACTACTGCTTGGCGGTTGAATAACTGGCATGTGGTACTTCCCCAGGCCGACTCTGCAGAAGAGCCCTACCACTACTAAAACAGTTACTACCTACAGAAAAAAGCAAACACAATGTTTCGGCTGCAGCACTGCTTTGCTCTTTAGAGCAGTAGGTAGTATGAATACCTAAAGAAGAACTATGTGTCTATGTGTATAGATAAGTACATAGTAATAATTCAACGAGGCAAAAACGATGCTATTCCACGTGCTTAAGGAGTGAGAAAGTTTTTATGGGGCAACCTACGGACTATTCTGTGTGTTGCGATTATTTAAATTACGCGGATAAATAAACGAGTTGGCAGTGGCGTGTGGATGAAGATTTAAAGAAAAGGGGGACTCTTGGCGGGAGGGACTGCATGAGATCGAGATGCAGTTTTTTTTGGCTATCAAAGAAAAACAGCATTAATAACGGTGGATCGGTGGATAACTGGATCGGTGTTGAAAGTTATTGTGTAAAGAATAAAACTACTTAGGATAGCAACGAGTCTGATGTTTTTTTTATAACCACTTTGCGGCTTTCGACAATATTGTTATGACCAGCAAAGACCATCCTCCTTCCCTGAGGTTTATTGACATTATCATCACCAATCACAGCATTTCTTATCCCATTGCTGGGCATTGCCCACCTTCTCGCCATGCGATCTGTCTCGGTACTGAACTAACCATGTTCCGACCTTAGTTGGCGACTATATAATAATTTGACACAATATTTAAAATATAACGTACCATTTATTAGTCCTACAATATTGCTCACCTGCTTACCCTTCAATATAATTAATGTTACTGTTGTTGCAAAATAAAATTATTTTCTTTCTGAAAGATATTGGAAAGTCTCACATGCTTATGTGCCTCAAAGTCCATCTATAGGCATTTGTATAGAAGTAGCCGCGCAACGGATTCAGATGAGGATACGGGTTTGCGTCGGCAACACCGGCAGCCAGTATCAAAAAGGTCACGCCGGCCTCGTACCCGTCTACCAGCACCACCAAGCCCCCCTGTACGTTTTCTTTCGTTGGCATCGCCACCGACTTAGTAGCCTCTGCAAACATAGCAATTTTAATTTGTGTGGGCCCGTAAAACCTCTGGTCTGGACAGCCCGGCCATAATATGGTTTTATTAACATTTGAAGAGAAGGGCAAGTCGCTCGCCTGATGGTAAGCGTCATACTTGCCCATAACAGTTCAGTGCAAACCAGAATATTTAGTTTTACGCTCAGTAATTACGCTGGAAACATTGACAATCAATCTGGGAAACAGTAAAGCCTGCACACTACTGCTTGGCGGTTGAATAACTGCCAAAAGTGTGGTATTTCCCCAGGCGGGATCTGCAATGAGCCCTACCAAAGTACTAAGAGGGTTACCTGTGGTCGGTATAGACAAGTCGAGGCCCAACCGCGGCTTCCAAAAGAATGTCCCCGGAACAGCTCCCTGAAATAATCAACGGTATCAGAAAGGTAGCTTAGAAAAGTGACAGAGTACCGAGCGGACCAAGAAAACTTAGTTAAATCCTGAGGTTGAAAATACAAATTCATATTTACATCCGTCAGAGGAATCACTACAAAAATCAAACACAACTTTAACTGGTCCATCTTGGGATCAGATCGAAATCTAACTGAGAGTAAGCAATCTATCGGTGCTCTGAACCATAATACATTACATAACGTTCCACCTGCCTTAGGGCCGTCACAGACGGTACAGATTCTAACGATGTCCGACTGTAAAATACAATTTAACATTAAAATGCCATTAAAATATCTTACAAATCCATGTAATTATTCCTAAGTTTAGATTCATTTCCGTAAATCATCATTGCTCTAACTTTTTGTTTTAATAAAACGGGAATACTCACGTTACTTTGAGTCGGTTATTCCGACTATAGTTTCGATCACATTCGGTGACCTTTATCAAGGAAAGCTAAGCGTGACAAAACTCTTAATAAAAACTCTATAACTCTTAATAAAGAGCTACTATTACACAGACACGCTAATAAGAACTTAATTATAGTCTGAACCAGCCGATCCCGGAGCATTTTAGAATTTGACGCGCCTCGTCATTCAAGTCTGCGCAACTGAAAATTGTGAAATTAGAAATAAGCGTGCACTCGTTAGCTGGTTCTTCCTTCGTCGATGTGCGGGATATGGCCCAGGCCTCCACATATTCTTAACCTAGTCCTGCTTATACTGCTGTGACGAGAGAATGACCTTTTGTGCCAATTAAAGCTAATCATCTAAGTTGTTTTAAATTCTACATAAATCATTGGCACTCTGCTGTTGGGTGTCCTCCTGCTCCTGTCTTATAAATGTCCGTAGCAGGCTGTTTTCGGACTTTATGTAGATCAAACACTGTTTTAGACTTTCGTGGTTGTTTACAACATTACTATTAGTACTCACGGGATATTTACCACGGTTATTGTTTTTGTTGAGTTCCCGATATTTCGGCACAGTTGCATGCGCCATGTTCACGGGTAGACTGAAGATGCGGGTGGATGATAAAAAAGTTACGAAATTTAGGAGCAGACAAATATATGACAAATATATATAATAAATATATTTATGTAGATCTCCTGGTCTTCCTTAATGGTGATCGGAGCACGACCCCATTACGCGTGCTTAAGGTACGTGGTAGGTACGACTGCTACTCCAACTGTCTCTGATTAAGTTTCTTTTCAGTATATTTTGATATTATCTTCACCGTGTGTGACGCCCTTTATGTTATAATGACAATACATTCCTCGTCCGAAGGAAGTTTTGCAAAGAACATCATTTCTTGGATATTTTTTCTTATTCGTAAACAAGATCTCAGTCCTAACCAAGCACTAATCCTAATTTAGGTACTTAAGAGTTAAATGATTCTGCCAGAAGTCGTTATAATTTGTAGATATTTTGAGTAACCAATTAATTGTCTTGTGAGCAAAGTTTTGCACCTCAGCGTTAAAAGTTATAAGTGTTGCATTTAGTATAAATCTAGAGTAACTAATAAAACCTATGGCCAGATACATCATTAAAAACTAAACTTAAACTAAAAAAACTAAAAATTAAACTTTTTTGTGACCCCAATATATGCACGGGTTACCAAATATCATTAACGATGGTAAGTTTGATAGCAGGTACGGTACTCCCATATGACGCGCGCTTGACAGATTTTAATTTTACAATAAGTTCTACCTAAATTTGCATGTGCATAGTTCCAGGAGGTAATCTAGGCAGCATGAGGTTTGGGCTAGACTTAGGTACACGGGGATAGTCGCCGTCACCAAATCGTTGTCGTGGTTTCCAGTGTAAGCACTCGATATACCTACAGAATGGTCACAACGGTAACGTCAATCCGAATAGTGTAAGTTCCTCATACCAATCGTTTCACGGAAATACCCAATATGTATGTCCTACGATTTTTCGTAGTTATGATTTTTGTAACAAATATTCTAACTTTTTTATGGGTGGATTTTTCGATGGTGGTTGTGCGGATTCTCCTTTGTCCCTCTTCGAAAAATCTACCCAAAAAAAGCAACCGGGGCCTGTCCACCGTGGCAGATGGGACTAATGCCAATATATCAGAATTGTGCACTATTGTTTTAGGCGCATCCTCAAAATAATCTACTCGGGTTAGGTATTAACCCGGTCTAAAGCGGGTTGCAGATCGAAAACTAAGAATGCCAAAGCATAACTAAGCCAGATAAGTAAATCTTAGCTAGTCTAGAAATATGTTCCTTGCTTACGGTGCACACCAAGAACTAAGCAAAAGCTCAGTCAAGTGCGAAGGGTAGGATGGGAGGGGCTTATCTTCGTATGTAACTGCGCATCGGCATACTCAATATGTGATCGGTAATCAACGGTAACTAAGCTAACTTAGTTTAGCTTAGCTTGCAAAACTGACACAGTTTTTCATACTTTTATGCATGGACTGCAAACTAAACTACGAGAGCTAACAAAAATATTCAAAGCTAAGTTAGTTCTGTATGCCGATGCGCAGTTGCACGAACTAAGCTAAGCCCCTTCCGCCTACCCTGGCACCTATTTGTACTTCAACTGAGCTTTCGCTTAGTTTTTGGTGTGCACGGTTCATACTTCTAGTTTGGCTTAGATTAGCTTCGCTTAGCTGGCTTAGCTTAGTTTTCGGTCTGCAACCCCCAAACAATCCTGTGTCCAACTTCAAGCCCGATGTTTCGAGTAAATTACAGTGCAGAAAAGCTTAATTTACAACAGTTACTGCTGACTCAGGGTGATAACTGCAGTAGCGTGCAAGACTTAAAAGTTAGATTACCTAGTAGACACACGTGAACGACTTGTCAATAAATTGCATAAAAACCAGTTTTAGACCTACTTCTCTTAGATAAAAAAAACACGCCGTAGAGCTCAAACTAACACGACCTAACAACTCTTGACGGTGTCGAATAATAAGCATTAAGTTCGTTTTATTATCCTTTATTAGAATTACTACTGAGGAATGAACTTGACTGGGAATCAAGCTGCTCTTTAGATTCTTCTGTCTCGAGCGATTGGAAGTTATTGAACGTCGGGCTAGGGTACCTATAATGCTTAGCGAACGCGAACTCTGAATATTTCTTATACCGTTTTTGATCTTTTATTTCCTTCTTCCAATCTTCTTCAGTGACGTAAGGGAATGCAGACCTCAGCCACTTTGGCATTATCTCATCCATGTAGAAGAATCGCCTTCGCCATACTTTATGTGTGTCGCAATAGTTGCCTCTGTTACCTCCCAACCAATACGGCATCCTGAAATTAATTGTAAGACGTCATGTTCATGTTTAACCCAATTATTTTTGCTACATCTATGTAGATATACATGCGGGTCTTAAATATTGTGTTTAATTAAGTAATACATATATGACGGTCCTCAATTCTAAGCATGAATTTCGAATATGAGCAAAATCGCTCAAGAGGTTGTCAAGATATACCCAAAGGGCGTTAATTCTCAGTTCGGGATGAAATGACAATTATGAACCTGTATACCAACTTTCGTCAAGATTGGTTGAAAAATACCACCTGTATGCTAGTACCAACTTATTAAAATTTGCCTTAATGGCGCCGCAGCAAAATTCCCCTCTTTTTGGGGGAAATATCCCGCTGTAATCTGTGATCTTATAAGATATTTTTGGGTCAAAAACCAAGTCACATTTGAAAATAAAATAAGGTTCTTTCAGGCTGGCGAAGGGCAACCCTAATAAAGTTAGGTAATAACAAGTGATTGTAATAGTTTCTGCGATGGGCGCTACAGGAGCTACAGGGATAGACTATGAACCTGCACTTACATGCTTAAGTGTCTTAAAGCCCATCTATAGGCATTGGTGTAGAAGTAGCCGCGTGACGGATTTAGGTGGGGATAGGGGTTTGCATCTGCGAAGCCAGCAGCCAGTGCTACAATCGTCAAGCTGGCCTGGTATCCGTCTATTAGCACCACCAAGCCGTCTTTTACGTTATCTTTCGTAGGCATCGCCACCGACACGGTGAACTCTGCAAATATTATGTTAATTTGTATTTGCCCGCAAACGTCTCTGGCTTAAATAATTATAATTCTGATTGTCACAGTCACAAAAAATATCCTAATAATAACGTAAGGCCAGTTTCAAAAAATGATAAATTAAAAGACACGTGGAGGCATAAGTCTAGTCTGTCTCACTGTTATAAGCAAAGCGCAAAAACTTTTTTTTTTTTTGTATTTGCATCAAATTAGGTACTTAACTATTTATTAAATAGCAAAGAGTTAAAAACAGTCTAACCTGTGGTCGGTATAGATAAGTCAAGGCCCAATCGTGGTTTCCAAAAGAATGTTCCCGGGACTGCTCCCTGAAAGGAATATAATTAATGGTATCAGCACCATTCAAAGCGAAACAGAACGATGAGAGATGAGCGACAGCATGGAACGACGACGGCCGGAAAAAGACCCGGCCGAACACAGGCAAAGTTGGGTCACAAAACTAAAGATTCTTCACGACGACGTGGCAATACTAAGGTGCTACCACAACTACACCTGGTGACAAATAAACTTAACTTAACTTAATATTCATATAAGTTTACAGTTAATAAGTTATTAATAAGTTTCCTATTCAGGAATATCCTGAATTCCAGATGTATAAAATGTCACAAGATTGTCTCCAAATTACATTATAAACAAGTATTTACAAGTAAGACACGGAACTGGAAGACGCAGCGCAGGCAGGCCTCCTCCCACAACGTGAACCGACGTCATTATCATACACAACGAAATTTAGAAAATCAGTCATTTTGGGATAGGTCATTTTGAGATTTGTTCAAAATGAGATCAGTACAATATAAAAATCGGTCCTAAACCAGAAATAAAAAATTAACCTTACATCTGTCAGAGGAACGACAATAAAAATCAAACAGAACTTTAACGGCTCCATCTTGGGATCAGAACTAAATCAAACTGAAAGCTTACTATTGTGGCTCTGAACCATAAGTACTTATCACGTTACTTATCACGTCCTATCCGTCTTATGTTATGATGACAAAAACATCTTCGTCCGGAGGAAGTTTTGCAAAGACACATAATTTAAGACATATATTCCTATTGTGAAACGTAAACAAAACACAGTTTTAAACAAACACAATTTACTTTCATCGTCGCTTTCCCATAATTATGCAAGTTAGTGGTCAAACAAGGACATAATAGATAAAAGGTAGGTAGGTACTCGTGAGTTTCGGCGGTTTGGTGGGAACGTAAATAAGTCATGCCGCGATATCATTTTCCAAAACTTGTGTTAATTTTGAGTCTTAATGTGTAAAAAAGGTATATTTTTTTATTCATTAATATCCGTGAACGTGCACGAGTGTTCGTGAATAGATAATGTCGTGAATCGTGACTTTTCGTGTCGTTTCCAAAACTCAATATAATTATAGAAACCTTCAGTAAAGTATCTAACACGTTACTTGACTGTAACTTAGACTGACTTAGACTGTGTGGCGTACTCATCATGTAAATAATTAGTTTTAGCTGTACAATTTTTATATTTATTGTAAATAATATATTCATGTACGTATATAAACTCTTTATCACATGTATGTAGGTTTTATGTATACTGTTAGTTCCTACCGCCAGCGCCGATGGTGCTGGCCGGTAAGAAACAAAAGAGTGTTTTGGACAATTGACATAAACGCAATTATATTAATAATTCGAAGGTTTTTTGGCGGGAACGTGAAGAAATCATGTCGCGTCATTATATTATTTTCCATTACTTGTGTTATTTCGAGTGTTAATGTGTAACAACTGTGAATTTTTACCCGTTAAGTGTTCGTGAACATGCACGAGTGTTGGTGAATGGTATAATGTCGTGAAACGTGAATTTTCGTGTTGTTTCCAAAACTCCATAGAAGGCTCTAGTAAAGTTTTCACCACTTTACTGGGGCATGACTAGGACTTGACCATGACTTGCTTTGCTCGACTTTGACAGTGACTATGACTTGTTTGATTATATCTAACTAAACTTGAGAATAAATATGTATACTTGACACTGGCAAATGCATAAGACGTGCGACGCCAAAATCCTCTTAGGAGGAAAAAAAAAAAAAAAAAAAAAAATTCGACCAACGATAAAAAATTATAAAATATATATATATATATATTTGTACATAAAACTTCAGTGTTTAATATTCCGCATCTACACGCAATTAAAAACAAATAAAATTATAGGCCACATTCAGCCTATAACTGTGTGTTTGTTTGTACTTTTGCTTGATTTAGAGTATGACTGAGACTTGTTTTATTTGTGAAATATTTTTCTTCACTTGAAATATTATAAAACTCGACACTGGCTGAATACACTGTGTGGAGCCAAACATACGAGAGATAAAATGTACTGAACTAATTAAGTAGGTCTTTTTATTCCAAAACCCTGAGTAGCTAAAGTTTGAGTACTAAAACGAGTATGATTTTACCAGAAGCACAAGTCGTAAACAATTAGCTAGGTTTGATACCGGCAAAGAACAATAGCTGTTTCCAAAACCCTGATTCTGCTAGAATGAGTATGATTCTGCCAGAAGCGTTGAATTGTCATAAACCTTTGCAAGTCGTTGAGTAGCAAGATTTGTCAATCCCAAATGGTAGATAAATGAAAAAATACTTACTCAAGATTCCACAACGATAATGAACAATAGATGTTTCCAAAACCCTGAAGGACGAGTATGATTCTACCAGAAACATTGCTTTCTCATAAACTTTTGACAAGTCGTAAGCAATTAACTATGTTTGTAATTCCAAAATTCTAAACAAATGTAGAGTTATCTAGTCAAGATTCGACAACGACAATAAATGATAGCTGTTTTCCAAAACCCAGAAGGACGAGTATGATTCTGCCAGAAGCATTGTTTTGTCATAAACTTTTGACAAGTCGTAAGCAATTAACTATGTTTGTAATTCCAAAATTCTAAACAAATGAAGAGTTATCTAATCAAGATTCGACAACGACAATAAATGATAGCTGTTTTCCAAAACCCAGAAGGACGAGTATGATTCTGCCAGAAGCATTGTTTTGTCATAAACTTTTGACAAGTCGTAAGCAATTAGTTATGTTAGTAAATCCAAAATTCTAAGCAAAGGAAAAATATTTAATCAAGATTCCACACCGATAATGAATTGGCTTTCTTTATTTTTTTACATGCCTAATATACAAACGGAGTTTCATTAGCGTAGCATAAATAGCAGATTGTACAACTAGTGCATAAAACGGTCCATTTTACCAGAGACGGAAATTGAAGTTGAGGGTGAAATGGGTTTTATGCAATCGGCGTTTCACTTTAATTGAGAGGAAATTAAAAATTTCAATTCACTACGATTCACTTCGATTCACTTCGCTGGAGCAAAAAAAGCTGTTTTAATCCGCTTACACCGGACATAAACAAGCTGAACTATACGAGCATGAGAGGTGAAAAAGTTATTGTATTTCGATACAAACTTTGGGGGTTTTTTTACCCTCTAGAGATAGATAGCTAGGACAAAAAAAACCTTAAAACTAGTGTAACAACTGGCGGAATTTGAACTGTTCGAAAGAACGTGAACTTTTTCCAGGATATATGTTGATTATTTGTTTACAAACTTCTCAACTACTTTAATTCACATCCATTAAACTAATACAGATTTTAATAAATATAGTTATCCTCCAGAAACTATTTATTTTACCCGGATATAGAATGGTCCATAGAAGCTGCTCATTGACAGATGTCACAAGCACCAGTGATTATCACCATCCACCTCCGAGGACAGTAACCCTTTATTGAATATACATAATACCTATTCTGAAGCCAGTGATAACTTTAATTTCATTTCTTAGGTTTCCCTTCAGTTCTTCTAGTCTGTGTGTGACTCTTTCTGTATCAGTGATCGAGCTGGTCTTTACTGATGGTAAGTAAGTTTGACGTTTTAAGTAGCAAGGCTGGATTGTATCGCTACAGCGTACAGAGGACTCTTTTTGAACTCCTTGAATTGAGATACAGTGTTACTTGACTTACTTGGAATCCGAAAGAAAGAAATACCGATTACAGAATACTGTGTCGCATACTCACGACAAATGAAGAAACAGCCTTAATCAAAGTAGAGTAGCAGTGTGTAGGTAGTAGATATTAACACCCAGACATAGAATGTTGTTTTTCCAAATCAAAACTTGTAAGTAATTGATTGTTCGACCACTTTCAACGGTTTCGTTTGAGCTAACATTTAACAAAGCATATATCAGATAGGTAATGCATGGTTCCTATGATAGTAAATGTTTATGATGACACTGAGCTATTGCTGATTCTGATGATTGATGATTCTGATGCTGATTCTTTCGTTCCTAACTACTACGTAACTAGTAACTTAACTAGTAACGTAACTTTTCTAACTAGAGCGCTAGAAAAAATGATATAATTATGCTCGGATTGTCTTGTAGTGGGTAGGTACATACCCTGGGCAAATAATACAACACAATGCAAAGTCACAAAGCAAGCTCTACTAGAAGATAAGCAAAAAAAAAGTGAAAAGTGGCCATAAATAGACGATAACTTCGCAATGTAATCCGGATTCGCTTCTCGTATGTACGTTAGTAGATGTATAATAGCAATAGCTCAATGTTCACGATAATAAATTATATAATTATCTGTTATGAACATTGCGTTGGCTACTTAATACTAAACTTATTCTATAGTTATTACATTTCTGCACCGCCTACTATACTACGCCATACTATGACGCAAGCCACACCATCTGACGGGGCGCGGTTGCAACCGTCAACCACCAACCAAATACAACCAAATACTACGTAAATTTAAATAAATATATTAATTTAATTTAATTAAATGCCGATTTGTTCCCGTAGACTCTGAGACCTCCCTTCGCTCGGTCAATCACGAAAACTTATTCGCGAATTGAACGGGTCAAAAGAACCGTTTCGTTTTCTAAACGGATCAGTACTGATATCGTTCTTTAATAATAATCAACGAACGGTATATTATTATGCCTATATGAAATAATAGTGATTACTTGACAGGGTGGGAAACGACCTTCACACCTGGTTTGGAATTAACGGATTGATGCTTAACATAAGTAAAACCCACTTTGTCCACTTCAACTTAGCAGGTCGCAATTACAGGCACTGAAGGTGGAAATCGGTAGTGTTGAAATGGACCAAGTGCAATCGACCACCTTTTTTGGTTTCCAGCTAGATAGAGCGCTAGTCTGGGAAGGCCATATAGACAAACTGTGTGGTAAGATAGGCTGTGCTTGCTTCGCGCTATGGCGCGTGTCTGCTCTCTTACCGTACCCCATGGTCCGGCAAATGTTACTTTGCTTCTGTGCACTCGTTACTCCAGTATGGTATCGAGCTTTGGGGACGCGCTGCTGAATGGGAGCGCGTTTTTAAAATGCAGAAAAGGCGGCTTTCTACGCCTGGGATCACCCCCGAGGAGTACTCGCACGTGGGAGACACGCGCACGGACGATGCGCCGCGCCACGCGCACCGGGTTCACTCCGAATCCGATTCCACTCCGACTCGCTAAGACAGCTAAACTAGTGCATGCGACTGCGCCGGTCGTGTACAACAGGCTGCCCCTAGAGGTGCGAAACGCCCCCACTAGAGCATCGTTTACGAGTAGATTAAAAAAATGGCTAATCAAACAGGCTTTCTATACGTTTGATGACATGATGAAACTGAAGATGACTTAGAGTTCTGTGAACATTGACATTTGTAAGATTGACATTTTTTTATTTTTTTTTAAATTATTTTATTTATGTACTAATCGTACATGTTGCTGTTTTTCTTACTTGACCATGTTATTATTGTATTGATCATTGTATTATTATTAGTGAGTTTAATTTGTATACGTCTGATACAATTTCTATGTATGTTTCATGTGACGTGTAAATAATTTGACTGAACAATTGAATGCTATTTTATTTTTATGTTTTTTTAACTATTTACTTTTTGACATGTAACTAGTTGTTATGAATAAATACTATGAACTATGTACTATCAACAAAAATAAAAATTCTCGAAAATTTTATCGATATCGATAAATTTTATTACATAATTTTCTTATAGTATTTTCCATGATATTCTGTTATCTATTCTTTGTATGAATATACATTGGATAACTTGCAGTTTTTCTGGCGATCCTACTACTAAGCAGAAATGGATTGTAGCAACAGGAAGATTAGACTGGATTCCAATGAAAACAAGTACCATATGTTCTAAGCATTTTTTGGAGAGTGAATTCTGTTCCACGCAACGTAAAATATACTTGAAGCCTTTTGTTCAAATAGAAATCGTATCTTTACATTCGATGGTACGTGCCATTACATCAATCAGTGACTGGTATTGCAAATTTACAAATTTAGATTCCAGTAATGATTTATAACTGTTTTTGACATTTTAGGAAACAAATGAAGCCACACCATCGACTTTAAATTATGCTCAGGTAAATTTATTTGAGTCTACTAAGAGGGTATAAATATGTTTTTGTTAAATAATCTCGTGAGGATGAAATCCATGTACATACATCATTGTTTTTATTTTTTAAATATTTTACTTGTTTTGACCCATTGCTGAGCAAAGTTCGCCCCCAATTTCTTCTATTAGAGCCAGTAATGTCCATTATATTAAAAATTTTAGGCTTAGAAAAAAAAAAAAAAAATTTTGTAACTTCAGTATATTTTGATCAAAGCTTAAAGTAGCTTCACCCTGTTCTTATTCTTCGAGTCCAAGAAAACGAAAACTAAAGGAAGTCATAACGACTAAAGAAGGTATCGTTAAGCGGCAAAGAAAACATATAAAGAAATACTAAAGTTTTAACGCTTATTTGCCCCCATTTATTTGGTACTTTTGCAAAAACTAAGGGCGAAAATCCTTGTAAATAATCCACCTGCTAAATTTCAACGCCGTAGGCCAAGTAGTTTTCTATATTTCGTGATCAGTCAGTCAGTGGTATTTTGCTTTTATATTATACAATTATTATTATTATAAACTTAAGCATTATTAATTATTTTTACATTATTAATTATACAATAATAATATTACAAGAAAAACAAAATACATACTTATATACATACACCTCAAAAACATTACCCTCCATCTTGGACAGTACGGTAATAAACATGTTATCGATAAAACTTAGACTGCACACAACAGTTTACCGCATCTCTAGCTTGTGTTACACACCACAGTATCAAAACCGCATGACGTATTTTTTTTTTCCTAGCTCCGAATGATAGGTATATTTAGCCTTGGTCAAGTAATATTATTTTTTCAATCTATATAAATTCACAAAATAATTTTAAAATAAAGTTTTTACTAAGATCTATCAACTTGGAAGATAACGAGTTTCTAAGACGCATAGTTTACAAATGACAGGGGGGCAGACCTTGTAAGCATCTTTGACGGCCCATATTTCGCAAGCGATACATCTGATAAAAAAAATGGTGTAGCAAACCTTAAGCTTGTGCAGGACCAACCGCTAAGATCTCGCAAGACACCTTTGTCTGTGTAATAAAAACCTTTTTAATGTAAATTTGACAGTGGCAGCAGAAGAGATTATTTTGTTTTCTAATAGGAGTTTTAGTGTCAATCTATGTGTGATAAAAGATAGATGCATTTTCCGCTATAGTAATTTTATTTCACCTCCATACCAGTAAATAGATGTGCCGTGAAGTTTCTTTTAAAAGACTCTCAATGATACCCCACAAGTGAAAAAAAAAATTATGCCCACTTTACATGCCACCCTATTAATATAAAATTATTATTTCTTTATTCTTCCAAAATTGTCACTTTAAAAAGACCTGTTTTACCCCTTTTCATGTATGGGAGCTACCCTTATTTTACAAAAAAAAGTTTAATTTTTTTAAACCTTGGGTCTATACATAGACTATCGTTGTGCGAAATTTCATGCATGTAAGTTTATAGCTTTGGAAGTTATAACTTCTGAAGCTGAAGCTGTAAAGAATTCAGACAGACCGACAGATAGACCTGACTTTACCAGTACCTTTTAGTACTACGGAAACCTAAAAACGGTTCCTACTTATAGTCAAAGTCAATCTCATGACCAAATCATAATCTGTTAAGGTGAATTTATCAGCTTTAGTAACTTTACTAGCTAAGTTTCCATGGATATTTGTAGCGAAAACGAAATTCACGTTTTCACCTTCTATCATTTACATAAACTAAACCGATCCTACAATGTTACCTTATTATTTCTTGTCGAATAATTACCGGATAATAATCTTCCGTTATTACACATTTACACTCGAAGATACACAGGTTTTCGTAAACAAAAAAATAAAACAAAATCATTTAAAAGGTTCTATTTAAATAAATTTTAACCCGCCAGCTTCTGTGCAGATTAATCTAGAATTATTTGTAATACTTTGAGGTATAATTCCTTGAACGTGTATTAAAGATGAATGAAATAAAAGTCTGTCTTTGAAATCAACGAAAACTGCACAGTAATTGGGCAGTTTTTGACTGGCAGTACTTAAATTCCGATTCACTCCTTCTATAAAATGACAATTCAAAAAGACGCATAGAGAACCCAACCGTATACAATAAAAATAAGGTGGCAATTTTGGCATCTCATATACATAAAAATAGTTGTTTTTATTTGTTGGTTACAAGCAGCAAGTAACCTGGATGAACCTTTCTTCCATTTTATTATTTTAATAATTAGGGACTTTAGGAAAGAACTTTATTTTCTAGGATATTTTGCCATTGTGTATCAAAATTTACGTTTCCTTGTAACTTTATATAGACCCACGGACCTTCTTCTGAGTTCAGACAGCATCAACAAAGTAATACACAACAAAGTTTCGCTTCAATTTTCAACAAAAAAATAAACTTCACTTCCACAGCCTATCCTGATGTCCTATTGTATACCAGGCATCCGCTCTACTTCTGGTGTTGTTACCCTAAGTTCTTGTTTTTCGTGCAAGGCAATCAAAATTGTAATGAAAACCCCGGATGCAGATACATGCAGATACTTTAAGCCCTATCCTTAATCACTGTGTCCCTTTATCTCCAGGTCAAATATCATCAATATCTTTGACCAGCAAACAAAGATTAGATTGGTAGTAACCAAGGTGTGTACTGTATACGCTGTGCAAAGTCTCTGTTAATTTCATAGAACAAAACAGACAAAAACAAACGTACAAAAAAAAAACATTGGAGGCAGTGCTTTCCGAAACATTTAATTCCCAAATACTTCCTTGCAGAAATAAGAATTAAATATTTTTGATTAACCATTTCAATACATTAAACTTTAGTAATTTTTATTTATCTAGGTAGAGTATGATTGGACGGCATCGTAAGCATAATTATTATTGAGTGACGGCGCTGACGGCAGTTACACCGATATATATCTGGTATCGTGACTACCATGGCCATAATAATAATTTATTTATGATCAAGAGGGGACAATAGCGCCGCGGCGGTACAAATCTGAACTAGGAAAAGGGTCGCCGTAGGTAGAGCTCCCGCATCGATTTGCCCCGCCCGATGGTGGACAACCAACTTCAGAGCGGTGCTTCATCGCTAACTCACTTCAACACATCTACGCTATGTATGAATCGAACTATCTATACGACTTTTTGTTTAGCCACCCCCATTAACAAAACTTGAGACCGTTTGGCGGCATTAAGGTCACTAGTCAATACTATAGAGCGTGTCGCACGAGGGACGTTAGTATTGTCTTCGTACGGCGTTATACACTCTTGAATTTTCGGTTCCTTAATGTCTGTGTCACAGTGGTTTGATGCGCGTCGTCCGATCACAATACGATTAGTGCGAACCCGAACATATCGTTGTGCATTTTTGCTGTAAATATCCGATCGCGGTAAATTTGAAATGAAATAAGTTCTACATGAACAATACAGAACATTCGTGTTGTTGTTTTATAACCCCAAGAAGATGCTATCGGTTACTGTTTATTGAAGTGTGTTTAGCTTACATGTCATACAGTGAACATTCTGAAGACGTTTTTATAGCAGCCTTAAGGAGCTCTACGCGTCTGTCGCTATTACACTCCAGTTGAACTAAGGCGGCACCACGTTTCGCCACAGCAAACTACGTTACTCGAACCATTTGCCGACGAGAGGTTCACCGTTGAATGTCCGCGGACAGAGCGTAAAAGCGGCGTCATTAAGTCGCATCGAGGCTTCATCGGCATCTCCAAGATTGGGAGCGAGCGCGGAGTGCGGCCGTGGCAGCGGGAGCGGCGTCGGTACAGCCGTCAGCAGCGGCGGAGGCGGTGGCGCCCGCCCCGGCTACGGCTATGAAGCGCTCTCGGCGGCCAGCGACGGCAGCGACGGAGAGCCCGACGACGCTCCAGAGTACGCCGCCTTCGAAATGGAGACGTCAGCCGGCGGCGAGTCGGCCGAGGGGCCTTCCTCCCGAGCGTCTACTAAAGTGAACTTCCCGCCGGACGTGGAGCTGGAGCGACGGCCTACGGCCAGTGCGGTCGCCACCGCCTCTTACCACAAGGGCCGAGGCCGCTCCATGAGCGCCTGGAGCGATATCAGCCGGTCCAGTATACGCTTCGAGGAAAGGTCAGTTTTACCAATTTCTCTAATAACTAATAATAATTTCTCTAATAATTTACGCCTACATTCAATGCAAGTTTTTTTTTTTTTACATTTTGCAAGTAATTATTTTAAAAATGAGACTTAGTAGTGTACAGGTGTAAGGATCCGGCGGCTAGTAAATGCTTGGGTTGCTTCTATTGTAGGTAATTATCATGCGACAAAGTAATGAAATATATAAAGTGCAATATAAGTGTAACATATTTTTAGAGGCTCCATTCATGACATAGATAGGACGAAGGCAGTAGAAAAATGTTTGGGTATAGTAAAGGGGTTCTACGACCACTCACCATACATTACAAATGGAATCAGCTAACCATTCGCATCATGGAGTACATTTGACGCATTCTACAGCATTCGGCCAAATCTTGGCATGCGCATTAGGAGCCGCGACTCAAGCACGGTTTGAGCCAAAAGGGCTTTAGTCTTTTCCAAACGAATAACTACCTAATAGCAGGGATTTAGTCAATCTTTTAAATCAATCGGATTATCAGATATAAAATATTTAATTAAGTCTTAAAACAGAAATAGCTCTGTGATTTCATAAAAGGTCCAACATGTTTCCTGATTGCATTACTTTAGGGTTTTCTTTTAAATATACTTAACTGCTTGCTTACTAGTCGAGTAGGTAGAGTAGTGAGACCTCTTCTTTAGCTCGCCGCAATGCCTTCAAAACCAATTATTCATGCAATTTTAAACTTTGTTTTAACGATTTTAACCTTCATTATATCTAGCTATAAATAATATACATACCTAAACATGATTTAAAAAAATACAACCATGTAAACAATTTTATGACCTTTTTGTTATTAAATGAACTAAAAATATTACCGACGCTTTTCTTTAAAGTCTTACTAATGTTGATATTTTTTCAGCTTAAATCTTCGCCTATTTTTGTGATTGCGAAGCGATGTACGAGTACGATGAGCTGATTTATCTTCTAAGCACACACCTGAATAAAACGTATGATTCTTGCCAGCCCTTGTAAAAGCTACTAGAAAAATCACGTAAAGCCATAATTGTACTACTACTAGAATAATCTATTCCACTTGCGATTCTACATTGAAACTTACATCACGTATCTGTCGTCATAATATTTCTTCAGCGTCACTAACCATGGAAAAAAAAATACAAGTAAACTACTTGCGTTACCATAAAGCCTTTTACATGCCTTTTTACATGAAAATCGTATTGTTACGGCACGATCGATAATTACCTTACTACCTTACTTACATAATACTGTGTTTTTATCATTTTATTTTATCAATCATGTCCAGGTGTAAAAAAAATAAAAAAATTGTAAAGGAAATAATTAAGTCTGGTTATCTTTACACTATAGAAAAATTATATGAGAAGAATGACAATCTCATACAAAAAAGTGTATCGCTAAATAAAAAACCAAATACTAATGGAGCTTAAAGTATTTAGTCAGCTATCAAACCGCTTTAAAAGCCGATTAACATATGGGTAATATAAAAACAAGGCATCGGTTTAGTTGATATTAGATTAAGTTTTCAACGTCATCTCTTCAGAACCAGAACTCCAGAACTTAGAGTGTTTTGCAAATAAAATATAAAATTAATAATTTTACAAATAATATTACTAGTATTCATAGCAGGTAGTGTTTTTTCACCGTACTATTGAATGAGTTAGTTTCGGTTTCTATTTCAAGTCAAGCAGAAATTGTGACGATCATGATGTAATACGAAGCACTAGCATGTATGACATGCTACGTCATTTTCAGTTACTACAATCGGGTTACGCATTTTTCTATGGCCATTGGCACTCTTCTTCACAATATGATAAATATATCTATGCTTTATACATTTCTAGCGTAAAAAGAAGACAACGATATAGCATTATTTGAATTCGTTAGTTGGTCAGAAGGTATTGACAACGGACACCGATTCTACTGCTTACGACTTTGTCCCCCCTACAGATACCGATTCTTTTACGACGGCCCTGGTTTGCATAAGGGATTACAGATACCGATCTCAACAGCGCTGAAGCGTGGAGGGTGGGGTTTAAGGGGCACATTGACACGGGCGGCAGACTACAAGTGGATGGCGCGGCAGCGAGGTGGGAGCTGATGAAATCTGCCTCTCACCTTTTTTCCAGAGCTGCTCCATTAAAAGACGTATCAAGTGGCACATACCAATTGAAATAAGTGCTCTCTTACTACGGTGACCATAACTAGGGAGTGTACAGGGAGAGACAACCGAACAACTTGCTCGAAGATTTCGCTATGGCTGAAAATATTAGATTACTGCTAGCCGACACATAAGTCACAAAATATATTACGTGTAAATAACGATATCCAGGGTAGGGAGATAGTTCTTACTGCTGCAATTGCATTGTAGGCTGAAGAACTGTCAGTTCTATTCTCACACTACGACCTTTATTTGGTAGTTGAACTGGGCAAGAAAGCAACGATACGTACGATACGGAATAAAATCCCAAGTAACATAATAAACGCGAAGGTGTGTTCCTTGGGTTGTTTGCCTTCTTTTTTCACGCAGCAACAGAGCTACCGGATTGACGTAATCTTTACAGGGGTATGCTGTTATTCAATACGAGAGTGACTTAGTTCGTGAGCTATCAACGCACGGTAAAAGTTGATTTAAGATTTTATTTATTTTGTATAGGTTTACATTGGCCGCAATTCCACCGTAGTCACTAAACGAAATTAAGCTATCGCTGTCTTTTACTAAATAGAAACACAAGATAGAGATAGCATGAATTATAGTGCTGTCAAGTTAGTCAGATCTTAATTCTCCATACAAACTTAGACGAGACCGTGGCGAGTACCGATTTAAAACAAGTTTTAAGTGTTGCAGCGTACGTTTTTCTTCACGGCATTAATCGGTAAACTGGTGACAGAACTAAAATGCATGCTATCTATTTCTTGTTTTTCTATTAGTAAACGACAGCAATAGCACTAAGTTTGATTTAGCGAGTTTAAGTGGAAACGACGCCATTAATTTGTTATTTCATTAAAATTTAATTTTTGTTTTATTTTAGTATTTCAGAAACATCTGCGTTATGGACACGTCTAACTAATTAATATGCGTTTATTCTGACTGGTATAATATAATATATTATTATATATAATATAATCACTATATTCTGTTTATAAATCATGAAATCTTTTTTTTCTGATAGTGTCTGTTTGCGCAGAATCACCCATACTCAGTGGAACTGAGAACTTTGATGATATATATTTCAAAAACATCGGTAAGAGCGTAAAAGTATACCTGTATAAAATACCCCGAAAATTTGCAAAACTATTATAACAATACGAAGAAATGAAAAATCTTAAATTCAAATTAAGCATACATCTTAAATGACATCATACGATAAGTAATTAGTAAATCAAAATAAATCAAAATTGCGACGCGCCTATAATCAACAAAAGTTATCCCTTACTAAATAAAATAAATCGACACACCAAACTTTAACCTAAAGCAAAGCCCTTTTATATATCAGTAAACTCCTTTTACGCTTGCAGACAATCGAACCATTTATACTTACGATAAATCGTAACAATCATATTGGACCCTCAGAATGGCCTTGTTCTCTGAAATTATCTATATTGCCGGCCTAGGACGAAGCTTCTAATCTCAAGGGCAACGGAGAAAAACGTTTTCCCAAATTAAGTACACAACTAAGCGAACGTAAGCGAGAACGTAGAACTGAACGTTGAGGATAATTGTGTGAATAAAGCATAGAAAGAACTAAAAATGTTACAATGACATGATGTTATCAAATCTTGGAAAACATATCCATCAATCAGGAAAACCGTTCGACAGATTTGCATCAAATAGGTATAAATAAGAACCGTACCGATTACACTAGCTTTCACCTAAAATATACGCTTTAAAAGTAGTCCATCCGTGTGGAAATAAACTCCGGAACAACATTTCAAATATTCCGGAGTGATCTTTTTTGACAACTTATGAATTTAAACTGCTGCGAGTTTTACGAAATTCGTTTCGAGTGATTTTTTTAAATTAGTGAAATAATGTGGACAAGGGCGGAAAACTTAGAGAAAGTGTAAGTTAGTGGCTTTAATAGGGTCAGAAAATGTACATGTGACATTTTCTTAGCTAAGTAGGTATATTTCCACTACATCCTATCAGGTAAGTAAAATTTTCAATAGTACTTGTTTAAATATTTTAGAACAATGACGGTTTAAAACAGAGGAAGACGAGTGACTTTCTAAATATTAATTCGAAAAACATGGGCTCCGTAATGAATTTAAATATCCTTCAAATAAAAATTGTTAAATATTTTAATTGATAAATGTTATTATAATGTTTATTGGCTTTTTGAAAGATAAGATAAATCTAATAAAGAATTGTTAATGTATTATTACCTACCATGACAATAAATATATTTGTACACCTTTCAAGAAAGGGCGTTTTGGTCATGTTATATGGCATCAATATTTTAAGACAATGTTCTCATAAAAAAATATTTTGATTTTTGATCCGATTTGACTCGGGAAAGCGGGAACTCGGGCTTGGTGCATTCTACAATCGTGGGAACGTGACAACGCGATTGTGAAGCGATTTCGTAGCACGATTGTATTGTGATTGCTGTGCGCTGGTATTTTCGCGTGTTGCTACCCAACTAAAATAATAAATAAATATCTGGGACATTAAATGAGCTTATATCTCGCACTATTTGGTTGAAATGACGTTCAAAATGTGACAGAAATGGATAAAAATAAAAGAGAACAAATTGTTCACGTGAAGGGAGCAATCTCGTAATGCTTACTCATTCTGTGAGCTGTGTTCTCGTAGTAGGTATTTGGTTGAATTGAAAATAAAATATGGCAAAAGGATATAAATGAAATAAGAGGAAACTAATTGTAATTACTCATACAAAATTGCTAATAAACACATGTAAGTTGCACGCTGCATGATCTTTACAAACAATAATGGGCCGACCGCACTTATCTAAAATCGAACCACAGACAAGAAAGGGAGAAGAATTATTAATAAACACAATAATTAATCATAATTATATATTTTTATAATGCCAGTATGCTTGGTACGAAGCCAGCTGGTAGTAGTCTTGAACATTCGGACCTTCAATGGTCTCTGGGTAATCCAACAGTTCGTTCTATGTTCTAGGGGCAATAGTTTAGGTATTCTCAGTTTGTATGTATTTTGTTTAGTTAATAAAGTTTGACCGAAATAAAAAAAAAAACAAAGAAAAATTGTAATAATTAATTATTAATCAGTTGTTCGTTTCTTTGCAAGTGTAAAAAACCTGCTCATTTTGAAACTTATGCTGTGTTCAAAACATCATCGACCGTAACGTCAAGTCAGTACAAACTTCAGTGCGGCGTTCATGTTACAGATATTAAGCTCCCAAAATCTGTGGGCTTATCCCGTAACTCTGAAAGCGATAGCGAGTGCTTCGTGAGTGGGACCGCGCATAGTGCGACTAAGTTGGTACGAGCGAGATGGCACTCTCTCGCAATCAGAATCACAACGTTTCAAAGTTAGAGGATTAGCCCGCTGATTTAGACAGTTTTTAATTTAAGTTTCGCTTCAAAGAAATTTCGGGAAATTATCGGGTGATTTTTGTTATGCTTCAGGGATGGTATTTTTTTCCGGGATAAAAAGTAGCCTATGTGTTAATCCAGAGTATTAGCAACCTCCATAGCAAATTTCAATCAAATCCGTTCAGCCGTCACAGAGTTGAACGGGAACAAACACACTTACATACTTACACACAAACTTTTGCATTTATAATAATAATAAAGAAGACGAACAACTATCGGAAATATATCCTGAAGGACGATACGGTCGACATTTGTCGGGCATGCCACCGTCCCGGAGAGTCACTCAGGCATATAATTTCCGGTTGTTCGCATCTTGCTAACGGCGAGTACTTACACAGGCACAACCAGGTGGCCAGGATCATCCATCAGCAACTTGCCCTTCGATACGGCCTTGTCGAATCTGAGGTGCCGTACTATAAGTACGCACCAGCGCCAGTGCCCGAGAATGGTCGTGCTTTGCTCTATTGGGACCGCTCTATTATCACGGACAGGGCCCCTATTCGGAGAAATGACATTTTATCTCGGTCACTGTCTCTCTAATTTAGAATTTAATGGGAGTGAGAGTGACCGAGATAAAATGTCATATCTCCGAATAGGGTCCCTGGACTATTGTCGCGAATAAGCCTGATATCGTGGTAGTCGATTGGTCCCAACGCCGGGCAGTGCTCATCGACATCATCATCCCGCATGACGAAAACCTCGTGAAAGCCGAGAAGGACAAACTCAGCAAGTTTTAGTTTTATAAGTGAATTTATTTATTGACCGAGCGAGGCGAAGCTCTCAGTGTTTACTGGGACAAATCGGCATTTGTATGTATATTTGTATGTTTGTGTGTATATTTGTCCGACGATAACATGCGAACCGTTGTTCCGATCTTCATAAATTGAAATTTGTAGGCAAGTAGTTCATTTCATTAAAAAAATTAAGTTCGAATATGAGCTGAATCGGTCCAGGGGTTGTGAAGATATAGGTATCGCAAGGTCTCAGTTCGCCGCAAACTACTAGTTTAACAGTGTGAAAATGAGCGAGCGAGTCACCGTGTAATGTTATACACACCGCACTTTGTACACGTCACATAAAATATGAATAACAAAATTCCGCCTAATTATTAGCAGCGCCACTCTAATCTGTATGACGTAACGTATGCTTTTGTGAATAATATTGTGATAAGATACCGTGGGACCACCATACATACAGCCGAATACTGAAACGTCACTCAGGCGACCCACTCAGTTGTACGCTACTTCTTTCTAAAAGACCAGTATAAATTTAACTGGAATTCTCAAACGCTACTCAAGAATTATAAGACCTTGATCAGCGGAACAACCCTCAGAATTTCTATGAATGGCAACATTTACTTTAAAAGTTCGTTTTCAATCACAATTTTTATTCTTCGATGTAGCAATTTCGTCCTAAACACACCTACAGAAACGTTTTTTACATGAACATAAAATAATACATCGATTGGATATATACATTGTTTTAAAATTTTATTTCTGTTGTTTTGCCTATGATCATCACTTACGATTGAATTTTATAATTTGAAAATTCATAACTGTGTTGGCAATTTATAGTTTGCCTAATTTTCAGCGTGATAAAAACGGAACGTTAGATTTGATTAAAAAATCTGTGATAGAGGCTGTCAAGTCACGTCACATCATTGTCATTAATTACTGAATACGATTACGAATACGATAGTTCTTGAAATTGAAAGAGACCAAACAAAATAAATCAAACATAATATAAGATGGAGAATTAAATTACGGGCGTAATTACACATCCTTGGAAAAGGAAAAACTAATAGATATTGTGAAGGGGAAATGGAAATGGAACTAAGAATAAAAAATTAAAAAATCAGTGCTACAAAGCACATAGTCAGCTTGAATACATCTAGTGCCGAACAAAGGCCTACCCCTTAGACCACCACACGGACCTACAACTTTCACATTGTCGTCGGTCCACCTTGTGGAAGGCCTGCCTGCGCTGCGTCTTTCAGTTCGTGGTCGCCACTCAAGACCCTTTTTTCCTCATCGGTTATCGGTTCTATGAGCGATGTGGCCTGCCCATTGCCACTTCAGCTTGGAAACCTTGGGAGCTATGTCGGTGCCTTTGGTTTGCTTTGGCAAACATCCTCGTTCCGGGTTTTATCGAGCAAAGGGACTCCGAGCATAGCTCTCTCCATTGCCCGCTGTGCGACTCTGCGTTTCTCCAAGAGGCCAGCTGTTACGGACAACGCACAACGAATAAAGCGCATAGTCTAGCTCAATAGTATTTATTTTTTACATAATTTTAGATTGGTTTGGTACATTAAATTAAAGTAAAATTTAATCTGTAAAATATGTATTTATTATTGTAGTCTTTACAGTCAAATTTTCATTTCCTACATGTGATACAAATTCCTGGACACATCCTGTTGCGCAGCACTGTACATGCCACAATAATTGTAGGGATATTTTTAACTTTTACTTGGATCTGCATGCAAAGAAATATTTTCTTCAATTTAATTTCAATTTATAATCATTGTACTTTTTGAAGGCGTTTAGTTTTGGTTCATTTCCTCGAGTATTGCAAGCCAATTCTTAATCAGAAAGCGAAGATAACAATGAAAGAGACATTTTTTCTTCTACCACAAACCACAATCCAACTTGAGACTGGTCACAGGCACTCTCAGATTTAACGGCCAATCAAAGCATTTAAGCGTCACTTTGATAGCTATCAAACACTAATTAGCGTTTGTGAATACCGATTTATCGCTTAAGTGGCGCTCATATCACAGGCGTGTCAAATTTTAAGTGATGATTTAATTAGCGTTTCTGTCGCCCGTAACCAATAATAACGCCTGCGAAAAGTACAACGCAGAAGAATTTAAATGAGATTCTGCCTGGACAAAGGAACTGTGCTATATTTATGTTCCATAATTGGAGAGAACCTGAAGCACCTCACAAGGCGAAAGCGGGCAATCCAGCCCGTTGATCAATTGTCAACAATTGATCAGCTGGCTGGATTGTCCGATTGAAAAAACGCAGTGTGTGTTCAAACACTGCGTTTTTTCCCACAGGCAGTTTCCAAAAGGTAATCGGAGACATATCTCACGTTGAGCAACCAACTGTCCACCGTATTGTTCATCGAGTAGCAGCAGAGCTGGCGAAATTAAAATACATATAAATAAAAATGCCCACCGCAAGCGAGCAACGACAAATTGCAAATGAATTTTATGCGATCGCAGGGTTTCCTCGTGTGATTGGTGCTGTGGACTACACACACATAAAAATCAAATCACCTGGTGTGACTCCATACTTTCGTCGGTATGATGTTTGATGATAACCTATGTATTATTATATTCTTCTTTATTTCCAAATAGGTTAAAAAAACTCTTATGGGATAGTCATCACTAGATATAACTAGGTTAAATAAACAAAACGTCACAAGAGCACAACAAGAATTATCAGCACTACAAACATTTGTAGGCTTAAAATAAATGTCAATAGTAATAATAATAATACCGTAAACCTTTAAACCTAATTCTACCTACTGATATTTTCTTGTTTATCTAAAGATTGCAGTTCTCTGGTGTAATGCAAGCAGAAGCATTCCGGAATAGAAAAAGCTTCTTCTCCCTGAATGTCCAAATGGCATGTGACACTAGACTGATGGTAAGCAGCATGATAGCAAGATGGCCGGGCTCGGTGCATGACAGCACCATTTTTAATGACTCTCCATTATGCGCACAGCTAGAACGTCGACTATGGAAATATGGTTTTATTGGGTGACAGTGGTTATCCTTGCCGTAACTATTTGTTAACACCCCTTTCAAACCCATCTATTCCAACTGAAGATGCATACAATCGGGTTCAGATTAGAACAAGAAAACCTGTAGAGAGGCACTTCGGTGTATTGAAAAGAAGAATTCATTGCCTGCAGATTGGTCTCCAATTAAAAGTAAAAAAATTACCTACAATTATAGTGGCATGTACAGTGCTGCACAACATAGCTTTATCCAGGCAAGATTTCGTGGAAGAGGATGATTTGGAAAGCATTGAAATGAATGCAGTGCAGGAATTTATATCACATTTAGGAAATGAAAATTTTGCTGCTGGGACTTCAATAATAAATGCATATTTTACAGATTAAAATTTGTTTTTATTTAATTTAGCAATGCAAACTAAAATTATGTAAAAAATAACAAAACTAAACGCTTTGTTTTTTTTTTATTCGTAGTAGTTCCATTTCCAATTTATGTCGTTGAATTAAGAAATTTCTTTCCAGTTTCGCAGTATGTAATTTAACTTTAAAATATTGCTCCTTAATAGTACTTTTAGAGAGCTTCCCATTTCTGACCAGTCTTCTTCCCTTACCTGATATAATATAATAAAAACATTTTAACCAAGTATTTATTATAAGCCTATTTATGTTCCCACTATCGGGAAACTGAATATTGAGGGGGAAAAGTGGCAGCGTAAGACCATTGCAGTACATACCTATTGGTTTGAGCGTTTCCATAGGATTCGAGGTTATTGCCTCAACAGCTGGTATACTGGAACAAAATCTAAAACAGAGAAACGCAGACTTATTAGGACTTATTAAGGGTCAGTCGAGCAAAGTACGAGCTAAAAATGCTCATAGTGTCAGTATTTAAAAAAGAAGTAATTTTTTCATAGATTGCTGGCCCCTATTGTTAAAATATTACAGTATTTTAATACAAACGCCTAGAAGTTAGTTAGTTAGTTCACTGGCGGGCCACTCGTGTGTCGCATGTGGCCTGTGGGCCGCGGTCTGTGAATTACTCAATTAGTTCCACTGCTATTTCTTAAACATCCTCTAAAACAGAATAGTTATTTTTGGTGGTTTTCGTTTAATTCGAAAACAGCTTTAAACTTTTTTTTAGAAAAGATGTCACAAAAGAGTTTCGGAGGAGAGTTTAAGAGGATGATAGAAGGGGTAAGTGAAAGGGACTTTGAAGGGGGACGGGGCTGGATAGCATATACATAAGTAATTGAAATGTATCGTGTTCCAAGCAATTCCCAATCACAGTTGTCTGATTGACATCTGTCAACGTAACGTATGTTGACATCATTATGATCCTTGGGAGAGACCTCCTTTACTCGTGAACGGATGATGATGATAATGCAATGACATTGATGCCTCTTATTGGAATATGTTACTTTGATACCTATCCAAATAATAGTGAGAGCGGTTAATTGGAGGCAGTAAAGCGGACAAATGAAAGAGGGGTTATAAAGAGGGTAATTATACTGAGACGTATAAACAGACGAAAAAACATAATCTTATAAGAGTTCTTTTACTTATCTATGTTAACTGCGTAAAAAAGTTGGGTAAACAACATAAAATCATAAAAAAAATTGTTGTAGTAAAAATCAGTATTTCAAAGTTACATTATGTCAGTATCAAAGGTCGAGCCGTATTCATTATGCTATCCGTACTATAGAAGCGCGCCGCGCCGCCTAAATGCGGTTCCAGGTGTCATCGAATCCAAGAGTCTTCCTGATTCACGATCTGTCGGATGTTTTACTATGAAAAGTGACGTGGTTTTGATACATTTTGTTTTAATAAAACGCGAATATTCACGTTAAATTGAGTAAGTCATTCCGACTATAGTTTCGATCACATTAACCCCCGAATACTGAAACGTTTGTTAACTTTGACAACAGATTAATTCTAATACTGCCTTTGTCTGGCACTAAGCAAATGACAAAGGCAGGAATAGACTTAATCTGTCGTCAAAGTTAACAAACGTTTCAGTATTCGGGGGTAAGTGACCTTATCAAGGAATGGTAAAAGCATGACGCACGCGCTCGCCTTGCCTGGCAAGAAGAGGTCGTGCGAGCATCACACTGTCACGCTGTGGTTTCAATTTTGATCATTTCAATGATGACAATTTTAATGACACATTGTATCATTAACATTACTCCTAGTCAATCAGTGTAGATCGCGGAATATTAAAAATGTAAGCACATACACAGGTATAACAATTAGTGAATTATTAAATTATATTGTAAAATGTTAAAATTACTTTATTAAGTTACTAACTTCAATACGAAAATAATAAGTAGATTTACGAATTTGAAACCAGTTCAAGAATTTGAAATTTTAATGAGGATCGGCGTCCCTCCTCCGGCTCATCCTCTCGTAATAGCGTTCTGTCATTATTAAACACTAGCAGTTTAGAGCGACTTCGTTCGCGTGGACCTACAAAAAAAAGTAGCCTATCGTCTCCGACCATTACGCATGAAAAAATTCTATACCTATGCAAAAATTCAGGTCGATCGTTTCAGCCGTTTAGCCGCGATAACGTGACAAGCACCCTGACAGAGAGACAGAGTTAGTTTCGCATTTATAACATTAGTAAGGTTCTTCCTACGATACTGCTACACTAGTATTTTTATATATTATATCTACCGATTTTCTTCCAAAATAAACAATCTGTTTCCGGAAAAAGATAAATTATTATGATTATTGCAGATTCGGTAATGTATCATCAGCATCAGACAGATCCTTTGAAGAATAGAATAGCTGCCTCTTGAGCAAAGTATACTAGAGTATAAACGTTTTAGGACTACAAGTGGAAGGGTCGAGAACACGAGTAGGTATATTTGCGAACAAGAGATTTGGTGTAGGTGCGGGGTGAGGTGCACGGCGGGCGGCGGCATGGGGCGGGGAGGGCGAAGGGTAGTATCTCGGCGCAACGACGCTCAAATCACATTTAGTTCTCCAGCCGGTATCAAACGCACGACGGGCGTGCCGGACGCGTCGCGCGTCGCCGCACTCGCGCCGTCTCGACGCAATGCATGTCAACAAACCGCGCTAATTTTGCAAAATAGCTATACGGTTCGAGTGATACGAAGTGCTCAAACTATATCGAAACTTCACTTTGTCGAATTATTTTTTAATTTGCCTATTCTATAGATATACCTTTATCTAACAAAACTACCTTTCCTTCATCAAAAGTTGTACCAGTATCTAAATCTATCTTTACAAACTTTTTTCCTAATTAGAAAAGCTGATATGGAATTAGGAGATGATATATATTTCATTCAAGGACTCAGCGGGTTCGTATTTTTTTATATGATGTAAATATTTGGAACTTTCTTAACTTCACAAAAATATCAAATTGCATTATTATATATTCACGTCGATTCTTTTGTATCATTCTCTAAACTTAACTAACCTGACAGCACTAAAATTATCTCTCTTCATTTAAACATATCTGAAAAGGATGACACCATTTTTAGAGCTGTCATTTAGATTTAGTATAGGAACGTGGTACAAAAGAAATTCATCATTGATTAAATAAAAAATGTTTTCCCTAAAGATCGCAACATCCTGCATCCATGTCAAAGTCACTTAGCGTGCATGACCGGTTGCAACTAATGAAGCCAAATAGAACTTTTTTTTTACACGACTTATATATACATATAAAACTCCTGATATACACTATTGCGAGCAACCCAGCACTTGAGACACCGGCACTTGTCTGCCTTCCCTTTCACGTGCTTTCCTCATCCGCGTTTTGTAAATATTTTTTTCGTTAATTACTTACACTATCCGATTCGGAATATAAGAGAAACAAAGTAAAATAGAGTTGAGAAAGAGTTTCAAGATAATTTTAGTATAAATTATCCCGTCTTATTCTCAATCATTTACTCATTAGTAGTTTGACTGATTGTGCTAATTACAATACAACACTACATTATTGTAAATACCCGTGACTAAATTCAAGAAATATAATATTTTTTTAAACTGTTCCAATCAAACAAAATTACAATGTAATATTAAGTAAGTACAAACATTTTGCGAACCAGGTCACAATCAAAATAATCCAAAAAATGTTTTTTTAACCTATTTTTGCAGTTTTAAGTATGAAGATCTTTTTGTAAAGTCATCCAGCTTTGATTGCTACATTGAGAAATATAGGCTTCTGATTTCAAAACGTATCTCGGAGATTTTGGACAATTGATCACACCGATCCGAAATAACTATAAGAATGATATTCAGTGGGTAAATAAATTTAAACAATAAATTAATAACAATAAATAATAATTTTAATAAAAAACTAAGTTATATTATACATATATATATCCTACAGTTGGTTAACTTCTTACGATTTTCTTACGATTGTAATGAGTCTACCATATCGTGCCACAAACTGTTAACTTAAAAAATGTTTTAAAAGTGCGAACGAGATTGCGGAATCAGACGAGCCTGTTTTTAATAAACCCTCAAAATGATCTGATGCATATTTTTCAAATGTCCTCACAATAATTTGATAACATAAAAAACACCTCAAATGTGCAACCGAGATACGAGTATGTATTTGCCCCTGTATATTACGAGTTGTTAACGGGGTAATTTTTAAGTTTTGGGTTCACAAAACCTAAAAAAATATTACATCGTCAACTTTTTTATTCAAAGTAATTTATTTTATATTAGATATATTAGATATTATATATTAGATTTATATTAGAAATTCGTTTAAATATCAAGCAAATTATTAAATAATAAACAATTTTTTACCACAACCACAAGTTACATTTAATGACAGTCAAATATAATAATGATCTAATCTGAGACAAAATTGAAGTAAAAATTGAGAAAGCCGGTGGGGCGGTGGTGCCGCGAAACCTTGGTAGAGATGGCGACCTAATTTTTTTATGGAGCAAACTACTTAACCGTCTCAAAATTCTGTTTAAGGTAAGGGCTGTTCTTTTATACGTAAAACGATTTTGGGGGAGAATTATCTACATAGGCATATAAAAAGAAATCGCCGTTCGTTAGTCTCGCTAAAACTAAAAAACGGATGGTCGGATTTCGATGAGTTCTTTTAATAATCTTTTAGTAATTGTCTGTAATTGTCAGGACAAGGTTTGTATAAAGATTTTAGCGAGGCTGAAGGCTGAGATACATAGCGTACGTAGTCGTAGGCATCAGCTAGTATTTTATAATATTCGTAATAAAAGCACCTAAATTTTTGATATTTTTTGAAGTCCGAATTACTCATGTCAAAACAACACTAGGGTGATTCAAACCGTGGTTCGAATGGACCGATTACTAGAAAAACTGTAGACGATTCATACCGCGATGTGAAAGAGCCAATTAATTTAGAGCATTTGGGCGATTCGCACCGGGGTCTTAGCTACATGCGGTATGAGCTGCTGCAGTATCCAAATTGTCATTTGCTATTTCTGACAGGGAGGGGGTCAAAAGTGGCCATAATTATCGTCTTACTTACAAAAAAATCAACCCCTTTCCACTTCAGTGTGGTTTAATTGTTTTATAATTTCGCAAACTTCGACGCACATACCATAAACTACAAAAACATCAATTAAAAGACTGTAGAAAACTTTTTGCCGCCCGTTACTCAGGTTCTTTTGTGAGAGCGTTGATCGGCCCAAATTATTAGGTCATTTTATCACTAAGATTTCCTAAATTTGAACGGTATTATTACGGTATTACGGTTTTATTTTCGGTAACGGCAATACACTCATTGCTCGGCGTACTAGCAGCGTTTTAGGGTTAGGCCATAGTTTGTCGCTAATAACGTATTCGGTTGAATTGTATAATATTTTAATTTTTGAATAGAAATGTCATTTTTTTTTTGTGTCACCCGAGTTGGTTAGGTAAATAATCACACAGATCTCACAAGAACATTTTGCAGGGATAAAAAGTATGACGTATACCGGTCATTTTACTAAATTACAGTACACATTTTTATAAAATATATGGTCTTTCTTAAAGGTCTTTTTTTTGTTTCCCTTAAAACATAGTTATTTTTCACAGTCTTTTTCATCGATAGTATTGGAATCTTTAAATGTTCAGTAATATAGAGATTGTAAACTGTTCAAGAGTAGGCTAGTTAGTTTTAGGATGTTTGGGTGGGGAGGGTGTAGTTTGAGATAGTTGCTTAATAGACATGAATTGAGAATCTCACTTTGTTCCGAGTTATAGTGCTTTATTCTACAATTACGAGAAAAATAAAAGAGAAAAGCAACTAAGTCGATTACGCGCAATTATCATTTGTTAATTCTTTTTTAAATTATTCTTCAGAAAATAGCAAGTGGTCAGTAAGTAAGTGGCTGTATTATTATTAAGTTTATTTATGCTACCACTTTAGTGTTAATTTTATAATATAGCTGTTTGCTGTTCCTTAATAAATAAATAAATAAAGTAAGTATGACATTGCAGACTAAATAAATAACTTTTGTACTTTGTGTATTTTGGCATTCTGATTAATTCAATATTACAAAAAATGAACAAGCACGTTAACAATGCATTTTTTAAAACACTTTTTCTGCCCACTTATTTCTGCGATAATATATTGACGTACATTCTCCCTCATAAAAAAAACGTCATAATCGTACTTCCCGCAAATCTGTAATATTATTATATAAAAATATTATTTTTTACTCGACTGCCCAAGAAAGAAAAAATGTTAAGAAAGAAAAATGAAAAATGTTAGATTAGAGTTAAATTAGAACGTAGAATTAAAAAAAACTAAGCCAATTAAAATCCCTCAAATTGTATACAAGACAGACAAGACTAGACAGAAAAAAGCAGACCAATAGTTATTTGCTATGCAAGGCTGCAAAGTTGTTTTTTACCGCGAGTACTTGTATTGCAAGAACAATCCTGAGCGTAGCGAGGGTTTCAAAGTTACGAGACACAGAATAACTTTGATGCCGAGCGAAACAAGGAAAATGCTAGGATGATGGAAAGTGAATTGAATAAATGATAATAATAACTTTATTTTCAGACAACAAATATCCATAGACACGTTTTTCTGTACATTTCAATAAAATTAAAATTACCTAATTACTATAAATATTTCTCACAAATTGTAAATTGTAACATATTGCTAACAGTTTATTTAAGGAGAATCTGTGTAATGTACTTAATTAATCAAACAAAATGCAAAACAAAAATATAAAAAAAATATCTAACTTGAAACAGTACCTATTTTTACTCGGTATTATAGATTTTATCCAGTGCTTTAGAATCGGGCAGCCGAACTTGTCGCTGATGAGTTATTAAAAGTTTATTTTTCATGCTGTATCGTCGTGTTGGCTAGTGCGATTATTATAAAAATGACGTTGGCGCACTGAAAATAAATAAGCGTTAAAAAAACAAAAAAATAAAATCTGAAATAAGTGTTAATGCATTTTCAGTACTATTTTCAGACTGGCGGTATAGAAAATTATTGAATAGAAATTACATAAATATATTTAGAAGATACGAATTAAAAAAAATATTTCCACGCTAGCGGATAAAATGCACTTTGCACTCAGATTTCGAATGATAAACAAAATCTTTCCGAGCTTGTGAGGTGAACATTAATTTATCACACAGCAAACGAAACAAACCAACACGAAACAAAGTAATCAAATTGTGCCCCATTCCCACCTCATTACAAACTTAGTAAATAAAACAAATTGAAAAGAGACAAAATACAGTGTTTTAATTGGTGAGCTAGCGGTATTACAAGGGTGTTCTTCCATCCAATTTTATGGGACATCTCTCATAATCATCATCTCTCAGAGACAATTTTTACTGAGTAGTAAAATATGAAGAGCTCTACCGCGCGTTTGGCGTGATTCATAATTATAATACCTCTTCAAGTAATTATTATAGTGTAACAACTAAAAATATAAATAATAGGGTCTCTTAAAGAAATTGAAGAAAAGGACAAATCAGCTACTTTTTGCAAAACTTCAACTAATTAGAAACAAGATATCCGCTTTTCAAATTATTATACATTTCCCATAAAATATCCGTGTCCCAAAATGTCCGTTTTCTACTTACGCTTTACCTAAATTGTGCTGTTTTTGGAAGTTAATTTCAAGTCGTCCTGCCAACGCTTTCTAGGCCTTATGGATGGCCTATGCCTATCTTCAGCTTCAGGCAGCCAATGCGTGTCGAATCAATGGCAAAGGACATCAAAGATTAAATATACCTGCATTTTTTTTTCTCAATATTTTATTAGTAACCTTTTTTTTTTTAAATTCACAACAACATTTAAAAAAAAAAAAACAGAAGTTTCTATAAATATGCGCTGGTTCATCCATTGGAGGACGATTGCTATTAGATACAATTAGAATAATAATAAATAATAATTAAATAAATAACAAACATCTCAAGAGGCTCTCGCTAGATGGTTAGGTGAAGGGCCAGATGCAGAGGGCAGCCATCCTTGAAACGGCGCGCATTGTCAGGAGGTTCCTCACTCTGCAGCCCTAACCGCCGGTAGCTTGGGCCTTGCCTCGCTGTCGGCGGGACTCTAGGCTTAGATTTTTTATAGCATTTATGTCTTATATTAATATTATAAAAAACCTAAATTTAAGAAACAAAATAAATAAATGATAAATAAAATATTAATAATAATAATCCAACAATAAATTACGTCCTTATTTCACTAAACTGTCTGCTAGTTATATGTCATACAACTAGAAGATTTCATTTAGATGACGTAACAGAGTTATTTTCTCGGGCGTTCGTGATACGCTAGGCAGCGATTTTGGAAATGGACAATTTAGGATGTTGCCCAAACCAATTCCACGAAGTCCCTTGTAATATCATTTAAACGTGTACATAATTATGTATAAATAAACTCATATTACTCGTCAGGAAACTTAGGTGGCGATAACAATAACTAAAGCCATTTTAAACGTCTTTATTGTGAATTATGTAACCTAGAAAAACAAGTTCACAATATTTTCTGGGACCAGGGACCAGATACCATAACCTATTAAATGTAGGTAGTATAGCAAAATATAGCAAAGAGCGCATAGCAATGATGAATTTAAAGTTACCGGGATATAAAGATTCATGGTCTATTCTACAAATATATTCACCAACAGAACAATCAGACCTGGAAACAATTGAGACATTCTACCTTGACTTAAATAACACGATCCAAGAACATGCCCACAAAAACCTAATCGTCATGGGAGACTTCAATGGTCAAATTGGAGCTAAGCGCCCAGGGGAAGAGCTAGTACTAGGACCATTCACCTACAGCAGTAAAATTAGAAGTAGAAATGGAGAAAAACTTATAAACTTCACACTGGAAAATAACTTAACCATTTTAAACTCAGTATACAAAAAAAACACAAAGAAAATGTGGACATGGATTTCACCAGATTGGAAAACAAAGAATGAAATCGATTTTATAATGACCAATACAAGCAACTGCTTTACAAATTTTACCGTCATTAATAAATTTAACTTCAATACCAACCATAAACTGATCAGAGCTGAAATAAAATCAATAGAACCAAAGAAACCTAGACCAAGACAGGAACTAGTAATTGGTAAGCTTAGCAAGTATCAAATGGAACAACTAGTAATCACCCTCAGAGATAAATTCACCGACTTCAAAGAGAACACAAAGACCCTGAGAACTCAGGAAAAATACAACTGGATAGAGAATACTATTAAAGTTCAATTACAACACAGTGCTAAGACAAGACCTGAACCGAGAAAATGGCTAACAACTAATACCATGAAATTACTAGAGCAAAGAAACCAGCTAATCAACGCAAAAGAAGTAAAAGACAGAAGAAGGCATTTAGCGAAAATTAGTAAAGACATTAAAGAAAGTATAAGAACGGACAGGAAAAAGAGTAGAATGGAAATTATCAAAAAACATGTAACCAAAACGGGAGGTGTTAAAAAAGCTTATAAGGAATTAACAAATTCAAAAGACTGGATCACAAAAATTAAAAACGACAGCGGAGAATGGAACCACCACAGAACAAATATATTAGGAATCGCCACATCCTATTACAAAAAAAATTATGAACACAACACCGCTATTGACAAAAACGACCTAACGGAAACCTCAAATATCCCTAACATCCTTCAGACTGAAGTAATAAAAGCTATAGATAGTCAAAAGAGAGACAAAGCACCAGGACCCGACGGTATAAACAACGAAATCCTAAAAGAAAGCAAGAAAGTTATAACACCAGTTCTCGCTGACATGTTTAACGAGATATTAAATACCGAAATTATCCCACGGCAATGGACAGAATCAAACATTATTCTTCTATATAAAAAAGGAGACAAATATGAAATTGGGAACTACCGCCTATGTATTATCAGCCTTATGTCCAACATATACAAGGTATTTGCCAAGATCATACTTAATCGGATTGAAAAAATATTAGACGAACACCAACCCATCGAGCAGGCGGGTTTTCGTAAAGGCTATTCAACGATCGACCACATTCATGTAGTACGCCAAGTAATGGAGAAGTATAAAGAATACCAATGTACCTACTACATCGCGTTTATCGATTATAGCAAAGCATTTGATTCTTTGTTTCACGAAAAGATATGGGAGTCATTAAAAGAACAAGGAATTGAACACAAATACATCCGCTTAATAAAGAATGTTTACAGCCAGAGTACTGCGAGAATCCAATTAGAAAAGAAAGGTGAACCATTCAGAGTAGGCAAAGGCGTACGACAAGGAGATCCCCTGTCACCAAAAATATTCTCGGCGGTACTAGAATCAATATTCAGAGGTCTAAATTGGGAAAAAATCGGTATCAATGTAGACGGTGTCTCATTGACTCACTTGAGATTCGCAGATGATATTGTGTTATTTGCAAAATCCCAGGAAGACATAACAAAAATGATAAACGAACTGGCAACGGAAAGCGAGAAGGTAGGGTTAACACTTAACCCAGAAAAAACAAGAATAATGACAAACGGAGAGAGGATTACCATAAACTTAGGAAACAACCAAATTGATTATACAGATGAATATATTTACCTAGGACAGCTAATAACAAAAGATAATCCGATGCGCAAAGAAGTCGAAAGAAGAATAACCAATGGCTGGAGAAGGTACTGGGGTTTGAAAGAGATTATGAAAGATAAAAACCTTCACATGAATATCAAAAGCAAACTATTTAACACTTGCATACTACCAGTTCTCATGTACGGCAGCCAAACATGGGCCTTATCACAAAACACGACTAACAAACTTGCATCATGCCAATACGCAATGGAAAGGAGCATGATGAATGTTAAAAAGTCAGACCGACTGAGAAACCGTGTAATAAGAAGCAAAACAAAGGTTATAGACATAACGTGCAAAATTAGAAGGCTTAAATGGCGATGGGCAGGGCACATGGTAAGAGGAAATGACAAATGGAGCAAAATTGTGACACGATGGTATCTTAGAGAAGGTAAAAGGAAAAGAGGTAGACCGCAAAAAAGATGGGATGACGACATAAGACGAGTGGCAGGCGTCACATGGAACAGAGTGGCTCAAGAAAGACATGAGTGGAAAAGGTTGGAGGAGGCCTTTGTCGACTGGCAAACAGATCTACAAAAAATAAGTAAAATTCAAATAAGAGACTAGAGGTTTACATTAAATTTAATTTTTCTTTGTACTTTATTAATCATAAAATTGTAAAATGTGGATCTGAATAAAAGGCTATATTATTATTATTATTATAGTATAGCAAAATATAGATCTGAATAAAGAATTCTTTAAGAAGTTTTCTTCTTAAAGAATTCTTTATTATTTACTATCTCAACGTTGAATAGAAATTACCTTGAAGTACCCACATAGGAGATTAGTGACAGTTCTTTTTCAGTTCCATATAGACTGTATCATCTTTATTTCGATAAGGCTGTATAGGTAACAATGAGGAATTTATGTATAAAGGATTAGGACTTAGGAGAGAAGGGTATTAAAGATACATATAAAAGAGATGCTATGGATACCTTACATTCTATTAATACATCAATAAGATCTGGACCATCAAAGGGATTACCAGCCACACAGAAAAGCTTGTCTCTAACCTTTGTTAAATGTAGCTAGTCACACGTATTTTCTTTGCTACAAAACTGTATTTTTTTGTAAATAGATAAATAATAAAAGAAGTTTAAAAATAATATCATTAACAATTTAGCTATGGTAGCACTTTACGTTTGAAATTATAAATAAATACCAGGGATTTAATAGTCATACGTATTTACTTTGCACCAAAAATGTATATATTTTTTGTAAATAGACAAACTATACATACTAAAAAATAGACAAACTATAATACTTTTGGTATTTAGTATCAAGATGCCAAAATTACGTTATTCTTCTGGTAGCACATACACGAACAGAAAAGTGGAGGATGCACAACACGACTAGCGAAGCTCACACTAATGAGGAATGGAGTCAAGTGCCATGTCGCTCCTCGACTTTCTCGAAAAGGTAGAAACCTAAGAGATGCTACCGCCGCACAATGACTTCAACACAATAGTATCTACCTGCTTCAAAAACGACCTCTGATTGGAAGTATGATATTCACATCATTAAAAAAAAAATATTATAATAAGGGGAGCTCCCGTACGTGTAAAATGGGGAAAAAAATTAATAAAAAAAATTAGGCATGGCCCGACATGCTCTCAAGCTATTTGCTTTCGGTTTTATGTTATAGTTTCCATTATTTCGGGATGCTAAAATTATCACATCCAATTTTAAGATATTAATTTTATTATTTTTGTGATAGTATTTTTAATTTATTTCAGATCTCGAAATTTTTGTGGCTTGCCACATGCTAATATAATTACTTAAGTTTCTCATTAGTATTGGACAATTGTATATAACAATGTGAGTTTCATTGATTTGTAAATATTAAAAGTTCGGTATTCCAACGTTCAAAACTAGTTCGTATTAGGTACAAGAAAGTATTATATAATTAAAATGCAAGTTTATATAGTAAACTAGCTGATTCCCGCGACTTCGTACACGATGAAGGTCAGCCTTCGGCCTCGCTAAACTCACCGTATAAACCTCGTCCTGACAGTTACGAACACAACAAAAAAGATATCGAAATCAGTCAAGCCGTTCTCGAGTTTTAGCGAGACTAACGAACAGCAATTCATTTTTATATGTATATAGTATATGTGTGTGTAGTTTCAAAAGTGCGTAGTAGTAGTTCGTTGAGATTCTAAAGGTGGTTTTACGTTAACGGTGCCATGGCGCGTCTTTTCGTGCATGTTAATATCGCCGCGGATCTCATCTCAAGACCACTTCAGCCACTCGCACATTGCATAATACTTAACATTACGAATTTCGAATAACTCGATTCTATTATGCAAAATTATGAGACTTCTTATTTTTTATATTTTTTTCAAAACGTAATACAAAAAAGTAATCTTTATGCAGTACTTAGGTATGTCCACAAGAGCGGCCAGCAAGTTTTATAACGAAATACTTTTTTAATCTACTACTACTTCGTTTATCGTTTTAATAATAAATACAATAATTAAAATTAAGAAAAAAACAATTTAATAGAAAAGTGATAAAATTATTGTGTTGATCGGAACTTTTTACTGAAATTGTCATAAGAAGATTAAAAATAAAGATAAATATAAGCGTACAAAAATATTACATTACATTACATAATGTAATATTTTTGTACAATTTAATAAAAAAGTGATAAAATTATTGTGTTGATCGGAACTTTTTACCGAAATTGTCATAAGAGAACTAAAAATAAAGATAAATATAAGCGTACAAAAATATTACATTACATTACATTGCATAATGTAATGTAATATTTTTGTACAATTTAATAAAAAGTGATCAAATTATTGTGTTGATCGGAACTTTTTACCGAAATTGCCATAAGAAGACTAAAAATAAAGATAAATATAAGCGTAAAAAATATTACATTACATTACATAATGTTATGTAATATTTTTGAACAATTTAATAGAAAAGTGATCAAATTATTGTGTTGATCGGAACTCTTTACCGAAATTGTCATAAGAAGACTAAAAATAAAGATAAATATAAGCGTAAAAAATATTACATTACATTACATAATGTAATGTAATATTTAAAAAAATATTACATTACATTACATAATGTAATGTAATATTTTTGTACAATTTAATAGAAAAGTGATAAAATTATTGTGTTGCTCGGAACTTTTTAACGAAATTGTCATAAGAAGACTAAAAATAAAGATAAATATAAGCGTACAAAAATATACCAGTCATAAATTATGTATCTTCAAGCAGCCATTTTCAAATGAAATGTAGGTCATGATACTTGTGTAAAGGGACTGGTCCTATATTAAGCTCCTCTGACTACGAATAATAACACTTTATTCAAATACTCTCCTTTGTGCTTCAGCCTCACTTTTTATATAATCGAAATAGCTTTGAACTATGCATCTCTGGTTATCATTTCAAATTGACTTGCCGCTTGTTAGTAACAAAAATTCGTTAACTTTATTCTGTATAATTTTAAAGTTTTTCTCTATAAATACTATAAACAATTGGATACGTTCAATACAAGTGCAAGTGTACAGTGGACTCAGTCGCGATTGTGAGAACGGTAGATACGCTAAACATACGAATGTAATCAGAAGTGAACATAAAACGGTTTATAATGTCGATGTTCTTCTTCCGATTCCACAATCTGCAACGAGCCGAGGAAAACCGAAAGAAACAGAAACGACAGATGAAATCTAGACGAACCATGACTTCTGTCACGGTAACCGCCCCCTCCCGCCTGCTCGAGCGCCCGCTCAGCGAGCCTATCGACGTTATGGATGAGGTCGAACGCCAGATACCCAGGTTTATTACACAATATGTTATTTAGTATGGAAGATGTTCATTACCCGTAGTACAACCGTTGGATCAACCGGCTGTATCACGGCAATGATTTTTTTCCCGTGATACTCCTGATTATTACATAGAGTCGGCTATTCATATTAACAGTGACAACTTCTTTAATATACAACACTTCATTTACAACATCTTCGAATAATTCATATTCTTTAATTTATATGAATAATCATATACTATAATTCATATACATCAATTCTTATAATAAAAATGGTTCATGTGCCACTCTTCGGTTGGAGATTTAGAGAAATTGTCACTGATATAAAGCTTGGCTCATGCATTGCTGGATCTTCGACTCTTAGTATCTACTTTGCGTGCTTGTCTATGTGCTAACTGAGCTATCTACTCGTTATTAACTGCTTGAGAACATTTTTCAAGATATACCTTAACTTCTATAACAAGTTTCTTGTTCCCGCCGTACTGTAGTATAAGCCAATGTCTTTAAAATCCTTCCTGTGTCTGCACAACGTAACTCCTGTGTTTTCACAAGCTTCGTAACCGATGTTGCTCATAACCGAACTTAGACAATTTCATTTCTATGCACTATTTGCATGAACAATTACATGAAGGCAAAACCAGCACAACGGTATACGCAAGTTATCTTCGAATTTACAAACAAATGCAGATTGTGATTTGGGACTGTGACCCAAGCGAAGGTTGCGTTCACAGAAATCGAATACGAGTAGTCAAAGCAGTCAAGGGTTGTGGTGATATAGCGGTCACAGGATCACAGTTCTGGGCGAGCACCTAGTTAGGTACAATTAGAAATAACGCCTCTAGCTGCTTTGTGTATGCAAATTTATTTTACAAATTTTACAAAACATAAATGCCATGTGATGCACGTTCATGCACAGATTGTTTTAAATTGGTTGAGTGTTTTCTAAATACATAATTATTTAACATATAATTATTACTAAATAATTAACGTGGATTGCGTGGAAATAATTAACGCAATCCATTTCTGAGAATGTCAACATGCTTGAGTGGACAACATATTTACAAAATGTAGTCCGCGCGACCAATACCTAGTTGAGTAATAATCTACAGTTGAGTTGAGCAACATCTAGTAATTGTGTTTACTGTTCCAAGACCTTTTAACAAGGAATCTCTTGACTTGTAGTACATAGATTTATTGTTAGTCTCTAGCGCTTGTCTATTTAACTAAATATCTCGCTCCCGCTCTGCGCTGGGCTGTAAGCTGTAATACATTCGCGGACCGTCAACACATAAATTTGCCTTGATAGAAGCTATCCTTCTTGGTTAAAAATAGCGTTGACCGAAATTGGCTACGTATATAAGTCAAGTCTCTTGTTTAACTCAGTTACAATAATTTAGTATATACAATTATTATATTTGGTATAATTATCATTATAGTTAGTATATTCAACGGAAGATTAGTGCTGTTTGCTAAACAGCATTATGCCGAGTTGAAGCCATTTTTGTGACAAATAACATTAGTTAGCTATAGTTAATACTGCTGACCTGCTTATCCTTACCCCGATTTTACATTAATATAATTTTACTGTTGTTGCAAAATAATTGTCTTTCTTTTCTTTCTTTCTTTTTAAAATATAATTTCTTAGCAATAGGTATCCAATACATCTACTTAAGAGTAATTATAGCCAATTACGTGTTTTATAATATTGATTTACTGTAATTAATAAGGTTCATAATATAGACATTTAGTTCAAGAAACGACTTGTAGTATTTGAAAAACATTTCTGTGGACTAAGTAAGGACTGTGTAATAAGCTAGTTGAATGCCCTGTCGGGTGACCTGTCGGTTGACTCTCTTACGCTCAAGTACGCTCTCTTGAAGACCCGATCCTCTTCCATCTGTTCGACATGTTCGATCCTATGTCTGCTGGTTCAACGCTATGGAAAGGGATGTGCGAGACCTCCAGCGCCCCGTGTGGCGTGAAGCGGCACAGCGCCGTGATGTCTGACGTATTTTATTGTCAGAGGCTTTTCTGGGTTAACGCGCCAGCTAAGTAGTAGTAAACTAGCTTGGTAGTAGAAGTAGTAACAGAGAAATATACAACAAAGAGCAATAAATAGAACGCCCGATCTATTCACTACTTATATCGTGACGATGTAGGAAGCCATGTTAATAAGATTTTCCAATCCTCCAATAAAAATTGCCTAATAAATAAAACCCAGCGAACATAGTTACAACGATGTTTTTTGTCTATTTTTCCAGTGACATTTAGAGCGTGCTAACTGTATTAAATTGCAATTATTTACACTCTGGAACGCTAACTTCAGGCAAATGGAACAAATATTATAAATGCATACGCGTTGGAGCAGGACGGGTTATTTTCAGTTTTAGGTTTTGTTTGTGTTTTAATTCATTTGAGAGGTGTTATTTTGGGTAGAACTAGAGGTACATTTATGTTAAATACCAAAATTTAAAAAAAAAATGGAAGCGAAAAAGGAGCGGTCAGCTTATTTCAGGTCGGCTGATTTTCAATAGGTATTAATGAAAATAAAAAAAGAGTGTGACTAACAGAGATAAAGAATCTGCATGGAGCAAAATTGAGTGTACATTTAACTCGTGTTCTTCAAGCATCTGTTTATGGAAGACTTTGAAGTTCAAGTACGAAATAATTAAAATTGAATTGAATTAAATGGAATGGAATGGAATGGACTGCACATGGAATGGACAGGAAATTTACAGGACCGGATCAACCGTACAGAGCTTCAAACGCTTCTGACTTTAATAATAATGAAGAAAAGTGCTCACGTCAACACAAAAGGCTTTATATGTTTATTCTGAAGAATAACCGATTATCTGGCCGTTCAAACGACAGATAAATATGTATGCCATGGTAATTATATTTCCATCAAGAAATAGGCTAAATAACTACCAAATTTCATGGCTTTAACTACAAAACTAAGTAACGGAATCCGAATATACCTCAAGGGATACATTTGCAAAAATACTGAAGCACATCTTATATATTTTCTGACGGAAAGCTAAATAGATATCAAATTTCATAGATTTAACTTGAAGTTGGAGTTATTAATTTAGTTATAATTTATAAATGAAAATGTTAATATATAAATGTTTCATTGTGTATTTGTTTGTATAAACAATTAATGTGTAAATTGACCTAATCTGAAATAAATGATTAATATTCAAAACTTGAAATCGAAAACTGCCGATTTTCTATATAAACTAAACCCACTATTTTATCCCCATATACTCGTAGAATGAATTTCGTAAAATGATTTTTTAGTGTGGCAGAAAATAAAAATCCACATGCGATGCGAGAGTTGCCAAATCCGTTTAATAGGTGATAACGTTGTTGGCCTCTACTGGCGACTACAACATTATCGGACATTGCCACAGCCTAAAGGCCATTCTTCACTCTACGCCGCTTTAAAAAAATGGCTACGTGGATACGCGGAGAGGGGGAGGAGCGGTTTTGCAGACTTGCACTCCTACACATCCACATCATACACATCTATATATATATATATAAATAGACATGTAAGGTTTTTAATATTCTGAGATGGTTGGAGCTAAGGTTAAAATCCCACGTGAACAAAAATGAAGTTTTTATTAGCTTGAATTTTTACAAAATAAATCTAACACACTCTGTGCTGCTTTTACATATCTTCAATTTTATAGACATCGAATGGGACATCCCTGTGGATGTGTAGGAGTGCAAGTCTGCAAAACCGCTCCTCCCTCTCCGCGTATCCACGTAATACATTATATATATATATATATATATATATATAGATTCTTTTGATCCCTACATGAAATGGGTTCGATAGGAGTTTTTTTTTTGTTTAAGCACTTTTTTCGCTGATTGTCAACCAAAATCTTTGTGTTTTTTTTTTTATGTTACTCGGTGACGAGACGAGCAAGTCGCTCACCTGATGTTAAGCATCACGCTTGCGCATAACAGTCCAGTGCCACCCAGAATTATGAACTTTAACAGTTCAAAACTATGCGCGGCAATGCACTGCGCTCGTCACCCTGAGATGTTAGATGTATAATCTCTGTATGCCCAGTAATTACGCTGGAAACATTGCTCTTCAATCCGGAACACAGTAATGTTTGCACACTACTGCTTGGCGGTTGAATAACTGGCAAAGGTGTGGTACTTCCCCAGGCGAACTCTGCAACAGAGCCCAACTACTACAAACCAAAAAAAAAAAAAAACAGAATATCTTAAAAAGTTTAGTTAAGTGGATGGTCTCCTAGGAACGTTTTCCTGTAACCAAAACGGTTAAGGTACCATTACTGTCCCGCCTCACAAATCCACCCTTTATACTAACAACAACAAGTCAACAACAACAAGTCAACAAGAAACGCTATTAATTTCTATCACAATCAAGTAAATATAATAAGAGAATAGAGTATAGAAAGGCAATACAAAAATTACCTACGAGTGTGGTGATACGGTCATATCCCCACTGAAACATCGTAGAACGTCCAGCCCAAAGTGGTAAAAACATTGTGATTAACGAGATTATCTGACGTTGACATAAATATCAGAGAACCGCAAATATTAATTGACACAAACAAATGAATGCTGCGGTCAGTGTCAGCATCCAATTTTAAATAGGGATTCGGACGAAACGAACGGTGGTGTAAGGTCGTGTCCTACTTAGCCGATAGCCGACCCTATTCTAGCGTCGGGAAGACCATATATTAATGGAATTGTGATAAATGGGTTTTGGTTGTGGTAAGGCTCTTTTGCAGAGTTCGCCTGGGGAAGTACCACATCTTTGCCAGTTATTCAACCGGCAAGCAGTAGTGTGCATACATTAATGTGTTACGGATTGAAGGGCAATGCTTCCAGCTTAATTACTGTGCACATATAGGATTCAAGCGTTACGATTCATATAGTGACGAGCGCAGTGCATTAATGCGCATGGTTTTAAATTGTTGAGGTACAAAGTTCTGGGTGGCACTGAACTGTTATGAGTAAGCGTGAAGCTTAACATCAGGTGAGCGATTTGCTCGTCTCGTCACCAAATTCCATAAAAAAAAGTGAAAATGCTTGCTTGCCGAAATTTCAAAGATTTCTCTAGAACACACTACTTTTGGTTAATAATCATCAAGGCAGAGAAATATTTGCTTTAAAAGCTGATAAATCATAATTTTAGTAGAGCGAGAATATTTTAAAATTTCATTCAGAGAACGGATTTTCAGGATCTGGTAATGTACTGCTCGATCCATAACCTGATTTGAAGCTTGAGAGACTTGTGACTATCTCACAGATCTGGCTGGAAAGTACACCTTAGGATGCTTTTACTTAGTAAACTTATATAAAACTAGCATGACCGCACGGCTTCGCTCGCATTCGCTAGTACCTTCAATATTCATAGAATAATTTAGATTTATTTATTAGATCATTTTCAAAAAATCCTGGGATTATGCCTTTTATTTTTTACACTCAATAGGTACACAAGCCGAGTTTCATTGCCGTAGCAAGCAAAAAAAAAAAACTATGCAAACTTTGGGGATCTATTTCGCCTCTGGGTCCATTTCGCCTCTTTATAGGAAGAATTTTGCAAAATCCGTTCTTATTGTTCATCTAGACAATTTGACAATAAAAAATAAATAGACAATAGACAGTTATTTATTTGTCACAAAAACAAAACAAAAAAATACAAGTTAAAAATAATTACATAAAACATAATAAACACACAATTTTTGTTTTGTTTTGTTACAAACCGGCCCCACCTCAGCATGATGCCGGTTGTGAACAACCGGCGCTGGTCTTCCGTTGGAGCCGGCAGGTGACGTTGAGAAATATTTGGACCAAATTTTACGACTCTATCATAAACGGTTTGAACAGAGCGTTGATTCCTAGAAAAGGGCTTGCTCGTTTTATATATAATGATAATAATACATTCTGGATAGCCATTGTTATGCATGTCAGTGCACCTAGTCGTTCCTAACCAATGCGGTTGTGGGAAAAAGTTAGCCTTGGCCACCAAGGCTTCTCTTGCAGCAGGAGTGCCGGTCGCATAGCCCGCCACAGCGCTTTGAATGATGTCATTCGATGGGCCTTTGGGAGTGCCGACGTCGCAACAGTTTTAGAACCGAACGGCTTATTTCGCGACGACGGCTAGAGACGGAATGACACTCATTCCTTGGCAGATGGAACGGCTATTAGTGTGGGATGTTGCATGTGTTGATACATTGGCACCATCTCATTTTCCAGACACATCATAACAAGTGCCGGGTGGCCCGGCTGTTGCCGCAGAATCTCTTAAACGGCGCAAATATTCTAGCCTTGACAGAGGCTACCTATTTGTGCCGTTTGGGGTACAGACACTTGGACCGTGGGGGCCGGGTGCTTTTACTTTATTTAAGGATTTGTCGGGGACTTAAACTGCTCGTGACCAAAATGCTAGCCTGTATTTCGTTACCCTGTGTTTTGTTACTTTAGAAAAGTAACAAAATATAGTTGTAGATAACAAAATTATACTATTAAGAAAACTATGCATTTTATATTCCTTATGATAGACCCTTTCGATCGGTATCGTAAAAATACAGAATGTTAATTTTCTACAAATGGGTTCGATTACCGGCTCTGGGGAATTTAAAAAAATCTTTGTATGCAGTTATTTTTATGTATAAAAATAAAAAAAGGTTTGCTTTGAATATAATTTGCTAATTTCAATATTTGGGGTATTTTCCCTCCCGGGGGCATTGGTTTGGTCCATTCTGTATAGATTACTGAACGTGGTATTAATGTTATGTTATAATGTTATAATTATGTTTTGCATCATTTTCTTAATTACAACAGTCAACAAGTTTTAGTTTAATTATTAATTTAATTTTAGCTTATTACATGGGTTAATTACATTCGTATGAGTTAACATCAGAATGAGAACATTTTAAATGTAATATGGTAATAAAGTAAAGAAAAATTTCCAAAAACATTATCTATATCAGCCTCGGATTTTTTAAAACTAAAAACTTTAAATGTGCGAGCGAGAGGATAGTACACTCCTGCTTTTAAAGTACAAACAAAATACTGCTACGCCGTAGCTGAACTGCTACGTAGTTCCCGGATACGAAACCCAAGCTAGCTTCGGACTGGACGCATTTTTTTTTACCAATAGTAAAAAAAAACATAACGATGAATTAGTGCTGTCTTAAGGGAGTTCGTAGTATCACTAGAGATGTCACAACATCCTTGGTTACACCATTTTCCTGCGACATTGTATAAGACGAGTATGATTGCTGAACTTAAATGACGTAAAAATACTTGGGTATTTTAAGAGTAAAATTTTCCATAAATCTAATATTCAAACAAAATACTTGTTGCAAATTTACAACGAAAAATGGTATACAAAAAATAATATAGATAGATAGAAACGCTTTATTGTAAACTTCAGAAAATGTAAAACACAAACAGAACAATTTCATAAACTTGGGCTACAAGTGGCAGTAATAAGCACGATAACCTATCGATGTCTCGGAATATTTGAACTCGATTTTTAACTGTCCGAACACGGTACTCAGAATTGCTGTATATCCGAAGGATTTTTTTACATATTTTTTTAAATCTATATTTTATTATTACTATATCTATATTATATTTATATATACAATTTATAGAAGAGTCATTAGCCAGAAACTATTTTAACCGTTTTTTTTTTAATATTATTTACTGCAATATCTATTTATTGTGCGAATTTCTACTTTTTACTTGTTTTTTTTTTTTAAAGTTGTATTGGAACATTATAATTGTTTTATTTATTACATTTGCGTCTTTACATTGATGTCTGGGCTCCTAATTGTGTTTATTGAAAAGCATTGTGGTTTTAGCCGAGCGTGAAGCGAGCTTGCCGCGGCAGCGTCCGGCGAAGAACTAAAAGGTAGCTGTAACATGGTATAGTGGCCCCAAACGCCTTAGGTTAGGTAATGTCAACGCGCGAGCCGAGCGAGCAAAGCGAGCGTGCCACGGCAGCGGCCGGCGAAACGCTAAAAGTAAGTGAAACATATTGTAGAGGCTACGAATACTAGTTTAGGTTATGTTTGAGCAGCGACAAACAATGCGCGAGCCGAGCCGGTGAAGCGAGATCTACTTACGTTATTTTGCGCCTGTGTACAGTTGTCTTTATGTAAGCGTGAAAGTATTTTATTGGATTTTTATCAGGCGGTTGGTGACTTTTATGTTTTTTTAGGTATTTCATTTTTTGGAGTGGTTATTGTTACGGATTTATATATATTAACAAGTATTTCGCGTGGTGCGCGGGACGCGAGCGGGCCCTGAAGTGTCGTGTCACAGGGAGGGGGTCAAAACAGATTTACGTTTCGTTTTTTTTTAAAACGAAGAGCCATTAAGAAAATTTGATAGAGATTTGCAGTACAGTTAAATATCGGCTGATCATGATGATGAGGGCAATAATCAGTGATTTGCTCTCCTTTTTGTAGTATGAACGTATCAGAGAATGGGTAATTCATCAATTAGTTAAATTAGTAGACAGACAGACGTATACGACGAACTTATAAGGGGTCCTTTTAGTACTGCGGAACCCTAAGAAGGAAGCGAAGTCCCAAAATTTATTTGAGTAATAAATTATTTTTACTCTGTATATTCTAACTTCTATACTGTAAAGAGAAAAAAAAAATATACAAAACGGGCGTGAATTTGCGATGACGGGAAATTTGAATCTCGAACTAAAAGAAAAAGAAAAGAAAACCCCAGGTAGTCAAAGAAAATGAAAATTTTCAAAAATAAAATAGTAAATATTTATTGAATTAGTTACATAGTTCTTTACAAGATTTATATGTATAATTTTTTTTTATTTTTCGGAAATTAGAATTTTCGGAATTTAATAACGTAAATAAATAAAAAATAAGATAATGTATAACCTATGCGGTAAAAACATGTTGATACGACACTAATGCTTAAAATCCTCACTTGTTAACACGTGTTTTAGCAAATAAACGTATCTATACCTAACTGAAAAATAAAATAAAATTTCGAGAGATCGATAGGTAACCCGATGTCACTAACTCAATGATACTAGATACTAGTCGTTATACAAAATGGATACCAACCAGTACTGACTGACAACGGATTTGTTGGAACTTATGTTACTTACGCTATTTTTTCAGGTTGACTTTTGCTTTGAACAGTCTGACGGGGAATCAGAAACGTCTAAATAATAATAATAAAATGTTTATTTGTTTAACAAAACTATCTCTAAAACCAACATCGTAGTTAGCGAAAACCTAGATAAAAATAAATAGATGGAATTCTTAGAACGATGTCTACTGGATCTTACACTATGGTGACCCTCGTCGTGGGCTAAATGAAAACGAAGAAAACTTGAATCATTGAAAGTTTCTCAACTACATCAGACACTAGAATACAAGCATCATCTGTTGGTACCAAAATCTTTAATTATCAAGACAAAATTAGAAGATACACCGAGAAAAAATAAATAAGGATAGCGCTTGCCGATGAAAAATGTACACACAAATACTACGGAACTCTAAAAAAGGGGTCTGTTCGCCGCTTGCCCTCTTTCTGATTTCGTCTTTTTTCTAGCCATTCAAAGAAATTGTGGATGTTTGCCCACTTTTTAAAATCGTGTACTTTTTATTAGTTCATCGCCCACTTTTAAAGGAGTTACTAAATCTAACGACACCAAAAACCAACCACTATGTTTTTTGTTACCTTTTGGTAACAAAAAACATAGTGGTTGGTTCCATTATTTCGAGTGTTTATATAAAAAAATAAGTGAATAAGTCAAAACAAGCAATAGGAATTCCATCTTTAGAATTAACGTGATTATTCCTTTTACAATATTTAATCTCTTGCTACACTTTGGTTCGTTTAAGTTGGAAAATGAACTTGGAAAAACTTGGAACTTGGAAGAGGCTCTTGGAAAATGAACAGTGAAAGTTCAAATCTGTTTCAGTAGCTGAAGGCTACTCAACTAGCTAATTAGTTGGCCGCAGTTATGCAAATTTAAGCTAACTGAAAGCTTAAACGGTGAACTTTGCCACACAGCGTGATAACGGGGCCAGCATTTTGGGAACAATACGCTCTGGTAACGATTTACTACATTGCAGCAGTAGGACTCTTTCATGGAATCAGTTAGGGAGAGTACCATACCTTTGCCCGTTATTCAACCGCCAAGCAGAAGTCTGGAAATATTACCATATTCCATATTGAAAAGGCAACGAGAAACATACCAATTCCAGGTTTGGATGTATTTTTATTTCCGGGAAAAACTTAAAAAAGGTCTTAAAAATGGTTAGTCATTATCATTATCAATGGGTGAATGAAGAAGACGAGTTGCCCACAAAAGTTGTTCGCTGTCATAAAAGCGTAGCGTTATTAAAAAAATATAGAGGTTGATTTCGACGCAGTGGACCAGTAGCAGTAATTTCGCTAGATGATCGTAGAATAGTTACTAGTGAACTGTATTGCGAAGTTTGTCTGCCTCAAGCTTTCGGGGAGTTAAATAGCGAGCGACGAAGGAACGGTCTCCGTGGCATTATTTTTCACGGCGTCCGTGGCGTTTGAATACGTCAGGGATACAAATGTTACCCTATCCTCCGCACAGCCCAGATTTAGCTGCAATCGTTTGAAAGAAAACTTTAATCCCAGCGTTTTAAATTTCCCTCGGTAAAAAAAAACCTCGTAGGCGATAATTTAACACAGCAGAAGAGGCCGTCGGCCGGCGGCCGAATTTCGGCAGCTATTTTTCAAGATACATTTTTAAATGTTTCGAAAGCTGGTTCACCCGAATGCATAAATGCATTGGGGTTGGAGGGAAATATGTTGAAAAGCTATAAATAAACTTTTTTGATATTCCAAAAAATTTCCATTTCACTAACAATATTTGGAGAAGTATATAACATATATAGTATGATTATAGGTACAAATCAAAGAGTACAAATCCATAACGGTTATACCATTATTATTTATTAGTTATTTTGTTTGTAAAATGAATATAGTAGTATTCTTACGTGAATATTTGCTTGGGAAAAAAGAAAATGTAACGAAACCGCAAAACAGTTGCCTTATTATGAAATCACTGATTTGTTTTGCAATAACCACGATCTCACTCTTCTCAAACTTTTATTGATATTATTATATGATCTCGAACCAGTAATCACTCACTTAGTTGTAAAAACCGTACGAAATTTTAAACCTTATGTCTTAGTCTTATGTCAATTGTAGAGAATTTTATCTACATCTCTGAGTTCATGCTATGAAGCGGGAGTAGCAGGATATTATGTCTAATATATATCTATATATATATAGTAGTTATTATGGAAACATTTTCTCCATTTCCTCGGTTGTCGAGCTTTGTAAGGTATAGAAGAGCATTATTTCTACTGAAAAGCGGATAAAAACGGGGGAAAGATAATTTGTCTTCACCACGTGCTAGGCCTGTTGGGTCATATTGAAAATGCAGAACTAAAAGATGACACAGATATCGAAAGAGCGCTGGGCACTGGCAGTCCGAGGAAATATGATTGTGCGCAGGTTTGCTCGCTGCTAGAGAGAAAAAGAGCTGCTAAAAGTTGTAAAAGTCATCCTTTTCAAGGCATACTGACAGTCGTTCAACTCGAGCAGCCTGCGGTATGTAACCTTGTGATAACCAATGAGAACGCTTGGTCGCACTCCCCGCAAAGTGCGGTTTCCTCCGACTATGGTGAGTTTTTGTCGGAACAACGATCTCGTAATCCGCGCGGTATCTATTTATAATCTGTGTTACCCACCCAATGGAATTTTCCGTAGAATATTTGCTGATCGTAGTCTACGAGGAACACCCAGCCTTGTTACACACAGGTACTTAATTAGATGCAATTAGTCTGATACCACTAAACGCTGCTACTACGTGCAAAGTGGATAAGTGCTAATTATTCAAAGTGCTATCTTTTGTTGGTGACTCTTATAAGAAACCTGCGTATATCTTCCTCAAAATTTAAGCAGGCTTTTTATTTTAGCTTTTTATCGTGAAAATCACGGGTACGGAAAGTCACGGGCAACCGCTGGATGCAAGTGGCACGTAAGGCACGTTGTCGTTCGGTGTGGCGTTCTAAGGGGGAGGCCTATGTTCAGCAGTGGACGTAGTTATGGCTGATGATGATGATGATTGTGAAAGTCATATATTTTTTTAGAATAAGACTAAGATCTACACCACGTATCTACACCAAGACTGTTTATGCAAATATAATTCCTATACAATATCTAATAAGACGTTTGTTGATAATAAATTTCATTTCAAGAATTATTTGATTGCAATACTGACGTTGCATATCTGTTTTTTGTGTTGGTTAGGCTAAGCGTCTGACCACAACTCACGAAGGTGGTAAGCACACCTAGGCTGGAATATAAACGGGCTCTCAATTGATTGCAATTGCTGCTGGAATATACCGACGTGCTTTCTGCTTACTAGAAAGTACCTTGCCACCTTCGACCAAAGTAAAATGAATGGGCGGTAAAATTTAAATACTTATTATTGTACAAAAGTTTTACTAGACTTTATGTACCTATAATAAGCCAACAGCCTTGGCATATATTTAGCGTCCTTCTATCAAATTCTATTTTTGCATGGCTGATCATTAATTCATACACTAGTGGATACCGACTCAGAACATTTTGCATGTGTTGTTTTGTCTACGACGATAAAAATATATTACAGTTATGCTCTGAAAACGAACCTTATATAACTAGAGCGACTTAAATACCAATTAAAGAAAAAACACGCTCTGCAATAAAAAGAACTCGTTAAGACGAACCTAATGAGCGCAAGCGTAATGGGCTTACTAGTACCCATTTAAGTATATCGGCATCTTCCAGCTCCGTCATCAGGGTGTTACGAAGCGGAACGAATTGGACTTTCTACAACGAATCTCACGACTTCAAACTCAATTTACTTGTACTTTTCGCATTATTTTATTAACAAAAATTATATACATATTTACAATAAAAAAAATAACCTACCTACTACTACTAACCTACTTAAAATTAAAACAAATTATAAACAAAAATAAATAAATACAATAAACCTAACCTACCTTGGTGGAAGGGAGTGTGGCCAGAATGCTGGCAGCATTACCACGCTGGATGGCAATGCTGAGTTTTTGCCCAAAGTAGGCCCCAGTATTCCGGTCACTCGTCACCTCCACCAAACGTTTGGCCAGGTCCCTATAAAGTTCGTGAGCGGCTCGATTATGTACTAGTACTTATGCATGCAAATATTTTGTAAACCACCTCCCAACTGCATCATCAGATCTAGGTCAATAAAACCATATTATTGTATAGTCATCGGAACTATACATAGTAAAATAAATAAATAAATAAATAAATTTGCAAAAGTTTCAAATAAATACGTCTATAGAAGTGGGAAAGATTCTTAAATTACTACAATCAACCTTGGGGTGTAAAAATGAAGTCACTGAATTCATTATGCAAGTCATTATGAAAAACTTTTACTATGGGACGAAACCTGAAATCGCGAAAACCACCAGCTGTTCCATACATTTTAATGGCATTTTTGTATGCAGCTTATACAGCCCTAGCCACAATTGCTTTATGGCCCTTGGCCACCAAATTTCGGAATGTTTTGATTTTGACTTACCTCCGCGGTCGCCCGCCTTATCGTATCTAGACTGCTCCCTGTGAGGTTATTTTAATTACAAAGTATATATCAACAAGTTACGGACCCTGAAAGCCTTGAAAGACACAATGCGACAGGTAAGTAATGGCCGCTGTTAAGTCCGAAACACTTCGAATAGTGATGCGAAATGCTGAAGAACCAGTGTATTGCGCCGTGCGCTCTGGCGGAAACCGAACACCTTTATTTACACCAAACCAAAAACATCTCGAAGGTTTAAATGGTCCATGATGTTTCACTAAGGGTGTCACAATAAGATCCATAATGTCCCTAAATAAACTACATTATAATAAACATTGTCAAACCACGCTCACGGCAGCGTTCGTGACAGAGAAAAGGGGGAGTCTGGGCTCTGTTGCCATGTCAAATAGATATATATAATCCTAACTAATATTATAAATGCGAAAGTACCTCTGTCTCTCTGTCTGTCTGTCTCTCTGTTTGGGTATTTGTTATCGCGTTATAAGGCTAAGCGGCTAAGCGACCTGAATTTTTGCATAGATATAGCTTAAGGTTCGGAGACTGACGGGTAGGCTACTTTTTTTTGTATGTCCACGAGAATGAAGTCTCGGGTAACATCTAGTTATAAATATTTTATTTTGTTTCTTAGTGTTTTTTACCTTTTCTGTGATGTCAACGGACCCTATTAACAAGGCTTACGCCGACTGTCTTCCCGTCTGTCCGCTCTATTATTTTTTAAACAGCACTCAACACTAACTAAAATCGTAGAACCAGATATTTTAACCTTTTAATTTGTCTACGAGAATATTTTTTTCTGCTTTGGTTACTCATTTTGAGTAAATAAATGTAAAGTACACTTTTATTTTTGTGCTCTCAATATTTTGACGTAAGTAGCAGGTAAATATTGCATCTAAAACGGTCTGAAATCAGTATGTTACTAGCGGCCCTCCCTGCGGCTCCGGTGGCTTTGTACGGGTACCAAAGTTCACAGGATTACCCGCTAGGCAAATCTGAAGTTCCCCTGAAAATTATATCAAAATCGGTAGGGCCGTTTTGGAGTCTATAGGGAGCATACATTCATCGCCTTTTATAATTATATTAAAGAAAGATAGTGCTTAAGCAACGAAAGTCTTAAGATAATAATTACGCACTCGCCCCGCTAACGCCGCCGTCGCAGCCGACAGAAAACAAATAAATAAAAATAAATAAATAACATGCTTAATAAAAAGCCATAACTTTAAGGTGCAACGTTTCGCTCAGCGCGCGAAATTCAAATTTTCTTGCGTTTTTTTTTAAATTACAGCTTAAATACTCATCGTGGATTTATTGAAAATTTTGCGCCAATAAATAAGTTGTTTTAAGAAATTACGGGTAAAATGATCACCTAGCTAGCGTTGGTTTTGATACAAATCTCAATAAGCTGATTTTCATCTTGGTTTTTGGTTTAGTGAGAAATATACTTATACTAGCTTTCAACTTAAATTTTTGGTTGGTTCTTGAAACAGTCTATTTATTATCGCAAAATTAGTTTTCATGAACCTACGATGAGTAATTAAGCTGTAATTGACAAAAAGCGCAAGAAAATTTGAATTTCGCGCTGTGTGCGAAACGTTGCACCTTAAAATAACCGACGACCGTCGGGAAGAAAGGTTATTGTGTGGTTACCATGAACCGGAAGACGCAGTGTAGGTAGGTCTCCCACTAGGTGGACGTAAAAACATTGTGAAAGTCATGGGCACTCGGCAACCGTTGAATGCGAACGGCAGATTGTCGTTCAGTGTGGCAAAAGATAAGAGAAAATAATAAACTGAAAATATAAATACGACGCGCACAAACAATAAAATTGTCATTATACATCATCTAAATCCCTTATGTACACACAAACAAACAACTTACGTGTATACGTAATAACAAAAGCAATCATTTCACATCCCTCGAGGTAAACCGAGATTATTTCACATCCATCAGATATTGCAGCGTGAATAACAACACAATTGCCAGACTGCTTATAGGCTCATATCCCAGCAGTGGGATGTAAAGGCTGATCATCATCATCAACATTCACCTGAAGACATTCACTGCTGAAGAAAAGCCTCCCTCTCATTTAGACCGCCACACTGAACGACAGTTTGCAACTTGCATTCACCGGTTACTCGCGACCTTCAAAATGTCGTCAGTCCACGTAGTGGGAGGACTATCTACGCTGCGCTACTGCCCAGGTCTTGATTGAATCGCAGGCTTTTTCATAGTCCTTAAACGCTAGCCGTAATGGCCGATTATACTCCTCAGACTTCTGTATAATCTGGCGCAGCGTGTGTATGTCTTCCGTGGTGCCAAAGGCTGTACAGAAACCGGCTTGTTAGGGATTCTGGAAGTCATCAAACCTGTGTTCAAGACGGTTCTTAATGACTCTCGAAAACATTTTTATTTTTAATTATTTTAATCATACATTTTTTTGTTCACTGTAATTATTTGGAATATATAATTGTTTACGTTTACGAAGAAATAAAATAGTCGAAGTTTAATTCAGCAGTTTCAGCTTTACGGGTCCTCAAATAAGAAAAGTAAACTGTCTTATTAGGATCTTCTTAAGAATGTTATAAAGCCGTTTAGCGAGTAAGACATTTAAAAAGAGACAGTGGGGATGATTATGTTGTGAGCCGCCGCCTCTGCCTTGGAGAGGTTCTGACGTCCGTAGTTTTCAGGCTCTACGCTCGCGAGCTCAGTCGCCTACGGTCGCGCGTAGCGGCGCACGCCCGCCGCTCCCTCTCGTTCGCGCTAACCACAACAAAACAATAACATTTCCTCATAATCTTTATCTATACATTTAAATAACTCATTTCACTTTCCAACTTTAACTCATCGTCATCCTTTTAAAGCGTACCGTGGCATGAGTGTACAATATTCATAGGAATTCGAAAAGTTATCGTGAAATTAACGTTAATCGAGTTCTATAAAGGATACACATATTGCACCTGCTTATTGAAAAGCTGTCGTCCACGAAATAATATTATACCATATGAATTAGATTGGAGTACATATGGACGACACATTTAAATGAGTATTCAATAACTGGTTTAATTTATTGCACCAACGTTTTTGTACAATACTGTAAGCAAATAGATTGCCGGCCTGCATGGGCTTTTAACTAGATTACAATTTGGTATAGCCAGCAGTCTCGAGACACGTCATGTTAACCAATTTAAAATTCTGAATTTGCTAAAAGTACCTACTAAGGTTGAGTACGCAAACTCGTACACAATTCACAATACAAAAAAAAAAAAATTGCTTGCATTGCTTTGATATCAATCATGTCATACAAACATAACGATAGCAAACACTTTTAGGTGACTTTGAAAGTAAATACGAAATGTATAAAACAAAAGGTTGGTACGTCCCATGTTGAAAAGGTAAACTGAACGTAGTGTTTTGTCCTTCTAATGGGAATACTTTGTTCATAGCGTCCATACACGTGTAAAAGTATGCGTAATGCGTTTTGTACCGTTAAGATTAATGTACACTGGCGTTTATTCCATTTGCATTTTTATTTTCAATAATGATGTTTTGAAATTATTATTGAAATTTTGATTTGAAGAGTTGTGAAGTAAAGTGCGTACAGTGTGTTTATTTACACGCGTAAAGTCGATTTTTTTATCAGTCGGCGTAAACTAACAGATCGAAATGTCACTTTTCAAAATAATGGTGCCAACTTTCAAATCGTAGTGATGATCTAGTTCAGGTTTTATCGTTCAAAAGAACGAAATAAAAATTTATTGAACATTACATTAATATTTATAAATTGTAACTGAATTCTTAGATGAATAAGCATTCACTGCCATAAATTATTTAAGGTGTCTTTTAATTGAATTTAAGGAAGACTTTAGAATATGAACTATTGAAATAGTTCACTGAACCTGATATTCTGAGTGAATCAACTAAATATTTTTACCATCTCGCTATTTTTATTTCTTAAAAAAGTGGCAGCACTCGTAATGTCATTTTACTCCGTTTGATTAAAAATTCGACTTTTAGATACTAATTCCGTTTAATATCTTCAGACATTTATGAATAACGTTGTGATTGTTTTGTCGTTTCTTAGTATCATTATTATCCTATGATGATACTTTAATGGGTTTGGTCGACATTGGAAATATTCCCAACACGGCTCACTCCTAAAATTAAGTTCTATCTGTCGAATGACTTATTCTTAAACAGGCATGTTCGACGAAAGACTTATTAGCCTGTTCGCCGAAAGACTTTTCTTAAAACGCCTGTTCGTCAAAAGACTTTTCTTAAAAAGCCTATTCGCCGAAAGTCATATTATTAAAAAAGCAAGTTCGCCAAATGTCTTCATAAGTCTATAAGACTTATTCGTACAATAACTTACACAGAAAAGTTAAAATAAAAAGACACCATATTTGCCAAGAAATAAAAAAAATTGCTTAAAAGGGAATTATAAAGGTGAAATGGTTTCGTATTGTAATAAAAGAAGCAAAACCCACCGAGCAAGTTATTAAGCTTTTGCCACATAATAGTGCCAAAAAACCTTATTATAATTGTATCATGAATATGAGTAGCGGCGGCGCACTTGCATGCGACGATAGCACGCCTGCGTCCCATGACGCTTGGCGCGCTTGCGGACTGCGGATCCGTCGGTTTATCTTCGCTGCAGTGACTCTTCAATTTCTCCTTGCAAAATTATTTGGCGTGTTCTCCTCAGGGGTCAGTTCTAAGTCCTTTTATTTATAATGTACTTATGTACTTTCGATTTAGATTCGATACTTCAGTAAGCGGATGATATATTTTTCGAGTATATACATCTCATCATAAAATTGACATTGCCAGTAACTGCATTTCTCAATCCCATCAGCGCTTAAACTCACGTCTCCATTTAAATGGTCTAGAAAAAACGTCTACAAAAAGTATCATAGTATCTTTTCTCGCAAACGCAATCCTCCTGATTTAGACATTTTATTTAATAGGATAGGTCCAGGATTCCAGTAATTAATTTAGTTAATTATATTAATACGTTGCACCGTGATTATATTGTTGATAGGTGTTGGAAGAGCATTAACGTGCTGTGATGATTATCAGGAGTTTGGTGGGGTGCTCACACATTCACACTAAAACTCTTGTATAATTATGTATCTTCTATATATATAAAAGTGTAAGGAAAAGTGATAGGTAGATCAACGCACAGCCTAAGCCACTGAAGCCAGAGACGTGAAATTTGGACAGTAGTTTCCTATTACTCCACTAAGAAAGGATTTTGCGTCATTCAACCCCTAAAGGGGTGAAAAAAGGTATTAAAGTTTGTATGGAGAAAAGTTTTTTTTTGATGCCATAGCGCTGATTTTTTTATATACTAATCAAAAGAAAATTGAAACAAGTGTTACTGCATTTTTCGAAAAATCATCCTTTAAAGATCTAGATCTTTTAAGATCCTTTAAACATGGGGTGTTAGAGTTTGTATAGTTTTTTTTTTTTTTTTATGCCTCGGTTGTAAAACTTTGTAAATGTACTAAGAAAAGGGAAATATTAAACACATGTCTTAGCATTTTTCGAAAATCAGCCCCTAAAATGTGAAACGGGGCGTTAAAGTTTGAGAAGGGCAATTTTTATCAAACATATTATATATATTTTTTTTAACAAAAATATCCTGTATTGTATTTTGATAATCAACCCCTAAAGCACGTATGATCACCGCCCAGCCAGCAGGCCGGATGCATCCCGCCGCAGCATCAGACCCAGCCCGCAGAACACTTAGCAATCGCACTAAACTGTCTACAAAAATTACTACACATGAAATAAATGCACTGTAGAGCCATCATTCAAGAAAAAGCTGTCCTCGGCAGAATATTCAACCAATTTTTGAAGATACTTGTATGACAAAAATACATGTCATCTCCCTACGGCCCGGAAATTCACGAACGTTCGATAGTTTGTCCCGCGACTTTCAAAAGTTTTCCGACAACTGGTGTAGAGCCATAGTTAAAGAAAACCGTTGCCCACGGAAGGAATTACTATACAAGCTGTACAAAGTGATATTTTTTTATGTATCTGTATTATTTGTTTATAAGGTTATCAGGTATTTTTTTCATAAAAAAGTTCCCGTTTGTTTTTATTTTTATTCGATGACGTTGGCTAAGGTTACAAAACATTGGGCAATCTCCATTTAAAAAAAAAAGTTTTGATGATTTCGTTGTCAATGTCAAATAAGAACATTTCGTTGTGATATATCATGGATTTAGCATCATACTAGATAGAGTCATTGCTTTGGCAGCGTGTCCACTTTCTGTAGGCGTGCTTAGTGAGTAGGGAAGTGAAAACTAGTGCAAAATCTATCGATAAAAATGTACACAAGTGTACAAAACTAAGAATTTGTAAATTGAGAACACAATGTTTACAAAAATATGTACTTTATTGAACATCGGAACTCGTAATTGCCATGTAAATAGTACGAATATATATAGTATATATAGTAACTATGAAAGTTAATAAGTATCTACACCGTCTCCTAGTTTCTTTTATTCTTCCTAGTTTTTTAATTGACAGCCCAGTCATAAAACTAGATTTTTCAAAATGTTTTCAACAAAGTCGAGAGTATTTAGGTAGCTCCCAGTTTTCGCGCCTCGGTCTTTTACTCTTCCTTTCGTTGTTCTCGATAGACAAAACATAGCACAACACGCCATAATATCACTATGTATGATAGTATTAAGTCTTCACAGCGCTATTTTTATCTAATTTCACTTTTGAGTAAGACGGGTCGCAATGTTATGACCTACTAGACGGTCAAAAATGGACACAGAGTGCGAGGTTGCCAATCTTACAATAGCTCTCTCGCTTACTCTATGCGACGATCCGTGTAATAAAAAGAGAAACATGACAATGTGAATGTCGGAGCGGCAACGTCTCATGGCTCTGTCCAGTATGATGTTTCGTCCAAGTGATATATTTTGTCATTTTTTCACTGTTTGGTACATTTTGGTTATCTTCTTAGTGTTTTGTGCTAGAATTCCACAAGACATTTCTTGTATGCCTATTGTATATACTTTTTTTAATGAATCGTGATACATTAAACAAAACAAACACGTCGTCTTCAATCTCAGATGGGTTGTTTGAGTGCGATATTTGTGCTGACCATACATTATATTAAGGGTGCAGAGATCCAAATTCATTGTAATCGTCAATATGTGTCAAGATCCGACTTGCCAATAACATCAAGTGGGACCCCGGATCTGCAGGTCTTGCAATCGTCACAGCTAGCAACACATATTTGAGCAGTAGTCTCGCGCAGCTCAAAAAGTAAGTGAAAGTTATCAAACGCATCCCAAGAGGAGCCCGTATGGTCGTTGCTTAAAGTTTGTCGGAGTGCGTGGCGAAGGTAGTCGCGGAAAATTCTCTAAGAGCTTGGAAACGTTTTTACTAACTTTCTCATACTACACGTTTGATACCGTACCCGACTCAAACCAACGACACTATCCTTTGCCAAAAAATTCAATACATCCCGGCATATCCTTCACGATATCCAACAAAGTCCATCATCAATCAAAATGATTGAAAACAAACTTTCTGACTGAAACGTGAGAGGTGCGGCCAATCTCTTTTTTTTTCTACTAAGTCACTCGCCTCGGCCTCCGTTGAAACAAATGCATCTCTATGCGACAAGCACCCGGTGCTGTCGTCGACAGAAGCACCTCTATATACATGTTGATGAGGCAGCCACGCTACAGGCCATCAGATCCTTCCCGAATAGCCCTGCTGAAGGATTATATGATATGTATTACCCCACAACATTTAAAAGATCTCACCTATCCGATCCTCTTGTCAGCAAGGCGGGTAAGTGTCTAGTCGGATTATTGTCAAATCCTGTTCGGCGCCCACTTAGAAGCAATCACAAAGAAAGACGGTGGCGTTCGTCCGATTGCTGTGGGCAGTACGTTGAAACACCTTACGTCAAAATTATGTTGCAGAGCAATCCCGGACCACCTCTCAACAAAATTGCAGCCACGCCAACATAGTTTCGGTGTAAGAGCCGGATGTAAGGCGGCTGTGCATGCCGCACGTATTTTTCTGTTGTTTTATTTAAAATTGACGTCAAAAATGCTTTTAATATCTATGCCCTAATGGGGTGTCCTTTTATAAGAAATTCAAAAACTGAAATCTCATGTATTTCAGATGAGATTAATACATGTGGCAATGCCATGGACCGCTTACTAAATTATTTTTTCGTGTAAAATAAATTGAATCAGGTGTCGGATGTCAACAAGAAGATCCGTTCGGTTGTGGTATTTTCAGCTTGGGGATCAACTCTATTATTTCGGATATAAACTCAAAATGTACTAATTTTTTTTAATTTAATTTTATGGTATCTCGACGATGGCACATTAGGCGGAAATGCATCAGAGCGATATTGGAGGATCTTATCCTTATCATACAAAGTTTAGTTCAAATTCACACTCGAGTTTGATAAATGCGAAATTTTTGTCTTGAACGTCCACAACACGTTCAAGACAGCGATCGTACATCCCTTTACCAAAAGTTTAATGCTTTATGCCCCAATATTTCAATACAATCCAAGTCCTCACTAATCATGCTAGGATAGGTGCTCCGATATTTAAGGAAGCAATTCAAAATTTTAAACTTGATAATTCACGCCGTCTTTTCCTAATTCAACCGCATATGGCAATATAGGTAGAATAGGTACTCGTACATTCTTCGGCTCTGTATTTTTATGCCGAAAGTCATGTATTTACTGCGATGTTCGCCTTTGTGGTATTTTCATTTAAACACACATTTGGTTGATTCTACTTTGAAAGAGACTGTTACAAAAATTCTAATTATTCGGTTTGAAAATCGATCGCGGGCGCAGGCTACCCTTCCCATTTCTTTCTTTCTCCCATCAAACGTGGCGCTTTTTAGCCTCTAGCCACGGCTCTCAAACCCTCATTGGCAAGATCCTTAATATATCTTAGGTCGATATTGGCCAAGCAGAAGCTTTGGCGGCCTTGTGTGCTTCTTGTCCAGGTGTCAGCGTTCCCACCGCAATGAAAATGCAATCTATGTCTCACTAAAATTATATATACTGCCTTACTGGACCAAGTTACAGATGACTCGAACCGAGCGCCTCTTCTGGCCGTTTCAGAGGTGGAGTCGAGGCACTGGCTCTGTGCTCTCCTCTCTGACGAATTGGCCACAGTCCTCGACCTTAGTTGTTTACGAGTAGCGTTGGCTAAGATGTGCGAGCCCCATCGCTGCCAGTGCAAACAAGCCGCTGACCTATTCGGACGTCACGGGCTATCGCGTATGATGAGTGCCGACCGCCGATCGTCTATTTCGTCATTGGGCGATAAATGATTTAGTCAGGCGGCCTCTCCATAGCATCCGTGCCTTCGACACTGGAACCGAGCGGAATGTCGAGAGAAGATGGTAAGCGACCAGACGGTGAGTCAGCCGAGCCTTGGTTTGGGACGCCATGCACCTGCTTTGACGCCGTAGCACCGTCATATGCTAGCAGTTCCGGGGCCGAGCAAGCCCAACTAAGTAAACATAAGAAGCCTTCATAGCTCACCGCTCATTGTGAATTTCTTGTGCTGGCTGTGAAAACCGTGAACCCGTGTCGTCCGACACTAAAAAAAATTGCAAAGATTTATCGATGAGACTGGTCCTGGCCTCGGGGGATTCCAGAGCTGGCGCATACTTTTTCCAAAATTTCAATTCAATTCTGTAACTTTTGACATTATATATTAATGTTCTTATACACGAAAATTCCAGCAAATTGATAAATATAAAAAACATTAATAGCTTTGCAGCTGTACAAGGACTTTGTCATGACTTAGAAGTAGAACATAACAGATAAAACTATGAATAGACTGCGCAGAGTCAAGCCACACCCAGGTTTTTATGTTACTACATAGGTACTGGTTGCACTCATAGGAGGCATTTTTTGTCAGTTTCTTTTAGTTTATACTTAGTTATATACTTAATAACTTCTTACTTACTAACTTATTATTAGTATATCCCGTATATGTTTTTGTAACCATTAATATGCATTAGTTCATTAAAGGATAATTAGAAAAATGAGGGCATTCGCTAATTAGTGTTTTAAATAATCATTATTGAGAATGACAAAGTTTACCTCGGCCAGAGAATTAGCATTAATATTCAACGAGGTTACGTCGCCAACCTTTTGGATACCTTGCTTGCGGATAGCCTGAGCCCTGTTCTTTATCTGCAAATAGTTTATTATTAGTTCAATTTTGTTTTTCGTTCTGGTGTCTAATATTTCAATTGGTATTTTCAGTGTGTGTTATAAATGAAAATCTTGGGTGAACTACGATTTCCCGAATAGGGCATTTTCAGAATAAGGCATATCCACAACATGAATAGGTCTTGATACGCCTCCTGGTCATTCTACGAATAAGCCCAATGTCGACTGAGCCCTTTATTGCAAAACAAATCAATTTATCCTAAATTTCAAAGGACACTATATGTATAGACTTTGACGTTTTTGAAAAGTTTTTGGATATACGGAAATGTTACGATATATTTTAAAGTTCCTGATAGGGAGAAAGATGTTTTTATATACTAAAAACTTTTGAAAACTAGTAATGGAACAAACATACTTATTAATCACATATCTAGCAACAGAACTAAGTGGACGAAATGGTAATGGTTAGTTATATTCTTCAAAAAACAGAAAGTAATGGAAATAATTGGACAAAAAAGTCCATCAAGTTCTATCAATGGAACAACCAATAGAACTAGTAAGAATAGACTAAGTTGACAACTATTAAGTTAAAATACTCAGGTTTAAAGAACAAAACGGAATATAATTCTGATTGTGCTGTATTTTGGAAAGTTTATCTAACCGGCCGGCTTACCATCTAAGGAATTAGTCGGCTTTGTTAGATATGTACATTATGTTCTCTAGTCTATAATCAAGAAGTTCATATGTTTGAAAACATTATAGACTCGAACAATATGTTTTAAAACGCCATCTACCATCTGATTGAAAAATTATTAATCAATGTTTTTCTAATAATATTAATGATACAGTAATACAATTTCTTTTTCACCCACCACTTTACGTGTACTGGAGTTAGTCGCCATATTGCATTTATGATGACGTCATCAATTCAGTGACTACCTTCACAATAGCGACACCTCATTTGTAATAAAAATCAATTCAAGCGATGGCGTTGAAAGACATACAAAGATAGCCATATTTTGACTTCGTTGATATGACATCATTATAACCTTTCAATAATGATACTTCAATCTGCGAAGAAGCGCTGCACCCTTTTTTCCTAATAGATTACAGTGCAAGAGTAAATTATTCGGCTCGTAACTAGCCACTTTATTCCGATTTATGTATACAATAACAGATCATTGCGAACTTACACTGTGAACAATTAGATCATACGTGGCAACGCCGACTGGAGAGTATTTTGTGCAAATGGTAACAAGGCCGCTGTTAACAAGAACTTATGAATTGAAATCAATTTGATTCGTTCGATATTGCACGCATGTTGAATTCAATAACTAGCCAAGTGGTTTCAGTATTTGTCAACATTTTTTGATCACCTATTGCGCTTGCGCAGCCAAACTGAGGCCAAGCAGTGAAGGTGAGATGGCAGGGGTCAGTAGATACAGCTCTTACAACTGCCTGAACGGCTGGGACAGCTACGACAGAATTCCAAGGTAACTAATATAAGGATTCAAAATACTAAGTATTTCTACTAGCTACTCCTACCTTTATGATTATTTCCTATGCCTCAATTTCATGTCAGTAAGTACTTAACTATTGTTAATATATTACAACAGCTATATTTTGTCCAAAACCTAACCCTTCCAGAAAATTTTGAGACTCACTCCGGAATTTACTAATAGCCGACCATTACGTCAGTTACTTTGAAACCTGAAGGATTTTCCTAAACTTTCTTCAACGACTATATTTTTCCTAAACTTTCGCCATATTGACTCTGACAACTTTATCGACATATTTTTATTAACATTTTTTTTTCATTTATAAATTTATTGACCACAAAATGTCTGAAATCTCGTATCGTAGGTGTTCGTAGAAAATCACAAATAGAGTGACCATGCATTGCTGTAGCTACTTTCATTTCAAGTTAAACATTTCGGTAATTTTGTACCAAGATGGGTAAAACCAAAAATAAGTATCCTTTATTTTTCAACAATCTTTAAGTACACAAAATTTGCGCACTACTTAAAAAGTTACCGTATATATCGCATCGTTGCATTGTGGTCAACTAATACTAAAATGTGATCAAACGGTTTTTTTTTAATCTCTTCGAAAACCCATAGAAATCTTTAGACTGCATCATGACTTTACTTGACTTTCATTGTGACTTCGACTAATTTTTAGGTTTATGTTTATTTGGTTTGAAATATTCGACTACTTTCTTAATACTGATTAAATTCTAACTAATATTATAATTCAGAAAAATATAGCCGCAGTCCTATCAGGATTCAGGACCAATAAAGCTTCGAGGTATAAAAATGAATACGTTCGTCTCGAGGAAAAAACTTCGCTTGTGTTATTCAAAAATCCCTACATTACAACTGTCAGTCCAAAAAAACGTCACAAAAATAAAAATAAATGGATCAATGCCATCTAGCGAACTATAGGATGTAACTTTGTCTCTCTGTCTGGATGTTTGTCGCATTATCACGGCTTAACGGATCTTGATAAAATTTGATAAGGAGTTACTGTATATCACAAAGACGGATAAAGAAAAATTATGTCCAAGGGAACGAAGTCGCGGGTAACAACCATTGTTGTATAATTACGATATGACATTGGCCTTCTCTTTCTTACTGAGAAAGAGACAATAAGCAAATGCTCGCGACATAGTCATGAATATTTTGTCTCAATATAAGATTACAAATGCAAGGAGTATATTTTATATTAAAACACCTACATATCAAATTTGCGATGTCTTTGTACCTTTGTGTACGCAAGTTGAAAGACCTCTCATAAAAGTTAATAGCTTTCCGGCCTCATATGTTTACTTTAACACGTGAATTGCGGTAAGTATAAAAATTACCTAGCCCCCTCAAAGGTTACGAGGTAATAGGCAAATACTGTTTTACTATTGTTTTACTATGCTAATAGTTTATGATTAAAGCTTTTGTTTAATAAAAATCTAATTGCGTTTCCTAACTGACTATAGAGATAAAAAATAAGAAACACTTGTTCAATATTACTATTTCTTTCATTGTTCGTCATCATCATCGTCAACGGGCCCTTATTCTCTATTGCCATAACTACATTGTTACGCGCTGTTAAGTTAACTCCGTGTTAGTCGCATGAAACGATATTCTCTAAGTTTCTTAAACGCGCGATTCTCCACGTCGTGTCACGATTAGGAACCGCATTTAACTTTAGAGCACGTTATGACGTCACGCGTTATTGGCAAGTTATCTTATGTGCGATAGAGGATAGGGCCCCAGAAGATGTCCACTGATAAACAAAGGACGCCCTTAGAACGCCACACCGAACGACAATTTGCAATTTGCATCCACCGGTTGCCCGCGACTTTCAAAATGTCAGGTCATGACAGGTGGTCATGTCTGTGGTAAAGTGGAATAAAATGTCATGTCATGACATTTTGAAAGTAATGACTGTATGTGTGTAATGAATTGAAGTTAATGACTGACGACCTACCTACGCTGCATCCTCCAGTTCGTGGTCGCCACTCCGAAGAACCTGTCTTTCCCATCGGTTACCGGTTCTTCGAGCGATGTGGCCTGCTCTTTGCCGCTTCAGCTTACAAACCCTTAATCTCGACCGTGACTCTGGTACTTAGGCGAATATCCTCGTTCCGGTTTTATCGCGCAAAGAAATCATCATCTCTGTCACAATTAAATAGTTGAAATTTCATTATGAGTGGGATCACGTTTAAATCAATGAAATCTTCTGTAATAACTTTTGAGATATAATTTTATTTTCAAAGTATCGTCAATTAATAGTTTATACATGTATAGATATTAAATTAAACTTGGCACACGCGACGTCATTTAAATCATAATATCTATCGATTAATTAAATATATAAGAAGCTGTTTCGTCATACAAATAAAACACAGTAAAAGAGGAGCGTACCCACCGTCCGATCTCAGTTTTTTTTTGTTCAGAACACAGATGAACCATCTGTGGTTCAGAATCAGCCTATACACTGCTGGGATATAGGACTGTCCTAGAAGGGTGATTGGACTATGGTGGATTCACATTCGTTATAGAATTTCTTCACCGGAAATATGCAAGTTTCCTTACGATGTTTTCCTTCACTGAAAAGTCAATGATAACCGTAAATAGTTCATTGGACTCATATAAGCGAATGAGCTAACTTATGAAACCTAAGACCCAATTTTGGTCGTTGCACCAACTAAGTTCGTAAATATTTGTGTAATTCGGAAATCATTTGGCTCGACGTTTATTCCGTTGGAATACCAAGAACCACAATTTAAAGGATGTTAATTATTTACATTTATTATTCTTTTACAAACTCATTGATTAGTTTCACAATTTTTTACCTACTAGCTGCGTCCCGCGGTTTCACCTGCGTGAAAAATCCCTCTGGAACCGTACCTTTTCCGGGGATAAAAAGTAGCCTATGTCACTCTCCGACCCTTAAATTATTCATGCAAAAATTCAGGTCAATCCGTTGCTCTGTTACTGCTTTAAAGAGAAACAAACAAACCAACGAACACTCTTTTGCATTTATAATATTAATATGGATTTCCTGAATTCAGAGTTAGCCTCTCACACCCGAATACTGAATCGTTCGTTAACTTTGACGACAGATTAAGTCTATTGCTGCCTTTGTCATTTTCTTAGTGCCAAACAAAGGCAGTATTTGATTAATCAGTTGTCAAAGTTAACGAACGTTTCAGTATTCGGGGGTCAGTTCTCTTATGCACTATGATCAACGGGGAAGACCCAAGAACGCTAAGAATACTAAGAAGAAGAAGAAGCTAGTGAACGTATAAAAAGAACATGCAATTCCTGAGGCTCGAATAAGTCATTCACATTTAACTACAGGATCACATCTATCAAATCAAAATCACGATCCACGAAAATAATAGAGCTATTGCGTAGTAAAAGTTGAACGATGCGTCACAGATTACATGACAAGTTAATCAGTAAGTTTGTTTGCCGCCAGATCTTTCGTGAACTTAAATACATTTAACCTTATTTCATCGGAGTTTTTGACTTATAGACAGTTTTTACATCAATCTTACGAATTTTCATAACCTTTATGTTTTTTCATCAAATAAGTACTAGGCGAAGAGGCAGCGTAGGTAAGCCTTCCTCTCCGACATTGTGAAAGCCGCGGGCTACTGGTGGATGTAAATAGCAGAATGTTGTTAGTGTGGCGCTCCATGGGGAGGCGTACAGTAGTTCAGCAGTGGAAGTCTTCCGGCTGATAATAATGATGATGTTAATGAAAAAAATCATAATTATTTCTAGTCTACACACGCACACACGTTTATTATGGTACCTATTTAATTATGTTGACTGTTCTTTATAGATAAACTCTTTTAACTCTTTAGGTGCTGATAGGACTAACTCGGCCGAGCTTCGTCATTTTATTCTTCAGTCATGAAGGTGTTCGAATTAACTTCACATAGGCGTCACAGACATAATGAAAGCCGTTTCCCCATGGGCGTGTGTTTATAGCTACGACGATACGGGCACGCAAGCGCCGTTAAGGCCACTTTAATGTCGACACTTACTCAGTACAATACTATAAAACAAATGTTTTCGGGTTTATCGTTCGCTATCATTACTTCAAGGTCGAACTATGAGTATAAACCATCGGTATAGCAACAAAACGATGTAAAAATATTATCCCGTTTTCAAATCTACTATCACAAAAAATACAAGATGGAATAATTTAATTTAAATTCTCCCACAAAATGTCTCCATTCTCATCGTAATCTTCCCCTAGGTTTCCCCGAGTTCGCCATAAGGTCAGCGAACTCTCTTCAAACAGAGTCTATAATAACCAATCTATAGTGTCTTTCCGCTGCAATATCGTAACTTATTTTAACTTACTAAAGTATTCAACTTACTAAAGAGTTTTAATAAAAGTAACCGAAAATAAACTGAAAGAAAATAATAATTAACCTGAAATATATATATTTTTAAATAAAAAATGAATTTGTATTAGCCGAGATGATGATGTGATGTATTATGGTCTGTGTCGAACAAACTGAAAACAACAGTTTTATTAACTGAAAAGAAAACTATTATTTAACTTGAAACTTTTTATTATTATTTAAGTTCTGAAACTAAAATTTAGTTTAGATAATTAAATTAGTTCATTAAATAATTAGTTTCAGATTAATAACTTTTCGTTTCAGTTAATTAAACAATTTTTTGTATTCGGTTCATGTTTTAGAGATTTATGCTAATTAATATTATATATATATTATTTATTAATTGCTAATTATTTTATGTTATTTATGCTAATTTAGGTAGAGCTGGGCTGGACTTCTGTCATACGTCGAACAACCTAAGGGCCAAGGTCACTACACAATGGGTTTCATATATCGTTAGGCCACTCGGCAAGCCCTGGCCGAGACGGCAAGATGAACTGGACTCTTTTTGCAAAAACTGGACCGAAAAAAACAATAAACTGTGAAGAGTGAAAGGAGGATAGAGAGGCCTTTGCCCAGCAGTGGGACGAAACAGGCTGAAAATAATTGCTTTTTTTATTACAATACATACGAAAAATGACGGAAATATCGAAAATAATAACAAAGGAAATCAAAACTGGAATACAAGTACCTACAATTATTAAAGGGGCATAATATTATTCAGCGGGGTAATGTCGCCAGCTGAGGTAATGTCGCCAGCTTTTGGGCACCTTACCCGCAGACAGAGACAGATAGTTTAGATTTAATTTATCGAAGTAATTATTTTAATTAAGGTTATAGTTTTAGATAGTTAATATAATAAATAAATAAATATCTGGGACATTTTTGCACACACGGTCATCTGACCCCAAACTAAGCAAAGCTTGTAATATTATGGCTGCCAGAGACTGATATACGTACATAGATATTTTTAAATACATACTTATATAGATATTAACACCGAGACATAGAACAAGCAAATATTCATCACATAAATGATTGTCCTAGATGGGAATCGAACCCACGCCCCCAAACACAGAAGGTAGGTTCACTATCAATTTAGTTTTAATTTATTTTTGTAACTGTAATTGTTATACAAAAGGAGAAATAAACAATCACCTACCGTAAAAAAAAAAAATACAATTTAAAGACAAGCTGTTCCATAGAAAAATATCAGTGACACTCGACAAAATGCATGCAACTGCTGCTTTTTTTTCGATTTCAGTGTTCGTCCCATAGTTAAAGTTGTTCATAATGATGACATCCATTTCAATATTGTCACACCTTTAAGTAACAATGTGAAGTGTATAGGAAGATTGAAAAAACATCAGGACATAGATCTCTGGAAAAGGCCAGGACTTTACACAGAAAAGAGCACTGGAATTAAATCAACCCAATTGCTGTTATACTTCAATGCACAAGCTTGTAAATTGAGCTCACTGGGCAACATAATTCAGGATGATCAAAGCGTACGCAGCAGGTTGAATGGAGAGACGCAGACCAATAACGTTGAGCCAGATGAAATGTTTGGACCAAAGGCGTAAAGGTAGAAGGATCTCAGCAATGACTTCTTTCTGTGAATAGTTAATACGTTTTTAGGAAATTGTTATTACCTTACTAATCTACGGGAAAAATGTAAAAAAATATTTGCTATTTCGGTTTTAAGATACTTACGATTAGAATTACGGTGCTGGGCCCATGGGACCAAGAATTATAAAAGGTCCTATCCCATTCTCATTATAAACATAAGTGATGATTAGAGAAGTTTTGTAAACTTTCTTTGTCTTTGTTGATAATAAAGTCATTTAAACCTAACCTAACCTCCTCGTCCACCTCAACACCCAAGGGCTCGCCGGAAAGAGTGGACGACGCCATACCTCCAGCCTCGTCAACTCGCTCCCAGCTGGAATTAGGGTTGGACGTCCCTTTGGCGATGCCATCGGAAACGCTCAACACCACCAAACCAGGACCCTCTAGACATCCACAGGACCCTAACACATCATCACAAGGACACCGGCCAGATAACTCTTGCAATAACTGCAGATGGTACCAAGACGTTGTTGACCAACTGAAGATACAAATCAAGGACAAAGAGTACGAGATTTACCAACGTGACTCAGCCGTCGGATTCCTTTAGGGCGTCGTAACAGACCTGCTCAGGAAGGAAAACAGCAGCTCGAGCACGGTGGGCACACATACGGCGACGCCAACACTCAGAAGACTGGCTGATGAATTTCAGGCTGGGACCTCCGGCATATCAGCACCAGCCACTAACGTGCTTACATCCACCACCGTGCCAGCTCCTCGGCCCCACCCATCATCTCAGCCACCCCTACCATCACCAGCCTCGATCCCCATTCTCCGCGACCCTTTGTTCTCCGACATCACCCCAGCACCATCTAGATTACATTCCATAAGCCGCATATTTTAACATCGATGGAGCCTCTGCAGCTTTCCTCAGCTACAGCATCCCACCAAGCCTCTCCCATGCAGCAGAGCAACCTCGATGAAGGGGTCACCTCCACCACCTTACAGCATAGCTCTACAACCTACACCAGTGCAACCAATGCCAGTCGTGGAAACGGGGGGAACGTAAGCAAGACGAAACCAAAATACGGAATCGGTAAGGCGAAAGGGAAAAATATGAATATGGATAACACAGCAAACCAGGCAAGAGACAGGGAGTGGGAGCCCACAGGAAGGGGGGCCTCCAGTGCCTGTTGTGCGGGAAACCAATGAACAAAGCAAATATTTTAAGGCACCACAGAAACAAACACCCCACATACCTGGGTGGGATCACATATAAACATAATATAATTATAAAACTATATAAATAATTAACCTATAATTAATAATTACCGACCTTTATCACCTTTGTCACCATAATAATTTAGGATCCGTATCTAGGCCTGCTCGGTGCCTATGTACAGTGCATCCAGATGCACAGTACATGGGCACTGAGTAGGCAGTGTACATTTATAGATAAACATAAAATTTATAAAAAAATCTAATAGGAAAAAAAAAAGGGAAAATTGAAAATTGTAATATTAAGGTATAGTGTACATTGAAATGATAAATTGTAATGACTAATAATGTAATACATTTTTTTTTAAACCTGGTAATTCACTATTGTATGTTAATCTGATATTTATATATCATATGGAAAAAAAAAAAAACATCAATGTTAACAAAGATGATTTCGGAGTAATTGTAGTAAAAGTGAATAAAAATATAAGTACCAGCCTTTATCCATAATATATGATTCTTCTGGTATTTATTGTTAACTAGCTGATGCCCGCAAAGCTCGGGCTTCAGCATCGCTAAGCTCTTCATACAAACCTTGTCCTCACAATAACGAACACAACACAAAAAAAACATCAAAATCAGTCCAGCCTTTCTCAAGTTATAGCGTGACCAGGAAAAATAGGGGTTCATTCACAACACGCAGTAAACTCTCCGGTAACTCCGCACCCGGGCTCCAAGATACAAGCTTCGTGCTTAGGTTGGGGGTCACTGGCTAATCTTGTACAGAGTGTATACTAAGAATTCCCAAAAACAGTTTGTGTTATAACTAAGATTTTTACTTTTATAATTTGGCTTCTTTGTATGTTCTTTCTTTCTTTATGTTGAAATAAATTATCTTATCTTATCATTTTTATTTTTTTATACATATAGATTAAAGTTTTTAAAAAAGCTACAAGTTTATAATACCAATTGTAGGGTTCATTAGGATGCTCAAATATTTTCATCTCACTCATAGGTATACTCATTACTACTACTACACTGCCTGCTGAAAGCTTCGGTCAAACTGAGGCGAATCCCGAATCAACATTGTTACTTTCTCAATTTCTCTATAGAGAGCTTTTGACGAATAAAGATGGGAACAGCAAGAAGTTTTGTGATCGTCAGGATTGCACCTGCGAATTTCTGATCCAGTCGCGAAAAGTATCTACATCACTAGAACCAGAACATTGAAGAATTTAATATTGAATGAGGAGATATTGGATTGAATATATTGAATAATAACTCCTAGAATATGATCTTGAAGGAGCATCTGGATGGAAGATGTTATTTCTGCGAGAGAGAAACCCTGCTCATATCATAACCAAAACTTGTACTTGTACTTGAACACAGTAACCTCCACTCCCCTCCACTCTTGAGTATACTAGCTGGAAGTGGTTCTAAAAGTTTTGATTTTAATATTTACTTGTAGTTCTACGAATATTAGACTTAGCGAGCACAAACTTTTTTTGCACAAACTCAATTATACAATTTCATTTTTTAAAAAACTGTCGTCGGCGATTTTTGTTTGGTTTTAAAAATCAGATTTTTTCGAACCCTGACAGGAAGAAATCAATTTATATATATCAAGATAAAAATCAATTGATATATATCAAGATAAAAATCAATTGATATATATCAAGATAAAAATCAATTGATATATATATCCGCTGATATATATCGGCGAACCCTGGTTTTTGTTGATTCCAATCAATTTAAATCAGGCTTTCATCTGTATGTATGTTGGTACTCGCGTACAGGTCGTATTTTCTAACCAACCTTAACGAACTTTGGTATAATTATAGAATATTTTTCTACAATTTTATAGTATTTTTTTGTCGTTGGTGATTTTTGACTGGTGAGGTATTTCCCCCAAAAAGACGAAAAATTTGCTGAGGCGCCATTTACTGGCCGATTTTGATAACATACACACAGACACAGACATTCGATACTCAATTTTTTGAATATGAGCAAAATCGGTCAAGAGGTTGTGAAGATATAAGGTCGTCGACATCGACCTGAGAACTCACGACCTTATATCTTATACAAGGCATTTTTTTTTATTTGTCAAAATTCCAATGTTAGAGAAGATTAGCCAGATATATCGACAGCCTTCTATGAAATCTAAATTTTCTAATTAAATAGTGTGAAGCTAAAGAATTTTTAAATTTTATTTGATAGACTACAGCCGTTAGAGCGATAGGCCTTCTGTTCATTCGAGTATATTCATTCATCTTAGTGAACGATCTTAGTCTTTATAGTCAGCTTAGCCTGATGGTTTGAGGTTGAAGACCAGGAATACTATTCGGAGAAATGACATTTTATCTAATAAATAAATATCTGGGACATTATTGCACACACGGTGATCTGACCCCAAACTAAGCAAAGCTTGTAATATGGCTGCCAGAGACTGATATACGTACATAGATATTTTTTAAATACATACTTATATAGATATTAACACCCAGACATAGAACAAACACAAATATTCATCACATAAATGTTTGTCCTAGATGGGAATCGAACCCACGCCCCCAAGCACAGAACGTAGGTTCACTACCAACTGAGCCACCGGGGCAGTCAGTCTCGGTCACTCTCACTCCCATTAAATTTTAAATTAGAGTGAGAGTGACCGAGATAATCTCGAACGCACAGGAATAGGGTCCCAGGTCCTTTCATGACAGTATCAAAATAAGATCATCACGCTACCGCGTTAACCACCAAAAATATTGCGCTTTGTTACTAAATGCTGGTAAGCTAATGCTGGTAAGTGGAGTAAGCTGGAATTTTACCTGACTGCCCAAGAAGGAGGGTATTGCTTTGGGTATATGTAGTATGCATGTCTGTGTGTTCCTGTAACACCTCCTGTAGCCTAAACGGCTCGATCGATTTTGACGGATTCCTTTTATGTCCGGAGTGTCACAAATAAGCTACATTTTGCAGTCGGTTGTTTTTAGTAATAATAATAACGGTTTTCTGTTTCATTTTATTATAATTAAAATTTCATTGCTAAATACAAAATATAAGATACTTATAAGGAAAAAGAAAGACAATTTTTTGGGTACATATATTCACTTTCATCACATGGTTTTCGGATAATTCGTACAATTCCTAACTATATGGTACAATCAATGATATTTTACTAAAGATAAGATTTTTATCTTCAAAATGGCGCTCTGAATTCAGCTCCGTTGCAGTCTATTAACAGCCGCCAAAGAGTGCGAAAGAATATGCGAAAAGTTAGAGAGTAAAAGAGATAGCTATAATGAAATCTGTCAGAAGGGATAGATTGGCTGGGGTCATTTTAATTGCGCTTAAGTCGTATAAAAAATAAATAGTAAAAAAAAACTTCGATATTTTAAAATATAGCAGATACCATTAGCCATTTTCCCATTATTTAAACTAGGAAAATAAATACAGGCATATTGAAAACCAGCAATTGGACAAAAAAAACTCAAATTGGCAAATTTATTTCACCCACCAGGTTTACTGTATATGTACAAAATTATTTTCTAAAGACCAGCGATTCATCAATCCCTTGCAAAGTACGACTCGGCTCTTTATCAAAATTAAGAACTTCTAGTTTACGAAACACTCAAAACGAATTCAAGTAGTACGTAGCTACGAAACAGGGTAATGCGCAAAATTTATATTTGGATTTATTCCCTCCTTTAGTTGTACTATTTGCCCGAAAAATCAGGAAAGTTTTTTGAACTTACTTTGTGAGCAGAACAGCCTGACCGGATCTATATAGGTCACTAACCCAATTCACTGATTTACAGTTGTATAGCTACGAGTATATACGTGCCCATGTGTAACAACAGTACAGGCTTCGCTCTCGTTGGGTAACTGATTATTTTGAGGTTCTATGTGTTTCAACTCAATTTCCATACAAACTTACCTAAGCTATACACTAATGTAGCTCTTACCTCTTCAAGATAAACATGTAGGAAAATGTCACAACCAAATTATACCCAGTTAACAACGCGGCCTCGAAGCCTTCAGGCTTCGGATTCTTATATTGTTCTGTATGATTCGTATTTAATCTCAAACTCATCTCTTCTTAAAATGGCATTTAATTTACGAGTGTTGGAAATAAGACTGTCAAATCAGTGTACAATCTTAAAACTTTATTTTAATATCTTGAAATTAAATTACGAAACTTTGCAGGACCAACTAGTACAGAAAAGCTAAGATCTCGCATGATTCCGTAGCCTAGGAAATATAAACCTTTTTATGTTAATTTTGACAGTGATGGAGAAGAGATTCGTTTTGTTTATGATGATGTCGAATGATTTTTAATTGTAAATCTACGTGTAAATACAGTCAGAAGTTTTCACCTCCAAACCAGCAAATAGATGTGCCGTGCTGTACAAAACTAATATAACATTATCTTTACGAAACAACAGTTATAGAACCGTCATACCGACAAACCGACATATCTTTTTTCCAAATTCCGGCAGGATTTTAAATGACCATTTTTTTTTAATTACCGAACTAAATTGGTACCCATGAAAACAAAAGTTACAAAGAACATCAACATTTTTCCTTGTGTTTATTTTAAACGGTTTGTAAAAACGAGAAAACGTGGATTAACATTTTAATAATTCACCTGGAAGCACTATGAACAAGGATTGGCGAAAAAAATCGGCATATCCTATTATTTGTGGCAGTAATTAACAAAAATCGGATCATAAATAGTTACATTTTAATGCCCTACCATATTGATCAATTAGTGAAATAACTAAAATAAATAATGGATAAACCAATTATGGTAATAACAATGAAAAACAATACAATTAATTTGATAACACAATCTCTAATTCTCTAGTTGGTATTTGTACTTGATGGTATCATATTTGTATAGAAATTCGAGTGAAACTCGCTCTCATACATTGACATAATAGGTTTTTGTTATTCGCATTTTTTTTTAATGCATAGTGAGTACGTTATAGAAATTCTGACCTAAGCACAAACCTTTTTACATTACTTTAAAAAAAAAAACTATGTATTCGTATTCGTGTATTCTATGTATATGTATGTGTTAATATATCTTTGTATTAATTACCTATGTATTCCGTTGGAAATATTATATTCGGAAGCTACAATACATACACGTACCGACACCAATTTGTATTTGAACGACGGCAAATGGAAGCCCCAAAGGGAAAATACCGCCTAATTTCAGAGGTGCGTGACGAAAACCCACAACAACGCAACAACCACAAATATTCTAACATTATACATTTTTAAAACAATTTGGTAGTAAAACCTTTTTAACAGACAACTGTGGGATACCACAAGAAGATGAGAGATACTAATTAAGGGTCACCAAGCTTAATTAAAGATAAAAATTACATTTAGAAAAGAGCACAGAAAAAAATACAAGAATGCCATAAAATATTCGAGACGAAATATAATGTCAGCGATACAACATTTACGGATGGTATATACGTATAGTCGTTATTGCAATAGGTAAAGAATATTTAAAAGAATATCCAGCGGGCGTGTTCCTGAACCTGACACATTAATTGGTCTGTTGATTGCTTTAGAATAAGCCCACAGTTCTTATTTTATGTAAATATTTTAAAATAGACTCTGATTGTGACTTTGTGAAAATAACATGACCAATCACTTAGAGTATACCGCCGTCTCGTCCATACAAAAAGAGTAGATGTTATCTGCACTGTGAAAAACTATGCTTATATGTTTTTTTTTTTAATTTCACAATATCTTCGTTGTTATAGGCACTTAAGTGACAATTTAATTGCGTCGAAAACATGACAAAGAAAAGTAGTTGTTAGAATACCATAATATTTTTTTGAAAAACCAAACATAACGGCATAGATAATAGTTTATCCAAGCCACTGTGACATAAAAACAAAAGAATTTGTTAATATGTAGGGAGTGATAACAGACCCCCGAAAAGCTAATTTGTTTAAAAAAGTTAAAAAATAAAAAGCAAAATTCACTAGCTCTCTCTATCGCACGCACGAGAAACAGAGCGACAGCTATACAATTTCAAATATCGAATGCGCCAGAATCTCGCGGAAGGACTATCCTCATGAGATAAAATGAGAGAGCTGCTAAATTCGAGTCTGTATTAAAATAGATATGAAAAAGTTTTATTATTTCCTTCTAAGCCCATAATGTTTTATTCAAAAGATTAGAAAAATGCCCCAGATAACTGTCAACTGAAGAATAAATGTGCGTTTTGACAGCTTATGTATAAAAAAATATGTCACACCAACATATTGAAAAATCAGCACCAAGCGTATAATAGGTAACTTAGCGATTTTTTTTATTAGAGTTTTTTTAGTTACTTGGTATTATTATATTTCCATAAAAATATATACATTATAACTATTAACTTTGTAAGTACAACATTAAAGGCTTATTTTATTTTTATTTATTGTTATAATTTTATAGTAATTTTAGAAACCATAATAATAAAAATTGAGTTGATTATTTCCATAACCGATAAATCGATTCGAAACACGTCAAATCTGTAAAGATCGATACAAATTATATACATTTTACAAAGATCAAAACATTTTCAAATCTTGATCTAAGATAATAATATTAGCCCATCTAGTGATATGATGGAACCTCACGCCGCCAGGCCTTTTGTAAATGCACCGGGTCGTTGTTAATGTGATAAAACATTCCCTTTATGTGGGAATGACAGCTGAACAATACAGTCGATAGCAAAAATGCCACTGAAACTGTGTTGGAGAACTCTTCTACAATCGTGTTCCTGTATAACATAGAGCAGAATACTTTGTAAATATATTAGCCTTTACCCTCGGGTTTAACAATTTATCTATATCTATATATATATATATAAAAGAACAAGCCGTTTTCTAGGAATCTACGCACAGACCAAACCGCTTATGATAGAGATGTGAAATTTGAACCTAATGTTTATTTATTTATTTATTTATTTATTCCACATATAGTCACAATTAGGTGAACAATAAGAACAGATTTTGAGAAATTCCATCTCTAAAGGAGTAAAATGGAACCTAAAATTTGTATGGGATTAAAATATTTTTTCATGATAAGCCAACGAAACTCTGTTTGTATTCTGAGTAAAAGAAATAAAGAAACAAAGTCTCAGGATTTTTCGAAAATCAACCCTTTAAAAAGGTAATAGGGATGGTTTTGATTGCCTATGCGAGCGAAGCCGTGCGGGCGAGCTGTAAGCGATAACTGATAATTTTAGTTAATTACTGCATAATGTTTATGTCCTTGGCAGACCTTTCCCATACTGCATGAATATTGAATAGTATCATAAAGAAATCGATGACAGATAACCAACTCTGCATGCATTGAGCTAGCTGTGTTGTGTGGGAGTATTTAAGATTGTTTATACAAGGTAGCGCAAAAAGTATCATCCGATTTTCTTTTGCTGTAATTCCAAAAATAGTTTAAGGTGCAACGTCAGATCAGGCGATCTCGCTGGCCAACAAAAATCCCCTAACCGAGAAATCAAACGGCTTTGAAAACTGTTCCTCAAAAACTCCCTGGCATCGTGGCACGCTGTGTGCCCTCACAGTGCAGTGCGCGACTCCATGGCACCGTGGCACACACCATGACGCCGTCTTGCTGAAACCACATATCCTCCAACTCCAAGTCATCCAGTTTTGGTATTAAGAACTCGTTTAACATCGTCCGGCACCGTTCGCCAGTGACGGTTACCGCGTTCCCATTGTCGTCTTCAAAGAAGTATGACCCAATCAAACGTTTTGAACAAATAGCGTCCCATACGGTCACTTTTTGTGGATGGGTGGTCTCATGGATAAAACGAGATGTGTCGCTTGCCCTAAACCGGGTATTTTGTATGTTTGCATGTCCAGCGAGGTGGAAATGCGCCTCGTCGCTCATCATCAATTTCTCTAAAAAACCTTGAAATTTGGCATTTTGTTATTCAGCTTGCAACAACCTCTGACTATACGCAACATGGCGTTGGCGGTCGGCTGGCACCTTCTGTTGTTATGTAAATCTTTGGTCAAAATTCATTGTAGGGACCGCCGAGGAATTACCAATTCAGTAGCGCGTTTTCACGTCATTGTTGATGACTTCTCCTCGACATTATCCATCATAGCTTGGATGTTCTGAGTGACCGGCTTGTTCGAGGCCATCAAGGTAGTTTCCGATCTCAGTTTGATCAGTCTCTTCAAGTCACTAACACTCGAAGTGTTTGAGAGTAACAAAATTCACGTAGAGTTAAAATTACTGACGAATTATTCCGCAAAAAAACTGAAACAATTATTCCGCGTTCTGGTAGCGGATACCTCTCCATCTTAAAATTCTATACATTTCGTAACTGTCACCTTTGACATGAAAAGAAAACACGTGAAAAAGTTTGCACGTCTTCAAAGAGGGTGATAATTTTTGCGCCACCTTGTACATGTGGCTCTAACTGCCGTTAAGGCCACATGTAGTTCTTTATTATATTATATTCCGGACTTTGGGTAATTTACATTCCTTCATATTTTATTTAAAAAATCGTTACATGTTTAGGAAACTACTTACCAATTTTAATTAAACTGTTCATCTATATTAAAATTAGAAATATGAATGCTCGTAACGACATCTTTTAGTATAGTTTTTCAAAAACTTGGCAATATTGGCCTAGTATCGTCAAAATCGGACAAATAGTTTCCGAAAAATATATATTTAGATTTATATATTCAACTATAAAAAACGGACCTATAATAAATTGATATTAGTATAAATGTATTATATGTCCGTTTGAAAAAAAACGACCAGTACAGTCGAACTGTACTGGAAGTACATTACAGTATCTTAACCCAATCCGGTTATGTTAACAGATGCCCGGATATAAAATATAATACTATTATACTTAACTAACACATACTGTAAGATCGTATCAAAATAATACTAATCGTACTAATCGTAATCAGATACTTCCTGCTAACTCCATTTCATCTAGCGCCTTGTTTTTTTTTTGCACCGCAGATGCGATATATATATTTTCGACGCATAGATATCGTTTGAGCTTAGTATCCAAAATATTCACTGTCCATGTCGTATGTCGTAGCTTCAAAGAAATGTATAGAATTCTATATAAAATATGCTTATTAGAAATATATATCTTGACAGGCCAATATCGTGTGATACCCTTAACATCGCAAAAACGGCGTTAAGTGTTAATTTTTTTTAAAGTTATTAACGTGTTTTCTGTTTTTGTTTCAGAGTGCGTGTAGAGTATTACGTGAACGAAAACACTTTCAAAGAAAGACTGCAACTATATTTTATAAAAAATCAAAGATCAAGTAAGTATCATTCATTTAAACTAACTCCAAATACAGGCAACCATAAGTACGCGTACCAAAAGCTATATTTTTTTATACGAATTAAACGAAGCGAGCATTACAATAAACTTTTTAACAATTAATCAAGAGGCTGTTCAAGGTCTACACTATTTTACTCACACTCCCTTAACATTAAATTGTCGCCTATCATTCCATAGCGAGGGTGCCGGCATCCGTGCTGGGACCCTATTCGGAGATATGACATTTTATCTCGGTCACTCTCACTCCCATTAAATTCTAAATTAGAGAGACAGTGACCGAGATAAAATGTCATTTCTCCGAATAGGGTCCCTGTACGTGTTGGTTCCCGGATTGACTGTAGTTGTAAAGTTTTATATTATTATGTATTATCTTTGTTCCAGGTTTACGGATTAGAATAGCTAACTTATTTTTCAAGATTTTAGCATGTTTGCTGTACATATTCCGCGTCTGCACAGATGGAGACCCTATTTCCGCTTCATGGTGAGTAGTTTAGCATATGCCACACCAGTGTGAAAGAGCGGTGTGAAGGTTAGTCAGTCGTGGAAAAAAATAATTACTTATCAATCTAACCTAGCTCCAGTACATCTTCAGTGGATTTCTACCCTTATTATATAGTATGGACGCCCAGCGGTTTTACCCGCACGCAACAATTTATTCATGATAAAAAGTAATCTATCCGTTAATCCAGAGCATGAGCTATTACAACACTAAGTTAGGAATGTACATACAAATCTGATAACCCATAATTGGAGCTGAGTAATATAAGATAACACTATTATCGACATTACGGGTGGCGTTCATTCGTTTTATTCGGCATTTTTGACGTTGACTGGCAATTCTAATGTAGCTCTGAGTCATGCAAACGAAGGTTACGGCTCGATATGAACTTACGAACTTGATTGACCGTGTTATGACGTGTGCGCTGTGATGTGATTTAAACCGAAATATGAAAAAGGGTTGCTTTAATTGACCAATAACGTCTATCTGAGATTGCTTCCCTATATCATACAACGTTTGTTCCGTGGTTTTTAATAAACCATACATTCAAAGAAACAATATATATTTGTCCATTTGTTTGTCTCTTTCTTTACTTTTGTATTTTGTAAGAGTCGACTCCTTAGCCGCACAGCCCCAGCGTTCGTACTAATTTGAGACAGCGCATGTTAATACCAATTAGTCACAGAATTTAAAAAAAATTGCATGAAAGATAAAATCAAAGTCGAAATATAAAACGTCATGGAACTAAAGTTGTAAAAATTGGTAACATTTTTAGTTTTCACAGACAGATAAAGAAAGGTACATTGTTCACCGAGGGGAGAAAGTTACCGAATGCGTGATACTAAGGAGATTTCTGGAGTAAACCATTGCCAACGAGGGTGTAGTTTGAGAGCCCTTATGACGTTATGACACTCGAGTTGGGAATCACAATTTCTTTCGAGAGATACCTACATAGTGCTTTATACTAAACTTACGAGAAAAATAAAAGGCAAAACAAAATGAACATTCAGTTTAAATTCCTAAATAAAACAAAAAACAAGCAAACCGCACGCGAGCCTTTTCAATTGGTCATGTATGTTTTTTCTTTTCTTTTTTTTTAAATATATTGTTCAGAAAAAGCAAGTTCCAGTATCAAAGTGTTCTTTTTTTATTAAATTATTTAAGGTCCAGTATCAAAGTTTGGTGTAACATTGTATAATTTTTTTGCGACCAGAAAAAAATACCTCCAGATTCTGTGGTCATAATAGGTAGGTATTATGTAGTCACATACTCAGCTTTATTCACGTTTAACTTTCCCCGCGTCTGTGTGTTTAGGACTTTTATGCTATTTTCAAATCAAAGCAAATACGTTAGGGTCCAAAATGTAAACTTCCAACTAGAATAATAACGGTGTCGATTTCGTTTTACCAACAATTCTATATACATTTTGTTTTAATGAAACGGGAATACTCACGTTAAATTGAGTCGGTTATTTCGACTATAGTTTCAATCACATTCGGTGACCTTTATCAAGGAATGCTAAGCGAGACAAGTGCGCGAGGCAAGACGAGGTCGTTTAACGTGAGTATTCCCGTTTTATTAAAACAAAATGTATCAAACCACGTCACTTTTCATAGTAAAATTCTATATACCTATTATAAATCCAAGTTGTATGCTAATGTAGGACAATATATAAAACAGTAATAGGTAAATTTGTTTCTATGGGTTATAACTTTTGTAATAGTATTCCTGGTTGTACATGGTTTTCTCTAAATCTCATGGAACATCACCGCGGAAGGGTTGTGAGAGATTAAGGACTAAACAGTATAACTAAATCGGGTCACACCCCACCCCACGTTGCTAGACAAGATAAATCACACTAATATTATAAATGCGAAAGTTTATGTGTAAACTGTAACTATGTAAGTACGTAAGTTTGTTTCCGTTCAACTCTGTAACGGCTGAACGGATTTGGATGAAATTTGTTATGGAGGTAGCTTATTCCCTGTAATAAAGCATAGACTACTTTATCCTGAAAAAGTACTGTTCCTGTAGAATAGCGGGTAAAACCGCGGGGCGCAGCTAGTAATAATATATTTCTTAAAAATGCACAAAATAACATTTTACTAATAACATTTGGTTCTATGTATTCTATGTATGTATTTACAAAAAAAAAAGTATTTATGTATTCTATCAGTTATCTGGTTCCCATAGTACAAGCTTGCTTAGTTTGGGGCTAGATAGCGCTGTGTGTAAAACGTCCACCGATATTTATTTTTATTTAATTATTTATTTATGTTCTTGTATATTTCATTTTTACTAAAATAATTTAAACTTAAATGTACAAACTAAAACTATAAACTATACTAAACTAAATAAGTACTTAAATAAATTAAATATTATTATTTATTATTATTACTTATGTGGCTAGTTAAAAGAAATATAAATAGCAGGTAAACTGCTGCCGAACTACGCTCTAGGCCTGTGATTCAGCGTACAAACATACACAAACACACAGTTCCACAGAAATTGTGCTTGTACTTAACTTATAAAATAATGGAGAGCCGGCTCTCCAACTTTAAAAAAATATATAAACATGACAGAATAAAAAAAAAATGTGTCATTTGATATCATTCAATACTATTGCCGATGTTTTATAGCAATTTTCGTGTTATTCTTTGTTAATTTGGCGAAAGCAAAGAAAAAATAATAGTATTTTTTTTCTATTATTCATCAAGTATTTTTAGCTCGGTATTAAATTATCATAATTATAATTATAATATCATCATTATAATATCATCTCAGTGTTCGTCTTAACATTCCTAAGGAGGCAAAAACATGTACATATCCATATACATTTTTCGTAGGATTTTTTTAATAATTATATCGTCATTTTAGTGCCATGGGAATCTTTTATGCCCGTCTACACTAACGGCTCCCGTTTGACGGCTCCTAAGTTCACACTTAACTCTCTAGAATACGTCCTAACAGTGGAAAATGCGTTGCACCAAACTTAGCTAACTTTAAGACACCGATTTTGCATGATGTAAGGCTAAGCAAGCACTTGCTTATAAAGTGTCAGTGTCAAACACAACTGTCGGTCATAGGTACCATAGAAATGTATCTTTCTTTCATTCATTTCATTCAAACGTCAGTAATTGTAGGCGTGAAACTGGTTTGTGCAGAGTTGATGCCTAAGTTCGGCTTAGTTTAGGTGACGCTTACCCCCGAATACTGAAAGTTTGTTAACTTTAACAACAGATTAATTCTGATACTGCCTTTGTCTGGCACTAAGCAAATGACAAAGGCAGCAATAGACTTAATCTGTCGTCAAAGTTAACAAACGTTTCAGTATTCGGGGGTTAGCTAAGTATTATCTTTGTTGACTTTAGTGCAGAAGGGCATTAGAATTTCACGATTCTCGACAATTCGCATTATATATTCTTCATACATGCATGGAACACCAACACTTTACAGTCCCAATTTCTTGTACCTACATAATATATCTATCTATAAATAACGCCAAAAAATGTGTTTAATATCGATGCGTCGCATCGGGCCGCGAGACGGAGTTTTTTACCATGTACTGGTGGAACCACATCGTAACTCTCGTAGGTAAATCTTACTTGGATTCGATAGAGCCATAACTTATTTAGGGCACAGCATCGGACGAAGGCTTCTTACTAACAATATCAAATATTTATTAAGGGCTTTCCTTATTCGACTCGAGGTTTAACAAGAATTTGCTTAGTACGAGTAGGTCTTGGTTAGTCTAGGTTCTTGGTTATTATTAGGAGAGCAGGTTGTTTCAAAGTAGTAAGTATAGCCAGAAGATGTCCACTTCTGAAAAAAAGGCCTTCCCTTAAAAGGGGGATTGCCATGATATATACGCTTGGCAGGTGGCTTAGGGGTCGCATAACGCTTACCGATTATTAAAAGGACGCTGCTGCCCGGCCACTAGTGGTTCTGGTCGCAGTTTTACAACATACCCGGGTCCAAGCGGGACAAGTAAAGTATAACAAATTATATATAATGTATGTTTAGGAGTCATCCTAATCCTAACTATTATTATATAATTCATAAAATATAGCCGCAGTATCATGACCAATAAAGCTACGAGATATTGAAATGAATACGTTCGTGCAGAGGAAAAAACTTAGCTTGCGTGATTCAGAACTCCCTACATTACAACTCTCGGTCCATACAAAACGTCAAAAATTGCACGAAAATGGATCAACGCCATCAAGCGAACTTTAGGAAGTAATTTTATCTCTCTGTCTAGATGTTTGTCACGTTATCACGGCTAAACGGATCTTGATAAAATTTGATAAGGAGTTACTGTATATCACAAAGACGTACGTAAGATACTTTTTTAAAATTCACGCGAAAGAAGTCGCGCGTAACAAGTAGTATATAATAATTACCTAATTTGGCCAGCTGTACAAGAACTTTCGAAATGGTCTTTGTCAAAATTTAAGAAAGTGTTTGCTTGAAACCTAGATTATTGTTCAGATTCAAACACTTTTTGACATGTGTCCGCATGTAATAAAATACGAACTCCTGACTTTGTTTTAAATATATTTATCGAGAAATCTTTCCATTTTATTTAAAGAATGTTTAGTTGGATTAAGTTAACATCCGTTGCATGGTTTAACGGAAGTTACGGAAGTTTAAGTCACCAGTGAATCGGTTCCTACCTAAGTTTCCACGACAACATTGGAAGTAAGGCAAGATTTTCTCATCTGGGCTATTTAAACCTTTGCCCGCGGATCGTATTTGTTGACCACTCAAAGTCATTGCAAACCGCACCAATAATCCCTCCTGGCTTTTTTAATATAACTATCAAGTTATCCAGTTTACGTTGACCTCTGATTCTCCCTTAGACGGAGATGTGTTACTTCTCAGTAAATTGTGCGGCGAGAACAAAAATGTAACATCCGATGCAGCGCCACTTGATCAAGTGGCTCTAATTGGGTCACAAGCCAACGTTTATAAATCTCTAGTATTCACTGGCTGCCTAGCGACACGTCCGTTTTTTCTTGATATCGAGTGACATCGCCAGACAGGCAGACTTTCAAAGTATATGGAAAACGAGGCACGATGTCTGATGATCGATATTTAGCCAAGTAGCTGGCCGATAGGTGTACTGCAACTATAGTGAAAACACAGCACTTTAAATAGAGCAAATGACAATAAAATAAATTATGAACACAATCAATTTATTACCTTTTTTTCACTGCGCGTCTTTGCCTACTGCAAGGTTCGGAGTAGCATTGGATCTTAACATTAAAATTAATTTGGACAGCTCTAAAAATGGCTGTCATCCTTTTCTCACAAGCGCATTGAAATGAAATAATGGCAAATAAACTATCAGAGTTTGTAAATGCAAATAGTTTAAATTAGAAAATAGCACATTAGAATCGAAGCTTACCTACATGTTACTATTCTCTGAAACCTCAAGCCCAGAATTCAGGTGACAAGTATATTTATTGATTTTATGTTCTCGGAATACTTACTTCCAATGCGAAATCTCAGAAACAAAGGCTAGAAACACTTTGCTACGAGATTTTAACAGTATCTTGTAAGTTTAAAGTCTAATACTTTTATAGTTACGGCTGCAAACCTGGGAACAAGACTGAGTTTGAATATTCGGCTAACTTGACAGAGGAGGAATTTCAAGAGCGTCCGATCATCAACTGGGACGGAATTATATGGGTCAACAGGCCTCTGTATTTGTGGGTTGTGCAATGCGTATTGGCTATGATTTCTTTCACGGAAGCCATACTCCTAGCCTATTTAGGCTATAAGGTATGTTATCTCATCCCACAGATCCACACTTTGAACATTTTCATACTAACTTCATTATATATCGCATTGTTATGTTTAGGGAATAATTTTTAATTAATTAATTATATATATAATAATTCATTTAATTGAGTATGTATTCGTATAGTTAATTTTTATGTATTTTGTAACGCAATTAGTCTAGCAAGTAATCGCTGTTATAACCATGTTGTGTGCTCACGGTTTGGATCGCGGATTCGAATAGAACTTTCATGAAATTATTATATAATGTATCATCGGTGATCTGTTGTGTGTACCTAATAAATAAATAAATAAATATACATATATTCATTATTACCTTTTCACGACGAAATGGTTGTCAGCGCCATGAAAGCGTACAAAGAATACTATTTACACATTTTTTTTTTTTTGTTTTCTTTAAAATCGTGATTAATTGCGTCGATAATACGATTCAATTGCATTCATATTCAACGGTATCTAGCTCATAGAGTAAGTTTGCAGAAAAATATTAGGTCGAGGTAATTTTATACCATGTGTCACGCACGAACCCCATGGGTACTTATCTCTAATAGCTTTTAATTTACCGAGCGCAGCGAAGCGAAGCGAAGGTCACAGTCTACGGGAACTAATCGGCGTTTGTATGTACATGTTTTCATGTTCAACGATAATTATTGGCGTATCTTTAATCCGATATTCATTAAATTTTTTAGGCAATTAGTTCACACAAATATTTTTTTTTACTTCATGTACTAACTGTAACTTACTATCGACGCGTCCAAAATGCAGTGCTTACGACGAGAACCTCGGCCATTACTCACAGTCTTGAATTGTGTAGAAATGCATATAACGCGTATATATGCGTTCCTATACCATTCACCCGATTGCACTGTGTGCGAAGTCACGGGCATCAGCTAGTTCTGTATCAAAACAATATTTAGAAGTGATATTAACTATTATTATTTTGTTTTATACTCGTGTTGAAGTTATTTTCGTTTGATTAATGTTCAAAATAGAATTGTAGATCAGTTCGTAATTTTCAGGGAAACATTTGGCAGCAAGTATTATCTTTCCATTTCATCTTGGAGATGATGAATACGATTCCATTTGCGCTGACCGTGAGTAAATAATTGAATTTGAATACCTTCTGATACCAAATCTCGGATGATCATGTTTTTGATTACGTATTTTACACTTGTTTTTCTTTCAGATACCATTTCGGCCCCTTCGTAATCTATTTATACCAGTGTTCCTAAACTGTTGGTTGGCGAAGCGATCTCTTGAAAATATGTTTGTAAGTAATTACTGATTATGTTTCTCTCTGAATCTCATTTACTAGCTTATATTTTGTGATCATAATTAACGACGCGTAAGTACATTCATTTTTAATTAATAACTAAAAGCTCCTTGAAATTTTGATGGTTTATTAATTGCTCGTGAGTTGGGGTTTGGCTAAGCCTTTGGCCTTTGGCTCGAAGGTTTAAGAGGACTTATATAGAGTGTCCGGTGAATAATAAACAAGCAAGCTTTTACCTACCACAGGTATATTAAATATAGGTATAATAGTGTTATTTATTTAATTCTGCGATCCAAAGCCGAAGAGCGGGATTTATTATTATTTATTTATTACCATGTGTTTTTTACAGAACGATCTCCATCGAGCCATGCAAAAATCGCAGTCCGCGCTCTCACAGCAACTAATGATATTATGTGTCACACTATTGTGTCTAGTTTTTACAAGGTACGTAACAGTTTATGGCTATGGGTAAAATTAACGTCACCATAACTGTCAAAGTTGCGTTAGCGCTTGCATCTTTTGTAAGGGCATTTTGTCACTGTGACGTTAGACATTTGTCGATTTAGCATTTGAGATTTTGGAAATACAATATCTCTATGCTCACACCATTCGCACTCACATTAGACTGCCCCGGTGGCTCAGTTGGTAGTGCCCCTACCTTCTGTGTTTGGGGGCGTGGGTTCGATCCCCATCTAGGACAAACATTCATGTGATGAATATTTGTGTTTGTTCTATGTCTGGGTGTTAATATCTATATAAGTATGTATTTAAAAAATATATATGTACGTATATCAGTCTCTGGCAGCCATATTACAAGCTTTGCTTAGTTTGGGGTCAGATGACCGTGTGTGCAAAAAATATCCAAGATATTTATATTATTTATTTATCTTTAAAAGATTTCTACCGGCCAACTGTTCTGTTTGTCCTATTACAAACACCGCAAAGTCATATCAGAGGCATTCAGGCGACCTGAAAACTGTAACTTTTACTGTACGGCAGTAAAAGAAAGTGAGATTTTCTTCTATTTAGTTTTTTTCTTTTTTGTATACTGTTTGTAGATATGTCTTTTGGTCTTCGTATCCAGGACCGAATATAGTTTTTTTTATTTATTATTGAAACATAATATTTTTATTATCTTTTACCGAATTTAGTACATACATTTATACATAGCCGGATTATGTTTACGTTTCAGCGTGTGCGGTATCCAGCACTTCCAGCGCGCCGGGCACCGTCACCTCAACCTGTTCCAGGCCACTTATTTCGTGGTGGTCACCTTCTCCACCGTCGGCTACGGTGACTTCGTGCCGGATATATGGCCTTCACAACTCTTCATGGTCATCATGATAGGTGTCGCACTTGTAGTTCTACCTACGCAGGTAATATATATGCTGAATATACTCAAGTACAAATAGTAACTTACTTATATTTTAATCAAATTCTGGCAATTCTTTACTGCTTTATAATGTCTGTATCAGCCTTTAAACGTCCCACAGCTGGGATGTTTAAAGGCCTACCTTCGAAGGGTGATCAGGCCATATCCACCATGGTCCAGTCCGGGTTAGTGGATTCACATACGCCATCGAATCCCTTCTTCGGAAATATGCAGATTACCTCACAATGTTTTCCTTCACCGAAAAGCCAGTGGTATATCCGTACTTAAGTTCCAAAGAACTTATTGGTAAAGGCCCGCCCGGGTTCGAACCCGCTACCTCACTAATGTGAGGCGAACGTTTCGAGGTCTTAGTCCGCGCGAGTAAGAAACCCTGGGTGACTTATTATAATAACGAAAATTGTAATATTTTACCCTGAAAATATTCACATTCACAAATTTTCATTGAAATATAATTTCAAACAGAATAAATAGCGGGGTAAAGCTGCAAAGCACGTAGTTTAGAACTATAACAATAGTGAAACTTCTGGCTCGAGCTATGATTTCTTAATGCAATTTTAAGACCTTCCGCGTGGTTTTGGAGTATTTGATATTTGAAATCGTATAGCTGTCGCTCTGTTTCTCGTGCGTGCGATAGAGAGAGTTAGTGAGTTTTCCTAACTTTTTGATGAAATTTGCGTTTCGGGGCTAGTCTGTTATCACCCCCTAAATCTTAACAAAATGTTTTGTTTTTGGTGTCACAATGGCTTGGCTTGGATAAATTATAAATTTAAGGTTAATTTGTTTTTTCAAAAAATATTTTTGTTTTCTAACAACAACTACTTCTCTTCGTCGTATTTTCGATGCAAAAATGTGTCACTTTAAGTGCCTATAACAACGAAGATATTTCGAAATAAATAAAAAATACATACAAGCATAATAGTTTTTCACGGTGTAGAATAACGTTAGGGGTGGGTATCATACTAGCCTGTTTGTAGGGACGGGACGGCGGTATACTCTATGCTATGCATTTTCATAAAAATATCTTTGATTTTTTTAGTTCGAGCAACTAGCATTCACGTGGATGGAACGACAAAAACTTGGTGGTTCTTATTCATCTCACCGCGCTCAGTCGGAGAAACATGTGGTTGTGTGTTCTACCACATTGCACGCCGACACCATCATGGACTTCCTGAATGAATTCTACGCACACCCCCTGCTCCAAGACTACTACGTGGTGCTACTTTCACCTATGGAGCTTGACCCTACAATGAGAATGATATTGCAGGTGAGATGACAAGCAAAATATTGGACGCACGTCTTATCTAAAGACGCTGATTCATAGGCTCAATTTACAACAGCGCGGCAGCAGCAAGTGCACCTGGACACTTGCCGATCGATTGGCGGAGACATGTGACACAGACAGCGCAGCACTCACTTCGCGTTGTTTTAAAACTTTCGTGAGCAAACGAGCGAGAGATAATATTTCGGCTTTACCGGGATTTAAATTCATGAACATTGTGTGCAAGTACATTGCTTTGGTATTTTTACTTCGTGGTTCATGGTTCTTTACAAAATCAAAAATTGCAGTTTCGATCGAGTGATCAAATGAAGTAGGTATGCAAAAAAAAACACAGTAGCTTTCGAGTAATCTGTGAGGATATCTCAGTTCATAGCAAATGACTTACAAATACAAAGTTATTAGTATAACTTCTTTCGTATAATTATCCTTTTTTGCAGCAAAAACTATAAATATTAATCTCAATGTTTTTGCCGAATATTCAAACGAGATCGGAGCGCATTCGCACAAGAATTTATTTTATAATAACAATTTACACAGAACTTATTGATTTTCTTCAATACATTTTCCAGGTACCGATCTGGGCCCAACGCGTGATCTACATCCAGGGATCGTGTTTAAAAGACACGGACTTGATCAGAGCACGCATGAGCGAAGCCGAAGCTTGCTTCATACTAGCTGCTAGAAATTATGCTGATAAAACTGCTGCCGACGAACACACCATACTGCGGTATGTATCTACCTATGTATCTACCTATGTATCTATCCACAATCAACGTTCGACAGAGCAGTTTTATTCAGAACGACGAGTAGACGTAAAATACTAACAATAATAGGCTATTTGACTGCGTTGAAAATATGCTAAACATTTACGAGTATGCCATCCTTTAAAACCAACCTTTATAAATCATCATCATATTTTATAAATATTTATGGTAAAAAAAAAACATGAATAATTTTCTCTCTTTTCTTAGATTTGATCACGTGATTGTAAACGCTATGTGACAGGTTGGATCTATAGTGACGCCACACCAAAGTAAATAAATCAACTTTCGCTATTAAAATTACACTCCTGTTTGCGGCTGTTTACTTCGGTCATCAGTCGCCACGTGACCGGCGCCATGACATCCGGTGGATGCAAGTGGCACGTTGTCTGTCGGTGTGGCGCTCTCAGGGGGAGGCCTATGTTCAGCAGTGGACGTCTTCTGGCTGATGATGATAATGATATCCTAAAACTGCTAGCCACCGGAGGAGGGGCAGTAGGAAACGGTGTGCGTTCTGTGATCTCCAAGCCACACTTTTTGGTGATTATGGAGTGTAACGTTGACGTATATATTAATATTAGTAGTTCAATATACTAATTCTAATACCACTTTTCCTTCCAGGTCTTGGGCAGTAAAAGATTTTGCGCCAATGGTACCACAATACGTGCAGATTTTTAGGCCAGAAAACAAGCTGCATGTGAAATTCGCTGAGTTTGTGGTATGCGAAGACGAGTTCAAATATGCACTGTTGGCGAACAACTGCACCTGTCCAGGCGCGTCCACGCTCGTCACCCTGCTGTTGCACACTAGCCGTGGACAGTGAGAACATCTTTCAATTAAATGTTTCAATCTGTTTTCGTATGCAATTGGCGATATGAGATCTGTCCGATTAATACATTTAATTTACAGAGAAGGCCAGCAGTCGCCAGAGGAATGGCATCGGCTCTACGGGAAATGTTCTGGAAATGAAATATACCACATCGTCTTAGGAGACAGTCGATTTTTTGGAGAGTACGAAGGGAAAAGCTTCACTTATGCCAGCTTCCATTCACATAGAAAGTACGTAATAAAACTTATTTGTAAAAATATGAAAAGATGAAATAGTATTAAAAGTATTCATGATAAACTAGTTATGTATACACTAAGTTGCTTGTTTGCTTTAAGAAATTTATCGAATCAGAACATTCAAATATATATGTATATAATATATACCTTGTAATATATATAATATATACCTATACCTTGTCCTAACAATCATAAGCATAAAAAAAACATAAAATCGGTCCAGCCGTTCTCAAGTGATGCTCCGTCATACATGTTGCAATTGATTTTTATACTTATCCTAGCGACCCACCCCGGCTTCGCGCGGGTATAATTAAGAAAACAGATGATGATTGGTAATATTTTTAAGGTATGGTGTTGCATTAGTCGGCGTGCGCCCATCAGAGCTGCCAGAATTTTACGAAGAAACGATTCTTTTGAATCCCGGGCCGAGACACATAATGAAAGCTAGCGACACATGTTACTACATGAGCATAACAAAAGAGGAAAACTCGGCTTTTGTAGTATCGGAAAAGCAATCCGAACCCAAAACGACGATACCTAAAGATCAGACCGCTTGTAGCCTCCTCTCGAACGAGAGAAAAACGGGAGATGCCGAAGAGGGCGGCGGTGGTGATTCGCGAAAACCAGACGGTAGTAACGTCGTTCAGTACAACCTCCCACAAGTGATTCTGCAAGCTCCCGCGAGTTCCACACCAAACGCATCGCCATCACGCATTCTCCAAGCTAATAACGTATCATGCGCTAATTTTACTGTTGCTAGCTGTGAGTGTCACAGATGGATTTACTCAAAAAATAGACCGAGCTCAATGCATTATAAGTATTCCAGCACAATATTATATCACCGATTCAAACATGCGTTCGGTCTACTTTTTGTTTGAATTTGCTTATTGCTCGATGTCTAGTTACTCAATAAGTTCATTTGAGTTGGTTGTATTGCATACGCGGTACTAGGACATAGAGCAAAATCACTCAGTTTTAGTTTTTGTCACTGTGTCCTACAATTTATTGCGTCTGATTTTAAGAAAGACTAACCAGATAATTTAGATACCTTTTCAAGTTTTATATTAGGTTCAATGGAATGTAAAAAAAAAAAACTCCAAATTGATAGCAAACAACTAAGCTGATCAGATAATTAAGAAGGAAGGGGTGTAACTGAACTCTTATATTGATACGAGTAAGCCCATCGAGTTCATTAAATTCGTCTTAACAAGTCCGTTTCATTGCTTTTGCAGTTATTTTTAATAGATATTATTGTTTGAATAATCAAACAGTCGTCTGCGGCCAACAGTCCCGGATGGCGCATGGCGGCGCGCGGCGTGGCGACTACTTTCACTGCATTCCGATGCGTGCAGTGGGTACGAGTGGACACCCACCTTTATCCAGAACTGAAACTGTTAAAGCTAAACCAAAAACATGTCTAAGTATTGCTGTGAAGTTGTATATAATTAATGAACCTCCAAAACGTTGCGTATATAAATATGTCTTTCTTTTAATCAGATGTTTTCCTTCTTTTAGCAGAAAGGTCTTACCTGTGGAGTCGAGTGTGTTTGATCTGATAATAAACTAAATCAACGGATTTAAAATTAAAATATTTAGTGCATCTATCGATGAAAATTAATTCAACAAAATAGACTTACTTGAGACCAAATTACACGTATTTATGTACTTATATCGACATATTAATATTAATTTATAATAAATATTTTATGATATTTTTTTATGTAAACACCTGCTCAAGTAAAGTAGCTTTCAAATAATTATTCAGTTTTTAAATCCTTAAATTATAATATCATAAAAAATATAAAAATGTAACTAAATAAAAATATTGCTCATACAGCTACATTAAATCAATGCCGAGACTTTTATTTGAAATCAATGACACATTTTAATATCAGATTTGGACAGGGCAGTAAAAAACAAACTTTTACTAAGCAAAGTCAAACTAATTTTCTGTTTGAACAGAGAGAGTACCTACACATTACTGTTTTGGATCTGTTGGGTAATTATGCTATACCCTTGAAAAAGTGGCATTTGAACTTCAATTTTCTCTCTGCTTATCTAGGACAATGAATGCATAGCTTTTTGTTTTAATAAAACGGGAATACCTACTCTCGTTAAATTGAATCGGTTATTCCGATTATAGTTTCGGTCACATTCTGTGACCTTTATATCAAGGAATCCTAAGCGTGACACTCGCGTGACCTCGTCTTGCCTTGTACTATAGTCGGAATAACCGACTAAATTTAACGTGAATATTCCCGTTATTATTAAAACAAAATGTGTCAAAACTACGTCAGTTTTCATAGTAAAATAATGCATAACTTTCTCATCGAAACGACATTCTCAGAGGCTACAGTTGTATAATATCGCTTCAAGTAGGCGGTTAAACTAAAACTATGAATATAAAATAAACCAAGATTATAGCAAATAAAAAAGCCTGGATTTGTATAAATCATCCAATGACTGAAATAAAAACAACATTGCGATAATCGAGAGAGAAAAATCATTGACGCAGAAAGCTCTGAACTCTGAACGCACCTGACGGCTGTTGGGCTGTTAAGCGTATCCAGAGATCAAAGTCAAGAGAGCTTAATTACCAGTGGCAGCATAGCTACAGTCCAAACTTTACGGTATTTGACGCACAGGCGTATAGGTACCCCAAATGCTGGAAACACGGGAATAAATTAAAAAGAACAAAAAAGAGCATGGTCTTTTTATGTAAAATTTACCACACAGCAAATTCCAATTTATTTATACAAAAAACCCGTGACCTCGCGCCTTATTCGTTCTGGAGTAACATATTTTCATTTCTATGGTAATGCAGTAAAAATGGTGACGATGATGCTTGTCAAAAATAATGTGAATATTTATAACTTTTCTAAATTAATATCGAATTCGGCGCCTGGTACTTTTATTTCCCAAACAATGAGTGTTGTATGTCAAAGTAACGTGTACCTACACATATTTATATATATTACTGTTTTAGATTTCAATTGGCTGTTAAAATTGTCGTGGTTTGAAAATGTAGATGCGTTTGATTTCAAAATATTATTTTACCATTACCAGAGGTTAGATTATAATGGCAAGAATTGGCATCAAGGAATTGAACGATATAAACAGGAAGCAAAGCCTGGAACAGATTCGGGACTTTCAAAGTTGTCGAGATTAGAATATTGTATATCGAATAAATCTTTTTAATCTGACCTCTGATCATGACATGACACTTAGCATTGTCACATTGATTCGGCATAACCATTGGCATTACCTACGTCGACCTCTCTCTAACAGTTAAAAATTATCATGATACCAATAACAGTAAAATAATAAAATTAGATCTTATGATCGATAAAATAGCAATTTATTATAGTGACACATTATTTTCGTTTATACAGCAAAAATGGGAGAAGGCACATCAACGGATTCTAGGACATACTTAAAAGACTCTCCGGGCACGGATAGCGCTACAGACAGTCACTTGTTATTACCAAAACCAGACAACAGCAATTTTCTCAGTCCTGACGTCACAGCTCACCGACGAGGTATTTAAAAAAAAGCAATATTATGTGCTTAGTAATTACGCTCGAAACATTGCCCTTCAATCTGAAACACGGCAATGTTTGCACACTACTGCTTGGCGGTTGGATAACTGGAAAAGGTGTGGTACTTCTATTTAGTAGGACTCTGCAAAAGAGTCATACCAAACACGACAAATATTTAGTAGGTAATACCATAGGAAATTTCCTATGGTGTTGTTTCTCTATGGTACTCGGTCTACCTTCGAATTCCTTAACCTAAGCAATTTAGTATATAAATTTGTTCGAAGGATAAGTATGAGCCTTAAGTTATCGCAAAATTAGCTAAGAAAACCTAAAAATGCCATTCGACGCCCGATATTCTTCAATATTTCTATAATCCTTAATCGTGAGCACCCGTAATTTTAACATTTTCTAATTTAAGGGAGCCGACGACCGTCTATTCTGCCAGTTCCCGATATGGTTAGCCTTAGCATTCTACCAGATAACCCAGACGGAGAACCAGAGCCCGATGAGAGTGAGGACGAACTAGAAGACGACGTTCCCTGGAGGTCGGCGTCTGAAAAAATCGCGTAAGGGATCTACGAAAAACAGCTTCATTTGCATATCTATACTCAACACGCACGCATTTTGAATCTTTTTATTTTATAACTTTACAGAGGTAATAATATAGCTATTATTTATATCTTAGATATTTTACACGTCCTTGAGCTATATTGTAAACTGTATTTGGATAAACAAATATGTGTACTTTATATTATTACCTACAATGTTTCATTTCTTTATTGTATTCAACATTCAAAACTATTTTTTGATTACAATTTATTTTCCATGCATTTTGTTTTAAGGTCATCAATAGCCCATATTCTGGATAATCACGACTACAACTTTTATAAATTAGCTATGCTCCTCTATTAACCAAACACGAGAGACTGTTACCCTGTTATTGTTGTAAAGTTCAGAGGATTTTTGCTAAAGATTGGCCTTTGTTATATAGTAAAGAATCGCAATGAGAATAATTTAGTTTGCCAAATACATTATAAAAAAATATATAGAATTTTACAATCCTTACGCAATAGAGAATGGGTTGTTGTACACCAAGCGTTTTTTGTTTCAAAAAGTATTTTTAGAGTTTCCGTTTACTATTCTTTAGATAGCTGATCTGGATCACGAAACTGCATGAATAGATGCTGCACAAAGTACTCCATTGTTTCATGTAAGTGTATGCTTTTTGTTGTGTTTTAATTATCTTCTTCACACGGCATTACCCACACTGTAAAATACATTTTATTATAAGCCCGATGTAATAGTGCCGACCGACACGAATTGCATTAATATTACTTTTCAAATATTATTTCACAAAATGTTATTCGATTCCTTTTGACAATTCATGGCCTTTGATCAGGTTCAATGTGCATGTCCACTATTTGCAAATTCTACGTAAAATCTGTATAAAATTGAAATACGTATTAAGTATTTGAACAAAATATTATGATTTTTGAAATTGTTGGCCTTTACTATCACATTGGTATTTCTTCATATTACTTACCTATTGGCGGCTATAGAATAATAACGGCTTTAGTCAGCGGGAAATTTGGCTTGGAACGCAATTTTGCTTATTTCTTGTTACGCGTTATTGCATAACATCTATTATAATTATTATCTTAACATTTTAATGCCTTAATTATTTATCGAAATTCAATTTGTACATTAACCAACCTTTCACCCAAAGCAAAATCCGTAGCGTTTTTCATTACAAATATTGTTAATTCAATACTTTCGAACATCATAAAATGCAACCGCGCAGCAATCACCTCTAGTTACGCCTAGTGGTTAACTCTCATAAATTACAGAACAAATAATAGATATATACACGCACAGTAGAGAGAACACATAATATTTATTTATTTTTCTTGTGCAATTGTGTGCATTGTGTATTTGTAAAACCCCTGACCGTAAATCCCAACTGCACGGCCCGTGTCCCCTGCTCCAGTGATGACGTCACCACCAGCAGCTTCTCGTCGCTGGCCGGCAGTGAGGCCCCACACAGCGCCTGGCGAAATGATTTCACAAGGTGAGCCTCACTCTTGCCATTCGACACCAGAAACTAATTTCATCATAGTGATAATCAGGTTTCATGACGGATAAATCAACATCAATGAAGTATGAACACTGTGGTATAATGTAAGATTTTGGATTTGTGCTTTCAAACTCTAGTTTATGCTCATTTTGGCACTGTTTAACTATCAACTAAATAATACAGTACAGTAATGAGTGCATGGATAATCCAGCAGATGCTTGTAGGGGCTCTAGGACTGCCCGAGGATTTAGGAAGCACCTGCTTTATTATCTACGTCTTTAGTATCATTTTAGGCTGACAGATTTGGACGATCCAGAATAATGGAGTAATTGCTGTCTAGTTCTTTTCAATACAAGCTTTAAAATTACTAGTTTTCCAAATTCATTTGCTTAAGGTGTAACGTTCCGCTCAGGGCGCCAAATTCAAAAATTCTTGCGTATTTTTGTCAATTAGCTCAATTACTCGTCGTGGTTTCAGAAATTACACCAACCAAAAAATCAAGGTGCAACCTAGACGAACATCATAATGATTCAATGATTTAATGATTCATAGCTAACCTAATATTATCGAGGTGATCATTTTAGTCGTAATTTTTTGACAAAAGCTATTTATAGGCGAAAAATTAGTTTCAATAAATCCATGATGAGTAATTAAGCTGTCATTAACATCAGCCATAAAACGTCCACTGCTGAACATAGGACTTCCCTTAGCGCACCTCAACGAAGGAAAATTTGCCACTTGCATCCAGCGATTGCCTGCGACTTTCACAATAACGTCGAACCACCTAGTGGACCTGTGGACCTAGTGGGCCTAGCAGTTAAGCTGTAATTAACAAAAACACAAAAAAAAAAAATTTTGCGCACTGAGCGAAACGTTGCATCTTAACATGATCAGATATAATGGAAAACAGCTAAACAGTAAGTAAGTAAGTAAGTAAGTAAGTAAGTAGTAAGTAGCTAAACAGTAGCCCCAATTAAATGTTAACACATATCACGAACACATAGAAATTCGGAAAAGTAAATAATATAGTGGATTTGTAAGTAAGACATTGAATAAAAAGTATTATTGAATAGTGCCCAAATAAGTAACTTGAGGAAAACAGAAACAACACAAGAAACTGAAAACAGAATCCAAAATTCGTTGCAGTTTAGGCGCTGTAGGTGATGTTATATTTAAAAAAGTAGCTTTCTGTTGTATTGTGATCCAAATAGATGATCCACGTTCTAAAAAACAGACAATAATTTGCCTTGACCATAGTTAAAACTCAGGGGACTGAGAATGAGATTAATTTAAACACCTCTTTATGTTAAAGAATGTATTTTTTTGTCTATAGTTGAATGCTAGATATGTCCAGCACATTGCTCATTTACTAGGGCCACTGTATGTCGTCAATATCTTTACGATTCGATGTAACTTGATGTTTCCTAAAAATTGTAAGTACTTTCATATTTTTATGGGTTTTCGGTTTTTGACGTACTTATACATAATTTTTTATCAAAAAATATTTCTCGATAAGCTTTGCTTTGCCTTTTCAAAGTTTTATCGGTTATTTTAATTAATATCTGATACTCAAAATATACTATACCTAGGTACATTTATACGACACCATTTCCCCTACTAAAATAAGGAATAGTTACTTTTTATAACAGAGTCAATAACAACTGGATAATTATGTTTATAATTATATTTATATAATATAATATTATTAAATATATGTATAATAATATAATTCCCCAAATCTATGAAAAAAATCTTAACACTCAAAAAAACTGAAGTGATAAGTCCTATTATAAACTAAAAGAGAATTAAAAGGGTATTATTTCTGAGTAAGTAACAGTACAATCCAAGGTGATAGCGTATAAATGTATCCGAAAATAATCGATAATTGCAATGAGTACAACGAAATAAGATGTTTCAGGATCATAAAGGGATTTCCGCCTGTGTCGCCGTTCATCGGAGTGAGCCCAACGCTGTGCTATCTTCTAAAAGAGAAAAAGTCGCTCTGCTGCTTGCAGCTGGCGCAAGTATGTGAACACTGTGCGTACAGAAATGCTAAAGAATATCAATGGCAAAATAAAACTATAATCCTCGCCGCCGACTACGCATCTAATGGCATCTACAACTTTATAATACCGTTGCGAGCACACTTTAGGTCAAAGACCTCCCTCAACCCAATCATCCTATTGCTAGAGAGACGACCAGATATTGCGTTCCTAGACGCTATTTCGTACTTTCCGTTGGTGTATTGGATGCTTGGATCTATAGACTGGTAAGCTATCTATGTTTTTTTCACTCGTTTTTGAAAGATTTATTATTAACATTTAAAAAAACAGTCCACTTGAGAATCTCCTCCTTTTTATTTGGGAATTTGGTGAAAAATGCGGGGTTAAATTTACCAACCAGTAAATAGCCAACCCCGCATTTTTCACCAATTATTTACCATGCAATAGCCAATAAACTCTCTTAGGCAGCTTCTTAGCATCCTACTTAAATGCTTTTGTTCTATGAATTTTATCATTAAACGGAAAAAAAAATAAAGTTTGTATTAACGGCGCAAATATGCACACCTTGACCGGGTGTACATGTTCGCTCCGTTTGGGGTGGAGACGATGGGTCCGTGGGGGCCGGCCGCTTTAAACCTTTATCGGGACTTGGCCAGGCGATTGATGGAGGCGTCGGGTGTCCAGAATGCTGGCTTTTATTTCGCACAGAAATTGAGCATTGCCATTCAACGTGGCAATGCCGCCAGCATTCTGGGGACCTTTCCATCCACTAATGGTCTTTTAGTTTATTTTAATTTTAATAGTTATTTTAGGTTTTAGTTTTTAGTTTTAAGTTTTCTTTAATAGTCTGTTTATTAAGTTGTACATAATAAATATTAATACATTTGTATGGAAATTCATTACTTATCCTTGTAATTTTTGGGTGCGAATGTCACCTCTTAAGCTTTCCCAGGGAGAGTTAATTTAAACGATTTTGTTTTTATTTTGGGAGAAAAAAAATAAGAACTATTAAAAGTCATGAAACAATAGTTGTTCGGCATACCTAATGGCATGTAGGGATGTAGCTTACGATTACAAGAGGTTGGCTAGTTACCAATACCCCTGTATAACACTAATGAATAGCTATATATTATGTTTGTTACAGTTTGGACGATTTACTCCGGGCCGGAATCACGCTGGCTGAAAATGTGGTTGTCGTAAACAAGGAATTGTCTAATTCGGCAGAGGAAGACAGTCTAGCCGATTGCAATACTATTGTTGCAGTGCAAACAATGTTCAAGTAATTCCCTTTACACCAAATAATTTGCATTTGCGAAGTTTATAGATTCTATTTATTGTAACTGCTAAATGCGATTGCTATGTTCGCAGATTTCATGTGTAAAACCGCGAAATGAATAACGGTGTGGTAATCATTAAATTTATTTTATATGTTGACATTGGTTAACCTAATCAACAATTTCAGATTCTTTCCATCGATAAAATCAATCACGGAACTATCTCAGTCATCCAATATGCGGTTTATGCAATTCCGAGCACATGATAAATACGCACTACATTTGTCAAAGATGGAAAAGGTAAGTTAAGTACCGATGTATGAGGTGGAATTTTATTCGTCGTTTTATATGGAACTTCTGGGAATGAACGAAAGATTTGACTGTGTCGTTACTCAACGTTTGTATTTTTTACAGCGAGAAAAAGAACGTGGTTCTCACATCTCTTACATGTTCAGGCTGCCTTTTGCCGCCGGGTCAGTATTCTCGGCGTCTATGCTCGACACGTTACTGTATCAAGCGTTTGTTAAAGACTATGTAATCACTTTCGTAAGACTACTTTTGGGGGTAGACCAAGCTCCAGGATCAGGATTCCTCACTTCAGTAAGTTCATCTAGTTTGTATTTGCTGGTGCGTAAATAACAATATCAAAACTAGATTTATTGCGTTACAAATAGAGGTATTTTAATGGTTCCTGTGCTCTACATCATCATTCATTTTCATTTCATCTACATTCAAATGCGAATGTAAAATAATAACTAATTTATGGTGTTCCATTACAGTTATTTTCGTAATAATTAATTAATATTAAACATCTCACAGATGAAAATAACTAAAGAGGATATGTGGATACGTACGTATGGTCGACTTTACCAAAAGTTGTGTTCCACTAGCTGCGAAATCCCAATTGGGATATATCGCACGCAAGACACGAGCATGGCTGACGCATCTCACCACGTGAGTATGTCGCCGCGGACTCCGACAAAATGGTTTTGGTCACGCCTCGCGAGAATGCGACCATCGCGTGCTTCGGTGAGTCGGTCAACTCCTACTCTCTACTCTAATTATTTTCTCTCCTTAAATACAGTCCTTTATTGCCAATATATTGCCATATTTACTGCGCCTGAACGCTATAGCAACATTATTAAAACACTGTTTGAAGTATTCTATTGTTATTTATATAATATTCCGCTTGTAATAATTTGACTTAGTCCATGTCATGGGACTGTATTTCTTGTACTTTTGTCCATGTCCACGGTTTCAACGTTGCATAAGCCTTACACCTGTGGAGTGTTACTAACTAGCATTAAGTATTTACTTTCCGATATATTAGTTCACGCGAAACTTGATCTTGTCTTCTTAAAACATGACTCATGTGCTTTGATATTAATGCAAACCGCTACAGCCAAGAAAGATAGGACTCGCTTTTGCATACACAGATAAATTGATATAATAACAAGAGAATTAAATTTAAGGCTGGATGAAAAGGTGTTTTAAAAATCTAAAATAACCCAAATTCATTTTAATGACCCGATGATCGCAATCCCGCCTATATGTGTTGTTATTGTAGTGTGTGTTTTGCATGATATCAAATAGAGAAGACAAACACATACAACTACATTTACAAAGACGTCGAGTAACAAACATGAATACGAGTAGATCAACCAGTTATAACCATATTACTCGGTGTTCATACTCGATAATAGATAATGACGATGTGAGTGACACAACAACAATCAAAATCATCCCCGCATGACAATGAATAAATCATATGAGCTGATTGTTCAAATTAACCCATGCAGAACATATAGAAAATAGTTAATAGAACCAATTCAGTTCCCTTGAAATAGAATAACGAGAGCACTAGTCATGGCAGCCGCTTACGCTTATGCATGATAGATATAATTTTATTCAGACATCGATGTGTCTTTCTTGTGTGCCTGAATAAACTCTGCTATGTAGCCACATCTACCGCACATCTACCTTATAATCACTATTAACACTAAATAATAGAATCGAAAAATGTATGAATGAGGTTGCTTGGATTATTTTGGAGTTGTGTTCGCCGGAGTTGTTTTGTTGAGGTGGTGATGTAAAGTAAGAATTGGAAAAGCCTGACACAACAGTTGCAGCAGGAGGAGGGCGAGAACGGCGGCGGGCGCGGGGGAGGCGGCCGGCGCGCCACCGGCTGCCTGGGCGGCTGCTACGGGGACCGCACGCCGGCGGTAAGGAGGCCTCGTTCAATCTGCCATCAACTCCGCGCCCGCTCAGCCTGCTCCGGACGAAAACCCGGGCTGCGGCCCCGAGTGCGCAGCGCATTGCGCCCAAACATCCCAATTAGCTAACTACACTGTTAATCTCTTCGTACCAAGTATTAGTTAATTTATTACCTGTGATGTTACTTTGAGCGCGTATAACATTCCCCTTTCTATACTTTTCTAAGACGTTTCTTCAGTTTGTGGACGTTAAAACCCAACTACTGCTACCAAAGGGTAGCGATAGTTCGGTAATTTGAAATAGCCAGACTATTGCAATTGAAGTGTGCACTAGTTCGGTTAACCGGACTTACAACCGAACTACTGATACCACAGGGATATTTAAGATGACAATTATTAAAGACGATGTTGCACAATATTTCTGTAAGTAGGTATTACATTACCACTCATTTATATCATTTACAAATAAGCTGCAACAATCATTTTTAAAATAGTACTAGTACGAACATGTAGTGCCGTTGGTTTGCCAAAAGTAGCTTAGCTACCCCTTTGAGTTTACTGTAGCTTACGGTAGTGATTAGAAGTGTTACAACACTACTCCTGTGCATTGTTGAGCAGATATCACGTGCAATTTAAAACAAGCAACAAAGGTAAACATGACAAATGTCTCGATTGGACAAAAATTTGCGATTTTCGGTTTGCTTAGGCAATTAGGCAACCCTCGCCCACTTACTGTCCAAAACAAATGATCACATGCATGATCACATTATTTTCAAGAGGTATTAACAATGAATCTTTAAATAATGATCTGACACGTACTGACTGTATGATACAAGAGTCGAAAATAGGTGTATCATGCAATGTTTTTCAATACATTTGATTTCAACTCACCGTACATTAAGACGGGCTTAGAGGTGCGCTACGTACGCGTGCATGCATCGCGTAATGTGCCAAAAGTACGACCTCTTAAATTAGCACAACTCATATTACCTACTAAATGTTTAAAAAAGCCAGTTCAATAAAAATAAAGCGTTTTTATCTTTTTGCAAATGTTAAGTTTTTGGTTAGTTAAGGCGCGTTTTTGTAACTGCTATTTAAGATTTGAACACTTTAAATGACAAATTAAGTGAACCGACTACAGATATAAATCGACATCGTCTAAGAAAATTTAAAAAAAAACTAGTTGATTGACCTCAGGCAATATTTACTTTGCGGGAGTTAATTTTCAATCGGAGTAACCGTAAGCACCACAAAACCGTCTATTTTGAAATATGCTATGAAATCCACTCCTATATAGCGGTACATTTCTATAATTGTACTGCGTGCAGATTGCGTATTAACACTTAACTTTCAACCAATGTTTAGAGGCTTCAAAAGTATAAGTGTCAAGCAAATGTATTGAAAAGTATTAGTACCTACCTATTAATCAAGTATTTAACACGAATAAGTGGATATTTCTCAAAGAATTTCATTGTTTTTGTCCTCATATATAAATATTTTTCATGTCAGGACTCAACATTAGTTTTATCTTGTTATTTTACAGTACTCTACCAGTTTAGCCGATGAAGCCAGGGATAACCACGCTCAACAAATAGAGCGCGCTGAAATAGCTAACCTTGTCCGGTCAAGAATGGAATCTCTAAACCTCACCGGCATCGATTACGACGACGTGAGCGAGAAAAGAAATAGTTTGTCTTACGTTATCATCAATCCTAGCTGCGACCTTAATTTGCAAGAAGGGGACATTATGTGAGTTAACTTTTTGCGTTTCGCAACATCTGCTTCTTCTCGTTTTTCCGCTTCGTATATTTTTTGATCCTCTCCTTCATTATAAACCACGATGAAAGGCCTGACAGTGGAGAATGCTCATGCTCAATGTATCATACTTACATCTTCGAACTTTGTTCATTATTATACTTTTGTTTCTAAACCATATCACCGGGCCGATTCACTACGATTCCTTTTCTAAATAAGTATTTATTTTTAATATTTTTCATTGCAGTTATTTGGTGCGGCCTTCACCGTTTTCCGCTCAGAAAACATTCGAAAGACACAACAGCCGGCGCAAGTCTAATATTAGTTTTTGCTCTCAAGCCCTAATCCAAGCACAAACTCAAGCCGTCAGTCGACGCGGCTCCGCTATCAACCCGTCGTACGTACAGTCGCGAGCCCCGCCGCTTTCCACCACCAAAGCGAATTCTCTATCGCTCCCCGATAGCCCCACTATCTTGTCGGACTTCAGGGGGCGCTCTAACTCGCTTCGGGTCGTTGATGATATATTACTACGCAGGTCCAACTCCCTACGTCAAGGACTTAGCAGCGCAGTATCTAGACGCAGAAAAAGCAGCCTCGAAGAGATCGGCATTTCACATTTCAACTCGCTGTTGCAACATCAACAGCAGCAACAACAACAGAATGCGAACGCCATAAAGATCGCTCTAAACGGAAGCATCGGACTCGAAGTGACTCCGCCAGAAGAGCACGCCATGGACCGATTTTCGGGTGCCGGCACTCCGCTCACCGGTTATCAAGACGTGGCCGGGGCTCTACCGACCGGCTCGATGGGGCCGGCTCTGCCACCGGCGGCGTCGGCGCCTGACACGCAGCATCTCCAAGGCACTATAGTATGATACCATCTCATGTGGGGACGACGAATGGGTTCCGTAATTCGTAACAAGTGAACGCAGATAGTTTGCTTCGTTTCGTGTAAACGTTCTATCGAAATTTCTTATTGGAACGACCAAAGTATTACGGTCGCTGTTTCTCGGAACTCAAATTTTCGTAGTCTCTACTTCGCACGTAGTGTGTCGATAAACTTTTATTGCCTAAATAGCAAAATGGTGTAGACTGGTGGAAAAGAGCTGTGTAACGTAAGCGGGATCAATTAGTTACTAGATAATGAATGTACGTTAGTCACCATGGAAATTTCTGTACATAAGAGGACTTGATTTGCAATATTGTAAATAAAATTATTGAAGATGTCATACTCATACCTATTATCTATACTACATATTTTACCTACACTGTACTGTAAATAAGTAATCTATCATAGAACGTTATACTGAATCAGTACCAACTGTATAGTTATTAGTAGGTATATTCTGTCTTATTGACCAATAGCCTAATACTATCAATCCATAAAGGTACACCTACACATTATATCAAATTGTATTTGAGATAATAGATTCCTAATTTACCTACGCAAGTAGAAATATAACTTATAATTAGATTTGTTGTCAGCAAATGTCCTGACAACATATTATCTATTAATTCACATAGTTCTAAAGTCAGATAATATATTATGAATTATAATTAATATGCAATAAAATCTTTTTTTATTCCATCGATGCTGCTGGATCCCTATTTAACACTGGTCTTACCTGTATTTCTCGTGTCTGGAGGCATATGGAACTCCCTGTTATACGAAGATTTACTTGGCCTTACATGTATTTCTCGTGTTTGGAGGCATATGGAACTCCCTGTTATACGCAGATTTACTAGGCCTTACATGTATTTCTCGTGTTTGGAGGCATATGGAACTCCCTGTTATACGCAGATTTACTTGGCCTTACATGTATTTCTCGTGTTTGGAGGCATATGGGACTCCCTGTTATACGCAGATTTACTAGGCCTTACATGTATTTCTCGTGTTTGGAGGCATATGGAACTCCCTGTTATACGCAGATTTACTTGGCCTTACATGTATTTCTTGTGTTTGGAGGAGTAGAGTTCTCCCTTGTTATAAGCAGATTAATTTGGACTAGAGAAGCAGAACCCACACGGTTTTTTGAGGGCAGCGCACCGTCTACAACTAATCTGAAACTGAAATGAGAAAAAAACCTTATTATATAAATAGAATAATCAATAATCCTTTGAGAATAAGTAAGTACAAAATTCAACTGATTTTCGTCAAGCAATTAATCTAATAGATGTCCACACATAAATTAAACACTATACAGAATTCTTGATCTTGAAAAATAAAGTAGGTATAAATAACGGCATTGCAAATTAGAATAGGAAATAAGAAATAAGATAATGCATGTCGGTTTACAGCCTTCCGCTAGGAGTAATAGTATTCTGAGCTACAGCCATTTCATGGTAGTTATACTACATCATAACCGGCATTAGTAACTACAGAAACTAGGAGTAGATACGAAAGATAATCAAATTCTGATTCGACTTGAGCAATTACCATTGAATTCCAGCGTAACGAATTCTTTAATGAAGTTCGAGATCCGATGACAGATAAATGTTCTTTCTTATCACTCCGATGTCCGTGTCAACAAGAATATTGTTCTTTGCTATAAAATATGTCATATTCGTAAGTTTTCCAGTGATTAGGTTGTATAATTATAATAAATAAGTGTTCAAAATGGTAGATAGGCCCTTTTCACCTTTATTGTTCACACCAAATCAGATCAATCAGACGCAATGTCGTCATATTTTTATCAAAAGATTGTTCATTTATATCACAGCAACAATTACTACGTGTACCTTTAAATTATACTTATGCACATTCTGATATATGAGAAAATAGATGAAAAATCATTCTGCTCAGAGCCCAGTTCGCAAACAAATGGTTCCTAATATTAGTATATCTTCCAGACTTTGGTCAAGACCGAGGATAAGCTGGAGCAACCCTATGTACGTATTACGATACAGAAATTATACTGATATTCTTTGGTATTATTAAGCGATCGTACTCATATATAATATACAGTGTTTAGTGTTATATAAGCTGTACTTATTTTCCTTTGTCGGGGGAGAAACAGCAGAACAAACAAAAAAAAACACGATAGTATACTAATCGCCATTAATAATAGATACTTATACAGTTCAAAAAACAGCTCTTAACGTAGGATTAAAATGTTACCAACTTTTTTTTTTATTTACTCACTACAAAACTGTGTCAAACGATAAAGAAATTGGCTTTTAAATTTCAGATAAATAATTGTACATCAAGGGTACGTACGTGTGCATTGCCACACGAAACTGATCGTAATACCAACAATTGACAAGAATTAAAACTGGTTGGACATTCTATATTCTAAGCCGCAATTACGTTTTTTTTAAAATATATTCATATTCATATTCATATTCATATTTATTTTAGCATTCCACAATGTATGTTGGTACTTAGTAGTTTTACATTTTGGTCACAATTGTGGACCCCGTCGGGTACCAGCTAAAGAAGTAGAAGAGTAGAGAATATATATATATATATTTAACACCCTGAGCCTCTTTTGCCAGCCGCTATAGTAATGTACTTTTCATTTATTCCAGTGCCAAGGCAACGATTGTGTAACATATGTAAGAACAAAAAATATATACATTATGATTAGGTACACTAACAAGTTCCTTTATATCTTGACACAATTAACGCAAACAAAAAGTAAGAATGTACTACCTACTAAAATTATGAGTAGTCAAAAACGTAAAGAATACCAATTCCTAACTATTCATAGGAATAAAAGTTTAAAAATATAAAGAAATTTATATAATATAATAATATACAAGAAAACACAAGGAAATTAAATAAATTCACAAGCAACAACATCAGAGAGTAATTTGTTAGTATTTTTCCTCAGATTCCACAGAAATAAAAGCAATGTATAGGACAATTCTAAATGTAGCTATTTTCCTACAAGGAAAGATATACGATACTAGATGTATTAGATGGGTCTACTAGCTGGTTAGGCAGATAAGTCTCTGTACTGTGGAAGTATACCTACCTATACCGTATGTCATTTTTTTTTAAACTTGGTATTGGGGATCTAAATGCAAATAGCTAATAGAGCCAAAAACTTTTTTATTTTTTTTGTGAAGTAGATCTTATCTAGTATATACTAAGGTATTATAAGACTGATACAAATCTACTCGAGGCAGCTATCTGGAAGCAGAGAAGTGGCGAGCTTTGCGTGAGCGCGATGTGCTAGCAATCCGCTAGTAGAGATAAATACTAGTTCTCATCGAAATTAAAGAAAACCAAAAGAGAATCCTGATAAGATTTGGACTTTAGTATAGCAGTAGCGAGTAGCTAGATAGCTAGCCTGTATTAGAGGGAGAACCGGTAGATTCTGTGGAAAATAACTAACAAAAACAGAACTCAAGGTTTTCAAAGGAAATAACAATGGTAAGATGGAAACTGGAAATGCACAGCTTTAATTTTATATGGTTCCTATGGCACTAATCTTTAGAAGCAATGGAGAAATGGTTACTGATTTCAGAATATCACGTACACAGGATCGATAGAATTTTTAAGAAATTACAACCATTTTACCAGCTATTTTTTTTTTGTTTTTATTATTTATTACTTTACAGTGCTCGGGTGACATGGCAGTAACTGTGGTTAGAAAAATATACGCTTTCAGATTAAATTCAATTTAGGATTGTTATTTTAGTAACAAAATTTTAAACTCTTTAGGCTGTTGGATTCAACGCTGCAGCTACAGTATGATATTTTATAATAACGTATATCAAATGGTTTATTTAAATATATCGAACTTGTTTCTCGTTTGCTTGTGATTACAATTTTTGTCGGTGATGTACATGACTATTTAGATAAATATATTAGAAAACGGATCATTCGCCTAAACAGTTGGACATTTTAAGACATTTTCTATGTATCAAATGTCAACATTGAACTATTTGTAAGTAATACGATTCGTTTTTTAATATAGAAACCGGGCATAAAATAATGAGATAATATTATTGACAGAGTTTCGGAGATTTATCCATTTCAGAGGTTAGTACAAAATATTTTTATCATGCTATCTAGTGTGATCTGTGTATCTAGTCTACTATATTCAGGCCGTAGAGCAAAGAAGCTCAAAACCGAAAAAAATAGAAAAATCGAAGGGAGGTCTTCCAAAGAGGCAAAGGCCTCCCCTCGACTTTATGCCGGCAGCAACATCTTCTCTTGCAAACTAATTTGTGAAGCTTTAAAATGTAGGTCCTTAGTACGATCAAAATTTAAAAAAAAAACGTTTTTTGTTTTTGGTTGCACCTGTAACGAGTTTGTATTTTTTTTTTTTAGTGTTATGGAGCTTTTTGCAAATCAAATGTAAGTATAATAACACTGTCAGTAGGTACGATTAGATTTGATATTGAAATACTTATAGCTTTTATCCTACAAAATCTCCAAGTTGTGAAAAAAGAAATGATATTAAAAAAATAGGAAAGACGCTTTAATATTCTCATACTTTACTAATGTTTTGATGGGCATATTTTGTTTGTAAATATTTAGTGCGATGGTGCCAGGAACGTCTGCATGGCAAAGGTACAAATTTCAAATTATACGTATTTTATGTATTGCAGTGTATGCAAATGGATGGTTGTCCTTCAGGCTCTATATGTGGGAGGCCTTTGGTTAGCAATGGACGCCTTCTGGCTGATGATGATGACGATGTATATTCATGAACAATGTGATTATTTAATGTTAACAGTCTTAGACTTAACGTTAATGTTATATGACGGCATTCATGTTGTGACAGGGTCATGGACGTGGTAGTGAAGCTTCGGTGAGTAAAAAATCAACTAGTTAGGTACTTCGTGATGAGACCGCCATCATCACTAGCATGCTGACAAATCGATGACATCGTGATCGATATCGCATTCTATCGTATGTTCTTTATGAACACAACTGTTGATATCATAAATACTTTTAAGGCGCACCACACACCAAAGAAACATTTGTCTGCAGTAAGACATTTGTGTTTCGTGGCACACTTTTTGGGAAAAAATGTGATGTGTGGTGCGCACTCCTATTTAATTGTAGGTCTACGATAAATGTTTTGTGTTATGTACAAAGATTTAATTTTGTAGTATTGGTGTGTGGTGCGCCTAAGACTACCTTTGTACACAGTTAAATAATAAAGTAAGTATTATTCTATTCTAATCATCTTATTGTTAATTGTAATTTAGGGTCTTTATCCGTATATACACACGTCAGAATGTCATATAGGTGAGTCCGGGCAAAATATATTAAAATGTACTTAACTATTTTTTCCAGTGTCATGCTACATCTTGTTTGTCATATGTAAGTTTTTTTTTTTCTTTAAGTGTCACATAGTATGCTAATTATTTTTGTAACTACCTTATAAAAAATAATATAGAAGTTACAGTTACGTAGAGGATAATTAAAGTTAAAAAATCATGTTACAGACTGAAGGGATCCATTCTGTATCAAAAGTAAGTATTAGGTAAAATCGAAATATTAACGTAAAATAGTTTTTCATACGTAATAAAGCCTAATCGCGACACTGTGGATTATATTTATACTTATCGAAACGAAGAACATCCTGGGTTCTCTCTGGTCTCTGGTTTCTAGTGTATGCAGAATAGCTCGATGTCAGTTACATCCTTGTGACCCTTGCGTAATTATTATTAAGTACCTACCATCTTGTTAATAGCGTATTAAATTTTGTTATTACTGTTTTATTTATTTATTAAAGTATACATTTCACTGCGATTATTTTAGTGCGAAGGATTAAACTGCCACTCAAACGTGAGTATTTTTACTAACCTTAATGGGATTGTACCATATTTGATAGATCCCTGATTTTAAAGAAACAATGATTTTTTAAAATGTAATCTCTATCAGTTATTTATCTTCTATTTTCAGTGCACACATGATCACTGCAAATCAACGGTAATTATGTTTAAATATTTCAAAATAATCTGTCCTCTAACTGCTAGACAAATGAAACTTTTAGGATTTTGCCAAAATATCAATAGACTGCTCGTCTGATATGGTGGAAAAATCTTGACGCATACATGGGCTGACGTACCAGAGCCTAAAATGGTTACAGGTTTTTTTTTTGACAATTATACCTTGTAATGCGACGTTTTGTTCAATATAAGAATATTTACGATATTTATACGATGAGGCGATGATAGCTCAGTGGTTAGCGCGTTCGGATCGCACGCCGCAGAGCATATCATTTCTGAGACGCATAGTTTAGAAATGGCAGGGGGGCACACTGTAAGCAACTTTGACAGGCCATATTACTAAAGCGGTACATCTGATAAAAAAATGGTGTAGGGAACCATAACTTTATTTTAAAAGACCTATTCTATGATACCCCGCATGTGGGAAACAGGCTTTTTTTTGTAAATTTATGCCTTTAAAAGACCTATTCAACGATTCCCCTCGTGATGGGGTTGAGCGTTTTTTTCTTATTTGTAAAGAATCCTTTACAGCCTTGTAAAGAGTTCAGACAGACAGACGGACATGACGAACTTATAAGGGGTTCCTTTTAGTACTACGGAACCCTAACAAGATGAAAAACTGATACCTACATGAATTTTATTTTATTGTTGCCAGTGTTATGGCACCGGGTGTGTAGCAGAGGTGAGAATTAATTCCAAATAGTCAACTACCATTGCAGGAGAAACAGAGAAATGTTGTCAGAATAGCAAAAACACTGGAGTGAAAAGAGTCTTATCAGGAATAATTTGGACGTCTATATACACGAATTTAAGAGCGATTTCGAAAAAGCAGTAATAGTAGCCATTAAAAAAGAATCCTAGCTAATATTACAAATGCGAAATTAACTTTGTCCCTGTCTTTGTCTGGGTGTTTGTCGCGTTTTCACGGCTAAACGGCTGAACGGATCGAACTGCATTTTTGCATATAATATATAGCTTAAGGATCGGAGAAGAACATAGGCAATTTTTTTATGTAGGTCCAAGCGACCGAATTCGCACGTAGCAGCCAATGGTATATAAAGTCAACCATTCCACTCCGACCAACTGAACAGACCAACTAGAGGAAATCCATGAAGCCTTTTATTCCGATCAAATGAACTGGTTGTTCTTAATAAAATGTGTCTGAAGAATTATTATCTTAAATATATTTTTTCTTTATATTCTAAGTGTTACGCCAATCGTTGTGAAGCACAAGTAAGTATTTTTTTTTTGTAACGAACTAGTCAAGCGTTTGACCACAATTTCACCTGATGGAAAGCAAAGATGTAGCTCGCTTGCCTGGGAGGTACCTATTCACTTTTTTCTTGAACAGCCCCGGATTGTATTAGTTCGGAAAGACAGAGGCAGGTAATGAGTTCCACACCTGTGCTGTTCTTACTAGGAAGGTGGATTGGAAACGCTTAGTGCGTTTGAACGGTATTTTCACCATAAGAGGGTGTCTCTTTTTTGTGCTTCTGGTGGTGTTGTAGAAGAACGGCGATGGCAGGATTAGGGTGTGCAATTCTTGTGCACACTCGCCGTAGTGTATTCTATAAAACACCGACAGGCTAGCCACTTCACGCCGGTGTGACAGATCTCTGTTCCCACGTATCCCTTACTTATAAGAATGTTAAAAAGTCCAAAACACCAAAACACCAAAAGTCCAAAATATTTTTTATTAGAGTACAATTTTACACTAACAGGGCACAATAGTGCCCTGACGAAGTATTTTCAGCGTGGTGAATTCGCCGGTAGGTGGAACCCAACGCCAAAGTACGGGCATTTCCAGTAAAACAAAAAAAGCCTAACGGCTAACTGCTGGGGAACGCGCTCACTAGGTTTGTACTTAAACATAAATCTGAATTTAAATCTCGATTGGTGGCGAATTTAAAATATCGCGTTTATAAATTTAAATGAGTTGTATCAAAGTGCCACATGCATCAACAACAACAACTTACTTATGAAATGAAAGTACGTGAAACTCACATATTATGTAAGTATGTTCTTAAGTTCCCTCTAATTGAACTTACATTTTTTGTGTGCTTAGTGTGTTGGTGAGGAATGCTCCTCCAAGGTATGATGAAATTAATTAAAAGTATACTATTTTCATTCACCTGTTTTCCATGTTTCATTGTTTTAAGTATTCATCTGTGTTTTAAGTAGAATACAAAAAAATAAAAATAATGTACCTATGCTTTTTTACAGTGCACAGGATTCAAATGTATATTTTTGCGAAGTTAAAATATAAAGCATTTTAATATATCGCAAATTGTTTGAATTAACTTACTATAAGATCTATGAGATACAGGAAATCTTTATAAAATCATCTGATGGGAAACCGAAGGCGTGTATCCTTAGACGGAGACAGCAATTAGATACACGGCTATAGACGGGGCTTTTATACATACAAAATAGAATACTTATTGAATTATTACTCATGAAGGAAAAGGACAAAGCTAAATTATTTTATCAATTTATGAAGTTTGGGCCAGTGTTTAATTAGATATGATGGTACATATGAACATACATACATAGACTGCTACGCACATAGCCCGCCTTTGGGTTCGTGGTCATTTAAAGAAGCGGTAATTTTAAAAATTGTAATATTTAATTCTGGAACGTAAGTACCAAACAGACATTTTGGGAAACGTACAATTTGGAAAACTGACGTTTTGGGAAACTGACAAATACGGAAGTAGGTATATTGTTAACATACATTTTGAGATGTGGTCTGTAGATAGTCTTCATGTGGTCCTAACCCGGATTAGGTTTAGGACCTACTTAAGTTATTGTAATTTTACTAATAACCCAACGAATAATAATAGAATATTGTAACTTTTACTTTGTAATGATTAGGATCATAGAAAAACGAAGAAGGACACGAAAAAATTACAATAAAAAGTTAAAATATTCTATTATTATTCGTTGGATTACCAAAAATTTCAAAATGTGTAATCTGTGACGTTACCAAGTAAAATAACGCCTACGATTAGGTGTACCGCTTACCCATGGTCGGGTGAGATAGATTTTCAAGACATTTTAATATTTGATTATTTTTGAATGAAATAATAGTTTAGGTTTGTTTTGCTCATTGTTTTTATGACTAAGTAGTTCTGCGAACAGTAGACCTCGCGAGTACAAACATTTTTGCATAATCGGAATTCTACGATTTCATAGATTTTTTTAGTCGTTGTAGTGGGGTATTTTCCCCCCAAAAGAGGGGTAGTTTGCTGTGCCGCCATTTATCGGACGATTTTGGTGATGTTTGGCATAAAGTTTCGGTACTCAATTCTTAACAAGAATATCAAATATGAGCAAAATGGGTCAAGTGGCTGTCAAGATATAAGGTCGTTGGTTCTCAGCAAACTTCCCCTCTTTTTGGGTGAAATACCACACCAATCAAACATCGCCGAAATGTTAATAAATGTAGAAGCTGTATACCAAGTTTCGACAAGATTGGTTGAAAAATACGACCTGTAAGCGAGTACCGATACGGACATTATCAAAATCAGCCGTTGTATAACGCCGCAGAAAATTTGCCCCATTTTAGGGAGCAATACCCCTTCAATCAAAAATCGCCGATGACAAAAAAAAAACTACAAAAATATAGAATGTAAAATACGGACAGATGAAAGCAAATTTTGTCAGTAAAAACTGAGACACTTCGTTCGCTTCGCTCACTCGGGCAATAATAATAAACTACTATATTACTATTTGATTTTACCTCTGCAAGGTGAAGATAACTTCGAAACACAAACTAAAAAATCAAACAATTTTCAACAAATTTTAATGCGTGTATTGTCATTGTATGCGCATCGAATGCAATTACAACAGAGCCATGGATCACTTTATGCATTTCAAGATGAAAGATAAACGTAGTCATACTCCAATCGCTTTGCCGTTAAGAATTTCGTTGCGGAAATTTATTCTGGTGAGTACATAATATATCATAAAGTTTTTTTTTTAAATCATCCATCAGATAAGTAAGAAAAATGTAAGCTTACAGATAAGAGGAAAGATGTTACTAAATGTTTAGAAACTGAATATAATCAAATATAATATGTACCTATGTATGGCGAAGGAACTATGTGGAAGCGACCCATAAACGTTCAGCTAGTTGGTATTCCTTTTCCAAGAGCATACAATAAATACATTCTAACTTATTAAAATAAATTTGCCAAAACACGAATAAAACCCGCGAGTTGAGGGTGTCGTAGTAATAAATTGCAATCCATTTTTTTTTCTGTAAGTTTTGTCTGACATCCTTAGTGGACGAGCAAATTAGACCGAAATAATGTTTCTTCAGAAATAACCCCTTAAAAATATTTATAATATATTTTAGAAGTAATTACTTATTACAAAAAAACTACACATGCAAGGAAAATAACATAAACAAACACTATCTATAACATTTACATGATTTATGTTTACACTCGATTACCCTCACAAAGCAGCTTTAAGCATTTTGCCCGTTCTAAAAACAGACACACAAACACCAGAGCCTTCCTTTTTACCATTTCGATACAGAACCCAAATAACAAATGTTTTATATTTTTACAGATTGTAGTAATCTTTCAGAAACATCTCAGAGTAAGTTTTCTAAAGACTTACCCGTTGGACGTAGTGACGTAGGCCGCCAAAAAGAATGCAAAGGCGATTTTAAGACCGGCTATCCGAAGAAGCTGTTTGGTGCGATGGTGCGAAAAAATGAGTGTTTCCAACATTGGTAGTACCTATAGCCTAGTCAATTTAGCGTCTGAACCGGAACTAACTGATAACAGGATATTTTTTTCTGTACACAATTGTAGAACCAACCTCTCATATTAATATACAATAGTTAAACAAAATGTATATCTGGAACAGACTCTTATTTTACATTTTGCAATATCGTCTCTATTAGCGCTAGTTTAGAGTTTATTTCAGATGACGATCGTAAACTTTAGTTTTGTAGTGGTAGGGCTCTCTTGCAGAGTCCGCCTGGGGAAGTACCACACCTTTGCCAGTTATTTAACCACCAAGCAGTAGTGTGCAAGCATTACTGTGTTCCGGATTGAAGGACAATGTTTCCAGCGTAATTACTGGGTATACAGAGATTTAACATCTAACATCTCAGGATGACGAGCGCAGTGCATTGCCGCGCATAGTTTTGAACTGTTGAAGTTCAAAATTCTGTGTGGCACTGAACTGTTATGGGCAAGCGTGACGCTTAACATCAGGTGAGCGACTAGCTCGTCTCGTCACCGAGTAATATAAAAATAAAAATAAAAAAATGCTGTGAGTCGTCGGCCACGATAATGAATTACAGCTCTTGCATAAATGCTATTTATATGGTCCGTATCTCCAGACTGATTGACTTAATTTAATATTGATTCTACGTCAGCAAATGATACCAAAAATAATTTTATTTATATATTATGAATTATGTTCGGGTTCTCCATACTACGTCGCGTAACTTGACTGCGCTATAAGAAGAGATGCGTGTGGTTTCGGTATGTGCAGCGAGGTCTTACGTACAATATGCTTGGAAACAAAAGTGGGCGCAGATACACGGTGGAACAAAACTTTGATTTCATACGACATGACATAGACGTTTTTTTCTATAATTTCGACTTTTTCTTTATTTTTTGCTAACAACTATTTCTACTCGGAATCTTAATATGATTAATTGTTTTGTAGAAAAAAAAATATATTACTGAGGGTGAAGATGTATGTGTGGATTTAACCAAATGTAAACATAACGGATTTTTATAAATACGTATGTCTATTGAATGACTTTTCTTTTTCAGGCTTCTGAAGATATTGAATTAATACACACCAGAGTACGTATCATTGATTTAAAAAAAAAACGTGTCAATTACTAAACACGTTACCAACAAATAACCATACAACTATTGGCCGAGTTCTAAGTATACAAAGTTATTTATGCGGTTTTCCGGAACATCTTGTTTGACTCCACATAACCATTAGCTTGGTTAGCTATATCTCCTAAAGTATTAGACTCCAGTACGTAATAGTTAAAAAAGTAATTTCAGTGTCAGTGTCTACTTATTCTTTTTGTATTGCGATGATGTAGTTAATTTTTCTTAGCCAGGTAAAAAAAGTTTTCGTCATTTCAATATTTTCTCTGGTAGATCTGGTATGCGTGTAAGTACCCAATGCTAAAATCCATACTAACTTATACTTGCAGGATCCCTAAAAAAATAATAAGCCATTATAGCATTCATATAATTAAAAAAACTATATATTTACTTTAGTGCGATGGAAATGACTGCATATCCGAGTCCCATGGGAGTAACTCAACTGCAACGGTTAGTGAGAAAAATGTGTAACAAGAACAAACTTTCAGCCTTCAGCTTTTTTATATAGTTTCAATGTAAATTATGCGTAAACTACTTAACTTACTACACAAAACGAACAGTGTGAATGAACACAACGAACCCAGAGATCAATGGAGGTCTGAAGAGAAAGTAATGCTGAAGCAGATCACAGATATTACCGAGCATGCTGGCAGCATTACTACGCTGGCAATACTTTGGCAAAACGGTTCCCCAGATACATGGAAAAAAAATACGTAATTTCAAACTGTATCCAGTGTTGTTTCTCTATGTATCTGTGTGAATTAACACAACGAACCCAGAGATCAATGGAGGTCTGAAGAGAAAATAATGCTGAAGCAGATCACAGATGTTACCGAGCATGCTGGCAGCATTACTACGCTGGCAATACTTTGGCAAAACGGTTCCCCAGATACATGGAAAAAAAAAACGTAATTTCAAACTGTATCCAGTGTTGTTTCTCTATGTATCTGTGTGAATGAACACAACGAACCCAGAGATCAATGGAGGTCTGAAGAGAAAATAATGCTGAAGCAGATCACAGATGTTACCGAGCATGCTGGCAGCATTACTACGCTGGCAATACTTTGGCAAAACGGTTCCCCAGATAAATGGAAAAAAAAATTACGTAATTTCAAACTGTATCCAGTGTTGTTTTTCTATGTATCAAGTATGATTTAAATGCAGACCCATTGGATAACTATGAGTATGAAACGTTATTTATTTATCTTTGTGAAATTTCACCATTGGCAGGTTACTTTGGCGAAAAGTCAATGTTTCGAAAAGAATAATTCCAATAAATTTAAAACAAAAACAGACATTTAATTTTTCAGGCACTTGGATTCAATGCAACATCTACCGTAAGTTTTCTTTCGTGTATTTTTTTAAAGATATGGCCCTGCCCTGTGTTAGTACGGAATATTATAGGTAATGAAAACCCATGTATATAACCGGAAACTTCCGGTTACCGTTTCGTAATTACGACTTTTAGCGATCCTGGGCTCAACAAAGACAGATGAACCAAAGACTGGGCTGTTTCGAATTATACTCATCCGATTTTTCTCTTCTGATACAATGAAATTATCCTTACGTGAAACTGTGACAAACAGCATTAAAAAATATGTATAAAAATAAGTCATTTATAAAGTGACTCACGCTTGACAAAAAAACATATTACACAATATGCCACAATTATTATTATACCACAATAGTTTTTACAAAGACCTAAAGGTTCCTAAGGAAACTAAAACTCCTATGGTTTCAGATATCTTCATACTGCCCAGTTAAAAAAAAAAACATCTTGAATAATGAAAGTTTTTTAATAAATTCTTACCATCAGGAGCCCCGAGCTTATTTGCCACTAATTCCATTAAAAAAACATATCTTCCAATATTAAAATTATCTATTTAGAAGTAGGTACAACATGGCATGTCAGCAGAGAGCAGAGCGTCCGAAAATAGATTTACCAATAGTGAAAGAAAAAGGCCTTGGTCAACTTACCTATACACGGATAAAAGTATCACGTGCATTTTATATTTTATATTTTTATATTTTACATTTTATTTTATATTATTATTAATACTTAATTTTAATTCTTAACGCTTTTGTATATTAATTGTAATGTAGTTAGTGTAATTGGTTTAATACCGTACTAATGAAATAAAAAAAATAAAAAAAAAAGATTTTGGAGGGTTGCTCAAATTATTGAGACGAGTATGACGTTGAACACTTGGCAGACAGATACCATTGGTCCAGATACTTCGATATTAAAAAGAACTTTGGGTCCTCGATTATACCAATGGGGAATCGGTTTCGATATATATGAACAGAATTAAAGTAGCTGATAACAGAAATCTAAAAAAGTTAAAATTGGTGAGAGAGCGTAATCAAAAAAAAGATTGAAGACAAAAATCGCAGTAGATCTCGGTGTGAAAACACCCCTACTGACGCGCTTTTTTAATAGTGAGAGTAAAAAAAACCTCTTGATACTCGTGACAGAAAATGAGAAAATAGTCAGTCAGAAAAAAAAATTTTTTTAGATTAATTTATGGCTGTACAAAATATCGTGTTTATTTAATTAATAAAAACTAAAACGATGTTTTCGAGAAATTAATAAATATCAAAACAATGTAGAAAACACGATAGATGTGAATTAATGAACTTTCAGTCGGACACCAAGCGACTGCAAATTGTCGAGTACCGAAATCGCGAATTCGATTGTGAACTAAAAGAAAACGGCTAAAGCTAAAAGAGTTTGTGGGAATAGAAATAAAACTAGAACTGAAACAGGAAAAGTATATGGAAAAACTGCTAACCTAATTTGAAATGTAGATTTGTTAACCGACTGTTACACCGATATAGCCTCGAATCAAATTAGAATAATCCATTTATAATATAGAACTTTAATATTACTTGGTTAACATCCGTTAGTTCTATAGAACTGTTGGTCCATGGAACTGTTAAAACTTTTTTATCTTCCTTGATCGATGGTAGAACTAGGTAGCGAAACAAGAACTGTGCACTACCATCAGCGGCAGTTATTCACCAATTATTGCCCGTTGGAGTGCGGTTGGAGATCGGGAATGTAAAGATGTTTTTTTGCCTAACTACAAATACCTAGGTACTAATGGTTTATTCAGATGTATAAAAAAAATAAGTTCGTTCGTAAATTAGAGGTAGTTGCAGCCTGCATTACGAAAAATACACACAATATTTTTATGCATGTATATTATTTTACAGACTTATGGATCCAATACTGTTTCCCGGGTAATTTTTATATATATTTTTTTTTAACGTCGATCATTAAAACAGAACATCGCGCGCCTTACATGAATCGCGAAAATAGTGGCGTGGCATATTTTGTTCTTTCATTAATTTGATAATGCTATTCAAACAAATACTTACAGTGGCGAGTGGTCCTCACTGCCCGAAGGACAGCTTAACCTCGGTATTATTAAAATTAATCCATCGAGGACGCGGTCGGGCCGCTGACCCAATATCCTCGTTTTTTTTGGTTTGATATTTGTAACAATTGTGACAAAACTGAGTACAAAATGTCCTACTGGCTTAGGTATAATGTCCCGTTCGCAAAATGTTACGTTTATAGCAAGCTGACACGGTCGCCAGAAAGTACGCGATAGATTTAATTTATTATTTACAGTGTTATGGAGCTTATTGCTTAGCAAGAGTGAGTATAGCAGATATAGTAAATCCTACTCATTGATTTATTAAAGGCTCGTTCATATTTTCAATCTATAATTCGAAATATTTTTTTAGTGCAATGATGGCCTGGGCACCTATTTGAGTACTGGTACCTGCTTAGCTCAGGTAATTAAAAAAAACTAGGTTCATTGGTAATTTATAGTTTAATAGCTGCACCCCGCGGTTTCACCCGCTATTCTACAGAAACCGAATATTTTTCCGAGCCTATGTGTTATTCCAGGGAATAAGCTACCTCCATACCGAATTTCTTCCAAATCCGTTCAGCGGTTACAGAGTTGAACGGGAACAAACACACTTACATACTTACACACTGAGGTAGGTACACACAAACTTTCGCATTTATAATATTAGTGTGATTAATATAATGTTATTGAATATAGGGATATGGACGTGGAGCTACGTCATTGGTAAGTTTGCAAAAAACAGGTTAGGCACTTACCGTTCAACGTTAAGGCATAACTTCATTTTGAGACGTTGATCAGCGGCCATCTGAGCGGTAGTACAAAATAACTAATTACGCCATCAACATTGAAACCGCAAAAAAATAATCTGGTCCATAGAAAAAGTTTACACTACCCCTTATACTAGTAGGTAGCGTATAGGGAAAAATTAAATTTCCCACTACCCCTTACTCTCCTTAGTAGGTAGCTTGTAGGGAAAAATGAAATTTCCCTATACCCCTTACTCTCCCTCGGCTCTTCTCATTATTTATCTTTAACTAAGACCATAACAAGATAGATAACATAACAGATGGCATAGCAAGAGAGAGGCCTATACCCAGCAGTAAGACAACAAGACAACAACAACAACAAGACAACAAGACAGTGGGATAAGGAAGGCTGTGGATGATGGTAAGTATAATATTTCTATAAAATCGCTTGCACATACTCTATCACTTAAAATTTATACATTTTTCTTAGACATTCAAGGGTTTTTTATAAGGCTATGTCACATATCCAAGGTTGTGACCTACATTCTCATTAATGAGGGAACAACATTATTACAACAATTTTTTTTAGGTAAAGTGTCTCATTAGCGAATTTATTCCAGTGCAACACAGCGAATTGTTTTACAATCGTAAGTTTATTCCTTTCACTTTTTTACTAGACGCATACAGCAAAAACTGTGACTGGAAATGCTAGCAAAAAATTTGCTAAAGTGGATTCATAGATCCCATTTTTTGCAAACCAATGTGATTTGAATTATTCTTCCTACTTGTTCTATTGGTAGAACAAACAATAGAAAAGGTGGTATGGTAACCCCTGATCGACGACCCGGATACTTCCTAAATCTTCGACCAGAGGATGGGCAACAGCGACCTCTTAGGAAATGGTGAACATTCTGCGATTTCCAAGCGTCCTACCAAGCGTGGGGATTATGGCAACCACCCCTCTATATGGGTTGGCTTCGTCCAGCAGTCGACGTCTAAAGGCTGATAGTATAATATGATTTGAGCATGATGTGGTTTCAATATTTTGAATATGCCAAACTATAAGTTAAAAAAATATTACAGGCTAACGGAGTACATTCTTCAGCTTTGGTATTTGATTTTGTAATAATTATATACTTAATAAATAAGATCTAGTCAGATATTTGATTAGCTTAGCACATCGACGTTTTTGAAGTCTCATACGAGATTCGCAAATCCGCCTTCACAGTTCGACTTGGCATTTTGGAGACGAAGTTATTTTGGGCTTCAAAAGATTGGCAAACCTGAAAACGCCATAAAATTATATAAATATTTCTCTAAAACTAAAATCAGAGCGAATATCTTCCTAGACCGTTTTCATGTAACTCTAATGGATAAGGTAGCTGCCCTTACTATCCCTAACAAAGTCCACCCACCTTGTATATTTGTGAAATTTCAGTGTTCGGGAAGCGAATGTAATTCTATTGTAAGTAACAACATATCGAATAATGAATTAACGTGACTAATTAATAGAATAGAAGTCAATCATTTTTTTTTTATTCAGTGCAAACAAGAATCCTGCAATTCGGAGGTAATTTATTTTAAGTGCCTAACAAAGACCTAAATGCATGCCAATGCTTTTACGATTGAGGTTTTAGATAACTAAAGTATGTTTTACAGTGTTTTGGAGCTAACTGCACAGCGGTGGTAAGACATTTGATACGTTGTCAAGAGCGAGTCGAGACAATCATGAGATAGGCTGCCTGAGCCAAATTTTAGAGGTGTATCATCCCAACATTATAACAACTTTTAAGCTTTTTCTTTTCCTGTGTTGTGCGATAAACAGATACGATAAACCACAAAAAAATACACGAATTATTTGACCATGTAGTTACCGATTCACTATTTTCGATCTTACTTTGTACATTGTAACTGTAAAAGTCGCTTCTTAATTACATGTAGTCTGCACCTATAATTGTGGTGACGTTTAGCCTGTTTCCATTGCTTGCCTCCTTCTTTGTTACAATGACGTACATCATGTTGGTGTCTATTAAATAAATAAATAAATAATCAGTAAGACATACTCTCAGAATAAATTAGTACTCACGGGATATTTACTACAATTTGGTTACTTTTAATTTAAATGTAGTAAAACAATCGCGAAAGTCAGAAATAGTGTTTATACGTTTAATGATTATAACGAACAATCAATAAACACAAACATCCAGCAAACCCTGCACAGTGCACAACTCGGAATACATATATCAACATTTTCAGTGTAATGGCAGACGCTGTAAAGCGGGGGTGAGTTCTGTAGTAGGTACTCTGAGTTAGAATATATCTATGTACCGGAATTCGGAACGAAGCTTAGCGTGTTACGTTGTCATGCACACAAACGTCTTAACAATACTTTAAAGCGGTAGCTTAAACCTCGGATGCTATAGAAAAGCGGGTGAAACCGCGTGGGGCGATGCTAGTTGACGATAATTGCAAGTGGGTACATATTTCGTGCTTAGTGCATCATCATTTTCTCTCAAGACGTTGAAGATCTTTGAAAATGTGTAATATTTGTTTTTTGTTTTGCAATTACCAAGGCAAGTGGTTTGTTGTGGTCTTCCGTAGTCACGGAACATCGTTGATATTTTGTCTATATTTCGATATGTCACATATAATAGATCCCACTTTTATTTAATATTATCCTTTTTAGCGGATACTCGTAATCCTGTATACTCGTAAATATCGACGCTGTGTACCTTAAGTACCAAATTTTAACGCAATGTCTTTTGAATAATATGATCGAACTTACACAAGCGAAACCAAAGTTCATAATATGCTTAAAAGTATAACAAACTCGGCTAGCCGACACTCCGAAAATAGAGACGAATACAAACATATACCCAATGATACCTCGTACGTCAATATCTTTAATATCGCAATCGATATCGCCTTAAGCCTTTTAGCCTTTTAAGCTACATGAGTTAATAATAATATAGAACATTCACCATTTTCAAACTACTCATGAAACCGCTAAAGAGGCTGTAGCAAAACTAAAATTGAAACAGCGAGGTTTGGAAAAGTAACAGCACAACAATACTTCGTGTTTAACACAAACTACACGACGACGACAGGAAGCAAGCAAGACAAGCTACTAATTTTTGTTTTGTTTTATTTTGCCCGTTTAGTGTCATGCTATGGGATGTAAATCTACGGTATGTTTTTTTTTTCTTCATTAGGATAAACACTTTTGTATATAAAATACGTATAGAGTAAACAAAAAATACTTTTTATGATTCACTACATCTGCTGCTGCATTGAAATTACCTACTTTAAACGTATTGTTTTTAAAGTGTATTTTTAAATTGTTATTGCTATAGTAACGTGAACATAAAACATAAGTAATGTAATCATTTCTAATTTTAAATTAAATGCATGAAACAAATCATTTTTCTCAAAGATTCTTTGGGGTAGGTACATGCTACAAAATACTGAAGGCAATTTCATTTTGAGGGATATATTCCAAACCAAAACAATTAACTTTACTGCCTTTTTTTGTTTGTTACAGTGTAATGGATATGCTTGTATATATGCGAATCACGGACATTATTGGTAATTCGTATGTATTTTTAGTTGCAGTTAATTTGCAAGGCGCGGAGCGAATCGCGCTTAAATCGTGCATATTCTTGAAGTTTCGAAAATGTAGAAAATTTGGTTTTGTAAAGGCAGCCATAATTGTTGTATAAAGTAATATAAAATACTAAACAAAACCGCGTCTTACGCGTAGTACTACTGGTAGTATACGGGTACTACCAGACAGGTTGGTAGTGCCAACGGCAAAAAATTACCCGTTATACTAACAGTAGTACCAACGGTAGTACCACGGTTAAAACACATACAAAATTCCGGTGTTTTTTTTTAGGTTTTGATGATGCTGGTTTCTGTTTTTAACGACGGCGACGATATGATCTGATTATATTGCTTATTATAAGCACAAACAAAACATATTTTACAGGATTATCACAATTTGACACTGAAATTCTTGTAGAACACAACACTCAACAACAACGACAACAAACGACAACAAACAAAAATCAAACAAGATAAATGACAAATAATTTTGTTGTGTGGATAAATATATTTTTCCTGATAAGCTTTTATAAAATCCGTTATTTGTACTGTAAGATGATCAAAAAGAGTCCAAACTCATCAATTTACTGTTAGTTACTGAGAAGTTCCGTTTCCCGCCTTCCGTCTCCATCATCAGATCAGCTCGCTCTCATAATATTGTATTGTCGTCAGAACTTACCAGGCGTGCAAAATTTCAACTCAATTGAACTAGGGTAACTGGTCTAAAATTCAATTGTAAGATTTGATCCGAACAAACATACTTACATACAAACATTGCAAGTTAAATAAAGGCTTGTAAAAAAACACCATTCCACAGCCAACTCCATTACACAATCTAGATGGCTGACAACACGTGGAAACTAAGTTGATTGGCATAACCAAAAACAATGTACAATATATCTGAAGAATCGTAATAAAAACTTTTTGCAGGAATTCACCTTTGCAGTAGATGTGCTGCAGATTCTAGGCCTTTGCACCATGGGACTCCCACTGACGGAACCTGGGCGACTGGTATGACTGTCCAAAGAAGTGCGGGGGTCAAATGGACTGGCAATACATCTCATCTCCGTTTCACGAGGATTCCTTTATTTGCTTGTGCTTTCTTTAATAATAATAATTGAACTTCTAAATCGACACGTTTGTGAAGACCTTGGTGACTAGTTTAATTACCAGTGTTAAATATCTTGTTTTTTTTCCTCTTCAAAATACATTCCTGTACGCTTCATCCTGCTTTTTACCGATTACAATGTTACAATCTATCCTGGGCCCGAGGCAGAACTGTTACGTGACAATTTAGTGCCACTGAAGAGATTCTCAAATAGCGTTTAGGACCCAGATTTGTTAATATTAGACCAATATTCAGTCAACGGACCCTGGTTGGTGACGCCTTAGTGACTTAGTTTTGTACCAGAAACTTCTGTGAAAAAGGTTCAGTAGGATAATTTATTAAAGGCGAAAATAATATCAGGACACCAATTGTGGAAACAATAATTAAATAGACATACTTAATTGATTTATTACTTTACAGTTACCTAGAAATAACGTACTTAAAATACTTAAAAATAAATAATATACCTACACATGTGTAGATAATAAAGCATAGGACTAGTTGGGCATGTGCGTTTCATGTTGTAGGTTGATGTTAGACATAGTGGAGACGGTGTAAGTGATCGCCTGGACTTGGCTGGTGAGAGAGGTCAGGTCGGGCGGCGGCGGCGGTGCGAAGTGGCCGTGAGCTCGCCTGTGATTCTGCAGAGCTGTGCCCTGCAATATACACCAAGAATGATAGATAGATAGATAGATTAACTCTTTATTGTTCACACAAATTTTACATAATTTATAAACAGACTTTAAAAAGTAGTGTAACAACTGGCGGCCTTATCGCTGAAAGCGATCTCTTCCAGGCAACCATAGGATGGAGAGGATTCATAGAATGCCGTCCAATGTAACAAAAAAAAACTTAACAATAAAAACCTCGTGTACCAAATGTTTGTCATATCGCTAATTACGAAAACGTTACTGCCGTCTTTGCTCTGAGTTTCATTCAATAACATTTAAACCAATTTCGTATTGTATGTTCTGTTCTCTTTTTCATACCTAGTTATTAAATGATGAAAAAATATATCAATTTTCATAGTTATCTTTCATAAATGGTAAATAAATTTATCTCCTTTCCAAGATTCTCATATTGGCGAGCAGTATTCGAGACCTTGGAAAATATCGTAAATTCTTGTTTGAAATACAAAAAATTAAATATGCAGGTTTTTTAGCTATACATTCAAGATTCAAAAAGCATGAAACTTGGCTTTTCAAAGTTGCTCAAAACTGAGCATCGTTCCGCAATACGGACCTAGGAACCTTTGTCTTTGATATATATATATATTTTTAATTGGCAACCCCGTTTGCTTTGGCACTTAGCCAGCGTCACGTCATCGAATATAAATAATAACGAACAATTTTGGAGTTTTGGCGGGAACGTGTAGAAATCATGTCGCGTCATTTTATTATTTTCCAAAACTTGTGTTATTTCGAGTGTTAATGTGTAAAAACAGTGAATTTTTACCCGTTAAGTGGTCGTGAACATGCACGAGTGTTGGTGAATGGTATAATGTCGTGAAATGTGAATTTTCGTGTTGTTTCCAAAACTCCATAGAAGGCTCTAGTAAAGTTTTCACCACTTTACTGGGGCATGACTTGGACTTGACCGTGACTTGCTTTGCTCGCCTTTGACTGTGACTATGACTTATTTGACAATATTCACCAAAACTTGAAAAAATATGAGTATACTTGACACTGGCAAATGCATAAGACGTGCGACGCCATAATCCTCTTAGGAGGAAAGAGAAAAAAAAAAAACGAACAATTTAGAAACAAGACCAGGAAACCTTAAAAATTAATACAACAACTTAAGAAACAAGCACAAATATATATAATAATATGGAATACAGATTAAATACTAAGATTATTCACTTAAAAGAAAATTACATATAATACGAAAAACTGAAATATCATTAGAAGAAAGCAGAACAGACAGAGGTAGAAAAGGGAACTACAAGAATAAGACGAAAAAAAAATGAATGATCAAGAAGTGGACAAGAGAAGAAAATGTGATTAAGATGTCCCTCATCTAGGCCACACTCACACAAAGAAGAGTCCCTGATGCGCAACTTTTTGAAATAAGCGACAACCCATAGGAGAAAGTTTCGAAGCATCAGTAAAAATAGAATGACACCTATGCCAATCTCTCCGTAGAAGACCGCGGAGCATCAGCATGGGGGTCATTGCACATTCATAGTACCAAAAACAATGCCAAGGGATTTTGAATGAATTAAATCTAGTTTTTTGATGAAGCCCTTGTTAGCTGGTTCCAAACGAAATGAATACGCTAAATGCCACGAATAATGGCGTTATACATGAGATTTAGTGTGAATGGATGAGCACTCCACCAAACACAATCAATCAAAATATTAGATAAGATAGAAAAAATAAATTAAAATTAGCAGAACACAACACAAGATTGATTTTTGCAAAAACAACAATTTTGTTTTTCACACAAGACGTTCTTCAACTGTCACTCACAGACATTTATTTTTAATTTAAGTCATAAAAAAAGGTCGTATACCTTATTTATTAAAGGAGGAGTAATGAGTAATTTTTATGAAAACGATTATTTGATCAAAGATCGAACGGATATCAGAGGTGGAAAAAAAAACCACCAACAGCTCCAAGTCAACGTTATGACTTGGTCCCGTAACAGTAAATTGAGAAAGTACGTTAGTAAGGTAAGTAGGTTGATTATGGTAAATGCCACAAATAGTTTAAAAAAATACGAAATGATGGAGTAATATTTTCCAAGAAATGTCGAGTTACAAACAAATGCAGTAATGATATAATAAGATAAATATAAGAATCGTTTATTCCCACAAACACACTCAGAATATAAATAGGCACATTTGTTGGATATGAAAAAAAAAATCTGAAGAGGTAAGGTTGTGTTGGCTTAATAAGGCTAGGACCCAATCATCCCAAAGATTCACTAAACGATAAATATTTACCGATAAACTGTCGAAAAGTGTTTGCTTCCGCGGCTTTACTCAGAAGATTGCGGAATTTTCTTCCAAACACTAGTAAAACTGCGCTTGTAAAATCGCTCTTATTCCCAATATTCATTTTGGAACCCCCGTTTAATATTCCCGTGTAATGGGTGTTTCGGAGGTGGGCGTTGCTACCCGCGACACAATTATTTAACTACTGCGGGTAGCATCGTTCTATTTGTATTATTCACTAAGATTTTGTTCCAAAATAAAGAATTTTGTATTTTGTATTGAACTACGCCGACGCGACGCCTGCTATCTGGATTTAACCGAAGAGCAACTTGACAAGTTAGAACGTTTACAAAATTTCTGCATTCGGTTCCTGTTTGGCTTACGCAGATATGATCACATTTCTGAATTCCGTCAAAAGCTCAAATGGTTGCATTTCCGCCTTCGCCGTAATTCTCATATCCTCTCCTTTCTCTATAAAATTCTGTTTAATTCGACTATACTTGAAGGAAAGCTTTAAATTTATTCAAGCTCACTCCAGCTCCTTGCGCTCTTGGCTCCAACTAAAGATCCCTATTTTTACCTTTCATACTTTAAGTGTTTTACTGTGCAAGCTGTCCTGCTCTGAAACGAGCTGCCTGCTTGTATCAGGCCGGCTAAATCTCTTCCTATTTTTAAGAACCTCGTTTACAAACACTATCTTTCTTTAATTTAATTTAATGGTCTTTTAGTTTAATTTTTATACAGTTATTTTTGGTTTTAGTTTTTAGTTAGTATTTTTAAGTTTTCTTTAATTGTCTGTTTTATAAGTTGTGCAATAAACCTTTTTTTTTTTAACATAGGATTTAGTAAGTATGTATAATTATGTATCTATTATGAGTTTTATAGTATTTATATATAGTGTGAAATTGTTGTATGTATTTATATATAAGTATTAGAATTATGCATGTATTTTCAAATATTATATTATATATATTTATATGTAGATATATCTACACCACCGACCGTATTGTTTTTCATTCATAATTCTGTCCATCCCAAGGTTGTCTGGAAGAAAACCCATTATACTACCGGTTTTTCTATTATTGTTTATATATAAGTTTAACTGTCTTTTTCGTGTGTAACAAAGTTATATTGTATTGTATTCTGCTGTAAACTCAGAGCAAAGACACCAATAGCGTGATCGTCGATCGTGATTGCTGCGTTTTCAAGAATGTTATTTCTTGTTCGATGAAAAGTTGCATGTTACTGCAGGTCCAGTTACGAGGAAAGATTTTTTTTCAACGTTATAACATAGGGCGTACTACGAACCATATAGGTACAGATAGTTAAATCCACGAAGACGCAATGTTTTGCTCGTGATTAGCCAATTTATTTCAGCGTGCGTTAGACAACCACATAGAAAATAACGATGTTATTCTGAACGTGGAGAATCACTGATAATAACATCCTTACCCACAAACTAATAGGACTGCGGCCTTTTTATGGATATCAGTTCGTGATTAACTTACGCGCCAATGAACTGACCACCAATTAAATCGTACAAAGCGCGCGAGCGGGATCTCACGCGATCATTATAACATCCAGCCACGAATAGACTTCCGTAATCACTCTTTACATTTTATTTATTTATCTGAGTTTTCAATTTGTTTTATCTTTTATTTTACTATATGGTGTAGGTCCTCTTAGTATAAAGCATCGGTTTGTTGATAAAGCAGTCCAAATTCCTTCTAATTTTGAGCTAAGATCATAGATGGCGTTAGGAGGAATCTGAGTTCATGTAACTCTATTTCGACCATTTTCGTAATCGGTCTGTATATTATTAAGCGTGCCATGTATTCTGTGCCACCAGCAGGAGATCGCATACTTTTTGTATAGAGAAATAGAAAGGAAGGGTGGATTCCCTTCGTGGATTGCAGTAGATGGGTGTATTTACCTGTATGAATCTCTCTCCACACACTTCGCACACATACGGCTTGTCTCCGGTGTGTCGTCGGATGTGTAAAGTGAGGTCGTTGCTCTGTGAGAACGCTTTTTCGCAATATGTGCACTTGTACGGCCTTTGACCGGTGTGCACGCGCATATGACGTGACAGCTTGTTACTACGGGAGAAAGCTGGAACACAAACACGATTATTAAGCCTCCAATAATCAGACGATCGACCTAGAGCACGTGTGGGCAACGGCCCGCGGGCCGGTTGCTGACCGTGGCCGCGGCTTCTAATCCGGCCCGCGGATGCTACGATATCATTGTAATCGTCATTATTAGTACTAGTTCGCGCCGAACTGAGACCTCGCGAATCCTAGTTATAGGATTCGCGAGGTCACAGCCCCTGGACCGATATTATCATTATTGTTCCTTTAAAGGTTTTCAATAATGAGAACAGCGATATCCTAGAATATGTCCGTCTTTCAACCGAAAACTCAGTTAAAAAAGGATCATTCTCTTTAGATCGAGGGCTTAGATCCATGACTTGACTTGACGTGACTTTTTATCTCTTTAGATTCCATTTTGTAATCATGAAGGTGGCCCACGTGGTGCTATTATATTTTGCGCTCGTCTAAATGTACATACTAGCAGCGCCCTGCAGTTAAAGAAAAATATATTTTTCCGGGATAAAAGTTTTTCGTAGTGATGAGAACAATGACCTCCTGAATTATACAGGTTTATTGGAAACTAGCGAAAAACCATGTTCCATCATCATCATTTGACATCATTCCTTACAATTTTTTATTTTATTTTTCTGTGGTGAAATTTTATCCTTGTATTTTTTTGGTGCAAGTGTCAGCTCCTAAGCTTCACCCGGGCATTCCGTTCTTTCTCATTTGAAATCGCTTAATTTTATTGTCATTTGGAGCCCAAATTTAAAAATTTTTGGGTTTATTCTTGGAGAAAAAATATAAAGTCATGGAACAAAATTTGTTAGGTATGATGTAGGAACATGCCTATGAGAAGTTGTGTGTTAGTTACTAATAATCACGTATGACAGTGTTTTTGTTACATCCCGTATAATAAATTATATAAGTTAATAGTAATTACCTTTGCCACAAATGCGGCAGACGCAGGGTTTCTCGCCTGTATGCGATCTTCTGTGAACCAAAAGATCTGACGACCTCGGAAAACCTGGAAGATATAAGAGAATTTTAACTATTTTTCCATTTCTCAGATTGACGTCTGGCGAGATTGACGTTTTTGTAGTGGTAGGGCTCTCTTGCAGAGTCCGCCTGGGGAAGTACCACACCTTTGCCAGTTATTCAACCGCCAAGCAGTAGTGTGCAGGCATTACTGTGTTCCGGATTGAAGGGCAATGTTTCCAGCGTAATAACTGGGCATACAGAGATTTAACATCTAACATCTCTTGGTGAAGAGCGCAGTGCATTGCCGCGAATAGTGTTGAACTATTAAGTTTCAAAATTCTGGGTGGCACTGAGCTGTTATGGGCAAGCGTGACGCTTAACATCAGGTGAGCGACTTGCTCGTATCGTCACCGAGTAACATAAAAAAAAACACAGCCAAGCCGCTCTCAAGGTTGCTTAACTTCAACAGTTAAGAATCTTACGCGGCAACGCACTGCGTCACCCTTGAATGAAAAGATAATGTTGAATCTCTAAAATTGTATCATTTAAAATAATGTTAAATTATTTTTATTGTAACATTACGAAATCCCAAATAGTTTCATGTCAATATCATTTTGTTTTAGTTTTTCTTTTTGCCTCCTCTGCTCATATAAATATAAAACTGACTGAATGCAATATACGACTTAAGGCTGCTAACACGCCCTTCCCTCTCTCTCTCTCGCTCGCGCGCTCAACAATGTTATTAATATAAAATTACATAGAACGATTTTCCAAGAAGTGAAAATAGACATAATTTTTAACATACTGTTCATCATACCTATACAAATAAATAAATAATCATTTTGACAATGTTAACTTTGATGGATGTCATTGAAACAAGCGATTTTATCGTTTGAAACCAAAAACACGTGTCAAATAAAAAATATATAAAAACTAACATTTATTTACAAGTAAATAAAATTTATTTACTTATTTAAATAAATGTTAGTTTTTATATATTTTTATTTACTTGTAAATAAATGTTAGTTTTTATATATTTCTTATTTGAGTAAATAAAATGTATTTACTTGTAAAGCTATGACTACTATTACTATGAATTAGATTAGCACAGGACAGAGGTAGATGGCATAGCAAAAGAGTGGCCTATACCCAGCGGTGGGATAAGGAAAGCTATGATGATGATGATGATGAAAGCTATGATGTATGGTTTTTTTAATTTTTTGGAAATTCACTCAGTGATTTTATGAAGATATACAATGTGAAAATGTGAGTGTGGCAACTGTGGATAGGGTAGAGCCTTAAGCTTACCTTTAGCACAGAAGTCACATTTGTAAGGCTTCTCGCCAGTATGGCGGCGCATGTGCACGATCAGGTTGGACGAGTTGGAGAATCCTCGCCCGCAGTACAAGCAGAGACAGTTGTTCGCTGCTGGCTTCACTCGGTCCACGTCGTGGATCTTCTTGTGAGTTCTGCGACATATGACAGCTTTTAAACTTATTTATTATTACAACAGAGCAAAATCTAGAATCGACTATCTAATCTACTCAACCTACTACATTTCACGTGGCCATACTACCGCTATCTAGATCTATGTATATAATAGAACATATATAATACAACAAGCCTTTTTCTAGAAATCAATCCACAGATCCAACCGTTCATGACAGAGACGTGATATTTGGACCCAATATTTATTTATTTAAAGAAACACCAACAGTATACATATTAATTATCATCTATGGGGTAACACTTTTTAAATCAGATACAGTTCTGATATGTACACCAGTAACAGGTGTTTACAGCATTCACCGTTAAAAGCGTGGTTTGAAAAATAATAATAATTATATACACATAATTTAAAACATAGATACGCAAGAAAAAGCAATATTCCTCAAATGGTCATTATACTACCATTTTTTAAATATTATTGTCCATTTTTTTAAGTTTGTCTGTTTTGGAGTATAATAAAGTTATATTGTACTGTATTGTATGGTCAAGGTGAACAATATGAACGGATTTTGCAAAATTCCATTTGTAAAGGGGTAAAATAGACCCCCAAAGTTTGTATAGAAATCGAATATGTGTTTTACCAGTTACCCGCGACTTCGTTCGCGTGGACATACTAAAAAAAAAAAGGAGCCAATGTCCGTCTCCTACCCATAAGCTATATCTATGCAAACATTCAACTGTTCAGCCGTTTAGCCGTAATATCGCGACAAACACCCAGCCAGAGAGAAAGACAGAGACAGAGTTACATTCGCATTTATAATATAAGTTAAGATATTAAATGCGCAGGTAATATCTTAACTTATATTATAAATGCGAATGTAACTCTGTCTCTGTCTATTTTCCTCTCTGGCTGGGTGTTTGACGCGTTATCACGGCTAAACGGATCGACCTGAATTTTGGCATAAATATAGCTTAAGGGTCGGATACGGTTCGGCCCTAAGTGCCGATCCCAAGTACTAACCTTAAATTATCACTGCGATTGAACTTCCTGTGACAGATGTCGCATTCGTAAAGCTTTTGATTTGGCATGTGCAACTTTGCGTGTTTCGCAAGAGCATCTTTCCTGAAAGAGAGTACATTATGATCAAAAAGCAAATTTATGCTAAAAAATTCATGCTATAGTAAAAGTACGGTACGATGGTAAGCGGAACGGTAAGAGGTCGTCCACTAATCACGTGATGTGTTTTAGCAACTTTTTAAAGTTTTTTAGCAACTAGTGTGATCAGTGGCGGTAGCCCACATACTACATTTCCTACTACCTAAAACGAGTCATTCTAGGTCATTCTGGCTTAGTTGGTAGTTCCCCTGCCTTATGAGCGAGGTCCCAGGCTCAATTCCCGGTCAGGCAGATGTTTGATGATGAATCTAAATATCTGCATTGGGTCTGAGTGTCAGTTGTCCATATCTTTGTGTGTTCCATGGCATCTCCGACAGAGACCCGGGTATGTCCTAAAACTGCGACCAGAACCACTGGAGGAATGGCAGCAGCGCCCTCTTAGTAAACGGTAAAACGGTGAACATTCTGCAATCCCCACGCCCCCTGACAAGCGTGGGGATAAAGGCAAATTGCTTGACTTCGATGTGTTAACTGTGGAATATTTTGAATCACTTGAAATATTACAAAATTTGACACTGGCTAAATACACAATGAGTGGAACCAAATTAGAAGAAAAAAAAACCGCAAAAATGAAACACTTACCTAAGGAACATTTTGTGGCACGTATCGCATTGATACTGAACATTTTCGCTGACCTTTGGCTTTCGGCTCATGAACGACACAGAGACGCTCTCCCCTTGATGATACCTCAGAATGTGCTTATTTAGAGATATCTCGTAGGCGAACTTGAGGCCGCAAGTCGTGCACTTGTGCATTCTCTCTATTTGCTTACACACTGACCTGTGACGCGCCGCTGTTTTTACTGAGGCGAATAACTGAAACGAAATTAGGTAAAGTCAGAAACAGAAGCGAATAGTTAACGGCCGGACTTTGACCAAGCTGAAGTGGGATACCGAGAAAGAGTCGCATGGTAATGTATATAGTTTTGTAGTATATAGCTGACAAGCAAAGCAAGGCAAGACGAGGTCGCGCGCGTGTCTCGCTTTGCATTCCTTGATAAAGGTCACCGAATGTGATCGAAACTATAGTCGGAATAACCGTGTTCGGGACGCTACCTTTTGGGTCCTCTGTTGTTTTTCTTTTCTTGATGAAATGGAATTTGATGAAATTGTAATTAATTTTTACTGCACTTCGTTGCACCTTTTGTTTCTTGTCCTTGGAATGGCCGCAGGTGACAGATGGATCTTTTTTTTTTTTTTCTTTTTTTGGTTTGTCTTTTAACTTTGGCTTGTTTAAGCAGTTGCTTAAACAAACCGACTCAATTTAACGTGAGTATTCCCGTTTTATTAAAACAAAAAATATATAGTACTCTGTGCCGACATCTTATTAGAAAGTGCCTGTGCAGCCGTTGCCAGCAACTGAAACGATGGGGGTCTTGGCGGGAACGTAAAGAAGTCATGTCGCGTCATTTTATTGTTTTCCAAAACTTGTGTTATTTCGAGTGAATTTTTACAAATTGTGGATTTTTATCCGTTAAGTGTCCGTGAACGTGCACGAGTGTTGGTGAATGGTATGATGTTGTGAAGCGTGACTCTTCGTGTTGTTTCCAAGACTCCATAGAAACCTCTAGTAAAATCTCCACCACTTTACTGGGGCATGGTGTGGACTTGACCGTGACTTAGACTATAACTGAGACTTATTTTAATTGTAATTTATTTGCCTTTATTTGAAATATTACAATACTCGACACTGGCTAAAACACAACTTGTGGAGCCAAAACATAAGAGAACAAAAAAACAGAAAATATGTAGGGACTAGTGACGCTGTACGGTTGTTTCTCGCAATTTTTCAGTTCGGTGTTCACCCAGATTAAAAAGTATCTTATGATCTTCAGACACTTCGTTCTGTAATGACAGACAGTGTTAAAAAGAAATAGTAATTTTTGTTCACCTTCGTGCAGTGATTACATCTCAGAGAGAGCTCTGGGTGTTCGGTGTCGTGGTGATTAATGAGGTCAGCTTCGGAGAGGAAGACGGCGGTGCAAGCCGTACACGCTTGGACCATAGTCAATGTCTGAAACAAATTAATAATAACATTCTGAGGCTGGATGTTCTTCATTTTATATAGCACTTATAAGTTGGGTATTGACATTGCGAGGCTGGCTCACGAGTCTGCTAGTCAGATATGCTCGCGACCAGTTATTCGAGACGCAGTTAGTACGCTCAATTACTTAAAATATAATAGACCTATAATTGTCTGTTTTATAAAATGTATCTATGTTCATTAATTTGTATTATCTTAAATAAATAAATTTCCATCTATACAATCAACACGAGCCAGGCCGACCCGGCAAACAAAAGTCTCTGCATCAACTGACAAAATTTGCTTTCATGTCCGTATGTTGGTACTCGCGTTCAGGTCGTATTTTTCAACGAATCTCTAAACCTGATGACACTTGGTAAGCAGGTTCTACAATTTCATAGATTTTTTTGTCGTCGGCGATTTTTGATAGAAGGGGTATATCCCCCAAGGCGGAAGGCGGGGGGAAGTATACTGAGGCGCAATATACGGACCGATTTTCATAATATTTGGCAGAATCATTCGGTACTCAATTCTAAACGAGAATTGCGAATATGAGCGAAATGGTTGTCAAGATATAAATAAGATCGTAGGTTCTCAGCAAACTTCCTTTTATTGGTGTGGTATTCCCAAAATCGCCGACATCTAAAAAAAATACGAATTAAACGATTAAGACGTTGTCAAGATATAACGAACTGAGACCACAAAACTGCAGACGAATATTTAGCAGAAAAATTTCAACCCGAGAACTCACAAATATGATGCGAGCATGCTCCCACTGAGAGACTATGACAGCATTAAGCCAATTTAATTATTATTCGCATTCATATATAAGTGTATTCGCATACGGACGAGTAGAGCTACCTCGGTCGCAATTAGCCTATATTGGAATATCGGTTTAAAAAATTGTAGAACCAATACAAAATAAATAATAATACGAACCATATCACCGGTGGGATCGAATAGCTCCTGCAGCTGCATTTCAGAAGCGAAAGCTAACTTCCCGTTTTTCCCTCCTTGGATATTAGACGGGTCCTGTATAAACAGAAATTATCTTTATCAATGTATTAATGATTATTTTTACTAGCCCTTACTAGCACATACTAAGGACATACACACACATACATGGCAGCTACAGGCAGTTCAATCAACAATGACGTATTATTATTTCTCCTAATACATTAAGCCATCCACCAAAAAAAAATTAAAGCAGAACACGTGTGTTGAAAAATTCACTTTAGCAGGCAGCTTCCCTAATTCAGCAATCGCGATCGCACTTTAAAAAAAAAACACAGAGCGGATATCAAGGTCAGTGTTTTAAAGCTTTTAATGTTATGTTAACATTTTCTATTTACGGAGGAAGAAAAAAACATTTATTTTTCGATATTTTTTCCTTCACCTTCGCCAAAATAAAAATAATAAAGTAGAAATTGGTTAAAAACATTGACATTGTTATTTTAAAATGACTGAGTGCTTTTTTTTTAATTTTCCCTCTTTAATATTGAAATTAGAAACAGTTGAAAACGTGCGAACGAGACAGCGAGAATCGGGGAAGGCGAGCCTAGCTAGTACACACTAGGCGTTGGGGGTTGCCTTAAACGCGCATTCTTAGCAGCGTAAACACCGCGCATTTAGCTCGGCGTTCGACGACATGCATGTCATGCAAACTACTGTTCCAATTTGATGCCATGTGCTTAAATGCATGCTAAAATTTACTTACGTTTTCAATGGGGTTCATGGAGGTTTTGCCAAGACACGTATGGGAATTGAAACACTTCTTTTTCAAAAACATTTTCTTACATAAGATGCAGCATAATACTTTTGTTTCTGAAACAAAATTAAATAAGATAACGTATTCAGTTCGTGTTAAGATAATCCTTACCCCGAAGAGTATTAAAGGACACACAAAAAGACATGGACAAATAACACGCAGACCCTGAGCAGATATTTAAATTAATTGTTCAAACACCTGCCCGGCCGGGAATCGATCCTGGGACATCCTGCTTTTAACGCAGATTCACTAACAAACCAACAAAGCAGGATGATGGACTAGTCAGATGTATTAGTAATATTTTTCACGCTGCGACGTGTCCATAAACAAAGAAAGTAATAGACGATTAGATACATGTCTCTTTCCAACGTAAAAAAAGGATGGAAAATCAAGTTTTACTCATGAAGAATAAGGATAAGGATATTAGATAGAATATAATATTTCTGCCCCGTAGCGTATTTTTAGTTTTTTTATGGGTCTGCAATTCCACTGCATCCTCATTGGTCGATAATTGGTAAAGGTAATCGTGATTGGTAGATATACAACGTATCTCAGAAAGATGCAACAATATTGAAAGGTATGTATGTACTTATCAGTATGAACAACTTCTACTACGAGATCAACACTGAGAGAGAGAGAGACAGAGACAGAGACGTACTACCGAATACAAGTCTGTACGCGTTTGCTCTTACAGTTAAAAATAATGTTTACCTTTATGTTGGAACATGTGAACACCCAAATCTTCTTTGGTTTTTGTCTGCTTTTTACAAAAAGAACACTGAAAAGTCTTTCCGTGCGTTGAAGAAATTAGTAGACCGTTTTCAGATAGTTTGTTTAATATTGTCTGAAACATTAAAACGGATTGTCTTATATGCGAAAAAGCTACTTAAATTTGAATACAATAAATCTTATAATTTTCGTCTGGATGTGTACCACTGAAAAAGTATGCTTTAAATGAAAAATTTAGTTTCCGTTTCCGCACGATAGAGGGGCGATGTTCCAATTGTCAAACATTTTTATATCGAAGTAACGAACATTTTTTGTATAATGTTTGTGCTAGGGAATTATTGTGGAAGTATAGGTATTGTGAAAGTGTGAATAATTACCGTTGTCATAAGTTTTTTAGGCCGTCCCCTCTTTTTTGGACCCATCAAATCGGCATGGAACTCCCACATGTGCTTGGATAAGCTCTGATCGCCGTCATAGCAGGTACCACAAATTGGACAGTACGTCCCATTCACATCCTCAAATTCAACTAAAACAGACAAAATTTCTTGTAAACACCAACATGTTGGTCTTGGCATAACAGTAAGCCTTGTGTGGCTAATTTTGACAATAAATCACACGCGCAAAGTACGGACATTGCATTAGTCGCGAGACAGCAAAACCGATAACGGACTGGGAACGCCGCTAAGCCCAATCACGAAATAATCACAAGTTACAACCCTTGTTTAGTAGAGCGCCCTATATATATATAGAGTAATAATTTCAGGAAATGCTGCGATATTTTTGATCTAAAGACGCCGTGTATTTCACTGACATAAAACTATGTATGGGAGCTCGCCATTGTTTTTTTGTAGTACGACATTGCCCCTCATTTTAAAAAATGATGTTACAAATTATTGTGTGATAGATCGAAGCACGTCCACTTCTGCTACTATTGGTATCTTGGGCACATACACATGCTACAAATTGCGAGAGTATACATTCATAAATTTAGTAGTCTAAACTCCCTTGAAACATGCCTATAAGAAACGTACCTTTTAAACATTTATTCTTCTTATGTTCTTGAAATTTACTAAAATTTTCGAATACAAGACAACACTTCTTACATTCGAAGAATAAGGTATTTTCTTCTTCCTTATAAGCTTCGCGTTTCACAGTAACTGCTGTAAAGCAAACTTGGATTTATTAACATGCACCCGCAGTATAACGGTGCGTTTCAACCAGATGTGTGCGAAGTAGCTAGACGGTGCGCGAAGCAAAAATCCACTACCAGGATTACTTCCTTTTGTTCCTAGCTTCCTAGCCTTGTATTCCTATTGGTATTTTTGCCCCTCGCACACTGCGTATGTAACCTCGCACAAATCTAGTGGACACGCGCCCTAACTGGCAATTATAATTTTCTCGGGATAAAATGAATCCAATCTCAGATCTTAAATCACACTTAATATTATAAATGCGGAAGTCTATGCATAAGTATGTAAGTGTGTTTGTTCGCCTGAACGTATTAAGATGAAATTTGGTATGGAGTTAGCTTATACCCTGGATTAACATATAGACTAATTTTTATCCCTTTTGAGATATGTTTTTTTGGTTCTGTGTTCAGTTGGTTTGACATCATGTTATCCCGCCAATCAATACTAGATGTATTGATTGGCGGGATAACATGATGTCATGACATATTCTCGATACAAAAGGAAACATATAAAAAACCTAGATTTACACGCATTTTTCGCTGGCGCTCGGAACCCCTAGTGTATATTCAAGTGATTATTAAAGAAAAAAAGAAAAGAAATTTAAAGTAAGGTAACAAAAATATCTGAGTTTTGCATGGCACAGAATTTCGATTGATTTCCTGGTTTAGATGTAATTAGCAATTATCTGGTTTTTTGACTAGCGCGTGCTTAAAAGCCATCTCGTTTCATCTGCGCGCGAAAATATATATCTTTTTCTCGAAATACCCTCTGATTTATCTTCAAGCAATCGAGTTAACAAAAAGCAGCACTCACCAATATTACTAGGTTCATCCGGATTATTGCTAAGCGGGAAGCTATAGTCAGCATCAGAGAAATCATCATTATCATCATAAGATCCGTGTTCAGTTTTTACACCCATCGGTTTACTCTACAAAAATGAAAGTAAAAAGGTTACAATTTTCATAATGCATTGGAAAAATGTGTTTCCTGTAAATGAGATACTATAAGTTTGTTGTGGTGACTGTTAAGGCTGCAAGTCATATATGAACATACATAATGGCTAAATTGTATGTATGAATAAGCCGATACCTTTAGGCAGTCGAGTGAAAATAGGAGTTTGTTCAACACTTACTTACCTCTTTAACATTGACATCTTCTATGTTTTGCAAAACTTTCGTTTCTTTCTTGTATAAGCCTCTAAGTGAAATGTGCGCTTCTTCCGATTTCTTTTTAAAATCGTACGCCTTTTCTGCCTTATCTTTACATTCGCAACATATTGTCGAGGGCAGCCCATCGCCCTTGCGGATCTATCGGTTAACAATAATAGCATAATTTTAACAAAAAAAAAAAAAGACTTCAACAAAATACTCTGTAAAAAATGCACTATCTAGATGTTCTTGGCGCCAATCAATACGGAGTTCTTATCCGTGGTCTTCATTATCAGTTCCACCTCATATATATCTATATATGGCGAGTCAATGATAGAAAGTGGGTTGATTTAAGAAAATGACATCATGGCATGAAGATAGAACAAGCCATATATAAATATGAAGATATCTTTTAAGATATATATATATCTTAAATATTATCTCTTTTCAAATAACACTTTCTGAATGCAAGTGCTTGCTTGTTGATGAAAATACCAAAATCGCTATATGTATGGCGATAATATTTGAGGAGTCCCCTCAATTCTCTATCGATCCCATTATCATATCTGGATTTTGTTAGAAATGGGATCAATCTAGAAGTGTATCCTTTAAAATAAAATAAAAAAAAAACCAAATCAATTTATACATGACGGAGTTCTGAGTTAACAAACATAAAAAAATATATTTAAAAAATCAGTGCTCTTTTTCGTCTAGTCGACTGATTTTTTTCAATGTTATACAATTTGAAACAGAGTTTTATTGGCTTAGCATGAAAAATATTTTATTTCATACAAACTTTGGGGGTCCATTTTAACTCTTTAGAGGTGTAATTTCGCAAAATCCGTTGTTCTTGTTCATCTTGATCGTTTGAGGAGTATTGGGTTTGAATTTCTCATCTCTATCACAAGCGATTTGGTCTGAGCGTTGATTCTGTGAGTGGTTATAGATGATGGTATAAATCTAATAAAAAGAGTATTGAGATAGGTTTTGACTAACGAATTTATTATTAAATGTAAGAATAACAGCTATGAGTAAAATATCCAGTCTTATTCGCTGATGCAATAATATTAATAAAAGAATAACAAAATACCCAACTGCAAAATGTAGCCTTTGACACTCAGCATGTAAAGAGGATTTTAATACCTCGCTTATCAAAATCGGTCAAGCTGTTCTTAGACTACAGATGTCTTATAGGAACATAGTTACATACAACCCAAAAACGTTACCCTACTTCTTGGTCAGTTGGGTAAAAACTGGCAAATCAGTCCATACAACTACATAAATTCTATTATAAGAAACTGTAGTGTCTTCTGCAGTCTGCGTGAAGAAATACCACTTAACTTTGCCAGCTATTCAACCGCGAAGCAGTAATGTGCAAATATCTTTGTTTCTTAAATGTTTGTTAAACTCTTGTCGACTTAACGCTCATTGGTTGCCTGTCGATCATCCAATGTCTTCAACCAATGAGCCTGTACAATTTGGTTTGTTAGGTTGAGACAAGTTTAACAGCGTATGAGGAACCGGGGGTTAGCAATATCTCACGTGACGAGCGCAATGCATTGCTGTGCACTGTTTTGAACTTTGAAATTCAAAGTTCGGAGTGGTAATTAATTGTTATCAGCGAACATGACGTTTACCATCTCATGATTTGCTTGTCTCCTCACTTATTAGAAAAAAAAGTAGGAATAGCTTGTATTGGTATCTCAAAATACCATTGTACAAATAGTTACAAGTGTTCGCCAAGTAAACTACCCACAGTAAACCAAACAAGTAATATTATTAAAAGAAAATCAAAATACCCAATTGCAAAATGCAGCCCATGTAACTTCAGACATAAAAAAAGAGTCCATTGACACTTCTCCAGTCAAAATCGGTCAAACCGCTACAAGGTTATGCTACAAGAGGTAATAAAGAAACACACCAACATACATATTTTACATACAACCCAAAAACATTACCATCTTTCTTGGGCAGTCGGATAAAAATACTTGCACCCATTCAAGATGAGCCAGCCAGACTAGTTTGTGTGCTGGGATAACTATTGCCCATTTATCTTCATGCATTAATGTGAAATAGCTAGCATAATGGATCTGTCTGTCTTATTCACACATGATAAAAAGAATAGATACAATGATACAACATTTTTCGACTTCAGAGCATGTTTCAGGTTCTGAGCAACCAAATCATGGTGGCATGAGACTTCCTAGAACTCTTTGGGCTACCACTTTCAAGTCAAAAAAACAGTTGCTAAAAACACCTGAATAAACTATTTTTAATCATAACATTATATACATTTTTATACTTAGACTCATAAAGCTGTAAAGAACACTAAGTATGTTACTCATAATCATTATAACTTAAACTATCTAAATTTAAATTGCTAACACTTTTTCTTTTTTCCTTTAACTTTATTTTGTAGAATTTAAGTATTATACACTGTACTTTTTCTGGTAACCTCGCACTCGAGCCCCAAGAAACAGACCTTGTGCCTAGTTTGGGGTTCACCGCTAATCTGTTACTAATATAGTACGGAACCACTAACTGTTAAAATTTGTAACTCTTGTGTATTTAAGCACCTCTGTACTTATTTTTTGGTAAATAAATATTATTATTATTATTATTATTATTATTTTTGCTATTGTTTCAAAGGTGGACTGTGTTGGTGTCAGATCAACCAAAAAAATATTATGGAGAACAGACACAATCAACAAGCTTCCTATCTCACCTAGAACCAGATAGAACATTAATATCTCAGGGCAATGAGTACAGTTTTGACAGCTATGCTGTACAAATATTGACAAAATTGTGAATGGCCCAAGAAAAATCGTGTGTTTATCACTGGATCGCAAAAGGGTAAGGTGATGACCATGAACTCATTTCGCACTTTGCATAAGACAAACACTAAAACATTGCATCATCGTTACTATCATTAAGCACTTTCTACCCATTTCAATAAACATATTTTAACCAACTTACATTGTGAGAGAGGTCCTCCAAACTTAATGCAGTAATAGGTTGAACCGTAATTCAGGAACAGGACCAGGAATTTTTTACTCTTACATGCATAATAAGTACTTTTTATCATGTAAAACATAAATATACTAAAAATAGAGTTGAAATGCTAGAAATTCTGGAATTTTATGCAAGTACATACTCAAACAGACACGGTAGGTGCAATTAAAATAGCACTTACCTTTAGTCCGGTAATTGCAGTTACCACGAAATCCAGAGAAACAGATCCAACAGTAATATCGAAAAGAGAATTCAACTCATTGTCTTTCGCTAGACATGTGCGGCATAGTTTCTCGATCTTTATTTCAACTTTATTGTGAGAAGCCATTTCACTCTGATATCCGTCTTAGAAATTTTGGTCCGATATCAAATGAGATTTCTTTTTTATTTTTTAATAGTAAATCAATTGTCACTAAATCAATCATTTAATTAGTAGTTGATGAAATAATTATGTACGACAATTACTTTTTGTAGAAAACAGCGCAAAGTGGAAATATTAACGGCGTTGGATAGAGGCGTTATTTTTTTCTCTTTTAAATTTTGGCTCCACTCCACAGTTCAAGTTATATAGCTAGTGTCATTGTTTCGTATAAATCGTAACTTCTCAAAGCTTAAAATCTTTCACCTAAACTAAATTAAGGCCTCTATAGAAATTAGATGTAGGTCTAGGCTAATGCAGAAAGGAAGTATTTTTATATCCGGTACTAGCGACAGTATTCTTAAGCTATCTTCTTATCTCAGCCTACGCTTCTAATAGTTCTTATGACAATGTTTAGATGAATGAAATAATATTATTTAGCCCTTTTTAACAAGCAGCCTATTTTCTAGCTCTTTTTAGCTCTGTATATATCTGCTGAAAGGAAGGTGGCAGCACTGTTCGTGTCAGTGTGGTTCTCCATATGGCAATTGCCGTATTATACGGCTTTAAAGCACGCTGCGCTTCAAATATACGGGATGTGGCAGCACTTCCATAGCTGTATAATATTTGTATGAAATATACGGCAATCCACGAAAGAGTTATCAAAAACTGCCATTACTCATTTTTCGTGTAACGTAAGGCACAGAGTTCCCTGAATTCCCCGTTGGACAACTGCCTCTTTCTCTAGAATACGACAAAATTGGAGATGTTGGACTAGTAAGTGGTTTGTGTTTACATCGTTTCACTGAGCTTAGAGAAGGTGAGTGAGCGGTGATACCTCAGAAAAATTAGAAAATAAAAGGGTGATACTGTCGATACTGAGGTAGAAAAAAAAACTTTCTTCTTCGACTTTCTAGATAAGAGAAGAAGAGATACCATTTCGAAGTGAAAATGAGACATAACTTTTAGCCACAGTTTAAAATCTATATGGAGACCATTAAAAAAGCTAAATATCATAATATTGGATACAAATTAATGATAAATTAAAACATACGGCAATTTTTTTTAGTTTTGTTCTAAAATACGACAATTTTCAGTCTAGATACGGCAGCCCCAAAATCGACTTGAAACAACAGTTTGTACATAGCCCCGCTTCTGGAAGTATGGTGGCAACACTGCAAAAGTGTCGTGAGATGTACAGCTGTGTTTTGTTTTATTAATAAAGTTTAAAAAAAAAATATCTATGAATAATCTAATTATTCTAACGTGTGTTTAATTCAAAATATTCCAAGACTTTTAAAGTGACGTAATTATATTTTTCAAGCGTTATATTATAAAGCTATTTATTTACATTGACTTTTCTGACAGAAACTAGACGTGGGTAAGCAAAAAATATGTTAACAAAATCAATCTTTCTTTAGTCATTATTTACAATAGAGATCTTAGTAACTTATCTATAAAAGATCTTATTCAAGTAAGTTAGAGAAAGATGACGGTGAGGGGTAGTTTTTGCGACAATGTGAAAAAATGATGTCTTTGCTATGTATTAAGTATTTTACAAAACTTGTTTTATATTTAGCTAATTATTAAAAGGAGAATTCAGTGTTCGAATGTTAGTAAAATTAATTAATGTATACTAATGGTGGATTATTCACCATACCCATTCACATTATGTTAGAGTCTGTGTAAAAAGATAAGTCATAGGAATTGAGGTTGCTCTTGTGCTAAATTTACTGTTTACTGTAATTTACTGTCATTGAGCCAGCAAGCACAAATAATGGTATGATACTTGGTAGGTACCTGCTTACTCCCTACTCAATTCTCACTAGAACTCGGGTGCTACAAGAAATGCTACCTAATATTATAATGCAGAGGAGTATAGCCGCAGTAGTATTATGACCAATAAAACCTCGAAGTATAAAAATGAATATGTTCGTCTCGAGGCAAAAACTTTGCTTGCGCGATTCAGAACTCCCTACAATACAATTACTGTCAGTCCATACAAAACATTAGAAATGGATCAACTCCATCTAGCAAATTATTGAAAGTAACTTTGTCTTCTGGATGTTTGTCGCTTTATCACAGCTAAACAGCTGAATATATCTTGATCAAAATTTGATAAGGGGTTACTGTATATCACACAGACGGACAAAGGATACTTTACTTTTTATTATGTCATGCAAACATAGTCGCAGGTAACAACTTAAAAATGACATTCCCATTCTTCTTCAAAATGAAATGGGTCTAGTCATTTAAGCTATTAGTCAAGTTTTTTTGATTGTAAGCTAGAATAATAATTAATTAATACGCTATTAGAATAATTATTATTCTAATAGCGTACATTTTGTTGCTAGCTAAACCACCTTGACTTGGTCATAAAATTTGGCATTTGACTTTATGTTTGAGAACTACATCTATACAACTATGAGTACTTTAGATACACAATAGGCAATAGATATTTTTTTATTTATGGAAAAAAACAAATTGTACACAAAGGCAAATACATAATACACATTGTTTTTATCCACAAACTGGTTCCAACTCAGCATAACACTGGTTGCGAACAATCAGGCATTGGTCGCCAGACGCTGGTCTTCTGCTGGAACTGTTGGTGACGTCAACCACTATAACCACACGAACAAAAAAAAAGCTTTGTTAAAAATTATAGCTATAAAGTCTTTATGGTTCACACAAAATTTTATATGCATTTGATAAAGGCTTAAAAATTACTTATTTAAAAAAAAAGAGACCCGACTTCGTGATAATACACACTGAAAAGATGTAAACAAGGTGTATTTAAGATGAAATTATAAAAATTACTCTCTAAAGCTCCATGAGAGAAAAATGTGCCACTAGTAGTAGGCTAGTCACCCAATGCGCGTTGCGCTAGATATAAGCCAACATTTTGGCCAAGCGTCGCATAAACCAGGCGGCGCTCTGAATGATTTTTGAAACTACGGACTATCAAGATTATGAAGTGTGGTAATTGCCCTTTTAGATTCTATGAAATACTTAGTGCAAAACAGTTATTATCGACAACGACATTACATTATCGGCAGCTAGTTAGTATTATTATAATGTTCTGTGGCTAGGTACGAGTACGTACCTACATTATTAAAAACAAATCAATTAACTTATATTTCACCAACCACTAATGGTCAATAATGGCCATTAGTTGCGTTGAAGATATAATGTTGTACTGTTGCGCAATAATCATCACCCTCAGATTAAAAACCTCAATCTGAGTCATCACCCTATTGAAAGATGCTATAATTTTTGCAAATGGTGGCAAATGTCAATTCTACTTTGACATTTGTGAAGTTAATATAAACAAAATACACGTCAACAAGACCAGTGGGCTTATCCCGTAACTCTGAAAGCGATAGCGAGAGTTGCGCGAGCGGGACCGCGCATAGAGCGACTAAGTTGGTACAAGCGCGATGGCATGCTCTCGCAATCAGAATCACGAACGTTTCAAAGTTAGAGGATAAGCCCGCTGAATCACTATACCTATTCCTAAACATAGATTATGAGAGGTTTTTTAATCTGAGCTCCTAAATAACGCCGAGTAATGGCATTTAACTGCATTTCCGGGTCGGCTAATCACTCGTTTTGGCGATTTGCACTTGCCTGTAATCGCCTGATTTAACTGTTCTAGACTTCTTTTTGTGGGGTTTTTTGAATTCATGAGTCTATGTCAACAAGCTTCAGATTCTTCAAGCCCTCAAGGAGAATATCCGTCAAGATTGCGAGGACTTATCGCCGGAAGTTCTGGCAAGAGTGAGGAAAATGCTATATCATATCATAGCCAATATCATTTTCTCGAACGTGCACGACTGTTGGTGAATAGGATAATGTCGTGAAACATGACTTTTCATCTTGTTTTCAAAACTCCTTAGAAACCCCTAGTAAAGTCACCTTCACGATACTGGGCCATGACTCGGACTTGACCGTACTTACTTTGCTCGGTTTAGATGTTGACTGAGACTATTTTTATTGTGAAACATTTTACTTCCTTTGAAATATTACAAAACTTGAACTTGGCTAAATACAATAGAAAATAAAAACAAAGAAAAGAGAACATGAGAATTATAAAACACTAGCAGCGCCCCGCGGTTTCACCCGCTATTCTACAGAAACCGAATGTTTTTCCAGGATAAAAACTAGCCTATGTGCTAAGCCAGGGTATTAGCTACCTCCATACTAAATTTCATTCAAATCTGTTCAGCCGTTACAGTGTGGAACGGGAACAAACACTTACGTACCTTACGCACAATCTTTCGCACTTATAATATTAAGTTTGATGATAGGTATTGCGATAAATGTCGACTACTGTTTTCTTATTCTCAATCGGAAATTTTATTTTTTCAAAAATTTTGAAAATGTGAGAAAGAGCTCTCAATGGCTCCCGTCCGAAGTCGTGTCTTTTAGGCGTAAAATGACCAAAGCGCAAAGTGGATTCTGGCGCATAACATAGGCTTTGTTTTATAGAAATCGGTGCAGGAATATTGAAGCTATGGCGCAATTTGGGAAAATATGTGGAAGTCTAATAAAATTTGAACCCCGGAACATACCGGAAACTTAGCGCACAAGGCTCAGCTTAAGTTGTTTTTTTTGCTTTTCTTGAGTTTGTAGAATTAAGAGATGGCTTGACATGCGGTTTTCTAAAAAAATGGTCTTTGGTGTCTTAGGCTTTATAACAAAATTTGTTTCTTTAAAATCGGTTCACGGAAACTGAAAATATTATAAATTAAGCAATATTTAAGAACATGAGTACCTTCCAAGGCAAATTTACATCGGGCAGCCCATAGATGGCGAGACAAGTCTTCGTCTGAATCGTGATTGCGATTTTATTCGTGTTTTATGATACCGTTTCGGAGATTTATTTGTTTTGATCAATAGGTTCTTCCTGTAAGAGGTAAGAACTTAAAATCGAATGACTGATTAGAAATATCGCAACTAACCCGCACCCGCAACCAGTCAAGTAGCGTGAAATGCACTGCACAGGAGTTCCTTTTAAAAAAGTGTGCGAGACTATAAGAAAACCTTTAAAAAAGGTTTAAAAGGCATTTCAGGTTATACATAGGAGATTAAATTTTGTTTGGGCGTTTGTAATTTTTGCTTTCTATTTGCACGGTCAAATGCCGAGTATCAGTACTGAGCCCTAAGCCCACGTACGAAGTCGCGGACGTCAGCTAGTAATAAATATAAAATGAAAAATAGGATAGCTGAATCAGAGGAGCGGGCCTTTAATATCACCGCTCTACGAATGCGACAATTACCACATAAAATAAAACCTCACAAAGCGTCAAATGACCATCACACTTGATATTCACGAAAGACGCACGTAAGCGTACAGTGAAAGTGCTAAGGGGGGCTCTGGCGGCTACTTTCTCCGAGTCTCAAGATTGCGACGCAAATCTCATTCAATTTTGTCGAATGTAGTCGTTATATCCTACAACATATGTATATATAAGTGTCATTGTGAAATATATAAATACCATTTTATTACTAGACAAAAATAAGCGAAAAAACAATCTATAAACTGTTCGCCGGCGTTTGTAGTATTACATAATTATATTTGACCTTACCGAGTGGCTAGAGTACATTTATAAGCAGCGCACGTAAGTACCTAAACTTCTGTAGATACATAACAAATATAAAAATCCAAAACCACACACTAACAAGCTTTCGTATATTTTTTAACATTTTACCTAATTAAAATTGACTAAAGCTGTATTTTATCTATGCTAAAGGTTTATCAGTAAACTTTATCTAAAATCTCCATGACAACATACAAGTTTGGGTTAGGTGCTCGAAGATAGTAAACTATCTCGTACCCACGGCTTCGCTCGTATAGGCAAAACACCCCATTTCACCTCATTAGGGGTTGATTTTCGTAAAATCGTTTACAAACCGAGTTTCATAGGCGTAGCATGAAAAAAGTTTACACACAAACTTTGGGGGTCCATTCCCCTTGAGGTGGAATTTCGCAAAATCCATTCTTATTGTTCACTTAGACCATTTGAAAAATATTGGTCAAGATTTCACGACCCAATCATTAGCGGTTTGGTCTATGCGAAGAAAAAGCGTGTTATTTTATATTATGATCATTTTTGTAATAATTTCCAAATAAAGTTTTTTAACTTTGAAATTACACAGCCTCGTTAATACCTAAACACGAAAAGTGAGCACAAACCCGATGGGCTTACTTGTATTTAACAGTTCAGTTACCTTAGGACCTGCTAGTTGCGTAAGGAAAATGGCCAACGTCTTAGGTAAACCTCCGTGTCCTCACAGCGATCTAATTAAAATAATTATATGGTAAACCTTTCTTGTTTTGTATGGCAGTAGCACTTACAACCTTCTCGTGAGAACTACGGAACCTCAAATCTACCCACACGAGCATCCACATAACTATATACATATAGTAGTTACAGAATTCTCCTTTCGATAATAGTATTTTTTGCTGTTTTCTCAAATCTTGTTGGCAGGGAAAAAAACTCTGAACCTCTGAAGAAACCCGTTTGTTTTTCCCAACTATGTAGGTAGATTCGTCCGTTAGTGATTATGATGAGTTTTTGAGCAAGTTCGTTGAGTTTTTTTTTTACGAAACTTCGTAAAAAATCAGAAAAAAGCATTTTCTTTAGATTTTCATTCACATTGCGGTGAACTTAATATAAAGCGTGTAATAGCATAGAATTTAACGCCAATATTTGTTTTAGGAAAAATCAGTTGAAGCTATGGAGTCGGAGGCAGGCGTGCAGGTGCAAACCCCGCCTCTGCCTCGAGCCCCAATCACGGGACCAGACAAGCTCTCTACAAGCACCCCTGTAGATGATCAGTACTCTGATGATGTAAGTGTTCACTGAATTTTCAACCAGCACCCAGCGGCTTCCAGATTACATTTTGTTTATTGAAACGTCTTAAAGCCCTATTTGGAAATCTCAGATGTGAGGGTAACGAATACGTAAGGAGTCCTGCTAACTCACACTTAGTTTTTCATGTTTTTTTCGGAATGCAAGATATTATAGTACTCCGTAATGCAAGATATTATAGTATTTGGCAAAACATTAGAATACCATGACTTACAAAAACTAACTAATACATATTTTAGTTTTGGCATATTATCCTAACATGTTGCGAATTTTCAGGAATTCGAAGATGCTTCCAGTAATAATCTGTAAGTATTTAGGTGCTTAACTTTAAAAAATAATTATGTATGATTGTGTGCTTCACACTGCTTGGTCGCCGCGTGTTGCCCTGAGTGCCGAGTGCGAGTTTTTCCAAATGCGTTTACTTATTTATGTATGAAATCAGCACCGTCTAGCGTCATCTAGATGGCACTGCTCTTAATTCGTACAAATCATAGTTAACGTAAACGCGACCGAAAAGGTAAACGCAACTACAAAAACTCGCACTCGGCACTCTGTACAAGAAGCGCAGATTATTCCCCGCCACGCCAGTAGGTACACCGCATTTATGATTACCATCTCCACGGCCACCAGTGAACAAAGTTTTATTATATATTTGTTATTGTGGATTATAATAAAATGCTTTTTTATAAATGGCTTTTGGCGCATTGTCCGTTAAGCAAAAATGTACACCCTAACACGAAATGAAACGGATATTGAATAATTCCGTTTGCGGCGTCTCAGGTCCAGGACATATTTTTTTGTTATTATTGTGTTTTATCTGAACTGAATATTTCAAATGAACAGGGATGACGTCATGGATCTTACCGACGCGTTCTTGGATTGCGAAGCAGCTACAAAGAAGTTTTTCTGTAACGATGTCCAGGGAGCGATGGATCTGATGCTTCCCTAGTAAGTTTCATAATAAGTAGTCATGCAGCATATTTTCGTTTTTAGCTGCGCCCGCCAGTTTACCCGCGATTTTCAAAATTTTCCCTCATAATTGTTTCCTTAACATAAGGTATCTTGTGGTTCGTCGTCATGATGCGCACTACTTAACCAAATTTCATCGAGATCAGTTTACAAGATCCTTGTTAAAAGATAATGAACAGAGATAATGGGCAGAAAAATATCGATTAATCGAACTATATATATATTAATATGTATAAAACATTTTGTTTGCTTTGTTCTTCCTATCACTCTTGGACGTCCAATACTAGACAAAGCCTCTCCATATTGTGCCACAGCCTCCACGTTTGGCAGCCGGCTTGAGGATCACAGAACGCCTATTGTTCACTAATAGGACGTTTCTGCCCGTCCTCTAGTGGTTCTGGCCGCAGTTGTAGGACATATCTGGGTCCGGCACCCCGGTTTCACAGACCCGACCGCACTTAACACACGTGGTACGCGGACGCTAGCGCGCTGATGACCGAGGTAGACGCGGAAAAATAACCCCTAGTCTACAACGCAAAATAATGAGATATTCCGGCCAACAGATTACATGTTTTAAAAAATATGAACGTTTCCTTAAGGTGACGGGTCTGACAGAGCCACCAGGCATGCCAAGGCTTAAATAAAAATGACGCATTTATTTCAGTGCCGGTACTTCCCTCTATCACAGCCTGGGTGCAGCCATATTCGCGTTCATACCCGCTGTTCTTACTTTCGACCAGAATAAGATAACGGAAGCTGCAGCGGCCATCAAAATTTCCATCAGTAACTGCGAGAAGAACCGGAAACAACGAGGCTTCGTGGAGACTCTTGGATCTATCATCAAAAAGGTTTAACTACTCATCTTATTTAATATAAAATGTGTTTCTCATTTCGTTTAGTCAAAACTTTGTGTCAGGCGGCTTGGCATCTTCCAGGTCCGGTGAAAATTATGGTTCAATATATGCAGGACAGACAGACGGTGTAAGCTTATTTAGTAATATGGTCCCGCGTTTGCACCCTTGTGTATACAGAAGCCCAAAAAAAGCAACATAATACAATATGACTACTACTATGACCAGATCGGTCATAGTTAATACTAACTTTAAACAGGGCTTACTTAAGTTACTGAAAATGTTGCACACTAGTTATTGCTTACATAAGTATTGTTAAAACGTAATTGCTATGCGGGATGTAGGTGTTCTCACGCCGAGACGTCCCAATACAGGCCTATTTACTCAGGCATTACAGTACAGTGTATATTTAATTGTCCACAGCCGAATTACGCCCTGTATTCAGATCAGGAAGCTCACGCCGAGCTTTGTTACGCCGAAGCGTTGCTCCTCCAAGCAGCTCTCTCAATCATCGAGGGAGAGGACTTGGCGGGCTTGATAAAGGGCACCTTGAAAGTGCGGACATGTCACAATAGCTACAAGTGAGTTTAAAGATTTACAACGTATCGGTAATTATTTAGGAAGAAATATTAGGTTTATCAGGATTTATGTGAATTATTAGGTGGGGAGCAAAATAAAAATAATAATTAAAAAAGTAGAAAAGCGCGTGCGCAGCGAGTGCGAACTTTTTTATTAATTTAGAACAGATTATTATTATGGAAGGTCCATGAATCAAATAATCTTACGCCCCTGAAAAATAACAAAAGCAGCTACCTAATACTTACTTTTCCTTATAACCCTCAAAATTTTATTTATTTAACCTGTTTCAAGTACATCGCAATAACCTGTATGACAACAAACAATATTTACCTATAATATAATTACTATTCTAAATACAATTTAAACTTAAACAAACAAACAAACAAGCTAAAATATCCACAGGCAGGGTACCCAAAAGGCTGGTGATGTTATCTCGTTAAATAGCAATGCTAATTATCTGGCCGAGGTGAGCACCAGCCCTTTGGTCGTTGTTTGTTCTTTCTTTCAGCCGCTTAGAAAGATCTTTAAATAGTAGCCATGCGCTTGGACCCCAAGGACCCAATGTTTACTCCAAAAGGCAGAAATAAGTATCTATCGCCAAGGGATTCATATTTCCGCCTTATGTTGGTTTCCGGTTCCGGTTCTGGAGGTAGATGAAACGTGAGACGCTGCTAGCGTGTCGACTCATGTGGCATCCCAAACCAAAGGCCTTCGACGGCTTCATGGAATCAATGTCATTCCGTCAGGTCTCTTGCCGTCGTCAAGTGCTTTGCTATTTATTACACTCTCATAATAAAGTGGTTGAAATGGAGACGACAACAGAATAAACCTAGAATAAGTTTTAGTGGAAAAAAAATATATCCGGACAAGCTTTCATATAAGATTAAGATTTAGAAGAAGAAAAAAACGACTTCAGTACCTATAATAATGTACAAACTTAAAGCTATCACCGATAAGTTTAACTGCCCCATACTGCAGCATCACATTAAAATATTGATAAAATGATTTTATTTTTCTCTCTAACTAGGTATAATATGACATTCAAATATAATATAAACTGAAATAGTATTAATTTATTTAATATTAAGTAGCTTAGAGTCTATTATCTCAGTGTATCCTTGTGTCTGAAAAATTTTTTATTTTTTAAAGTAAAAAGTAGAAAATAATAAATTAATTAGTTTACAATTTACTACACTACTAAATTTACTATTTAATTTACAAATATTTTTGAAGTCGATTCCAGCCAAGAAAAGTGTGCAATTAATCAAGTGCTGGTGCATCTTTGTATGAAAATTATGTGCTGAGTTTTCCTTTATTTTGCATACGTACAAAGTAATATTATTATTGCCAGACACTGCTGGGACATGTTGGAAACGAAGCCGTGGGAGAGCGAAGAGTCGCGGATCGAATTCAAGAGCGGCGTCCGTCTCGGGATTGCCACCTTCAACTTGATGATATCCTTGCTGCCGCCCAAGTTCATTACGCTACTGGAGTTCGCGGGCTTCAGCGGGAACAAAGTAAGTTCATCCAATTAGTGTCTATATCAGCCTTTAAACATCCCACTGCTGGGATATCAGCCTACCCTCGAAGGTTGATTAGGCCATATCCACCACGCTGGCCCAGTGCGGGTTGGCGGATTCACATACGCCATCGAATTTCTACTCCGTACAATGTTTTCCTTCACATTAAAGCCAGTGGTATATCCATCCGTACGTAAGTTCCAAAGATCTCATTGGTACGGGCCCGCCCGGGTTCGAACCCGCTACCTCACGAACGTGAGGCGAGCGTACTCCCACTGAACTACCACGACTTATGTACCACAATTAGTGTAGTAATAGTTAAACGTAGTATGTAGTTATAGTGTATTGTAAATGTAGTAAATGTAGTAGTGTAGTAATTAGTTACACGACCTTTTATGTCTTCATAATGATAGATGAAGATTATGCGCGTACATCTTTTCGTCAATATTTCAATCTATTAGAAAGGAAGAAGAAAGAAAATAATTTTATTTTGTTACAACGTCAATTTTAAATAAATTGAAGGTGAGCAATATTAAATAAGTACCCCAGAGCAATCACGCTCACTAAAAAGCTTTTTCTTGCGGCGGCGTCGTGTGGCGGGTCGCCCTCTTCCCTTCAATATGGTTGAGGAGAGCGATGGCTGGCACATGCGTCAACTCGTGAACGGGTGCTGCTTGCGGGAGCTGGACTGCTCGGAGTATATACGCAAATCTATAATAGCACTTAGCTCTTTATTAGTATATTCGTTGGTATTTTCCTTTTGTAAAGTCTTTAGTATTTATATTCCGTTTTAGTTGATAAAATATTTGTAAAACTTGATAAATGGCATGGACCCTGGAGTCCGTGGAGCAATATTGTAAATAAAAAAAAAAAAAAAAAAAAATATAAGTATAGCAGTTAATGTCATGTGTCACAAAAATGGCATACATTACTCTGCTTCTTGTGCAGCCGGATAAAAATGATTATCTTTTGTTATTTAGGAAGATATAGGAAATGGAGAAAACTGGCAAATCAACACCGAAATCACAGAGCGCCTAACATCCGTTGCGGAGTTGAAATGTGCTTCGCTTGTATCGGCCATATCTTTTAGATACTCATAGATATCACAAGATCAATACGTACCTACAGTTATGCAATGCGATAAGATTAAAATTCGTTCGGTTCAGTTTATCTTTAGACCTGCAATGGTCTGGATTTTTACCCGACTGTCCAAGAATGGTAAAGTTAATTAGTTGTGGAATGTTATGTTATCTTTTCTTTAAGAAGTTAGTATTTTTGTACTTTAGAATAAATACAAATAAAGACACTTGTCCTATAAATACTGCCTGAAGAATAAGTTTACAAAGTAAAGAAGTCTGAGACACCATTTAATACGTACCCACATTTAATGTTTTATTTTTATGCTATGAAGTTTGTTTGCCTATGAAATAGTATATAAAACATAAATACATCGCGAAAAGTAACGGAGGAGTATTTATTTTTTAACAGAATCAGAATACAGGGTAACTTTTAAAGTAATGCACCAATTTGTATTGCGCAATCATGGCCCGTACCATGAGACCGACAACCACATACCTTATCGCACGACGATACTGTTCGTGGTCGCGCAGCGTAGTCGGCTGAACCCAACAATCATCTCAATAACCTGTACTTACTGTAAGGTCCCAGTATCGGTAATATAACTTATTTAACCAATTTTTTTATTATTTTTTTCATTTATTAATTTGTTGACCACGAAGTGTCGGAAAACCTGTAATACAATAATTACCTACCTTCTCGCTGTAGTGAGCAAGAAGAAGCGATGTAGGTACCTACACGTGTCGTAGGTGTTAGTAGTACAATCACGAATAGAATGACCATGACCATGGCTACAACTATTGCTGTGTAGCTACTTTCATTTCAAGTTAATTCGATAATTTTATACCAAGGTGGGTAAAACTAAAAAAATACGTATTCTATATTTTTCAACAACCACACACAGATTTGAATACACAAACTTGCGCACTAATTCAAAAGTTACCCTGTATAATTACAAGTTTCTTTCGCAGAAATTCGGGCTAATTGAGCTGCAGAATGGCTCCCAGGCTCCGGGTTTGCGGCGACCTCTGTGTAGTCTGATGATACTCGCGTATAACCTCGTCATGCTACCTTTCATCGGGGGACAGGGCGACTCCATTATCTGCAAGAAAATCTTACTAGAGACACTGCAGGTACATTCACCGGTACATGCTCTATATAGTTTTAAACGTGCGCCAATCCCAGCAAACACCAACCAGGCGGTGGGAATCCCCCCGCGCCTTCTTCAGGCTGCCCAATGTCACTGGTCAATATATTTCTCGGTCTCTGACACTTGAGGATTCTTGCTGTATGCAAATAGAGTATACTTTACGGGCAGACCATTCGGCGGGACCACAGATCTGTGGAAAATAAAACAATAAAATTCTTTAATTCAACTTTTAAAAGAAAAAAAAAACTTATATTAAAATTGTTGCTGTTATTAAAACTCAATGTAAGTTCTTTGAGACGTTTCAAGAAAAGCTTTATTTAAAAACTAGCTCCTGCCCGCGGCTTCGCCCGCGTTTTATAATTATACTTATCACACATAAACTATATACTTTACCGGGATAAAAATAGCTTATGTGTTAATCTATGCCATAAGCTACCTCGAAACTAAATTTTCATCAAAACATGCACAGCCGAACAAACATACTATTACCAAAATTTTTAATATATTTTTTATGCTAACGGTAGCTGATTTTGTAAAAATTCTGATTTTTCTTGTATCCATACTAAGTTTGGTATCAATCGATCCTGAGAATAAAAAGTTTCATACAAACTTTAACACCCATTTCACCCCTTTAGATGTTGATTTTTGAAAAATCCTTTCTTAGTGTGCGTTTACACCCCTCACTAAACATACCCTCAAAATTTCAAATCCCTTGGTCGAGCGGTTTAGGCTGTACTGTCAGTCAGTCAGGACAAAGCCTTTTTTTATATGTAGTTATAGATTAAAAATTCGTTCAGAAACAGCAATTGGCCCGTATCACTCTGCGGACTTGGTAATAAAATCTTGTTGTCATTTAGCATTATAACAGAATTTAAGTTTATATAATATAATTACAGCTATAAAAAAAAAAAAAAATTTCATGCTCTTGTTCCGCCTGCACATTAATAAATAAGGTACTTTCCGAGAAATAAAAGTGCTTTTTATACCCAGATGTATCCGGACAGCGTGTTGTTCCTAGTGTTCAAAGGTCGATACGAGTTCCTGCAAGGAAACCTCAATGATGCTTTGAAAATATACAAGCACACTAGCGAGAACGAGCAACTAGGCTTGGGAGGGTTTCACCATTTATGCTACTGGGAGCTCATGTGGATAAACGCGTAAGTTGAACTCTTTTTCGCGGCCGTCTAACCTTCACACTGCTCTGTCAAACTGTGTCTAAAATAACCAATCTGTAGTGTGGAGTTTTGGCGGGAACGTGAAGAAGTCATGTTGCGTCATTATATTATTTTCCAAAACTTGTGTTATTTCGAGTGTTAATGTGTAAAAATGGTGGATTTTTGTTAATTAGGTGTTAGTGAACATAACATAACACGAGTGTCGGTGAATAGTATAATGTTGTGAAACGTGACTTTTCATGTTGTTTCCAAAACTCCATAGAAACCCTTAGTAAAGTCTCCACCACTTTACTGGGCTATGACTTGGACTTGACAGTGACTTACACTCTTTACACTTAGACTATGACTGAGTTTTAATTGTGAAATACTTTTACTTCACTTGAAATATTACAAAATTTGACACTGGCTAAATACACAATGTGTGAAGCTAACATTTAAGAGAAGAAGAATCTGTAGTGTCTTTCCGCTGCAACGTCGCGTACAATTGGAATAAGGATCAATTGTTTGTTTTTTACCTTGTATTTATTTAATAATAATAATAATAATAGTTTTTTTATTCAGTAAACACACATTACAAAAACAGATTTAAGCAACCAGGGACACTTTTTAAGCATACAAATGCCTGTGTTAAGAGTCCCTACTCTTTCTTAATGTAGCACATCTTTACATAATATGTGTGAGGGTGTGTGTGTGTGTGTATGTGTGTGGGTATCATCACTGCGATACTCAAGTACTCGTAAGAGTCAGGGATCGCAGTGATGATGACCAGTGTTTGTGTGAGTGTGTGTGCATGTGTGGGTGAAGATGTGTGCGTGTATGTTCGTTATTGAGCCTGAAGTAAAATCCTTTCTGTTTCATTGTAATTAAAATGTGTTATCCACCTGATAATAAATTTTTTACATTCATAGTATTGTTTTGAATATACATCCAAATCTTTGTTAGCTCTATTGTATACAATAGCCGAACGTGCATTATATTGCTTGCAAGCAAATTCCGTTTTACATTTTGGTATTTGCACAGCGGAAACTTTTCTTCTTTTTGCCTGGATGCTAGCACCAAAAGGTAGGGTTTTATGTTTTTTTAAAATTAAGTGAACAAGATACAACTTTCTTACCGACAGTAAGTCACTAATCGCATAAACACTTTCGGTGGGGTACCGGATATTCTTGAAATACATTACCTTTATTAAAGCACGCTGGGCCCGTTCAACCACAATAAATTTTGTCTTAGATGCTCCTCCCCAGATTGAAATACAGTATATCAAGATAGATTGTGCTAAAGCCACATAAATATCATTCAATAAATTACGAGGAGACTGAGCACTTTTTTTAGGAACAACATGTCTAAGTGACCTGAATATCCAAATTAATTTACGTACTCTGCTGGATACTTGCTCTAAATGAGCGTACCAAGATAGTCTATAATCTATAACAATTCCTAGGTACTTAGTATGTGATACCGTGTGAATGCTAGGGCATCTACAGTTTTTCTGGTTAATATCATCACAATCATGAACTCTTATATTAAATTCCGAAGGTGGCTGAGTACGTTTGTCGATACTAAAACATATGTAGTTGGTCTTAGAAGTGTTTAGTTTAAATTGATATTTTGAATAGAAAAGTTACATATAACCTGAGTATACAGATAAGTTCCCAGCCGAATAAAACCGTACTAAAATCGTAGGCCGATTTAAAAAAATAACGTACAGCAATATGTTTTTTAACCTTATTGCTATAAGCTACGACTCATTTCTCAAATGTACGACTGTAAGTAACGCCGTTAAAATTGCAGTTACACCTATGTTGGCGCGTCGATGCTCAATCTAATCGTCTTACCACAAAAGATTGAAGAACGCCTTAGTGAAGCGTTAAACAGATGTTTCATAAATATCGTACCACAAAACCGCGTTTAGCACTCATCTAAGGTTACACATGCCGTAGCCATTGTTTAAATTTAAACAACCCCAAAACCTTGTTTGAAGAGATAAATAAATCTGTTACCCGTATTTAACTTTTAGACACTGTCTAGGTAAATCGGTCAATGTTTGAGTTGACGTCACCTTTTCAGGCTGTTGTTGAAGTTTCGTACGTCGAGCGAGTACGCGGGCTTGCTCTTCGAGCAGAGCGCCTGGTCTCGAACTACGTACTTATATGTAAAGGCAGCCATGCTTTTGCAGCTCGGGAACGAAGTTGCCCAAGCCGACCTCCTTGAAGTGCAAAAACTCATGAGGTACGTACACATATTAAAGTTTGTAGGTGCGGACAGTGAGGCCAGGTCCCCCTCCTTATAGGATCTGTCAGCGCGCTCGTTTGTAGCGCTCCCGAATTGATTAGTAGAATTTCAAATAATTCAACAAGTATAATAATAAATTTAAAAGAAAAACAAAATACCCGACTGCAAAATGTAGCCTATGTCACTCAGAGCGTACAGAGGAATCCAAAGACACTTCACTCGAAAAATCTATCCAGCCGTCCAGGCTACAAGAGGTAATATAGGAACACACAAACATACATACTGACACCCACCCCAAAAAACATTACCCTTCTTCATGGGCAGACGGGTAAAAATGGGATTAGCACGGGTTTATTTAGAAAAATATTTTTAGTATGCTGCATTTTTAAAATATAAATTTTCCCTTGTGTTTATAAATGCCTGATTGGAGAAGTAGTGGAAATACCTCATTTTACCCACTTGGTGACGATAAAACTTGACCTTGATAAGGCCGCCACTTGTTGCAGTAAATTATAATATAGTTTTATGTGTTTTATTATGATTTTGGTGTACACGAAAAAGAGTTTCTATCTATCTTGAAGGCTATCGTAATTCAAGCTTTTTTTGTTCTAATTATAGACAATAGTTTATTTTGTAGCCAAAAACATAGAAAAATAAATCAAAAAGTGAAAAATAAACAAAACGTATACAGAGTTTTTTGCCACAAACCAGCCCCGACTCAGCAAGATATATTAGATTATTTATAGTAGGTATATTTTCTCAAATGTTACAGGGATGCTCCATCGTACACGGTTAGGATTGCTGGTAAATCCCTTCCCATGGAGAAATTTATTACAAGACGGTGCACGAGATACCACGTCCAGAAAAAAAAGCTCATACTACCCGTATTAGAACTATTCTGTATATGGAATTTACTGCCGGTTCTGTCGAATAATATATCGATCTTGCAAACGATGCTCAAGGTAAGATAATGCTAAATCTACACGAAAGGAAAACGGGCTTACAGCATGTCGCATGGCTGCATCCGCTAGCCATAGCATTGTATGCCACAACGACGTTAAAAGTTGCTAAAAACATCACGTGATTAATGGACGATCCCGACGAGACGTCATTGTGCACAAAAGGTTCTTCCAATTTTTTTTTAAATATCTACTGCTAGAGAAACGGATATTCAAATTAGTATCTTAACATTGTCTTTATTTTTAGAAAATAACATGTAGGTAAACAGTAAGCAAAAAAATTTGAACAATCCAATGATATAGTTTTGTACGGCACTATTTAATAGGGAGAATTTGTGGTTTATACCTTCAAAATGGCGCTTTGAATTCGGCCTCGCTGCAGTCTGTTTACAGCTCACTGCAACCTAGCAACCAAGTTTCCCCAAAGAGTGTCTAAGAACATGCGAAAAATAATAGAGTAAAAGAGATAGCTGTAATGAAATCTATCTATCTATCTAATATTAAAAGACAGATCTGAAGGACCATTTGAAGGGCGCTAAAATCATATCTCAAGTGAAATATCATTGTAACAATCTTTTCATCTCTGGAAAACCATTTTACGGTGTACTACACAGAAGTCGGTAGCTTGGTTTTTTTATGCCATATATAGCTAAGCACGATAAAATAGTCGAAATTCGCGTTGAAGATTCTAGACCTACTGGAGTTGGCGATGACGTATTGAAAATATGTACGTTTGCAGAGCATCGAGACGACTCGCGAATCGAGCATGTCCGGCTCGCGCGCCTGGATGTCGGGCCACGAGGGTGATAATGCAGCACTTCTGCATTACATGCAGGGCTGTGTGCTCTCAGCTATGAAGCTCCCACTGCTAGCGATAGAGTACTTCCGACATGCCATAGCGTGAGTATCGTCAAACCATCGAAGTATCATCGAAGGTTTACTCTTTTGAAAACCAACGAAGACGTGACATAGATGCAAGAGATCAGCTCAAAAACAAAACGCCGTCTAATTTAACATAATAAAATAAAATAGCCTTTTAATTTCCTTCCCTTACAAAACATAAACTTCATTATATTAATATTAGTTTATAATTTTTTTTTTTTTTTTATTAACTTTCATTTAATCTTGTTTAGTATTATTAATTCTAACTTAACATAGTACCTACCTAAGAAAATGCACACAATGAGAGTTACACTCTGCCTACAAACTGCTATGCAGTTTGATAGAATTAGAAAAATGCTTTGTATGTTTAATTATGGAGAAATAAATAAATAAATTAAATTTAAAAAAAAAACTGACAACACTAAAATTATCTGCATCTCTTTTCATTTCAATATTATGTCGAAAAAGGATGGTCACAATTTAAGAGCTGTCAAATTTAGTTTAGTTTAGAAATTGGTACAACAGAATCGACGTCATTATGAGGTTATTTAATCTTATTTGACCACTACTCTACTCATATGCAGCACCCTAATCGCCAGTCAAAGATGCACAGCGAAGGCGGCGCGGGAAAATTAATAACTGATTGTTTTTAGGCAACCCTAATCTTATCTAATTTTATCTAAACATAGTGTGTTCATCATATTTAAGTATCTATATTGTATTTATCGATTACTGAGCGACGAAAAATTAAAAAAAAATGTTTTTTTGCAGACTAAAGAAGGTAATAAAGGAAGATCACTTCTTGATTCCGTACTCTGTTGCGGAAATGGCCATGTGCTACTTCAAATTAGACGACTATGCTACATGCAAGGAGTATCTATCAGAAGCTAGGTAAGTTTCATATATTTAACACAAGCTGTTACCTGCGACATCGTTCGCGTGGACCTATAAAAAAGTAGCCTATGTCCATCTCCTACTCTTAAGATATATCTATGCATAAATTCAGATCGATCCGTTCAGCCGCTTAGCCGTGATAAGCGACAAACACCTAGACAGAGAGACAGACAGAGAGACAGAGTTACTTTGGTATTTATAGTATTAGTTAGGATTAGGAGATAAAGGTAGGTAGGCGTAGGTAGGCCTCCCACAAGGTGGACCGACGACATTGTGAAAGTCGCGGGCAACCGGTGGTTGCGAGTGGGCCCGTTGTCGGTCGGTGTGGCGCTCTAAGTTTTACTTAAAATATAAGCTTATAACGACTGTTTTTGCTTGTTTCAGGACTAAATATTCCGGCTACGCGCTAGAATCGCGGCTGCACTTCCGAATCCATACGAGGCAGCAGATGCTACGAGAGGAGTTCCTGGTGTAATCTCTTGTAACCAACATTCCATGGACTTAAAGTGATTTATCAAGTCTAAGCTCGTATTGGCCAATTTGAAAAAGACCCATTGGTGTCTTCTAAGGTACTGTTTAAGAACGCATTTCGGGGCCTTAAAGTTAGTGATGTATATGTGATTATAAAAGAAGCAATGAAATTTATAAATTTGAATTTGATTGTAGGTACAAATTATCAATCAGAATAATGTATGAAAAAACTGTTTTTTATAAATAAAGATAAACGTGATCGATAATAGGTAGAACACGAGTTAAGGTACTGCAGTGCCGCTTTTAACCGCTATCCTACAGGAACAGTAAAATTTTCTGAAATAAAATTCCGTGGACTTGACCGTGACCTACTTACATTGATACACTACGCGTGGAGCCAAAATTTAAAGGAAGAAAAAGTAGCCTATTTTGTCCACCGCAGCCGTCACTTAGATTATATACTTCAGATTACGTGAAGACGTTAATTTGGCGGTCCAGTTTGCTCCAATAAACGGCTTAGGGCTACATTGACTGGAGTATCGATAGTCTAATATACCAAACAGCCCGGCCAAAAATTACAAAAATACCAAACTGACCAGTGGGAAATCGAAGGGGGAAAAGAAATAAATGTATTTCGCGCGCTTTCGTAGAAATAAATGGAGATGGCTATATCGTTTTAACCGACAACTACTTCTTATTCTGCTTTTGTACATTCGAAGGGAGTAGGGATGGACAACACCCTTAGGGTTAGTGCAGGGTACCACCTAGTGTTGCAATTTTTTTTTCTGTTTTGACAAAAATCTATGAATAAATGCAGGTTTTTGTCGTTTGGTTTAATTCTCGCTATTGAACGTAAGTTTATTTCTTACCAGATTATTTCGTTGTAATCGAACAAATAAATGAAAATCTGAAATATATTTTTTTTAAATTGCAACACTAGTACCACCATACCAAAATTTATCAAATCCTTTAGCGGTCACGGAGTTGAAAAAACTCGCACGTTAACTTTCGCATTTATTATATTAGTGTGATAAGGATAAGAGATGATTTTATAATTTGACAAAAGACGATAATATATGTACTCGTAAAAGAAGTCTGAAGTCTTAAGATAAAATGTTATTACCATGAGAGCTTGATGTACAAAAATCTTGCCAATACAATAATTATGTTAGTTCAGTGGTTTTTTTAGATTCTGTGGATTTTGGAACAATATGTATATTTCGTTGATATGTATAAAAAAATGTGTGAGCAGAGCTCAATGTACGAAGTACGAAGGTTGTTTATTTTTTGGTTTAGCTTACCGGTCTTATTATGTAGCTCTGGTAGCGATGGCCATGACTTGATCTTCCAGTCGCGCCAACTTAACGGCACCACACACCAATACTACAAATGGTGTGCATCGCACATTTATTGTCCTAGACACATTTATCGCATACCTACATTTCAATGAATGCGCTAATAGAAAGCACACCACATTCCGGTCCAAAAGGTGTGCGATGTAACTCAAATGTCTTATTTCACACAAATGTGTCATCGGTGTGTGGAGCGCCTTACTCGTACCCAGCGAAAAGATTACTATCGCCAGCAGATTTACAATATAAGGCCCTGGGTCTAAGGTTTTAAGGCCAAAGGTTTCTGACATGGCGTGTCATTTTGTGTTTCTAAAATAGATGTCGCTATATTCAAGTAACCAAAAGGATAATCATGTGCATGAATAACTAAAGAGTATTTTAAAAATAAAGAAAATTATATCGATGACTGTGTTTTTTTACCGCATTTCGTTTATGCTCAGTAATTTCACTGGAAAGAAGGCGTTTTAATCCGGAACACAATGATGTTTGCACACTACTTAGCGGTAGTGGCGCTAATTTCGACTGGCACTAAGAGATTTAGGAAGAAAAAAATCAGTTCAAGCCAATGCTCATTTCATGTGAGTTAATCAATGCTTAGTTGCCGCCACATTCTGTATATTACTTTCTCTAACATATCCAGGGGCCTTATCCCGTAACTCTGGTGGCAATGGTCATCGCGTGCCGTCCCACTTGTGCCAACTTACTCGCACTATACGAGCGAGCAGGACAGCAAATGAAACTGGATAAGGCCCCAGGTTATCCACTGGAATGTCACGATACTATGTCCGAACATGGCTGGGTAATGATGGGATGGATCGGCCCAGTTCAACGATTAGCCCACGACATATATAATACATTAAAAAAGTAACATGTTATATTGTTAAATATCGTTATGTAACTGATGTCAGTACCTTAACGTAAACTTAGCATAAAATAAAAGTAGTAATTTCAATTTTTACTTAAAACTTTTTAATATATTAAAAATGTACAGTATTTCCTAAAGCATTGACTTAACTATTAATCTCTTATTCTCTAACGTTTTGTGATTTGAATCCTCTTTACACAGCCACTTAAACTGCTGTCCAAAAGAAAAAGGTAATATTTACATTTAAACATCTTATGTAGAAACTCCCATTGATCTGTTCTATAAAAAAAATATTCCGCTATCACGCGATTCTTCTTACCAGTGGGAAGTTTTCAAATTATTTTATAGCATAGATTAGCTTATCGAGCGCTTATGCATAAGTTTAATGATTTTACATATACATAAGCATTTTTTTAAAATTTCTTATAAAAGATAAATAGAAAAGTAAATTCAAATTAATCAAATGTGCAAGATATAACATTTCAAATTTTCAATATTTAGACATTTTTATGAAAAATTCTGGTTTTATAAGATTATTATAACTTAATTTGTGGTCTGTCCATTATGTTAATGGCTTTTTGACTATGCGATGACATAACTTTGTACTAGCGGCTAGCAATTTATTTCGCATACGCATAACAGTATGTTCTATTTATTACTACCTCATTACAAGGATACTTGACTTTACTTGTAATGAGGTAATAATACATAGAACGCATTTTTCGTATGCGACTTTATTTGCTAGACGCTAGTAGAGTTATGTGTACAATAATGTGTTAAAAATATAAAATTATGTACAAAAAGTGATTCACTTAATGGATAGACTATAAAGCGTATGGTACCAAGTATGGTACATACTGTTCTTTGCCGCTGGACAGCACTATGAGTGCAGATATTATGTACATAATTACATACACAATTATATACACATATACATTCAACATCTTTAAAAGGAACTACAATTTAAAACAAGTTATCTTAGATAATTATGAGTCAATGCTTAGAATTATTATAATAATTTTAAAAAACATTTTGTCGAACAGATTAGTTACTCTAGATAAAAAACGTTGTTTATTTATTTATTATAATTCCAGTAAAATAATATGCAAGAAAGTGAATAATTAGAGTTTAAAACTGTAATGATTGTAAGCATTAAATAGGGTATAATTATAGTGGTGCTACCGTATAGCTAGGTCACTCACACATTTGAGAGTTTTTGTAGATAGTGACTTTCAAAAAAAAAAAATGTTGCATAATTATCTCTTTGTGTTTTCATCAAAACGTTAAACATGTATAAGTATCGAAACTTGTCATATGAAACCGATCTCACACCTTGTTTTTTTTATTTTTCTTTTGCACCGCAGAAAAATGGATCATTATAGATAGATAAACAGATAAAGAAAGAAAAATTCTGAATAGATCCATCTAGGATCTACCAATGGATCTACTGGGGAAAAAGTTCTCAAGATAGCAAAATGGAATCTAAAGAGAAAAAAGTCTCTGTAGATCCCATATGGATCCGAGCAATGTATCTAAAGACAATGATCCAGAAAACTGGGTAATTTTTTTAACAAGTTTCAAGATTTGTTGTTGGCTACGTTCACATTGATTAAAACTTAGTAATTGTAAATGTTTTTCTAGAGATTTGCTACGTTTAACAGTCACACTGTTGCTGATTTATGTCTCGCAACTTGTCTAAATCTTGTTTTTTTTTTTGTTTTCCAATTGGACCGGCAAAGATCGTACGTTGCAAGATTTGTATAGAAACATGTTATAACGACATTCGTTGTAAAACGCAGTGTCAAACAAGTTTATTAAGGTGTTCGGTGTGATGACTGATATATTCGAATATATAATTTTACTACCATGCTTTTTTTTTATTATGCGAAAGAGTTTTTAATTTAAGTGCGAAGTCAGATTTTTTCATTTTCATCAAGAAATATCTAATTTAAGAATTTATTAAGAAGAATAACATGGTCGATTCAAGAACCTTCATATTATAAAGTATAAAAATTATAAATAAAACAATTAACCTAATGAAACGTAAACTTTTAAGAACACAATAAAATTTTGTTAGGGAATCGTCGACGATTTAATTTTAGATGACATGGCTAAACGCTACTAAAAATCACAGAAATAAATAATAATATAAGAACAGACCTAAATTAAATAAATTACAGAATTCAATAATAGTATTAGACCGGACCTGGGTAGGCCATTACCACCGGAGTACGGTCAACACTGACCTCCTAGTAAAAGGTAAGCGTTCTGCGATCCCCAAGCGTGGGGATTATGACAATCCGCCCCTTTCCTTAAGGGAAACAGTGGACGTCTGCTGGCTGGTGATGATGATGACAAGAACACAAGAACTCGGATATTACGTTAAAATAAATAGCACCGCCACGCCGCCGCCGCGTTGCAATAAAGAAAATTTTGGTACGCACAGCGAAGCGTTATGCCAGGTACAGATTTGTGAAACGTAACATGCAATATAACACGTAATGAAAAAATTTGCCGTCCACATCGCTGCAATGTATCATGCAAGATAACACACTGAAATAATTTTATTATTTTATATATTAAATTTCATTTCATGCGCACGCTACGAGATGCGCGGTTCGTGCGCGCTATGCGTCCTAATTAATACAATGTAACATATGACACGTTGAAATGTATCATTGCATGTTACATTTCAACAGCCTGTACCCGGCATAACAGAGCTACATTAATACTTATAGACGCTCTAAACAAAATGGCGGACAGTAGTTATGACGAAATCTTCAAAGCCCTTTGATATTCAGGTTAGTGGTTTAAAATAAATAAACAATGTAATAAAATTTTGACGAATGGGACAAATTAAGGTGATATGGGGGTTGGAATGTTGTTTCGAAAGTTCTGTGTTTTATTTTTATTTTACAGGCAACAATCGGGATTTTGGTTAATAGTTTCAAATAATTGGAAAAAAAATGGATTTATAGCTTAAGGTGTTAAAATTGAGTTCAGAAATTTGTATGGTCTTTATTTTTGAACTTAAACACATGAAATTTGAATTGAAACAATGATTGAAATTTAGAAGGTAAAGAAATTTAAAAGGTTCCCACCTGTTTGAGCATCTGAATTAAGAGGCGTATTAACATTCATAAGGTGGTAAAATCGGAAGTTGTAAATTTGTGTTGAAAGTACTGTTTATGAAGTCAGTGGTATAAAAATCGGGATTCAAACGAATAGTTGTAAATAGCTGTATAAATAATTTCAGTATTTTGCGACGGGGACGGATTAAGGAAAGTCGTGGTCGGAATTAAATTTGTATGTAAGTCTCTTGTTTTATGTACACAAATTAAACTTGGTTATTTAGGTAATTCGTTGTATATGATAATATACCAGTGGGCTCATCCCGTAACTCTGAAAGCGATAGCGAGAGTTGCGCGAGCGGGACCGCTCATTGTGCGACCAAGTTGGTACGAGCGAGATGGCATGCTCTCGCAATCAGAATCAAGAGCGTTTCAAAGTTATAGATAAGCCCGCTGATCAGTTTTTTACAACAGAAACGTATTAAGGAAATGACTTTGTCCACGCTTACGAAATCGCGGCCAACAACTCTTGTGTATAAAAAGCAAAATTCAACGAGTCCCTTATCAACGTTTTTTATGGTATATAATTTAATTAACGACCATTATATTAGTAGAAATTAAGATGTCATCTTTTTTAAAACTCATAGATATTTGGTATTTGATATAATATAATACGTCGTTCACAATAACATCCCATAATATAAAAAGGCACAGTCCACATTGTAGTAGTGTAGTACTTTTGTTACTTACAATAAATACCTATGTACATTTTATTATATACATTGGGACTAAAGTAGGTATTAACGTTACTGCATCGATGTTGTTGTACTATGTTCTACTAATGGTAACACAGTTGTTGCCATCTTTGTCTCTTATATCGACATAAAAAAGGAAGTAGATAATCTTAACGCTATCAAATAAGTTTAGCGTATAATGGTAAATAAGAACAGACGTCATTATTACAATATATAGTATCCATGCTCGGATGCTTCCCGCATCGGATATCTCTTTCACACATTCCTAAAATAAGATAAAACTGCCATCAGGAGAGCATTTAAAAAATGAACAGGCATTATCTGTAGAATAACATCGCAAATGTTTTAATGCTATTTTCGAATACTCGAAAATACGTTTTTTTTCCTGAGCCGTTTTCCTTTGTGGCACTTTAAATCATCACATTCAGTTTCATTCATTCAAATAGATGGCGTGGTAATCTTTTAATCTTTTAATTTTAATAGCCGATGGCATTAACGGATATTGTTTAAAGATTGCCACGCCATCTATTTTGAATGAAAGAAACTGAATGCAATGACAGCGTCAGAACGAAAACTTACTAATTCCTTTGCCAAAGTAGATAAAGCGTACTTTTAAAAACATAATTTGAAACGTTACACAAAAGTGTAAAAAGAGAGAATCTGGAAGAGATAGCCTATGGGAGAAGCTTGCCTATAATTCGAGCATCCGGATACTATCTGCACACAATTGTCAAACTTCGTCCATTTTGTCTTCAACGTCTCTCGATTCCTCGGGCAGTATTTCCTTTTCGAGTTCATTTAGCCGCTGGACGGGACAGACCTCGGACGTGTCCGACCGGTCGCTAGGTTGAGCGTTCTCTCGCCACACGCCGTTCGCACCGTCTCCCAACGAAAGCTCAAACTGAGCTACGAGCTGGCCCAGAACTTTCTTCAAATGATCCATAGAGTCTTTTTCGACGGGCACGTCTTTAAGTTCCATTTCGTTTTCGGCGTTTTCCGCTTGAAATTCCCGCCGTAAGGAGGACAGCTCCCCGATGACGATGCGCAGGTCCGGGTCGTCTTTCATGCGATCCGTTAACGCGGCTCCTTCTTTGGAGAAGAGGAAGACTGCGGGAATGGTAATGTCATCCTTCCCGTCGCCGGACATGGCGAACATGGCAGTGCTTTCGTGTGACGAGTCCGCCACGTTGTCTAGGATGATAGCGAGTCGGGCGCCAGCCGCTTGCAAGTTGCGCACTTTTTGAGCGAACGTGCAGTGCCCGCGCACCGCAACGGCGAACTCTTCCGCGATTTCTAACAAAAACAGTATTGAATTATTTTATTTTAGTTGGATATTCAAACAGCCTACATACAAATAAATTTAAACACTAGGATAATAAGAACACCTAGGCCAACGGAGGCTATCGCTTATAGACAAACATGGTGCTAGTGCTCAAAACTACCTAACTGTTAATAATATAATACTAGCTGCACCCCTACAAAATTTAACCGTTTCTGGAGAATAGCGGGTGAAACCGCAGGCCGCAACTAGTAGAATATACGAGAAATCAATATTGGTAATTTTGTATAAGAATTGTTTTAGATGGTTCGAAGATCACCGGGTCATCTAGTCACACTAATATTATAAATTGTGTGTAAGTGTGTTTGTTCCCGTTCAACTCTGTAACGGCAGAACGGATCTGAATGAAATTTGGTAAGAAGGTAGCTTCTACCCTGGATTAACACATAGGCTACTTTTTATCCCGGAAAATATTCGTTTCCTGTAGAACACCGGGTGAGAACGCGGGGCGAAGCTAGTCACGTATTTTATTTTATTTTTTTATAAGATAACTATGACACTTAAATAAGCAATAAAGAAAATAAAAAAAGTATAAATAAAGCTCACCTTCTTTGTTAGTGATGGCGGTACAAGCGTCTTCAGGTGTGGCGCGAGCGACGGTGCCCGTGAAGCGAGTGTCGCCGGCCAGCTCGACGCCGAAGTGCGCGGGCCCGGCCGGGAACAACTGATCGTCAAAATGAACCCCGCAAGCGACAACACCGTTCTCCAGGTCACTCATAGAGTTCCATTTGGACATCTCCCGCATGAACGTTAGACCTTCCGCGGCGTCTTTGGCCGTCTTTGCCTGGAATGAAAATACAGAATAACTGGCAGACCCGATGACGTTGCCCTACCCGACAATTTTTTTTCTCCGCGCCCCCTACCCGTTCTAATTGTGAATCGAAACTTCGAAACCATCCAGGGACCCACTCAAACACACGCAAAAAAAAAACATCAAAATCTATCCAGCGGTTTAGGAGGATTTCAGTGACAACACACGTACAGAAGAATTATATATACAGGGTTATAAGGAAAGGGTATGGTAAGTCGAAAAGGGCTCATAGTACACATCATTGCCCCGGTGGCTCAGTTGGTAGTGAACCTACGTTCTGTGCTTGGGGGCGTGGGTTCGATTCCCATCTAGGACAAACATTTATGTGATGAATATTTGTGTTTGTTCTATGTCTGGGTGTTAATATCTATATAAGTATGTATTTAAAAAATATCTATGTACGTATATCAGTCTCTGGCAGCCATATTACAAGCTTTGCTTAGTTTGGGGTCAGATGATCGTGTGTGCAATAATGTCCCAGATATTTATTATTTATCATTATAAACAACTTTTACTATCGGACCAGCCGTGAAATCGAGACAAATATGGAACAGCTGTTTTTTTTTTTCTCGATATCATGGTTTTGTAAGTATCTTTAAGTATCTGGGACATTATTGCACACACGGTCATCTGCAAAGTAAGCTAACTCGGTCTCAAACTAAGCAAAGCTTGTATTATGGCTGCCAGAGACTGATACGGACATAGATATTTTTAAATACATACTTATATAGATATTAACACCCACACATAGTACAAACACAAATATTCATCACATAAATGTTTGTCCTAGATGGGAGTCGAACCCACGCCCCCAAGCACACAACGTAGGTTCACTACCAACTGAGCCACCGGGGCAGTCAAACCCCGGTACAAGCGTCTTCAGTATCTTCAGTATCTTTAGTCTTCAGTACAAGCGTCAAAATCAAAACCGGGGCGGGTTGGTCCCATAGTAAAAGTTGTTCACAATCATGACTACTATGAGCCCCTTTCGGCGTAGCGTACCCTTTCCTTATAGTCCCGTATAAAGAAGATAAAATAGACAAGACGACTGAAATATTTTGATTGATTCGTAAAGAAGCGAATAGTTCCTACTAGAACACCCGATTCATTCGACCGTTAAACTAGTGGTTATTTTTTTTGTCCCAGTAGTTGAAAGCGTTTTTTTTTTAAGATTTGTGCTACTTGGACTATCTAGTTGAACGGATCCAAGTGACCATTCTTTGTTTAGTGACCGGCAAATATTTTAACGAAATAGTGGCGTAGTAGGGGATAAATTGGCCCACGTGTATTTATTAGAGATATTTTTTCCATTTCGATCTGTGGGATAAAAATACAGAATGTTTATTATCTATATTTGGCGGGTTCGACTACCGGCTTTGGCACGTAAATTTAAAAAAAAAATCTTTGAATGCAGTTATTTTATATTTCTAAAAATAAAGAAATTGTTTTGTAAAATTTGCTACCTTCCAGCGAAATCAGTTATTATTTCACACATACCAAACCGCTTATGATAGAGACGTGAAATTTGAACCCACCTTTGAACTTTTCAAGTGGTCAAGTGAACAATAAGAACGGATTTTGCAAAATTTACAGGTTTAAAATAGACCCCTAAAGCTTGTATGAAAAAACATGTTTTTCTTGCTAAGACTATCAACCTTGGTTTGCGTACAAACACTTTTAAAAAAACAGTCAACTTGAGAACCTCCTCCTTTTTTTGGAAGTCGGTTACAAAATAAAGAAAGCCATATCTCAGGATTTTTCGAAAATGATCCCGTAAAAGGGCGTAAAAGCGAAAATTAAACGGGGTGTTTAATTGACTGTAGCCTAAGCGAGCGAAGCCGTGCGGGCATATAGTCATACATATTTATGTTAGGGTAACTTGACGACTCACCGTTGTCGTGGTGTACAGAAGCTGCACTCTGCCGTCGGGTAGCGTAAGCACGGATATGCCCATATCGGAGAGCGCGTGTATCTGTCGCGGGTCGTTGAGCGGCCGGAGTCGCGCGGCCGGTCGCGCCGCTGATGCGACCAGAAGCTTTCGCATTGGCTGACGCACTTTCGCCGCTACGAGCGACGCCGTGTTCGGACATGTCCTGCGAACCAGATTCACATTTATTCAGGGCTAGCTGCGCCCCGCGGTTTCACCCGCTATTCTACAGAAACCGCTATCCTACTACACCCTAGACGAATTTTTGAAAGATAAGACAATTATGGAATAGATTGACCCGCTCCGCACGATATTGCCATACCCAATCAGGGTCATTATGATTACCTATTTAAAATATGCTAATTAAGATCTGCATGTAATCCACATAATGTTTGCAATAAATGTATTGAGTATTGAACCGAATATTGTTCCGGGATGAAAAGCAGCCTGTGTGTTAATCCAGTGTATAAGCTACCTCCTTACCAAATTTCATTCAAATCCGCTCAGCCTTTACAGAGTTGTGCGAGTTTGTCCGTTACAGAGTTGAACGGGAACAAACACACTTACACACTTAAACACAAACTTTCGCATTTATAATATTAGTGTGATTCGATCCAGTACCATCGGTCAAAAAACACCTATAAAAATTTACTCTCACTTGGTTCATTGCTAGACGCGAGGACGCTTAGTCGCAGTTCCCGCAACCCGGGCTTCCCCCAACTTTGGTAATTTATTGTCGGAACAAAACGATCTCGTAATTCGGTATCTATACATGCTGATGTTTTTAGCTCGGACAGTATGAATAAATCCGAAACCATAGGAGATACAAGGAAACCGTCTTAGGAACCGTCAGGTCTTTTTTTTTGTAAGAACCATTTTGGCGTAATAGACTTTTTGGTCAAGCGTGAATTCCCATATGAATGAGTTAGTTTGATCTTTTTTTTAATGCGGTTTGACTCCGTTTCAGAATCATTTCATTGTATTAGGACAAAAAAATCGGATCAGAGGAAGTAGTTATTGTTAGTTATTGTTCAACTGGCATAAGTTAGTAGTTTATATTTGACTAAAACTTCTACTGCTCCGTTTTTTTTTTTCCTTTAAATGAAACTATCCTTACAGATTGTGTTCCACAGACTCGTATTTTTTTATGAAGATAACAAACAAAACGGCATTCGTACTACTCACTTCCTAAGCTTATCCTCGTCGTCATCGTCTATTTTCATAGTAAAATAGGTAGCGTTTCTTCCTGTCGTGGCGAGCGACAGCGGCAAGAAATGGGCTTCAGTCGTGAGCACGTAGTTCTCAAGTTTCAAAGGTAACTCGCTGTCTTCACTAAACAACATGTATAAGTATTTAAACGTTTCAGAGAGAACGAACGAGTCCATTCTGTCCTCGTGCTGTCTCGTTCTAACATCGTTGACGGCCGCGTAGCCGCAAGGGACGCGCGCGTATTGCTGTAGCGCCTTCAGGGCGGTCTTGCCGACTTGAAGGTAATGGTCGTCCTCGGTCGCTCGGTGAAGGAAGTATGTGGATTCCAGGAACTCAGGCCGCAGCGGGTGGTGGCCCCAGTGCACCTTTAGGAAAACGAAGGGAATGAAAAAAATGCAACAGTTATCGTTAATTTTTTCATTTTTTTCTTTGTTATATCTGAATGTTTTATTTAATAAAAATAATAAATAAATAAATATCTGGGACATTATTTGCACACACGGTCATCTGACCCCAAACTAAGCATAGCTTGTAATATGGCTGCCAGAGACTTATATACGTACATAGATATTATTAAATACATACTTATATAGATAATATAAAAAATTATATTATTATTATTAGATTATATTATTAGAAAGGATATACTTCCAGATTGGTCCCATTTTTATCAAAATCCAGTTCTAGTAATTCCACGAGGAATTGAGGAATCAAAAATCGCCAGACATAGAAGTCTGTTAATGCTAAGTTCTCTCGAGGCGGGATTAGGGCACTGGATTGAGCTACACGATCCAAAGGTCCTCTCCAATTAATGACATTACTACGCAAGAATGTTTCGTTAAGCGGTAGAAATTAAAAAAAAAACATAATTTCAATCGGGAGGATGGATTTAAGTAACCGGCGTCGTGGAATTTTGTCATTAGCAAGTGCTCGTATCGCGGCGAAGTGTCTTGAGAAGCCTGTCGATACAGTCAGTGTGCCGTGGTGACAACCCTACGTTTTTTCAAGACCAAAATAAAAGAGGGTAGATCTCAACACCCCCATTTCGCACCGAGACGACCCGCATTCTTTAGTCAGCTCGTGACCACGGCTATTGCAACATGGCCGAAACGTCGAGGTACATAATTATATAAATGAAATAGTTTTAGCGTGGTTAAGTCCTGATAAGAAACATTAAATTATGTGTTCAAATCGCGAAAGTTTAAAAGTTACAATTGAGGGATCTCCTATATATAATAGCGATTTTGGTATTTTAATCAACAAGTTAAGAAGAAGCATTCAGAAAGTATCATTTGGTGAAGTAGAACTGATGGAGACCACAGATGGCCACCGGAACTCTACAATGATAAGTATTTCACGGGTGGCGCCAAGAACATCTCGACAGTGCACTTTTCAGAGTATTTAGTTCAAGTTGATTTTATTTTGTTAAAATTAAATTCAGTCTTGAGAAATTCCTCCTTTTTCCTATCATACCATTGCCAATTTGCCAGTTATCCAACCGCCAAACAGTAGTCTGCAAACATTACTGTGTTCCGGATTGTAAGGGCAATGTTTCCAGCGACAACCACTGGGCTCAAAGATATTTGTCACTCGGGTGACGGACGTGGTGCAGTGCCGCGTATGGGTTTGAACGGAAATCTGCGTGACACTGAACTGTTATGGGCAAGCGTGACGATTAACATCAGGTGAGCGACTTGCTCGTCTCGTCACATAGTATCACAAAAAAATGGCATTTCCTCATGAAACCTACATAGCAATATGCTTCACAGCTGTATATATGCTATGTAGCTGTTACAACCAACTTCATTCGCGTGGACCGATGAAAAAAGTCTCCTTAAGCCTTAAGCTATATCTATGCAAATATCAAGTCGTTCCGTTCAGCCGTTTAGCCGTGATAACGCGACAAACACCCAGTATTTAAGCTATACCTATGCAAAAATTCAGGTCGTTCCGTCCAGCCGTTTAGCCGTGATAACGCGACAAACACCCAGCATTTCTCGCCATTGCGGTGAAAAGTTGTATGTGTCACGCGAGAGTAGTTTTTGTGTCTTGTGCTTTTGAATCCTTCGCTTGCTCGGGAATCAAAGTGGGCACTCAAACACAAAAAACTAACTTTACTCTCTTGTTGGATAAATGCTTATCGCTTGGCCAACGTAATCTTATCGGTGAAGGATGATTTGATTGATAACATTATTTCTTGTTTGAAAATTTACATAATGTTTTTAGCGAAGATTCGACAAGCCCCGATTCTTTGTCAACCCACCACCGCGAGTATATAGTACTTATATAGTAGTTATCGGACGACAAATTTGACATTTAGAATCGACAATGGTGCCGATCCTGTTACGTAATTTTCAAATAGTCGCCATCCTTGGCTCCCATATCGAAATGACAAGAGATGCAGATAATTTTAATTCTATGGAATTCGTTTAGTGAGTGGTACAACAGAATTGACACCAATATTGATCTTTGTATCTAAATATGCGGATTTTTTCCTACTAGCAGCTGATTTCTTTTTCAGGTTTGGTATCTTATTATAAGGTGTCTATAAAAAATAAGGAAAATTAGCCTATTTTAGTTTAGTTTCTAGCATTTGTATAGAGCGGAACCAAAACGATACTATAGGAAAGAAAAATACCTGGAAGTCCGAAGTGAACGCCTCTGGCAGGAAGGTGTGTCGCTGCATGACCTGATAAAGCATCTCGTGGGTTTCGACTGCGGGACGCACGTCGCCCAACAGCACCTGCAGTCCTGGCCAGAACGCGAGCAGAGCATCCATGAAGTTACGCGACTGCAAGTGCGGTCTGGAACACATAACAAACATTTCAATCGATTGAATCGGGCACTACTTTTTAGATCACTTTCAAAACTAAACTGTAAAATAAATTCAAATGTTATTTATTATCTTCAAAATCTTGTCAAATAGAATAAGGAAAGAGGAAATAATATTTTTTTTTTTTTTTTTTACAGACATTATTAAGGAATGTTAAGCGGAAATAACAAGAGATTCAGTTCTGTGACACTTTCTGTGACGCTAAGCTGTTTGAGTTTTTGAGGTGGCAAAGAAAATGAAGGCAATGAAATATGAACCCTACGAGTATATCGACGTGTAATGGAATTTTATGTAATAATAACAAGAGATTCAGTGTTAAATACAGTTTTGTGACACTTTCTTTTTTGCGTCTTTTTCATGTTGTACATAGTTTCAGCCACATTCAATGTGTCTTCAATCGCGGATGCATCATTGTCACCCATCGAACACAACATTAATAAACGCTAAGCTGTTTAAGTGTTTGAGGTGGCGAAGGAAATAAAGGCAAAGAAATATGAACCCTACGAGTATATCATAATAATCATATAACATTAGAATCACAGCCCGCTTTAGCGCTCTTTCGTATGTAGCCTTTTTTTTTGCTTTCCTGTGAGAAAATTCGGGTGCTAACCCTTTGACTTGGCATACCGAGTCGAGGAGTGAATACGATATAGGGCTGTCACGCTGCGCCACGCTCTTGAAATATGCGTCTCTAAATACAAAAAGTCTAGACTTTTTCCTGAAAGATATGTTTTTTGTTTATCTTGGCGTCGAGACGAGCAAGTCGATCAACTGATGTTAAGCTTTACACCTGCCCATAACAATTCAGTGTCGCTCATGGTCTTGAACTGTTGGAGTTCAAGACCACGAGCGACACTGAAACGGCAATGCACTGCGCTCGTCACCATGAGATATTAGATGTTATCACACTAATATTATAAATGCGAAAGTTTGTGGAAGTAAGTATGCAAGTGTGCAAGTGTGTTTGTTCCCGTTCCCTGAACGGATTTGGATGAAATTTGGTAGGGAGGTAGCTTATTCCCTGGATTAACACATTCCTGTAAAATAGCGAGTGGAACCGCGGGGCGCAGCTAGTATCTACATATATTTATATTTCTGGGTGGCATAGCAACGACAAAGTACAAGTGTAGCGTTTACCACCAAGCAAATCTCTTGCGTACAGAAATAAGCTTAAAGTTCGAACACTAAAGAGTTAGAAAACCAGATACTTCTGTTTCTTTCCCACACAGCACAAATAAATGAAAACTACTATAAAATTACTTGATTCGACTAGAAATGTGATCAAAAAAAAAAAACAAATATTATTTATTATCCATAATTATTTTATCAACATATTATAATACATTTTTAGGGGATCTCATACTCGGCTAGGCCTGTATCTTGAGGCCCGGAGGTTTACAATATAACCTGTCGTAAAGGTAATTAATTAAACACGTGGACAAAAAAAAAATATATGTTTAGCTTTTGCTCACTCGCAATTGACTCTCTTGCTTGATGGAAATTATTATAAAAGCGAGTGACTATTGTAGTTTTTTTCTATGGACAGGCTAGGCATTTGACCACAACTCACCTGATGTTAAAGTTACGGTGTTCGAAGATGTAAAACACACTTAGCCTGGAATGGAAACTGGCTCTAAAGTGAAGCGCACGAAGGTGCTCGGCGGCAAAATTAGTACTAGGAAGTACCCTACCACCACGCTATGGTTTTCTCAGGATATTTTCCTTCACCGGTAGCTTAAGCTCATTGTTAGAATTTGAACCCACGCGTAATATGCGATCAAAACGCGCTACCAACTGAGCTATCATCGCTAAAAGTTTATTTTTTCAGCTTATATATTAATCACATCTTGCTACATCATTTCATCATTACCTCGCTTGATAAAATTTCTTTTAAACACATCTTGCCTGAAGGAACGCTTCAGCAACTGTAATGGGTAACTACTTATTCAGCCCTGTTTGACCACATATTGCTTGATAGAATCATGTTTGACCAGACATTGCCTGAAGGAACGCATCAGCAGCTGTACTGGGCAACTACTTATACAACCCTGTTGGACCTCATCTAGCTTGATAGAACCATGTTTGACCACATCTTGCTGGATTTAATCATGTTTGACTACACATTGCCTTAAGGAACGCATCAGCAACTGTACTGGGCAACTACTTATTCAGCCTTGTTGGACCACATCTAGCTTGATAGAATCATGTTTGACCACATATTGCTTGATAGAATCATGTTTGACCACACATTGCCTGAAGGAACGCATCAGCAACTGTACTGGGCAATTACTTATTCAGCCTTGTTGGACCACATCTAGCTTGATAGAATCATGTTTGACCACATATTGCTTGATAGAATCATGTTTGACCACAACGGAACGCTTCAGCAACTGTATTGGGTAACTACTTATTCAGCCTTGGTGGACCAAATTTTGCTTGATAGAATCATGTTTGACCACATCTTGCCTGAAGAAACGCATCAGCAACTGTACTGGGCAACTACTTATTCAGCCTTATTGGACCATATCTTGCTTGATAGATTCATGTTTGACCACAACGGAACGCTTCAGCAACTGTATTGGGTAACTACTTATTCAGCCTTGTTTGACCACATTTTGCTTGATAGGATCATGTTGGACCACACATTGCCTGAAGGAATGGATCAGCAACTGTACTGGGTAACTACTTATTCAGCCTTGTTGGACCACATCTAGCTTGATAGAATCATGTTTGACCACATATTGCTTGATAGAATCATGTTTGACCACACATTGCCTGAAGGAACGCATCAGCAACTGTACTGGGCAATTACTTATTCAGCCTTGTTGGACCACATCTAGCTTGATATAATCATGTTTGACCACATATTGCTTGATAGAATCATGTTTGACCACAACGGAACGCTTCAGCAACTGTATTGGGTAACTACTTATTCAGCCTTGTTTGACCAAATTTTGCTTGATAGAATCATGTTTGACCACATCTTGCCTTAAGAAACGCATCAGCAAACGGTACTGGGCAACTACTTATTTAGCCTTATTGGACCATATCTTGCTTGATAGATTCATGTTTGACCACAACGGAACGCTTCAGCAACTGTATTGAGTAACTACTTATTCAGCCTTGTTTGACCACATTTTGCTTGATAGGATCATGTTTGACCACATCTTGCCCGAAGAAACGCATCAGCAACTACACTGGGTAAACTACTTATTTCCACTAGTTTGACCACATCTCGCTTGACAGAATCATGATTGACCAGATCTTGCCTAAAGGAACACATTAGCAACTGTACTGGGCAACATTGTTTGACCACATCTAGCTTGATAGAATCATGTTTGACCATATCTTGCTTGATAGATTCATGTTTGACCAGAACGGAACGCTTTAGCAACTGTATTGTGTAACTAGTTATTCAGCCTTGTTTGACCACATTTTGCTTGATAGGATCATGTTTGACCACATCTTGCCTGAAGAAGCGCATCAGCAACTACACTGGGTAACTAACACTGGCCTAAAGGAACACATTAGCAACTGTACTGGGCAACAACTTATTCAACCTTGTTTGACCACATCTAGCTTGATAGAATCATGTTTGACCAAATTTTGCTTGATAGAATCATGTTTGACCACATCTTGCTTGATAGAATCATGTTTGACCACATCTTGCCTAAAGAAACGCATCAGCAACTACACTGGTTAACTACTTATTTACCCTAGTTTGACCATATCTCGCTTAACAGAAACGTGATTGACCACATCTTGCCTGAAGTAACGCATCGGCAACTACTTATTCATCCTTGTTTGACCACATCTTGCTTGATAGAATCATGTTTGACCACATGTTGCCCAAAGGAACGCATAAGCAACTGTACTGGTAGATACTTATATGAGCACATCTCGCTTGAAAAAATCATGTGTCCTCCATCATGGTTTGTACACAACTCGCTCGATGGAAAGCCTATGCAACAAACCCAAGACGTCAATAATTTAAAAAAAAAAGGATGATGGCAACTTATCAGTTTAATAAATCGTTTTCAAAAGTAGAACCATGATTTGAATGATATTTTAAACAAATATTAATTTCATTTCTTGTCGCAGCGATAGACAGGTCTTGTTAGGTATTAAAAAAAAAAAAACATAACGTCAATTACAAATGTAGCATATGAGAGAACATTAAAAAAAAAAGATGCTGTTTATACAATTTGATGACAATATTTTAAATTTAAGTATTTATTATTGAGTATTTTGTCGTACTTCAAGACAAGAGATAAAGAGATAACTCGTACACTACACATTTAAAAAAAATGCATCTTTCGCAGCTGGGTAATAATATATTTTACGATATCGCTGTCAGTTTTCGATCTATGCACATTTGTGACAAACGCATTAATGTTTTCTATAAAATGAAATTTAGCAAGTTCAATCGGAACTTACCTAACTTAGTAAGAATTAGAAAATCGCTCGAAGCAAGCAATCAGGCTTATATGCATAACCTTCTGCGCGACAGCTTATTTTGCTTTGACCCTTTCTAATCCGGTATTACTATCTTGCTCGATAGGATAGAAGTGATTTCAGCCAGCCAGGGCTACCAAAACCCAATTCTTCTGTAAATGTATAAAAATAAATGGTAAGCTGCGTCATACCTGTGCATATGAACGGCCAGCATAACAGGGCCCCTGCTTATGTACTTCATGACCGCGTTGTAGTGTCTGTTGAATCTGGCCAGGTATTTTTCGTCGCCAAGCAGTATGTACGCCTTGAGACAATATTCGTAGTAGGAATCAATCCCCGCTCCAATGCCAGCGTCCTTTCGCACCCAGTCACCGTTGTGGATGTTGATAACGGTCCCCATCAGGTCTGACGTTCTAGAAATGAAAATAAGACGAACGATTATAAAATATATAAATGTAACAAGAATCATGAAATTTGTGAACTTGAAAATGTTGACTTAGAAGCAAGGTCTTACAGCACAAGTCAAGGAATAAATCTGTTAATCATAAATTTGTAGTCATGCCACATATAAAATATGTTTAGAGAAATTACCGAAACATATTTTGGGTGATAATTTTTATCAACTACAAAGTTAATTTTGTCGGTGCACGAGTCAGACTCGCACCGGTTATTTAATTAGTTTATAATTATGCATACCTATGTCTGTTCTTCCAGAGGCGATCCATAGCCTTGTGCGCCTTTTGCTCATAAACAGGGTTGCCAGTGAGTCGCGACAGTGCTGCCATCTCGAGTATCATTGTCCCCGCGCACGCGGTGCAAGTTTCACGAGACTCTGTCAGCACTTTGATCCCGTGGCGGAGATTTATCTATTAATAAAAATAATCAAAACTATGAATTTCGGGGCCAGCGCTAGAAAATTTACGAATCAAAGGTACACCGAAACAGAACTAAGTATAACTAAGTACTAAGTATAAGGTCGGATGTCTTTGGTGATCCGATCGAAGACATGTCGGGATTTTAAACTTGAATGTCTTTTTACAACAGCGTTGAAAACAAAAAGCTGTCGGATCGTAGCACTTTGAACTCTGCATAGAGGGGAGTCAGTCGAAAACCGGAAGAGTTTTTCGAAACTCTGTACTATAAGCCCCTTGCGTTTTAGCGTACCATTTCATAATAACTTATGGTAAACCGTAGGTCAACAAAGAAAATCCACCGCATCGCTTCAGTCTCTTAATTTATCCATGGCAGCTGTGTACTGTTGGTCGGTCAGATTACTAAATCAGTAAAAAAGAAGAAGAAAGGTACCCGTCCATGCGGTATTCCCGTGGAGGTGTTAAAGGCGGGCAGCAGCCTATCGCCCAAGTCGACGGCCATAGCAAGGAGCTCTCCTTTATACCACTGCAGCACCGGCACGTCGACCATTAGAGTCGTCGCCAGCACGTGCGCAGACAGCAGACCTCTGAACAAATCAATAACACTATGCGTAAACTGAAGAACAGTAATGCAACCTCATCTGTCCACATATACCTTTTTTGAGGTTGTTACCAAAGGTCGAATGAGGCGTTAAAATGTTTACAGTGTTTCTTAACAGCACAGAGAAATTATATTAAATAATGTAGTTTTTTTAATCTACATGTGTAAAAGAACAGGCCCTTTTCTAGGAATCAACGACCAAACCGCTTATGATAGAGACGTGAAATTTGAACCCATGCAATACTCCTCAAATGGACTAGGTAAACAGTAAGAACGGATTTTGCGAAATTCCACCCCTTAACGAAATGGACCCCCAAAGTTTGTATAAAAATAATTATATAATATTTTTTCATGCTGAGCCAAGTGAAACTCAGTTTGTGTACTAAGCATAAAAAATAAGCAAGGCATGTCTCACGATGTTTCGAAAATTAAATCAAAAGAGAAATGGGGGTAAGTTACAAGTTTATAAGTAAGGCCCACAAAATTCCTTTTAATGTTTACGTAATATTTACTTTAACGATCGTAAGAAACTTCAAACTTAATTCATGACGTGGGCTATCTTTCTGGTTATTTTTCAAAGCGACACGATAATAGTGTATGTTACTTACCCCAGCATCCGTATATTGGTCTCAAAAACGGACACAATTATGTCGTGATCAAAGCTCACATCCTTGATGACCAGCTTCACTGCTCGGCTGAACTCGGAAAAGTCTCCCAACACTACCAGTGTGTCCAGGCTGTCCACCAGTGTCAAAGAGAAACTGCAAGCAAAAAAAGGGCGTAAGTCTTCTATCGCAGGTTTTTGTTGTTTTGGGTTTTCGATAAATCTTAGAACATACTCTATGCCAGGGATGGAAATCTAGGAGGGCCGTGAGAAAAAGATAATTTTGTCTGTTCTTTAATTATATCGTCTAAATATCGCTCTTACAGCCGAATACTGAAACGTTTGTTAATTTTGACAACAGATTAATTCTAATGCTGCCTTTGTCTGGCACTAAACAAATGACAAAGGCAGTAATAGACTTAATCTGTTGTCAAAGTTAACAAACGTTTCTGTATTCGGCTGTTAGTTACTAAAATTAATTCGTTAAATGCACTGCTTTGCAGGAATGGTTAAAACCTATCGAATTTGTTTTTTTAGGGCCGTATGTACAGAGGGTTGTTACCGATCGCAGACCGGATCAAATCATGTCGCGGGCCGGATTTGGCCCGCGGGCCGCCATTTCCCCATCTCTGCTCTATACTTTAAAGCAAATCCGTCTAGTTTCTGATGCTCATTTCAAACTTTCAATCTCAATGAGACGAAAACGTTTCTTACAATTACAAGTCTGCAGAAAGCGCGCCTAAACGTCTATCAGTACTGTTCGACCCGTTCTTATGGATTATATGGGAGTAAAAGAAACAGACTATGAATTTCGTAGTATGTTTCGATTATTTCTATGAAATTTATGTCTAGCTATCCTCTTTCCAATAACTTGTTAAGAGCATGTCGGGCCATGCTGAGCAGGGTTCCATAGGCGCGTAAGACGATTGAAGTATTTATCCGTTTTTACCGCATATCTCAAAGTCATTGTCACATGTTGCCCGAAATAATTTTAAAAGAAAGTTTTTACTAAGATGGAAGACAACAAGTTTCTGAGACGCATAGTTTATTAGAAATGGCAGGGGGACACATATTCTAAGCAGCTTTGACCGCCCATATTTCGCAAGCGATACATCTGATTTAAAAAAAATGGTGTATGAAACCTTGACTTTATTTTAAAATACCTATTCAATGACAACTATGACATGTTGACGGCAGGCGAAAAAAAAATTTTTTTACCCTCTTTACACTTACATCCCATGCCACCCCATAAAAATAACATTAAGATTTTTTTATTCTCTGCCAATTGTTACCTTTAAAAGACTTATTCAACGATCCCCCACATGATGGGGTTCTGCGAATTTTTTTTTACTCCCTCTTCATATAATACATATTACAAAAAATTTATAATTAAAAATTCAAACTGTAGGTCTATACTTAACTATCGTTGTGCAAAATTTCATGCATGGTAGTTTATAACTTTGGATGTTATAAGGCTGTAAAGGATTCAGACAGACAGACGGTCATGACGAACTTATAAGGGTTCCTTTTAGTACTACGGAACCCTAAAAATCAGACTAGTCCCGTTTACATACCGTTTACGTACCTACTTATTACGTCATACTCAGATTGCACTCATACGTGTATATGTATGAGTGCAATTATGCCCCTTATTAATAACGCGGATACACCTTGCTCAGTCTTCTGTCTTTTTCAATCGAGTTCTAATTTAAGGGAAAAGGACTAAGCATGTGGTAACTAATCCAATAGCACTCCACGTTTATTAATACGGGGGATTATGTTTGGTTATTACAGGCTATTTCCCGAAAACAATTGTATAATAATGAACTGTGTTCATTGTAAGCCCGCTGTATGCAAAACTGTTTTAATCATTCAGACCATTCTACCTATCTATAGATGTAATGTTTGTGTAAACACCTATGCAGAGCGAACACGTATTTGTGTCGGAGCAATTATTCTTATCGGTGCCTTTCATTCGACTAGTGAATAGAGTGATAAGAATAAATTAGGTCAAAATAAGCTTTGAATGGGTTGTTCCGTCTTCGTCCCAGCGGTCTCATCCCATTTCTTGACTCATCCCAAACACGTATTACCAATTCTACCCACACTAAAATTAATATTTTTTTCTTAAATCGGAATGTCTACTTCTACTGGGTTATTGATAACTAGCGCAAAGCCTCTCATAGGCGTGTTCCCTACATCATTCCTAACAACTTTTGTCGTATGACTTTTTACAAAAACTTAATAAATTCACCAAAAACAATTTTTAAAATTTATATGGAAAACAATATCCGTGTTTTTTTATTTGGTGCTCCGTACTTTGTATTATGACTGTTCCTAAGCATCATCCGGACTTTTGCGTTCTTTCTCATTTAGAACCGCTTAATGTTATTTATTGTCATTTGGAACCCTAATTTAAATATTTTTGTTTTTATTTTGGGAGACAACATTGCTAAAAATCATGGAACAAAAGTTGTTAGGTATGATGTAGGGAACATGGTTAAAAGAGGTTTTACGTTAGTTACCAATGACCCTGTATATCACATTGGTGTCACTTCAAACCAACTACCAATTTACCGAAGACAGGTTTGGCTCACTCCACACATATTTTTCTTTCCCTCGCTTTTTAGATGGCGGTCAGAACCAACCAAGTATCAATATATGTGATGATTTGCCTGGATACCTACACACAGTGTAGTATTATATGTTCTGGGACACAGTGCTAAAGTCCTACGCATGCTGAGACATGGGGGGCGTGTGAGAGCAGGACGCATGTTACTTTACATACAAAATGTAATCTTCTATCTCACACGCACCCACACCTAAGTTACGCAGGTTATGTGCACTGTGACCATAACGTAAGTCCCACCCAGAATATTGAACTTCAACATTAAAAAACTTGAGATATAACGCAATGCACTCATCCATCGCTCTAAGATATATATTGTTTGTTTTATTTGTAAAACGTCAAAACACTTACTTTCCGAGAACGTCATCCATTTCCCCACGACTGGTAGTAATGCCTCGCCAGCGCCCCTTGCAGCTAAGTGGCAACAACTCATCTGCAGGGTATGCATTGTCCATGTATGCATTGTATGCATGGTAAAACATCTTCCTTGCTTCCTCCCTGCACAACAAACAAGTTTTTCATTAAAAAAATAACCAAAATCTGACAACAGTGTTTGATTCAGTCCATATGTCAGATAGTTTAGAAACCCAGGGGGATGCACAGACTTATCGTCTATTGTGGTATATTATATTTCCCAAGCAATACCTATACACAGTCATCTATTCCCTATTCACAGTACCCATGACACAGGTAAACCTAGTTAGTGTGACAGTATACCTATGACTGTAGTGTTATCCTTATAGAGAATTCTGTCTTTATTATTTAATTTTCGCCACAATTTTTCACCTCTATACCTAGAAAAATTACAAACCAATTAAGTATGACAAATTATTTAAAAAAAAAAACTCATTAAAAAAATAATGTTTCAAACTTTAGGTACTTCGATTTTAAAAGACTACCCCATATGGACGAAACAGGAGTGGAACAGGTATGCCAGCGACACAAGGCCTTGCTCCGTTACTTTAAGGAGCTCGGCTGGTTTGGGTAGGCTGGCAGCGGGGTTAATGCACAAAACACCCTTAGCGGGACGTCAGTGCTGGTCTTATCGCCCACATTTAGAATTAGATTAGAATTACACCCTATACGGATGCCTACGCTGCATCTTCCGGTTCATGGTCGCCACTCAAGAACCTTTCTTCCCCATCTGTTATGTGGCTTGCCCATTGCCACTTTAGCTTGCAAAACCCTGAAAGCTATTTCGATGATTTTGGTTCTTCAGAAAACACCCTCATTCTGGATTTTATCAGGCAAATAATCTCTGATCATATAGCTCTCTCCATTGCCCGCAATTACCATGCGTTGACTCTGTGTGTCTCTCTGTGCTCTCTAAATAGTAGTAAATATCTTCTGCTGTCTATTTATTTATAGTAGAAATAAATAATTTTGGCCCATATTGGTAATATTAGGTAGATGCATTTACAGAGCAGCCTGTGGGTGTCATATATGCAGAAACAGTACAGCGCTCTTTTGTCCAGTATAGTAAATATGACCAAAATTGGTTAAAATGTCGTCAAGATATAAGGTTGAGAGGTCTTTAGTAACAAATTGAGATTGTGCAAAAGTTTTTGCTTGTGAGGTCTACTGTTCCCAGAAATACTAGTATAAAGGTCTCAAAATAATCTACGAGTTCAAACAAGGTATCTGTTAAGTGGAGGGCCCTTATCATAATTTCTGAATAAAACTCATAGTCTCTATAACAACATTTTATTTTGTTGTCAAATGACATAAGTACTAGATAAGCTATTGAAAATTAAGATCTTACCTGAGACTAACTCTCTCCAGCTTTGACATATGAGAAGTACCATCTTCCTCTGTCTTCACAGATATGATTAAAAATAAAACTATTATCACCACACGGTAAGTCATTTTATCAGTCATGGACATTTATTACGTTTTATTAATTTTCTATTATTGAGACTGCTTGGTGGACAATTTTTACAGAAATGCAATATTATTTACACAGAATAATCGTCAGCAAAACAAAAATTTAATAGGACAAGTAACATATTTTGTTACAAGTCTGGAGTTTCACAAATGTAGTAATGTGGTAAGTGGGCATAACTTATTATCACAAAATAATAAAACTAAAATGTACTTTTTGAGTCACACATTACAGAATCACATCTTTTTCCACAAAACTACATCACAATTGCAACGAACGACATGTTTCACACACAATCTCAATTACATTATTTAGTTTCATTTTAATTTTTCCCCTTATTTTTTGGCTCCACACTTTATGTATTTAGCCCATGTCAAGTAATGTATTATTTCAAGTGAAGTCAAATATTTCACAACTAAATTAAGTCTCAGTCGTAGATCTAAGTCAATCAGAGTAAGTGACGATCAAGAGTCAAGTCCACGTTATGCCCCAGTAAACCTTTGGAGACTTTACTATAGGTTTCTATGAAGTTTCGGAAACTACACGAAGCGCACGTTTCTCAACATTGTAATCACCAACACTCATGCACGTTCACGAACACTTAATGGATAAAAATTTACAATTTTTGCATACTAACACTCGAAATAACACAAGATTTGGAAAATAATACAATGACGCGTTATGACTTCTTCACGTTCCCGCCAAAACTGCTTCATTTTCATTTCACACATCACATCACTTGGACGAAAAAAAAGATAGAGTCAATTAACTGTTGAATCAACCCGATTTTTTAAAATTGAGTAACCAAGTTGGTTACCAGTGTCCGTTTGCATTTTCTCAAAATGTAAAGTGGTTTCTTCGAATTTCTTATTTTTACGAGTGTTATAAGCGTAATGTTTGCAAGAACAAATGGCGTGCGTTGCATATGGCTTTATGAGCCATGTTACGAAGAAAAGTGAGGATAACCAAAACTTGTATTTTTACAGGTTAGACTTTTTAATCATTTTTCAAAAACTATAAAAACTAATCAAAATATTAAAGTATGACGAGCTTCTATGACGATTCTATGCTTTGACCTCATCCTGAAGGAATTATTATATTTATGTGTTTTTAGATTCAAAACAAGGCAAAGTATGATTTATGTTATGAAAAATTGATATGAAAATCAATTTTTTAAAATTGATTTGTATTCTACCAAAACATTTATGAACATTTTGCAGAAGAAAACTAGATATATTCAAAGTTTAGTAGCGGCATGGTCGAAACGATTTAATCGAGGATGCGGTATGGCTAAACTGCTTAACAGCCACAGGGTAAAGTGCATAACCATATTGCTTAAGGGCCAATAAATACAAAAGCTCTTTAGTTATTTTATTTATTTTAAACGAGTCCTTTTCCAGGTGTTTTTCTCTCTACAAATGGTCGACGAAAGGTGTTACAATAAATCACCTAGCACCGGGTGAGCAGTGGTAAAACGTCACGTCAGTTTATTATATTGATATGTTTTAGAAGGCGATTTTTTTGGGTTTCATAACGAATATTTAGTAAACAACAAACAAAAAGTTCGTATTGAAGTTGGAATAAGTTATCTTTTTTGCACGATGGCGCGCTTATCTAAGTAACAGAAGAGTGCAGACATACAAAAAAATGCTCATTAATTACACCGACCACTTTTTCTTCCGAAGACGCTCGATGACATTTGCAGCATACTCGTAATGTCATAGAGCGTCGTCGGACGACCTTACTAAACACAACCATGCGGGCTTATCCTCTAATTTTGAAACATTCGTGATTCTGATTGCGAGAGCAAGCCATCTCGCTCGTACCAACTTTGTCGTGCTTTGCGAGGTCCCGCTCGCGCAAATCTCGCTACCGCTTTCAGTGTTACGGGATAAGCCCACTGATCATGGCCCAGTGGTTGGTGGATGTTGGATATCTCATGGACGTAGGGATAGTACCCATTTGGGTACTATCTACACGATTCGTAGACGGGAGTCTTTAGAGAAGCGATAGATGGTGACAGGCAGTCGGCAGTATCAATGACGAAAGAAAGAAGGGCCAAGACGGGCAGTATACTCCATTCACTAATTTGCGTTCCTAAACATTAAGCCGTCTGTCGAGTGAATTTGTTCGAATGAGTTTTGGTTTCGGAACCGAGTTTAGAGCGAATAATGTTTTGGAACGAGAGACCTCTTTCTGGCGCGCTCAAAACTTTCTCGGTCATTCTCTATCTCTCATCTATATCTCTCTCATTGTCAATAATTTCGATGGCGACAGAATAAGTCCCGGGAAAATTTACCCTTGTCAATAATACCATTGTCGTCAACGTATCAAAATAACTACAAAAGCTTCAAAAGTTCAAATCGTTTTTTGTTGAAATCTTGATGATGCTTCGTCTAAGGCCGCCACTATGCAACCAAACAATCTATCTGTCAATATTCTGATACTGACAGCGGAGTGATATTCAACTCTGATTTTACCAGGGTGAATTTGAATTATTTCAACTGTCAGTTGGAATTTCACTCTATCGGAGGTGTTCCAAAACACTAGAGTAAAATTCCACGAATCGTTTCGGTACCGGCATCGACTGAATTTCACTCATTCCCGAGTGAAGTGCGTGAGTGAACAGCCTGAGGCTGCGTTCCAAAACAGGTAAAATCATAAAAAAATAATGACAATTGTGAAATTGTCAAGTACCTGTCACAAAAAGACGCCATGTTAGATCTTTCAAAGCTTGAGTCTTTGAGATACATGTGTAATAACGTAATTTAGTAAATTAAACAAAGAATTTAAAACTTATTTTGAATCAGACATCTAGTCTCTAGTTGAATACCTGTCAGCGTTATAAATTGTGCGATATCATGTTGTAATGTACATATCAAATGTTGTCTTTTCAATTGAAGCCGAGCGGGCAGGGATCAGAACACGGTATCTGCTACGGAGTCTGCCCCAGTTTGGATTAAGCGTATTTCTCTTGCTGGGATATTAGTTTTGTTTTATCCTGAAAGTGAAGAGAATTTAATGGTAGGTACTGTAATATTCCGGTAGATATCCTAAGCTTACAAACTATGCAGAATGTACTGAAAAAGCATAGGCACAAACAATAATTATTAAAATAATTTGTGTTAGAAAGTTCGTACGCTTGTCGGACATTTAGGTATGAATTGTGTTTGTTACTGTGCCGAAAACTTTAACTCGACTTTACAACATCTAATCTTTGCATTTGTTATTTTAAGTAAGTACATTATTATTATAATTTTTATATTGCCTAAACTAATAAAGCTTGAGAGGTTTTGCACAAAAAATAAGCAACTTCGAATTCTTATGCTGAAATTCGCGCTTTTCACGTGATATTTCTTCATTAAATTTAGACTGGTTATAGTACACGTAGTTAGGTATATACATAGTACATAGCCGCCATTTTGATTCTTACCGCGTAACGAGGGGGGGAGCGGGGGGCAGCAAAGTTCTTGTTTACTAAATATTACCTAAGTTGGCTCTGGCACTACCAGTCCTGACTGTTAGGAGTAAACTAACTGAATAAAATATAACCCTTTGTTTAATTTCTAGGTGATCAATACATAAACTGTGGCAGTTTGTAAACATGAATGGTGGTCATGGAACAATGGATGAGCTAACACATGAACTGGATGGCAAGTCTAACCAGAATAACCTAGACTCTCAATCTGACATAAAAGAAATGAATATCCAGCCTGATTTAAAGAACTCAGAATGTTTAACTAACGGGAGAAGCTGTGAAAGCAGTCCTATACCAGACAATCAAGACATTGAAGAACCTGTAGATGAAAATACTAATAACGACACTAATGTTGACTCTGACAATCATAAAACCTCGACTAACACCAATCAGCCTGAAGCCTTACAAAAAAAAGTCAGTAATGGAGATGACACTACAGACATCCTTATAGACCCAACTGATTCTCTAGCAGTAAATGATCCAAACGTGATTTCCAATAATAGTGATGAACATCTTGAAAATACAGAGTCACAGACTAACAGTACAGACTCTCAAGTGACAAATGAAAACAATGAAATTGAACCTATTTCAATGGACAGTGACACTGTAAATGGCTCAGAATCCAACCGCAATTCTGAAGATGAATCATGTCAGTTTGTACATGATGCCGTTGACCCCATATCTAGTTGCGAGCCCAAGGAAGAAGAGCAGAATATTCTTGACAAGTTAGATAGCAAAGGATCAGATACAGGAACTTTTAAAATAGTAACCATCAATAGATATGTAAGTTGCTGTTATAGTTATTTTGATTGGTATGTTAGTTAAAAAAAGTCACTGCTTCAACTGGCAAAATTTGCTTTAATCTGTCTGTATGTTAGTACTTACGTACAAGTCGAAATTTTCAACAAATCCTAATGAAACTTGCTTTACAGATTTTAAAATTTTATAGAATTTTTAATTTTTATTTTTTTTTGTTTTATCGGGCATGTGCCTATGTTAACTAAAGAAATACATACAAACTACAACTACCTAAACTACTTAGCCTACTACATAAAAATAACAGTTGGATTATCCAGAGATAATTCAATAGATAATTCAAATGTTCAAGCCCACTACCAGTTGGCAGCGTACCCAGCGTGCTGGTATCATTACAAAATTTTCTCTACTCCTCATGTCGTGAAAAATGAGACAACCATATACATAGTCTTAGTGTGTCTTTTTCTTTCATAACAAATAGATTTTGTTGCGGTGCGCATGCTAGCGCTGATGTATGTGAGTAGTTAGTCTTATACGGTGGATAAATAGCGCCACAGCAAAATTGCAATTGTATGCTTTTGCAGAAGTGATCCAATGATCATTTCACCTTTTCTTTATGCATCTTTTCCATCCAATTCTATGATGTGTTGTCTGCGATGCCGCTTTGGATAGCTGATGGTAGTAAGCTGTGTCGCTAGAGGGTTTGGATGCATGGTTAGTTTTGTATTAAGCTGAAAACAGGTTTGTAGAAAAGTAACGTTTTAATATGAATTGGTATATTGCCGCTATGATCCGCGCCTGTGCGGGACGCGCACATTTTGAATTTATAATTTTTGCTTACTTTTGTGATCCTACGTAAGAATTATCTAGACTACTCACCCCCATCTAAGAAAAAAGAAGTCTTGTTTGGATCCCCTCCCCCTTTAAATTGTCTTACGTAATAAATGAACATCCCCTAAATCAATTATTATTTGCAAACTGATTGTGAATCAATAGTAGACCATCTTCATCGGCAACTAGGTACTTACATAGCAAGATTTTTTGGTTTTTTTTAGACAACTGCTTGTGAAACTCATTTTCCAAAGCGGCAGTAGGAGTAATTTAGATGAATTTAGATTCTACAAGTAATATGATTAAAAGAAAATCAAAATACCCGAATGCCGAAGCCTTTGTTTCTTCGGACGTAAAGAGAAATCCAACGACACATCACTCGTCAAAATCAGTCAATCCGTTTAGGCTGCAGTAGGTACTATAGGAACACACAAAAAAGTATGTTTGTACATAATTTATAATACTTGTACATATTCACATACTTCCCAAAAATGTTACCCACCTTCTTGGGCAGTCTGGTAAAAAGTATAGTCTATCCTTAAGCCCTAGGGCTCCGTGCAGCACACTTTGAGTATGGCTGGCTTAGATCATTTAAATCCTTCGAGTGGTTCTAATGTTAGCTCGCTTTGAACTTTCTATCTCAATGAGATGAAAACTTACCTTCCAAATTTTGCTAAGAGCGCCTGTTATAAGCAGTTATTGTATAATTATGAAAAAATATAAAAGTGATGTTAATATTTTTATAAACATCACATTATAGTGATTTGATTTGTTTAGGTAACTTACTTTATGAATGCAACCAAATCACTTCAAAAGCAATAATAAGGCTAAGAATTCAGGAATTTTCATTCATTTTCAGCATTCAGATGAGGAAAACTCCTCAGACTGTTCCGGTTCTGAAGAAGAACCAAAAGTAGAGGATACTGTTAACATTACGTCGGATGGCGATGGCGATGAATCCAGAGATAATGAGCAACTAAAGGAAAATGAAGTCATAATACTAGAAAATGATCGGATTGGCAATCGGAATGGAACTCAAAGTCCCGAAGTTCACGAGATAAGAAGCGATAATTCTGACAATGATGACTGTGTCGTAACAGGAGTTGAAAAAATTCCTAAGACACCTAAAAAAAGTAAAAGTTTGCAGACCACTACTCCCAATTCAGAACTGCGCCGAAGCAGCCGAACCATCAAACGAAAAAAATATGCTGACGATTTAGACATAGAGGAACTTGACGATGAATCTGATTTAGAAGAGGTGGCCCTGGAAGATCCACTGGGAAGCAAACCACGTACTGTCATTAACCCTAAATCATTAGTTGGTATGCCATCAAAACTAAAGCGTAAGATAATTCAAAATAAGAAAAAAGAAGAATCAGTCATCATTAATTTACCTGTGGCATCGAAAACTCGTCCTGCTCCTAAAACTTATCCGGGTTCACATCAGAACATTTATCAAAAAATCGCAGCAAGAGGCACTAGTGTCACCCCCATCAGCTCCAACTCCCAGAGCGCCGAGACTAAGAGCATGGCCACACAGGTAGCCCAGGCGACTCCTGAGCCCATATTGCCAACTTTAACAGACGACATGTTTGTGGTGGAAGCTCCTTCATTCATAGTTCCTTATGTTTATGAAAAACCTGCTGTTGTGCCATTCAAAGAGTTTGTGGAAAAGTTGGGCAAGGAAATCGAAGAAGAAAAGGCCAAAGAAGAGCAGGAGTTATTGGAAAAGAAAAAAGCTGAAAAAGCAAAACGAGAACAAGAAAGGCAGGAAAAACGAGAGAGAGGAGAAGAAGTTCAGGAATCCGAGGAGGAAGACTCTGATGAAATTAAAAAAAAGAAAGCAGCTCAAAAAGCTGAAAAAAAAGGTAAATAAAAAACTTTTGTGGTTCATCATTATGATCGAGTCTACGGTCTATAATCCTGCAGGAGGAAAACACAACTAAGTGAAATTTCTCCTGAGAAAAAATCACACAAAAAACCTATTTACACCTTTTTTGTTTTTTCCCTAGTGCATACTGAAGTGATTAATTATTCTAATAGTTATAAGATCATAGTTTCTTGTATCCCATAAAAAAAAATTGATTTCAGAGAGACGACGTCGAAAGAAAGAGGATGATGACGCATCCTGGGACGGCTCCAGCTCCGAAGAGTCTGATGACGAGTCCATTAGCGAAGACGACAGTCAAACCAAAGACATCATCATTCCCTCCGTGAAGGTCGCTCCAGCCCCCTCTTCCAAGACCGATAGCTATTTCGACCTCTGTCTAGGGAAATTCTTCATGGACATTGGCTCAAACCTTGTCCAGGAATATGTGCAAGCTGATTTACTGCATCAACAAAACAGAAAACTACGAAGAGAAAAGAAGGCTGGACACAGTACTAGAAGTAGACAGGTTTCTATAGCACTGCTGACAAAGAATCTAGAATTGAGTCGGAAAACGAACGCCTCGTTCGTATTCGAGCAGAAAAAATGTAAATTCTGTACGTTTAAAACGGAATCGTTGTTGGCTTTGGAGCATCACATGGAAACTCCACATATGAAAAATAATATGTATACTTGTAACTTTTGCTCGCTCGAGTTACAAAGTCCACATAATGTTTTGTACCATATGGAAAAAAATCATGGTACAAAGGGGAGATTGGATCGTGCGCCGGCGCAACATCAGTGCGCTAACTGTCCCTTTGAAGATCATGGGAAAGGCAAACTAGGGCGTCATCTTATAGGTTGTGCGAAAAAATTCAGACCAGAAACCAACTTAGCCCCACCTGTTGAATGGGAACACCCAGCTAAAATACCTAAGGTTAGTAATTTTTTATTATCTCAAGAGGTACAAAATTTTTTTGCAATCAACCTGAAAACCAAGGACAGTGTACCAACGAGGGAAATAAGAGGAATATATATTTATCTCTTTCTCGCTCGTTTGTTAGACGACGGTCCGGACGAACCAAATCCGCTAGTCTGTTCTATTAGCGGAATAAAAGGTATAATGTGTGTATAATACTATGTATATAATAGATAATTAATAGAAATCTCTAATTGGTTGATAGAGTATGGTTTAAAATGCGCCCACAGTGCAAACACCACATACACTGCTAACGATTTAAATTGTTAGTACGGTCACAGCGCGCCAACAAATTAAACCGATCATGAGCGCGCTTATGTCAGATAGTTTCATTTTTCAGGTTATCGGCCTGTGTCTCATAATTTGATGGTCACAGTTTCATTTCAGACTGGCCTGCATTCAATCCATTTTTTTCTATAAAAAACAGAGAATATCGGAATTCACAGATGACAATTTAAATAAACAAAAACAGAGAATATCGGAATTCACAGATGACAATTTGAATCTGACATTAGCGCACACAGTGCACTACCTCATTCTTGTGAGCACCGTGAGCACGCTAAAATGACGTCACTCATGACGTCATGTGTCTGACAGGAGCCTTTACATGCGCATCTTAAACCGACTGTTTGCACGCTGACAGTGCAAATGGTAACTATGTGCACATTCTAAACCGCACTCTTAGGCGCGAGGAGGCGTAACCTTGAGATAGCCAATGAGAACGCTCGGTCGCACTCCCCGCGACCCGCGCCACGCCTTAAACTTTGGTGACTTTTTGTAGGAACAATGAATCTCGTAATGCGGTATCTAGTCTAGTGTGTGTGGAGAACATTATTATTTATGACATTTTCGAAATAAAAAATAAACAATGAAAAGACTTCGATTTACATACATTTAATCAAATGATTATTACTGTAATAGTTCGAGGTAATAATAATACCTAGGATAGGCATAGAATTTTAGTAATGGAGATTTTAGCAATTTGGAGCATTTGGAGCAATTTTAGCAGAAGCGCCCTACTTCTGCAGAGTCCGCCTGGGAAGTTTTATTTTTTTATGGATTTCGTGACGAGACGAGCAAGTCGCTCACCTGATGTTAAGCTTCACGCTCGCCCATAACAGTTCAGTGCCACCCAGAATTATGAACTTCAACAGTTAAAAACCATGGGCGGCAATGCGCTGCGCTCGTCATCCTGAGATATTAGTAGTTAAATCTCTATGTGCCCAGTAATTACACTGGAAACAATGCCCTTCAATCCGGAACACAGTAATGTTTGCACACTACTGCTTTGCGGTTGAATAGCTGGCAAGGGTGTGGTACTTCCCAAGGCGAACTCTGCACAAGTGCCCTACCACTACTAAAATTCAACTACTCAAGTCCGAATGTATATGTATAAGGTAGGTGATCTGTATATGAACGTTCGAAACAACGTTTTTAATCCGTACGGCCAAGGGAATGAACTGCCGGCTTCTTTGTTTCCTGAGAGTTACAATCTAGAGCTTTTCAAGGTCAGAGTGAATAGGTATCTTCTAAGTCTGCGTGCTTCATCTTCGGCCACAACGTCGCTTACCAACAGGCGAGTTAGTGGTCAAACGCAGACTTATAAGGGTTAAAAATAAAAAAATGTTTCAGCTGACGCGAGCCCGCGCGCCTTTACCTTATCACCAATCGGTTCAAGGTGCGCGGCTTCCTACTGAGATCGGTAACGTGCGCATTCCTATCAGCAACGTCCTCACGTCGCCGACGTACAGGCCGCGCGCGCCCAACGTGCTCTCGCGCCCCGCCGGCCTCTTCATCAGGCAGGCCTCGCCGCAACAACCCAGCCTCGCTGTCGGGGTGAGTTTATTGACGGAGACGAACGAAGGCCAATTTTTCTTGAAAGGCTTTCTATAGACCAATTTTTTTCTTCTCTCAAATTTTTGCTTCACACGTTGTGTATTTAGCCAGTGTCAGGCTTAGTAATATTTCAAGTGAAGTAAAATATTTCACAATTGAAACGAGTCTCAGTCATATTCTAAGTCAAGCAAAATAAGTCACATTCAAGTCCAAGTCATGCCCAATTAAAGTGGTGGACACTTAAGTGGGGTTTCTATGGAGCTTTTTGAAACAACACGAAAATAATATACATACAAACATTCCAAATTAAATGAAAGCTTGTTAAAGGCGTGGACCCACGTCGCAGCTGCGCTGTTGTATATCATTGAACCAACGTGAAAAGAGACTTTGTTTCTTACTAAACCCGAGCCGCGTTAAGAAGTGTTCTGACAACTGCAATAACATTTTAAAAATCTCAATGTAAGCCGCAAATCAGATTAATTTTGATAGTTTTTTGGACAAGAGTGTACGACAACCGCTGGTAACTGATTGTAGTGAAAAATAAATAATATTATTAAAAGAAAAACAAAATATCCGACTGCAAAATGTAGCCTATGACGTAAAAAGTAAATCAACTACACCTCACTTGTCAAAATAGGTCAAGCAGTTAGGCTTAGGCTACAGGAGATAATAATAGGCACACCAAACATACATACTAACATATTTATGAAATAAATGATTACATACTTACATACACCCCAAAAAGATTACCCATGTTCTTGGGCAGTTGGGTAATCCATATTTTTTTTACAGTTTTTCATATTATTGCAATTGTCGGAACGTTTCTTAGCGCGGCTCGCTTATGTTTAGAGATTTGCTATAATTTTCAGAATACGAAAAAGCCGGCGAATCACGCGATCCTAATAAGTTCATCGCCGCGGCAGGCGAGCCCCATACAACCGATAAACGCTACCAACGCGAAAGGCGTCGTCATGTGCGAAATATGCGATGGATACATAAAAGATTTGGAACAGCTGAGGAACCACATGCAGTGGATACACAAGGTCAAGATACACCCCAAGATGATATATAACAGACCGCCGCTCAACTGTCAGAAGTGTCAATTTAGGTTAGTATCTCCTGCGGATTTATGTGAGAATAGAATGGTAACAATTTTACCCCCGAATACTGAAACGTTTGTTGACTTTGACGACAGATTATTTCTATTGCTGCCTTTGTCATTTGCTTAGTGCGAGACAAAGGCAGTATTAGAATTAATCTGTTGTCAAAGTTAATTAACGTTTCAGTATTCGGGGGATAGAGCTGTAAATCTTATCTAATATAATAAATGCGAATGTAACTCAGTTTCTCTGTCTGGGTGTTTGTCGCGTTATCACGGCTAAACGGCTGAACGGATCGCAGTGCAGCGAGGGATTCTAGAGTAGAATCCTGAGCGGCGCGAGGGAAAAATAACTACCTATCTTTGGTTTTAATCCTAATTAATATTATAAATTCGAAATAATTCTGTCTCTCTGTCGGAGCTGAATTTTTGCATAAATACAGCTTACAAATACAAAATAATTTATTCAAGAAAAGGTACATTCACGTTTTTACAGTCACTAACCGCCAAACTGGGTGTTAAAAACCCGCGTCTTGGTAGTTAGTTCCTCCCATTCGTCTTATATAATATGGTTGATGTAAATTTTTTCTATGATCATTTTATTTTATTTTATTTTTATTATTTTAACAGAATCGGATTGGAAATAAAAATTTAAATTATTGGGTATTATTAGTCACAAATTATATACTTAAATTCAAGTTTAATAACATTATCTTGTCCATAAAAAACCTAGAAATTCCTTAACACTGTCAAATTTTACTTTAAATATAAAAAATTGATTAATAAAATATTGCTTTAATATGCTTAAGGGTTGGAGACGGACATAGCCTCATTTTTCTTGTAGATCCACGCGAACGTAGTCGCGGGTAACAGCTAGTAGTAAATAAAACATGTTATGATGTGTATGCCGTGTATTTCAGATTCTTTACCGACCAAGGATTGGAAAGACATCTGCTCGGCTCGCACGGACTAGTCACCAGCGCAATACAAGAGGCGGCTAACAGAGGGAAGGACGCCGGCCGGTGTCCTGTATGCGGCAGGGTATGCATAACTGTCACAAATATAATAATTAACTAGCAGCGCCCCGCGGTTTCACCCGCTATCCTACAGAAGTCGAATGAAGTGGCGACGAGACTACGAGTTTAGCGAGTTTTGGTTATACGGAAAGGTTATGCTAAGTCGAAAAGGGCTCATAGTACTCATCATTATGACCAATTTTTACTATGAGACCAAACCTGAAATCGAGAAAAAAAAACAGCTGTTCCATAGAAAAATGTCAATGACATACGACAAAAAAAATATTGTATGGAACAGTTGATATTTTTTTCTCGATTTCAGTGTTGGTCCCATAGTAAAAGTTATTTACGATTATGAATAGTATGAGCCACTTTCGGCTTAGCATACCCTTTCCTTATAACCTTGTGATCGCATTAAAATATCTTTTTCCGTAAAAAATCATAAATGTCTTATACATACATTTATACAGCGATGGACGTGTTCTGGCTTATGATGATGATATCCGTCCTGACCAGAATCTATAGTCTCATCTGTGTCCCGTAGTAAAAGTTGTTCATAGTGATTGATACATTAGCCCCATTCGGATCCGATCCGACAGCTCCCGAAAACAGGAAGTATTCAGTATTTGGTATAGGCGCCGGTTACCAAAGGCACACAATCAAAAACCGACCTCGCCGGCGTGGTCGAAGAATCCCAGGATCTGTCCGAAGAGGCCCCAGGGCACACCCCTTCCGGGGTGCCAGGGCCAGTTTGATATCCCCCTCCCGGGTGACGGCCCAAGACGAGATTTGGTGTACCGCATTCGGTGCCCTTGCGCTAGTCAACCTCGCGCCGTAAAAATTGTTTAGCGCCTTTTGCGTTCGCCAAAGTCCGATTATAGCTGTAGAGGCCGTGCTGACCAACAGCATCGTCATCCAAAAAAAAAAACCCCATTCGGATTATACCCTTTCCAAATAATGACTATTACTGTAGGCATTAATTGAGCTTCAATTTTGTTTTCAGGCCTATCAAAGGAAGTTACTCGCTCATGTGTCTCGCGACCACAACTTGGTCCTCAAGCCCGCGCATCTCTCATACAAATGTACTGTTTGCACGGCCACTTTCGGCATGTACCGCCAGTTTGAGAACCATGTCTACTCGGCTCACAGCGTCGTCGCTAAGAAGGCCATAGACAAAAAGGCGACCGCATCCGCCAAAGCGATTGCGAATGACAATGCAGCAAATCAACTGAAGAACAACGACGATATCACAATGATACCGCAACCAGTGAAGATTGGCGCAGCTAAAGGGAAATGAGGTAATTTTTCCTTTATTTTTCCCTCTAAGACGTACGAATAAGATAATTAAGGTAAACGAATCCCTATAGTATGCCAGTTAGAAAATTACCCAATGTTGATAGCAATGTATCGTCTATCTCTCTCGCTCTCGTTGTTACGTGCTGTCTGTCTTTTTTTTGTGTCTAGTTAACATGTGCACTGGATACAGTGTGACCGACCAACTTTTTGAGTGGATGCGGTCTCCTACTTAGTTTCATGCCTGCCAAAAAGGGACAGTCTTCACATATTTGTTATCTAATTTGGACTGGTTGTCACTTTGATATTTCTGTATTACATTTTGATCTTAAATGGTATTGAAATAGGGAACATTACAGAAATTGTGACTTTTTCTTAACGCGATCCAATCCGGTATAAGGTCCTTGCTACCTTAAATAAGTTGGTTGGTCTGACAAGCTGGTACAAATTACATGTACCGTCGATCTTTATAATGGTTATGAAGTTATGACTCACGTTATGTCTGATTCGACCTACATTTTGGTTGTCGCGCCAAAAATGTATTATTTGCACATCAAATTTTGTATACTTTTCGCCAAATTTTGACATGCATTAGCAAAATTCGAACTGTTTGTGTAGAATCTGAAATTATTGAAGTAAAGTGATTGTATATATGCTGCGCGTGTTTGCTACAGCTAAGTGACCATTTTGTTACCATTCAAAGTGTATTATGCTGGTTAGGGTTGAAAACACATTTCACCTTCTATAGATATCGTATTTCGAGAACTATTCTTCAGACCAAAACGCACCAAAGTTCGAAGAAAGCGTATGTTTGAGAAAAAGCGTTCCTATTGGTTCAAGGTTATGCCCAGCCTCACCAAAGCCACCAACAAGCAATGAACATATATTAGTAAATTTGATAGATATGATATATTCGACATGTATGCTTGGTGTGGTCCAATCTGTGGTTTGAAAAGTTATCTTTGGAATGCTAGTTAAAATCAGGTGGTAATCGGTTTTATGAAACTACTACAAACATATTAATTTTGCGAGCTGAGCGAAACCTATTACCTAAAGCTATAAAATTATCTGTCAACTTCTCGTCAGTGTGGAGTGTGACGCGTGAAAGTGAGACAAAAACAAATTATGCAATTAAACTCAAAGTTGATGAGTTCATGCTGTGCCGATCATCGCGAAGATTTTAGTTATTTTATGATTTGTATCTGTTTCTCTGCAAAATTGACTGATAAAGCCGATGGGTGTAACAAACAAACTGATGTAATATAGCCTAATGGGCACTGGGCAAAACGCTCAAGTATGGCGCTTGATGGTAAGCGCCACGTTTGCTTATTGCTCCGTACCTATCCAGAGCTGTGCGATTCTCATGGTACTCGGCTATAATCATTATTGGCCCATTACCATATACAGTTTTGTTTATTTTAACGTAGATTTAAAATATTTATTAACGTTTAGATAATAATTTGAAAGCATAATAAGCGATTTTTTTTTACTGCAAAAGAAAAATAAAGTTTTTAATAAATACATGTCAGAATAAAGTTTTAATTAGATTGAGCGTTTTGTAAAATTCTGCTATGTGATTTTAATAAACGAATTTGATGTTGATCAACAAGTTATTAGGGCAAGTTAGTTAAGGGCCCATTTAAATAAACGGTTCAAATTAATGTTTTTTTAATTGATGTTTTTATTCTGGCTTTTATAAGCTTACATGTTTATATGAAAAATACTTACATAGGTTCTGTAGAAATGATATTTCGAGGCGCTCCATGATTTATGACATAGCAATTCGCCAATGTTCTTTTCGAATTTGTGCGAAAAAGACATCTGGTCGGGAGGTATCTTAATAATAAAAATAAATCATCAGAACGATAATAGTGTGCACGAGTGTGTGTGTGTATCAGCGATGATACGCACATAGACACTCTTTTCACTCCCCTCGCACACGCACACATACGTACATAAATAACACAAAACTCACACTCACTCAAAATTGTTTGATTTCTGTAAAATGTATAAAATATCAATATTTATATGTTATTTAAGTAACTTACTATCCCAATATGTTAAAATAAAATAAAATATTTAAGTTAAAGTTAAGTACCTGTCTAAATGTTCGTCAGAAATGGAAGAGCGGGGTCTTCTGGCACAGGCATTATATGTCTACAAGAGGACTCCTGCCTACTTTATATGTTACTGAAACTCAGTTAAAGAAATAAATTATTATTATTATTAAAAAATATGTTCTCTGTTTCAGGAAACAAATCTAAATGGAAAAAGAACGCGGCGGTTGGTGCGGGCTGTGAGCCCAAAATGTGCCAGTCGCTTCGACAGCCTTGTTATATATGGACATTCCTATCTCGACGATATCGCTTGATCAAGGGCGAACAAAGACGAAAAGGCACTGAAATGTGAACCTTATATAGTGTTGTGTATGGCTGAATCTCAAACAAAACTATAAATCGCGCTGAAGACGATGCCGTGTTTTTGATGGCTGCGCTGTTTTTGTTTTATTCTACCGTATGTAACGCGAAACATAGTTCAGTGTCCGTTTTCTGTCTCCGTCACGCATTTCTATTAGTTAGCAGGGTCCCCTAGTGTATAAGTGCATCGTCAATCTTTATTATGTATATCTCCGTAAAGATATATCCGCCAATTTCAAACAAATGAGGTCAAATGGAACCGGAAAAAAAAAATGTATAATCGCATTAGTCACATCCACGCTTATGTTGATTGCCCTTTATAAGCGTATCTAAATTGAAAAAGAACCAAGTATTTTTTTAAACAAAACAGCTGTCTTTGTTTGATTTGAAAACATAGTGACGTCTATTCTGTTGTACCATTTTCTAAACGAAACTAAAATTGACAGCTCTAAAACAAATCATCAATTATATTGTTGCTATTGCCATTATATTGCATCTCATGTATTGATGCAAAAATAAATGCAGATCATTTTAGTCCTGACAGATCTTAGAAAAAGTATAGATATAGAACGTCGGTTAGCGTCTCCGCACATGAGACAAAACATCACGTTTACCATTACCAATTTTCGACCAATCGAGCTAGTGAAAATATTGAAACAAACATTAGGTAACATGAATACAGGAGGAAATTTAACCAAAAACTACCTTTATCGACGTTTTTTTTTCATTTGTTGATTCACTTGACTGCACATTGTTGACTGCCCCGGTGGCTCAGTGACTGCCCCGGTAGCTCAGTTGGTAGTGAACCTACGTTCTGTGCTTGGGGGCGTGGGTTCGATTCCCATCTAGGACAAACATTTATGTGATGAATATTTGTGTTTGTTCTATGTCTGGGTGTTAATATCTATATAAGAATGTATTTAAAAAATATCTATGTACGTATATCAGTCTCTGGCAGCCATATTATAAGCTTTGCTTAGTTTGGGGTCAGGTGACGATGTGTGCAAAAGTGTCCCAGATTTTTTTTTTATTTTTTTTTTACTTTCTGATACGCAATTCTTTTCTGGTTATATAAAAGCTGCTTTGTAAAGTTAAAAGTTTTTTTGACTTCCCTGAACGCCATCTTTTCGACGCTGACTGTAAATAGAATCGACGTCATTATAGTCTTTTAAATAACACGATTTGCTTATGGAGTTTAAAAATATGCTATGTGTACCTAAACAAGGAACATTAATATTATAAATGCGAATGTTTGTGTGTAAGTATGTAAGTGTGTTTGTTCCCGTTCAACTCTGTAACGGCTGAACGGATTTGAATGTAATTTGGTAAGGAGGTAGCTTATACACTGGATTATCACATAGTCATCACATACATATCACATATACTTTTTATCCTGGAACAATTTTCGGTTTCTGTAGAATAGCGGGTGAAACCGCGGGGTGCAGCTAGTTATTAATAAAATTATAATGTCTGTGAATGGCATCAGAACGTCTAGATTCATTCGTCTAACTGCCGAGCGAGTCACACTCAGTGGTACTCATATAAATTAAGCTATTATGCACTACGTACTTGAGGTGAAACTGCACTAAATGACGAAGTCCTATAATTTAGATATTTCGTTAGCACCTTCCTATCCTTTTTTTTTATGTAAAAATTACTGAGAGGAAACTTAAGAAAAAAAAAAATCTTTTGAATACCAATGCCAAGGCGTTAAAGCGATTTTTATGTTAACATTTTCCATTTTGACGAAGAAGAACGATAAAGTAAGTTTTTCGATATTTTTCGTTTTTTTTTTATTCTATATGTATATAAAAAAATAACTGACTTTTTATATTTAAATTTTCCATATTCCCATTTATATAAAAAACAAGCGATCCGCCCCGGATTCGCACGGGTGTTATTTAGAAAAATTATAAATATATAAACCTCCCGTGAAAAAACATCTATCTGAAGGTGAAAACCGCATCAAAATCCGTTGCGTGGCTTAGAAGTTAGCCATAGAGACAGACAGACGCGGAAAGCGACTTTATTTTATCTTTTTAGGTGTTGAATTAGGGATGCTTGACAGGGGCCATTGCCACGCTACGCTCAGTCATTCCCTAGAGCTCGGGGCGTGATCACGTGTGTTGTTTATGGCGGAGCGTGTACTATACACCCATACAATAAATGCGTTTTTTTTTTTCTAGCGTGCGAAAGAGAGAAGCATGCCTTTGTGGCTACTTGAATGTGACATGGCAAATCATCTCTTGTATGTAGTACATAATACTCAACGGGATATTATGTCATATTAGGATGGGAATCAATCAACGCTTAGAAATTACGCTCGCCTGACCTAGCTTAACTCTAGGCCCTTGAATCTATGGCGACATAAGTTTAGATCTTATAGTTATTGCACTCTGATGATGTGTAAATACAACTTTCTAAGGACGTCTTTTATAGGTTTCAATCAAAACAATGTATCGATTCTATTATCCAACTACGTAAAATATATCCGTTTTCTTTGTGCGAGCTAGAAACTGAATAATAACAACGAATATTACGAATATTTACCTAATCCGATTGAGTATTAAAATTGCAATTGTGATAGCATTGACTCGGCGATATCTTTTAACTGAAACCAAAATTTAATTTTTGTATATCATTTAAGGTTATTTCGAATTTTCACCTAATGTAAAAAGGATAGTTATAGCGTAGATATTATTCAATTCCTACCTATTAATATCTGTATATAGTTAAATGTAGCTGTACTAAACGAGCTATCATTTTACGGAAATTAGGGGGCACCAAAAAGTGTCTGAAACAAAATAAAAAGGTGAATAGAGGTTTTATTTTTCATGACGTGTTAGATAAAGCAAACTTTCTATATGAGTGTGCCGTAGGGGCCTTTTTTAAATCGCACGTAAGTCGCAACCCTAGATGCGCGACGTTAGCTTCAAGATGAGTAAGGAACAATTTTCGGCTGAGATAAGAGAATAAATTTAAAACTGTCATCGCTTGAGGTACGAATAGATTCTTTTAAATTTGAAACTGTAATATAACAATGCGAATAATTAACAGAATGGCCCAACTTTCCATAGCCTTATTACTTCTGATGGCAATTGAGGAAAGCTGTAGAACATGACAGTAGCGAAAGAATATAGTCATCTCGGAAAGTAAATAGTTAACACTTGTTGATATTTTTGACTTATCACTATTTTAGATGCGATCTTTAAGACGGGTTTAGTATCTGCAATGACGTAATTTACACCAATTTCACGAAAGCAAACGGTTACCTTTTTTTTGGAATTTGAATGTCCAAGAGCGACAGTGTTATAAAGAAAGGGTATGCTAAGCCGAAAGGGGCTGTTAGTACTCGTCTTTATTAACAACTTTTACTATGGGACCAACCCTGAAATCGAGAAAAAAATAATCTGCTGTTTCATATAAAAATGTCAATGACACTACAAAATGTATGGAACAGCTGATACTTTTTTTTGGCGATTTTAGGTTTGGTCCCATAGTAAAAGTTGTTGTGTAGAGTACTATGAGCACGCCCGTTCCTTATAACCCTGTATTGTCATACCAAATTATAAGATATCGCAATATTGAACAAATCAACACAGTTTTAGTTCCAAAGTCTGCTCACAGTATCCCCCCTGTCAAGGCTCATGCCGTGGTGACCAAATAAGCAATAGCGTAATGGTTTTGTATTATTATGTGTGTAGCTTTTAATGAAGTATGCACTTGTTGAGATGTCTTGATTTAACCCGCAGCACCTCCCTCAAGAAATGATAGATTTTTCCATCAATTTTGTTTTAATAAAACGGGAATACTCACGTTAAATTGAGTCGGTTATTCCGACTATAGTTTCGATCATATTCGGTATAGGATAGCTAAAGGAGACACGCGCGCGACCTCGTCTTGCCTTGTGTCGTCTTGTCTTGTCTTGTTTTCCTTGATAAAGGTCACCGAATGTGATCGAAACTATAGTCGGAATAACCGACTTAATTTAACGTGAGTATTCCCGTTTTTTCCATCCAGTTTATTTATCTATAATCTAAGCCCAAAGTGAGTCGAGCACCTGGAAAATATTGCAATTTCCGTGAAATGATTACCCGTTTATTCGGGCTTTTAGTTACTTAGGAGTTTTGGGTACAACATTTACGAAACCTGAATTATTTAGATTTTCTTGCCGGTATTAAGCATTTTTAGTATTATCATGTTACCTCCATTTAGCGTGTTGAGTCTGTTTTGAGAGAGACCTTCGGGCGGCTTACACTGCCGATTCAAGAAGGTCACGCGACTCTTATGCAGAGCTCGAAACCCGCGTTGTTCGAAGTTGGAAATGTTAAGGATTACAAACTTTAAACAACCCGAGCTTCGAGCTCTGCTTACCAACATTGAACAACAATTTAACCTATTATTATTATCTATTATTTAACCTTACCAACATTGAACAACACGCGCTTCGAGATATTTATATGAAATGGCGTGACATTCTTGCACGGTCTGCTCTTAACGAATGCTTTTGTTATGGCGGATATAGACCAAGCGAACAAACGGGAGGGAACATTACCTCTCGCTCTGGCTGCCTCAAAACGGAAATCGTTCGGTAGTGCTCGTTCAGCTTAGTCTGTACTCGTCATTATATTCTTTTTCTTGTATAATAATATATCATTATGACAATAATGTCATAGCGACCAGTAGCCACAGAAAACCTTTTTTCAAATTTAGTTCAAAAATTGTTCTCACTTTTTTCTAGACAAGCCATGTCCGAAATATGTATTAAAGTGTATTAAGACGCCCAATAAGCGAAGCGAAAAGGTTACCCGAGATCTTACTTTCGCTGTTTTGCTGGAATACACTCTAGTAAAGTGTAATTTACTCACAAATAGGCTTGCGTTTGACATCATCTTGCCTGATGTTGAGCAAAAACCATCAGGCGAGCGACTTGCTCGCTTTATAACGTCAGTCAGTTAAATAAAAAATAAACATTTGGTTTAGAACGGGATAGGCTTACCTAGAAGGTTCCTGTTTACATTAGATTTGAATGGATGTCTTTGTTGTAAGTGAAGAGTTACACCACAACCTCGCTCTGTGTATAAAATAATTATGTGGAATCGAAACGCTTCGTGTGTACGTGAGGAATCGTCTGTTAGAACGAAAATTACGATACGGCTTATTCACACGCATCCGTCATTGACGATTCGATTTCAATAACGATCCGTTAAAACGATTGGAGCCGTTCACATTTCTAAACCGAATCGTGATTTAATACTATTAGTACAGTTTCGTGATGAATAATGATACGATAAAGTCGTTTGATGATTTAAGAACCGAATCGTGAACCCCGAACATGCGAACAAGCCGAAAGGCGAATTTCGCATTTTTACCGCATTCGTGATTTTTCACGATTCGTGAAACGGTTATAGGAGAATAAGTTCCACTGAAAATATGAATGCGAACCGTATTAAATCATGATTCAGAAATAATAACGACTCGTCGATGTTTGAATGAGCCCGTAGTCCGTGGTAGATAATGAAAATGGAAGTACGGAATTGAGATGTGCAATTCCAGGGCACCCTCCGAAATGCATCCGAAAAATATGCAAACGTAGATGCTCAAATCTCTGTATGTTTTCTGAATTGTTATTTGTGTTTATTTTTTTACTTTTAACAAATTTTTTATGACATGTAATTTTATTGTAATTATTTTTTCTACTTTTAACGATTTTGATGTCGTGTAATTTTATTGACGTGTAAATGATATTGTGCGCCGTCTGGTCTGGACTCAGTGATACCATACGTTGCTATGGTACTATGGTAGGTAAATCATTCCTCTATGATAGATAAATAGATCATTTTCTAGCCATTTTATCCTTTGCATGTTATTTCTGACGTGAACAATATCGAAATTTAAATTTAATAATGATACCGACGTTTTCAAAATAAAATTATTCGTGTTGAAAATGGCGATTTAAATTCAAGTTGAACTTTAATTTTTCGAAGATCGCCATTTTGTTTTATGTACATTGTATTATTATTGAAAAACTGTTAAATATAATGTTAATAATTAAGCTGTAAGGAGTTAAGGATACCCAGTAAAACGTAGAGAGAATTTTAAGCGTGTAAGTGTCCCGCCGGGAGTCTGTTTTAATCTATATTCAAATAGTTATAATTTCGTATTATCGCAATTTATATTTATTACTCTCTCTTACCCAGAATCGCATAAATCTTATATTGCTACACATAGCAGATATCTCAAGACAATAAATGTACCGTATGCAAATTCTTAAAGGTTTTTTTATAAATAAATTTGTTACCGTCTGGGCAACATTCCCTAAGTTTCAAGTGCCCTTTTCTAATTATATAACGTGATTTAGAGTGGATGGAAATATTTATGTCTAGTTTATTTTTTGTTGAATGTATGTTTTGACAAGTTAAGGAAAACCAATGAAAACGCAATTTAATTTTTCGTATGCAGCGATTTTGTCTTATGGCCCGATCAAATAATGCTCGTTGCAAAAAATATTGTAGTTTACACTGGGCTATTACAGGTAAACCTTAGCTTTGGTATCAAACACTTAAACTAATTAGTGAAAACTCATTTGTGTTAGATTTATCGATATTTCGTTTGGGAGATATTTTCTTTTGTTGTTTAAAAAATAGTATCTTTTTGGAATACCATTTGTAATAAAGATACCTAACTGTAATTGATGTTTTAGTTAGCATTGTACCTGCTATTTGAGCCCAAAAGCTTTATAAAGGGGCTTCGTTAATGTTTTATTGTGATATACGTTTGTATTGGGTAGGCTATACATACAGGTTATAAAAAACAGGCAAAACTCAGATACTCTGCAAATTGCACAACTACACAATGCTACAAGAGATGGCGCTTAAGTGTTGATTTTTTTAAATATATATTTTTCGATGTAATTTGCAATCAAATTTCCATTTCCGTTTTATAATTAAATTATAGTAATTTATTAAATTTTATTAGTACAAGGCCGAGATTTAAGATTTTGTTCCAATTGGATTGCACTAAGTCGACTTTAAAATTATATTTTTAATTAAAATAACGACTTTAGCGCCATCTCTTGACAAACTCGCTGTGAAATATCCCCTTCTATTTTACTCATTTACTAGAAAGAGTGATTTCTCTGTGATTTCACTAGAGTGTACGAATTATAGACGTCATCAGTAATCTTTTATTTCTAATTTGTATAGTTCTGACGAGGCGATCAGGTCGTTCACCTGAAGTTAAGCGTAACGCTTGCCCGTAACAGTTTCTCCTTTCCAGAAATTTAACTTGCGCGGTATTGCGCTCGTCACCCTGAGATATTAGATGTTAGTCGATGTTGTTCTTTATTTATTACTAGCGACCAGCCCTGGTTTAGCTAGGTACCAAACATCTCAGGACTACCCGCCGGGTTAATCTGAAGATTCCCTGAATATTTCATCAAATCGGTCTAGCCGTTTTGGAGTCTATACGGAACACACATACATGCATGGCCTTTTATATATTAAACATGAACAGCCTCCTTTTTATGGGTGTTTCTGATTATGATAGTGATCGTGTGCGAGCAGGAGCGCGCATAGTGCGAGAAAGTTTGTACGAGCGGTATGGTATGCTATCACAATCAGAATCAGAAACTATATAAAATATGCGCAGTTCTACAGTTGTAATTTTAGCATTCCCCTATGCTCGCTAGAGGGCGACAATTTTAGAAATATTAATAACGCAAATATAAATTAAGTGTGTCGTATTCTATTTTAAGCATTATGCTGAGTTGGTATCGGGTTTGTGACAAAAATGGGTTAAATTCTTTTTACTGTCTGTTTTTTTTTTAAATATTTCAATATGTATTTTAGTCATAAATAAAATTTTCTGTATTTCTGTATTTGTATAATAACTTTGTTCGCGTGGACCAACAAAAAAAGTAGCCTATGCTCGCTTATAAGATATATCGATGCAAAAATTCAGCCGTTCCTTTCAGCCGTTTAGCTGTGATAACGCGACAAACACCCAGACGCTGAGATAGATAGACAGAGTTACTTTCGCACTTATAATATTAGTTAGGATAAATCAATATAGTATACAGAACATTTATTTTTTTACGATACAGATAAACACAAATAATTGATATCCAGGAATTACTAATAATGCGTTATTGTTACAAAACACAGTTCTATTCATCTGTGTTACAAAAACACACACAGACACATGATTTTACAATTCGAAAACTGCAAATAAAGCCATTAAAAAGAAACAAAAAAATAATCCTCGTGATTTTGCTGAATGGCGGAACAATAATATCTAATAAGTATGTAGAACATATTATATTAATGTTCCTAAAAAAAATTAAGTTTCGAAATATGAACGAGCGAGTTTTACTCGCGTTTTGGCCAACATACATTGTATTTTGTGTGTAATGAATAACGCCAATTACACAGAAGAAAAAAGCGCTACCCCCGTCATTGTGAGTAGGGGGGGCTGGCGTTACAAGCTGGCTGGCGTCGGCTGCACGCATCTATGTATATACATCACGCAGTCAGTAGTGCAACGATGTGGCTATGGTCGGTTCTCTGGCGGATCTCTGGGCTGCTCCTCGTCAGCGGAACCCTCGACTTCGGCCTCCTCTCTCAGCAGCGACATTACGTTCCCCCGCACGCTACACATGTATGTATCCAAACCATATAGTTATTAGAAGAAGATATAAGTCGGTCAGGATCTAAAAGCAAAGAATCTGGATTTCTATAGATTTGGATAGAATTTTTGTTACTTTTTTCAAAATCTTTATTTTCTTTTATTGCTAAGAGATACGTTTTATTTTCAATATTGTTTTATATTTGTCGAACCCACAACCTATAGGTCAGAAGGCGGAAATCCACCCACTGAGCCACAAGGCTAGTCAATAAGTAATTGAGTTAATAATACCACCTACACAGTGGGTTTACCGCTCTATTAATATTTTCGTCAATGTACTTACTACTAAGTACGTATATTTTCTTAGTGAATAAGTAATCACCTTACTACTAAATAGGGCAGACCTTTGCTACCAGTGGGATCTAAAAGGTGAAAAAAACATTGGTACTTAATAGTTAGCTGACTTAAGAATGTTGGACAAATCTTGCTTGCGAAGTATGTTCGTCCATTCTCATGAGTGATGCACGCCATCCGCTTTGCCAGGCTTTATCGCAATATCGCCAATTAAGCCGAATTTATACGAAGACTGTCGCTGGCTGTCGCCGAATCTGCTGCAGCGCTGTCTCCGTATAAAAAGTTTTTGGCGGCAGTGGCTGTCGATAAAAACCAAGGATCTTGTATCACACTGGATAGAGTGATTCGTTTGGCAGCGTGTCCACTTTCTGTTCGCGCGTTTAGTGAGTAGGGAAGTGAAAACTAGTGCAGAATCTATCGATAAAAATGTACACAGTGTACAAAACTAAGAATTTGTAAATTAAGAACACAATGTTTGCAAAAATATGTACTTTATTGAACATCGAAACTCGTAATTGCCATGTAAATAGTACGAATATATATATTATATATAGTAAGTTAATAAGTATCTACACCGTCTCCTAGTTTCTTTTATTCTTCCTAGTTTTTTAATTGACAGCCCAGTCATAAAACTAGATTTTTCAAAATGTTTTCAACAAAGTCGAGAGTATTTAGGTGGCTCCCAGTTTTCGCGCCTCACAGCCTTTATCCACTGATTTCTGATTTCCGGACATTTTGGAAACCTATAACAAAATGTTTTATTTTAATTAATTGTTTAACCATGACACAACATTGGTACAAATTATCATATATTTCAAGCCGCGAAAGCTTCAAAAAGATTAAAATTAATTATCGATAGAATACGTATCAAGCCGATTAAACGCGGAAAGGAATTAACAGTTCATGTTTCACTTAATGTAGTATATGTAGGATATTATATATTATATTATATATATTATATTATATTATATAGGATATTACAAGAATATTATTAGATAAATATCGACCAAATATCGACAAAGTTTGAAACGTGCAGTGGTACTTCACTAGCAGGAACACGTAAAACAATGCATTTATTTATCTTAAATTAATGCTTAAATTAATTACTAAATAACACTGCGTGATAGTTGTATGACTTCAAACATGTATATTCTTTAAGTGAAACGAATATTTAGCTTTGATTCTGGTTATTTTAGGTAAAAAACGCTAAAAAGACTTACGCATGAAATGATAATTCTGGATCTTTTACTCCCCCTTTCGTTGTTCTCGATGCACAATACACAGCACAACACGCCATAATGCCACTATGTATAACAATATTAAGTATTCACAGCGATATTTTGATCCAATTTGCTTTTTTAGTAAGACGGGTCGCAATGTTGTGACCGACTAGTCGGTCAAAGTGGACACAGAGTGCGAGGTTGCCAATCTTACAATAGCTCTCTCGCTTACTCTATGCGACGACCCGTGAAATAAAAAGAGAAACATGACAATGTGAACGTCGGAGCGGCAACGTCTCATGGGTCTGTCCAGTATGATGCTTCGTCTAAGATAAAAACTGTCTCTAATGATCTAGGTACCTATCATAACGCCAGAGCTGCCATCACTACGGATTTCGCGCCAGCGTCTGTTTTTGTATTAATTCGGCCTTAATCGTGACAGGATATGAACAGTCGTAAGCTACATTCGCATTTATAATATTAGTGTAAGTGTTACAAATATTAACTTATATAAAACATATCTTTATTAGACACCGAAAATACCATTAAAATTAAATTTAATGTTGCCTGTTGAATTAAATTGAATGCGTCGAACCGATTGTTTAGAATCGTAGACTAGAAACGTAATTTTATTTGCACATTGCACCTTTTTTTGTGAACGCTGGCCTGATTCAAGATGCCATAGATAGTAGATAGTTACGGTCAACAAGTTTCAACCAAATCAGTGCTCGGATCATTTATATCTTTATCATAGATGAATGTATACAGAAGACGTCCACTGCTGAACATTGGCGCCCTTAGAGCGCCACACCGGCAGACAACGTTGCTCCACCGGTTGCTCGCGACTTTCACCTAGTGGTGGACCGCCAACATTGTATACAACGAGTCCTGCCTACGCTGCGTCTTCCAGTTCGTGGTCGCCACTCAAGAACCTTTTTTCCCCAGCGGCTATCGGTTCTTCGAGTGATGTGGTCTGCCCATTCAGCTTGCAAACTCTGAAAGCTATATCGATTACTTTGGTTCTTTGATTAATAACCTCGTTTCGGATTTTATCGCGCAAAGAAACCCGAGCATAGCTCTCTCCATTGCCCGCTGTGCGACTCTAAGATTCTTCAAAAGGCCAGTAATCAAGGACCACGTTTCCACATGTCATCACTGACTACACACATTGCTTGAAGACCCTTGTCTTCAGGCACTGCGAGATTTTGGACGAGAAGATATCAAGTAATGTGTCATGGAACATAAATAAAGACGCGGACTACTAACGCCCAGAATCAGAGCATTCATCATTCAAATATCTGCCCGGACGGGAATCGAACTCGGGACCTAATGCTTATAAGGCAGACGCGCTAACAACTAAGCCAAGAGAGTCCTCAGATAACGAAATGATTCACATTTACATTTTTTTTTACCTTACTGTTTATTACGGCAGTAATTACTATGAATACGACAGTAGATAAAACTATGCACGCATCGCGGTGGTTTCCCTTTTCGGTCGTCGATTTGAACGTTCAAGAAAAAAAAAGCATTGCGTGAGCGGGATCAAGAGCGTGCTCACCGCTAAATTGATAACGTGACAATTACCACCATTTACCACTTTTTTAATGGCTAGTGCCAAGTGAAATTAAAACAGCGTCAAATCACACTAGATACCGCATTACGAGATTCGTTGTTCCTACAAAACCCACCAAAGTTTGAAGAAGGCGCGGGTCGCGGGTAGTGCAACCAAGCGTTCTCATTGGCTAATTTAAAGTTACGCCTACTTGCGTCTAACAATCAACCATTCAGAGTAATTTTTTATAAGTATATTTAGACTAATGAGTGGTGAGCTAATGAGCGTCCTGAATGCAGAATCTAGGGTGTGATCTGTGAAAACAGCTCTAGGTACAACATACATCCATGATGTGGTATAAATGATACGTAATAAAGATGGCTCGTTTCAGGAAACTGAATGAGCTAGGATTCGCACGCTGTGCTACTTACTTGCATGATAATTATACGTGTATATAAGTATTGGCGGATTCACATACGCATGAAATTTCTGCTCCGGGAATATGCACGTTTCCTCACGATATTTCCTTCTCCAAAAAGCCAGTGGTTACGTACGTAAGTTCAAAAGAACTCATTGGTACGGGCCCGCCCGGGTTCGAACCACGACACCACGAATGTGAGGCGAGCGTGCTTCCATTGAGCTACCACGGCTACAATATCAATGTTCATGTTATAATATTTTATTTTGGCGTAGGCGAAGGGAAAAAATAATATTTTTTAAAGTTAAAAAAAAGCCTCGTCTTTGTTATTTTAAAAATAAATTACTATTTATTTTTTTACTTCAAATTCAATGTTTTTTATCTTCAAAAAAAAATCAATCAATCAAATCAATCAAAAAATCTTGAAAATGCGTGAACGAGATGGCCTGAGAAGGAAGCGTTCACTTTCAGCTATTGTTATACTCGTAGATGTCATGCGTTTGCAACTCATTCGCAGCGAAAATGCATTGTTTTTACACGCCTGCGAGTTAACGAACTTCACCGTCGTTGTGTTGTTAATTTATGATACAAAGTTAACTGCTGATCGTTATCTCTTTAACCAGTAATATACTAATATGAATGTGCTTTGCATTTACATTACAAAATTGTTGGTTTCAGATGAACTGCTATGAATTTTCAAAATTGGACTCCCACCGATTCGGTAGAACTTATAACGAAGGTAAAATACCAGATCCCTATATTTTTTTAAAATCTTCTACCGAACACAGCAAAGCATTTATGCTTGAGCCATAATACATTATCGCCGCCGACGCGACGTCTCACTGCCGTGCTTACGAGTCATCCGAAATAGACTCACATAGCGCAAATATTAAAATTTGAGTCTCGTTTGGATACGTTTTTTGTTTAATTATTGTATTATAATGTTTAATATTATATGTTTAATTATTATATGAGAGGGTGGTTCTAAAATTAAGTACAGAAAAATAAGAATCTGTTATTAGTTATATCCGAGTCAAAAGCTAAATTGACTGGGCTACTATGGCAGAATTGTACCAATCGTTCCTTGTATGAATTAATAATTTGTCAGTGTTGTAAACAGAGAAATTATACGAATCGCTTAATTGTACCGATTACAAAATTGTGTCAATCTTCGACCAAAGTTCATTTTATTTTGGTCGAAGTGTCAATCCGCAGGATTGTAAGTGTAGTTTTATTGTTATTTTATACAGAGCAATCTAGGAATTTTCAAGGCTAGAATCATATGGTCTAGATCGACATGCTCCATAATCTGTATCGGTCACAATGTCGCTCATCGAGCGATTTGGTGAACAAATCTAAATTAGATCTATTTCAGATTAAAATGTCTTTCTGTTTGCATATATTAATTACACTCATCTTTCCTTAGAATGGCGTTACCGTAAGCCTGCTCCTAAAACAAATATCGTTGGCTACTTCTCAACATCGTATCCGATGAATGTCCTCAAGGCAAACCAGATGATGTCCCGAAGATTAGACAAACTGTTCCCGAAAGAGGACGATCTCGTTAAAGAGCACGCGAAGCTGGTACAGGATATCAACAGTCTCAAACAGGTCGTGTTCATAACACCGCTTTCCGATACGAGAGACGTACAGTATGATGATTCTATATATCACGAGATTTTTGAGACTTCGACTACAACCACGATGAGGCCGACTACGCCGAGAGCCGTTCGACCGATCAAAGCGAGTTTTCCTGTCATATTCGTCGGAGGTGAAAGCACGCGACACGTGGTCAGGAGTCCGCCACTACCCTTTCCGAAGTCCACCATCAGCTTGTTTGGCACCACAACACCTCCGCAGTTGAAACATCCCTATCCTTTCGTAATGCAAGATTCTGCTGACAAGCCTCTCAGAGTGTGCATGTCCTCTTTACCTCCTTATCCAGCAACTATTAAGAAATCTGGTCTTTGGGAGAGATTGATGAATTCTATATTACCAATACCAAAGTAGAACCGAGTAGGAAATAAATCAATCAATTAAGTGATAATATATTTAGTTTTTTAATAAGATATTCTACGTGAAATATCAGTTACAGACTTCAAGGATGTCCGAAATAAAAATTGTTTGCATAAGTAGTCCAGCAGGGCTATCTATTTTATCTATATCTTTTTATCTATATCTAGTTTATTGAAGTTATTAGACAACTCTAGCATGCGCATCGCGACAAAATCTTTTTGTTATGCAAGAACAGGACACGGCTGCGATTATGTATACATTTGTCTCATTTTTCACGACATAAAGAGTAGAGAAAATTTTGTTGCGGTGCGCATGCTAGAGTTGTCTAATAACTTCAATAAACTATGAAATAGCGGCTATGAAATATTGTACATATTGCGTACTATCTTTAGCTAATACATCTCCACTTTTTTTAGAGTACTAGTTTGTAAGTAAGTTGCACAAACATTTCCTGACCGTCTCATAATGCATGAATCCTAAATGGTATTAAGTAGGTCATTTTTTAATTGTTTTGTTTAGATAATAAAGGCAATTGCCCAAGTAAATTTATTTCATGCGTATCTTCTTGAATAACTTGTGTAATGTTATTAGTGTAAGTAGATTTGTAAGAATAAGTACTTAGTACTCTTGATGTTTTTGCTGAATTCGGAAACTGGCGTTGGATACAACGGTTTCCCATTTCATAGACAGCTTGCATGGAGAGAGATATTCAGGCAAAACATAGTCATTATAAGTATCTACTCGGCTGACTAATGTATCGATATCGTGATTTTGAATAATTCTGTATCCATGCCCGCGCATCTCAGGTAGATGTCTAAATTGTTAGTGAGTAATTTGATGTGCTTATCTATGGTAGCAAGTCTAATTTCCTACAACCGAGTATATGCGTGTAATGTCGTTATTCGCGTGTCTTAAATCTAATTACCGATGCCGATTACGTATTATCTAGTATTTATAATTACCCCTCGAATTGGAAAAGTTGAGTGTGATGATCAGTGTTACGTAGCTTATAATTATATTGTCTCATCCTCTGCGACTTCATTTTTTTTCTCTTATGTTTTGGTTCCACACGTTGTGCATCCAGTCAGTGTCATGTATTGTAATATTTCAAGTGAAGTCAAATATTTCAGAATTAAAATAAGTCTCAGTCAAAGTAAGTAAAATATAAAATACACAGTCGGTGGATTAACCACGTAGGAAGTGTTAACAAATGCTACGGCCCTCACCTTGGGAGTCAGTGCCCAAAATAATAATAATTGAGTAACATAGGTTTATTTCACCCACTGGTTTGCCATATATCACGAAATTATCTTTTGTAAATGTGATGTTTTATTATATATTCTAAAAATATCTAATTCACATCTAGGGCCTCTTGTTCACATTTGCTACGGGCCCGCGCTGGCTTTATCCGGCACTGATTTACGTCGATTATGTTGTATACCACTCGCTAATCTGACAGGAATAAAATTATTTGCATCTCTTTTGATTTCAACGGCTTCGCTTCTACTTAAGCTGGCTAAACGAAACTTAGTGATATTGCTCTTTTAATAGAAACAAAAGAAATAGATAGCATGCATTTTAGTGATGTCAAACGAGTTTACCAATTTAAGCCGCGACGTAAAACGTACGTGTACTACAGTGACACTAATGCCCGCACTAAGCTTTGACATCTCCTAAGTTCATACTTAAATCTCTAGGACGTACCTAGTAATGAAAAATGCGTTGCACCAAACTTAGGAGGTTGCCTAAATGCGTAAGACATGTGCTTTCCTTTGACATGCCTAAGTCCGACTTAGTTTAGTTGATGCTTATCTAAGTTTTATCTTTACTGACTTTAGTGCAGACGGGCATTAAAACTTGACTTGACTTGAAACTAAGATCTGACTTATACCGATAACCGATGGGGAAGTAATTTTCTTGGGTGGCGATCACGAACCTGAAAATGCAGTGTAGGTAGGCTTCCCACTGGGAGGACCAACCTGTGGGTGCAAATGGCAGATTGTCCTTCAGTGTGGCGCTCTGAGGGAGAGGCCTTTGTTCAGCAGTGAACATCTTCTGGCTGTTCATAATGATCGCGAAGTCTGAACATATTTCAAACAGACAATACGTACCTGTGTTGATAGCTCGTTGTCATCTGCTAATTACCGAGCGGCTCGTCTCATGATCTGACTTGCAGTGAAAGTGTATTTTTTGCAGCGCATCTCTAAATGGCTCATTGATCTACTCAAGAATAGAATATATCGCCGTCTTATCCATACAGAAAATGTAGTCTGATACCCCTAAGCGCTATCCGATTTCGATGATTTTTTTATATCTCTACACCGTGAAAAAATATGTTTGTATGTTTGTTTTTTATTAATTTCGCAATATCTTCGTTTCCACTCATGGTAATTAACCTATATAGGCTACTCCTAGTTATAGCTAATTGTATCTAGTTGTAGCTAGCATGATATCGGTTAGACCTAGTATCAGCCACTAAGGTTTGGTTGGACCTAGTTCCAGCCGGAATGATACCGGCTAGACCTAGTTTTACTCGAAAACAATCGGCTAATACTAGATTTAACCAAGAGTAAGTGGCTGCACCTAGTTCTAACCGGCTAAAACTAGGTGTATCCGAACTTCGGGTTCTAGTCGTAACATATATACGTACATCAAAATCTTTGCTCCGCCAAATACCTTAAATATCGACTATTGCACAGATGACGTAATTTATCAAGATACTAGCTGCGCCCCGCGGTTTTCTTTATTCGGATCGATTTGTGGAATAAAACGAATCAATAAGTACAATTAATATTTAATTATTTAATCTACAATTCGAAAATTTTAATTGTTTTACAGCAAACTTATTATAATCTTAATCTATTTGAGGCGCTTATCATCATAATTTATAAGATTAATGCGTTACTAATGGTAAGTACCTACCTAATCATGTTAATATTTACATAGGTAAACATACACTCCACAAATGAAAAAATAGATGAAACAAAAACAGTAAGTATGGTTGAGATAAGAGGAGTATAATACATAATTATCTTTCTTCAAAAACTTAACGTGTATCTTTATATCTGTAATCATTTTTACTACTGAGTACGCAGATTCAAATGGAAAATTAACCATAACATGACATAGGTATAGCATACAAATTATAAGTAATATTATATATTCTGTAAGCGACTAAACCTAAACTAAGTACATTTAGTGCGGGCATACAGGCAGGTTGACGACGAAGAAGACGTTGAGTTCGATGAGTGAGGCCAGCACCAGGAAGCCAATGTAAAAAAGTGAGCAGGTGAGTCCGATTTGCCAGTCCAAGCGAAACTTATTTATCGCCAGGCTGGCGTACAGTGCGAACAGCGTCGACAGCAGAGATATCGCGCTGTACAGCAACCCGCTCGAGTTAATGTTCACCTGTCAAAGTTTCATAAATTATTACTTACTTATCTCTGCAAATGAATCACCGTCAGACCACATCAGCCCACTGCTGGACTCCTACCAATTCTCCGTCCACCTCGTTTATGTGATTACATAAGGTGGCCGGAGAATCAGGTTAAGTAGCTTGGGAGGAGTCCAGTATATTATTATAAATGCGAAAGTTTGTGTGCGTTTGCGTGTGTTTTTAGTCTTATACTAAACTCCGTAACGTGGTTTAATTTTCTGTTGTATACTATTATATGTTCTGTGGTACAATATAATAATAACAATTTACATATAAATGGCTAAATTAATATAATAATCTTGGCGAGATACAAGGTACCGATTAAAGAAAACCGACTGTATCTATAATATTTCAGGAGTTCCCACAATTCCTCATGTATCCCATTATCAGAACTAAATTTTGATAAAAATGGGACCAATCTAGAAGTACATCCTCACAAATAAAAATAAAAAACCAAATCGGTTTCTTCAAATCGAAATGGAGGTCTGAGGGGACAAAGATAAAAAAATATATACAGTCGACTTAAGAACCTTTTTTTTGAACCCGGTTAAAAAATGTAGTACCTAGTTTAATTTTTTTTTTTGTAAAGTTACATTATAATGATGGTCATATCGAAAATAACTGAAATGATTAGAGTATGGCCGGCAAATGAAATAATTCCTATATGCTATATTTTTTTTTAATCCTTCAATTTTATTAGACATCCTCATCGTGCGTAATGAACAGCCCATAGCTGGTCTTTCCTTTGGTTTGGCGCACTCCTCCGTCCCTTTTCAGTTGCGAAGAACCGAATAGATGTGACTGCCCTATTCGCAGCTCCACGAAACTATCTCCCTTTGCATACTATTGCTACCATAACTTTAATCTAATCAAAAATGTTTCCTTCATTGTTCCATGTCCATTTTCTAATAAAGTCAAATTGCAAATGTCATTCATAATTCCCCATACGGCATAATAAACGGCTAAATTCGTCCGTGTGGCCGACGAAGCGGGCTCGATTTATGAATGGCGACAGGTTGCCAGATGTCATTTTGAAATTTCCCTTTATATTATACAATAGGCTATTTGGCTACATTCAAAATATGCATCCTTTTCAATTTTAGCATGTAAACAAACTTTTATAAATCATCAGAACAAAAAAAATAAATAAAATTGAAAAAAAAAACGTAAAGAATTGTCTCTCTTTTCTTAGATTTAATTACGTGATCGTAAACGCTCTGTGCCTGGTTGGAACTATACAGGGTTATAAGAAAAGGGTATGCTAAGCCGCAATGGACTCATATACTCACTTTACGTGAAACGTAAACGTTTCACGTACGTGAAAAACTTTTACTATGGGGCCAACCCTGAAATCGGGAAAAAATATGAGCTGTTCCATACACTGTGTTGAGCGAGTGTCATTAACATGGAACAGCTGACTTTTTTTCTCGATTTCAGGGTTGGCCCCTAATATTAAAAGTTGTTCATAATGATGAGTACTATGAGCCCTTTTCGGCTAAACATACCCTTTCCTTATAACCCTGTAGTGAGGTCACACTAAAGTAAATAAATCAACTTTCGCTGTTCAAATTGCGGATCTTTATTTTGGTGTGACGTCATTCTTCAACTGACCGGCGCCATGATACAGATTCGCGTTTTGGCGCGTAAATTTTTTATATAAACTGTAGCATTGATTTTTACCGTAAATACAATGGATCTTGAGAAAATATCAATGTAGTATGCATAACATTTAATTTAAGATAATCTGCAATACTTTTCCAAAAGTGGTCAAATAGTCCATTAAAATATTTTTTTCGCATTTTAATCGATTACCAGTGTCAGTAACTTGAATATACTTTAAATTTAAAAACCAATTGAAAACTTTTATATCAATAAAAAAACTCTTCTAATAGAGACATTTTTTCTCAACTATTATTCCAACTGTATCTCAAAAAAGAGTATAAAATAGTTTTGCGTTTAAAGACATCTTGGCAGTGATGCGATCTAGGCTGGAGCAAGTTTACCTATAAGGTAGCTGTTTACTCTAGATTTGATGACACAGATAATTCCTATATTGTTCTTTTCAGGAAACACAGACTCCTCAGACTTTTTACGCACTCGATAGCTGTGCGTAAAAAATGTGGAATTGAACATTGGTATCATATGTTAACTGAGGATAAATTAGTAAAATCTTATAGGAATCGAAGCACTTCGTGACTTTGCTTTGTCACTCAAAATTTTCCTAAAACCGTGGAAACCATTCCCAGTCTGGCCACATCTAGTAGCGGGTCGCTCCGGGCCGCTGGTGGCGTCTGTATACACTTCCTATAATGAGAAGATTGCGATACGGAATAGGATAATAAGCGCAACGCAGATGAGTCCATAGTTTCGACGGTTTGAGACTCGGACATGTACGGTAGGTTGTACGATTGTACCAACAGAACTTATGCCTAAGTTTGTTGAACTTAGACATCTTGGGTAGAAAAATAACTTATATCTTAGGAGAGAAGATAAAAATAACGTCACTGGGATTATTTACCACGCGTTTGATTTCATGTCTAGTGAGATTTTTAACACATCGTTTAGTTATAAGTTACTGTCTAAGGACGCTGTTATAAGTTATTAGCTACCCGCGGCTATACCCGCTTTCCTACAAAAACCGTATATTTTGGGGTAAAAATTAGCCTAAGCCTATGTTTTAATCCTTGGTATATGCAAACATCATTAACCAAATCCTTTCAACTGTTACGGAGTTGAAACACACTCTCTCATTTTCGCATTTTTAATGCCTATAAGTGTGATGGCCAGTTATTGACTGGTATCTCTATTTTGGTAAACAACTTTTTTTTTCTTTTTGTTTACATAAACAAACACAGTATTAATTTTCGAATTCCGAAGAACAATGTCTAGACAGTGATTCGAAACATTGTAATTCGATTATCTTTAAGCCCTAGCCATAACATTGCTTTGTTTTGCTGATAACAATACGGGACGAGAGTGGTGTTAGCCAAACAATGTCGTCGGCCCACCTAATAGGTCTACCTACCTCTTTGTAGTGGTAGGGCTCTCCTGCAGAGTCCGCCTGGGGAAGTACCACACCTTTGCCAGTTATTCAACCACCAAGCAGTAGTGTGCAAGCATTACTGTGTTCCGGATTGAAGGACAATGTTTCCAGCGTAATTACTTGGCATACAGAGATTTAACATCTAACATCTCAAGGTGACGAGCGCAGTACATTGCCGCGTATAATTTTGAACTGATGAAGAAGTTCAAAATTTTGGGTGGCACTGAACTGTTATGGGCAAGCGTGACACTTAACATCAGGTGAGCGACTAGCTCGTCTCGTGGGCGAATAATATATAAAAAAAAAAAAAACCTACGCTACGTCTTCCGGTTGGTGTTCACCACTAAAGAACCTCTCTTCCTTATCGGTTACCAGTCCTTCCAGCGATGTGTTCTGTCCATTGCTTCAACTTGTAAACCCTCAAAGATATGTCGGTGACTTTGGTTCTTCATCAAATATCCGGAATTTATCGCGCAAAGAAACCCGAGCATAGCTCTTTCCATTGCCCGCCGTGATACTCTGAGTGGTTGGTTTAAACTTACCCAATGATTGCCTGGTGTCGAAGGGTAAAACAATGACTTGATGAACCATGGTAGTCCCAGACACAGCAGTATGTCGAATGTGTTTGACCCAATCGAGTTGCTTATACCCATGTTCCCGTGTCCTGTCGAATCGAAAAACAACTCAAAGTTTATATTTTTGTATGTATTTGTAAAACGAAGTCACAAAACAAGCGCCAAATGTAATTCTGCAGAGGCATAATAAACATCAGTCTTGATCGAGAGATGATATCTGTACCTTGCTGGGTGACGAGGACGCTGGAGACTGCCTCGGGGAGGCTTGTGCCGGCCGCCAGGACAGTAAGCCCGGTAATACTGTCTGGGATGTTCAGGGTATCACCTATACAAATAAAAAAAAGCTTTTAAATTTAGTACCAGTTAATAAACCGCCAAACAGTAGTGTGCACACATTACTGTGTTCTGAATTGAAAGGCAATATTTTCAGTAAAATTAACGAAAAATATATTTCCGTCTCTTCCTCTCTCGTTTGATAGACGGTGAAGCAAGTTGCCTATAATCTACCTACCTCAACTACCTATTATCTATTCTGTCTAACAATGTTGGGGAGCATTCTGCCCTTTCGAAAAACAGGCGTAAACCTTACACACTTTGCTACAATTAGCCCATGATAATATTCAAAATTATCCTGTAAAGTGTAAACCTATGTCATGAATCATGAATTGATACTATTATTAGTTTTTATTCAAAATATACCGTAAAATTATTTAGTTATTGATTATATTATATTTAGCTAGCATGTACTCGATTGTGCCCATAGAAAACTTAGGAATTTCGCCAATGGTTCTTCAGTCATTTTAAAACGTGTATGTGGTCTGCTCAGAGCAGGCGGAAGCGACAGATCGATGACGTAACCGAGCTCCCCTCGAGCACAAAATAAATAAATAAGAAGGCCAGCTCTGGCCAACCTTTTTTTTCTAAGTCTGGCACCTCCAACATTCTTTTAAATGTTTAGATTCGGGAATACTTAACATGTTAATGTAATATTCTTGTTATTCCGAAAATAAACTAACAGAAATATAATTTGCCAGTCTGTTCAATAAGCATTTTTACTAACAAGCGTCAAGTGAGGCCAATGATTTAAATTTAATGTTATATTTCAATAAGCCAAATTTACAACAATTCCGATAAATTAACATCGTTTATTCACTGTGAAACATTTAATTATAACAAGTTTCATACAAAATAGTAATAATTACTGTTAATAATAATAATAATCATCCTAACCGATTCGGCCACGGCGACCAAGCTTCCGTGAGTTTATATGGACACACTGACTGATTCTGGATAACGTGCTGTCATATGGCTTATGTACCCGATCTTTGCAGTGAATGTCCGAGAACAGTTACTGCAATTCAGTATATCATTAACATAATCATAAGATATACGAGTATTAGAGGGAGGTTGACTCTTGAGATCGCCACGTTTCCGATCCATCTCACGCTTTCTTTCGACTTAAAACGCGTGGACATGGACATGTTAAAAATACTGTTATTAATACATACACGCAATTATTGCGTGTATCGCCAAAGTGCCTACGGGCACTCGCGACTGGCGTTCGACCGACTTCATCAGAGATCTTCTTACGTGAGCCCCTATGCGTGGTGCTATTGTCACTCCTTGCATGAGCTAGCTACTGTACCCATCATTTGTACCTCCAGATCGAGACTATAAGTACTCTTAATTTTATAGCAAGGAACATAATATAAGCTAAGGTAAAGATAAAAGATAAGCTGAGAGCGAGATAGTTTATCTTTCTAAATAAAACAAAAGACTGTATTTAATAATTAAATCCTGTTACATGCTGTGTAAGTAATTTATGTTGACCTCGACTCTTATGTCAAAATAGGGTCCTATTAGATATTGTTTTTTTTTTTATATTTCTCGGTGACGAGACGAGCAAGTCGTTCACTGTTGTTATGCGTCACGCTTGCCCATTACAGTTCAGTGCCACCCAGAATTTTGAACTACAACAGTTCAAAACTATGCGCGGCAATGCGCTGCGCTCGTCACCCTGAGATGTTAGATGTTAAATCTCTGTATGCCCAGTAATTACGCTGTAAACATTGCCCTTCAATCCGGAACACAGTAATGCTTGCACACTACTGCTTGGCGGTTGAATAACTGGCAAAGGTGTGGTAGTTCCCCAGGCGGACTCTGCAAGAGAGCCCTACCACTACAAAAGACCCTTGATCATAATCCATAAAACCGTATTATCTCCTGATGAGACTGTTTCAATTTGTTCACTCATGGTTGCTTACTAACCACGCTAGATAATTCTTCAAAAAAAAAAAGAATCTTCTTGTAATCGTTTTTTTTTTACCCAGTATTGTAATGATCCACGCAACCAGGTAGGATACGCCTCCGATCCAGGTGACGCACATGATGAAAGTCACAGGGTACAAGCAAGGGCGGCGCCGACTGTCCGGAATGCTGATCCACAGCAGCAGGCTGATCGGCCAGATGATAATCCAGAACAGCTTCTGCCACAAAGACGTCTTCTCCCCGGGCCACGACCAAAGAGAGCCCAAGCTTTCCACTTAAAAAACAGCATTAGTCGAATTTAGCTAACATAACGTAACATGTGATGTTACGTAATCAACAATAGCAAAATTATGGAGAAAAAAAAATATCAAGAAGAAAAAAGAAAAAAAAGTTTTTTTCCTTCGTCTTCGCCAAAATAAAAATAATGCATTATTTATTAGCATTATCTACTACAACAATTACTTAGCAATACAGTATTTAAAGATACTCTTTTATTTTTTTGTTTCTACATCTACTCTACAAATTTCTACATAATATGTTTTTTTACCCGAGTGCCCAAGAAGCAGGGTAATGTTTTTGGGGTGTATGTATGTTTGTGTGTTCCATCCTATATTATCTCTTGTAGCCTAAACAGCTTGACCGATTTGGACGAGTGAAGTGTCGTGGGATTCCTCTTTACGTCTGGAGTGGAATAGGCTGCATTTTGCAGTCGGATGTTTTTTTCTTTTTTAATAATATTAATTGTATTTTCGATGTCTAATAAAGTTATGTTGTACTAGCTGTTATCCACGACTTTATTCGCGAGAACCTACAAAAAAAGTAGCGTATGTCCGTCTCCGACCCTTAAGCTATATCTATGCAAAAATTTAGCTCGATTCGCTTAGCCGATGCGACAAACACGCAGAGAAAAAGATTGACAGATAGACAGAGAGACATAGAGACAGAGAGGCAGAGAGACAGAGAGACATAGTTTCGAATTTATAATATTAACTAAGTATAGTATATAGTATATATAATATAATAGTAACTATAGTCGGAATAACTGACTCAATTTAACGTGAGTATTCCCGTTTTATTAAAACAAAACATATTAACTAAGGTTGTATTTTATATATGTGAAAGAGATAGAACTGGCCGAGAGCGCGGCCTTATTCCAAGTTTTCAAATTACCTGAGCCAGATGAGCTATGTCGTTTCATTTTTGTTCCTTGCTCTACGTCGTTTAGGAAGGCAGAAGTCATACGCCCATTCGCATCCAGAGGATTTGATTTTTCTAAAATATAAACATTTACCTTAAAATCTTTTGTTAGCTTAACAAAATGTGTAAGTCGTAATTAAGAATATTGATAACATGGCTTATCTATACCACTTACATATTTGGCGTTTACAAACCTTTGATAAGCAGAGGGGTGATTTCTGTATACGGTTTTGGTTTATTGATGTAACAACAACCGCTTCTTACAAACGAGCCGACACGTCCGTTGAACACCATGGCTAAAAAAAAATTAATAACAAACTATTAACTGTGAATAAAATGAAATGTAATGTATCTATATCCAAATCCAAATCAATATTGTAATTTAGAGGAATATAGCCGCAGTCGTAATAGGACCAGTCAAAACTTCGAGGTATACAAATAAATACGTTCGTCTCGTGCAAAAAACTTCATTGCGCGATTTAGAACTCCCTACATTACAATTGTCACTCCATACAAAACGTCAAAAATTGCACAAAAATGAATCAACACCATCCAGCGAACTATAGAGGGTAACTCTGTCTCTCTGTCTCTGTGTTTGTCGCGTTATCACTGCTAAACGGAGAAACGGATCTTGATAAAATTTGAAAATAATTTACAAAGACATAGGATACTTTGTAGGTCCACGCGAACGAAGTCGCGGGTAATAACTAGTATTAAACATAAATGAATCACCGTTCGTTAGTCTCGCTAAAACTAAAACACGGCTGGGCCGATATTGATGATTTCTCTTTTGTTGTGTTTGTAATTATCACGACAAGGTATGTATGACGACGCCAAAGGCGGCGTACGAAGTCGCGGGCATCAGCTAGTGTGAAATAAAACACCTTTGGAGTTGAACCTGTTTCCGGAAGCTCATCATCAGAGTGTCTGGTTGTGATTAAAATGCTGGCGTGGGCATTGGGCCACCAACCGATACCAATACTAACAACATTGGGCCAACCAAGCTGACTGGCAATGCTGATGCCAATGCAACTGTATTATATCGCAGGTTAAGTGGATTTGGTAGTTAGTATCTGTAGGTTTAGGTCGATAAAGGCAAGTGCCAGTTTTAAAGAGTTTGGTTCTTACCTAGTACGTAAAATGTGTACATAAGCACCAAAATCATCGCCTCATGCCAGTAGACTCTGTCGTCCAGGAGCGTGAGGATCAGAGCAATCACGGCAACGGCGTACATGACGCAGTCGCGGGACACCGACCACCAGTCTAATTCTACGACCTGCCAAAACATTACTTATTATTATAAATGCGAAGCTATATGAGCTCAGTTTATAACTATATCTTTTTTTTCTTGCCGGGATTCGATAAATAAATACAATGAACCTTACTTAGAAGTCCACGACATCGAAGAACTTTAAAATGTGGAAGAAATAATTAATCTGGCGGAAAATCTCTCGGCAAAAAGGTTCTCCCGTTTCTAGCAGTTTAGCACCAAGAACACCAGTCTGCGTCGTCTGCGTTAAGCCAACATATGATAGACTAGCTGTTACCCGCGACTTCGTTCGCGTGGACCAATAAAAAATTAGTTGCCTTTGTCCCTCTCCAACCCTTAAGCTACATCTATGTAAAAATTCAGGTCGATCCGTTCAGCCGTTTAGCCGCGATAACGCGATAAACACCCAGACAGACAGACAGAGAGACATAGTTACATTCGCATTTATAATATTAGTTAGGATGTCAGCATTTAGTTACATGAGACACCAGACACCCACAGCCTGGTTATTGTAGGACATTCTGCTGAAATCAACAATTTTTCTTATGAGATCACTATAGCGACCAGTACTGGGAACAGAAGTGCTTAATCCGTGGTAAGCGTCGCGATAAACAAAATGTGTGACAGCGGTTTTATGGTCCATGTTTGAATATGAGGGCATATATTCACAGAGAATAAATATTCACAGTTGTCTTTGTCGCACATTTTCACATTATTGACGATAAAATTACGATATCAAAAGAGAAAAAGAAAAAGAAAATCGGATCAACTGTTCGCAAGTAATAGTAGGACAAATGTACACACAAACACATTTACAAACACCGCCTTGTTCTTTGATTTTGAAACTTTCGTGTCACTCGGTCAATTAAGGGCACTCTCACGCACTTCGTTCCCTCTCTTTCGCACATTCAACAACATTATTGAAATAAAATTACTCAGCGTGAAATTTATAAATAAAAAGAAAATATTTAAAAAAATATACCCTACTGCGAATTGTTGTTTATGGCAATCCGGGCGTTAAGAGTAATCCAAAGACACCTCATTCGTCAAAATTGGTCAGACCGTTTAGGCTACAGGATGTAATATAGGAACACACAAACAAACATAATTATACTTACATACACCCCAAAAACATAACCCTCCTTCTTGGGCAGGCGGGTGAAATTCTGTACCTCTCCACTAGGTTACTCTGTGTCTGGGATGCCATGGAACTGATGGAACCGACACAAAGACACGGACAATAATCACCTCAATTGTGCATTTGCAATTAAGTACTTATATTCGATACATTCGCCTTAGATATTCACCGAAGAACCATTCATCGACGTAGCTTTCAGGGTTTTCAAGCTGAAGTGGCAATGGGCAGGTCACATCATTCGAAGAACCGATAACCGATGGGTATGAAAGGTTCTTGAGTGGCGACCACGAACTGGAAGACCCAGCGCAGATCCACTAGGTGGACTGACGACATTTTGAAAGGCGTAGGCATGTGGACGCAAATTGTGGTTCAGTGTAGCGGTCTCAGGAGGAGGCCTATGTTAAGCAGTGGACATCGTTAGGCTGTTATAGATGATGATGATGAAATAATTACTTAAACTCAACCCAGAGCATTATAAATTCAATATTTAAATATCTGTCCGACCGGAAATCGAACCCGGGGCTTACTGGTCGTAAGGCAGCGCGCTACCAGCTAAGCCAAGTGAGTAAAGCGTCAAACGTCATTGCTTCGGTGCATTAGAAATTCGTGTAGCATTTTATTGTATTTGATAGTTAGTTAGTTGGATCTGTGGGAGGACTGATTGTATCAAATAACAATCGTCCTCCCACGGATCCGTGAACCAGTGTATATTGAAACTTGTGTTTTAATTTTTTTAAATCCTGCTTTGTATTCAAAAACAATAAGCGAATAATACTAAATAGAAAAAAAAAAATATGGGTAAAGCTTCCTTCATTTCTTACCCTGTTAGAAATAAGAGCACAGCAGGCCGGCACCGCGAGGACGTTGAAGACTGCGGAGCCGACGACGGCGCCCACCCCCAGGTCACCCTCCGTGACAAATGTCCCGAGGCAATTAATGAACAGTTCCGGGCTGGAGCTCGCGGCTGCCATGAAGGTAGCCCCGGCTATGTCAGCCTCCATGTTTAGTCCTAGGAATAAGAAAAAAAAGTTACCGATCGAGCAGAGCAAACATTAGGGTTTGAGTTTTGGCGGGAACGCGTCATGTCGCGTCTTTTTGGTTAAATCAAAGATTTGAAAGAAATAAGAACAAAACTACTTGGGGTTCAATTAGACGACGATGGACATAATAACACACTAGGATTTCATTGTAATCACACTTTATGATCGTCATTGATCGATTTGTAATCACACTATATTATAAATGCGAAAGTTTGTGTGTAAGTAAGTAAGTATGTAAGTGTGTTTGTTCCCGTTCAACTCTGTAACGGCTAAATCGATTTGGATGGAATTTGGTATGCAGGTAGCTTATTCCCGGGAATAACACTTAGGCTACTTTTTATTCTGAAAAATGTAACCATTCCTGTAGAATAGCGGGTGAAACCGCGGGGCGCAGCTAGTAGTTATTATGAACAGCTACCACATTCCGCCACTCCAGTCAATGTAGCTTTTCCATAAAAAACTGTCATTGGTTTGGTTGACGAAATATATCACACTAATATTATGAATGCGAAAGTTTGTGTGTAAGTATGTAAGTGTGTTTGTTCCCGTTCAACTCTGTGACGGCTGAACGTATTTGAATGAAATTTGGTATGGAAGTAGCTTACACCCTAACACATAACACAAATGCTATTTTTTATCCCGGAAAAATATCCAGTTTCTGTAGAATAGCGGGCGAAACCGCGGGGCGCAGCTAGTTGAAATATTTTTAAAGAACAGTTGTTTTTTTTTTGCGTTTACAGGGTTCGTCAAATAGTAAAAGCGTTTTACCATGATGAGTACAAAAGCATATTAGAATATGTCCTTCAAAGAGAATATCATCACTACGTTTAAGACACGGGAGTTCCATAGAGAAAATGAAAAAAGGCGATTGTATGAAACGTGCACTATAACTGAATACCGATAGAGATAGTGCGATAGACTCAAGAGATCGATAGAGCAAGACAGTGGATAGCCAACGTTTAAGAGACGGGAGTGCCATAGAGAAAATTAAAAAAGGCGATTGTATGAAACGTGCACTATAACTGAATACCGATAGAGATAGTGCGATAGACTCAAGAGATCGATAGAACAAGACAGTGGATAACCAACGTTTAAGAGACGGCAGTGCCATAGAGAAAATGAAAAAAGGCGATTGTATGAAACGTGCACTATAACCGATAGAGATAGTGCGATAGACTCAAGAGATCGATAGAGCAAGACAGTGGATAGCCGCCATTATTTCTAGTGCACGTTTCATACATGTTCAGTGTAATTTTTTTACTAGGTAATTGCGCCAGATTGATGTCCGTCGTCCAACGGAACACCAAGAATACCGCAACTTTGCCGATCCAGCCGTTTTCACGGTCTTTGTTTTGCTATACTCGTAGTTATGTTTTGCTACATTAGCAATTTTGCAGTCTTGCTTATAATAAACTGCCAACGGTTTCTTATCCAATATCCACAAAGCGTATATAGGTACTTAGATACTTACGCTCGCAAATAATCTCGATGGCGGGTACAAAATACTGTTCGCACACAGTGCCTAACAGTACGAAGCAGTAAACGGCCAGTATGCAGTGGATTAGAATGAAACCCTGAAAAAAGATAAAGGTCTGCACTATAAACACTTGTCTACTTTCTTAGAATTTTCCCTCGAAGGATTTCTTTGTATTTGGCTTTTTCTCTACCGACAAAAATCGGAGACTTTGTTCATCAAAACACTATTTTTATTTTAGGGAAGCCAAAAAGAAAAAAAAGCTTAGAGTTCTTTTCCCCCAATTTTTTTCAAGAATATGTCAAGATGGAACTCAGAGTTCCGGAGTTCTCGGAGTTCAATAAATATATTTTTGCCATGTCTAGCGTTAATTGGGTTTTAAGAAAACAAATTTCCAAATGTTAATTAAAAAGGAGAATTCCTGTTTTTTTAAAAATTCCAACTTATTTTTTTTTCCTTTACAAATGTGCAAAAGGTTGTTCTTGCCGGGACCGCCGCCTTATATTAATGTTACGGAGTAATTCTGGCAGCAAAAAAGAAACCTAAATTTACAGACAAAAACGCTGCACAGTGTGAGTTTGTACTAAGTGGCCTGTTTATGTTTGGAATCTATTCCTGCTGGCTCACCTGCTGGCTCACCTGCTGGTGATACTTTTTGTGGTTTTATGTATTATCTGGGTACTAGCTTTCAATTGCAGCTTCGCCCGCGTGTTTCAAGGGAAATGTAATGGATTGTTGTTTCAGCAGAACGCCAATAATTCTGACCCTGCTATGTACGTAAGCAATATAATTCATCTATCCAGCCAGTTCTCATCCCTGGCTAGACCACATCGTCACTTAACATCTGTGGTCAAATGCCTAGTCAGTCAAAATTAAAAAAAAAAACGTTTTTGTTAGTCAACCAGGTTTAAAAAGAGGTTCTTACATGTTGCCTTTGGTATCTCGTGAATCCATCTGAAGGGAATTCCAGAATAGCTGCCGGCGTGCAGTTCCTTCCCTCCTTCTCCAACACTGCCAGCGGGCGACGTCGCATGAAATCAGCTGCAATCATTACCTAATTATATCTACGACAAAAACAAGCTAGCTAGCTAGTGGTAATGACTGGCCAGGAAAAAAACTTTGTTTTCGTGTATTAGCTAACTATTAGGGACATTTAGACAAAGCCCCTTTACAGCTGCATATAACTGACAAGGCCGCTATAGTAATGTATTTGTTTTAATTCTCTTTATAGCTAGGGTTTGCAAGCTTAAGTGGCAATGGGCAGGCCACATCATTCGAAGAACCGATTCAAACCGAAGAACCGATAACCGATGGGTAAGAAAGGTTTTTGAGTGGCAACCACGAGCTGGAAGACGCAGCGTAGGTAGGCCTCCCATTAGGTGGACTAACGACATTTTGAAGGTCGTGGGTAGCGGGTGGATGCAAGTTGCAAATTGTCGTTCAGTGTGGCGGTCTAAAGGGGACGCCTTTGTTCGGCAGTGGGCGTCTCCAGGCTGTTGATGGTGATGGTGATGATGACGATTAATTTTATTTAATAATGTATTTCCGATTAAACTTTTTATTTGAGGTTACCAAGTGCGAGTCTGGTGCTAACCCAGGTTCCCAGTAAATGAATGTTAAAAATCACGATGTTTTGGAACACTGACTCCCAATTAATACTTAACTTTGGGGATCAATTTTACACCTTTAGGGGTGGAATTTCGCAAAGTCCGTTATCGTTCATCTAGACTTTCTAGACCATTTGAAGAGTACTGGGTTCAAATTTCACGTCTATATCATCAGCGATTCGGTCTGTACGTTGATTCCTAGAAAAGGTCTTGTTCTTTTATATGTATATATATAGATTGAGCTATTATGTACGGCGTACCAGAAGGGGATACCGCATTATATTTCGAAGTCCCATTCAATTGTGGTGGCTGTGCTTAACTTCACTCAGCGAGAGCTATCGTTTGCTTTGTGATCTCGCGTTTTGCTGTATTTTTTTTACAAATATGTGGCGTGAACTTGCGATACACCCCGATCATATTTATAGGAATTTTTTTTTTCTTCTAGCGAGTGACTGATTGAAGTTTGGACCACAATTAAATAGGATTTTCTAATGTGTTGCGATGTCACCTCTAGAACGTATTTTAAATTAAGAGCTCAATGTAAAGCAATAACATATTTATAAGTAGGTAGTTAAAATGCAGACTTATCAAACTTCTGTTTCTGTTAGCGTATTATTGCTTGTTCTTAGAAGCTCGAGTAACTTGAGCTTTATTGTAAAAAAAATATTTCGACCTTATTTCCATGACACAATGGTTATAATGGTATTAGCGGTCGGGCCCAGAAAATATGTCGAAGATCTGATCCTAGTTACCAGTCTATACTCACAAGCTAACATTTCGTTAATCTTAAAGTAGCATTCTGATTCTCTTTTGCTCTACTGGACTTTAAATAAGCATGAAAGAGAAATAAATAGAACACAATATTACACATACATACCTACTTTTAATTTCTGATACTAAATGCCGGCTGTACACATACGTCGAAAGCCTCTCGATCTAGGGGAGAGCACATCGTGTTCAGTATCAGTCATGTATCAGTTGAGCTGGGAACATTCCCTTTGACTCAGCGCAAAACTGACACGCGGCAGAGAGGTGCCGAGACGAGACGGGTGCGAGTGGGACACGTACACTCGGTGTACAATGTTCAAATGCTCTTGGTCTATCTCGGCGTGTCTCGGCGAGTGTGTACAGCCGGCATAATTAAGTATGTTTATGATAATTTTCGCTGACGGGATTGCTTATTTTATGCTACGGGGTAGATGATGCAGAAACAGGCATTCTTGCTACTCTCTGAGACGAAAGCACACGTGCTAATTTTTACGTCTTCATCTTACATACACTATGAAGTTGTTGTTTGTATTAATGTCGGTGGTGATGGCCGTTAGCGCCAGAGTCATAACGGTTGGTGAGCACAAACTGTACATTACATTCAATGAAATCGGTGAGTTGGTTTTTTGGAGCCTGTTTCCTTCATAGGTGACAAAGATCGCGCATTTTCGAAATTTGAGAATATAAAAAACTACTAGTATTCGGAAAAAAAATAGTTTCCTTTAGAATACAATTGCCAACGTTTTAAAGCGATTTTAATGTTAATATTTTGAATTTTGACAGAGGAGCACAAATTAATATATTTTCGAGATTTTTTTCCCTAATTCTTAACCAAAGTATAAAATAACAACATCATTTTCCAATTGCTTTAAAATGTTGACAATATTACTGTGAAGATAACTGACTATTTATTATATTATATAGAGTTGAATTTATCTTATATTATTAATACTAATTTTTATCTTCACTAAATATTGAGAATGTAGGAAAGATATAGCTATAGGAAGGAGTCGTAGCGAGGACCTCAAAGAATTCGCCCAAAAATTTCAGCGTTATGTTCGCTGATAGCTGGACTACAGTTGAACTGATGTACATACATTTTGTAGGCAAGTAGTTCATCTAACTATATTTTTCACTTCGTACATATGCAAAATCATCTTTGGGTCACGGTGCGGGACGAAAAACTAGCACGTATCTCTTCTAGAAGCCATATGTTTCGCCAGTGGGTCGTAAGTTTGTGGCCACTAATTAACGCATTGAAAGTAGCAGTTAGGTACGTCATAGTACGGGCTACCGCCGGCGCCTCTTTTGGCGCCAAAATGTGATTTTTAAAATTATTGTACGTCCGCGACCGTGTCCGTTTTTCAGCAAATGTGATACTACCAGTAGTACTAACTGTAGTATCACGGCTAAGACGTGGCTCTTTTTACCCTCGGTGCGCGAGTTGCGCCCCGCCTACGTATCGCATTAGGCGCACCACACACCAAAGTCACATATTTATGTGTGCTGTAACATATTCCTGTGTTACGTGGCACACTTTTTGTTAAGATTTTTTAAATGCAGGTCTACGATAAATGTGTTCTGTGGTGTACAACATTTGTAGTTTTGGTGTAAGGTGGTTAGAAGTTAATATGAGAAATGTTTCAGTCAAGGAGTTGTAAAGAGAGGTCCCAGTTCGTGGCGAACAGTTCGATTATACTAAACTAGTTCTTTTTTTTTTGATTCAGATTTCAAGAACCAAGATCGAGAGGCAGCTTTTCGGGTGGATTTCACACAGAAGCTGGGTTGCGTCGATGGCTTCTGCGCTATCGACTGCTTTTTCCGCGGTTGGCTCCATGGAAAATGCTACGATGCAGACCATTGCATCTGCTGGGCTTAATGATTATTGCAAACACAGTTTTTTTTCTTTTTTTCATCGCTAAATATAACCATGGACCATGGATATAAAAATGTACTCGTATTTGTAGGTTAAATATATCAGTTGAAATACTGTTTTTTTATTCCTTGTTTCTATTTTTTATTTTATTGTGTATGTAGGCCATACCTTACAAACTTTGAGTAGAAATCATGCCTAGAATCGGCACTCGGAACGATCGAAGTTCACCACACTCTGTCTAAATACACATATAAAATGTACTCTCTTTGTTTCATCGCTAGGCGCAAGTAGCTAAAATTTCTTAATACTACGACTTGAACCTCACGTGGCGGGTACGTGAGGTTCTTGCCCCAACAAGTCGCCTAATGGTAAGCGATCATGAGGCCAGTACATGAAGCACGTCGATCTAGACGATTATTCGCATACAGTTAATACGATCTTCTTAGCTTTTTGTGGGCAAGTAGTTTTTTTTTTTTCGTTTTGCTAAATCCGATATTGTTTAGGAGATTAGAGGGAACCTATTGTACATTCTACGCTAGGTAAGCTAAGCACGTGCCGAGCCTTTCTGTACGCAGCAATATGTGTGAGCGTACAACGATCATACAACAAACACTGTCTTCGAACGTAGGCAAATGATGTTAGTTCATCAAAAATTCCGACAGGAGCGCAGTCGAGCGCAAGCCGAGGCTCGCGTCCGTCTACGCTAAGCGAAGTCGTGGTCCGCTTGTGCTCAGCTCGCCTAACGCAGATCCACCTTCACATACTGGGTAATAAAGGGTACCGGGTTTTGGTTGGCTTTCCCCAAAAAGGGGAGAAGTTTGCTGCGCCGCCATTTACCAGCTGATTTTAATAATATTTAGTAGAAAAGTCAAAAGTTTCTCAATTTAGAAGATCGTGAGATCTCAGTTCGATGTCCCGAACTGAGAAATCACGACTTTTTATATCTTGCTCTTGCAAAAATCGACGAAGAATAAACAATGTATACTTGTAGAACCTGTATTATATAGGTTTTTCTATATCATTTGTATCGATTGTATTCAATCAATCTTGACGAAAGTTAAAGATTGAAAAATACGATCTGTACATGAGTACCAACATACAACCAACCAACGGACAGATCACAGCAATTTTTTTCCGGTTGAAGCAGAGTCTTTCATTCGCTTCGCTCACTCGGTCACCAACTACTAGACTACTACAACTAGCGCCCCGTGGTTTCACCTGCGTGGAAAATTCCTGCGGAACCGTATCTATACATTTTCCCGGGATATATATGTAAACATGTTTACTTATATACTTATATAAATTGACTAGCATCAATCAATTGTTCTTTTTCCACATTTAAGAAAAAAAACCTCCTTTTACACACAGTTATGACAGCTTAGTTCAGAATTTAGTTTGGTTTCCTGGTTCGGTTGTAATTAGCTTGATGTGTATTCTGTTGTACAATTTTTGTTAACTCAACTAAATTGTACTTTTCCCTTTTTCACGCACTGAAGCAAAAAGAGATGCAGATAATTTTAATGCTGTCATAATTATTGGTTTAGTTTAGTAAGTGGTACAATAGAATTGACACCATTATTTGTTTTTTTTGCCTAAAGTGCGCTAACTCATTTTCACACGAAAGTGTGAAAATACTTAGCGCTATTTTTTTCTCGACTTAGCTCCTCATTTTTGTCTGTCTGTCTGTTCGTCTTCTATGTGCTCGGGGCGAGGCCGATATTACTTAGGGTATGAAATCGAGGGCATCAGTTTATATGTCCGTCTCCTACCCTTAAGCTATATCTCAAAAAATCATGTCGATCTGTTTAGCCGTTTAGCCGTGATAAAGCTACAAACACCCAGACAGAGAGACAGATTTACATTCGAATTTACAATATTAATTAGGATTAGGATCACAGAAGAGAAAACAATTTAACTTCTCTCTTTTCTGTGATTAGGAAACAGATAAACAAGGAAAACGGCTAAAGACTTAAAGTGCCCTACTAACTGGCTATAAAATCTATATTATTTTTGTTTTAATAAAACGGGAATACTCTCGTTAAATTGAGTCGGTTATTCCGACTATAGTTTCGATCACATTCGGTGACCTTTATCAAGGAATGCTCAGCAAGACACGCGCGCGACCTCGTCTTGCCTTGCACTGACTTCAGTGCAAACGAGGTCGCGCTCAGTGCATGGCAAGCGAGGTCGCGCGCGTGTCTCGCTTAGCATTCCTTGATAAAGGTCACCGAATGTGACCGAAACTATAGTCGGAATAACCGACTCAATTTAACGTGAGTATTCCCGTTTCTTTAAAACAAAATTTATCAAAACCACGTCAGTTTTCATAGTAAAATCTATATTACCTGGGCCTCGCTGCAAGTCTTCGATATCTCTTCCTGTTTCCCCAACAGCTGATAGCAGATAAATAGATGGTATTGCAAAAAACAAAACCACTCTCAAAACGAACGCCACCCTGTACTTGCACGACTCACGTCTAGTCCTTATTAACATGTTTGCCATTAGTATTCAAAATGAACTATAAATATTGACTAGAACAAGATTTTGTTACAACAGAAAATTTATTTTAATAAAACTAGCCAATATCAAATGAAGAAATCGTATATTTTGCTGTAGGCACAGCTCAGAAGCATTAGCACAGAGATCTTTAAAAGCCAATAAATTGGCATAAGACGTACTACGTGGTCTGGAGGCGAAAAGTCACTGCAGCGGAGGATTCCTTCCGTCGATCCGTGAAAACACTGTTTATCGATATCTAATATTATTACTAACAAGGCACACACACCTATCGACGTTATCGAACACAAGGTAAACATTGCCGCTGCGCTACAGATCATGACGGGTAACTCACAATTGATAAAGACATTCAAAAGGATAATTATGTACTTAACATACATATGCCTACTGTTTTTATCTCTGTGTTACTAACATCTGTACGTATTAGTTTTGGTTTTGCCTGAGATAATGTTTTGTAATGTACCTGACGCGTCGTTCACATGAAAGTATAATTTCAAGCAATGTCCGTACCTATGCCTTGGGTATTATAGTTTATTTTGTTTAAATGGGATACCTACACGTAATTAAATGTACTTAAATGATTCGTATGCGCTAACTATTATGGTCGCTTTCTCGCACTTTGCTCTCTCTACCACATGTTATTATAGACATTAAATTACTCAGTGTACATTTCCAAAAAGTGAAAACAACAAGATTTATTAGCTGTTTATCATAGCTTTATATACATGAGGAGATTTCTGTGCAGGCTTTACATATAGTAATAATTTTTTATTTTTTCAACATTAAATTTGACGAAAGAGAAGTAAGGAAACAAGCGATTTTCTCGCTTCAAAATGATAGATAGAAAAAATAATGTAATGCTCAATATCTAATAACATCTTTGACTATCTAAACTGCTATAGTAGACAGCAGCTATAACGGTTATTTTTGTTTTTTTAGGACATTTACACTCAAGTGATTTTATTATCTTCAAAACGAGCGAGACAACTGTGGACGGGAGTAGCGGCCTTCAAGGATTTATAAATGTCCCCCTTAAGTAGCGTTCGTCAATACTGTGAATGAACGGAACTTTTTTTCCCCGGTTACCAATACTGTCGACGAAAGGGTGTTACATTACCGAGTGGGAAGTACCCCAGGATTCATAAAGGATTGCGCGCTGAAAAGGTACCCCCACGTCGTCGCCGCCGAAGGGGGTACGAGGTAAGTAATTGCGCTTACGATTGGGCAGATCCAATTTTACTAGTAGTTGGCAGCGAACTGAAACCTCGCGACCCCTATATCTTCACAACCCTTGGACTGATTCAGCTCATATTCGAACCTAAAAGTTGTATTGAAATCAACTACTTGCCTACAAAATTTCAAGAAGATCGGATCAAAGTTTCGCAAGTTATCGTCGGACAAATATACACACAAACATACAAACATACATACAAAAGCCGATTTGTCCCAGTAAACTCTGAGACCTTCGCTTTGCTCGGTCAATTAATTGATGATACTCAGTGTGTATGACGTCTTATTATTTAGAAAAAAAAACGATTATAAAAGTGGTATAAAAAATATGTGTTTTCCTTGATGCTGTATTTCCCCTCTTTAAATAGGACTTATAAAATAAAAGAAACGTAGCCAACACACCATCCAGCGAGATAAAAATAAGAAATTAATCTTTTTATACATATCTCCCTCTTTCTCCCTTCATTTGTTAAGACGGTTTTCGGCGCCGACTAAGTTTCGCTCTGAGGAAACTAAGTGGGTTAATACAAATAGAACAAAGCAAATAATTCTCTGATACCCAGTAACTCCAGGGTTATTGGTAATTAGCTAACAACATCACGCAGGCAGCTTCTCTGCGCTAGCTACTCGTAGGCAGCTTTTGTTCCATGAGTTTTTACAATTCGTATTTTTTTCGCCTAAACAAAAACAAAAAAAACAATTAAATTAGGGCTCTTAAGGAAAATAACATTATGCGGTTTTAAATGAGAAGAAACGCGAGGGCCCATGTGAAGCCTAGGAGCTGACATTTGCATGCACATAAAACTACAAGATAATAAAAAAAAAAATAAGGAGAATTCTGTGAAAATTCCATACAAACATTAAATATATTGTTTGGTAAATGTAGTAAGTTTTGTAACAAGTCTTGGAATAAAAGTTTTTAAGTATGATGTAAGAAAGCTTCCTTCGAGAGGTTGTTAGCTGTTTACCAATGTACACTACTTTTTACACTCTCTGTATACTAAGTTTCTGTACGACTTAGTTGTTCACCTTCAGATATCGTAACATAGACAAACAAACAATATAATTATGGTTTTTATCCGATTTCACGGTTATCAATTAAAAATATTCCATACTATCCTTAATCTCTAGATTAGTGCGTTGGAAGTGGGCACGAAACTTTCCATTCTGTTGTTTGTCGTTCGTACGTACTGTACACACTTGATCGTAACTAAACAATATGATAGGGTGTGATAGGCAGGAACTCACTCAAGAATTTTCAATAGTCATCCGTCTTTTAAGGAACAAAGATAATTATACAAAACTTCTGCAGCATGTTTTGAAACTAGCAAGTCAATCAAAACCACAGAATTCTCTTTATAAATGTCTTTCATCAAAACCTATAGGGTACTTCCCATTGACCTAGAACAAAATATATTTTTTTACTTCAAAATAGCGCTTTAAATTCGGCTCCGCTGCAGTCTGTTTACAACACATTGTAACCTAGCAACAAAGCTTCGCCAAGGAGTGCGGAAGAAGATGTGAAAATTAAGAGAGAAACAGAGATAGCTATAATTGAATCTGCTTAAAAGACAAATTTTGCGGGGCCATTTTAAGTGCTCTTGCCTAGGATCATGAAAATTGGCAAGAAGCAAAGTCTTACAGCACACGTGAAACTGCTTCATGTTAAATGTCATTTGGAGCCCTAATTTAAAGATTTTTTTTTTGTTGGGAGAAATAATTAATTATTTGACCGAGTGAGCGAAGCCAACGAAAGTTTAAACTAGCAAAATTTGCTTTCATCTGTCCGTATGTTGGTACTCATGTACAGGTTGTATTTTCGAACCAATCTTGACGAAACTTGGTACTTACACAGGTTCTAATAGTTTGTGCATTTTTTGTCGTCGGTGATTTTTGATTTAAAGGCAGGGTATTTCTCCCAAAAAGGGGGAACATTTACTGCGGCGCCACACAACGGCCCATTTTGATAATGTCCGTATGTTGGTACACGAGTACAGGTTGTATTTTTCAACCAATCTTGACGAAACTTGGTATACAGGTTCTACAATGTAACTTTTAAACTTTCGCGATTTGAACACATAATTTAATGAATCAGGACTTAACCACGCTAAAACTTGGCCGAAACGTCGAGGGATAAAAATAAACTAGTTTTAGCGTGGTTAAGTCCTGATACATTAAATTATGAGGTTCTACAATTTTTGAGAATTTTTCTGTCGTCGGCGATTTTTGATCGTTGGAGTATTAAAATCTAAAATCCTCCAAAAAGAACCACCACACCACCATTGCTGCGGCAACATTTACCGGCTGATTTTGATAATATTTGGCTTAACATTCAGTAATCAATTGTTAACAAGAATTTCGAATATGAGCAAGATCGCTGAAGAAGTTGTCTAGATAGGTATAAATAAGGTGGTGAGGTTTCAGTTCGGGACATCGAACTGAGAACTTACGTCCTTATATACTTATACTTACTTATACTTACTACTATATATATATATATATATACTTACTTATACTTACGTCCTTGACCTCTTGCCCGATTTTGATCTTACTCGATATTCTTATTAGGAATTGAGTACCTACCGAAAGTTTGGACAAATATTATCAAAATCTGCCGATAACGGGTGCCGCAACAAATGTTCCCTCTTTTTGGGAGACATAGCCCACCAATCAAAAATCCGTCGACTAATGCTTTGAAATTTTAGAATTGTGATTGTGCAATAAAGTTTGTGATCGCAAGGTATACCGTTCGCAGGCCTAGTATTAGTCGTGGAGAAAAAGTTGTTAGGTATGATGTAGTGAAGCTGCCTACAGGGTTGTTAGGATTGTTGGATAGTTATCAATAATGTATAATGTTTTAGATGTGACAGTAAAAGGGTATGTATATTTATTTATGGTTTTAACTGTGTTCACTCGTTTTTTTTTAAACGGACGAATTTTTCATGACTGCATTTCTGAATATCATACAAGATACGTGGCTCATTGACGTCTATGAAACGCCTAGTTAAATAGAAGTCAATGGCGTAATTGCAGCGCAGGACAAGATTTCTTAATAGTTAAACCTACAGAAGAGAGAAGTTTTTCCTCTTCTGTGGTTAAACCCCTTCTACAGAGGACGATAAACTGAGAAACATACTCATAAGCTTTGATTAAGTTATCCCTTGTGATTGGAATGTCATAGTATTACTTTTCTCCTCTTCTGTGGTTAAACCCCTTCTTCAGAGGACGACAAACTGAGAAACATACTCATAAGCTATGATTAAGTTGTTATGCCTTGTGATTGGAATGTCATAGTATTGTTTTTTCTCTCTTATGTTTTGACTTCACACATAGTGTATTTAGCTAGTGTCAAGTTTTGTAACATTATTTCAAGTGAAGTTAAAATTTCACAATTAAACCAAGTCTCAGTAATAGTCTAAGTCAAGCGAATTAAGTCACGGTTAAGTACAAGCCATATTCCAGTAAAGTAGTGGAAAATTTACACTAGAAATTTTTATGGAGTTTTGGAATTAACACGAAAAGTTACATACAAGTAGTTCAGCCAACAACAACCTCGCGAGCATAAACTTTGCAATTCTAAAATTTTATAGAATTTTTTAGTCGTCGGCGATTGTTCATTGATTGGGTATTTCCCCCAAAATACTGAACAATCGCAGACGACTATCGGCCGATAAGTGGCACTGCAGTAAACTTCCCCAAGTTTACTGCGGTGGCACTTATCGGCCGATTTTTATAATATTTGCCATAAACTTTCGGTATTCAATTCTTAACAAGAATATCGAATATGAGCAAATCTGTCAAGAGGTTGTCAAGATATAAGGTCGTGAGTTCTCAGTTACATGTACTGAACTATAACTCATGACCTTATCCTTATCTTAACAACCTCTTCACCGATTTTGCTCATATTCAAAATTCGCGAAATATTATCAAAATCAGCCGGTAAATGGTGCTGCAGAAAACTTCCCCCCAATTAGGGGGAAATACCCAACTAATCAAAAAGCACAGACGTCAAAAAAAAACACAAACTATTAGAACCTGTATACCAAGTATCGTCAAGATTGGTTGAAAAATACGACCTGTACGCGAGTACCAACATACGGACAGATGAAAGCAAAAAACCTTCCACAACCTTTCGTTTGCTTCGCTCACTCGGTCAACTATTTACCAACGCTCGACACTCGCCAAAGCTACCATTATATTTAGGGTTTTAGACATTTACACTCGAAACAACACAATTAAAAATAAAATGCAATGACGCGACATTTCTGTTAATACTTCTTGTCTCCTTTATTATGCTTATTACTTTCAAAGAGAATACAAATACTACGTAAGAATTACTTTATTCCCATGAAACTTCAAACTTGCGGTATAAATGTCACATAGTGGGAGGACGAAGAGCGAGTAACTTAATACGCTTTAACGAGAGAACATAAATAAAGACAATACAAATCGTGGAAGCGGCGTAATTTAAATAAAAAATGTAATAGTTTTCTTTGAAAACCGCCGGGAAACTCACAGGAAAGAGAAAAGTAAAAAATATTTTTCTGTGGGGAAACTCATAAAAACGTTGAAACTGTTGCAAAAATAATGTGCTAACGATTAAAGAAGAATGAGCATCATAATCCTTCTTACTTATGCATTCTACATCCTTAGACGGAGCGCGTGTCCTGTGATTTCTTTGTCTTAGTTTGTTTGCCAGCTTGGGTTACCGTGTACCGAGTATTACAGTAATGATGATGAATCATATTATGCAGCGTGCTACGGACTTCCAGCTAAAATCCGTTAATTGAGCGTAATTGTAAGACGCGTGCCGACACTGGCGCGCCGCAACGTCGTAAGGGTTTCTCAATTGACACTTGACCCCACGGATTATTCAAATCAGAGCTCGCAGCATCTTTTACTCTTTATTAGATGGACGTCTCAATTTGCGTCACTAGAACCATTATACAGAAGCTATAAAATGTGCGCTTTATCTCTTGGAAACTCAGGCACAAAACTGACTGAGATCACCTAACTACCTACTGCTGCCTAACTGCCTAACCTAACTAAGAAGCTGCATAGGATTATACCTAAGATAAAATGCTGGGAAAAAGGACATTGACCTCGATTATTGAATTATATATTAAATTCGAGCGTATTGTATGCATAGTGTGAGGTAGGTGGTGCAATTAGGCGGGCCGTAGCGGAGTGGACGGTGGTTCTCGTTCTGGGATCACTCCCGCAGTGCGCCTGAGCGCTGATCGACGTCCGCGTATTGTATGGAAATAAATAATTGACCCCCGTATTCTTCTTTTGACGAGCACTCCGGCGCGGCGGGTCCATTATGTCCGTTTGAGCGCGAGCATCGGCATTCGGACGGCAGTGGCGACGTCCTCGGTCGCCTGCGTTTCTCCCGTCAGCAAAGCGCCAATATGAACGCCTCCGATCGAGGTACGACACATGGCTTACATTTAGTGGATCGCGCAATATTTTCGATTTTCCCTAGAGTTCTAGATGTCCTGCTGCCGGGTGAAGTGCGCGCGTACTCGCCCAACAAGGTTACTCAGAAGGAGGTCGGAAGTGCGTCCAATTCTCGGTTAACGGCTAGGTCACTCACTATAGCGAAGTGAATCAAATAGAGCCGCGAAGATTATATCAGCGTTCCCAGTGTCGGTTATAGATAGTGAATGAAGTGCCCGTGGTCACCGTAGTCCCGCGCTGTCACCTCGTCCGCTTGTAAGTATCGGAAGAATGTCTTGACACATCATGGATTACAACACCTCAGGTACGCTTCATCACCATTACTTCACCTTACTTCAGGGAAAGGTTTCAGGATTCGGTCGTCGAATCCTGTAACTGTTAGTGCCCAAACTTAAAGTAATGTAATTATGTTATTTGTTATCAAATAAGGACCGAAATTCGATCATTATGTGATAACAAAATAAAGGTCAAACTCGTAGTTTCCTGTTTTATTGTTTTGTGAATACTCACGGATTCCAATTGACAATGATCACAAACTACGGGAGTGGCTGTTGAATCTCCAATAGCTATTATTTGCTAACGGTATAGACGAATTAGTGTAGATTATGGTACCCTATGTCCACTGTATGTATTATTAGAGGCGCACCTTTTTTAAAAGCCCTACCTTTGGTGATTTCTTTTAAAAGTGACTGACCTATCACAACATTCTCGAATAAAATGAAATATCTGATATTATATTCAATTTTTTATTTGCATACGGTACAACTTGTGAGAATCTTAATGCAGGGGCAGGTCTACCTAATGGGTAGATGACGTAAAGATATCCATAGGAGGATGCTTAGCTAAATGGTTAGTCCAGTTCTTTACAATTCAATCTCAAAACACGAGTAATTGATGCACAATCGATACGCTGAAAACTCGATTGCGTTATATGTATTTTTAGCCTATTTGAACGATCGTTCCTTTCTATAGTTCAGTCAGTTATTTACTTTGCATTAGTAGGTACCCAAGACAACGTGTACATGTACCTAAGTCCAGCTAGGCGATAGTTTGTGTATTAGTTTGTGCTGCCGTCGAAGTGTTGCGCAACTGGATTAGTCGCCGAAGGTTCGGCGAGGTAAATTCGCTACTGTAATCGCCGCAGTTAGGCCGCCGTTCCTAAAGTTAGAAGGGGGAGGCATGAGCTCCGACTCGGCGCCTCATCCGGTCGGTCCTCGCGCAAATTGTCAATTGCCGACGTCGTAGACTCAGGGCTTCCAGCGAGCAAGGTTGAACCGCCATCTTCACGTGACCTACCGGTGCCATTGCCCAAAATCGTATCTATCTACACGGTGACAATCATTGTGCTAAAATTTCAAGCGTCAAAGATTAACTGCTCGGTCTCTGGCTACATAAATGAAGCCAGGAAAAAGAAATTTCGTCTGTATGAATGAGGTGCAGCCAATAATTAAGGTTGTAATGACATTCCATTAGCGGCTCAGCGCAGTGTTTCATTCAATTCCCGTGAATATATGATACATTTCTGTAAAAGAGTGGTAGTCGAAGACCTGAGAAAAGAGTGCCTTTCAAATTCTATAGAGCCATGTTTTATACCATGTATGAATCTATAGAACCATGTTATTCTATTTTATGCACAGAACTGAAAAGTACACCTAAGAGAACAAACTCTACCAGTTTGTCAAACCATCGGGTTTTCAAAAGTGTATCGTACAGGAATAAAAGCGTAGTTTTATTTAAAGTGTCTCTACAGGGAAAGTGTACCTCTGGGGAATAAATCTTCTATAGATACTACTATATTATCTTTATATACGATCTATAGTTTTTAATCGACTTCCAAAAAAAAAAGGTTCCCAAGTCGATTGTTTTTTTGTTTGTATTTGCACTTGAACAAAATCTATCATTCAAAGTATCGAAAAATGAGAGTTATGTCATGCTTCAGAACACAAACAAAATAAAATTACAGATCAGTGTAGTCCAGTTTTTTTTGCCACTACATTGCAAGGGTTTCTATTCTGATTGGATTATTGCTTTTTAACCGACTTCCAAAAAAAAGAAGAGGTTCTCCAATCGACTGATATATTTTTTTAATGGGTGTCACCTCACAACTCCGTCTTTTATGAACAGATTGGTAAAATTATTTTTTATATTGAAAAGAGACTTCCACATTGGTCCGATTTTTATCAAAAGCCAGTTCTGATAATGGAATCCATAAGAAATTCAGGGAACTGCTCAAATATTATAGGCATATATATATATATATAGTGATTTTAGTATTTTGACCAAAAAGTCAAGCATTTGCATTCTGAAAGTATCATTTGGTGAAGTGAAACTGATGAAGAAGACCAGAGATAGCCATCGGAAATCCACAATGATAAGTATTCCACCGGTGGCGCCAAGATCGTTCGATAGTTTAGAAAATTATTTTTTAATTTGAAAGAAGATACTTCCAGATTGGTCCCATTTTTATCAAAATCCAGTTCTGATAATGGGATCCATGAGGAATTGAGGGAACTCCTCAAATATTATAGGCACACATAGCACATAGCGATTTTGGTATTTTCTTCAACAAGTCAAGCATTTGCATTCAGAAAGTAGCATTTGGTGAAGTGGAACTGGTGAAGAAGATCACAGATGGCCACCGGAACTCCTGAATGCATTCCTACTCCTCGTATTCTCTAAGATAATCTCGAATATGACGAAGTAAATTTAAATAAATGGTTCTGTTGCAGTCGGTTTAAAAAAATAAATAAATATTCGTTTATCTTATCCAAGCTTATTTTAGTTATTCGCTAGCAATCATTCAACTCCATTGCGAGAGAGAGCACGGAACGAAAGACGACTGCGACGTTAATGTGGACTTCCTGCCTTCTTTGATCTGTCAATTTCCTCATAGTGCACTCGATGATATACCAGGGGCTAAACGAGATATGACACGCACAATTTGGCCTATGCTCTAGAGGATTGATAGGTGTAGAGAAGATTACTACGAAGACGCTGCGGCCGGCACGTTGTATGTTCTAAAATCAGTAATACGCTTAAACAAGTTAGTGCAGTGGTCAATTGAGACAATTTGCTCATGATTGGCCTGTTGAATGCCCGTTGACTTTGCTATTTGTTGCTCGGCTGGAAGAGGAAACGTGTTTGCTGTAATCTAAACGACATTTCTGGGGAAAATCCACATTAATATTATAAATGCGAAAGTTTGTGTGTAAGTATATAATCATTTTTGTTCCCGTCCAACTCTTTAGCGGCTGAACGGATTTGAATGAAATTTGATATGCATGTTGCTGAATTAACACATAGGCTACTTTTTATCCCGGAAAAATATTCGATTTCTGTAGAATACCAGGAGAATCCGCGGGGTACAGCTAGTTATGTATATATCACGTCTACATTGTTACCATTTTTGTTTATGTATATATTTTAATAAATTATTATAACGTTAAAGAAATTTAAGTTAGTTACCTATATATATATATATATATATATATATATCATATAATATATTACAGATAACAGCCAGTTTCCACTGTTTTTTCGGACTTTTTCTTCATCTGCCCCTCTCTGATTCGCTCGCATCCACTTGTTTCTCACTACCACCATCTCCCACATCTACTTCCATCCTAGTCTTATCTTGCTCCCTCCCGCTCCTATTCCGCTCCCATCCCGATTCTACCCCGCTTTAACCCCACTCCCAAAGCACGGAATGTAATATACTTTTTAAACACAGGAGACTTTCAATAAAACTTTTCAATCCTCCATTTCACCTTCCTACTACTTACCTAATTGCCAAGTTTTTGGGTGTAACTTTAAAACCTTTTATGCTTTTACCAAAAAGCCCCACTAAGTAAACAAATTTCACCACTCTTGAAACTATTAATCTGAATCTAGATTGTATTTATTTATTTATTTAAGTATACATTGCCACATAATGCGTAATGGTAACATTTTTCAGAATGTACTAAATTACACATTATACCCTGTTATAGGGTGTTGCAAACAGTATACAGAATACAGAATTTTTTATTCATGACAAACACATAAGTACATAAAAGAAAAAAAAGAAAAGGAACTAACAATTACAAAATTAATACCTATGGTTTGTCACGAAACCCAACTCATCTCAGCGTAATGCTGGTTGTAGACAACCAGCGCTGGTTTTCAGTTGGAACCGTCAGGTGACGTCACGCTCGGTACGATACAAAGTGCACGATATTTAGCAATACCACAGGACCCTCACTGAAATCTCCCGTTAAAAAAGTATTGTTGCCTACATACTAAAAAAGTAAAACTACTGTAATGTTTCTAACGTTTAAAACACATTTCTTTTTTACAACATTCCACCCCTATTTTCAGTTTCTTAATACGTCTCTTGTGTAAAATTTTATAGCATTATTATATCATTTAACTACTAACTTATGTGTAACTTTAATTATTAATTTCTATACAACATTGCAACTTCTATTTTAACTCCATAATTCGTTCCTTAAAAAAATACTGTTTAATTATTTAAAACTATTTATCTAAATACTAAAATTATACATCATTAACATCAAAAGCATAGAACTTTCATACAAACTTTCAAGCCACAATCGCCCATTAAACTTTCCTTTTAAAAATCCCCTCTTAACCAGCGTTACACCCTAAATAATGTATCTCCCGAATTCTAGCTTCGTAGGCCAAGAAAGCCCGCTGTGTCGTTTCATCTACGTGATCAATCTCACGGGTACATTCTTTCGTGATGAAATTGTACTCTATGGAGTCAGATGATCACTAGTCTGTAAACGCTAGTTTAATTATTCGTCGATGTGATAAAAATCATCAACTCTTCAGTTCGCATAGGCCCGGAAGTCGACAGTTTTTCCTTTAAGGCAAATTTTTCCTATGTCAGATAAATGTTATCTGACGAATAATATGGCTGGTTGATATCTTTTGTTTTGAAAATATGTTTTTGTATTCAAAACGCCTTATTATTCCTCAGGTTACAGTTATATGACGTTGAAAAAAGTAGCCTATGTCTATCTTCGACCCTTGAGATATATCTATGCAAAAATTCATGTCGACCCGTTGATTCATTTAGCCGTGATGACGCGACAACCATTCAGGCAGAGATACAGAGTTACTTTCGCATTTATAATATTCAATTCAACGTCTTACGGCGGCTGATGATGAGTATGACTTTAATATTAAAAAGAGAGGCTAGATTTTCTGATTTTAAAATAAGATAGAAGAGCATTTATCTTTAGAAACCGAAAGATTTATATCAAGATAACAAAGCAAGCGACAGCCGCTGTGCCATAGAGCGCTATCCGTGTGTGTTGCAGAGCGCCCTGTCCGCGCGCCCGAGCTCTTGCTATATCGATACCCTAAAGGGTTCTATGACATGTTTCGTTTAAATCATGCAGACATTTACAGGAATACAATAAAACAACGAATTGTATACGCCAAAATACACTCTATTGCATCGTGACATAGTATTCCGTCCAAATTGATAATACGGTAAGTTTAAACTCATTTCTAAGTGGATACTTTCATACGTCCTGATACTGCACCTGCATGAAACACTCTACAATTACGTAAACACGTTACAATGTAAGGCCAATGCCAGTTTATCCGATTCAAACGTGTACAGAATGTACTGTCAGAATAACATTTATCGTGTAAATAAAGGAAACAACTAGATAGTGAGTAGTTTGAGTTAAAAGTAGCAGAGTTGATGCCAAGTCTAGTGGATTTTGTTCTATTCTCTGTAAGTAAAATATGAATCGTAAAAAGTACAGCCCTTGCTCGTATACCACGAAACATATTTTTCGCTGTACAATTACAAAACTTACAAATCTTAGTAAAACATAGTTTACTCTAGCAACGAAATTATTAGAAGTTGACTCTCGCAATTAACTCACATACAAAACACATTACACAGAATGATTTTGAACGAACTTCCATACACACTTTCGTCCATTTCGATTGCCTTGGCGGATAAATCCTTTCTTAGTTCCCACCGACAAACAATGAAACTCCGATGCAAAATTTAATTCTTCTATACCTGTTTAGGTTATGCGTTATCTGTGACTCAGTTAATATAATTTTATTAAAATTATTATATTACAGCTCATTTCTGCTAGTTTTAATTGATAAGGCATTACGGATTGTCTCATCCCCAATGGCCGTCGTTAATTGGGACCTGTTTTGTTTACTTATCGTGTGTTTTATAAATTGCTATAGTTTTTAGAACGTCTGAAGGCCTCTTTGGTTTTTATTATTTGTTTATTTTTATATATTTTTTTTTTTAAATAGCAATGTCTTATCTCACAGTACCTAGCCCTTCTCGCGGCTATCCTTAATAAACTGGGTCTTTGTAACCAATAAGCGTAGCGTAAGCGTGTAAGCGAGACGGGCCTTATTGCTATCTCGGTCGTATGATATGAGTAACTTGGCATGTGCGACCCCATCATCACCATATTTACAAAAAAGGCCGCCGGTCGAAGGTTCCTCACTGTAAGATACTGTCGTCTTAGAGTTTAAAACAAATATTTGCCGGTGGAAAATCACGGATACCTAAGGGAATACTCGCAGGCCTGCTGTTTGCTACTATATTGGTTTAATGATACAGATCATCAAGATTTAGTATCAATTTGTAATGCGATACGGTTGAAAGAAAAAAAAAAAGCCTCACATAGAAAGTAAAATAGTTTGTATATATGCTAATACGTGCTACTTGGATAGTTGACATTACAAAAAATACGCGATTTTAAGGGTTCCGTATTAAGGAACCCTTATAAATACCTATGACATGCGAATGTTTTTTTCGTATAGATTTGACTAATATTGATGAGGTTTTTGTCATAAATACTTTTTGTTTGACATGTCTTGTCAAAGTGGCCTTACAAGAAGAACCCGTAACTTAAAAATTATTAAACTTTTATAATTATTGTCACTTTTGAAAGTTAACTAAGGTCATCATAGGTCATAGTTGATAAGCTTACTATCCGATAAGCGTGCTAATCGACGAGTAAATGTTCCATGTAACTTTGGGTAATTGAATCAGGCGTTACTTTGCAGACGTTCATTTTCACACTATATTTGCAATATCGCGTCTAGTACAATAGAAATAAGAGGTCAAATGTTTATCTTTAAGTTTACAAAAAGTATTATAACCACATAATTCTCCCTATAATTTGAATATAAGAAAACTAATGTATCCTACCATGAGAACAAAAGTTCTAATTAACATAAATAAGAATTTAATTTGATAATTTTGGCATTACTTTGTTAACATATGGATTTTTTATATGAAATTAATTATTTTGGTCACATTAACTTAAAAGATAAGTATTAATGAGCTGAAATTCTGAAATTATTCACTTCTGCCACTATAAAAAAAATTTCAATAAATCTGTCATCTATAAAATTTTGACAGATAATTTGATTAATTGATCGGAAATATAATTAAGAAGCTTGCACCCGAGGCTTCGCCCGCATAATTTAACAGAAAAAGCATTATTTTGTTATATTAGACAGTAGACTGGGACCCTCCTCATAACAGTCTGTTTGTAAATTTTATAACAAACATGTATTGCTTGTTGCAAAATTTACATATTTATATAAATATGTTTGTTAAATTGAAAATGAGCTTTTTTTTGTAAATAAATCATGTGTAAGGTTTATTTATGTAATTTTTTGAAATATTGAAGTTTTTTTTATATCTTGAACGAAACGATAACACACTTATTTTTATTGACCATCGGTGTATGAACCATAAGAATGAGCGTTTTGATTAATTTTACATTGGAATGTGAAGTTTAACCGTGGCGTAAGAACAGGTAAGGAGTGGATCGCCTGCCAGTCTGCTCAAGAGGGAAAAAAAATTAAGCTGAACGAGCTTACCGAAAATGTAATGATAATAACTCATAAACAAGCGTTTAATCATCAACTCATTGGAAGTATCACGATCATATATAGACCTATTGATCCCATAAACTATTTTTATTACCATTGACACGAGGTTAATCAGAGGTCGAAACCTCAGAATTTAATATCAAATCGGTTTATTTGTTCAGTAATTAAGTACAACTGCCATAGACTTGTAATAGGATTATTTATTAAGCGATTGAGTGACCTAAATACGAGCGCAAAGTAGATTTATATACAATGACGTCCATCGGCAAGTGACCGCCCGAAAAGGCCTTAAAGTACTCATCATTATGAACAACTTTTACTATGGCACCAAGCCTAAAATCGAGAAAAAAAATCTGCTGTTCCATATAACAATGTCAATGACACACGACAAAATGTATGGAACAGCAGATCATTTTTTTCTCGTTTTCATGTTTGGTGCCATACTAAAAGTTATTCATAATGATGAGTACTAGAAGCCCTTTTCGGGCGGTCACTTGCCGATTGCCGATAATAGGGTACGAGCTATCAAACGGGTATATGGTTTGTGAGTTGGAAGGATACGCAAATGTTGATCAATTTTTATGCATTTTGTGACGTTTTATATGGACTGACAGTTGTAATGTAGGGAGTTCTGGATCGCGCAAGCGATGTTTGTTCCTCGAGATGAACGTATTTATTTTTATACCTCGAAGCTTTACTGGTCCTGATACGACTGCGGCTATATTCCTCTGAATTATAATATTAGTTAGGATTAAAATTTTATCAACTTGTTTTAGATGTGTACCTGCGTAACTGCACCCCGCCCGCGATCGATGACTTCCCCGCGGGCGTGTTTACGGAGGCCCAGCGACAGCACGGCGCCATCGTGCTGCATGCCTTCATCTCTATCTACTTGTTCCTGGCGCTCGCCGTCGTCTGCGACAAGTTTTTTGTGCCCGCCGTCGATCGGATATGCCAGGGTGAGTTGGGCCTCAATCATCTTATGGGCCCGCATCTATGGGGCCCGCTACCCTGATTAAGTCATCTAGTACGCACTTAATAATTAATTATGAGATGAACTTTAAAAAAAAGAGAATGCTTATTATCTATAGAATACCTTTGTCAATGTTTTATAGCAATTATCATATTGGTTTTTTTTTCTCGAAGGAGAAGGAAAATATCCGTTTTTTGTTACATCAGGCCGGCTAAATCTCTTCCTATTTTTAAAAACTTCGTATATAAGCATATCTTTCCTTATGTTAATTGGTACGTATGTATAATAATGTATGACTAGTTTTATAGTACTTATATTATATAATATAAATGTATATATTTTTATGTAGGTTGTAGGTTTATGTATATAATTTCATATTTTTTTATGTATCTACACCACCACCCGTATTTTTTCTGTCATAAATCTGTTCATCCAAAAGTTGTCTGGGAGAAATCTTTAGGCGATAAGGCCGCCCATTATTATCGTTTTTGTCTAAGTTTAATTGTCTTTATGGTGTATAATAAAGTTATATTGTATTATGATGTATTGTATTGTAAATATCAGGAAAGTGGCGTAGATTCTGTTGTGGCATTAGCTAAGCTAAACCAATCTGACAGACCTAGAATTATATGCATCTCATTTAACTTTAATATTAGAAATAAGAATGACAATAATTTTGGACCTGTCAAATTTAGTTTATTTTAGAAAATGGTTCAACAGTATTGACAACCGTAACATACAGACGGATGGATGCACGGACATGGCGAAGTTATACCTTTTTTCCTGTTGCTACGCTGTTTGTTCCTGTGTTTGTTTTGCGGAACATTAAAAAGGAAAATTTACGGCGAGAATTCGGTGTCAGTCTGTTTGTATCTGTTCACACGATTTTGCTGCAATTGTGAAGGCCATCTGTTTGAATTTGGCATCGATATAAATAACTTACCGACACAAACTTTGCCGCTAAAAGTGTGCTACGAAATCGTAGCTCGTGCTACAAAAGTTTACCTCGTAGCTTTATAAAGACCAAAGGTTTTGTTCTCAACGAATTTCCAATATTTTTCTCCAGTTTTTGTACGAGATAGTTTAAGGACGCGTTTACGTAATACACGCTCTCTCGCTCACACAATCAACCTTTTTTTAACCGACTTCCAAAAAAAGAAGGAGGTTCTCAATTCGACTGTTTAAAAAAAAAAGTTACTGAGGGTGACATTCAAAAATGTTATTGCCACATTTTATTTATTATACTGCAGCTAACAAGTTTTGGTTTCATTATTAATTCGATAAGGATACATCTTGCTTAAGATATTTTAAATGATATAGCCATATCCCCTTTTTATTTATTTTTAGATAAAGACCATCGCTTTGCTCGGTCAAAAATTAAAATTGCAAAAACTTTAATTTTATATTCACTAAACTAAATACATGTTGCCAAAATTCGTAGATTAAATTTGCAAGATATGTTACAAGCGTCAATCAGCATTATCTTCTTTTCCAGCCCTTAACATGACAAATGACGTGGCAGGCGCCACGTTCATGGCGGCCGCCACGTCGGCGCCGGAGCTCTTCGTGAACGTGATCGGCACGTTTATCACCGAGGGAGATATCGGCGTCGGCACCATCGTCGGATCGGCTGTCTTCAACATATTGGCGGTAGCTGCATGCTGCGGTATCGGGGCCGGAATGGTGCGTACCCATATACTTGAAATATACTAAATATAATTTTATGCGTACCCTGTGATAAAGAGATGAGATAGATAGATAAATAGATAAACGAGATTAGATAAGATTTAAGAGCTTGCTCAAGCAAACACGTCCGGACTTTCCAATATTTTTGTGAATAAAGAAGTGGATGTAGACTTTCAAAGTACCTTTCAAAGTTTAAGAGCAATTATTGTTTGGAAAAAACTCGTTAACTTTCATCTTACTCGTAAAAAAAATATTCTTGTTCGAAAATGTTTATACTCCATAAAGTATATCTACTTACTCATCCGAAGGTTGTCTGGAAGAGACCCCACTTAGCGATAAGACCGTATTGTTGATCCTATCTTTAATGTATTATTCTTATTATATCCTTTTGTGATATCAATAAGGTGATAGTATATTGTATATTGTATTTGCAACACAGTTTCTAACTAACGCAAAAGGCAGAGCAATCACTTGCATTTAACCTTAGTTTTATGTTTTTGAAATAAATTATGTTTATATACGAGTGATCCTCAGAAACTTTCAGCTGCTAAACATACCTAACCTATAAGATTAACTAACGAATATTTGAACAAATGTTTTTTTTTTAATTTCTAGGTCGTTCCATTAGACTGGTGGCCACTGACTCGAGACTGCCTGGCTTACGGCATCACTGTGTCGATCCTCATTTGCATTATGCACGACGAATACGTGCAGTGGTACGAAGCGTTCCTGCTCGTCATGCTCTATGGGGTCTACATCTGCATCATGTACTACGACAAATCTATACAAAATTTCGCTAGAGGTAGCCTTTACATCGTGTATTTCTTTTCAATTGACACTTTTACGTTTTTTGATATTGATGTATAAGTAATTATTTTTCAGGTAGCTGGAAATGCGTTTCAAATATGTTGAAGAAACAAGAGGAGAAACAAGAAAACATAATTGGTAAACAGATTAATACAATGTTGCACAAATTTACTAAATTTAATAAGAAAAAAAATATCACAAAATTCTTGATACTCATTAATGAAAGGAGCTGATTGAGTTTTAAACCGAACTATATGACGTGAACATTTAAAGCACATATTATTGGTAAGGTTAGGGTAGTAAACAAATATAAAAATAAAATGAAAATAATTATTTGTTCGGCCACTTACATAATTCTACTCCACATTCAAGATATTTTGGTCCAATAACCCAACTAAAACTTTTTGCGTAAAACTTTTCGAAAATATTGGCTATTAGATATTTTGGCATTGTCAATATTATTTGTTCGGCCCTTAGACAAAGCATCATGATCCATGGTTCGGCCACTTACATAATTCTACTCCACATTCAAGATATTTTGGTCCAATAACCCAACTAAAACATTTTGCGTAAAACTTTTCGAAAATATTGGCTATTAGATATTTTGGCATTGTTAATTCTACAGATGGGTTCATGGACTATATTACGTCCATGGATGGGTTGGTTGTACTAAACCACAGATAACCTCCTAGAGATTCCGCACTCAGAATAATCGAAGCGCACCACGGGGTCCCAAGAAACGGTCCACTTTTATTGATTTATTATTAGGTACGGACAACCTCGAGTCAATTAAAACACTTTGTCTCAATCCTTTGAACCGAGCTTTCCTCAAACAATGGTGCTTCTGTTGAAACAACGATCGTAATGTAGTATTGAGTAGGCTAATCTATGCATTGTACTCGCAATTCTGTTTCACACGCTAAAATACCTGTTCATTTAGTTATGTTTTTTGATCAAGCGATGCGAAGGTCTCAGAGTTTACTGGGACAAATCGGCATTTGTATGTATGTTTGTATGTTTGCGTGTATATTTGTCCAATGATAGCTTGCGAGCCGTTGATCTGACCTTCATCAAATTTTGTAGGCAAGTAGTTCATTTCAATACAATTTTTAAGTTCGAATATGAGCTGAATCGGTCTAGGGGTTGTGAAGATATAGGGATCGCGATGTCTCAGTTCGCCGCGAACTACTAGTTTATTCCAAGCGACGATACGAGCAAGTCTATTATTTCATTGTTTCTTAATGTCGCACAGAAGTTAAAGACGTCAAGGCATCAGCTGCTTCGAAGAAGATCGACGCGATACCTGATCATCACGCACACAATGGGAATATCAAAACTCCGCAGCCTCTTCAGGAGGTAGTAGAAAAAACCAGCGGAACTTCCCGTGAAAAACTCCCCGATGGAGATTTTATAAACAATATCAACATTGAAATTGAAACGAAGCCAAATGAAATGGAGATAGTTTGCTCGGAACCAAATGTTAACGAAGTGGGCTCGGAAGACGTGAACAAGGAAGCTGTCGATGAGTACCAACATAATCTTTGGAAATGGCCAACGGGGAGAAGCTGGTTGACTAAGGTGAATTCCATAAAATAAACTATAAAAAATATTTATTAATAACGTAGAGTAACTTTAGAATAAACAAATAATAAATATTTATAATTTATTTTCCTATTGGACGGGTCATCACAGGTTACCCCAATTAAGTATTCCGTGGTCTGTCTCCGCGCGAAACACTGAGAAAGTATATTCTAAGCATTCTCAACGCGAGATCTGACGGGCTTGTCTTTACAGCGTTGTATCCTCTTGTCAGTGAAAATAATTCTCTTCTCTACCTTACAAAGTACGATGACCTGGGAAAGAGAGATTTTTTCCATATGACGTTTGTCGTAAACATAATATCCCACTACTCCCGCTTCAAACCATGGACTCGAAAAAACGTAACTAAATTGTCTCCAATTGATATAAGACGTTTAAAGTTTACCCTCGTAGTTTTAAATATCACGCGCATTTTACAACTTAGTAAGTGCTCATTGGTTCGAGACCTTATACTCGTATTAATATGAATATAAGTTTGAGGAGAGAGATCAAGAATATTGATCTAGAGAATGAGATTTATAATATTATAGTGATTTAATTGTAAGGCAACTATTTAACGGTTTCGTTACCTTTCCTTTTTCCTAAGCAAATATTCCTGTAATCCTGTAAGTAAGTTTTATTGAGCGAGCGAAGCGAAGGTCTCACCTTCGCTTCGCTCGCTCAATAAAGTTTAAGTTTAAGTTAAATAAAGATCGAGTTTATTGGGACAAATCGGCATTTGTATGTATGTTTGTTTGTGTGTATATTTGTCCGATGATAACTTGCGAACCGTTGATCCGATCTTCATGAAATTTTGTAGGCAAGTAGTTCATTTCAAAACAATTTTAAAATTCGAATTTGAGCTGAATCGGCTCAGCGGTTGTGAAGATATAGGGGTCGCGATGTCTCGGTTCGCCGCGAACTACTAGTTAATTTTTCAAACAAAACAACTAAGAAACAACTATCCAATCAACAGGCGTGGCCGTCTCGCAAGTCGTGTAAGGGAAAGGATTTTTTTTTATGAGCTCCCGGGGATCAAATGAAGACGTAATTAACTGCGCTTACGATTTTTTGATTTAAAATTCATTCATGTCTTCTGCGCCTGTGTTAGGCCGTCCAAAACAGCTGGCTAATCATAGACAGTAAATTTGATTTAAACAGCAAGACAGACAGACGAACTACGAAGTGATCCTATAAGGGTTCTTATTTTTCTTTTTGAGGTACGGAACCCTAAGAATAAAAACATAAGTATTTAGGTAAATAATAACAATTAAAAAAAGCACTGACGGCCGCACTCAGAGTCGTTTAATAATATTTTTTACATAGCTAGTCAGTTTTAGTAATCATTATACGTTTTAGAGTGCGGCCGTATGTATGTTTGTATTATTAATATATTAAACGTCATGCGTGATTATTCAGCTGTAGATATACTTATATCTTAAGTACAATATTCGCTTGAAGACGAATACGAGAATATACGGTATTCGTTCGTCGTCTTCGCCTATTATTTGACTATTACCGAGTAAAAGGTACGAGTACAATACCGTATTATCTGTAAAGTGATATATTCGATATTAGGATTACAGAGAAATTACCGTAATACCACATATAAGGACACAATAAATACACACTGTAAATGTTTCAGACCACATGGATAGTAACATGGCCTATTCACCTGGTCTTTCTCTTCACGATTCCCGACTGCGGGAAGGCTCGTTTCAAGAACTGGTTTCCACTTACATTTATTATGTGCATCGTTTGGATTGGATCGCTTTCTTATATCGTCGCCTGGATGATCACTATTATCGGTAAGATTTATTTTTTATCTTATTTTTTTTTGAAAACGTGATACTGAGATGGCTCTGGCCTAAACAAAGGTCTTTGGTTAAGAACACCTATGGAAGCTACGCCATGGTGCAGATATTTATAGCTTTATCTTTCCAGGGGACACGTTGATGATACCGGATTCTGTGATGGGTATCACTTTCCTAGCAGCTGGTACTTCGGTCCCTGAAGCAGTGTCGAGTGTCATAGTGGCGAAGCAAGGTTTGTTTATAAGATCTATCTTGCATTCGAGTACCAAAAAAAACTGTAATCAGAATTATCTTATTAGTACACATCGTAATTAACGATACGATAGGATACGATTACGTATACGATATCACTGCATTACCAGAAAAGAAAACTTTATTCTTGATAATTTGATCAAGAAATAATCTCATAATTTTTTTTGTTAGCTTACTAGTATTGTTATTAAAAGTAAAACAAAAAAACTTGGCTGCAAAATGTAGCTTATGACACTAGGATCATAAAGAGGGATCCAACGACACTCACTCATCAAAATCAGACAAGCCGCTTTAACTCGGGCATACTTACATTAATATTTATATACTTCCATACACCACATAAAAAGACAGACAAAGACAAGACACTCCTTCTCGGGTAGTAAGGTAAAAATAGCCTCGCGTACAACCGTAGCTATTTAAAAAAACTGATTGTAGTCTAACCAAGTATAAACGATGTTTATTTTTTTGAGGAATTAAGTACCATATTGATTTGTATGTCTATCATGTCTATCGTAATAATGATATTTTCTTATCTTTTTATATTACAGGGCAATTTTTTATTTAATGCATTACCTCTCACAGGTATCTCTACACCTATTTTGTCAATTTTTATGCCATGACTTTTATCCTGGACAGATTATAAAAAATAATAACTTATTATTGCTTTTTAGAGCCTTAATATTTTTCCGTGCAGTTCACACGAGGTTTCGTATATGAATGTATGTATACTATAATATCAAGATGCCAGAACTCTTAGTAATCAGCCTAACATGCGCACAGCGACAACATCTTTTCTATTCTTTGTCGTGTAAAAATGAGACATTATAAATAATCGCAGCCTTTTCCTGTTTTAACGACAAAAAGTGTAGAGAACATTTCGTCGCGGTGCTTGTGCTAGCTCTAGTGTCCAACCGAAACTGGTTTTTACGACCGAAACCGAACTTTCGGTCGGACACTAGCTAGCTCTGCCGAACCTCTCGAATTATTTCGTCAAGTGTTTTAATATCATTATTGATGACAGGTCACGGGTCGATGGGCATCAGTAACTCGATCGGTTCCAACACTTTCGACATTTTGCTGTGCCTCGGACTACCGTGGCTCATCAAGGCGTCGCTAACTCCGACGGTACCGGGACAATACCGGGTTAGACACAAATTCTACGTTTAATTTATTAATTAGTTAATTGCTATATTTCTTGCTTGATTTGCGAATGATTTCGTATTTGCACATGCGAATTTATGCGTAAACGATTTAAACCTAAATATAATTTGCACATTATAAAATTGAAAGTAATTGCACTGCGAATTGTTTTCTTTAGTATTTTTGGTATCAATTTAAAAATATGGTATATGTCAACAGGTGAAGATTAATTCGATGGGTTTAGAGTACTCGGCCATTTCGCTGTTGTCGACACTGCTGCTGTTGTACCTGACCTTCTGGTTTAACAAGTTCAAGCTGGACGCGGCGGTGGGGCGCGCATGTCTCGCCATGTACGCCATGTTCCTCGTCCTGGCCACGCTCATCGAGCTGAATGTCTTCTTCCCGGTCAACGTGCGTACGTGCAGGCGAAGTGAACTCACGTATTAAAGAGTGCACGGACACCAAGTGGAAGCGGCGGTCGCATGCGCCACCTGTACCTTATCAAGCGGAACGTGAATCGAAACGATCTCGAAGCGCAACGGACGAATTGGCTTTTGATTGGCGACAGATCGGTGTAAGTCAGCATCTTAATTAGCCATAGCTCGTACAAGAAAACGATAAGATTTCATGGCGCGAACAGATGAAACGTGATCTTTAACGAGTGTCCTAAATGACGTTTCATAAAATGTTATAAAGATACAATTGCACGCCGATACTGCATCGTTTTCTAATACGAGGAATTTCCAATTTAAAATCAGGATTCGCCATCGCTGTATGCTACCCGCTCGTTTTGGTCTGCTCTCCGTTTTCTCTATCATCGCCCTCGACATGTGTTGTCATGTATAGTTGAATCTTCGATCAATAAATAAAAAGATAGAACGCTATCAACAAATCATAGTTTCACATGGAAACGATATTTTTCGTTGAAATATAAGCCTATCACAAACCCCAGTTATTCATGTTGCATTTTGTCCATTTCTTTTTGTGTTCAAAATATTAAGCCGTGCGTCGCCGCTGCCGTCATAGCGTGGTTCTCAACGTTTCTTCAGATATTTTGAAAAATAAGCCATGTTAGCAAGAAAAATATAGTCATCTACAAAAAAACATGTCATGCCATTAAAAGTCTTCTGTTGTCATGACCTAAACAAAAGACTCAAAGTGTGTGGTTTGAAAAATCCTGTTTTCTTGCTTGAGCTATGATTTTTTATCACTTTTCTCTGAATTAATTTTCGGAAAACCTTAAATCAGTATTAATTGATAGCCTTATAAAGTACTTATTCAAGTTACAACCACTACCTTGCTCGTTCCAAACAATAAACCGAATCAGGTCGATGCCTTTCGTGCTTATCTATGTTCTATCGGATCACTTTGAGATCTCTATCTCTTTTAGCGCGACAGACAGCAGGCGATCTAATTGTTTAAAAAATAAAGAAAATAACTAAGTAATACGAGTTTTTGTGACTAATTTTTTTTTTTACTTTTGACTACATATCAAAAACGACAAAATAAAAAAAAAATAAAAAATTTAAGATTCACGATGGTATTGTCTCTTCTTGTCCATCCGTGCTTCCAGCCGATGTAAGCTGTGCATTTTGATGCCGTTTTTGGTACGTCCATGTTATATCTTATATATATTGATCGAAGAGTTAAATGGGTTCGAAACGCAGGTTTGTCTCTACCTAGATGTTCGTGCTCTTGTGTCGTTTACTTTACTAACTGTAAAGATTTAACGAGATACCACGTATTTAAAAATTCTGGACTAAATGTCATTTCGTTGTTTGTCAAGTTTAGTTTTACGTAACAATTGTAGGATATTGGTCAAGTATATGATTTCCACAACTCTGACAGACAGTATACCTAATAATTATTATTTTAATCTTTATTTTACGAATCTCATCTGAAAATCCATTGATGTTATAACAATAAGTACCTAAATATTATTTCAAACTATAACTATTTTTTTTAAAGATAAATATTTATTTTTGTTTCGAAAGTTTGTGATAGACGTCTATGTATTTATTTTTTGCCTCCACCTAATGCTATTTACTATATAGTATCTGTGAAGTTAGATTATATGTGTAGAGTTGTGTTTAGAAACATTATCCTATATTTGTGTATGTGTACATTGACCTTATACAATACAGTCATGTCATACCCACGAGTCTCATCCGACGTGCTGTTGTAAATACATGATATACCTACGATGTATTGTTGTCTATAAGAATAATTATATAAATATCTATAGATTTTTGTCATTACACTGTTTTATTTACTCTCCTTATTAGCTTTGACGAGATGTAATATTCTTAAGATGTAATATGTCCAGCCACGAAGTTTTGGTGCAGTAGGTTTTTGAAAATTGTATTGCGACCGTGCTCCCCGTGCATGCGAAAGAGAGAGAGTTAGTGAACTTAAAAGGATAGTACTTCCGGGAGGTTTTGGCGCACTCGATAGTTTAAATTGTATAGCTATCGCTCTGTTTTTCGTGCGTTCAATAGATAGAGTTAATGAATTTTCCTATCTTTTTGATGACATTAGCGTTTCGGAGTTACTCTATTATCACCCCCTAAATCTTTACAAACTCTTTTATTTTTGGTGTCTATGTCTTGCATAAACTATAATCTATGCCCGTTGTTATGTTTTATTTAAAAATTCGTATGGTTTTCTAAAAACAACTACTTTCATTCGTCGTATTTTCGACGCAAAAAAAATGTCACTTTGAGTGATACTACGAAGATATTGCGAAAATAAAAAAATAATTAAACATACAAGCATATTTTTTCATGGTGTAGATAACATCTAGAAAAAACCATCAAAATCGTATAAAATTTAGGGGTGGGTATCAGAATACGCTTTTTATATGGACAAGACGGCGGTATACTCTATTCTTAAATATATTTTTTGATGTAATTTAAAAAAAATTGGGCAAAATTGTTTTCACTCCCATTTCTCATCAAACTCTTATGTTTTTGGCAAGTTTTTGGTTATGGTTTTTTGTAGTTTTTAGGTTTTTGGTGTTAATGGCTTGGATAAATAATAATCTACGCTGATAGATTTTGTTTATTCAAAAAATATTTATGGCGTTGTAATAATACTTTCCTTCGTCATAATTTTTCGCGGTGTAGATAATATTATATAAAAATAATTGAAATCGGATAATATTTAGGGGTAGGAAACAGCTGGCGCTTTTTGTATGGACATGTAGTATATCTACTCTTATCTTATGGTACAAAAATATTTTTGTTATTGTTTTAAGGGTCTTTATAATTTATTTTTCCAACTAGAAACTGATCAATTAAATTGTTATTGATAAAAATATATATATAGTCAGTAAAATATATATAACGGTCCACCGTTATGACTATATATTTTTCTTCAGGTACGAAAAAAGGTTTTGAATATCTTTTTTTCCTAGGTTATTTTGTATCAAACCATTTTTTCATTTTTACTACCTCTATTCAAACACCCCGTGGTGTTTCGACGACGTAATATATACTTTTTGAGGGCTTAACATTTTGCGAAGTCGACGTAATTCTAAACCAGATTGATAATACAGTGACGATAATCCGAAAAATCAAACCCCATACCTAGAGCTTCACGAAAGTACCACATGTATGTGCTACGATTTTTCGTAGCTTCAAGATAAGCTGGGAGATATGATTTATTTTATTTTCTTATGGATTTTCCATATGAACGGCTTACATTTGTAAACTCTTTTAGGATGTTCTTTTTTACTACAGAATTAAATGTAAGTGTTCCTAAAAAAAATATAGAAAGGACGATATCAAAATGTCAAGTGAAATGCTAATTTAGTTTATTAAATTAAAAAGTTTATGCAGTCATCTGATATACAAGACACTCCGTATCAAACAACATGTATAAATGCAGCAACACTTAATAATTAAATTGTATGTAACCCTTAATAATAATATATTATATTTAACCCTTAATAATAAACACTTAATAATTTTATTTTATTTTAATAATTGTTGTTATCCTGGGGACTCGTGTTGCCAAAGGGACTTTCGGTGACGATGTTCTGAAACAGTTGACAAGGTTTGTTTCATTAAACAATTTTAAAGATCCGAGGCCACCTGGGGAGTACCACACTTCTACCAGTTATTTAACAGCCAAGCGGAAGTGCATTACTGTATTCCCGATTGAGGGCAATTTTCAAATGAAATCAGTAGACTTAAATAGATTTAGCATATAATATTTCATGGTGACGAGCGATGTGCTTTGTTGGGCATAGTTTTGAACTTTTGAAGTTCAAATGTATGCGTGGTAATGAACTAGCGTTGGCAAGCGTGGCGCACGAGCGTATAGCGCGTCTCGTTACAAAATAAATAATAATCCTAAAACGTTACCCACCAAAGATTGAGTTTGGTATCATTTTTAATGCAGTTCTTTGGCTTGCATCTTAACATACACCGATTAGTGTAAGGTGTACTTATATTTCACCTATTGGTAGTTGCAGATGTGGAAGGTTCACTAACAGAGTAAAGTACGCAATTGGCTGACTTAGTCCAGCTCTCCGACTTGCCGATCTACAGCCACCGAAGATTGTTATGTTGCTCCCCACCCAGTGACTGTAAAGCCAGATGTAGAAAGTTTACTGACTGGATAGGGTACGCTACCAAATTACCTGGCCAGCGCCGCTCAGTGGTTCAATTTGCAGAGGTCGAATATTAACTTACAAGGTAGGGTCCACGGCTGACTGACCGGTGTTGGTCCAGCCTCTCCGGTTTCGCTGGATGGTAGAACGGCGGTGGTTTTACCTCTCTAAGTGATTCAATTTGCAGAGGTCGAGGATAACTTACAGGGTTGGGTGTGTCCCTGATTAGGCGAAGATTGTTCAGGTCGGGCAGGTCAATGTCGTGATCCGTACGCCGCGGCTCTCTGCATCGCGGGTGTTGTGGCGGCAAGAACCGGTGGATGATCGGCGTCAGCAAATCACGATGGACCTGACAGAGTATTTTGTTCAATTGCATTGATTAAGATTACATAGTTACAACAATGTCATTGAAATCATATTAAGACATGGGCAATTTGCCCCCATACTCAGTATAGATATCAGAATTCATCATCCGAATCTGGAACATTCTGGTCCCGTGCTTATGATTTTGTCTTTGATGGTATTCGATGGAGTGGGAACTGGCTCTCAAGTGAGACAGCTGGAACACCGTTAGGTGCTTAGTGACAGATTTTTTACTTGGAAGTGGTATCTAGCGAGCAGAGTGCTAGAAACTGGCACCATGCTGCGGTTCCCTCGGGATGTTCTCCGTTACCTAGTAGCTCTAGTAACTCAAACTTATTGTTGGGATTTCAAACCACGCCCTGGTGCTAACGATCCAAACGCGCTATGGTCAGTACAAATTTCGAATTCAAATAGCAGTAAAAACGTACCATCGAGGGATCATTCGGCTGAGAGAAGAGCGAGACGATGACTCCAGTGATGATACACACGACCATTCCCACCAGCGTGTAATATAAGTAGCTTAGCCGGTACAGGAAGAACGTGCGTGACCTGTATTAGCAATGTTTCGTCACTAAAAATAGCACACAACTTTATAAAGACAAACGTAAAAATAGATTTACCAGCAGAACTGCACCGGCAGGCAGCTTGCTCACTGGCTAGGATTCTAGCTTTGTTAAGTTGCTTGGCTGTTCAGTAGAACAAAACCAGGAAGAACTAAAAAAATGCATTTTTATCTCTCATTATGTTCCTGTAGTCAGGCCTATTTCGAGCGTTATGTGCTTACATTGTGAATTACAATACAAATACAACTATATAACTTTATTGAAAAACGAAAATACAATTAGAATTAAAATTAAACAATAATTAAATATCTGGCAGTATAATGGGTGGCCTTATCGCCTAAAGCGATTTTTTCCAGGCAACCTTAGTATGGACAGAAATTAGGGGGCAGGCAACTCTTTAGGTTCTAAGCAGTTCTACAGGGTTGTAGCAGCAAACAGCCTAAGAAACTTACGACTTCATTCTACTGGTGACATAAATGCAAACTAGAAAGACGTTTCGTGATGAGGCACACCTTGTTAAAATGTAGTCTACCCTCAAGTTTTATGACTTTTTAGTTGTTCATTTTACGCATGAAATTTAGAGGATGGTTAGTTGTAACATAGCTAACCAAGCCATGAGCGTTTCTGGACACGCATTTGATAGTGTTTTATTATGAGTCATATCGGGCTGTCAAATTCTACACACTCGCGGTGATCTTAGGAGTAGGATGTGAAGGTTGAAAATTGAACAAATTTTATTTTAGTTATACGGGAATACTCCATCACGGAGTTTATTATTTACGTGACACTTGTAATACACCTTGAAATAGATCAACAAATGTGAAATTTATAGGTCTGCAATAACCGACTCAATTAAACGTGAGAATTCCTAAATTAACGAAGTAAAAAGTGTCCAAACACGTATTTTTTATTGAAAATTTGATATTTACAGGTCACTGATAAAAATTTGGTTCTACCATTATACATACGTATCGAATTGTACAGTTTGCGCGTAAGCAGGAGTAGTGGGCAGTGTGTAGTTCGCGGGGCAGTCTGCAACGGACACGGGCTTGGGGTCGATAACGATGTCACCACGTATCATAGCTGCCTGGGTGCCCAGCGAGATCCATCCGACGATGATTGTCGACACCAAACCACCACTCATCGCACCCTGCAAACGAATCTGAAGTTGATGGAGCAAAGCTAATTTCCCCGAGTCTAAGGGAGCAAATCGGCTGTTATTTGTTTGTGTGAGTATTTATCGCATTTTTAATACAATTTATAAATTTGACTATGAGCATAATCGGTCCAGGGCTTATGAAGTTATCGAGGTTAAGTCTCAGTGCGGAGCAATGTACTAGTTGTAGTATGTGTTGAGAGCTATACGACCGTCTATTCCATACGAACGTATTCTGCTGCTTCCACTTGTTCACTGAAAAATGACGCAATAGAAAATATTTTTCTGCCATAAAAATTATATCTACCATTGCCATGCTTATACGTAATTTTTTTAATGAAAAAAATCCAACAGTCAATCTATGTGGTATTATAATAATTTTGGTTTATCTATTCGATAATTATTTTAATTTGTCTATTCGCTAAAACATAATAATAGGTATAGCCATGCCAAAGCTATCTCACTCGCTCATTTGTTGATAGTTTGAATTACAAAATTCGTCTAGATTCTAGAATAATGGAATATTCGTTTTGAAATCTTCTAAAAGGTTTTTAGTTTTATTAATGAAAGGTTCTATAAAAATATTTGTAATCGTTTCATAAATAGAAATAACATTTACGTTTGGAAATTAAATCTTAAACATCGTGAAAATGAAAACGAGACACCTTTGGATGCGACTAAGGACTCTTACCGTAGCATTGACCCATGGCAAGAACAGTCCCATCGTGAACATACCAAGGAGACTTCCTGCAGTGATACCTGCCAAGCTTTTACCAACTTGGATCATCGCTCCCATCTGTTCCACTAAAAATACTGACGCTACGCAAACTGCACCTATAAAACATTGTAAATAAAAAAATACTAAATTTATTTTAAACCATGCTTTCAAACGGAGTATTACGTCGTCATCCAGTTTTCTTTAATTGCGAAGTAATGAAACAGTTGTAAGTAATACTTTGAAGCCACTAAGGCTAATAAGAAAATATGACGATCTGATCTCTTCATCTCTCGGTCCTTATTTTTATCGAAACTATTTATTTAATTTTATAATATTAAAAAACTTTGAAATGTAGCGTCCTCATAATATTGCAATGCCCGAAATGGGCGACTAAGTCTTATGTGCACTAGAGCTTAGAAAGCTGTTTTGTTCCGCTTACACCGGGGGCGTAAACAAGAACTTTACGAGCATAAGAAGGTTTTTTTTTTCAAATTCAATTCATTTATTTTTCGTGCTTTAGGTATAAGTAAATATACTCTTAGCAACGTCATAAACAGCTTAACAAAATTAATAGAAAAAATACTTAATTAGGTACTTTTGCATATAAAGTTCGCAACAAACGTGATGCAATTGTTCATCATCATCATCATCATCAGCCGGAAGACGTCCACTGCTGCACAAAGGCCTCCCCCTTAGACCGCCACACCGACCGACAACATGCCAACTGCATCTACCGGTTCTGCGACTTTCACAATGTCGTCGGTCCACCTTGCTGGAGGCCTGCCTGCGCTGCGTCTTCCAGTTCGTGGTCGCCACACAAGAACCTTTCGTCCCCATCGGTTATCGGTTCTTCGAGTGATGTGGCCTGCCCATTGCCACTTCAGCTTGCAAATCCTGAGAGCTATGTTAGTGAATTTGGTTCTTTGGCGAATATCCTCGTTCCGGTTAATACAATTATTACATACAATTAATTTATTATATTATACAAACCAATAACAACAACGATTATTTTCATAATTATGCTTGCGTTTCTATCAGAAATGGGCCTTTTATAAGCGGGTTTGATGAGATCTTCGAATATAACTCCGCACATCGAGTTCAAACCTGTAGACATCGAACTGGAACAATAAGTGTAATTATGTAGAATCTTCCCTCACTGAGACTTGCTGAAGATTGCTAAGATAAATGTAAAATTGATGAAGATGCAGCTAGCTAGCTAGGTTATACGTACTTTACTCAGGATATAAAGGCGAATCTTAAAACATCTAGACGGCTAGGGGATCACAGAACGCTCTGCGTTTCCTAAGAGGACGCTGCTGCCCGTCCTTCGGTGGTTCTGGACACAATTTTAGGACGTGCCCCGTCCATTAATTAAGCGTGCGCTTGGTGAGTACGGTGGCTAATAATGCAGGTGGCATAGTATTTTTTTTCAATGTTGATTTATTCGTTTTTTTTTTTTAAATTACGCAGCGTGATTCAAAAATAGGTGGCATAGTTAATATTAGTTGTATACCTTTTAGTGGTACTAACTACTACATGTCACTGTTTCTTGTCCCAAATAAAATACAAATAAATACCTCAATGCAGCACTAAAAACTCCACTCATGAATATTCCAGGCAAAGCGGGTATAGATCCAGCGATGTTCATCACGAAGTATGGCAGAAGCTGGTCATTTTTCTTAATCGCCCCTATGGATAAAGGGTCGCACCCAGCAAATGTCGCGTAAATAACAAGACCAGTGTAACAACACAATGAGACGATGATAAAAATACCAGCAGCCATTATAAAAATCGTTCTGAAACAAAACTCGGGTTAGGGAGTATTGCCACACTACCGTTAGTTTTTCATGAAAATGTTTCTCGTGGAACAGCAAGTATAATTTAAGAGGATTTATTTACAAGAAGAGGTACAAATTACACGTGTAACCCTTTCAGTTATGGAGTTTTGGTAATTTTTTTGGTCAGAGTGAATGTCAAGACTCTTTTTCAATGGGGGTTGAAAAAGTATAACTAAACTTGTTAAAACTTAGGCAAATATAAATTATAGATACTATAATAACAATCTAAAAATACAAATATCAAGGTTGCCATCGCGCGTCTTCGACATTGAGCTGGCACCCCTGCCAGCTATTCGGGAAACATAGCCTCCTTGTAGCGAGTTGCACATCCTTGCTGTGCTTATAAAAAATGTTGAATCAAAGCGCTTTGTACATACGCAGGGAATACATGTTCATCTTTTTATACTTACATTCTTGCTCGTCTCAGGGACGATAATGCTAAACATCTTTGTACCATAGCTTGGTTTACTGAACAAGAAGCGAGCCAGCTAAAGTAGTTTCCAAACACAGTCGACCAAAATGTGTGGCGGATGGTAGGGTCGAAGTCCATACTAAAAGAAAACAATAGGTCTAGTGTTCAATGTACAATATAATTTTATGTGACCCCGAAAATATAATTAATCTTAAAATAACCAATTATAAAATAACCTATAAAGACCTTGTCGCTTAAAGCGATTACTTCTAAGCGACTTTTGGATGGACAGAACACAATAATGTAAATGCCGTCGGCAGTGGACATATAAATGAATATATATGTTCAAAGGGTTTTTAATATTGCTGAGTGACGAGAGGAGCAAGTCACTCACCTGATGGCAAGCGTCGTGTCAAAAACAGTTTAGTGACGCCCAGAATTTTGAACTTCAACAGATCAAAACCATACGCTGTAATACACTGTGCTCATCACCCAGAGATATAATAACATAATAAGTTTGTGCCGAGTAATTTCTGCATGGCACTAAACTGTTATGGTCAACCGTGAAGCTTACCAACAGGGAGGAACTACAAAAAAAAAACATAGCCTATTTCTGTCTCCGACCCCTAAACTATATCTGTGCAAAAATCTACTCGATCCTTTCAGCCGGCAGCAGCGGCAGGTTTAGCCGTGATAACGCGACAAACACCCAGACAGAGAGACAGAGTAACTTTCGTGGTTATTATATTAGTAAGGAGGAGGATACTTCTATACACCTCAAAAACATTGAGGGTGATGGCATTTAGTTCAAAAACAGGTAAACACAACTAGTATATAGATAAATAAATGAATTACGTACTTTAAAAATTCAAGTCTTTTTCCTTTTTCGTTCAAATCTAGGACTTCCTGGAGACCACCGAGGCGCCTTGTGCCGTAAATCAGCACGAAAATTACGCTAAAATACATAAGTACCGTTTGAAGCGTGTCAGTCCAAACTACTGCTTTGAGTCCACCCTAAAGACCATATAAAACAACAAATCAGAAAGATTAAAAAAAAAACAATGTGATCAATCAATGTTTTGATTAACTCGATTTTTATCTCGGCAGCCCAAGTATAAATCGCTCTAGGCGATAGGGCCGCTCATTATACTGCCGTTTTTAAATATTATTGATCATTTTTTAAGTTTTTCTTTTTGGTTTATAATAAAGTTATATTGTATTGTATATGTACCACAACATCATCCTCTTTACTCTTTGTCTTGTGAAAATGAGACAAACTCATACATAACTCTAGCCATGTCTTGTTTTTTAATGACAAATAAAGTAGTTTTTTTTTTTGTCTCGGTATGCACAGGCCTTACAAGAGGTCCTCTTGGCTACGGGAAGGTTAGCAGTGGGGCTCTAACCTATACGAGCTCAGCGAGAACGATAACGTCGAGTGGTCGAGCTAACGTTGCTCGAACAGCTCGTATCTGCTTTTTTTTATGTTGCTCGGTGACGAGTCGAGCAAGTCGCTCACCTGATGTTAAGCGTCACGCTTGCCCATAATAGTTCAGTGCCACTCAGAATTTTGAACTTCAACAGTTCAAAACAATGCGCGGCAATGCACTGCGCTCGTCACCCTGAGATGTTAGATGTTAAATCTCCGTATGCCCAGTAATTACTTTGGATGGATGGAGCTGAAACGACGAGCTAAGCGCTCCGGTGCGCTCCCTTGGAGATCAGAGCCCTCCGTCAAGCATCAAGACAGGCCACCGTTTACAATACAATAATACTTTATTGACACCACAGAAGGACATAACAAGAAAAAATTACATTAAATATAGGTACAACAAGGTGGTCTTATCGCCAAAAGCGGTCTTTTCCAGACAATCTTAAGGTGAGTAAACATATATTACGTGATGGACTAAGGACGGTGGCGCAAACAAATGAATACTTAGATTTATTAAATGAACGTTTAGTTTATAATCTCACAAAAACACTCAATTTCCTCACCGTCAAGAGATAAACAAAGGCCTGCAGGTCTAGCAGGTAACTAAAGCAATTTGTATCCTCAGGGGAAAAATCCTGGATAAGGGTCGTGTTACACTGAATATATCGTGATTTGACTTACCAGCGTTGTGTAGAAAATACAGACGACGCATACTATAGGCGTTATCAAGTGTAAGTTTACCCCAGTAACTGAAAATAAATTGATCGTTGAAGTAATTTTTTGAATGCAGTTTTTTTTCTGTTCCATTAAATATGACGAAATTTGGTCTATCTGGAGCAAGGATAATAAGAATTGATGTCGACTCCATTCCTGATCCGTGATATTACTACCAGTAAGAAGGCAATTTTTTTGTTACTATTGTTACGAAAGGGTGATTCTATTGTATCTAACACCCTGTGAACGAAACTAACCTGACATTGCGTCTTTTTACCCGACTGCCCAAGAAGGAGAGTAATGTTTTCGGTGTAAGTATGTGAGTATATAAATATGTAAGTATGTATTTTTGTGTGTTTTTATAGTACCTCCTTTAGCCTAAACGGTTTGACCAGTTTTGAAGAGTTTGGTGTCGTTGGATTTCTTTTTACGTCTCGAGCAACTTATGTTAGTCATAGTCATATGTATCTATTCTACCCTTTCTATTCTCTTCTTCCTATCCTAGACATTCTTCGGCAGTCGGGTAAAAATATAATACAGCACAGGTTATATATATATATATATTTATTCACACTTTACTATAACTATACTTATAAAGATTTATTTTTAAGTCGTTGACTGTTACTATTTAAGTAAAACTCGCTTCTTAATTTCATGTAGTCTGCACCTATTGTGGTGAAGTTAAGCCTGTTTCCATTGCTTGCCTCTTTCTTTGTTTCAATGACGTACACCATGTTGGTGTCTATTAAATAAATAAATATATATACCACATTACATGATCGTTGTTTCGACAACTCACCAAAGTTGGAGTAAAGCACGCGCGTGTGGAGGACTACGACCTAACGCTCTCATTGGTTATCTCAAAGTTTCACGCCAAGCAATTAACCAATGACAGTAATTTTTTTAGGTATTTTTATAGCCTAGTGCGCTTCGACCTTCCTGAGTCTAGTCTAGTCCGCTTTCTGGTGATCTGTGAATATAGCGTGTGCAAATCGTACCTTGGCTGAAGGCTAATGCTGGCACATAGATGACTATTGGAATGTAGAGCATCATTTTAATAATGAATATAATAGATCCAAGGAGCCTCACTTTCGTGTTGAACCGTAGCTTTAGATACTGTGAAATAACAAAAGAATAACAAAATACCCGACTGCAAATTGCCTATGGCACTCCGGAGGTAAAGAGGAATCCAACAACACCTCACTCGTCAAAATTGGTCAAGCCGCTTAGGCTACAGGAGGTACTATAGGAACACACAAACATACTTACATACAAACGTTACCCTCCTTGGACAGTCGGGTGAAATAGGCGAGTACACAAACATCAGTTTGCTATATCAATAACAATAACAGACTAGGTCCGTAATTAAGTCCGGAATGTAAGTAGGTAGAAGATACTGTGTGAACGCAATATAATTATATAAGTTTTATGATATAAAGTTTATATAACAAAACTTAGGCTGCAATGTTAATTTATAATTTACTAGCTGCGCCCCGTGATTTCACCCGCTATTCTACAGAAACCAAATATTTTTCCGGGATAAAAAGTAGCCTATGTTTTATTCCAGGGTATAAACTACCGCCACACCAAATTTCATTCAAATCCGTTCAGCCGTTACAGAGTTGCACGGGAACAAACACACTTACATACTTACCTACTTACACACAAACTTTCGCATTTATAATATTAGTGTGATAAACAAACATTGCAGTTTTATCGGCAATGTTAATTTATAACCTAACATTGCAGTTTTATCGACAGTTTCTAGATTTCAATTTCACATTAATAACAAAGATATTATTATATTGGGTGTTCGGTTAGACGACGGACATATCCGGTTGTCATTATTATATAACTTTTGCTATGGAATAATTTCTTTTCTAAAGAAATTAATAATAATTTCAATATAATATATATAATTATAATTTCTTTAGAGAAATTCTAAAGAAATTAAAAAAAAAATTTGTTCACCATCAACGATTTGTATGGTAACATAAAAATGAGAATTTAGCTATTATGGAATAAGTATATCAGTCGTCTACACCCAGAATGGTATTTCGAATTCGGTCGCACGCTATTTTTTTTATTGATTTATTGCCCATACTTTGCGTTTGACCACCGTTTTGTCCGGAACCAGAATCAACAGAATACGGACAGTAAGCGGTCTGCGATCCTAAAGTCACTTGCCAAACGTGGGGATTATGGCACCCCCAGTGGAAGGCCTTTGTTCAGCAGTGGACGTCTTACGATGATGAGGTCTGAGATGAAGTTTAGTATACGCAGGTATAATTATGCGTGTGAAAGAAGATACGAGAAACAGAAAAATGAGAGAGATTAAGCAAGTAAACCGGATCTTTTATTTTGCTTTGCGGTACCATTTTAAGCGTGGAGACCACGCTTATTTATTACCTTATAAAAAAAATGCTTGAACAAAATAAAGCTTCAAATTCGTAGCTTTCCTTTAGAATTCCCTGAGTCGGGGAAGCCAAAAATGCATACGCAAAGGCACGGACAACTAACGCCTAGACCCATAACAGATATTTAAATTGAACATCAAAACAGCGGCCTGGCCGGGAACCAGGGAATACCTGGTCATATGGCAGACGCACTACCAACTAAGCAAGTACAAAGAAAGTAAGTAAGTGCACAACGATTTGCTGAGTCGTCCGTAGTGAAGAAGTAACCTGTTGGCTACTTCTTCACTACGGACGACTGTCTGTCTATCAACAGATAGACAGAGCTAATTCATATTTCTAATATTAGTGTTAGGTGTGATGATTACCTCGTACGTTGAAGTTATTTGTAAATTGTAGAAAACGGGCAGATAAACGACAGCAATCGTGAGTGACACAACCCATTCTGAAAGGACTACTGTCCATAATTGCGTTCCGTATGTATACATCTCGGCTGGAAGCCCCAATAGTGATATACCCGATATATAGCTGCAAACACAACATTATATAAAGTTAGTGATTTATTCTGGACAAAATGATCAATATAAGAAAAAGGACTAAATACCTGGCTATGAGTGACATCGATATCGGAAATATTCCCATCTTCTTACTTCCCATGAGATACTCAGCCGTTGAGTTTTGTTTTCTCTTAGCGAAGAACGCGAAGTAGACCCCGATCAGGGCCGAAATGAGAAGCATGGCCCCGAACACGAAGTAGTCCAACCAGTCGAAATATACTACAGTCATGATGCTATTTCGTCTGTGCACAAATATCGCGTCCGACTAACGCGACACTTAAACTCCTACTCTGAATGCGATCGCTATTTACTGAGCGGACACGCGGTCTCTCGGAGCTATATTTATCCTTGGAAGGATCTTGGAGAGCCGTTGGAGGCATGAGGCCCGCTAATTGACCAGTTACCGGTGTCAGCGCATCTCAGTAGCCGACACTCACTTGCTTGCTTGTTGCTATCACCAATCATGATTTTATTTGAACTAGATTTGTACCTGGTAATATTTTTCTGAAACACACGCATTTGCTTATGCCAAAAAATTACAAATATTAGCTCTTTGTATACCAACTCAATTTTCGAGAACTAGGTAGGCATTTAGAAAAGGTTATTGCTATCGCTACCCGACTCTCTGTTCTACTAAACGAGTGATAGAGAACCAAATCGAACTAAAGTTGTTTGTGTTGTTTGTCTGAAGAAGTTTTAACGCAAAAAAATCGGATGTGTTGCTCATATTTATGGAGTCTTAATAACATTCCAAACACGTACAAATCGGATGAAGTTTTAAAAACTGCTTTTTTTTATCTGCGAGTGCGCTGCAAACTTATGTCATGAAAAACTAACGACAGGCGACAGCTACAATCCTAACTAATCCTAACTCCTGATTAATATTATAAGCGCGAATGTAACTCTGTCTCTCTGTCTATTTGTCTATCTCTCTGTCTGGGTGTTTGACGCGTTATCACGACTAAACGGCTGAATGGATCGATCTGATTTTTGCATAGATGTAGCATAAGAGTATAGGAGGCGGACATAGGCAACTTTTTCTTTATTGGTCCACGCGAACGAAGTCGCGGCCAACAGTTAGTATAGGTATATATACGTTATATATACGTTAGTATAGGTATATATACAGAGAACGGTGACGAAACAAAAAAACAGACTACAAACTGAGGCCTCTGCCAGATGACTGTGTCTAAAGAAACACCCTGTTAGCAACGTAGCCAGGCAAAAAAGTGGAATCAGGGACAGGACAGTAAAAAATAAAGTTTCATGTCGGCGTCGTCTCGCTAACTTCTGTCGTGCTTTTGTCACAGACTTCTGTGTAGCAGTAGCGAGCGAGTGTAAAAATGCACGACACTATTTTTTTAATGATTTTAATTCAATTCGTTTTTTCAGTAATTAGCCAACTTTACAGCTGTTTATACCAAAACTTTTCTTACTGAATCTACAAATGTAACCTACTATTATTAAAACATGAAATTGAAATTACTGAAGCAGTTTTTTAACGTGCAGTTTTTGCTATACACAAAACAACTGTGTACCATTATTATTTAGTTTTAATTGTAATAATAGACGTTTGGATCTTCTATAGGTATACAGATGGTAGCAAAAGCAATCGTCCTCCCAGAGTTCCGTGACCTAGTTAATATTTTTATTTTTGTACCTTTGTTGTATATATCTTAAAAAATACGAATCAGATTCAAAGAAAATCCGATTAAAAACCTACCAATATATAACCAAAGTTGATATTGGGTTAAGGCTACAGCGGGTATAATGTAGGAACACAAAAACATGCATACTTATATATTTAGATAAATACTTACATACAAACATACAGCTACATTTACTTTTAATCTTTTTACCCGACAGCCCAAGAAGGACGGTAATGTTTTTAGTAGTGGTAGTTTAACTACAGGAAGTCAAATTATGACTATATTGATAAGGATCACGGTGGATTATATTAAAAGACAGTCATCCAGTTTGGTTATTATTTATTGAAGAAACAATTTGGTTTTATTGTATTGCTAAAATCTATGCATGGAACACTATAAGTTTTCAGATAATTACAATTTAAAATTAAAACAATATAATGTTTATTAGTCGAATGTGCCTATTCTTCGCTGACAATCCGCGTCTTTCTGTCCCCTTTCGATCTCCCGTGAAATCGCATCTTTACATATTTCCCTAAGAATAAAAGCGTTTATTTTAGACTTCTAGCTCTCTAGACTCTAGAATAAACGCATGAGATCTATTCCCATTTTTTAAATTAGTAGTAAGTACTAGTAGTTCTGCAAACAGTAGACTTTGCGAGCATAAACATTTTTTGCACGACCTCAATTCATCAAGATAAAAGGTCGTGAGGTCTCAGTTCAATGTCCCGAATTGAGACCTCACGGCCTTACATCTTAACAACCTCTGGACCGATTTTTCTCATATTCGAAATTCTTATTTAGAATTCAGTGCCGAATGTTTTAGCCCAATATTATCAAAATCATCCGGTAAATGGCGCCGTAGCAAATTCTCCCCCTTTTTTGGTCATATACCCCTCCAATCAAACAAAAAATCTATAAAAATGTAGAACCTATATGCTAAGTTTCGTCAAGATCGGTTGAATAATACGGCCTGTACGCGAGTACCGACACAAGGTAGGATGAAAGCCAGTTAAAGCAGAGGCTTTCGTTCGCTTAATCGCTCTTCAAACAGTTCAAGTTCGGCTAATTTGCAATATAACAACATATTAAAAACCATGTGTCTCTTTTTCTATTAAAAGCATCTCTAAACTTATAGTGACCCATGTACTATAAGGATTAGGAATTTTTATTTTTTGTGCTTCTATGAACTATTAAATGTGACAACGTGATCAATGTTACAGTGATTCAAAATATTTGCCATAAGTGTAACAACGAATACTCATATCTGAGCTAGAAAGCATAATAATTGTTTAGTGACAGTAACATATAATTTATATATTCAAAATAATGAAATTTATTGAACAAGAAAAATATAACACGCTTGAGAAATATAATTCAGAGCTTAGTTTCAATTACTACAAATAATTAGACCTAACATTTAAGCATATTTAAATATTTGTAGACGTCAAGAAGTTGTAAATAACTAAGTAGGTACCTAATAACAAAGTTGTCTTTAAATTCAATAAAGGTACTAGACTCAGAATTTAACTCTACCATAGGTGAATGTATGGTATATATTATTATTATTATTATTATTATTGTGTCACCCAGATACATCACATGTGGTTGCCACGGGATGTCCTCGTTCATCAGCTACTAAGAACTACTCGCAAAGTGCGAGTAGTTTTAGTCCTCAAAACCTAAATATAAAGGCTAAGATATAGGTCACCGACACCCTCGAAGTGACACAATAATAATAATAATAATAAATTTACGACGGAAGAATCAGCTTTAAGAAACACGTGGATACCAAAAGGTGACCGGAGCTCGAGCTAAACTCTACTCGATCCTAAGATCAAAGCTGCCACTCAGAGCGAAGATGATGACAAGACTCTACAAGAGGTACCTACGAACGTCTAACATTCGCGGCGCCAGCTTGGTGCCCGGTTGTGAACAAGACGAACAGATACCGCCTACAAGCTCAGGTGAACATCACACTGAGAGGGAAAGTCGGAGCTCCACGCTACGTGAGAAACATCATCCAGAGAGACCTCAAACATGAAAACATAGAGGCCTTTGTAAGAATATTATCGTCAAAGATGTTCGAGGGAGCCGACGAAACAAGATACGAGAAAATTAAAGGAATAGCCCCGCTTTAAACAAGACCATCAGACACTAAGAAACCAGGGGTAAGGCGATCTAAGCCTTACTCCAGAGACCTCAAAGATACCAAAGAAGAAATATCATCATTATCAACAACGGGGACACCACCCCGGACACCATCACCCTGTCTGATCGGCTCGCTGGGCCTTCCTTGTGCAACCAAGGATATTACCCAGCAGGGCTTGATCGCACTGGCACATAAATGGTGCCGGGACTGAAGTCCCCGATATAGATTTCACAGTAATCAAGAGTAATGGGCGGAGAAAAGCCAGCGCAGGGCGAATCCCGTATCCCCCGTATCCCCTCTCCCCACCCCACACGAGGTGAGAGAAACTAGACGGTTATATGGGTTAGCCGTCAAGTGTCCGTAGTGCCACCTCCCCTCACCAGCTACCTCACAAGCAACTTTGCAAGATTTTTTAGTTAGAAATGATTTTTCCAAGTTTTGTTTGATGACTTACCCACATAAGTGTGAAAGTTAAGTTGTTAGAATCGTTTTGAACCAAGCTAACCGATACGTAGTGTTATTGCAAGTCTTTGTCGTAATTATGAAAGAAAAATACTATTTAGACCATCAGATATATTCTAAAGATATTTTTGTTTCGATGCGTTTTTGAAAAAATAAATATAAAAAAAAAACCTTCTGGAAAGTTTAAAACATATTTAACACTTTTCTATTATTTTAAACGTTTTGTCAAGTATAAGTGTATTTAAAACATTTCTTATATTAACACAAACAGAAATAGCATATACTTTTAGGTTATTACAACTTATTGATTTAACATCATAACGAGCAATAACGAGAAATTGCGCGAGCGTGACAACTTTACTGTGAACGCAACAAAGGGCCTAAATATCTTGAGGCAAGTAGCGGTCAATATGATAGCTTAGTAGTTATCCATGAGATGTTTCATCACCATATATAGATGTGCTAGTCATAGTAATGTCGTCTAGTACATACATACATTCAACAAAATATCAATAAAGATATCAAAGGTACCTACACCTTTAATAATATGTAATTGATATAGTAGAAACCAAAGAAACATTTACACAACACTGATTTCGTAAACAACAAAATTGTTACCTAACGGTAAATTCCTTTGACACAAATAAACACATTTTATCTAATATGTATATTTAGATCCAAACAGACTTTTAGAGATAGGAAATCTATGAAATTGCGCACAATTTTGCTCCAATTCGCTCATAGTACTATGTTAGAGAGAGAATAGATGCGAGGCTGATTATACCACAGCATAACTATAGTAGTGCAACTGCAGAAAAACTCACTCGAAGATGACAACGGGAGAATATCTGAACGGCCTTCTGATTCAAGAAGGTTGCCTCACTCTTATGCTGAACTAGAATCGCGTTTTTTTACTTGGTAAGATATAATATTACCTTATCAAAAGTGCTTCGGGCTCTGCATAAAAATGACGCGACCTACTAGAAGCGGCAATGTAGGCCGCCATAAGAGTCCTCCATTCACTGTATAAATAAATAATACGTCGCAATAAAGTTAATTTTTGCACAAACAGCGATGCGTAAATTTTGTTATAAAGACCTATTAGCGCGCGCGAGCAGGCGAGAGTGGTCGCTCTGTCACTTTTCAATCGTTAGGTTAAGCGTAAAAGCGGACCCAAACGAAAGGGTTCAACGCTAAGGGCTAAGGTTTGGCGTAGGCAGTGAGATAGGCTGGAGTATATTTTATTCTTCCATGATTGAAAAGTTAAAATAATCGCAATATTGCTCACTAGCACTAGACGGCTAGGAGAAGGAAAGCGACGCGTCTCGTAAATTTAAGCATATCTAATTAAGAAAAGATTACAAAAAGTGGCTAAAATCCACTTTGCAACAAAGATAACTTGGCACAAGTTAGTAAACGTTACTTACATTGAACTGAAGTATATTCAGAAGGCGTAAGATTAAAGGCCGGCTCTCCTGATACTCGCTATATCGTTTGCACTTTATCAACATTTTTAGGGTTCCGTAGTTCTACAAGGATCCCTTATACGTTTGCCATGTCTGTCTATCTGAACCCTTTGCATCCTTATAACTTCCAAAGTTATAAACGTGCATGCATGAAATTTTGCACAACGATAGACTAAGAATAGCCAAGTCTCAATAAAAATACTTTTTTTTTGTGTAATAAGAGTAGCTCCCATACATGTAAGAGGGGATGAAAAAAAAAATCGCTTTTCCCTGTCATGTAGGGTATCATTGACTATGAAGTCCATGGGCTGACAAAGTAGCTTGTGATGTCAGGCAATAAGTTATTTGTTACCTTGAGAATACCATTGCCAGTGTTTTATAGCTTTTTTATTTTGGCGAAGGAGAAGGATAAAAACTTGATTTTTTTTTAAATAAAAAAAAAAACCAAAATCTTCTTCGCCAAAATAAAAAATAGTGAGATGAAAATTGCTATAAAACATTGGCAATGGTCTCTTAAGATATTAAATGAAAAATGTAGGTTATTTTCCTCTCAGTATTTTTTTATACTAAAAAATGTTGATAAAGTGCGAATTCCCATTCCCTAGCGAGAATCAGAGAAGCAGGCCCTGAACGGCTCTATTCCAAATTGTAATCCAAATTAGTAAATCTATGTTAACTCCTTGGTTGAGTCATGTACAATTTGTGCCTATTGTAGAATCATATTACCATGTGATTGTGTGTGTGTTACTATGTGAGACATTGTAATACCCGATCTAAAGGTTAACGTATCGTCAGAGCACAATAGAATGTAAAGACCAAACGAGGTCTGTAGCAGCCATAGAACATTTAACCAGTTTACAATTTGTAAATCTCCCATAATATATAGCGTGAAAATTATTAGAAACTTGGCGAATGGATCATACCTTCGAGCTTGTCAAATCTTAGACACAAAATTGCTTTAATATTTTGTCTTGCTTATTCGTTAGCGCGATTATTTGCGTCGCCCGCCCCTGACGCGGCGCGGGGAGTTGTATTATAAAAGACGATTTTCCTGCATGCGGGATCAAAAGGCTTTATTATCTTTGGTAGCAAAAGATTTGCAACCTCTATTTTCAAATGCCGATTTCATCGTTTAACTTCACCTCCTAAATAACCTAGGAACATAACGTCATGTCCTTAACAAGATTAGGTATATTAAACATACGACTTTCATAACATCTATATCTTACATAGGATTACATTTACAACAATTAGTCGTCATCTTAATGTGCATTATTATATAACCATTAGAATTATGTTCAAGCCAGATAATTGCAAAAAGTGTTGAAGAAGCGATAGCAATATTACTAGTAGATAGTAATAATATATTCCAAATCTTACCTAAATCAAAAGAATCGATGTTAGACTTATTTAATCATATCACCGATCAGTTTCAGAGAACTACACCGGCTTTTAGCGAGCCCAAAGTATTAAACTTTTCTACGATTCTTTTCAAGTTCAATATTTCAACTCAGTTCAATTTTGTTCAGTGGTTTTACAGACTTCTACGGAGCACTACATTGATGACGACTTTTATCCTTAAAAAAAGTATATAATAACGCTATAACCTGTAGTTACTCTTAAACTACTTACTATACATTTACACTCACCTATCAGAATGTTTTTTTTTTTATAAATATGTCATAAATATGAGCTAGTATATTATTATTTCTTAGTTACCAGATTTTTTCTCTTTAATCTTGTCAATAAAAGAGTAATTACATTTTACTACATAAATGATTTATTCTACACATTTATAACAGTTACTTATCCAAACTAGATAATAATGTACGCTACCATGATGATGTTTCGAGTGCCAATCGGTATACATTTTTATCTATGGTGCCAATGACCAAAAAATACTTTTCTAGTCGTTGACCGTGACAATTTTGAATACCGAAACGATGAATGGCAACCACAATATGACAAAATTATTTTTGACAACCTTGGATTTGATTATTTTCTAGGGAACGTGATTGTATTAATTCTGTCTTATATTTTGGCTCCAACTGGCACTGACACTTGTACTGGCTTATTAAGCCAGGTTAAGTATTGTAACATTTCAAGAGAAGTAAAATATTTCATAATTAAAACAAGTCACTGTACTTTAGACGTGTAAGAATATCGATTTTATCTACTCGTATCTGCGCAGACGTGACACTCACTGAGCCATTTGCGGCCTATACTGTGGATTCGAGAAGGCCGCACCATTCTTATGTAGAACTTTAAGCGCCCGTTGTTCGAATTTGGTATGGTTTTATAATCTTATCAAATTCAAATTCAAGCACTTTAAAGAATGGCGTGGCCTTCTAGTATCGACAGCGCAGGCCGCGTAATACTAAAGTTCAGCCTTAATGGTGTACCCATAGTACCTTTCCATAGAATACCTTTGTATCAAAACGATACCATAATAGCAAAACGGTGGACCTTGAAAACGTCAGTGTTAGAAAAGACCTCGAATGCGAAATGGGAATTAGTATTCAGGCGTATTTAGGTCGCTAAGAGCAGTAGCACTCGTAAAGTTACTAAGAGTAGGTACATTCATATCCCAAATTAACTATGACGTGTATCGTTTACTTAAATTGATTATATGATATCGTTAGTCATTTCGTGCAGTTTTACCTATGACGATAGTTTCATCTCTACTTTCTTATAATACATTCTGTAATAATTTAAATTGTGCTTCGGGTTTACTAATAAACCTTTTACTTTATATACCCAGTGATCAATCCCTTTACCAGGTACTTTACCATTTTCTGGTTCAACTACAATGCTTTCTTTATCACCGATTTCATAAATCGAAATAATATTTACACGCCATTTGTGGCCCTTTTCAATACAAGTATATATTTTATCCTGTAGCAAGAACGGGAAATCCGTGTTTTTGCTTAGGCTCATGGGATTTTGCGAAAACAGACGCAAAGAATATTTCAAATAGAAATCATATAACATTTTTAAACAATTCTTCAGACGTTTTTGTGTACAATCATTTCATGAAAACAAAAGACTTACCTTGTGGTTTCGTGAATCAAAACAATTTAGTAAAGTCACTATAAAAAAATACGCGCTGTTTCAAGTTCTTGCTAATTTTCTGTTATGAAGTTACGCAATCCACGTTTCACGTCATAAGACATTAAATAACAACGTTTATTTGTAAAATGTCTTAATTTATAATGGCTAGAGGGTAGACAATCCAATCAAATTTTCATAAACTACCGCCATACATAAATACGTAATTTACGTACACTTCTTTCCTTTCCCCCATTATTTGTTTTGTTAATAATCCATTAGTACAAATATAGCATTTGTTTTGAGCCAAGTTCAAATCTTGACTCTGGTTTCAATGATTCTTTTTCATTAAATAAAATAAAACATATACCTACTTACTCAATGAAAAATACCTCTAAGTGAATTTCATTAAAATTCCGTCCATAGGTTTCGAAAATAAATGATTCTTTGAAAACTTGACGACACGATTCTCGTACAAACGTCAACAACCGATGTCTCTGTCACATTCTTAGTAAATATAGGACAGTGTGATCTAATCCGGATGATGGACAGAAAAAACATTTAAGAAATAGTTTAGTTAGTGACGAAGAAGCATGTTACGCCTTACATAGGTTACGTCCTTGACATAGGTAATTGGTCTCCCCACTTACGCTAATGTTAATGATGGACATCAATTAGACCAAATTTTTCCTTTGACAAATCTTGACTAATTATAACTTGGAACAAATATGTAGTGTCTCGGTAGAGTCTTACGGTCTTATTCAAAAACGTTCGATACACACGTTATAGGCTCATTTCGCGAACGGAGTCGAAGTTGCAGCATTTTGGATCACAGGTAGCTTCAAAGCTAATCTATGATTTAAAGTGCAGAACATCGAACATTTGTAAGTATGGTTTTTAGTCCAATCTTTTTAGATATCAGATGGGGAAAGGTCGAACCGGGAGCGGCGTCGATCTCTGCTGGTTGACGGCATCTGACCGGAGGTGGACTTCTGAAGAGAAGCTGAACGAGGTCTGGCAGCAAGCTCGGCTTTGTTCTTTTTGGCTTGCTTTTCAGCGGCAGCCGCTTGCTGCTTGCTTTTTAGAGACGAGATGGATACCACTACGTCAGTGCTCACTCCGTCGTGTTCTGCCAGACAGAAAGAATTACTTGTACCGATTGTAATTACTGGCGATATTGTAGTGTCGATTATCCAATTTCCCCATAGACGATTTGACTCAGGCGGGATATGGTTTGCTGTGTATTCTGTGTTTTATGATGTAAATCGACATCTATCATTTTAGCTTTAAGTTTTCGTTTTTAAAAATTGAGATTTTTCAGTCGAAATCACAAAAATTGTCTTCTGAACTTAGACAATTTTATATAAATTTATAGAACTTATCAATTTTTTGTAATATTGTTGTTGTATTTTCATGTATAATGATTTATTGTATTACAAAAGAGTGTATATTTTATACACCTTTTTTTTCGTAAAAAAGTGAGAAATGAAAGTTGTATTATAAAAGCTAATAAGGTTTTGGGGTAAGTTCTCTAGGTATATTTTCCATATTATATTAGAATTTTCTACCTCAAATCAGTCAATCATTAGTTTTTTATTATGCCCAAATAACGCATTCTTTTTTATTGATACTTCACAAAAAAATAAAAAATGATAAGTTTTGATGCAATTGTAAGTATTTGAGTTTGAATCAATAGACGCACACATAAAACTTAAATAAAGAACTAAATAGTATGCCGCATCTTCAAATTATATCGTTTTTATAAAAATCATTATAATTAATTAGACGGTTTAATTTTAGTAGTGGAATAGAGATACAAGTATTTTTGTTATCAATCTGGAACATTTTATTACTATTTATTACCATTCCACTTTCTATGTATTTAGTGTCAGAATGGTCGAGGTAGAACCCCTTTTGCCTCTATAAGCCGCCACTGCTATATCGATTAAATAATGGTCCTATTTAGTTAGTTTCTAGTCCTTAACATTAACTTAACTTAGTCAGAATTTGTAAAAAGCTGAAAGCAGAAATAGTTGTATAACTTACCAGTTCGTTTGATGACTTCCCCAGCGTTATTGAGGAAAAACTTTGCTTTTGACTCTTTTGATTCTTTTAATTCGTCTTTTGATTCCTGCAGATAATATCATTAATTATAAAAAAAATAGGCGAAAGGACGACGATGTTGATATATTTTATGATTTCTAGAACTAGGTGGTTATTATGTGTGTTATTATGTGGTTATTATGTGTATGGTTATCTGTGTTTTTTTTTCTGAATTCTGTAGCTTTCTGAACAAATTAAGTCACCCATATTCACCTTTAAAGGTTCAAACATTTTTTTAAAACTAATGACCACACTAGTGTGTCCTTCAATTCACCTTCCTTCACCTTTACTTATGAAAGAAGGTAATTGGAAGGGAATTTTTAGTTAGTTTAGTATATTCTTCTAGAAACTTACTTATTATTTATATTGAAATTGGAATTTATTATTTATATTCTGGAACTATTTACATTCTTTTAGGAACTTTATTGACATTGGATATCTGAATTTTCATTTCAACAAACTTTCATTTGAACATTTGAAATCAAAAATTCTAAATTGAAATATAATTTAGGAACTTATTTATTTCAAAACATCAGCCAATAGTAATTACACTAATAAGAATATATCAAAAAAAAAAAATGTTTTTTTTCGCAATTTCAAGGTTGGTCCTATAGAAAAAGTTGGCCGTAATGATGAGTACATTTGTGGTACATACACCTCCCAATGTTGTTCCACCTTTCAGTAACACCTTGCTTATCTCAGCCTGATAAATAGCGAAAAAAAATCAGATGTTCCATATATTTTGTCGAGAGTCAATAAACTTATTCTATGGAACAGCCGATTTTCATCCCGCGATAATCATTCAGGGTCGGTCCTGGAGTAAAATTTGTTCGTAATGTTGAGTATAATGACCTCCCGAGTAAAATGTTTTTTTTTTACACCTGGTACAGAGTTTAGTGTTTGACCTTTGATTTAGTGGATTTGGAAGCCGAGTCAGTGCTTCCTCGCCACCACAGTCACTGTATCGAGCATCGCATAGTCTCTTTCCCGGGAGTGGATATTTCGCCTTCGGCGCCCAATTCCCCTTCGCCTTTTGGTGACGCGTTGCCAGACCCAGCTCCCCTGAAAGCGCACACTTCGATGAAACATGGTTATAAACAGCTTTTGATTATGATGATATAAAAATAACCTTATATTTCTAGCCCGTAATTTTTTGCAGCTTTATGCATTCGGCCTTATAAATAATGGCGAGTTTGCCAGCTGGAGAATGTAACCACGCACAATTTTTAAGTCTTAAGTTTAAGTTTAATTTTTTTTTTTAATTTTTAGTCCGTCTTGTGCGTTTTGGAATTTAAGCCCTTACGAAGTCAATTTCGAATTTACCCCGAATTCCTGACAATCATAAAGCACCCTAATACATATTTACTACAGGTACATGATATTACTCTCAAATGGGGCAAAATCCCTAAAAGTGAAAACGCTGCGTGGACTTCTTGTAAGTTTGTCGTTATGGCAAACTTTCAGTCTGTCATTAGACCGCACATTGCTTCCACTTTGCACTATGGTGTTTACTAAGTATACCCCAGACTCACGTCATATCCAACCGTACGGTGTTGTTATTGGCTTGGTTTCGCATGGCTAGGGTAGAGACCATCGGCGGCCTCGCTGGCTTGTTCGCCAACACTCGCTCGATGTCCACCATCACGGCAGGCGTCAGTTGCGGTACAATCTGCACAAAAGTCATAAAACACAGGTTAAAAATCAGACAGCCTTTATTGAGTAAGCAACGTACAGACCACGTGCTACTAAAGGATATGAAACTTTTTTCCAATTAAAATGATGATAAAAACCACGGTCAAAAATAAATGTGCTCAAAACAACTAAGAAGATGCTTTTACCTGGAGAGCATGGATATTTTCCTTAAGTTGGGTTACGCTAGTGGCCCCCAGAAGGAGGCAGTTTACTGACTCATTCTTAAGACACCATGCCACTGCAAGCTGGCTCATAGAGCAATCTGTTTGTCAAAAAATAACAATATATTATTGTGTCAATGAATCTATATATATCCATATAACATATATATCTTTTAAACTTTCGCGATTTGAACTCATAATTTAATGTTTCTTATCAGGACTTACTTGACTAGTTTATTTATATACCTCGACGTTTCGGCCGTAGGTATATAAATAAACTAGTTTTAGCATAGCTAAGTCCTGATAAGGAGCATTAAATTATATATACATATATATATAAAACAAGCCCTTTTCTAGGAATCAACGCCCAGACCGAACTGGCAGAGACAACTTATTAGCTCTGCTTATACAGAGACATGAAATTTGAACCCATGGACGTAACTAAGTCCATGTTTGAACCCAATACTTCTATAATGGTCTTAGTGAACAATAAGAACGGATTTTGCAAATTCCACCCCTAAAGGTTGTAAAGAAAAAAAAAAGAAAAAAAATGTGCTAAGGGAACTAAATTCCGGTTGTGTACTAAGCGTAAAAAATAAGGAAATGCATTTCTCGGGACCTTCAGAATCAGAATCAGAAAAACATCATTGTATAAACTGTGTAAAAGGATGGTAAAGATTAATAGATAGTAACAACAGTTTTGTTCATCACGAACATACAATGTTATAAATTGTACAAAATAAATAAATATATGCCTAACATACAAACACAATTAAGTTCTTAACAAAAATATTACTTAAAGTAAAAGAAAAGAGGTTTCGAAAAGAGGTGAAATATGAATATGAAATATGTAAATTGCAACTGGTGGATGCAAGTGGCACATTGTCGGTCGGTGTGGTGGTCTAAGGGAGAGGCCTATGTTCAGCAGTGGACGTCTTCTGGCTGATAATGTAATGTAATGTAATATAAATTATATATAATAATATTTAATTTACTGTAGCTTGCGCAAGCTACTATCTCAACTAAAAGAGTTATATTATGACTTGTTGATATCAAGTTTCTAATTTTAGTTCGATGTGGATTTGTGAGACAAAAATTGGTTAACTTCATTAACGAAATACGTGTATCTACTATTTTGTCGTGAAAACACAGGTACTAAGACGCGCAAGCCAGAGCCACAGGGTTTTTTTTTTTGTTGTTGGGGATTGTGGTGGGATGTTTTATTTGGTTGGATAGTGGAGGGTCGGTGATACTGGATTTCTCCTTCCCCCCACCAATGGGCCACAGATTTAAAATTCCTATTTTCACCCAAAAATTTCCTAGATGAATTAAGTCTACTGTGGACTTGTTTCACGCAGATGATCTGATCCAGGCTCATCAACTGGCATTGAAATGTACGCCTATCAGGTTAGATGAAACCGATGAAACGAAGAAGACGACAGCTGTTCTGCGGACACTTGTCCTTGTCCCTTACTTTGTCCACGCGTGTCTGAGAAATTTTGCTGTATGAAATATGTATGCTTTTTTGAGCCGCACTCTGAATCGGAATCAACGTAGAAGGTGTAGGTATCTGTGATCTTACCAAGTGAACTAGCCAAATTGGCTAGATCTCGCAGCTTGTCCCCATAAGTGCGAGGTTCTTCGCCTGCCACTTGCTCCTTGCTCCCAGTTGGCATCATCTGAGACAAGAAAAGGTCTGAAAAGAATATCTAAAAACTATAATTAAATTGTTATTGTTGTTATTGAATACGTACTTCTGGCAAAGCGAGGTCCTCTTCACACCAGCTGAATGTGCTGTACTTCCGGTTGAAGCGTGATTTCGCGAACAAGGAAGTGACGTCTTCCGGAGCCAGGCCTTTGCCTGTAGTAAGAGCTGACCAAACCATCATCCCTGAAAGTTTAGATATGGGGTAGCGATGCAAAGCCGTCTTTGTGAAAGTCACCATCGTCTATTTCTTTATGTTCTACTAGTTATTACCCGCGACTTCGTTCGCGTGGATTTAAAAAAAAAAATCCTATGGCTGTCATTGTGATATACTGTAACTCCTTATCAAATTTTATCAAGATCCATTCAGCCGTTTAGCCGTGACAAAGATGACAAACATCCAGAAATAGAGACAAAGTTATTTGCTATAGTTCGCTAGATGGCGCTAATCCATTTTTGTGCATTTTATGACGTTTTGTATGGACTGACAGTTGTAATGTAAGGAGTTCTGAATCGCGCAAGTTAAGTTTTTTCCTCGAGACGAAAGTATTCATTTTTATACCTCGAAGTTTTATCGGTGCTGATACGAGTGCTGCTAAGCTCCTCTGAATTATAATTTTAGTTAGGATTAGGATAGGAAGTGAGGATAGTTAGGATTAGGATGTATTTCACTATGTAACTGTGTCTAAAACCGAGAAGTGAGTTCTCATACTTTTTCCTACTTACCCACGCCAATCTTGTGGTATAGTTCAGGCATATATAGCTCCGATTTTTCGCGACAGAACATGTGGTACTCAGTCTGTTCTACAATTGGCGTTACACAATTAAACTGACGACAGTTCGTGTACGCATCCATTATCTGGAAGAAACATGTTTATTAAAAAAAATTATACAATGGAAAATACATATACCTCTTGACGACAACATTGACAAGGCCTACATTTGGCCTTACTTATAATTATTTAATATCTGGGACATCTGGAATATTTTTGCACACACGGTCATCTGACCCCAAACTAAGCAAAGCTTGTAATATGGCTACCAGAGACATGAGACATGAGACTGATATACATACATATATGTTTTTTAAATACATACTTATACAGATATTAACACCCAGACATAGAACAAACACAAATGTTCATCACATTAATGTGTGTCCTAGATGGGAATCGAACCCACGCCCCCAAACACAGGAGGTAGGTTCACTACCAACTGAGCCACCGGGGCAGTCAAATTGGCAGCACGTTGGCTAAATTTAATCAATGTCTAAAAGTGCTGTCTCGTTTTCGCGCGTGACATTTCACTTCAGCTAGAAGTTGACAGAGCATTCAAGCTTTGATTACCTTTAAGCAACATTAAGCTCATTTAAGGTCCTTCTAACCACGGTGATAAGAACACTCCCCTGATCTTGGCACGGCCAGATGTCGATAGTATTTAAAATTGTTACTGAGAAAATCGGCTGTGATATACAGACGGACACCGAAGTCTCATTTTGGTTACATTTTTGATATTTTGGTACGAAACCCTAAAACGCTCGTTGATGTCTACGTTTAAATACATACTAGCTGCGCCCTGCGGTTTCACCCGCTATTCTACAGACACCGTATATTCTTTCGGAATAAAAAGTAGCCTATGTGTTAATCCAGGATATAAGCTACCTCCATAAGTAAGTGAATAATATCAAATTGTTTACCTCTGAGGGAGACCAACGGGCAGTGCCCCAATAAGATACCCATCCTTGATTAATTACGAAATTCATCGCGCGAACAATCTCTGCAAAAATCATCATAAGATTAAAAATAAGTTTTTGTGGAAAAAAATATTTTTCCAGACAAAATTTTACAATAGATCAATTGATAAGTCAATGACTGAATGAATGGCAAATGACTGAGTATAACTACATTGAATGTATTGCATTCGTAATTATATCATCATTCCTTCAATAGCAGCATGGGATTCCGCCTGCCTCTTAACGAACTTCTGGCGTTTGCGGTGTGATTCTGACTCTAACCGAGGATCGGAATTATCCAATTTTTTTTTTCTCTTAGCCTAAATAGAAAATATCAATATGAACATTGCTTTTAAACGTTTGCAGTATTATTAAAAAAGTTTGCTATTGTTTTTTTTTTGGTTTTTGTTGTAAATTGTTTGTAGAGCTTTGGCCGGGAACCGGGGCCTTAACAAACCTTCCATCGGGCACAGCGGGTCAACTTTGTGCAGTAGTACAACGTCGATGTACTCCACCTGGAGCCTGGCAAGAGATGCCTTGACGCTCTCGTGTATATGCTTGCGGGAGAGGCCCCTTTCTACCGACCTAATAAAACGAATGTTTTGTTAATACCTATTGGTAGAAAAAAAAGTAGAAGCAATTCAGCGGTAAGCAAAAGATTTTTTAAAGTAATGATATTTAGATCGAATGCGGCATTTTAGTAAAGCGTAGTCAATATAAATAGTCTAGATTTTTTTCCAGTATTTATTTAACATTTCAAGTCCCGGTCTTCACAAGTCCACTCTAGGACTCATGTCTCGAGAAGATCAGTTCTAAACTCTAATTGACTTGGATAAAATTGGTACGTACAAATCATCTGACTATACATATTGAAAATAATTCGTGTATTCTTTTATTTCTTTACAGTATTGACGATGCTTTACAAGATTTTTGTCGAGATTCTTTAAAAAAAGAAATGAATAGCTTTAAAACCAGCTTGTAATCGAAATAGAAATAAGCTATAAGCGTATGATGTTTGCTTTGTTACGAACGTGCACGGGGGTGGTACTGAAGTGGCGCCGGATTTGTCTCCGTTAGAACTTCTTTTAAAATGATTGAGTTTTATTAATTATGAAAGAAAAAAGTATTGTTTTAAATGGCCATAAAACATGTACAAAGTTATGTTATATGTAAGCTGTAAGAATAATATACGATAGTGATGGAAGAGTGGTGGAAGATGGTACGTCTTACAAAAATTTAATATTATAAATATCAAGACAATTATTATTGATTGTGATCAAAGATACCTATAATGAGGTCCTATATTATGCTTCCAAATGATACTCAAATTATTTTTAAAAAAGATTACAACTTCCAATACACGGGTTTATATTATGATTTATGGTAAATTATAATATATTTGACAGATAAAGTTTCGGATTGATCATTGGTAAATGTTTTCGAAATTCGAAGTATGGCTTGAATCAAAATTTTCAAATTTTCTTTGCGAAGACAGCGTAGCGCTCAAAGGGTTTAAAAAAGTTATCTTAAGAATTAAATGTAGAAAAAACACATAAAGTTCTCCCAAACGCATAGATGCATATTCTTATACCGACTCTGTTCTGTCATGCATAAAAAGATTCTACTTTCATAATGATTCAGAAGATCTTCCAACATCCCGCCTCACACAAAGTGTGACATAATCACAAAGGCAATAAATACTGCCAAATGTAGTGCTATGCGCCTACATGATTAGTAAAACAAAAATGACTACCTCAATCAAACAATACGTACTTTGTGCTCCAATAAATCTTTGTGGTTATTATGACACTGGATCTTCTTACGTTTCTCTTTTTTAGGATCCTGCCAAGTTCTGCTTCGCCTTTTGCTGTGAAAAGTTGTGGTTTTAGTAAATATCCTGGCTTAGTTGGTAGTGTATCTGCTTTATGAAGAGGCCCTGATTTCCCAGCCGGGCTGATATTTTAATAATTAATTCAAACATCTGGTCTGTGTGCTAGTTTTCCATGCCTTAGGGCTTGTTCCATGGCTTCCCCGGGAATACTAAGGGAATCCTAGTGGCAAGCTAAGAGTGTGAATCCTAATAAATTATATTATTTAACCTGAGGAAGTCAACCGACGTATCTGCACACCGCACTTTTATCTCTCACTCTTACGGTACTCTTACTCTTACGGTACTCTTACTCTTGCGGTACACTTACTCTTACGGTACTCTTACTTAAGGTACCGTATATTTTACAGCGTCCTTATCGACATTTATCTAAATCCGGGTAAGCTATATATATTTCATTTTTTTTAAATTTTATATTATATAAAGTTTTTATTTATTTATTTAATAGACACAAACATGATGTATGTCATTGTAACAAAGAAAGGAGGTCAAGCAAGGTTTGTATTTATATTATGTATTAGTATGTAATCAGGAAGCCCTTTCAGGTGAAGGCCTCCTCCAAATGCTTGCCACCTTTCTCTATCCTGAGCTATTTGGGTCCATTGCTGACTCGCTATTTTTTGATGTCATCATCCCAACCTATGTATATATATATAATTATATTTGATATTTAATAATTACAAATTACATTAACATTATTATTACATTATTTAATTAAATATATTTTATTAAATAGACTTTGCATGTATCAGATTGTTATTATAGACGGTCAAAATTGTTAGGGTCAAACTGGAAGATCGAGCCTTGGGAGATGCGTTGCCCATTAGGACTAATCGGCTAATGATGATGACGATAAATACGTATGTAAGCTATTTGAACAGTCACTTACCGCAATGAGCTTCAGACAAGTCGAACAGGTTAATGCCGTTCTCCAATGCAGTCATAACGACGTCCTCTGCGTTCTCCTCGTTCATCATGGTCCAAATGCCGAGACCTACGTTGGGTACACGCAGACCTGACTTCCCGAGACTCTTGTATCGGAGTCCTGGAGTAACTGCAGATGGTACCGCCGTGTGGTTCCCCATATACGATGACATGTGACGGGACATCGCCATCTCGCCCGCTGTCAACGAACATTTGTTGTAGTTACATAATTAAATGAGACCTGCCAAGACTATTGAAGGTACAAATAAATAAAATAAATAAATATCTGGGACATTATTGCACACACGGTCATCTGACCCCAAACTAAGCAAAGCTTGTAATATGGCTGCCAGAGACTGATATACGTACATAGATATTTTTAAATACATACTTATATAGATATTAACACCCAGACATAGAAACACAAATACAAATACAAACACAAATATTCATCACATAAATGTTTGTCCTAGATGGGAATCGAACCCACGCCCCCAAACACAGAAGGTAAGGTAAGCTATAACTTGGTAGAGTTATTACACAAGACTTATTTTAAAAAAATATCAGAAAAACGTGTTTTGTTCGAATTGCGGAATTGCCATCCAATGTACTAAGACTTCCGACCCGCGTGTAGGAAGCCTTTCCGTTCAGCAATAGAATTTTTTTATTACTTTTTAAGGAAGTATTTATCTTTTTAAGCAAAAAAACTTTTAAAATGTAAAGCAAATATCATGAAAGTTTATTTGACCCTTTCTAAATAATTTTTTTAGACAAGCTTTTATAAGATTCGTTATTGGTACTGTAATATAATCAAAAGGAGTCCAAACTCCATCAATCTAATGTTAATCACTATTCCGTATTCCACCTTCCGTATCCATCATCAGATCAGCTCGGTTTCATAATATTGTATTGTCATCGGAACGTGACAGGCATGCAAAATTTCAATTCAATTGACAAGAGGAACTGGGGCCTTATCATGTATCACTAGTGACGATGGTCTTCGTTTGCTATCCCGCTCACTCGCATGGTGCAAGTGGAACGGCAAACGATGACCATCGTCACCAGAGTTACATGATTAGGCCCCTGGTCTAAAATTCAGTTGCAAATCTTTATAACAATATTAAGACAGCGAGCTGATGGATACGGAAGGTGGAAAATGGAACTCCTTCGACCTTAACATACATACATACATACATACATACATACATACATACATACATACATACATACATACATACATACATACAAACATTGCAAGTTAAATAAAAGCTTGTAAAATATACATCACGTAGCTAGGTAGCAAAAAAAGGTTCCTAATAAAAATTTAAACGGTATGCTACAAGGCTACGGCGTAGGCGAGCTACGCTCGTATCTACGGCATAGAGCCTTACTGAAGATCAAAGTGAAGATTTCAAATTATGTAGCCAAGTGAACAATAATGTTAATTGATCGAGCGAAGTGAAGGTCTCAAATTTATTATCGAAGTGAATATTTCATGTGAATCGAGACGATCTTTCTTTATTCTTGACTAACAGCCAAAACGAAATCAATATTGAAAGATTAGGAATGACGGAACAAAAGATGTCAAGAGCGTGCCGAGACAAGCGTATATAATAAGCTAATTTCGATAAGTTTGCTCGAATGAAAAGCTCAAACTTAGCCAAATTTTAGATGCGTCATCTCAATATAATACCTAATTAATAAACTATAAATAAAAAGCGATGTGTGTATGTATCCCCATGGACTCCAAAACGGCTGGACCGATTTTGATGACATTTTCAGGCAATATTGAGATTAACCCAGCGGGAGGTCCTGTGAAGTTTGGATCCTATGCGAAGCCGGGGCGGGTCGCTAGTTGGATTTAAATTAAATACATACATTCTGACGGTAATTTTTTCTAGGTTCTATCAAATCAGAGCTAATAAATCATGTAGTATATCTAAAACATTTGCACTATTCTATTTCAAAAAGTTTTGATGCTAAAATATTAAAATAGAGATTTACTATTATCTAATAAGACAGAAAGTACTAACTATCTATTTTCTGAATTACAGCGAATGGAATACCCCACGAGAAATACACCTGATATTGAAATATTGTTTGAGACACATTATATTTTATAACCCTTATTTGACGACAAATGAAGTTCAGTGAAAAAGTTATTTTTTTCGTTATTTCACGTGTAGGTAACATTGGTGTGTCCACGTGGCCTAACTAGGTTGCCAAACTGATATGGCTACGAGGAATAATTTCTCCTCATGGCCAAACTGTTGAGTCACAGTGGAATCACACTAATATTATAAATGCGAAAGTTTGTGTGTAAATTTGTAAGTAGGTAAGTATGTAAGTGATTTTGTTCCCGTTCAATTCTGTAACGGCTGAACGGATTTGGATGAAATTTTGTAGGCAGCTTATTCCCTGGATTAATATATAGGCTACTTTTTATCCCGGATATAGCTACAGATAATAGCGGGTGAAACCGCGAGGCGCAGCTAGTAACACATAACTAACTTTAAAATCTTAAACACCTTAAAAACAACCAACACAACTTTTCAATATTTTAAAATGTGAGATCTATTTTTAAAATGTTGTGGTATCAAAATTCATGATAAATACTATTTCATAAATGTATTAGATGATACGATTTTGAGATAGACTGGGACGGACGTACGGAGACGACGATCTTATAGGAGGTTCCTTGTTATAACTACGGAACCCTAAATACAAATAAGTACACTGTGAAGCCGATTGCAAAAGAAAAATTGATGCTGGACTAGCACATTTTAATTGGCCTGTTGCCAAGATACTAATGCCACTCAAGCGTTAGACGCATTGATTTTTTTTAATAGCTTCACAAGATGAAAACAAATCGTTTTGTACTCGTAAAACCTGACATGAAAAATAGAAGTATTTTTTTTAAACTTTGTTTTTACTAAGACAATTAGAAAGTAGAATTGTCCTAGTAAACGACAAGATTTCATCACATTTTTTGACGCACGCGTGTTCTTTGGGTAATTTTTTTTTTCTTTAAGAATATGACCGAGTCTTACCTCGATCTCACCTGATGGGCACATAAAGTCAAAAGCACCACGCTCGCATAGGAAATACATATTGAGTGAAAAACTTTTTTAATAAAATGCGTCTGCGGTCGACCGTGAAAAACAATATAAATATATTATTTGACTCACCTTGATCTAGCATCTGCTGCGAATGAGCACTAAAATCGTCCATACAGTCCAACGACGCGATGGGAGCACGACATCTAAACAATACAGATATTTTCTATTTTAATAACGGACGGTGTTTTCTTTTTGGATGATTGTGGCTGACTGATTCCGAGACAGAACTTCAATTCGTCATTTCAGTGTTAACGGTTTCATTCTTTGTTCTCACTACCATTAGTGTAGCTACGAAAGTATAAAACATAATGAACATCTTTGATATTTGCGTAATGACCGGACTATTTACCTGTTCTTTCTTCCAGGGCCCGTACTGTGAAGTGCTTATTTCGATTATTGTTAGGTTCAGATGCCGACGCTGCGCGACCGTTAACCTTATCTCGCGATGATACAGTTCGTGAGCGCGCGGCGTCGTCGGCTTAACTTTAACAATCGTCACAAAAAGCACGTCGACGTTACGGGCCCGGAGGTGAATATCGTACTCAGGCTGTGCACTACCGGTGGAACAGCCCGAGACCGTTTAAAAAAAGCATGCAAGGTCTATTCCGGACAGTGACACCATCCTACGTCACTATCCCCTATTTTGTTATTTTTGTCTAACGTGTTTCAATGATGAATCCGCTTTTATATGCACGTTGCGTATGCTGGTGCCCTATATCGCCTGAAGGAGCAAGTTATTATACCGTGGTTCTGGCAATTCATGCTAGTGTCATGAAGGCACGTCTCCGTAATTTGTGTGGCCTATAAGATCTCGGGCTGCCTCGAGAGTATACAGTGTGTCCTAGGATAGGCTATCAATATATCAAAGTTATGTTGTCCATCCAATTTTATGAATAAAAAGCCATCCTAATAATCTCTCCATGAATAATTTTACCGAGTTACGCCGTTAATGTGTATGGGGCGCCAACGCAATGATTTAAACCAATACTGCTAACCATTAATTAAAAAATGCGGGTGTGTGTTTTTTGTACCCGTTTCACGCAGTATCAGGTCGCAGTTTCGACCTGAATTTGGTTTGGATACAGTTAAAGGTGACACAGTTTATTTTATATTCTGAGAAAATATAGGTTTCTGGAACAATTTTCCACGCGGGTAGAATCGCGGGGTGCAATAAGAATTATCAAATAAAGTTTTTGAGTCAATGTGTAGTAAATATGATTCACTAACAACTTTACTTAGACTTTAGTTATTGCAATAATTTTTTACAAGCTGGACATTTTAGACCAGTTTTAAGGAAAAAATATCGAAAAATAAAATATCGCTGGCTGTCCGGGACTATAATACCATCTACCATCATCCACCTTGCCTTATACGTATAATATACACACATAATTCGAATGTATACAACAGTTTTTGTAAATGCGAAAACAGTAAGCCGATCGATGTTGTTTCTTTCTATTATTCCCGTAATCGTATTTAAAAATGTACGCTTACGTTTCATTTTGCAATGGTAAAAGAATCCGGATTTTTCCAAATCTGTCAAAATTCGTTGTCCGGAAAATGTGAACGCCAGAGTTACCTATGAGATTTTTGTAGCTAAATAATCAGAAGGTATTTAACTATAATATTCGAAAATCTTGTAATTGACCGAACGAATCGTAGGTCTCCTAGTATACGGTAACAAATCGGGGTTCGTATGTATGTTTGTATATTTGTTTGCTGTGTGTATATTTGTCTTACGATAACTTAAGTACCGGTAATCCGCCCCTTCTGGAAGTCTTCTTTCATTGGTTCATTGGACTAATACGTATTTAGAAGTAGAAAAGTTGGTAGGCAGTATTATTGTTCGGTATCCTACTCTAGATATACTTATACCCAATGTAATAAGGTACATTCTATATATTTACTTAATATTTACACAACTAGGTGTGACTATGAAACTAATGCCCGTCTGCACTAAGCTTTGTCAGCTCCTAAGTTCATACTTAACTCTCTAGGACGTACCTAACAATGAAAAATGCGCAGCAAACTTAGGAGATAGCCTAAATGCGTAAGACATGTCCATTCAGACCTCTCCGCCGAATTTTCTACCTCTCCCCGCAGAGTAAAGGCAGAAGAATTCGGGATCCGGGATCATATAATTTTCTTTGACATGCCTAAGTCCGACTTAGTTTAGGTGATTTGTTGACTAAGTGCAGACGAGCATTAGTGAACTAAAGTGACTCTTTGGTTAAAATGGTATACTATATGATTTTTTAAATATTCTATATGATTTAACTAAGTCTATTAAGGTATCTAATTGTACTAATGATGGTCACTAATTGAAAAAGGTCCAAACAGCTGTTAGCAATGATCTTGTTGCATGATTGTTTTTACCTATCATATGGCGGTATTTAATTAGTCCGCGTTTTCGGCTTCAACGTGGTAGTGGGGCGACAGCTTCACCGACGCGACGCGCTGACTAAAGCAGGCGGTAAACTTATATGCTTATACAGGACCGTTCTCGAGTAACATAGCAGGATACGGCCGGGGTACGTCTGTATACAAATGAACACACCACAGTGGCACTGTTATCGCCCCACTACTCGCTTAGGCTGAAAATGCAGCCACATGATGCATACTCTACTGTGCAATATCATGCTTATGTAAGAACCCGCTAAAATAACTTTCGGGTTCACTCAATAAGGCAAAAGGTAATCTGCTGGATGACGTTTGCACAAATTATATGTGCCAGTTTACTGCCACTTTTTTTAAATTTCGTACTGGAAGTCGAGACGAGCAAGTATCTCGCCTGATGTGTCAGATTTGACCATAACATTTCAATGCCACGCTTTGAACTTCAACAGTTTAAAACCATGCGCAATAATGCATTGCGCTCGTCTACCTGAGATAAGAGCTAGATGCTAAATCTGTTTATGCCCAGTAATTTCGCTGGGAACATGATCTTCAACCTGGAACGCAGTAATATTTGCACACTACTGCGTGGCGGATGAATAACAGGCAAAAGTGTGGTACTTCTCCATGTGGACTCCGCAGAAGACTCCTTCTATGATAATAGAATTACGGTCTACAAGCGTGATGTACTTTTAGTTCAACCGAAAAATGATTATGTCCAGCGGGAATCGAATTGGAACATTGCGGACTTTGGCTGATTTAGATATTACGCTACCTCACCGATCTGCGGAGCATTAAGTACGTTAATTTACATCTATTTAAACTGTATCTTTTCTATCTATTTGTAACCAATCTATAAATCTTGCGCACGAAAAGCCTGTCGTACATTCCAAGAACATAAATGGAAAGATTCGACAGATTTGTATGAACATTACGTGTACCTGGTTCTGGGTGTTACGGTTCTATCCAATTGGTCTAAATTGTAAGGCTGTAATTTAAATTTAATTTCATCTACCAAATTCGAAAAATACGTATCAATCAAGTAAATATAGTTTTTCTGTCAGGTCGCCCGTAATTAATGGTCTGTGACGTCAGTGTTGGTCGTTTTTGTCACAAGGCGGTGAAAGCAGGGAAGTTCAAGAGAGGAAAGTGGTAAAGCGACAGTTACATGAGAAAACAAAATGTAATTCTTACCTTTTCAGCTGGAGACCTCCGACGATCCGGCATAATATAAGCCAAGCAGTTTTTTCTTATACTCCATAGTTAAAGTGGTTGTAACGAGCCTAGATTACATGATCCTTTTTTGTGACTGACAGAGGATACTTATACCTTATTATAACAAGATACATTTTTAGTATCGTCAATTAAGTCGGGCCAGCTGACCACCAGAGCTTTCGTCCCGCAACTGAGAGAGGAACCGCTTGCATAGCTGGTCGTCCCTGCTTCTTAGCCAATTCGATTTCTCGGGCGTATCAACGCTTGGATACAGGACCGACCACACTATGTGCCTCCTCAGCGTATTGGACGCGGATTAGGTCACCATTACTAGGTATGATGCGAGTGACACGCTCCGCGACCCCATGCGATGAGGCGAGGAAGGCAATGGGATCGATCTCCTGCAGCCAGCGCACACCTAGGCCACCGTAACAATTAAGCAGGCTGGCTTGGGACCACTGCGATTTTGAGAAATTTTGTATATTTTGAATACTGTATCTAACTTTTTCAATTAAATTAAATTAATTTAATTATATAATAAAAAAAAGTATAGAATAAGTATTTCGTTTCAGTTGATATTCGTTTTAAATAGATTTAGTCTATATTTCATTGTACATTTTGTTTTTCCTTGTAAATAAAACCTCTACGAAAGTACTTTAATCAGTAGAATAATTTTAAATAAGAATTAAAATGTCGGTTTGGTAAAATAGTGTAATGTAATTAATTTTATAACCGTAATAAAGTTGATAAGTAAATCAGATATTTAGAAAGCTATCCAGCGCAAACTCTTTTTAGAACTGCGAAGGTAATGAAGGTATGTATTTTCATTTATTCCGTTTGTTATGTATCTAATTAGGGTCATAACCACTTTAGCTATGAGTATACACTATACAGTGTGAATACCTATTGTCATGCGACGATCGCGGTGCGCGATGCGTGCGGCGTAGTGCGCTCTCTGTACTTTACTTGCCGTGGTTGAGGAGACGTATCGACATTACGTATAGAGTGGTCTTTACTCGCTTTACGTGCCTATTAAATATAGTAGTACCTATACATTAAATAAGAAGTAAAATGGTAAAAAAGGCTAATTAAAAAAAATAAATATGGAGTGTTAATGATCTCAGCTTTCTTTTCGGGATAGACTCGAAACGATGTGTGTGTATATCGAATTTCTCTTGTATTCCGCTACAATGTCGTGTCTGAACAGTACACTAAGGGATCAATTATTTATTTACTATAAAACAAATAAGTTTTTTTTTCTATTTTTTGACAAGACAGTAACAAATTACATTAATAGGTATCCTGAGGCATTACAAGATCAAATTTCGTGTACAGCCTTCCCTAGATAGGCTTAGATTTTTTGCTGATCGGACGTTCAGTTAGATAATAATCAGGTTAATCAACAGTTCATATAATACATAAATCAAAGAAATAAATTATAATAATAATATTAAATTTATTAAATTGCAGTTGAAAAAATAACAATTTTTGCTAAAATAGATATATTGGTTTACAGGGTATTTACTTTCCTTGTTTAGGTTACGAGTACATTTTGGAGGATTTATGTAAGCGTTGAACAAATTCAAAACCACAAGGTCAGTATAGAAACGACGCATGTAGCCATGGGAAAACCTTGTGCTTAAAAATTTCGAGCCATTTTTATTGTCTTTGTCTGTCCTGGGACTTATGAGAAAATATTTCGGCTTTAGACTCTCGGCAAGAGAGCTCGCGATCGTTAAGTTTGGCATTTTATGAAGTCGCCAATTATGAAAAAATAATATTTTAATTCCCTTTTCTGTTATTGTTCTAATAGCAAAGAATAAGGTTCCTAGTTGAGATGAGTGACGGGTTAGTATGGTTTGTCGATACATCTCCATTGGCGGCGGTGCTCCAGTTACCGGTATATGGTGGGCATGGGGTTGGAGTCGACGCTGGCGCTGTCGGGCAGACCCAGCGGCGTGTGAGGCGTGCAGCGGCTGATGGTCGATTCGCTGCGGGACATCTGCGAGCCTTCTTTGCCGCCCTCGCCCTCCTCCGCCCCTTTGCCTTGCATCTCGTGTCTCCGCATTCCGCTCCTATTTTATGACGGCATCTTATCTCCCTACAAACATCTTATCTGTAACGAAAGGTTTGCGAGCGCCGGACCGCGAGCCACCGGGACCCGCTCTACGAACGCACGCAAGGCTCGTTATAACTCATAAAACACGACAGAACAACGGGGAAACATAAAAAAGCATGCAGGTGACCTAGGGAGCTACATTCCACTAAGGGAACGCGGTATCGAGCGATTCACGACCATTAGATGTACAAGGAAAACATAACTAAACATTGATTAAACACGATGGAGGTTTTGAAAGTGGGCAAGTATGTCATAGGGTCGTTAGGTACACACGAAGAGAAGGTGCGATCTTTGAGGATGTGAAGGCACTCACCGGGGATGGCTTGACAATGACTTTTTAGTGTTTTCTTCGTATTTTAATTTGAATGCGGTAGCACGACGGAAACTGCGGGTTATAGTACTGCGGGTGGCAGGCGATTGAGAGGCGAGGTCGGAGTAAAGGGGGGTGCGATGCTCGGCGCACCCCGGGGTGCGCAAGTAGCGCCCTACGCCGGCGCACTGCGCGCTAGCTGCTGACCTAATTTCCCTACCTATATAACTTAACCTTGGGAAAGCAATACCGGGATACTGGGATTCCGAAATACCGGGATCCCGTATGCAATATGCGGGACTAATCCCGGTCAAAATAGAGCGGGATCCCGCGGGATTTACGGGATTGACGAGAAACCAAGTTTATGCGTGTTTCTGTATATACGTGGACGCACGTGCCAAAAGGCATAAACAAATAAAAATAAGTTAGATTGTGATGTTAGCGCACGAGAACGAGACGAGGGCGCAGGGAGAACTTTATTACACGAAACTATTTAGTATTTTTTTTGTCAGTTAAAATTTTCTTTAATCTTTTTTTTATAAAAGGTATTTTCTTGTACTTATACTGTTGCTATTTGGAAGTACTTTTTGAAGGCGGGAGATTCACAGACAGCAAATTTCAGTTGCGTAAATCAATACTTAAAACGATAGGACGTTTGCACGAAGGTTTGCATTTATAATAAAAAGATAAAATTGATACCGAAGCAATAAAAAATCTATACTCGTAATTTTGAGTTTCATGTGAATACTTGAAAGATATTAAAAAAAACATATGAATACCTAAAATTTATTTAAGTTCTATTGCAACTCTTATAAATATGGTACTAGTTTGATTTATTTGCGAAGTTTTACAGCACCCAGCCGGATCCGCAAATACCTGGACCCCGCGGGATTGAAAAATTTCAGTCCAGCAAATACCGGGATTGAAATTGTATTGTGGGATTGCATTCCCTACTAATAGGTCAACAGTCATCTCTGAACCCACAACCCACTATTACTCTGTTGGCACATAGCTCGTGCTCACGCGTTAAATTGACGACGGATGGACTTCTATTTTTTTTTTATGGTACATACTGATGAGACGAGCAAGTCGCTCACCTATTATTAAGCATCACGCTTGCCCATAACAATTCAATGCCACCCAAAATTTTGAACTTCAACAGTTCCAAACTCCACGCGGTACCGCACTGCGCTCGTCCCCTTTAGATATTAGATGTTAAATATCTGTATGCCCAGCAATTTAGGCCTTATAGGTCTATATATAGGCAATTATATAAGCCTTTCATACTCCTGGATAGTGCAGATGGTACTGCTGAAAGAGTAGGTTCAGCAACATGGTCAAAGAATTGACAAGATACATGAGCTCGTTCTCAATATCACGATCGTGTACTAAGAATACGCTGCTCGTCCTCCGGTGGTTCTAGCCGCAGTTTTAGGGCATGCAAGGACATATAGGTAATAATATTATCTAGGTTTGCGTGGCACAGAATTTCGATTGATTTCCTGGTTTAGATGTAAAAATCTGGTTTTTTGACTAGCGCGCGCTTTGTCTGCGCACGAAAGTGTGTAGTTGTATGTATCGCTATCTTAAAAACAATATCGATAAGCTGTACTTTAAATAGTCTGGATTCTTAGTTCTAATTTTCTAAATTCATTATGTAATTAGAAGGAGTTTTTGTCGGGAACGTGATTTTCCAAAACTTGTGTTATTTCGAATGTATTTAATGTGTAAAAACGTTGGATTTACGTAAACGTATTTTTTTTCCCTAAGCTACTTAGCTTAGAAATAACAGTTGGATTATCCAGAGACCATTAAAGATCTATAGATAATCCAAATGTTCAAGCCCACAACCAGTTGGCAGCGTACCCAGCATCCTTGCGGCATTACCACGCTGAATGGCAAACATACTTACGTACATACTTGCACACAATCTTTCGCATTTATAATATTAGTGTGATGTGACTCTAGCTATTACCCGCGAATTCGTTCGCGTTGCCTTATAAAAAAAGTAGCCTATGACCGTCTCTACCCTTAAGCTATCCATGCAAAAATTCAGGCCGATCCGCTTACACGTGAGATCGCGACAAACACTCAGACAGAGAGACAGATAGACAAAGAGGCAGTTACATTCGCATTTATAATATTAGTTAGGATGTAGTTTGAGGCTAAAATAATTTTCTTTTCAGTTAATAATATTTTTCGTTTACAGATTTTTTGTTTTTGTATTGTTTTCAAAACTCCATAGAACAATAGAGACTGCCTAGCACTCCATAAAAATCAGCACCACTTTACTGGGGCATGACTTGGAAATGGAAATTTTAGTATATTTTACTTCACTTGAAATATTACAAAACTTGATACTGGCTAAATATACCATTTGTGACGTTAAAATATAAGAGAGAGAGAGAAGAGAGAGAAGTAATTCGAACTTTATTGGCGTTCGTATACGTCACAAAAAAGTAATTAAAATCTTGGACGTGGTATGTTAATTGTAATTAATATTTGGTACCCGGGACAAGAGGGAGTTCTGGGTAGGTCTGTGTTGGAGTCGCAATGGTTGCTGGCGAGCTCGCTGGCCGACACGTGCCAGCCCCCGGCGCCGCTACAGCCGCCTTCGCACCAGTCGCTCTCCAATGACTTATCTGTGTAAATGAAGATGTAATTAAATTAAGAGCACTCTCCTTATGGTGCAGTGATATCATATTATAGAAATAGGTTCAAATCACAACGGTGTTAAGGTAAGGAAAGAGAATTTCTATCCTACACAATAGTATGAACGTCAGGAAATCATTTTCCAAACCTTCATACTACTATACAAACAGTATGAAGGTTAGGAAATTCTCTTCCTGACCGTCACGCAGTGTGAAGGTTAGTCGGTTACGCAAGCGCGTAAATTCAAAGTTTCTTGCGTTTTTTGTCAATTACAGCTCAACTGCTCATCATGGGTCATTCAAAACTTTAAAAAAAAGGTTGTGTCTAGTAATTACACCAACCAAAAAATTAAGGTACACTCGTCACAAAACCAAAAACCAAGATGAAAATCAGCTAATTGAGAATCGTAGCTTATATAAGTAATAATTCTAGTGGTAATCTCTTGACACAACCTATTTATTGACCTATTTTTGCTATTTTAGACTAGCCTTTCGGCTCAGTGGTTGGATTTCCGCCTTCTGATCAGTAGGTTGTGGGTTCGATTCCCACCCAGGACAAACATTTGTGTGATGAACACGGATGTTTGTTCTTTTTCTGGATGTTTCTATGTATCCTATGTATGTATTTACAAAAAAAAAGAAGGAAGTATTTATGTATTCTATCAGTTATCTGGTTCCCATAGTACAGTTTGTTTGCTTAGTTTGGGACTAGATGGCGCTGTGTGAAAAACGTCCACCAATATTTATTTATTTATTGGCGCAAAATAAAATTGGTTACAATAAATGCTGAGCAACGCAATAAAATTTCAATTTGAACCGCTGAACAAAATTTTGCACCTTTTATGATTCTCTGTCTCACGTTGTTGTACTTTTTATTAGATGTCAGAAAATTGTGGGTTGAAGTGGGGCTGCCATAAACCCCTAGCTTGGCAGCGGCTCGTGGATCGAAGCACGCTCATCTTTTACGAAGAGGCGTTGTTGCCCATCCTCCGGTGGTATTTGTCCTTCCGCGAGGTTTTGGCGCATTCCGTATTTGAAATTGTATAGTCGCTCAGTTTCTCTTGCGTGCTTATAGTGAGAGTTACTGAATTTTCCTAGCTTTTTGATGAAGTTAGCGTTACGGGGGTAGTCTGATATCACCCCCAAATCTTAACAAAATCTTTTGTTTTTAATCATTCAATCAACCAATCAAATCATTTATTTGCAATAATACATGTCAATAATGGTGTTATAAATCATCAATTTTGATTCCAATGGCTTGGATAAACTGTAACCTATGCCGCTATGTTTTGTTTTTTCAAAAAATGTTTATGGTAGTCTATTATTTTTTTATTTATTTTAAAAGTTGTTTATTTAACATAATAATAAAATACGTACAAACTAGACACAGTCTAAAATATTGTATACGCCAATATTGTGTGAATAACTTCTTTAGGCTAGCAACGCCTCTGTAAGTCTTTTAAAAACATAGTTTGATTTTAATTCTATTTAAATCCATGAACTATACTAAAGTATTAGTGAAAACAAACTATTAATAGACTTAAATTTACGGTAAAAAGCCTATTGCACCAGGCTCATTATTTAATCTAATAAACCTACGTAGCATTGTAGATAACAATGTAGGTAGTCTTATAACAGCTACTTTTCTTCGCCGTATATTCGACTCAAAAAAATAGTCTCTTTATATAAGTACTTATAACAACGAAGGTATTACGAATCAAAAAAAAAAATACATATCACATTAAAAAAAACATCGAAATCAGATAGCATTTAGGGGTGGGTATCAGACTACGCTTTTTGTATGGACGAGACGGTGGTATACTATATTCTTAAGGCATACCTACCCAGGTTCGAATTCACCGAAAATTTCACAGAATAGTATTATGTGCAATTGCAATGTATTACGGTTAAGCCTTTACGAACGAACAAACGGCGTACTATACACTACTACACTGGTTGTTACCAGCAACTTCGTTCGCGTGGACATAAAAAAAAAAGTATCCTATGTCTGTGTGATGTACAGTAACACCTTATCAAGATCCGAACAGCCGTTTAGCCGTGTTAACGCAACAAACATCCAGATAAAGAGACAAATCCATTTTTGTGAATTTTTGACGTTTTGTATGGACTGCCAGATGTAATGTAGGGAGTTCTGCAGGGCTAGCATGCGCACCGCGACAAAATCTTTTTATTATGCAAGAACAGGACACGGTTACGATTATGTATACGTTTGTCTCATTTTTCACGACATGAAGAGTAGAGAAGATTTTGCCGCGGTGCGCATGCTAGCTCTGCTAAATCGCACAAGCGATTTTTTTTCCTCGAGAAAAACGTATTTTTAAACCTCTTTCCCTGATACGATATTGCGGCTTTATTCCTCCGATTTATAATATTAGTTAGGATGACTGCAGTGTAAGATTGTGTGGGTACATAGAGTGTCACCTATTTCCGAACTTAGGTAGGTAATATGCTGAAATTGACAGACACAAAATAAAATACTACGGAACTCTAAAAATGGCCGCTTTGTACTCAGGTTATTCAAAATAAGACGTAAGTTTTGAAAAATTATGGTAAAAGTTGTTTGTTATGACGATTTTTTTTTTATTTCGAACAAGTAAGCGTTTGACCACAAACTCACCTGATGGAAAGCGACGATGTGGCCGAACATGTAGCACGCTTGCCTAGGAGATACCAATTCACCTAATATAATGATATCCTAGAACACGTCCAATTAAAGCCATGATTAAAGAATATACACATAATTATAATTATACTGGTCATATGTAGGTACTACTTATACTTATTCAACTTTTTAAGGAAATCCTTTACAAAGTCCTCGTCTCGCTACTACAACTGGGGGAGTTTTCATGTACTCATAATTTAAACAATTCAATTTGCACTCATTTGTGTAAGTCAGGCTGTCATTGCCGCAGACGGGGAGGTAAATCCTGGGGCATTTCTTGCAAATTTGGAATACCCAAGGTATAGTGACCGCTATGGGGGGAGTTAGGGGCGGCCTATACGGAGGTGAGGGACAACTTAGTGCATAAACCATTAAACCTGTAAAAAAGAATTAAGCATTTAGTTAGATTCTAGGCGGCGTTCGTGGTAACACGCTCGAACATTCAATATTTGAAGAGCGCGTACCACCATGGGCGCCGCCAGGATTACTTTCAGGGAGGTCTAACACTATAAATGTACTGTCAACCTTCGACCAAAGTAAAATGAACTAACGAGCCTAAATCAAATAATTTTGGAGACTTTAAATTGAGCGTCGGCTCACCTTGTTTTAGTCGCTCTCAGTCTGTAAAAGGTGCGAGGCGTACGTTGGAATGTCAAACGGTTTGAGAGCAACTGATAAACACTTCCCTTTTTCTCTCGTAGATATTATATTCGCTATCTTTTTTTTTGTGACAAATTTAATAACAATACTTTTAATTACGTATCCAGCGTAAGTTCGATTGTTTTGGCTTATTATTTTTAAGGAAGATGTGTGGTTAGGGCTCGTTCATTTATTTTACTTTGATCGAAGCTATCAACTAATAAAATATAAATTATAGAGAATGATATAGATCTTTTGTACTATTTTTCATAATTTACTAAAAACTACTACTTTACTAAAAAATGAAATCGAAAAAAAAAACTGTTCATGTTTTCTTCGAATTTGGTACTAGACCACTTGTAGTATTTCCTCCCCATTATGTGTGAAAAGTATCAAAAACTTTTTTTTTTGTTTTTACACACTCTAAGCCATAAAAAGATATATTATAAAAAGAAAGATGAAGAAAACTCAAGATTTCATAATAATGTTATTAAAAAGAAAATGTTAAATTTTTTTTTTAAATCACCTTCAGTAATTTTACACCTCTAACAATTATTGAATGTGCGAGCAAGACAGAACGAAAAATGAGCAGCCTTCCTGCTTTTTACGTACGTACCGGAAAACACAAAATGTGTAATGTACTTGTACATTATTAGAAGGGTAGAGTTTTTTTAAAACTAAAATGTTGCTATTGTAAAGAAATTACGCTTATACGAAATACATTTTCCAAATCCAAATACATTTTCAATTTTATTTTCATGCTAATTAACCGATTGATTGAAAGTACGGCCGTTTTATTGTACCTACTTAATCTATTCCTAATTAACTTTTGGAACATTCAATAATTTTTGGCGATAACTGTGCTACGTGGTTTTGCTCGCTACACCAGGTAAATCATGATCATATTTAAATAAGCAAGTAGGTAGGTGTATGGACCTAAACATGTCAAAGTACGCGCAAAATCTGTGCGAGCTGTTTTTTATGCAACGAGCGACGGCGGCCAAGACTCACGTTTGAACGCATCATTGGCGGGTAGGTACTCTCGTTGAATTCTATCAATAAAATACGAAAATACTAAATCATACATAACAGACAAGATCGGTGATCGTCAATTAAATCAATGCACCCGCCATTATTTATTAAGGGGTTACCCCTTATCAAATTTTATCAAGATCCGTTGAGCCGTTTAGCTGTGATAGCAATTTTTGACGTTATGTATGGACTGACAGTTATAGGGAGTCCTGAATTGCGTAAGCGAAGTTTGTTCTCTGAATCTCTGAATTATAATATTAATTGGGATTAAGTGCCCTTTTCCAACATTCGATTAAATAGGATATCTTTTATCACAGAAGAAAAGAAAAAGGTGGTGCTGCTAGTAAACAAAAATTGCCCGGTAGCCACCAAAGCAAAGACAAGCAGAGCGGAGAGATGTTAACCAAAAGAAGCAAACACAATTTTTGTTGTGGTACGCCACTTTTGCAGAGTCCTCCATCAAAAGTGCCATACGCCGGCAAACGCCAGAAGTTATTTGAAGAGCTTTGCCAGTTATGCCAAACAATAGTTTTTTTTTTTTTTTCTGTCACGTTACCCATAACTTACAAGAAAGAAAAGAGAAATCTAAATACAAAAAAAAAATATAGCGAGGAAACATTACTGTGTTCCGGATTAAAGGACAGTGTTTCCAGGGTAATCACTGAGCATAAATTGATTTAACATCTAATATATCAGGGTGATGCGTAGAGCATTGCCGCGAAGGGTTAAAAATTCTGGGTAGCATTGAAATTTTATGGGCAAGCGCTTACCATTTCGGTACTTCAGTATTTTGCTCATTCAGAAGACGAATAAATAATTAAAAAACGGCTTCGTGGCGTCATGACAGTTTTGCACTGTACATCATATGCTCATCGTAACATCACTACAAAGCGCCTCTTTAGTCAGCGCAGCTCAGGGGCGCTAGTCTCGACTTTTCACTACAGCACTTTGCAAAAAACGCAAACATAGCGTTTAATTTTGAACGCAAAATTCAACGCTATGTTTGCGTTTTTTCGTTAACAATTCGTGTTCGTTGTCGAATTTTTGCGTCATAGCGACCGAATTCGGTCGCAAAGTGCTGTAGCGAAAAGTCGAGACTAGCGCCCCTGGTTGTTACCGGGCTTTATTGCTTGCCTCTGCGCAGGTCCGAGTACCCGAATATCCCGTCGTTTGCAATGCTTTGGCTGGACTGTGGCTTCGTGAGCTGGGCACTGGTGGACTTCTTGATCACGCTCTGCGGAGAAAAGGGTTAATTAATTATGCTATATGAGTTAATTCATTATGTTTTCTTGGCTATCGGTCAAGTAATGTACTCTATTAATTTAATTTTGCTCCGAATCCGGTTTACCTTCCATTAAGAATGACTACGCCTTCATTGCCTAGGGGAAGTTCTTTCTTTCTTTCTTTATTGCATATATGTACATATTCTTCTTCTAAAACTACGTTTTAGCTTACATAATGACATATACCCTGTATAAAAGGGCGCAGCAATATAATGTGGCTGGTCACAGAGCATGTCACAGGTATAGACAAAGGTAGACATACATACTATGTAGGTAATGTGTAGAACTACTAAACTACTTCCACGGGTTTCACAAGCTCGTGTGGCGGGGGGAAGCTGGCAATGAGTAGTCCACTGTTTGTAGTAGGTTAGATTAGCTACCTCAGACGCAACTATAAGGTTGCCTCTCCAACTATTGAGGCGGTTTGTCTGGGATTCTGACCTAAGAAGTGATATCGTCGTTTTGTTTAGTTTTTCTAAAGACCAAGCGTAAGTAAAAATTATTATGGCAGGTGTTTTTCGAGCAGGTAGGTGTTACCCTATAAGGCCGAGTGGTGTCAGGTATGGACGGTCGGCTGTGCCGCCAGCGAGCCGCCTGGTGCTGCAGGTCGCACAGACGGCTGTGGTGTGACCATGACGGCTTTAGACCACGGAGTTCTTGCACGTGCTCCGCTTTCTTAAATACAAAAATGTCATCATTAGATTATAAGGGGTCGCCCATTAATCACGCGAGGATCGAGGTAGCCCTTCCCTTTCTTTCGAGCCTCATGGAAAAAGACACGAAATACCACAATTGCGTGTAGTGCGTTATCACCAGTTTTTTTTTTACACGTGATTTGTTGTGTCCGACCCTTATCCGGCTATATCTATGCAAAATTTCAGGTCGGTCCGCTCAGCTGTTTACCTGTAATAACGCGACAAACACCTAGAGAGAGAAACATATTGCCAGAATCACTTTCGCATTAATAATTGACCAAGCGAAGCGAAGGTCTCAGAGTTTACTGGAACAAATCGGCATTTGTATGTTATGTTTGTATGTTTGTGTGTATATTTGTCCGATGATAACTTGCGAACCTTTGATCCGATTTTCATGAAACTGTGTAGGCAAGTAGTACATTTCAATACAATTTTTATTTCGAATATGAGCTGAATTGGTCCAGGGGTTGTGAACATATAGGGATCGCGCGGTCTCAGTTCGGCGCGAACTACAAGTATTAGTTAGGATTAGGATTAACATTAAAAAAAACCGCCTATTTATATTTATCCGCTTCTACTAACCTCTCTTTTGTGCTCCTCTTCAGCCTCGATAGCCCGTTGGTGCAAGAGCTCGATGTCAAGCTGGGCGACCTCCTCGGCTTCCTTGGCCTGGCATATCTTTTCCTGGAATAAGTTTATCGGGATAAATACGGCTGCCAGTCAATACTTCATCGAAATAGCTTCATTACAAACATAAAGAATCGTTGTAAATCTTCTCTATGGTTCCAAAGTCGTCTGCAATGCGATAGAAAACATTAAAAATCAAGAAAATAGAAGTTGATTAAAATGTTTGTATCTCCCTCTCATTCAATGCACTTCTTGTAGGGCTTTAAGCCCAGAGAAAAATAATATACGTCGTCATTGCCTTCGAAATGATCATCTACAGCCGCCTTCATCACTTCGTTGCTCGAAAATCTTCGTCTTCGGAGGTCTTTCTTCAACTTAGAAAATAAACGCTGGGATCTTGGTCTGGACTGTATGGTGGGTTTATTTCTTCAAACCCGGTCTCCATCAACGCACGCCTAGCAACACAAGTAGTGTGACCAGGGGCATTGTCCTGCAAAAAGAGAACTAGGCTCCTTTTGTCAGTTTGCCTCTCCTTTTCCCAACACCCATACTTGACGTACTTTTGTCAACAATGCGGCATAATAGTCCTCGTTCATTGAAGTTTTTTTATGTAGGTATTTATATGGACAGAATCCGTTCAAAACCCCAAAAAAACTGGGGCCATGATGAGCTTGAATACCGATCTTTCCACTTTGAATTTCCGTGGCGGTTTTTCTCCATTTTCTATCCACTGCATTGAGCCCTGTTTTAATCTGGATCGTAAGGCGGATTCATTTTTCATCAATAGTGATAAAGCCAGAAAAAAACTTCGTCAGGACGGTCTAGATTGCAAGTTTTCTACATAATTGAAATTTAGCAAAGTAGGAGGCAACAAAAAACGTCATCTATAGAATTACAAACACAGTATTTTAAAGCAATTTTTTATTTCAACGTTTTCTATATTAACACTGAATATGAAAAATATGAAGTATTTCCGTATGGACTCTCTCTCAAATCGAAGACGCATGCTTGACCTCCAGTTTTTATTTAAACTTGCTAATGGGTTGCTTGATACCCCGGAATAGTTATCTCTTTAGAACTTCTCTGCGCCATCGAGATCAATCAGGGCCTCTTGTCTTAAACTTCTGAATTCTTCCAAGTGGAAAACTAATCTCGGTAAAAATGCTCCTATTAACAGACTTGTCAACGAGTTTAATGTTTTCTCCCATGATAAAGACATTGACCTGTTTTCTGGCGGCGCAGGTAAGTTTAAATTATCGATTCGCAGTAAATTGTCTTGTAGTGGTAAAGAGTGATTATTATTATTTTTTGTTTTTTCTGTAATTTCTAGCTTATTCACACTCAACTACGTATACTTTTAAAAATTTATTTTTAAGTCGTAGACTGTAAAACTCGCTTCTTAATATCATGTAGTCTACACCTATAATTGTGGTGACGTTTAGCCTGTTTCCATTGCTTGCTTCCTTCTTTGTTACAACGACGTACATCATGTCTATTAAATAAATAAAATAAAATAAAATAAACACAGGAAAAGGAAAAATAAATTGCGACGATTTTCCCTCCCGTTCGCCAAAATTAAAAAGAATAACATTAAAATTGCCAAACATTGGCAACAGTGTTTTAAAGATTCTTATTTTTTTGGTTAATTTTCTAATGTTGAAAGAGACAGATCTGATTATGAGCGCGGCCTAATTATAAAACTTTTTTTTGACCTTATTTGACTTGAATAATTCTCTAATTTCTACTACTAAAAACATTGCTGTAACTTAAAGTTAAGATAACACGACACCACATGTGTGCTGTGCTTTGGATACTGCCAACAGGATTGCAACCTTAGAAAAATATTGCTACCCAAGGCAATATACAAAGCCGAACACAATATTTACCTAAGAAATTCATACCCGACGCCACCCGAAGGGTTCCGATAAAATATTAGATGGATTCGGTGTTATTATTAAATTAAGTTCGTATTAAATTACAATTAGAAATCAGACATAACTATTGGCTATAAATAACATTAAATATTACAGGAAAGTCACTATTATAAAAAATACATAAGTTTAGAATTCAATTATATTAAGCAAGCTAAGTTATTAATTATTTCAATAATATATTTTGACAGGTAGGTACTTATTATGCTTACTTCTTTTTTTGTTAAATAAACTGAGGATTCTGAGAAGTCCATTGACATATATTCACTTAATTTGTAGAACAATACGCTTTCAAAAAAATGGTAAAGAGCCTTTTTAAATTTCCTATGATTCAGTTCGGTTACAGAAACAGGTAATTTATTGTATACCTGTTGATGCCCGCGAAGCTCGGTCTTTGCGGCCTCGCTAAACTGTTCAAAAAACTTTGTCCTCTCAATTACGAACACAACAAAAAAGAAATCAACAAAATGGGTCCAGCCTTTCTCAAGTTATAGCGTGATCAGGAAAATAGGTTCACTTTTATATATAAACATAGATAAGTATTTTGGCGTGACGGGCCTGTTTCTCAACTTTAACTAACCTAGTCCACGGCTTGTACATCTTTTCCTTGTATCGTAAATTGCACTGATACAGATCTTTATTTTTTGGTAAATTAGCCTCATTTATTTCTAGCAAACTGTATATACAGTTGCTATATGTAGAGAGATACCACTTTCATTATTTCGTTACTTTTTTTAAACCGTTGATAATCGATTCTAATCGTTCTTTTTTGACATTTTAACACTATTGTGATATGTAGATTATGCGGCAAACAATTAATTACAGTCGAATTTACCCCTTTAATAATACCTAACTTGCCTGAAACTGAAGCTGGCTCTCAAACTAAATAATGCTGCAGAAAGACTGCTATTTTTTAATCTGTTAAGTATACAATCACGCATTAGTGGGTACAGCATAGTGCAGAATTTTGAAATCCAAAACTCAGGATGTCAATTGCAACTGTGGCCAAATAGTCATCTGATCAGGCGGTACAATCTGCTACGTAAAACATACATCCAACGTGACCTACATGACGGTTCCCCTATGTCAGGGATGGTGAACCTTTATGGATGGACGTGCCATTTTTTTTTAAAGCAATGTTTAATGAGGCCATAGACGTACAACTAATTTCGATGCGATTATCGGGATAGTAATAAAACCATATTATACTTAATTACTCTTTGAACAGAACTAACACGTAACTCTTCATTAAATACCAAAAAATAATTTTTGCAGTGTATAATAATAAATGTTTCAGTTATACGTGTACTTCAATTTAAAGTATCATTAGTGCCATTTCTGTTTCTGCAGATTAGATGATAAATAACTTATAATAGGGTTGTAAAATGTTACTTTTAGCAGAATGCATACTGAACTGGAGTCATCTGCCAAACTGTATTGATCGGTTCAAAATATTTTGTCGCACGCGTGTGTTTTGTATCAACAGCACGTGTGCCATTGGTTCGCCATCCCTGTCCTATATTGTGTGGATCCATGACCTACCCCCGGCTTATACCTTTTGTATTTGAATCTACGTTAACGTTTTCTTATGGTTTTATAAGTGTTGTTTTTACTACAATTATGGATTTGTGTTGTCGATAAATACAATATTTTGAAAATGTATTATCCTAGTAGTTAAATTTATTTGTATGAAGGCTGTTTGGTTGTCCAACTAAAATAAAATAAAAAATAAAAATGTTAATAGTAATTATAACAAAGACAGACAATAGGCTTTTTTACATACTTAGTATACATTAAATCAAGATAGTAAACATAACACTGTAGACCTATAATCATTTCTTTCTTTACCTTTTGTACTTGGCGCTCATGTTCGATCTTTTGCTGTTCCAGTTCTTCTTCAGGAATCGGAGGCGTTTCATCGCCACTGGAGCCGTGTTTAGCCCCTAAGGTCAAAAAATATTCTGTGAGGAGCATAAAATATGAGCAGAAATCTCCGCACTTACACATATAGGTACACTTCTGCGCATAGATCACATATATCTCAGATATTATAGTTATAGGTATGAACTTTTGATTAGATAAGAGTCTTCAGAAGCCTATGTATATTTTTTCTACTTGGATACTTTATTGAAAACTTTGGCCGAAAATAGCTCTTTTTGGCATTTTACGAACTAGTAGGGTCTTAATTTACATAAAGCGGGTTCGATACTGGAGTTTAGTCAATTATATCTCCACAAACTGTCAAAAAAAAAAAAACAAATATAGTTCTACAATAATAATTAACCACCGATTTATGGGGTCTAGGGTGTAGTCCAAAAAGTCCTACTAATTAACCACAATAGTTATGGGACTTAATGCTACTGTTTATTGTGTTTGTAAAATTAAATGAAATACATTTCAAATTGATTTAAGTAGTCGAAAATGAAGAATAAGCAAGGCGATGCTCATACCTGAGTAGGTAAGCAAAAAAGCTGTTAACTTGTTAGTCTGGGTCTGGGGTAGATACTGTGTAAAATATATACATAAAAATGTATGTTAGTGTTCAGTGACGACACAGGGGAATCTGGTGTCAGATTTATGAGTGCAAGGGGTTATGTATTATTTTTTAGGTATATCACAGCTTAGGTGTTTTTAAAAATTTACCGGTGGGCGGATGGTAGGAGATCCAAAATTGATGAGCCAGCTTTTAGAACTAATATTACACGACACACGACAAATTTATTAAAATTGTAACACTATTTTGCTGAAATGGTAAACGATATCCGAAACACGCGTTCACCGTGGGAATGTTATTCATAGATGTTTATTTTGACTGTCCGGTATGAAGTTGTATGTAGAACGATCTGGCAATGGTCCAGAAAAAGGCATAAACCTTGGAATTATATAGACACAACAACACACTGAACAGACCTTGAAATCAGGTTCAGACAGGCTGTTATTAAGACACAGAAAAGAGTTGACAAAGGTAGTCATTTACATATTTGACTTGGCATTGAGGTAAACACAATAATGGACCAATTTGTACTATAACAAAGTTCCAGAGCTGGATTTAGGCACTAGAAAGTAAGAGCCCAAGAATTGAAGAAAAATGTTAAATCTTTGATGGCTTCTCGAAAAATCTTTGCTTTGTGATATGGCTAAAAAAGACGTAAGGCGCGAGCGCGACAATTTGATCTGTTTTCACCCGACTGGAATGGATCGTATACAAGGATACAGTTCAATTATGCTTGGCCATAGCGATACCTTTTTGAGATAATATTGTGACCGTTCACGTAAATATAAACCATATTTACAATTGTACCTACATGTACATTATACAAATACTTAAATAAATACAGGTGAGTGAGAATAGCGAGCGCGAACATTTTGAGCATAAGCTCAAATTAGTTTTCATTGACCATCGGTCAAGTTATTAGGCTGATGGTCGATGAAAACTGACATTTTTGTGATCATGCATACATGTTTTGCGAGTGCACATATACGTTTAAGGCCTATATATGCAACAATAATTCGCAAACGCAGCAATTACGATACATTAAAGTAAATGAAATCCAACATAAAAAAGTAATAAAAAGGGAGATTGTAAATGTACAATATTTACAGATGAATTTCCCCTCTTTAAAAACCTTACATAGGAGATTGTAAATGTACAATATTTACAGATGAATTTCCCCTCTTTAAAAAACCTTACATAGGAGATTGTAAATGTACAATATTTACAGATGAATTTCCCCTCTTTAAAAAACCTTACATAGGAGATTGTAAATGTACAATATTTACAGATGAATTTCCCCTCTTTAAAAAACCTTACATAGGAGATTGTAAATGTACAATATTTACAGATGAATTTCCCCTCTTTAAAAAACCTTACATAGGAGATTGTAAATGTACAATATTTACAGATGAATTTCCCCTCTTTAAAAACCTTACATAGGAGATTGTAAATGTACAATATTTACAGATGAATTTCCCCTCTTTAAAAAACCTTACATAGGAGATTGTAAATGTACAATATTTACAGATGAATTTCCCCTCTTTAAAAAACCTTACATAGGAGATTGTAAATGTACAATATTTACAGATGAATTTCCCCTCTTTAAAAAACCTTACATAGGAGATTGTAAATGTACAATATTTACAGATGAATTTCCCCTCCTTAAAAAACCTTACATAGGAGATTGTAAATGTACAATATTTACAGATGAATTTCCCCTCTTTAAAAAACCTTACATGGGGTTTTGAGATGCTTAACCACTTCAGAGAGATAACGATAAAACAAAAGCGATCGAAAAAAATATGATGTTTAAATTATATTGATTATATTGTTTCTTTGTTGTTGTTTTTTTTATTGTTGTTATTATATTGATTGTTGTTTTATTATATTGTTTATTATTGTTATTTTTCTCATTGTCGGTCGTGCGCTCGGAGGGTGAACACGTCCTGAAGATGCTCTGGGCGGAGGCGAAACACTTGTCGATACGGTACTCCTAGGATAGTAGTAATTTTTTTTTTTTTTTTTACTCTTGTGTTATTACAATTGTACTTGTCCTATTTCTTCTACTTTTGTGTTATAATTATTATTATATTTGTTCAAATATTCAGCTTATATGTTAAAAATGTAAAAACTTCTCTTTTCAAAATATTAATTCAAATTTAAATAAATATAAGGATAACGAACAAAGGCAGGTGTTGCTCTATTTAAATTTAGAAAAATACTTTCAAAATCTTAATATTTTCAATTTAAATATTCAGGTTATGTGTTAAGCATTTCATTGATAATACCTTTCTTTTTAAAATATTAATTTAAATAAATATTATTATAACAAAACAAACAATTGATCCTTATTCCTATTGTACTGGACGCGACGTTGCAGCAGAAAGACACTGTTATTTTAGACACAGTATGAAATTATATTGAAGCGAGGGCAACTCAACTCAGGCAGTACTCAGGCTGCTCGTCTAGCCTGGTCTGGACCTGGGTTTTTTGTATTCTGGTTGCTTCTGGCAGGAGAACAACAAATGCCTAGTTTCCGCCCCCCTTCCGCCGACCATCGTATTACTAATATATGTGCCGTGTAGATAGATGCCTGTCAAATAATAATTTATTCAAATTGACCAAAAATATCTATATGTGTGGTGTTCGCTACACTCGCGTAAAATATTAAACGTATTTTGAAATTACATAACATGTTCGCGCTTATTGAAGCCTACTTACCTACAGCTACAGTTTCGTTTGGTTTGTGCTTAGAAATTCCCATGACGTAAGTTTATGAAAGCCTATTTCTGATAGTATTTATATTCTCTTTGTCAGTCATATTTTATATCGCTAACGTGAAAGAGCGATCACTCTCGCTTTCTACTCCTTCTGTACATGTGGGTATTTATCGCAGGTAGTTTCGCTTACGTGACAGTATTTTGTCATCACGGATTGAGTCTTCTTCTTGTATTATTATTTTATTCTGTGGATAGGTGCACAAGTAGGGTATGTTGTGAATTTTATGATCTAGTCTAATAAATTGATCGAAAACTTAAATCGATCACACACACTTAGAAAATAGCGGAGAACTGGATAATTTATTAATACATTTTTTTTCTTCTTTCAGTTCCCCACCACTGGTATACTTCCTACTTCCTACTGTCAAACCTGTCTAGACAATATTTTAAGTAATACAAAAAATATAAAGCAATATTAAACGTCGGTATCTCCGATCACACTGCGTTAAAAATGGAAATTAAATCTAACTATAAGTTATCAAGATATATAAAAAAAGAAAAATATTGGTGCGTAGAAAAAGAAATATCGATATATGGACACGCTAGCAGCGTCCCACGTTTCATCTACCTCCAGGGCTGCAGAAGCGGCGGCAGCAGCAGCGGAAACCGACAAAAGGCGGAAATATAAATCCCTTGGCGATGGATACCTACTCTTCCTTTTGGGGTAGAACATTGGGTCCTTGGGGTCCAAACGCAAGGCTACAAAGATATTTCTAAGCGGCTGGTGGAAAGAACAAACGACCTAAGGGCTGGTGCTTACCTCGGCCAGAGAATTAGCATTGCTATTCAACGAGGTAGCGTCACCAGCTTTTTGGGTACCCTGCCTGTGGATAGTGACCTGAGCTCTGTTTTTTATCTGTAATTATTAATTTTTGATAATTTTGGTTGTAATTTCAGCTCGTTTATTTAAGTTTAGATTGTATTACGGATAAATAACTTTAAAACATATTGAATTATAATAATAATAACAGCGTTATTAAATATATAAAAATAATATATAGAAATATTTTTAAATATCTGGATCAAATAAATGTTCTCTAAAAAGTTAGCAAATATAGATATACAGGGTTATAAGGAAAGGGTATGCTAAGCCGAAAAGGGCTCATAGTACTCATCATTATGAACAACTTTTACTATGGGACCAACAATGAAATCAAGAAAAAAAAATCAGCTGTTCCATAGAAAAATGTCAATGACACTCGACAAAATGTATGGAACAGCTGATATGTTTTTCGCGATTTCAGGGTTGGCCTCATACTTAAAGTTGTTCATAATGATGACTACTATGAGCTCTTTTCGGCTTAGCATATCCTTTCCTTATAACCCTGTATAAATAGAAGCAGTAATAAAACTAAACCTACTTAGAGACTTATAAAACAGTACATAGCTCCAACAAATAACATACAAACTTCAATTAATAGGATAAAGAATAGCAGAGAAGAAATATCTGACCCTATTCGCATAGCTACTCACACTAATAAAAATGGTACCTAATATTAAATCAAATAATACAAGCTCATCTAATAATCCACAAAAGTGTAGCACAATTTTATTAGCCTCAACTTATGCTTCTGAAATACTACACATTGTTTAATTTATTTTGTTCCTTTATTAAACCTGGCCAAGTTCGAATCGGAGTCGGGCGCCGAGGGTTCCGGTGCCACCGCACAATGTAGATAATGTAATTGTGTTATGTACCTATATTAACGTATATTCATAATAACATGGATTGCAGAAATGTTTCGTTTCTGAAGTAACCATCGTAATATAATAAAGAGTGAAGTTTTTTTAATATTCTGCGGGCTTACCCCGTAACTCTGAAAGCGATAGTGATAGTGCGCGAGCGGGACCGTGCATAGTGCGACTAAGTTGGTACGAGCGGGATGGCATGTTCTCGCAATCAGAATCACGAACGTTACAAAGTTAGAGAATAAGCCCGCTGGTCACAGCAAAAACTACGAATTTTTAGTATGTATTTGTTTACATACATACACACAGTACCTCAGTACAAGGTAGGTATAATTATAATAAATATATATAATAAAATTTCAAATTCCTAACTGGTTTTATTTATGAGACCCCGGAAAACAGGTATGTAATAATTATTAAAGTCTAAAATTTACCTAGTACAACCTAGACGGTCCCCCATTTATTTAATTTTGGAGACAAAAAAAACTTAGTAAAATATAAATTATTTTGCGCCTATAAAGATATAAAAGTGGATATACATGGCCTGACCTGACATCGTTTGAAAGAGATGGCTTATATATAAGTTTCTAGGGGAGCGAAAGGGAGAAGCTATAACCTTAATAGTTTGTTTCTTTTGCTCCCGTGAAATTCATATCTGACTGTCCTTTTCACACGATGTCAGGTCAGGCCACGTATAGACACCCTTAGCCATTGTGCCACGCCCGCCTCCCACGTCCGCCTCGGAAGTATAAACACTATACTTTTGATTATACTGAAGGACGCTAATGTGGGCGGTAACGGTAACTCCAAATATTTGCCTAAAGAAGTCCTTTTGTTGTAGATAAAAACCCCCAGATTAGTTATGATGCCGAATTGGGATGCCGACATGGGACATGATACTTCTTGTCGCATGCCGCTAGCCACCACCCAGAACTCTTTCAAACGATTTCAGGTCAGGCTATGTAGCGAGGCCTTTAATAAATATGATGGATTGTAACGAAATGGTTTCATACGCCCGCTTCGTACGTTTTTCAAGTAATATGTGAAGACCTTATTTATAAGGAGAATTCTGTGTATGTGAAGTATATAATTGTTTGCTCACTTGTGTTCAGCAATACAACTACAAAGGAATTATGATAATAATTTTATTATCAGGCATAATATTATGTAGTTGTATATCGTTGTCCGCCATGTTTTAAAATTTCCAACTTATAGGCAGACACCCTAAGTAGATATATTTTTTATGGCAATAAGTATACGATACTTCAGCCTGCAAGTCTGGGACAAGCACAGGGTTTCTTGTTTTTTTTTCCTCCAAGGGTTTCATAATTTGGCAACTGTATAAAAAAGAGCTGCAGAACATAGATAAGAATGTATACTACTGCAGAAATGATGGTAAAGTTGGCAGCACTGATGTCATGTTTAGGAAAAAAAAACAACAATTGAAAAATGTCTATGATTGACGCCTTCGTAGTTCGTTGTTCGTTTGCTTTGCTTGAGCGGTGATCTATCTAAGTTTTTGCCCTATTCGGTTGTAAATCATATTTGAAGTGAGATTTGCCTGTGCGAATTAAAATTTCATACTAATGTTTCGTTTCCGAAGTGGTTTTTTTCCTATAATAAGAGAATTAAAAAAAAAATCGAATGCATCGTTTAACATTTCCCATGCGCATGAAAGAAATGTCAGAGTAGATAGCAAAGAAAAATAATAATTTGGTCGTTGTTTCGACAATGTAATGCTTCCAAAATGACTGATTTTTTTGTTATAAGAAGGTGTTGTTATGTGTGTTAAACCGGACTAAATAATAATTAGTTGTAATGAGACGAACAAAAGTGTAGTGTTATTACGTTATATTTGACAGCCGGCAGGCTCGTCGTGCAAATTTATTCAAAGTGTTATAAAAATGAACAGTCGAAGTGTTAGCGATAATCTCGTGAACTTCTCGACTGATCTAGCAGCAACCCTGAATCAGCTGGACTCAAAGGAGCCTTTACTGAGTTTTCCCTTCGACCATCTGTACGCGTGCCCGGAAAGCGGCGACCGCAGACAGACTCTGCACCTGAAAGAGGTGGAGATCTCAACTCACTGCGTAGTCCCGCATCAAGAGAAGCATGCGACGCAAAGACTCGCTTCTCTGGAGAGTCAGAATAAAAAGTTAAAAGATCTCCTCATTTACCACCTAGATTTGATACAACAACAAAATGAATTGATGTCCAAAAAAGAAAAGGCCTTCCAAGCATTGCGACAGGAAAATGACACAGTAAGTTGGCACAATATTAATAGTAAAATTATGATTACTTTTGTAGTACCTAATTTTACAATATAGCATTTGTAGTAAACTAATAATTTGACGCACCTACATACACTTTAATAATGCAGTTCATTAACTCTTTATCTTAAATTGGTCTGCTGCACCTTGAACTATGGAACAAATGGTTATGGAATAATAAGCTTTTTTATATAAATTGTAAACAGTTGAATTGTTTATGTGTAGGTTCCGTTCCATAACAAGCAAATTTCCAGAGAGAGAAAAAAAAAATTTGCGGCTGGGGACAAATAATATTATGGAGGTTTATTAAATGATTTGAAATACTTTCGAATGATTAATTGATAGTTGAATACCACTCAGCTGTCAGTATTGTATGCTCTCTATTGTCAGTATTGTATTGTATGCTCTAGCAATCAGAATAATGAACATTTTAAAGTTAGAGGATAAGCCTGCAGTTTGCTTGCAGCTGGTTTACCCATTTACTTGCTATAAGCTCTTATTTCTCTTCTTCTAACAGAGAATAGTCAAGCTCGCAATTTGAAGTAGTTAAGTTATTTTATTATTATGATTAATGTAAATTTTGTCATTGACAAGGGTAAATTATTTCAAGCAATCATTACAAAATCTATAAATTTATAATATTTTAATTTATATTTATATTTATGGAAAAGATGATTAGACTACAACAAATAATGCACAGATCACACCCTAGATTCTGCATTCAGGACGCTCGAAACGCATCACAGATCTGTCTAAATACACTTATAAGAAATTATTCTGATTGGTTGATTGTTAGGTGCAAGTAGACGTAACATTGATATAGCCAATGAGAACGCTTGGTTGCACTCCCAGCGAGCCGCACCTTCCTCAAACTTAGGTGACTTTTTGTAGGAACAACAAATCTCGTAATGCGCTATCTAGTATTATCTGTGAAGCAATGACAACTGGCTGACCCTGTGTGGCCCTGTGGAATTCCAGGTGAATGAGCGATTGTGTAAGAGTCAGGGCTAATGAAGCCATTGCAAAACACACTAGACTCTAGATGAAAGCCTGCACGCGCGTTTCGAGTGCCTTGTAGGTATTTATAGTTTAGGTAAACTTCTGTGGTAATAGGTAGCAAAGGAAAAACAATTCTTCAAATTTTGAAAAAATCTTTCAGATCGAATAAGAACTCTTTGTTGAAGTTTGTTTAATTGAACATTTGGTATATGAGAAAGAGATGTAAACATGTGTAAATGTATTATTCCAGTTGAGATCGAGGGTATCCAGAGTGGGAGTGGAACGGAAGGTAGTGTTGGGACACCATGGTCTTGTCCCACCACCTCTGCATGTACCAGTTACTGCAACTGTCACATCGTCTTTCAAAACGGATGTGCCAACGTCACAGCAGGTATTCTTTATACTAACTCATTAAGCACATATAACTTGGCGAGGACTAAGAATAGGTTTTTACAATTCATCCCTTGAAGGTTTTAAATAGGGAAAATTTGTAATGAAGTTTGTTATTTTTGGCGTGTCTTTGCTTGGCCGAAGGCCGAGCTTCGTTCCCGAGCTCTAAACATGTGAGGCGAAAGGCTCAGCAGCACCGCATACAAAGTCGCGTGTTTTACCTGGGTCTTTTGAATACTATTGTGGTATCACCCAGTTAATTATTTTACTATAACTAACTATAACTATTTTATTTAGGTTTATGGCCCTATATGGTCACTAGTTAGTTTTTTAACTAGCTGCTGCCCGCGAATTCGTATGTGGGTGTTGAGCTTGGGTCCGAGGCTTGGTCTTCTTAAATACAAAGTAAAAATGACAAACTTCTATAGACACTTTCATCCCCTACTTCACACCCTTGTGGTTATGAATGTTAAAGAAATAGTTTCTTAGAGATCACCTACGTAGTATAGAGCTATAAGGAAAGGGTATACTAAGCCTTAAAGGGCTCATAGTACTCATCATTATGAACAACTTTAGTATGTTCTGTACATTTTGCCAAGTGTCATTGATATTTTACTATGGAAAAATTTCGGAAGTACTATGAGTTCTTATTGGCTGACAGTGGTAATGCAAGCCTAATTAGGGAAGCAAGCTCTAAATATATTAAGCATTGTCGACTTTGTCAAATACAGTGCTAAAATAATATTTGTACAAATTTGTTCTTTCTTTGCAGAATTTTTTAAACAGCATTAACGAGTTGCTTTTGTCAGAGGATAATACTTCTGGACCCAACTCTTATCTGTACAACCCTGGGAGTGCGTCCAAGCCATTGGACCCTTTTGGATTGGATCGCCCTTCTGACACAGGTAAGGTGGTTTTTCCACTTTTCTCACTACAATAAAACAGCATGTTTTTGGGCTCACCAACCTAGCCTGCCTAGGCCTAGGCTAGCCTGACACCTACCATTAGGTGGAACGACTTGATTTTTAGGGTCTAAAAGTAGCATATGTCACTCCAGCCATGAAACTAAATCAGTGAAAATTTTCACGCCAGTTGCTCCATATTGTCGGAGTAACAACAAATAAACTTATCTTAATTTCCAACCTACAGCTGAACCCAAACACAGTTTTTTTTTGCAGATGTACTTGCGACAGAAGCCGAACATATGAATATAAACAATAATAAAAATATAATATATATATATATATTAATAAAAATTACTTGAACTTCATTTGCAGAATGATTGATAAATGCACCACAATCTGCCACAGTTATGTTACGTTTACATAATTTATTGACTCTTTCGGACAAATTGATGAGTCATTTGCTTGATTTTATAGAAACACGCTACTTTTCATAGAATCATTATTTGGATACCAAAATTCTTAAATGCAATATTCATCTAAATTGGTGGTTGTAATGTTATGACTAAATATAATAAGTATCTAATGCTTATTAACAATACAAATATCGTAGTTTGATGTACATCAAAAATGTTTATTCACTTTAGGTTTATGCGAAATTTACCACCTTCTTGACATTGAATATCAAAAATCGAAGAAGTGCATCTAAAGCTGCGTGTCCAATAGAGCCAGCCGCGAGTCATTCAGCGTCGGTAAAATGTGCTTGCTTAAAGACGTCTCACACGTCAGGCGATGCTCAGTGGAGACGGTTGCGTGTGTGCTCGATACGATTAGTAAACTAATGAGCGAATGGTGGCTCGGGTTGAAGATGGCTGTCTCTTTGCCCTATTTGGTGCTTAAAATGAGATTTCATTTTCATTAATTTTCCTTAGCCTGCGACATGCTCAGAATAAGGCCACTCAAGTGGATACCCAGCTTATGAGTTGTCTAATTTTTGTTATTTTTTTTAAAATCAAGAACGTCGATTTTACTATTATCATGTTTAAATTTTAGTTGCAGATCTTCACAGCTTTTTGTCGTCCGAGTTGGGTGTGCCGTCTATTTTAGAAGTGACACCTCTGCCAACCGAAGTTCCGTCTCCGACTTTCACCATGATTGATAATAAGCGCCCGAAGAGGGAGCATAAGCCTGTCGAGACCAACAATGAACCTAAATACACAGTGACGACAAGTAGTGGCAATGCGAAAATCTCGCGAAACCGGAAAAGGTCTACAGGGATTGGTAGTTTTAGTCGAATGCCTAAGACTAAAACTACTCCGAAACAGGAGAAAAGTAAGTAGAATTCTGAAAACGAGTATTGTTTTGCAAACTCGTAATTTAAATATTCCTGTACACTTATACATTTTTCAAGAACAGTTAAATTAAATGTATTGTTCTAGGCACCATTTACGACGAAGACATATTCGGTATAAATAAATCTAAAACGGCTTACGGCAAATCTAAGGTGTCGAAATATGGGTACACAGCTCTTCAAGAGAGGCTGCAGCTAATCGAGCCAACTCCTACCGGGGAAGACCCATATCAGATCGGCGAAGCAGAAATGAGGGAGCAATCGCCCATACCGAAGCTGATGCTCCAGAAAACGAATCATGGACGATTGAGGATCTGTTCCGAAGTATCCGGCGTGGTGACATCCACTATCACCTCAACAACACCCACGCGCCGCATTTACGATACAATGAACAGTACTACGACCTCAAGTAGAGCCAGACGCTCAAAACTATCAACGGAAGATCCATACAGAGCATCCAATATGCACGTACAGAGTAAAAGAGACACAGCAAATGCTTCTTTAGAAGACGAACAGGAGTTGGACGTTGAAAAAACTGACAACGAAATAGACTGGCGAATTTTCACAACGAACAAGCCAAAGGAAACGAGCCTATGCGACTTTTCTTACGGCGAAACTTCGGCCAATCTTGTCAATATACCCTTGGATATAACTAAGATGGAATTTCCGGACTTTTTTGAGCCGGGCCCTGTTAATGCAGATAGTTCCAGTATCACTGAGATGGAAACAGCCCCAGATCAGCAACCTACAGACAAAATTAAAAAACGAGGGGCTAGAACTACCAGCTTAGCAGGGCCTCTTGAAGAAGTAAGTTTATACAATGCTTGTTTTAATATCATTGAGACTTATACCTATACTATATATACTATACTAGTAGTTTTGCGAACAGTAGACCTCGCGAGCACAAACTTTTTTGCACAACCTCAATTCTACAATTTCATAGATTTTTTTGTCGTCGACGATTTTTTATTGAAAAATATTTATCTTACAACTAAAGTGTGTATTTATTTTCAGGAAACAAGTGCTGAGTCGAAGCGTGCAGATACCAAGCGCGGAAGGAAACGAGCGTTGTCAACGGCCACCTCTATTAAACGCGTTGATAACAATCAACAGAAAGTCCCAGCTAAGCCTAGGGCCCGTCGAGGTAATAAGAAGAACTAAATGAAGAATCACCCGTCCTTTTTTTCTTATTATTAGAATTATAGTATATAGAAAAATGAATGCATAAAAGCAATAATTATGCAAAAGAATCACCCACATTTTTATTATTAAAGCGATCCGTGCTAAGAAGACCCCTGTGCCAGGAATGATGACAAAGAAGCTTTACCATACCTGCATGGGTGACCCGGACCTGTCCTGGTATCTGGGCTTAGATCCTGATATCAAAAAAGAAGACTGTGACCCCACCGACAACACTACTTCAAATGTCGAGGTGAGTCCCAAATTTATTTGATTGAAAGAAAGCGAGTCATAGTTTGATAGTAATTAATTAAGGGCGCTTTGACACAATATCCTCGCACAATCAACATTTTATTGTATATATATAATTGTATAAAGTTGCAGGGATTGAATATTAATAAAAAGGATTTTGGAACAATATCTTTATTAAAATTACGTAAAAATTAATATTTTCGATTTTGACGAAGAAGGAATAACATATTTCGAGTGTTTTTCCTTCTTGGCCGAAATAAAAAAATATAACATGAAATTAGCTATACCACATTTTCAAAGGTATTCTAAATATAAATTAAGGTTTATTATTTTGATATCCACTCAGTAATTTTTATTTTTAAAAGATAATTTTTTGAAAAAGTGCAAACAAGATTTCTAGAATAGGGCAGCCGGCCCTGAATACGGATTAGCACAACAAACAACTGGAGTGTTTAGAAGCAAAAATGCCGGTTTCGATTCGGAGCAGGGTAGATGTTCGATTGATGAATTTAAATACCCGCTTCTAAGTTTGGGTGATATCAGGGTCTTTGGGTGTCTTCCATGGCATCTCCGATACATGGAGTCTTAGTGGGAAGCGATGAGTATGAAGAGTTATTTATTTTGTTTATTTATTTATGGTAATTCCAGGTGCCGCGATGGCGCGAGAAGCCCTACACTAGCCTGTACAGTCTAGAAGGGACAGAGAACCTCGCTGACAAGGTTTTTGAGAAACGGCATCAGAAATTGGAAGCGGAAGAGAGAAGACAGCTCAGGTGTTTGTCTAAACAATGAATCATTTTCTTTTTTGTCACTTTATGTCATTGAGTTTCTTTTATACATATATGATCGATATAGATAAGGGATAATAGGTAAAAAAATCATTAAAAAACGGTGTCAATTCAGTTGTACAACTTTTGAAACTAAACTAAATTTGACAGCTCTTCAAATATCCGCCATTATTTTTTCACATAATGAAATAAAAAGAGACTCGGATAATTTTGGTCTCATGAGATTCGTTTAGTTTAATAAGTGACACCATAGAATTGACGCCAAATGTTTTGTTAAAAGTGACGGAATCTTTAAACGTCTACTTTGATTAAAATGTGATTTTTCTATTTAGTTATTCCTCATTACTTATGTAGATTAAAAATCTTATTTTGGGATATATGTTTTTTTGGTTTCCAGTATAGCATGACGGGAAGACATGATTACATGACATTAAAAAACATTGAAAAGACCTCGATGCTGGCGCTCAAATCCTCTAGTGTATATATAGTGAAGTAATAATAGTATCTAGGTTTGAATGGCACAGAATTTCGATTGATTTCTTGGTTTAGATGTAATTAGCAATTATCTAGTTTTTTGACTAGCGCGCGCTAATGCCATCTCTTTTCAAAGTGTATTGAGCTATCTTTCTCTCGAAATACCGTCATAAGCAATATATGTCAAACATAAAGGATCTTATTTAAAGATTGTCACGCCATCTATTTGGGATGGAAGAAACTGAATGTAATGACAAAGTGTCGAAGAAGAAAACGGCTCATTCGCTTTTATTTGTATTTCAGATATATTATTTTTCAGATAGGATGGTGTGGGTGAAATATCCATAAAAAAAAAACTTTTCCTCGTAATATCGCACTTTATTATACTTTAATTGATTTTCGAATTTCGTGTTAACTTAGTGAAACTTGACGTACCCACTTTTTTAATATAAATAAAAAAAGTAATGCTACATATTTATTTCTATTATTCTTTAATATTGGTGGACGTTGGTGGACGTTATTTACACACAGCGCCATCTAGCCCCAAACTAAGCAAGCTTGTACTATGGGAACCAGATAACTGATAGAATACATAAATACTTTTTTTTTGTAAATACATACATAGAATACATAGAAACACCCAGACAAAGAACAAACATCCATGTTCATCACACAAAAATGTTTGTCCTGGGTGGGAATCGAACCCACAACCCACAGCTCAGAAGGCGAAAATCCATCCACTGAGCCACAAGGCTAGTCAATCAATATAATCGAAAAACTAGCAAATTATAAATACTTTATTGATTTCGAAGCCATAGAACGTTTTACAACTGAAAATGTTAGTGATGCGACCGCCAATCATCCAACAAACGCTCAATTGATCGTAAGTGGGAAATTAATATATAATCGTATGTTTCTACAGCAAATTATTGATAGTTACCTAACAGTAAAATTATTTTACGACAATGGAATTAGATTAAGAATTTTAGAGAATATTTCTCTGTTGAGAACCTGCTCTTTTTTTAAGTCAGTTAAAATGACAACAAACTTGTTTTGTTTTCTGTCATTCATAAATTAATCTGCACATGATTACAAGGTGATCCTACTGATTTATGAATTAATCATACTAGTAAAAATCGATTAGAGTTCGATTATTCGTTTCCATAAGTAAATAGTATTTTGCAATCGTCAATTACCGATTCGGTTTTATCCTTACCATATCCCTAGATCTGTCAAATTAGATGTGTCACCTGCACCATCCTATCTGAAAAAGAGAGAGAGAGGTACGCAAGTTAATGCGCTTATTCGATTCTAGCTTTCATTCCAATCGGCTTTTAGCATGTGTTTTTTTTCCATCACTTCGTTCTTTTTTTCCGATTTTGTTTGTTGTCTTATTAACTTTTTTTTTGTGTTTTCCATTGTTTCGTACCTTCACAATTTTATGTTTGCTTGTGCGACAACTTCAGTGCTATTGAAATAAACTCGAGAATAACAGAAACTCAAAGCTGCTAACGCGTACGCAATCGCTTGCACGCACGTAATGTAATGTGAATAAGTGTGGCCCAAATGTGCCACCCTTGGTGACCGTTGGTTTCATAAGCTAGATGAATTTATACGTGACTTACACCTTGGTGAAATGACGCGTCATTGTGACATGATCATAAATAAGACCCGAGCAAAAATCACTAGCGCCATTTTAATACAGAAGAAAACATTTCTACGTCTCAATATTTTGCCTGTCACAACTATGCATGTTGTAAAACAGTTTATATTTATTAGGCACAGTGTAGTCGGTAAAGACAGAGATGAACACATCTGCGCAGTATATGCGCTAATGAAAATCTGCACCAAATAAAAATGCTGCACATGATTTTAGGTAGCGGTAGGCCTTCTCAAAATGAACACCTAGTATTTGTAATTTCGAATGCTTTGCGCTGGTTAAAGTTAAATAATAACTCTAACCTCCACGAGTGACTATAATAGTCGTTTAAAAAAAACACACGTGTTTTGTACATCTAACCTAACGAGTGCAAAAGTGGTAGAGTGATCACTCTCGCCTGTTCGCACGTTTCGAGCATCTTTGTGTAGCGTTTAGTTGCGTTCCGCTGTGCGTTCTAAAATTAACCTAATTGCGACGTAGTAAGTCTCTATTTAAATCTAATTTCGGAGTGATTATTCGATACTTGTATATTGTTTTTTTTCTATACGAATGCACCATAGTCCGTCCGCATTCGATTGATTGCTGAAAGCTGCAGTAAAAGATGCATGTTTATTTTTATGTATATTGGTTATAAATACAAATGTTCAATTGACTTTGAGAGAAAAGGACGAGACGCGCGTTCGTTTCTGGTGACAAATCATTGTCACTTTTTTTTTTTGTAGCAAAGTCGTATTCACATGAGCGGCTGTTAGCTTTCAGCTGTAATTCGGTACATAGCGGACTATACAGGATTTTTTAACTGGGGCAGTTTGAAAAAAATCATAACCCATAGGAGATTCGAAACTGTCTTTTGGCATAATAATTTTTTTGGTCAAATGTGAGTTCCAACCATAAATAAGATGTTTTGATATTTTTCTTTAAATGCGGCATGACTAACCCCCGAATACTGAAACGCTTGTTAACTTTGACAACAGATTCATTCTAATGCTGCCTTTGTCTGGCACTAAGCAAATGACAAAGGCAGCAATAGACTTAATCTGTCGTCATAGTTAACAAACGTTTTAGTATTCGGGGATAAGTTTCACATAAGGATCTTTTCATTGTATCAGAAGAGAAAAATCGGATCAGTAGAAGTAGTTATAGTTAGATAGTTATAATATAACTGGCAATAGTTGGTAGTTTATTAAATTTGACCAACTTCTACTGCACCGTTTTTTTTCTTCCAATACAATGAAACTGAGACGATACCCACTAAAAAAAAGGATCAATGCAAGTCATTTTTATGGAAAACTCACGCTTGACAAAAAAAAAATAACCACTCCAAAATCGTTTTCATACAAAATTAGCAAATGACAATGCTAAGATTTGGTTATGCCCACACTGTCCCAGTTAAAGAAATACGCTGTATACACTGTACATTGAAAAAAGGGTTATTAAACGGACTGTATTTTATTAGTTACCAGCAGTTACCCGCGACTTCGTTCGCTTTGGCCAACAAAAAAAAGTAGCCTATATCCGTCTCCGATCCTTAAGATATAGCAATAATTCAGGTCGATCCGTTTAGCCGTGACAACGCGACAAACAGCCAGACAGAGAAACAGAGCTACTTTGGCATTTCTAATATTAGCCAGGATCTTATTCTTGTCGATTCTACTACAATACAGTCCGTTTAACATCGATTGCTCTCAGCATAAAATAGAAAAACGTTACGTCACGTTTTACTTTTTAACCGACTTGCAATAAAAGAAGGAGGTTCTAAAGTAGACTGTTTTTTTAACTGTTTGTTAACTCAGAACTCCGTCATCTGGTGAAGTGGAACTGATGAAGATGAAGACCACAGATGGAATTTGAAACTCCGTAATGATAAGTATTTTACGGGTGGCGCCAAAAACGTCTCGATAATGAATTTTTACAAAGTATTTTGTTGAATACGATTATTTTTTTGTTAAAAGCTGCGCTCCGCGGTTTTGTCCGCTAATCTACAGGAACGGTTAAATATTTCAGGATAAAAAGTCTTCCAAGGAATAAGCTACCTCCATACCATATTTCATTTAAATCCGTTCAGTCGTTACAGAGTTAAACGGGAACAAACACACTTACATACTTGCATAATTACACACTTACACGCAAACTTTTGCATTTATAATATTAGTGTGACTTTTCACAACCACGCAATCAGCATATATTCAAATAAATGCATTCGTTCAAATAAAGTCCAAGATTGATTATAATAACATAGTTTTTTAAAAGGAGGAATGCTATTCAATTATGCGTTTATGTAATTTTAACTTAGTATTTGGAAGATTTTTTGTGTGCACTGCGACTGCCCGATTGGTTTTTGATAATTGTTGCGTAAAAAGAAGGATTATGATTTTAGCAGTCCTATGTATATATGATTTTAGCAGTCCTATGTATGTATGATTTTAGCAGTCTATGTATGTACGAGGAGTCTAGAGTGAACTGTAAAGTCCCATTTTTTTCTTTCAAATCTTGTTTTTATCGATGCTTTTTAACATTCCGGGTTTCAAACAGGAGGGTTGTTGGTAACTAGAGCCAATAACCTCGCGTAGGCAGTTTCCTAGAACCCAGAATCTTCACCAAAAACCATAGCCATAACTGCGCAATAATTATGCCACTGAATTTTTGGCACTGAAGTTAAAAAAAGTGATGATTTTGGCTTGAAGAACATGTTTTATTTAGGTTGTGGTTCAGTAAGAACTTACTAAGTCTCCGCGCACATCGGCTTAGCGTTGTAAGCATTGCGAAGCTGACAGAATGTCTAATTCGTTCCTTTTGTTAGATCACTATTTGTTATTTTTAATAATACTGAGAGTCTCGCCTGATGTTAAGCGTCACGCTTGCTCATAACAGTGCTGTGCCAACCGGAAGTTTGAACTTCAACAGCGAAACCATGCGCGGAAATGCACTGCGCTCGTCACCCAGTATGCCCAGTAATTTCGCTGGAAATATTGCCCTGCAATCCGTAACGCAGTAATGGTTGTACACTACTACTTGGCGGTTGAATAACTGGCTATGGTGTGGTACTTCTCCAGGGCGGACTCTGCAAAAGAGCCCTATCACTACAATAATGTTACAGAAATTTGATTAAAAGCTGGCGCATTTAAACAATGCTTAAAATCTCTGTTCCAATCGTTGTGCATAAGTGCGAGAGAGACAATGTTTTCTTAAATACTTACGTGACGTCGCGTCTTGCACTAATAAAATTTAAGCTGTTTGTATCCTCACATATATTCCTACTGGGTGATATATATATTTGTCTGTGTATGATTGTTGTCGCTTTCGCGCGTTGTTCATGATTGAGTTGAAATATTTTTTTGTGAGGTCGAAGGCCGAGCGCCACAACTGTGAGACCGCTGCTACTCGTACGAAGTCACGGTCATCGGCTCGTTCTTTATTTAATCGATAATAAAGCGAACATAATATATAAAAGTAAAATACCTAATGGCGTACGCGCCATTGGGCAATTTCTCTTTAAGCGATAGCGAAACCTCGTGCTGCTCTTATCAGTCCGAATTTTGTCGCGCTCAAAGGGCTTTATGACAAAAAGATAGAGATATATACTTTTGCGTGCAGATTATAAAAGTTGGATATAGCGCGCGCTAGTAAAAAAAACCAGATAATTCGTAATTACAATAAATAGGAAATCAATCATAATTCTGTGCTGTGCTGTCCTAGAAATTATTAACAGCTCAATATTAGAACAATGATTACTTGAATATATAATACTCAGCTGTACTAGGTTTAGATAGAACCAGAAATCTAAATCATAAAATTAGATTCCTAATGCCCGTCTGCACTAAAGTCAACAAAGATAAACTTAGCTAAGCATCACCTAAACTAGGCATGTCAAATGAAATGACATGTCTTACGAATTTAGGCAACCTCCTAAGTTTGGTGCAACGCATTTTTTATTGTCAGGGCCCGTACCGTGAGGTGGTTATTGCGATGATGTTTAGGCTCAGCCGAGGACGCTGTGCAACCATACACCTTATCGCGCGGACATACGGTTCGTGGTTGCGCAGCGTCGTCGGCTGAACCTAACAATCATCTCAATAAGTACCTCACAGTACGGGCCCAGGTAGTTCTAGAGAGCTAAGTATGAACTTAGGAGCTGTCAAAGTTTAGTGCAGACGGACTAAATTTACGTAGTACAAATACAAATTATTTATTTGGGTACAAATGGATTTAAAACAAAATAATGAGGTGCACTGAAAAGTTTTTTTTAAATTGGTTCGTCAGTTTGGCTTCACAACTTGAATCTAAGCTTTCGATGAGTAGTCGACGTGTGTATGTGGATTTCAGGTGGCACATGCGCCGGATCCGGGAGCAGAGACACGTGGAGAGACTTAGGCAGCGGCAGCGGGACCCGTGGGCGCCGAACGCTGTGCAGACGCACCCGCGCGGCGACTTCACCGTGTGGCCGCAGCCGGTGCGCGACCTCCAGTACATCGAGATTACGGAGACGCTGCCAGTTATCGCATTTGGAGAGGACGTGCCGGATCTGCCCGAAAAGTTTGTATACATTTTTCAAATCAGATTCAAAGATCAAACGAACATTTAGCCTCAGATATTCTACTTTAACAGGGGCGGAAGTTTCGACATTATTAATAGTTTATGATATCTATTGCAAATTCAATATTGCCCGACCGATGAAAATAGTTTGCGGATGAGGCGCAGCCGCGCTTTCCTTCAACTGTGGTGCGTTTATGTCGGAACAACGACCTCGTATCTATAATCTGTGCCCCGAGACCCAAGAAGGTGTAAAGAAAATCGAAATGTTCAATTTCAGTATTGTAAACGCATTATCTGAGTAGTTGAGCAATAATCGTCACTCCATAAGACCTGTAAGTGCGGATGACAATGCGTTTATTATAGCAGTTGGCGGAGTACTCATGCAGCGTGCTGACGGCATTACCAACAAAGAGAATATGATCACTACGTTTAAGAGAAGGGAGTTCCATAGAGAACAATGAAAAAAGGCGATTGTATGAAACGTGCACTAGAACTACATACCGATAGAAAAACTGCGATAGACTCGAGAGATCGATAGAGCAAGACAGTGGATAGCCGCCATTATTTCTAGTACTCGTTTCATACATGTTCCGTATCATTTTTTTACTAGGCAATGGCGCCAGTCTGATTACCAAGTCATTTTGGTCACGCCTTATCATTTTACCTTTAACCAAACCAATTTTAGGTTAAACGTTTTACCAATTAATCTTACAAATTAATGTTAAGCCACGTAGCAGCTAAAATGTATTATATTTTTTCAGGAACTTCGTGCTTCCGTGGGTACGGATCTCCAAGGCTTTGAAGAGATCGAAAAGGTCGAAGACGCTTCACTGACATTTGGCCCACACTCCGCTTGCGGCCGCACCGAAAAGTGCGCCCGCGGGGGATGTGTCGGTCACTAGTTCTTCCACTTCTTTAGATTTAACACAAAACTTGTCTATCGACATGCCGCAATGTACTGAACATGAGCCCCACAACATATTCAGCGAGGACCTCTTTCAAAGCACCTCTTTCATCGATCTGCTCGAGGACTCGCCAGATGTGAACATGACTTGTTATATGTCAGACGAAGAATTAGGGCTTCCGCCGATGCTTCCGTCCACGTCCGAGCTCTCTCCCACCGACAACGTTCTGGAGATGATCAGCCAAGATGTGATGTTTGGAGACAATCTGCAAAGAGCGATAAGTAAAGCTTCTACAGAAGTTACTTACGTGACCCAGAGTAAGGCTTTTTCGGTTGCACCGTTCACATCCGCGGGTGACGTGTTTCTCCCGCCTTTGCCGATAACGTCGGCGGCGAACACTTTTGTGAAACCTTATCATGAGTATGTTTCACCGTCGTCTGCGGATCAGATCTCGCAAAACATCGCGAGGCTCAACCCGTGGCCTGTATCTCGTCTTTCGAATTTAAAGCCTGCGACCTCGAAGTGCACAAACCCGTTTGTGATCAATCCCTTCATCTCGAGTAAGAAACAAATGGTGAAGAATCCATATTCGGCAATCGCTCGTGTTGAGCCCGAAACGGCTCGCGAAATGTTTAAGACCTCTTCGAATTCGAGTAAGAAGTCCAAATGTAAATCTCGCGGTTCGCACAGAAGTTCGAGCCATTTGAAATTAAAAAAGACAACCTGTCGCAGTAGTTCCAAAGCGCCCAGCGCATTTATATTCAGTTCTACTAAAAAAGGACACGTGCCGACCTCAGCTCGCAGAGACTCAAGGTCTACCGCTCTAACACACACCGTAACGAGAACTACAAACATCGGTACCGCGTGTAACGCGGATCTAACTAATAAAACTGATACACCCACGACGACTACAGTAGCGCAAACCACCGACCTGTGTACAGTCACTACTGCCAAAACTACCTCGGTGATGTCGAGTACGGTGTCCTCGGTAGTAGGAGCGACGGACGCGCTCGGGGAAGTGAAATGTTCGGAATGTACGTCTGCGTTAACTTCGTATACAGTGACGAAGGCGCGTGCTCCAACGAGCATTATATCGCCGATAGAGAGTACTTATCCGCCTAAAAATCTGTTATACTCTTCGCCGACGATCATCTCTCGCACGCCTCCCGCCGCGGCCGCACCTCCTGTCGACAGAGTACGGGAACAGTTTACGATATTGCCCACTCAGACCGCGTTCACTATTCCGCGAAGTGGCGCGGTATTGAGTGCGAGTGAGACGAACGCGGCGCCGCGTCCCCGCACTCGGCTCGTGATTCCCGTATCGTTAAATGCATTTGCGAAATCGGCGGCGAGCGTCGACACGACTACAGCGAGCACGGTCCTGAAACAACGCGCCGTTCACGCGGTCCGCCCCTTTCAAAATGTGCACGCCGCGGCTAGCGCGCCGCCGCACACCGCTTTCACGACCACTAGCAGTAACGTAATGGCGCGAACGCTCACGCACAGCTCGTTCGCCATACCGCCTGGCGCTACGTTGTACGCTGCGAGGAAATTCACAAAGCCAAGCCAAGCTACTCCACTCACAACAATCACGCACACTCAAACTCACGCACACTCCCAAGCCGCAGTCACGACCGTACCTCACACGTATGCCATCGTAGACGGTAAAGGCACGTACACTACTCTTACGATTTCGTCTGATTTCACCACCACCACCGGTAGCAGTCCATTACTAATGACGCAAACGCAAAATGCGACTTCAGCAACTGCCGGTTCTAATACGTCATCGGTAGCTTCAGACTCGTTGGTTAGGCCACGAAGTCAGTTATTGATTCCGATAGCGAACAGCCAAATGAACACCAGCACTAGCCTCGGTTATCTCGTGACTTCGCCGATCGGATCTGATAAAATTACATCTCGTAGTTCTACTGTAACACCCTCGACCCTCAGCGCGACCACCGCTACAACTATTGCCTCGCACACAATAACAACGATCAGCTCCGAAGCATTGAACAGAATTCGGAATCGGTTGAGTTATAACGTTCCCAGCACGGCCGGACCTTCACAGCCCCAGTCTACGATGTCCGCAGATGGTAATAGACCTCGGGGTCCCGTTACTATAATTGCGAACCAGCTGATATCGGGTGTGAGACAGCACGAGGTCGCGGTGGCCTCCGGCTCTACCGCTCCTAGGCCTATGTTCTCCGCGGCTTCGCAAGGCTTGTACGCTATAGCCGCGCCAATCACCACCGTATCCTCCACGAGCTCTGCGGAACCCCCGACGCGTCCCCTCAACCGAGTGGTGATACCCATAAACGTTCATGGGACCTCCACTACACACAGCTCGGTGTCCACTCAAGGAGCGTACATTATAGCAGGTGTGGGGTCTTCATCGTCGACGGTCGGCGACTCGGTGACTAGACCCTCGCGGGTAGTTATTCCCATTATACATAAGACGAGCGCCACAACAGTGGCGTCGACTTGTGAGACGTCTGCCGTACGCCCTTGTCCGGCTACTGCTGGGGGGAGTGGTATCACCTCAACGATCGCCTCTACTGACGCGCATTCAAAGCTGAGGAGTCGGTTGACCATCCAAATGAGTACTACTGAGAGCACAATGCCCGGTACGACTACACCCATTACAGCATACACGATTACTAGAACTCGCGCTCCGCAAAGCGTATACTCCGTTCCTGCTGGGTCCACTCCTTATGTCTCTTCGACGAAAACCACCGAGGGCACGAGGAGTCCAGCTACGATGACCTTGATAACGTTCGCGCCTCCGTCCACGAGTGGAACGTCTATGAAGGGCGCTACACAAAGATCACCGGCGGCGACTCACGGCGATACGCCTTCCACTAATTTAACTTCAATGACTTCTGCGACCCCCACGCTCGCGAGCTCCGGTAATCGTTTTGTGATCAAATTGTCCGGGCCGGGTGCGGCGAGCGCCGCCAGTTCGAGTTCTGTAACTGCCTCCATCACGACGCCTATAACGAGCGCCGCCCTCAGTCCGACGCAGCATCACTTCACGGAGCCCCACCCGGTGTCCACGCGGCTTCGCACGTTCCCGGGACCGCGCACTTATTCGATAGCTCAACGGAGCGCCGTAGGGAACGCACCGCTGCGACCGGTCGCGCGAAACGTCAACCCCCGAGTTAAAAGAATAATATCGAATCCGGCTCCTCTACAAATATTCGCAGACGTAGTATGCCCGCCGAAGGCAGTCCCAGCTCAAACCACTACGACGGTGACGCAAAGTAATTCCAAGACACGATACACTCTCTCTCACAGTCCCGGCAGCTCCACTTTGGTAGTGCCGCAGTACAAAAACACGGTTTTTAAGAATTTATCGACTATCGCGCATCCTAATCTGGAGAAGACGAACCCGCAACCGTCTTCTGAGGGGCTCGTTCTGAACCGGTCGGTGGCGCTGGTGTCTCCTCGGCGGTCGTCTGCCGGCTCCGGGAGCCAGCGCGACTCGCGCTCTCTGCACGAGGACTCGACGCCCCCGGCAGGTCGCACTTCACCCGCCGCTTGTGGCAGCTCGACTCGATCACCAGCTTCCAACAATACACACACTTCCTCAAACCAAGATGATCGAAACGACTGATTCGACATTTCAGTTCAGTCTTTTAATGCTATCATTTAAGATATACATGATGTCATTTTAATTACATCTTGTTTATCTTTCCAGCTTCATTGTTTTCCTATTATTATGTGTGTAAAAACTATTAAGATCCTATTTTGTGACGGCTCCACGTTTCAAGTGTGACGGACATCAATATTAGTTATTTGTATAAATATTGAACAAAATACTTTTTGAACTGTCCACCTGAAAATATTTTTTTAATAACTGGCTATTAGGCTTATACTTTTAGGCTCTCTAAAACTTAAAAAGTTAGAGGTAATCATTTATATCAGTAAAATATAACGTGTAGTAGTTTAAAGGGATAATTTATTTTAATTGTTATAGTAGCTTACTGTAAATATGCATCTTGGTATTATGACTTATTTTAATAGATAACTGTGGTGTGACTTTAAAGAACCTATGTAATGCAGCATTTTTCGAATAAGTTGTTTAAATTAACGTACAAATGTAAACAGGTGTACATATAAATGAGTGTTGTGTCATTGTAGAAGATGTCTCATGCGCACTTAACGTATTATTAATAAAATTGCGCGGGAAATATAATTCTTCCCTTTTTTCTTAGCATGTTCTTACTTTGTTTCTTATAGCGGCATGTGTAGGGCTTGTGTCAGTGGAGTGTATGTGAAGACAATATAGTACATAATTTAATATTATTCTATTGTAAAAATATAAATCATGATATAAATTGAATGTTAAAATCATAGTAAAATTGACAAACTAATAATATGCGATCTTATTAACAAACTACCAGTAGTTATGAGAAGGTTAGGGGTGCTCATCGAAGAACTCGTTTTGCTTGGATTGGCCCGGTGACGAGCTAAATCAACAATATCATTGTACGTGCATTGAAATAAACTTAAAAGTAAATTAAACAGATACATAAAACAAGGAATAAAGATACAGGAGTCTTAACTATTTTTATATTTTGTAACTGGCATCTATCAAAGTAATTTTGTTGTATACCTTGATCGTAAATCTCAAAGATATTATAAACTTAATTCAATACGAGGTGGGAATCACGGCCACCGATAATCTCTGGCTAATTTTTTTTCATCTTTCGTTAATATATTTCAAAGAAAGGGAGTGACGAGAAAAATGTCTATTACCTGAGAATGGGGTTGGCAACCTGTAGAAAATGGCGCGAGCACAGTTTGTACCTCTATGAAATTTTACTATGTAAAAATTGTCATATTCCGAATACAAGAAAAAATCTCTTATCAAATAAGAGAGTAGTAACCATCAGTAAATGTTTCCGACCAACTCCATCGTTATTCATCTTGGGTGGTAAAATTGAAAAATACGTGTAGGTATGCAATAATTTGCAATCGGAGTTTGTAAATAAATTTCCTGGTGTGAAATTTAATGATAATTTAATTTGCTAAAGAATGTTTTATGGTGATTCGGTCATTAAATATTCAAAATTGTATATAAACCATGAATTTCAATAAGTGTTGTATAAATTAAGCGTTAAAATAAATAAACTTAGCGATTAGCCCCGTTACGGGGCAAATTCCGTTTAAAAATAATTTACTTCCGCCACTTCCCTTTAAAATTAACGTAACATGATATTTGCAAATTCGTTTTTTTAGCGTCTAGGGCCGAATAAAGCAACGTAGTTCAAGCGATTTGTACTGTGTATATTAAAATATTAAATGTTTAGGGAATGTCTTAAAAATTCTGTAATTGATTATTGCGACAGGCAAATCAGGCCTTTGTTGGATGAACGTTAATAATGTGGGCTTCTCGCATATCGTGAATCCATCGACGCATAATTGCTGCATAAATCTTAACGATAGGGCGAGAGGGTTTTTGAAAATAAGTTTAAAAGTGTGTTACACACGCTTTTAATTCTCCGGCTTCACGACTGGCGTCGGTTTACCTGGACAAGTGCTAAACAAATAGCAAATCTGCATTAAACCATAGAAAAATATATGGGAAGAATGACAATGTCATACAAAAAAGTGTACCCCGAAAAAACAGCATAAAACTAGACGGCGCTTCTGTATTTTGTCAGCTAATATTCAAACCGCTATAAAAGCCGATACGATAAAATACGGTGATTATAGAAACATTGGATTGGTATATGTCCGCAATTTATGGTTTAGTTCAAATTAGATAGAAATATACAACGTAAAAAAATATGTATTCAACGGTATCCCTTGAGAACCTAGCGTCTTTTGCAAATAAAATAAGTAACATTAATAATTTTACTGATATTACTAATGCAAAAATATTTATAACAAGTAGCGTTATTTCTACGTACCATTACGAATGAGTTAGTTCGGGTTTCTATTTCAAGTCAAGTCGAAGATGTGACGATTATGACGTAGTTAAAAGCACTAGCGAATATTTCCTTATCAGTTGCTACACTCGGGTTATGAATCTTTGTATGTCCATTGTAACTCTTCTTTTTATAATCGCTTTATGATTAAACTAACACCGAGAAACCTTTTTCGGCTAGTCATCTGTCCTTATGGTAATGTTTTTTTTTCGATTTCTTATTTGAGTAAAGGGTGTCAGGCCAATTGGGACGAGTATGGTGGAGAAGCAAATGAAACCTGCTCCATCGTAAGCTAAACTAAACCCGAGCAAGCTTAAAATCATTCTGATATCTGAACATTGCAAAGAAAGAAAATTGACAATTCTGATCACTTGCTAGTTTTTTTAATGTTACACTCGTAGCTGCTAGCCGACGTACTACAGTGAAATATAAAAATAATTATGTTTTCATTTAGATTTCTAGTGTGTTGTTGCAGCAATCAGAATGTTTCTTAGCGCGGCTCGGTTAAATGAATAGGGTAGCTCAGCTCGCATAGCAACCTAGGGTTCATAACATTCGTTTTCGCAATGGAATCTATAGTATTGTACGCCGTGGAAATTATGTATATAAAAAGCCTATTTGTTATTAGAGATAGGAAACAATGAAATTAAACATGTCAATACAAGATTTACAGTTGTCGACGAGCTCCAGATATTTTAGCATATTATTTTTTGTAAAAAGTAGAAGGTAGATAACATAGTCATGTAAATTTACTATAATGTATTAGATTTTCGAGTTTGATTTTAATGTGAAATTGTAATTATTATGTATAATTAGTAAGGTCTGTTGCGTAATACGTTTTAAACTTCGAAATAGGTATGCTGTATGCACTTTTCATTATTTTTCGAATTAGTTGTATAATTGTTAATTTCTTCCTAATTCTTTGTAATACAATGGAAGCGTCAAGCACGTTTTTATAAGTTTATTTTTTTTTAAGACTGATTATGATTATTTGCGGCTCTGAGCAACGTACGTGCATGTTTGTTAATGTTTATGTGTGACGCACTCTTTAGAGTTTCGTATTAAATATCTTTGCACTTTGTGGTAATTACTATCTAATCATATTCCAAGAATAATGTCTATAGTGAACCAAAATGTAACATGGAACGTTAGATGAGTTATTTAATAATTAAACAATATAGTTGTATTAATCAAATAGCTGAAAGTCGTGTAGATACAGTTTTTACATATTTTTGCTTAATTTAGTTTTACGCGACAATTTTTAGCAATAATTTGTGTAGTTTAGGTGACACTGATGATGTTTTGTGTCAATAAAAACAAAAATTTTGGTCTATGAAATAAGATCTCATTAATTAAATCTTACTTAATTATGATACCTTTTTATCCAAAGATATTTAAAACTACGGATGTTGGGTCTAATAAAAAAGTCACGAAAATCGTGTCCCGGGTTTACCATTCAAATTTAGTTACACTTTAGAAATACCTAAAAACTATTTAAAATGGTTAATATTGTTTCTTGTAGCACTTGTAGTCCAAAATAATATTTGGAAGATTACTAAACTACTTACTAAACTTACTGAACATTTGATTCGGAAATTGTTCAGCGAAGACCCGAAATCTATAGTTTCAATATCTTTGTTTGTAACAATGAAAATATGTGTTAAGAGATAAGGAAAAGTTGGCTTATTTCACTAGCACTACTTAAAGCTTGCTTGATACAATTTGATTGCCGATTTTGAATCGAGCAGAGTAGATATCTCGGCCACCAAATGACCTTTAACTTATGATCTGCTCTCCACTGATTTAATTTGATTGGCAATGTAAATTGCCAATTAAGTTTTATCTTGTGGAATAAGTTTAAAACAGATTATCATCTGTTGTGATAATACATTATAATGTCTATAATGTCAATTTTAAAAGCTTTAAATGACAAAACTATACTAAAACTATTGCTGATCCCGTCTCATATACTGCAAAGGAAAGAACAGCGTTAGTTTCAGATTGGTTTTGTCGACTAAAGCCTTTAAATATAGACAGCTTATTATACGATAAGTTTTAAGGATGTTTAGTCGCTCGCTCGGTTTTTGACGCTTTACAAATTTACGCAGTATTCCGCGGACATGTTAGTAGCCGCGCAGGCTGATATGACCGAAATGAAATCAATGGCGACCTTCCTGGCTTAATTGATAGCGTTTCTGCCAAATAAGCAGGAGCGGGTTCGATTTCCCGGCCGGGTAGAAATTTAATGGATGATTTTAAATATATTTTGGGTTTTAGACGACCATGGCGTCCTCAACACAGGGAAACCTATTACTAGGTTGCTAAGAGTGGAAAGCGTTATTTATTTCATAATTTCACTATTTTTTCACAAAAACAATGCGACATGGTTGATATCGAACTTGCTCACTATTACGTGGCTATTTAAAGTTGTTTTTTTTGTAAAGGGTCAAATATAGTGGCAGCGTCCTATCCGCCTTCGTTTGTTATAAACTGTGTCGCACAGCTGGTCCATTTGTTTCTAAATAGTTATATAGCAATAGGTACGTGTTAGTGGAACGAGACGCGGTTACATACGACAGACCGCGTAGCCGTAGCGACAAATAGTTTCTCAATTTTGCTATGGTTAATAGTTGACTGCACAATAAAGATGGAAGCGCATACAGGCGGCGTGGCGCGACGCGACATCGCACTGCGAAATATGCGCTCTATGGATATGTATGACGCTTTCCGCACTATAAAGGCGAGGCGCGGCTGTTTTTTGTAGCCGTCCGACCCGGCAAGCGAGCATGGCGAGCATGTGAGCGCTGTCGCCATGGACGACGAGAAATTAATATCCCTTATTAGTATTTATTCCAAGTTATATGATATAGGCAACGAGCACTACTAAATGCGTGGTATTCTCCATCTTCATACCGAGAATTGGGGATATCACATATCCAAATAGTACGCCTGTTATTTCTCTCTCGTTCAGCCACTTCGCACAATATTGTCGACGTCGTCCATCTTGTTACCGAGCTAGCCAATAATGAAAAAATTCGGCCGCGCCTCTCCGCTTCGCCTAAATGCGGTTCCATCTTAATGACGATTAATTAAACAGAACTAAACTAAGGGCTCTTGCACACGGTGAAAGTACCTTGCGCCACTTGACAAAAGAGCGCGTGCAAGAGCAGGATGCACGAATACAGTGATATGCTCATCATTTTTAATTTGCGCAGATTACTTGTACCGTGTGCAAGAGGCATAAGTGTTGATGTCCTCGTCTATAATTAAAAAAAAAAAAAACTTTAAAAAAGACAGCTAAATAAGGCACAACGCTCACTGTCCCACTGAGGAGTCGAGGTAGAAGCGCTCCTTACAAGCGGCCGTGGAAGTTTCAAATCATCCCTGTTAATTCCCGGTGGTCCGCGCCATTACTAAACCTTTGTCATGCTGTTTGTTTTTGTCCTTTGTTGTCCTTAATAATTAAATGAATTATAATACGACTCGTCTCTGCTCTTCAGTGGCCTTATTTTGTTTAGTCCTGTCTTCAAAATCGACATTAATTGTGCTGCAGCGGCATTTCAGTTGTAACAAAATGGATAGTTTTATATGGACGTTATTCCGTACAGCATGCGAGCAAAATCGTAATATTCACTGAGTTGTGTGTACTATAACTGAATGGTAATAATGTAACATTTTATATCGCCAAATTACGCAAAGAGAATCGTGTCATTATGTATTTTAGGTGTTTCACTATTAATGTTGTTATTTATAAACGTATTAACTACTTTAAGAAGTTTTATTATATTGTAAAAATACGTTTTCCTAAAGCATGTCATGCTATTAAAATAAACGATTTCAATTCCTTACAATGGCCACTAATTATCTACACCAAGTTCTCGCTATGATCAGCGGGCTTATCCTCTAACTTTGAAACGTTCGTGATTCTGATTGCGAGAGCATGCCATCTCGCTCGTACCAACTTAGTCGCACTGTGCGCGGTCCCGCTCGCGCAACTCTCGCTATCGCTTTCAGAGTTACGGGATAAGCCCACAGATAAGTATTTCGGTTGGCAATCGGTTTTGTTCTGTTTGGTACAGAAATTTACACTTTTACATATATAAGTGTTTGTGTTAATTTATAAATATGCACAGTTTTACACACAAGGTTAAACAGAACTGCTTCGCTAAGCCAAAACTTTGTCATAGTACACAACTAGTATGACCAACTTTGATCACATAAATGCAGATTTTATTGTACAAGCTTCTAATTTGTAGAATATTAGAAAATCACGAATTTTCTGTTTAAAACATCATTGCATATCTATTTCTTTATGTGAAACTACATACACAATTAGGACTTTTACGATTTATTATAAAGTATATGAGTACCCTGGCACAGAATCAAAGCAGTTTTTTCTAACTCTTGTAGAGCTACAATATAAAACGTGTATTAACTCGTAACGTCGTTAACGTGTATTAGTTCAAACTAATATAACATACTGGGGGCTTTCGAAATAAGACCGGGTGGCCCACCATGTCGCCAGACTGGTAGTGAGCGCCGGCATTCAGTCTGCTATCGTTTTTCACCTCACTTGCACTTGCTGCGCTGCGCTGGTACACCCAGGAATCTTAGAGATTTTTGATTTTCTCTGAGACAATTTTTTCTATTGACATGTGGCGTGCTGACATAATATTGTTACGGAGCTATAAGTAAATCCAGCCTACTAAAAAAATGACGAAACCCCGATTTGAGTTGTAGGCTCCTAGGCTTATCTCAGGGCATATTTTCACTAAACTGACCCGCTTGCCCCCGAATACTAAAACGTTTGTTAACTTTGACAACAGATTAATTCTAATACTGCCTTTGTCTAGCACTAAGCAAATGACAAAGGCTGCAATAGACTTATCAAAGTTAACAAACGTTTCAGTATTCGGGGGTAAGACTTGAAAAGTCTTAATTATTTTGTCTAACATCCGAGTTGGCTTCTTCGGGCGACCTCTTTGTCGAAGTTGGACTTACCTAACTGGACAGTCTGTCCATTGTAGTTATAATGGGCAACTACTTCGAGCGCATCGTTCCCAACGACTACCGGTACGGGTACAACGTGGGCATTTGACATGATTTTCGTCTTGTCCATGTTCACTTTAAGACCCACCTGTTGAGAAAGGCTACTGAGGCTACGTTAGTAGCCTACCTCATAACGGTCTACAACGTCTTTCTAAGTCTCATTTATATACTGTAAGTAATTAATGAGTTATGTAAGAATAACCAGTACTAAGCCACGGCAGTTTCCGCTGGATTGAATGAGTTTTTTATGGGTTGGCAAATCAAAAGATGTCCACACGATTAATAGTGTATTCGTTCAATGGTCAAAAAAATATACCAATACTTACTTACCAAATTCCCTTTTACATAAATACCTCTTGCTCAATTTTGTTCGTATTATGCACATTAAAAGTGCGAGTCGGACATGGGATAATAAAATGATTATTAGTATTCATCTGTTAGGATTTTCGCCATATTGATGCGTTAAGGGGTTTTACAAGAGAAAGATAGCGCTACACTTTCACGCGCAGATTAAAAGAGATGGCTTCAGTGCGCGCTAGTCATAAAACCAGATAATTGATAATTACATCAAAACCAGGGAATCAATCGAAATTCCGTGCCATACAAACCTATATATTATTATTACCTCACTATTAGTGTAATAATCACTTGGATATACACGAGGGGTTCCGAGCGCCAGCGAAAAATGTGTGTAAATCGAGGTATTTTCAATGTTTTTTTTTTATCGAGAAAATGTAATGTAATCACGTTTTCCCGCCATGCAATACTAGATGACGGAACCAGAAAAAAATATCCCAAAATAAGATTTTGTCCACATAACTAATGAGGGGCACTAAATAGAAAATCACATTTTTATCAAAGTATACCTTTAACATATTCGGTGAAAACGTTAACCGGATACCTATTAAGGTTCATAAGATAAAAATAGGGCCTAGACGTAGTATACGTATGTTTAGTAATAAGACATCCTGGGTATGGAACCCTAAAAATTTGCCTTGCACAATAAGGAGTTTTACAGGATGGTGCTAGAAGACACAAGTAGTTAAATTAAACGATTATCTGATTCTAAAGGTTTTATTCACGACGCTTGCGAACCAATTAACATGAATGCTTCATTTTTTTTAAATAACGAGATCTTAACATATTGAGTAATACATATTAACTGCTTGCATGCTTTACAAAAAAATATAAATTTTTGATTTTAAACTAAATATGCGTGATTTGTGATACAGAAAACATAATTAAAAATCTGTTAGGTAAGATGATCCTAATAATCAATTACAAATTTAATACAAGTGCATTCATATTATGATTTTGATCTGCATTATCAAAACACGGTTTCATAAGTTTAAATAAGAACCCAACATTCTATAAAACACTAAACTCTTATAAATATTATTAACCATACACATTATTACATATCCACTAACAAAGGTTCGGCTAGCAAACGCTTTAATCTCTTGCTCGCGTATTTTATATATTAAATGATTTATTTAATGGTGGTACTGAAATATGTACTTACGTTTTCTTTATCACACTAATATTATAAATGCGAAAGTTTGTAAGTGTGTTTGTTCCCGTTCAACTCTTTAACGGCTGAACGGATTTGAATGAAATTTGGTATGGAGAATTTTTTTAATTAATAAGTAGAATAGCGGGTGAAACCGTGGGGCGCAGCAAAATGCAGTTCAAAAAAAAAATACGGTCCTTTATTTTAGTAGTTTTAATGTTGAATGTATAGTTTGTAAAACATTTTTTGCAATGAGAATATTTTTTAATGCTTTACTGTAATCGTACATAGACAACATCTAAGAGCTGATCTTTTCTACATTTAAATTAGTACCCACGGGATATTTATCACGATACCCATTTATGATGATTTAGTAAGATATACAACAAACACACTTAACTTACACACTAACTTTATCATTTAAAATATAGTGTGATTATTGCATTTCATCGATCTTCAATTTATATTTCTTATTGCATCTTACGACGAAGCGTTGATGATATCCACGAACTCTGGTTTAAGACTGGCTCCGCCGACCAGGAATCCGTCGATGTCTGGGCTGCCAGCGAGCTCTTTGGCGTTGCCGGCAGTCACCGAGCCCCCGTACTGGATGCGGACGGACTCCGCCACGGCCGGAGACACGTTGCTCGACAGCCAGGTGCGGAGACACGCGTGCATCTCTTGCGCCTGGAAACAAACATTTCATGTTTTTTTTACATATAACCAATGATATTTTATTTGAGATACGATTTTAGCGCCCTTAAAATGGTCCCGCAAAATCTGTCTTTTAATACAGATTTCATTATAGCTATCTCTTTTACTCTCTTACTTTTCGCATCTTCTTTCGCACTCTTTGGCGAAACCTGGTTGCTAGGTTACAATGAGCTATAAACAGACTGCAGCGAATGTTGAAGGTAAAAACCTATATCAGGTAAGATGTCATTGTCACGACAGAATGGAGCAGACAATAATATCTGTATAAATTTGGGATAAGAAATTGTTTGTGTTTTAACCGAATAACATTTAAAAGAAAGTAATATTTATAATAAACTAGTTGCTACGCGCGACTTCGTTCGCGTGGACTTGAAAAATATATCCTTTGCTCGACTTTGTGATATACAGTAATTCCTTATCAAATTTTATCAAGATCCGTTTAGCCGATTAGCCGCGATAACGAGATAATACAGGTAGAGAGAGATACAAAGTTAATTCCCATATTTTTTTTATCCCGGAAAAAAATACAGTTCCCGAAGGATACCAAAAATCACCCGATGATCACCTGTTTTTGCAACCATTTTACGAAGCGAAGTAATCTTTTTTTCTTTTCTTTTTTCCTCTCTTGAAGATTTTGGCGTCGCACGTCTTCCTCATTTGCCAGTGACAAGTGTTTAAATATTTTCAAGTTTTAGTAAATATTGTTGCATTATCGCAGCTAAGCGGCTGAACGGATCTTGATAAAGAATTACTAATCACAAAGACGGACATGGGATACTTTTTTTACGTCCATAGGAACGAAGTCGCGGGTAACAGCTAGTGAGGTCGTAAATCAACTAACCTGTTGCGGGGAGGCAGTTTTGCCGGTGCCGATGGCCCAGACGGGTTCGTAGGCTAGCACGACGTTGCTCCAGCGGTCTCCGATAGCTGGCACGAACGCCTTGGTCTGCCTGTAGACCACCTCCTCGGCCTTGCCCGCCTCTCTCTCTTCGAGAGTCTCGCCGATACAAGCAATCACCTTCAGACCGGAATCGAGAGCATGGGCGACCTACAACAAAATTATATATTTTTATAGAAAATGATTAAAAACACTTGAGTAAATAAAAGAAAAAAACATGTAAAAATACCCGACTGCAAAATGTAGCTTATGTCGATAACGAGTGCGGTGTTGCTGGTTTTCAGTTTATGCTTTCGGTCAAGCCCTATAAGTTACAGGACGCCTTATAGGAACACACAAACATACTTACATACACCTCAAAACCATTACCCACCTTCTTGTACAGTCAGGTAAAAATTAGCACTAGCAGTGCTCTTGGCTAAATATTTAAAAAAAAAAACTCATGTTGATATTTCCAATTTTGCTAAATGAAGAGCAAGCAAAGTAACTTGAAGAAAATGTTTATTCCATCTACTTCGAACAAGATATTCCATAATGGAAGCGGGCTCTTTTACTTTACTCACCTTTTCAGCAATGAGATCATCTTTTTCTCCAAATATGGTTCTGCGTTCCGAGTGCCCAAGGATAACCCAGGTGGCACCAATGTCTTTGATCATGGCCGGTGATATTTCACCTGAACAAAAAAATAATAATAATGGCATTGCTAATGACAGAATAAAATTTAGATTGCATTTTAAAGTTTCAAAAAATTAAACGGTATCACTGAAATGGTAAATTCCATTTTTTTTTATGTTGTCTATAGTATTCCTGGAGAGTGGGAAATGAATAACTAGACTAGTTTTACTACTTTATTAATGTACTAGATGCGCCCCGCGGTTTCTCCCACTATTCTTCAGAAACGCGTGCAAGGCAAGACGAGGTCGCGCGCGTGTCTCGCTTAGCATTCCTTGATGAAGGTCACTGTGTGTGATCGAAACTATAGTCGGAATAACCGTCTCAATTTAAAGTGAGCATTCCCGTTTTATTAAAACAAAATGTATCAAAACCAAGTCAGTTTTCATATCACTAATTTAATAAGCTGCACCAACAGGTATGGTGTCCAAAATGCTGGCCTAATTACCACATATTCCATTGAATTTCTTCTCCGGAGGTATGCAACATAAAACAAAATATATTTATTTTGACATTAATTAAGTTTTTACAACGAGTGTTGATCCATAGGCTCCCAAACTAGTCTAGGACTGTGTGTCGGGTGCCAAGTTTCCTTACAATGTTTTTCCTTTACCAAAGAGCCAGTGGTATATCTGTACGAAAGTTTCGAAGAACTCATTGGTATAGGTAGGCGCAGGTTCAAACCCACATATGCTCACACTGAGCTACCATGATTTACCACGGTTCTGGTGTAGTTGACAGCAAAGCGTAGTTATCTAAAATACTGTTACTAATTTTATATCTTACCAGTGAATGCTCCTTTGGGTACTTTCCAGCAGTTTTGTGCGGCCAACTCCAACCTGGCCGGTGCAATGCTCTTTGCAAATGGCAGGTAGATGGCAGGAACTCCGAGGACAACCTAATAACATAATTACCGTAGTCTTTTGGTACAGATTTTTAAAACTAAAGACTACCAACACCAATAAAACAATACTAAAATTGTGGGCCGATTTTTAAACAATTGCTAGTGTTTCGAATCTTAGAACTCATCAGAATTTTTCAGAGTATGTGACTATTAAGCACCTACTGGATACAAAATGGAAATGGGAACCACTGTTATATCTTTAAAACAACTTTGCTCATTGCAAATTTTATCACACTGTATTGTTTTAGCAATCTAAAAACTGAGTCATCTAGTGCTTACCTCAACATTGGGGTCCAGTTTTGCATTAGCGAGATTCTCGATTATTTCACGAGCCTGTTTTTGGTCTCCGTTCATCTTCCAGTTGCCTCCAACGACGAATTTGCGAGGCATGGTTGAAAGTTCTGTATCTGTGATAGGTTAAAATTTAACTGTAGCACTGTGTGGTGTATGTACCTATAGTTATAGCATCCACCAAAGATTACAGGAGTGACTACGAGGTTACAATTCTGACATTTAACGGATAAGAAATAGAATCAATAGTTCAAGTGGAGTATTAAGTATTGTATTGGAGTAGATTACACGAACTCTGCTTGACCTTCTTGAAGGTCATGCCGGTCTGACCGGGCTTTCTAATAGAAAATGCTCTATAGCATTAAATCCTCCTTTTGTACTTATTATTAGTATGTGTGTATATTATATAATGAAATAAATAAAGCGAAGGGTTTGCCTTTGCCTGCTTTGCCCACAGTTGCTTTCTTTACTTGATGAGCGGCCCGAGATACTACATTTTTATTTATAAGTATTGGACGGTGGATATATAAGAGTTTTGGAATTTAGATGCAGCACTGTATATGTAGATTATCAAATTTCCTTACATGTATCAGTTAAATTTTAATCCACAAAATCTGCGCACTCCTATCCGCTGTCGGAAAGACTGTTTTTAATTTTTATATCAGGGTGGGTTGCCAGCAGTGCTTCTCATTTTTTTTTTGTTTATTCGTCCGTTTTGGACAGGCTAAAGCCTGTAAGGCCATACCGCCTCGTCATCTTTGGCAGTGCTGCTAGGGAGACAATAATGTACGTCCCGATAATGTACAGACTGATAATTGGTGTACCAGTACATGGAATATCAGGCCGTGCATTATCGGGTCATAAAATATCATGCCGTACATTATCGGCACGGGCATTAAGGCCTCGCTACATGGCTTGACCTGACACCGTGTGAAAGGGACAGCTACACTTGAATTTCACGGGAGCAAAAGAAACAAACTGTTAAGGTTATAGGTTCTCCCTTTCGCTCCCCCAGAAACGTATATATAGCCATCTCTATCACACGATGTCAGGTCAGGCCATGTATAGACACCCTAAAACGCACAGCGATAATGTACAGCTTGATATTCCATGTACTGGTACATATATTATCAGGTTGTACAATATCATGCCGTACATTATTGACACGGTCTGATAATGTACGACCCGACAATGTACAGCCTGATAAAAGACAACATATCCCTCATCGGCCTGAGCCTCTGTGTCTACAACATCTATCGATTTCGTGCATCGTTTAAGCGCGATAGTAAAAATAAAACACCGATTAAAAATATTAGGATTACAGTTAGTAGGTTAAGGTATTTTTTTTATAACAACTTGGAAGTCTTTGCTGTGTCAAAACTGGCTATTTTATTAGGTTTATTATAAAAAAAACCCGGATACCTGTTCAATTTGCGGCTGTGGCAATCTGTTATGTCTTGTAACATGACAGATGGTTAATGTATTTTTAATCTGTCAAAAAAGTCATAGAGACGTCGACTAATAGCGCAGAGTCTTTCAGCCAATATGGGCTGGTTCGTCTTTTATCAGGCAGTACATTATCGGCCGTACATTATTAGCACGTGTTAATAAGAATGGCAATCTTGTGGCTATACATGGCCTGACCTGACATCGTGTGAAAGGGACAGCTAGACTTGAATTTCACGGGAGCCAATGAAACAAACTATTAAGGTTATAGCTTATTTCGCACCCCCAGAAACTTATATATAGCCATCTCTTTCAAACGATGTCAGGTCAGGCCTACACCTTCATGTAGCGAGGCCTTTATCCATGTACGTAAATAACTAGGTTGGAGAGTTTTGGCGGGAATGCGAAGAAATCATGTCGCGGCATTGTATTATTTTCCAAAACTTGTGTTATTTCGAGTGTTAATGTATAAAAACGGTGGATTGTTATCTATTAAGTGTTCGTGAACGTGAAAGATTATTGGGGAATGATATAATGTCGTAAAACGTGAATCTTCGTATTGTTTCCAAAACTCTATAAACCTCTAGTAAGGTCTCCAACACTTTACTGGGGTATGACTGAGACTTGACTGTGACTTACTATGCTTGACTTAGACTATGACTAAAACTTATTTTTTAATGTGAAATATTGTGGTTCATATGGAATATTATAAAACGTGACACTGGTTAAATACACAACGTGTGAAGCCAAAATTTAAAAAAAAAAAAGAAGAACTAGGTTCTAGGTTGGAGTTTTGGCGGGAACGTGAAGAAGTCATGTCGCGTCATTCTATTATTTTCCAAAACTTGTGTCATATCGAGTGATAATGTATAAAAATGGTGGATTTTTATCCATTAAGTGTTCGTACATTCACGAACACGAGTGTTAGTGAATAGTATAATGTTGTGAAACGAGACCCTTCGTGTTGTTTCCAAAACTCCATAGAAACGTCTAGTAAAGTCTCCACCACTTTACTGGGGCATGACGTGGACTTGACCGTGACTTACTTTGCTTGACTTAGTTAGACTATGCCTGAGGCTTATTTTAACTGTGAAATATTATACATCACTGGACAAGAAAAAAAGAGAAAAAAAAAACTAGGTTGGTAACAGGGAATACCGACATACCTATATGCCGGTAAACAAGTACATTTTTGCCTCATCAATTTCGTGTTTTGCCGCACCCAAAGAAGCCCGTTCTCATAAATCATTTATGCAAATAGCCAACGAACAACAATGAGCCAAAATATAGACCGTGCTCTATGGGAGCTCGCACCGGATGTACTAGCGACTTCCTACTGGTTTCAGAAGGTTTTACCTCCTGTTTCCGGTTTGGAGTAGGCCCGCTACAAAACTGCCCTTTATTCGCTGCAACTTTAGTTCGCTAGCTCAGAGCAAATTATTTGCTCTGAATTCGCTAGTTTTTTTAGAGTTCTGTGAAACAAAAAGGAAGATACACATCGAGTCTATCGAAACCATCGAGTATTCCAAATAAAAATAGAACACTTCTGCTTGGCACTACCAGTAGTGCTATAGGAATTTTCTCTTTCCCGTGACACTAATGATAGTGCAATGGTAAAAATAGTTTTTCCCGTGTGCTACTCTGAAGCAAGTAGTGTCATAAGAAATTTTATCTACTGTAACACTACCAGGGATCTAATAATTTTCTGATAGAAAATGATAGATAACAAAACGCACCAAGAAGACAAAGTGAACCAAAATTGCAATTGAAAATGATTGATAATAATAATACCCCTAACATTCTAAAGCAATTTATTACTGCAAATTTAATTTAAACATGAAAAAATGTGTCTACAATGTCGCCCATCGGCTAGTGACCGCCCGAAAAGGGCTTATAGTAGGTACTCATCATTATGAACAACATTTACTATGGGACCAACCCTGAAATAGAGAAAAAAACTGCTGTTCCATAGAAAAATGTCAATGACACTCGACAAAATGTATCGAGGCTTTTTTTCTCGATTTCAGGGTCGGTCACAAAGTAAAAGTTGTTCATAATGATGAGTACTATAAGCCCCTTTCGGGCGGCTACTTGCCGATGGGCCACCCTGTATATCTACATAATTTACAGACGACAAGTATGTCACAAACAGTCAAGTTTTTTATCAACAGTTCGGTGATACGCCGAAAAGTTCACGCGAGCGTGTATCAGACACTCTGAAGATTAAATGAGCCCCGTCAAGAATGTCAAATCTTCAATCCGAAGTTAGGGAATGATGAATGATGCATAAATAAAATCGGATCCACTAAAAATCCGGCTAATGGCACAAAAGTTTAACGGTTTATGATCAGTTCGGATAAAAAACAAATTAGGTGCGTAGCTATCAGATTGGGCGTTCAAACTTTGGTTTAATTTCACAACTGTAGATAAAAGTTTGCTAACTATTTTTATCCGCAAGCCCAAACGGAGGGTTACGATTTTCAGGAGTCTATATAAAATGTTGGTATGTAAGTAAATTATACAAGTTGAAAACTTTATTAGGGTGTCTGTGCCTTTATTAAATAAGCAAAATATACACAATCTACAACTACCTACACTACTTAGCCTAGGGTCAAGGGTGTATTATATTATATTGGACCGATAGACTTTCTATCCTTCTAAAAAAAAGGTCGGACGGCGCCAAAAAATTTAAACTTTTTTTCAAAAACTCATACTACTACTTAACATTTTTTTTCAAAATCTGTAATTTTACCAGTAGGTAGGTATCAGCTATATAGAATAGTCAAGTTACGGGACTTAGTATGGAGGACCAAGACATAATTCATAGCATAAATATAAAATTGTGTTTGAAATAAACAATATTAAATTAACTTAAACAGTCAGGAGGTACGGAACATACAAAAACCATTTATGCTTGAGCCATAATTCATTATGCCCACGACTCACTGCCGTGCTTACGATTGTCATCAGAAATAGACCCTAACATAGCGCAATTATATATAATTTATTGCAAAATGTAAAATTTGAGTCTGTACCGGACACGCATTTTGATTAATTATTGTATATTAACACGAGAGTTAGGTTCTAAAGTAAAATTTAGAGAAAAAACCTGTTATTAGTTACTTCCGGGTCAAACGCTTAATTCACTGTGCTAATTGCCAATACTTGATTTAATAAAGAAAACAATAATATTCAATATTCTTCTTTATTAACTAAACAAAACATATACAAACTACAACTACCTAAACTACTTAGCCTACTACATAAAAATAGCAGTTGGATTAACCAGAGACATTAAAGGTCTATAGACAATCCAAATATTCAAGCCCACTACCAGTTGGTTGCTGCTGGCGGCATTACTACGCTGAATGGCAATGCTTATGCGTTGAGCCAAATAAAAGCCAGCAGTTTGGTCACGCGTCTTATAATCTTCTAATATACCTGAATCTTATATACTTTTATCCAAGTTTTTTGCATTTTTACATAGTAACTTTAAAACTATTATTCGTATTATGGTCAAATTCTTTGTGATTAAAAAGCCTAATCAATGAGCTACATATAGTGTGTTTTGAATAAGTTAGAACTTCTCAAGTTATGAAGCAAAGAAGTCAAACGTGCGTCCTTTTGCCCCGGACCACTCTAAAGTACTGCGTCGTCGGTAAAGGTATTTTCTGTACTAAACTCTGAGGCTGTACGTACCTACGTATGTGTGTTTTGGATGCGTGAGCAGACCTTGCAGGGGAAGCCTTTGATGTTTTAGGACTAGTGCCATTAACATCGACGAACGAAAAGTCAAGTAGACATTGGACGAAGAGCCGATTTGGAAGTCCAATAGCTCTACTAAACTTAATAGTAAACATTCCTAGAAAAAAAAAAACACAAATTACCTCTCCTTTTAAACACTAATTCAGAAAGTTATTATAGCAGCCACGCAATACAAGGTGGTAAACACGTGATTGACTGAGCAAAGTAAAGTTCTTCGAGTCTTCATTTCTGTTTTTAACATATCGGCGTTTGTATGTATGTTTGTATATTTGTATACTTGTCTTATTTATTTAATACTTTATTGCACACACATACAACGTATTTGGTACAACAGGAGGACTTAATGCTAAAGCATTTTCTACCAGTCATCCCCGTGGTTGAAGAGAGGGAGATGTAGGCGTGCATCAAAAATCACGATTAACAAATAAACTAAGGAAATGAATGAAAAAGAAAAATAAATAATGACTATTGATAACAAATTAAAAATTGACAAATATACTTAAGCTACTTATATAAATAAATATAAACTACGTATGTAGTTATACTACTTATGTATTAGTCTGCTGATAACTAGCCATCTGTGTAACTAGCGAACCGTTGATCTGATCTTAGTAAAATTATGTAGGCAAGTAAGTATTTGATTTCAAAAATCGGTCAAAGCTTGTGAAGATAAGAAGCCGCGAGGTCTCAGTTCTAATAGTAGGAATATTCAGGCAGCCAATTAAAAAAGAGGAAGATTTTTGATTAAAATAATCGAATAATATTTTATCTGAATATTATGACGTAGTAATAACAGTAATACTCTATAGAATATAGAGAATAACGGTGGTTTGTTTGTTACCCACAAGCTGCGACACGCGATTTTTCCTGCATATACGTGGGCGTGGCACGTGGCAATTCCAAAAATTGTTAGTGAAATGAAAAATATGTGAAATATGAAAAGAAAATATTATTTATTATTTATAGCTTTTCAAAATATTTCCCTCCAACCCCATTCATTTAAGCATTCGGGTGAACCAGCTTTCGAAACATTTAAAAAAATATCTTGCGGTCTCTTCTGCAGTGTTAACCCACGAAGCATTTCTTTTTACCGTGGGAAAAAATAAATAAAAACAATGTCCCGAAAGCTCGAGGCAGACAAACTTCGCAATACCATTCACTAGTAGGTAACTGCTCTACGATCTTCTAGCGGAATTTCTGCTACTGGTTCACTGTGTCGAAAAAACCGCTTTTATTTTTTTATTTACGCTTTGATCGCGAACAACTTTTGTGGGCAACTCATCTTCTTAAAACACCCATAGCATGGATTGTTGCTTCATGAGAGGATCGTAGCTGTAGACCCAAGTTTCGTCAGTTGTAAGGATGTAGGATACGTTTTACGAAGTTCCTCCTTCGAAATTTTCTAGCATAAATTTGCACCAATCAACACAACGGGATTTGTGCTCTTCGGTGAGAGAATGAGGTATCCATCGCAAAGCAAGCCTAACTTTAACTTTAAGTACCTAACTCCAAACTTTAAGGTTTTCATGCAGGGTGGTGGAAGCCTCGTATTCCAATCTTCAGTTCAGCCTGAATCTCTCGATGTGTAAAGTGTCTAAAATCCCGTAATAGCCACTCTACTTTGATAACATTTTCATGAGGTACTGCAGTTGTGGATCGGACGGGTCTGGGGTCATCGTTTAGGTTTTCTCCACCATGTTTAGCTTCATGAAACCAATAAGTAAATGTTGCTAACGCAGGTGCAGACTCCCCGAATGCAGCTTGTGAATTTTCGTAAGATTCCTTGAAGGCACAGAATTCTCCTTGTAACTTTGTATTTGCTTGAAGGTTAATCCTCGTTTACCTCGTTTAAAAAAAATATAGCACTAAAGAGTAATATAATCTAGGAGGAACGTAGCTCTAAACGCTAGTATACATTCTTATCTATGGCTCTAAAAGCTTCCGGCGAGACATCCATTATTGCAAACAAAAGAAGAGTGACAGATCTTTAAAAATATTTTCTCTAAAGAGATTTGTATTACCAATGAAAATAGTTTCAAGAAAAAAGAGATTGTATTTATTCTGTAGCCAACAATTTTCAGAACAACCTATCTATAGTCAGTAGTAGTACGACTCTTCTGCAGAGTCCACCTGGAGCGAGTATCACACCTTTGCCAGTTATTCAACCGCCATGCAGTAGTATGCAAACATTGCTGTGTTCGGGATTGAAGGGCAATGTTTCCAGCATAATTACTGGGCCTAATATCTCATGGTGACGAGCGCAGTGCATAGCCGATCATCGTTTTGAACTGTTGAAGTTGAAAATTCTGGATGGCTCTGAATTGTTATGGGCAGGCGTGAAGCTTAACATCAGGAGAGCGACTTGCTCATTTCGTCACCAAGATCCATAAAGAAATGTATGAAAAAAAAACTTTCCTAAAGACATGGACATTATTCGATATCACTTTCTTTACTCATTAAGGATCCATTGCTGCGTACTTGCCTGAAATAAGTACAAACGAAGCAACAAACAAACATAATACTTTCGCATTTACGAGTATAAGCAGGGGTGAGCGTCCGAACCCAATAAAAATGTCCCCCGAATAACCAAAGTTCCGGTTTGTCAGTTTGTCTCTGGCCCGCTCAATTCAGGCTTTATTAGATCAAAATAACATTTAGTAATATCATAAAATTAGAATAAGCTATACTGACGAGGTTAGTATCTAATTAGGAACAGGCAATTTCGTGGTCGACCTAATTACTCAGAAATCTGCACATAGAGACTATAGCACAATGACGTGGCTTCCGTTGCAGTCGAGTCCATTAAAGCATAATCAATAGCAGTAATTACGATTATCTGACTGAATGCCATACTGATGTGTCCTAGCCAAGGATCTTGTATGCTTCGTCTAAGGTCCTAGCCTTTCTAAGGACGAGAAATTCACCATTGCGCCCAAGTCTATTCCACACGGGTTTCAATCCTGAATTTGGAGTACGAGCTGGTGAACCAGCTTGATCACAATATTTGACCGAGTGAGAAAAGCGAACGAAGTCTCTGCTTTAACTGGCAAAATTTGTTTTCGTCTATCTGTATGTTGGTACTCGCGTAATACGTCGTATTTTTCAACGAATCTTGATGAAACTTTAATGACAGGTTTTTTTATATTTTATAATTATATAGTTCTTTTGCCATTACAAAAAGCCCCAAAAAGGGGGATCGCTGACGACAAAAAAAACCTATGAAATTGTAGAATTGAGGTTGTGCAAAAAAGTTTGTGCTCGCGAAGTCTATTTATTGTTCGCAAAATACCGAGAGTGGAGCGAGCGTGAAAATAATAAGTTTTATTTTAAAGCAATGAAGATCTAATTACAAAACTTAAGAGAGTAGAAAATGTAAGAGAAATAGAAACTTTTTAGTGCGTTTGTTCAATGTACATCAGATTATTATTACACGATGAGTCTTGAAAATATAACACAGATGCATGATACATGTACGAACGCAGTGATAATGCAAATATTGAGGTATTTTGTTTAATGTAGATTAGAATTTTGATTGGGGCGTCACTGCAAGAATGGTAATTCGAGCAGCTGATTTCATTGGCGGCCTACAAACGCGCCGCGCCGTCTCGTGTCACTCAATAAAATTTGTCGTTACGCTACTGAGTTATAAAAGTGATTATCAAGAAACATTCAGGGCCCTTTTTAACAAAAGTTAAAATATGACAAATTTGTAAAAAAGTGACATAATTGTAGAATTGTACCTGTAAAAACCGAACTACAAACTTATAAAAGTATCACGGCTAAATATTTGTAAATTGTAAGGCATGTAAACCAACAAATTGTAAAAAAGGTCCTGTAGTTTTCGATAACAATTGTATTTTTAAAATATGTCATGGTAAGTTATAATTTAGTTTATTAAATTAAGTTGTGTTGTTGAGGAGTACCATCAGTATATAATAGAATTTAGACTATTTTATTACTGATTCTTTACCTTCATTAAACGTTTGTTTCCGAAATGGAGAACCATAACAAAATTACTACTTCAACTCTATTATTTTTCAATTTAATCACCCACGTCGCACGATAACTGCCAAATATTCCTCCTCATTGCTTTCACTACTAGATGACAACGTGAGCACCATAATATCACTCGAAATGTTATTTCTTTATAATAATAGTTTATAATCTTCAACCGTTTTTACACAGGGTACGGCCATCTTGTAGAATTATTACAAATACAATTACTTAGTATATTACCAATACAATTATTATAATTCTATAATTTTGTATACTATTAACTACAATAGTTTTTAAAACAAATTTGTAAAGTCAAGTTGTCTGTCAAATGAAAATATTGGTTAAACAGGATTACATAAAATTGTAGTTACAATTCTACAATTTTTAAATTTTTCCTTCATTACTCTTATTATTGTTGTAACTTGTAATTTTGGTTAAACAGGAATATGTTGAAATGTAAAATGTAAATTTTAATTAGAAATTGTAAGCTTGGTTAAACAGGGCCCAGTACGTGTGCGTGTTTTAGATGAAATTTGCTTTGTATATTACAGATTAGCTTATCGAACGTTTCTGTAGAAGAGGGTAAGTAAATACTTAATTAAGTTCTTAATTTGTTGTGCATGATATCTCATCTGTGTTTTCTCCTGTTGGAAGTCACAGCTCCAGTTTTAGGCGAGACAACAATGTTTTAATAGTGATAATAAAACTGATATTTATTCCATGTACTGGTTCATGGGTCGGCCGGCTGTTTATAGGGTCCAGTATCGGATATTACAGGGGAAGTGGCGACGCCATCGATCATCGTTACTGTCAGCTGAACGAAGCGCCTTTCAACTATGTTGGTGGGCACGGCAGGCTCCGGCTAGGGACTGATAACCCTGATAACAAGCACAGCTGTCGAACAATGAAGCAAACAGATATCGTATCAAGTCGCACGCTTCATTGGCTCTTAGTATTGTTTTGTATTGTCATTGATTTAAATGAAATTACTTTAACGTTTCAAATCGAGCAAAAGTATAATGTTTTTTTCTCACATGGAGGTAGATACATTACATAGGATAGACGTATGTAGATATATCACACTAATATTATTAATGCGAAAGTTTGTGTGTAAGTATGTGTGTTTGTTCCCGTTCAACTCTGTAATGGCTGAACGGATTTGGATGAAATTTGGTATTGAGGTAGCTCACACCCTAGATTAACACATAGGCAATTTTTTATCCCGGAATATTTATCCCGGAAAAACATTCAGTTTTTGTGGTACAGCGGGTGAAACCGCGGGGCGCAGCTAGTACTGACATAATTTCATGTATTTTATAGTAGTCTAAACACACGGTAGATCGTTCTTTTCTTTGATTGGATTTTAGAAATACAGAAAAACACAAAATACAGAAAACTTTATTTGTGACAAAAATGAAGGGACACAAAAAAAGTATTATAGGGTCATGCATGTTTAGTCTAGTTCGCTCGACTAATTTTAGCACCAATGGGATATTTGAATTTGAAACCTTAACAGGTGACCAAGCCATTACTACTCCGCGCATCGATATTAACAACATTACTTAGGACAATTACCATGAAATAATAAAAAACTGCAACGTGTTAAATGCAGATTATTACGTGACGGATCTTAAAAATAACATAGGTACAAGTAATAGAAATGCGCGATTTGTTATTTTTATTCAATATGGAGAAGACTGGATTTAGCGATACTGGAAGAACGGTTGGCAGCCGGCAGCCGATTACATAGGTACCTATAACACATTTCAACCCAGCTTCGCTTCACATTCATCTCCCCCATTCTTCTTTATCCGACTGCTGGGTATAGTATACTACTCTTGCAGTGCCATCTGCCTCAGTCCTGTATTATCGGGTCCAGCCCTCTTATTATAGATTTTCCTGATCGTGACAATGATCGTGCGCGAGCGGGACCGCGCATAGTGAAAGTTGGTATAAGCGGGATGGCGTCACAATCAGAATAACGTAAGTTCATAATATAAGGGCACAGGTTCGACCCACGATTTTTATAAGCCATCGCCATCGCTTCGCATTATCTCAGGTAAAATTTTACAAGGACATGTCGCGTTGATAGCTTGTGGATTAAATTTTAAGTACCCTTTATCCGGTTAGCTTAATCAACGCCAACTTTGCGACAATAGGCAGAAAATACCGTGTCTGGTTTGTTCACTTACTTTCGGTCAGCCATAATCTAATCCCACCCACTCATGCGAAATAACTGAATTCTCATTGATAAAGTTTGGATTTCAATTGCCGGCCGCCGGCTTACTCGCGGAACTCATTATCGTTGTTACAGGCGGCATTGTCGGCGAGCAGTGTCAGGTATTGTCGACAAACGATTTAACACAAACTTTTTTTTTTTCTATTATTTTTTGGCTCCACACGTTGTGTATTTAGCCAGTGTAAAGTATTGTAATAGTTCAAGTGATATTAAATAATTCACAATTCAAATTAGTCTCAGTCATAGTCTAAATCAAGCAAAGCAAGTCACGGTCAAGTCCAAGTAATGCCCCAGTAAAGTGGTGATAACTTTACTAGAACCTTCTATGGAGTTTTGGAAATAACACGAAAAGTCACGTTTCACGACATTATACTATTCACCAACACTCATGCACGATCACGAACACTTAATGAATAAAAATCCACCATTTTTACACATTAACACCCGAAATAACACAAGTTTTGGAAAATAGTTTAATGACGCGACATGACTCCTTCACGTTTCCGCCAAAACTCCTAACACTTACTTATTAGTAATGACTTTACCTTTTTGTAAGAACTAGTGGCCCAACCATAATATTTAGAAGAGCTACTTCAACGTAAGTTTAAAAATTAAAATGTCCGATATTTCTCCTTTTTTTTTCTAAGCCAAAGATCGTCCTTCCTTTTGATTTTAGTATTCTATGCGTTTGAGAAGTTATTTTAAGCTAACTGCAAAATCGCAATCGTGAAAAGGATATTTTTTTTTAACGGGCCTTTATTAATTTAGCAAAATACATACAAACTACAACGACCTAAACTACTTAGCCTACAACATAAAAATAACAGTTGGATTATCCAGGTCTATAGATAGTCCAAATGTTCAAGCCCACTACCAGTTGGCAGCGTACCACGCTGAATGGAAATGCTTATGCGTTGAGCCAAATAAACGCCAGCATTTTAGTCACGCGTAGAATAATGGACGTAGAATCAATTTACATTATAATATTAGTGTGGATCTTGATAATCCCTTCAAGTGAAAATTATTTTTCATCAAGAATTCTGTTGTTTTCATTCATATTCTATAGCAGATTAACCAATTAATTAATTATGTACTTATTGTTGGTTTTTATTTTTATACCAAATACCTTGACTGACAGTTGGTGTAGCTGTTAGAAGAGGCTTGCATAATTATCTTTTGATGTTTTGCGGTTATATTTTGAAACAAAAATCCTTCCTTATTTTTAAACACTTTGTATATTATTTCAATTATTATATTTTAATTATTGCGTTAAAACTTTGAATATTACTTACTAGCTGTTACCCGCGACTTCGTTTGCGTGGACCCACAAAAAAAAGCTCAATCGGTTCAGCCGTTTAACGATAAAGCAACAAACAGCCAGACAGAGGGACAGATAGAGAGACAGGGTTACTTTCAAATTTATAATATTAGTTTGGATTAGGATTCCTGAAAGGAAAGGTTTAACTTGAAACTTTATTTCTTTATTTTTGCATCGTAAACGCTCTTTCACAGAAGCCTGCAAACAGAATTAGTGATAGAATTAATGACTTCTCTCAGCTTACGTAAAATATCACGATAAATGGATTCCAATAATTATTTCTTCCATCTAAATTTATTAAAGTTACATTAGTCGACTCTGCCAGTTGTTTCATTGACAAAGCTCAAACAGCTTCCAGCATTCAAGGACGGGAATTAAAACTTTACACGTGCAATGCGAAGTCTAGGAAGGTCGCTGTAACTATAAAATGAGTTAGGTGAAACATCAATCTAGGACTGAGTCGGAAACTAATCCAAACTTGTCGTCACATAACCTTGTTTGTCATTATCAAGTTTGTATTACTTTGTATGTTCAATGATCGATTTGTAACTCATCTAATTGTAACCTATTTAGCCTATTCTAAATTGATTTACATATCTGTTGGCTTTAACACGAAATTGCTCGCAAATTTAACGTTTCAAACTCACGGTAAAAACTACTCTAGGTTATAGAAACAAAACAAAAAAAGGGTTTAACGCTTAGTAGCAGGAAACCGAGATCGAAAATTTAATAAACTTAGCGATGGTATTATAATGACTGAGGGATTTAGGTGTTGTTGAAAAATGTTTAACAGTTTTTATTGTAACAATGTTTCTTTTTTTTTTGACTATAATATATAATATATATTTTGGCAAGTATTAAAAAAGAAAATTACGATTATATATCGTGATAATGTACACGCTTGTACATTTCAGTGCAAACTCGCTATAAAATTAATTAATTATGTATAAGTTTAAAATTGAACCCAACCCATTGTTCTCTGACGCGCCGCTGGTGACCCAATTTATATTTTAACTATACGCCACCGCTGCATTTTTTATTTATTTAACTGCGAAAGCGTCATAATGTCTGTCATTAATTCCGAGCCAGAAATCCCTACGATTTTGTTAGATCTTGGCTCGTAATGTATTTGCCGGAGAGCTGAGGCTAGGCGGAAAAAAACATGTTTTTGTTCCGACATCGTTTTTGTGTCATTACTTTAGCTTTAGATACTAAAGTTACGGTGCCATAATGCGAATGAAATACTAAACGACCAGAAACAGCATTTTATTGAGTTGAGTTACGATGAAAGTTCCGGTAGCTCAGACAACCGTGTAATTCGATGGCTTTAATCTAAGGATAGTCTGTCTAACTTGTGGGATGGTAGAGCAATCGAACTTATTTCTGTCTTAGTCACTCCATTTCTAACACACCGCATTTCCAACATTTCCACTGTAGTGGTGACTGGTGAGAGTGACAATTATATAAGTTATAGTCTGCTCTGTAAACGCAGATGGAAAAATAATATCAGTGACTAATAAGTGCCTTGAAGCTGTAAGTAAAAGTGGAGCACTCTTTACTTTTCAAAGGAGCATACACTTTGAATACTCAATTGAAGCTAATACCTGCGTATTGCTGTCTCAATTTCTCATGAGATAGGAAGGTACACAGCTCTATTTTTCTCTGATATGAGAGAGTATGATAGCAATATGTAGGTATTCAGAGGGTTTGCCCTGATGCCGGGGCACTAGAACACGGCATCGGTAGCCCCTGCCTGTAGTAAGAGCCTCCTAAAAGGGGACCTCTGCGCTCGGGAGTGGTTAGACGTGGGGCTCTAACCATCCACCTAGACGAGCCAGATGGGACGACAGCGTCGAGTAGCTGACGTTGTCGGAGGCAATTCAGGATAGCTCGTTGCTGTCCCGGGAGCAGCTGAAGCACGGTACGTTCCCTTGGAGATCCCGGAGCCCTCTGTTTAGCACTAAGGCTGGCCACCAGGGGATTTTTGTTGGTATAATACCAGTACCCCAAGGCAATCCGGTATCTTGTGAAGTTTTAACCAACTACAAAAAAAATACTTCAGAGTATGTTCTCCGCCTTTATGATAAAGGCCTTTTTGGCCTCTTCAAACTTTAGCAAGGACAAGCAAGGGACAATATAGGAAAAGCTACAATGCTAGTTTCTACCTGCAGTAAGAACATCGAGCGAAAATGTGATCCCCACCATACCACCATTTTCGTCGTAAAGTTACGAAACAATACACAACTGACTGTTATGACATCGCGACCTAAATGGTTTTATGGGTATTATAGTCATCATCAGCCAGAAGATATCCACTGTTGAACAAAGGCTTTCCCATTAGAGCGCGAAGCTAAACGACAATGCCATTTGCATCCAGCGGTGTCTCGTGACATTCACAATGTCGTCGGTGCACCTAGTAGGGGGCCTACGCTGCGTCCTCCAGTTTGTATATGTATACCATCTCGGTATCTACAGGAGTCAGTGCAATCAAGTATTAGCGGAAGCAAAAACATCCTCAATCCATTCCTCGTTGCAATATCCTTAATGAGTCTGCGCTTTGTTTATTTGCTACCGGCTGCCAGGCGGCAAGAAGTTCGGGGCCCGTACGGTGAAGTGGTTATTGCGATGATTGTTAGGCGGGACCATACACCTTACCGCGCGGAGATACGGTTCGTGGTCGCGCAGCGTCGTCGGCTGAACCTAACAATCATCGCAATAACCACCTCACGGTACGGGCCCAGGACTCGAAAATTATAATAGTCAGAGAGCGCCGAACGAGCTACAGTTGGATTCCTAGGGTCATAAGATAATTATAGGGTGGCTCGTCGGCAAATGAAATCAGTTGGGAGATACTAAATATTTTTGTAAAATCGTTAAAAGATACACATTAAAATCTTTAATCTTATTACGTTCCTATGTCAAATGGATGTGGTAAAGAAGATTATTGAAGCCGTGATAGGTATTTTCGATACAAACGCTAATTCGTGATTATTTTTCTTCAAATGTTTTGAATAATTTAATATAAGTACGGTATTTAAATAAATAATAATGAGAAATATTTCCATATAAAAATTATGTCCGAATTTATAAATTTTATTCTTAAGGAATTCGCTTTAGACTTTAGTTTAGCCTGTTTTCAGGCAAAATCATACACTATCTTCTGCATTAAGGCACGAGTCGAAAAAAATAATAATGTTACTGTTAAGCTTTCGCGATTTGAACACATAATTTAATGTTTCAAGACTTAACTCGTGGCCGCGGCTATATACATTGCCGAAATTTCAAGGTATATAAATAAAATAGTTTTAGCATAAAATTATTTAAAATTCAAAATCAACAAATTCAGTAGAGCCTCTAAACACCACCATTTTGCACAAATTGTATCTGAAGTTTGGACTTTCATAATTTACTCATAAATTTTAAGAATAAAGAAAACAACGTTTTTGCATATTCGATCATTTATGCGAGTGCGTTATACCTGTAGCACGACAATATTATACCTCATAAGTAATATTTTGTTTTAATAAAACGGGAATAGTCAGGTTAAATTGAGTACCTCAATACTCACCTTAATACTCACCGACTCAATTTAACGTGAGTATTCCCGTTTTATTAAAACAAAATGTATCAAAACCATGTCAGTTTTCATAGTAAAATCATAAGTAATAGTTTATAGTAGGTAAATAAAATACTCGGAGACGCTTCGTGAGTATATTGGACATGCGTCAGTGGAAGCAGCGAAAATCCAATTAAGTGTTGCTTTGCCGACCCTTCAGGCTTGTACAAAAATATTATTTTTCGATATGCCTCCGGTACTCGAGGTGTTTGATGTGCTTTACGAAGTATGAAATGAATGAAACAGATATAGCGAGTATGTATTTAAAAAAAGTTTTATACTGATATTGTTTATGATTTTGTTACAGTGCGACGTTGTTATGAACGGGGTCAAAGAGCAATGGAAAACTCCCATACAAAGTTTTATGTCAGTAGAATACACGGCGTCTTTAGATCAAAAATATCGCTTATAATTCAGTATTATTTCCTGAGATTATTAGTTTAAGATTTTTTTTCGAGGCGGGTATGAACATCTTTTATTAGGCTTCGAAGTTTTATACGTTAGGTTATCAACTGGATGAAAACTGAAAACATCACGAATTCGTTAGCTATAAAGCAAAATCGGAATCCATGGGCACGCAATAGTCACACTGCAGAAAAGCAATATCCGTAAAGTCCAAAGGCAGTCCAGGTTGTATGGAAATAAAAGGAATTCAAAGGGCAAAGGCAAAACAATGTCTAAGAAAGAAGCGTGGTGACAAAATTAAAAAAAAGGAATTTACGGCCGAACCAGAAACGTCTTTGTATTATCTTTTTTTTCACCCTTTCATCATAGCCAGGCCACCATAGCCATACTTCATCATTCATCATAGTCATTGTATACCTGATTGTGTTGTGTTGTTTTACTAAGTATTTAATCACGATTAAAACACGAAAAACCAATAGTTATGAAAAATATTACAATGAGCTGACATGTTTTTATCGCGCTTCCGCCAAAAGTCCAACCCCACATTAGAATGGATCAAAGTAAAAAAAAAGTTATTTAATAAAATGGTAATATTTACAAATGGAAGGCCCGTAAAACAGTTATAAAGTACTTCATTTACTTTCAGTTTAATGATTTTTCTGTTTTTTATTTTATTTTTATTCTGAACATTCTGGCTTTCACTAGCTTACTTGTTTACCTGTAAAAACGTAGAAAATTTTAATACGATCTGTAGAAATGATATTTCAAGACGCTCCAAAATTGATGACATAAAATTTCGCCATTGTTCATGAAACTATAATTGACTGCAATAAGGTCGTCATCTTATTTTGTATTCTGTACTTAGATTATTTAGGTACCTCATCCTGTACAATGTTTTTAATTCGTCTTAAATTTTGGCTCCACGCTCATGTCCATTTGGCCATTTGGTATTTGAAGTGAAGTAAAATATTTTACAATTAAAACAAGTTTAGTATTCTTCTAGTTTCAAGATCAATTATTCACTTTCTTCTTCTTCTGTTTTCTCAATTATTTTTTTTCTATATTTTTCGGTTTTTATTTTTTAGGTGGACTAATGAAACAGGGAAAGTCGCGGGCAACAGGTGCATATGGCAGATTGTCGTCCAGGGCAGCGCTGTAAGTGGCTTCCTTCTTAGTTCAACTGTAGTTGCGACTGATGGCGGTGAGATACAAAAAAATACACTTAATACATTATAAATGCGTTTGTAAATATTATAAATAAGTATGTAAGTATGTTTGTACCCGTTCAGCTCTTTACCGGCTGAATGGATTTGAATGAAATTTGGTATGGAGGTATCTTATACTCTGGATTAACACACAGGTAACTTTTTATCCCGCAAAAATATTCGGATTCTGTAGAATAGCGGGTGAAACCGCGGGGTATAGCTAGTATATTATAATATTACAGTAGTCATCAGAAGTGGCAGAGAAGCTGAAATCTTGTAAATCTTTTAACATTCCAGAAGGTAAGGTTGTAAAATATTGCAATGAAAGAGTAACCAACGCAAATGCACGATTCTTTCGCAGCTACAGAATAAATATCAAGGGTAAATAAAGAAACAAATTTTTCCAACATGTAAACGATTAATCTTCGCTTCATTGTCTCCTTAAACAGTTGATTGTGCCGTGTTTGTTTTGAGCCCGTTTTGATACACTCGAGGCCAAGGCGAAAGCGCTACGTCATCGCCACGACATATGACGATGAATGCTCGTCAAGTTGGCTCGGGACGTCGGGCAATGACGTCGCGTCACATCGCGTCGTGCCCTCGTGCCTAGTCGCGGTGTCATGCCACGTCATGCAACGGCTACACGCGTTGTTGACTTGCCAAAATTGCCTTGTCGCGATGAGGTTGTGACTTTTTAATGTAAGCCTATTTTTTCCTTTCGAAATCTCTTTTATCCTCACACGTGGAGCCATTAAAAGTTCGGTTAAGCTTGGCGGACTTGTCTTTTTTTTTGCCCTGTTAACTTGTATAGGTAGTGGTGTAAAACTCCTTGAGATAAGTACTTACCTTTTCGGGTTAAACTATTAAAATTTTACAATACCGATGTTTCAAGTTAATAGCTGTTTTAGGGGCCAAACAAAGTTACGTAGGACATTGTTACGAGATTTTCTATTCGAAGGGAAATAGGACGGCACGAAATTTGAATTTTCTCCATATATTTAGCAATAAGTATAATCAAAGTCGATAAAAAATTCGACAAAATATTTACAGAAATTTGTTGTTTTTTTAATATAACAAGGAACTACGACAATGTAGCTTTGAAGTAGAGAATACGCAAAAAAACCTACATAGTAATAAAATCCGTGCAACAAACGTCTAATTAATACGAAGACCCTGGATTTACCCAGGAGTACACATTAGAACGCCAAAGGTAGCAATTACAAAGAAATATTATTTCTCTTTCCCATTTGAACCCTCCTTAAATAAATGGCAGCGAATAAGGCGTGTTTTTTCAGGTTTTATTCTTCCTTTATACAACTGTAGAAACTCGCATAAATCTCAAGATGATACAAATTAAGAGAAGTATAAGTAAGTAAGTGACTGCCCCGGTGGCTCAGTTGGTAGCGAACCTACCTTCTGTGTTTGGGGGCGTGGGTTCGATTCCCATCTAGGACAAACATTTATGTGATGAATATTTGTGTTTGTTCTATGTCTGGGTGTTAATATCTATATAAGTATGTATTTAATAATATCTATGTACGTATATCAGTCTCTAGCAGCCATATTACAAGCTTTGCTAAGTTTGGGTCAGATGACCGTGTGTGCAATAATGTCCCAGATATTTATTTATTTTATTTTTTATTTAAGAAGACGAAATTTACTTAAGTAATAATAAGGACTAAATTGATAATTCAGTTAAGAATGTAAAGACTTATAGATAAAATATACATTTCGAATTAAGTATGTATATAAGCATGTGTTGCCTATTGATATTTTATTGATTACGAGCTGCGCCCCGCGGTTTCACCCGCTATCCTACAGGTACGTTTAGGATTTTTTTCGGGATAAAAAGTAGCCTATGTGTTAATCAAGTGTATAAATACCAAAAGTCATTCAAATCCGTTCAGCCGTTACAGAGTTGAACGGGAACAAACACACTTACATACTTAAACACAAACTTTCGCATTTATAATATTAGTGTGATCGAATTGATTGATTGCCGTCCGTTTTTTTATTTTTCGTCAGATGCAAAATTAATGTTATTCATGTTAATTCAATTTGCATTCACTTCAATATGCTTAACAAGCGAGTGCGGACTGCAGATATTTTTATATGCAGTTTTAAATCTTTTGCAATAAAATTCCGTTCGCGATTCACAAGATAAAGTTTATTTGGAGGTTTAACTAACGATGATACACCACAATCTCCGGTTCGAGAGTTTGGCGTAGTTTTGCTGGAACTCGTTTTCTCGTGGAAGTTTCTGGATACTCACAAAAAATCGTAAATGAAGATTTCTTTAGGTACAAGCGGAGAAAGGCTCGCCGTACTAGTAGCTCGTTTAAGTTTTGGATATAGTTTTCTAATACCTTGAATTAGGTATGCTTTACTAAAATACTATGAAAACATAAAAAAAATGCGGATAAGTTATTGCACTAAAATTACCAATACTTTTTCCTAATATGATTCATCATCTTCTTCAGATTCTTCATCAAGGAGTTGAACCGAATACAAATTGTTTTTTATGTATTCCGCATACCACGCATTACTGTGTTTCGGATTGAAGGGCAATGTTTCCAGCGTAATTACTGGGCATACAGAGATTTAACATCTCTCGCAGGGCATTGCTGCGCATTGTTTTGAACTGTTAAGTTCAAAATTCTGGGTGGCACTGAACTGTTATGGGCAAGCGTGACGCTTAAGCGACGGGCGACTTGCTCGTCTCGTCACAGAGTAACATAATATATAATAAAAATAAATAAATAAATAAAAAACCTCAATAGTTGCGTAAGTAGCGCGATATTATTGTGAGGCATATTTTTTGTTCTATTGTCTAAAAAAATAGTTGGAAATTTTTTTTTTAAAGTAAGTACCAGCGTCAATTATTGAAAGCAATAGAAATAAGCAATTACAACTAATATCCATTATTCTAATGGCGTTATTACACTAAGCACCTGTCCTAAGTCCAGGGTATCTAAATAATACCGCAGCCGTTTACAATTTGAGCATAATTTTATTTGTATATTAGCGGTAAAGTGAGATAACAAGTAAAAGTTATCTTATGGCGTGAGTTTAGGATCCAGTTTTCATTGATTTTGACGTGGACCCGGTAGTTAAGCTGTCGTATTAAAATGTGCATGCATCTAAATAAATTTGGCGCCAAGCAGACGGGGCCGGCAATCAGGCCACCACCAGCTGGCCTGCATGAATGCCAGTCCAGGCAGCCATGACCACAGATTGTGGTAATTCTCGCCTTATGGTCAAGTGCACTTCAATCAACTATATATTAAGACTGCTTTGACATAATACGCGCTCTCTCGCTCGCACAACCATTTTTTCGAAATTACTTATATACTTTGTTCAATATTACTAAAATAAATTATTGAAGATATATTCAATAATTTTCACTGAAAATATTTAATGTGATAGCGGAAAAATAAACATCGGTTTTCTGTTTATAAAGTAGCCTTGTAGAACAAATAATACAAAATAAAACTCAAGGTCCACATCGCGATTAAACTTCGTTACGCTTAAAAATCTTTAAGTTCGTAAAAGCACTTTTCACAATATCTTACCCAGCTTACAATTCTCTGACGATCTGTTTATGTCGTTTAGCGAAATCGGCATGGGGATGTATACAGCAACAGGATGTAAACAATGCTTCCCTTATTAATAAGCGCGGATAAACCTTGGAGCAGTTGCGCAGTCTTCTGTCTTTTTCAGTCAAGTTCTAACTTCAAAAGCGATAAGGACTAAACATGTCTAGAACAATCAAATATTTTTCAAATAGTGAACGTAACGTCTGATTTCACATTTATTGAAACGGTAACTCCCATTTGTTCTATGGGACTATGACGTCATACCACTGTTAAAACTTTTTATCCCAGTAAGTAGTTCAATGTTAGATTATAAAACAAAAACTGGCCCATTTATTTTTATTCTATAGAACTAATAATAACTGGTTAACTTCCATTTTATTACTTCTATAGAACTGTTGGTCCACGGAACTGTAAACTCAACGCCGTAAGCAATTCTCAATCGGTTATAATAATTGCTTTGCTTATTTTCTTAGATGGATTAACTGCCAATAACTCTGATCGAGGTGATTATCACCCTCACGATAACTGACCATTCATCTTGGCATCTGCCATTCAACCCGCATCGCTTCCGATGTAGGATGACTACATCTATCTCGCTGTAACCAAGGAATGTCTAGAATACAACCCGACTACTAACTTGTAAATAGTTTTGGTTGCTTAAATGAATTAAGAGCGCAGTAGAAAATCCTTCTAGTTTGAGATAAGATTATTTATTTGCATGATCATCATCATCAGCCGGAAGACTTCCACTGTTGAACAAAGGCCATTAGACCACCGCACCGACCGATAACTTGCCTCTTGCATCCGGCTGTAAATATTGTGACGACTTTCACAATGTCGTCACAATGTTTTTTTGCATTTAACATGGGAAATATTAGGTATACGACACGTACATAAAAGATGTTAAATTAATATCATAAGTGGCCACATCAGTGGTTAGGCTTACAAATACGACAAAAATACAAAATAATTTAATCAGGAAAAGGTACATTCATGTTTTAACAGTCACTAACCCTCAATCTGGGTGTTAAAATCCGTGCCTTGATAGTTAGTTCCTTCTATTTGTCTTATATTCTATGTCTGGGTGATGGCACTATGCTCGTACAAATATTTAGAAATAAAAAAAAAACTCATTACTACTAAACATGATACAAAATTGACCGAGCGAAGCGATGGTCTCAGAGTTTCCTGGGACAAATCGGCATTTGTATGTATGTTTGTGTGTATTGTCCGATGATAACTTGCGAACCGTTAATCTGATCTTTATGAAATTTTGTAGGCAAGTAGTTCATTTCAATACAATTTTTAAGTTCGAATATGAGCTAAATCGGTTTAGGGGTTGTAAAGATATAGGGATCGCGAGGTCTCAGTTCAGCGCGAACGAAAGAAAGAAGAAACGCGAGTAAAAGATTTTAATATTCTGATTTCATCCAGTCATTGGGCAGTCATTGGGTAGTTTAAGCTAGTAGCTTAAACTAGTTAAAACATGTAATAGAATCAAGTACCCAATGACTGGATGAAATCAGAATATTAAAATCTTTTACTTTCGTACTAAATAGAAAGAATAGACATTACCAAGACTCAGTTCTCGGGGATACGATGAATCGTAAAACCATAACAAGTCAAAAATCTCGACTGTAAAATATAGCATATGACACTGGATACAGAGAGGAATCCAACGGCACTACAATTGTCAGAATCGATCAACCCGTTTAGGCATAATACACACAAGCATAATACACAGGCCCGTAGCTAGAGTTGAATTTAAGGCAAGCCAAAAAAAATAAAAGGGGGGGAGGGGGGTTTAAGGAAGGTTTAAGGTGATTACAGGTAGGGTGGACGTAAACAATTTTAGGTGGGGTAGTGCTTAAGCTGTGGGTAGTTGATGGTTTTTTTTAAGGTATGTCTCCACAATGCCTCTCCCCCTTATATTTTTTTTGCGAGCGGTAAATCTTCACAAGATACCCGACTGCTTTGGGCTGCAGCCGGGTTACGTGGGAATATACCCACTAAAACCCTCCCGTGGCCTGCCTTGGTGCTTGACCGAGGGCTCCGGGATCTCCAAGGGAACGCACCTCCCCCTAGCTACGGCCATGATAATACCTACTTACTTAAATACTAACATACAGATAATGTTTTGCCTACGTCCGTTAGAACCGAAAACGAATGGCCACCATAAGACAGCTGACCATTTATCACGTTTATCTAGATTTCACACTGGACCGCATCATTTACTGCGCAGAAAAAAAATCTATAACGGGCACATTTCAAACACGATTAATAGTCAACGAATAAGCGCTCTGTTTAACGCTAGCCTGGCTCCCTATTCCTGTGCGCTCGAGATTATCTCGGTCACTGTCTCTCTAATTAAGAATTTAATGGGAGTGAGAGTGACCGAGATAATCTCGAGCGCACAGGAATAGGGTCCCTGAATGGTTGCCGACCGAGGGACCCTATTCCTGTGCGCTCGAGATTGTCTCGGTCACTGTCTCTCTAATTTAGAATTTAATGGGAGTGAGAGTGACCGAGATAAAATGTCATTTCTCCGAATAGAGGCCAAGGTCGCCTACGCCACATTTTAATAACTCACTCTCTGCGCCCCACGGTTTCACCCGCTATCCTATCGTCCATCGTTTAAGTTTTCGGGGTAAAAGTAGCCTATCCAGGTAGCTAAGGCTAAAGGTCCAGGGTGTAAGCTTCCTCCATACCAAAGTGTCATTCAAATCCGTTCAGCCGTTACAAAGTTCAAAGTTCAAACACACTTACCCCCGAATACTGAAGCGTTTGTTAACATTGACGACAGATTAAGTCTATTTCTGTCTTTGTCATTTGCTTAGCGCCAGACAAAAGCTGTATTAGAATTAATCTGTTGTCAAAGTTGACAAACGTTTCAGTATTCGGCGGTTACATGCTTATCTCTACTTACACACCAACTTTCGCATTTATAATATTAGTGTGATTTGCACTTTTTCATTAGCTGACCTGAATTGCTGCCTTATCGAGGAATTCGCGCACGTAGCCTCATATATTTATATATACCATCTTCTGATGGACTCGTCTGTCGTAAATTTGAGGGTAGTTAATACGTAAAGCTACTTGCATTCCGAATGGCGTGAAATAAGCCAAACTTCCCGAACGTGCGGCGCGTCACGTTTAACGTTTTTGGGTTTCGTTTCAGCTTTCCGAGGTCATGCTGCAATGAGTTATAGCATAATTTGTTCTGGTGGGCTACCCGCACAATAAGGATGCGAGCCGGCGAGAGCCTGCGATGTGTACAGCATGTAGAACCAAAATTGATGAGTAGGCATTTGTCGCGGTACCTGACTTACCCGGTGTTCCCTGAACCATGACTGATTTGTTCCCTCTATTATGTCAGTTTTTAGCTGACGCGTAGATATATTTATTTTACCTTTGAATTATTACAAGTATAAAGTCCACACTCTTTTTTGCTTTGTTATTCTCGATTAGAAATGTTTATGTACTTAAATTAAATAATTTAATAGGCTATTTGACAACTATTGGAAAAGTGTTGCACATTATTGTTAAATTAAATGTATACATAGTACATTTATATTTTCTTGTGATCTGTCAAATTTTATTTTTAGTTCAAATCTATGCTAAACGCGAATCTGTGTCACGGCGCTGGTCACGTTGCGCGTGACGTCACACCAAAGTAAACATCCGCAATTTTAACCGCGAAAGTTGAATAATTTATTCAAGCTAATTGAAGTTCTTGAGTTTTTTAGGACATAACACAAAAATCGCTTGCAAACAGTAAAAAAAAAAGACTTAAAAAACACGTAAATGTCATAGCGAGGTCTGTTTGTATACTTTGGTCGCTACGTCACTAGATATGCAACCTATCACATATATTTTTTTTTTTTTTTTATAATACAATTATCTTAAATCTGTCATCGTCAAGCTTATTAGGGTGTGTTCCGGTGTTAAGGAATCAATTTTCATTATAGGCTCGGTATGTTCAGTGAGGGAGTGACCATTCGCGACCATCAGGTGACTATGATAAAATGCCTAGCCTGTCAAGCATAAAAAAACTGTTAAACACATTGTTTGCTTATAAAATAAATATAAATAAATATTGGTGGACGTTTCACACATAGCGCCACCTAGCCCCAAACTAAGCGAGCTTGTACTATGAGAACCAGAAATGAACTGATAGAATACATAAACACATATTTTTTTTGTACATATATAGTAACACCCAGACAAAGAACAAACATCCATTTTCATCATACAAATGTTTGCCCTGGGTGGGGATCGAACCCACAACCTAAAAAATCCTGAAAATCCTCAGAAATCCTCAGATGGCGGAAATCCTCCCACTGAGCCACAAGGCTAGTTGAATATGATTAATATGTGCTAGATATTTCTTACTATTAAAACTATCTCGAGTCCTAGCGATCCTATTTCGCTATTGCAAAGAATTACGGCACTTTTAACGTAGACTAAGCTACAAAGATATCAGTTAATGTCTTAAAATACTATTTTTATGTGTAAAGTTTTCAGCCATAACGTCACGAAATTCATTGTTTGAACAGATTCTGTAGGTGCATTCCTGCAATGAAGCCAACAAAATTTATGAAGCGCACATCTGAAACCACATAAAATTGTGCGGACCAGCCTTATAGTAGTTTAAAAGCAGACGAAAGTTTTGGAAACATTTTGGCAAACATGCCGCGTACAGCAAAGTGGAACGCCGCTTTCTGCATCTAGGTCTAATAACTTACTAACGATATACAGCTTCTATATCTTCTAATGACATTATGACAGTCCTTTTGCTGTTATATTATAGAGTTTTGTAACAAATCTAAGATTGATTGTTTTGCGAAGTCGTCATTGTGATACGCTACTGACAAAACAACCGAGCAATAATAATAATTATGGTAGTGATTGAGTGCGGTCTGATAAAAGTAAAACCGGCCAAGTGCCAGTCTGGCTCGCGCACCGATGTTTCCGTACCATCACATAATATATTTGCGTAATTTATTTTGGTACCAAAAACGAAAATATACATTCGCGTTTGTCGACGACTTAATTATTGAATAGGTGGTTGAAAATGGTTGAAACTTTTAGCGCGGGTCTTACTCGCACTTGGCCGGTTTTAATTATGTCTTGTTTTAGCTTAGAATATAAACTAAAATTGAACCTCGTTTGACGCTTGTATGTATTACTTACCGTATTCAGGATAAACCAAAAACAAAACAATAATACGTTTCATATACAACCCCCTTAATTTTATATACTACAACTACTACTAAACATCCCACTGCTGGGATATCGGCCTACCCCCGAAGGGTGATTAGGCCCATATCCACCACGCTGGCTCAGTGCGGGTTGGCGGATTCACATACGCCATCGAATTTCTTCTCCGGAAATATGCAGGCTTCCTCACGATGTTTTCCTTTACCGTAATTCATCCTTATTTTTTATTTATTAGAAATCTACCTTATTCATTATCATTTTCATTTAAAAAAAAACTGGCTACCCATTATGGTTTAAAGATACAGCTAAATAGGTAGAACATACAGACGGTGTAGGCTAAGTAATTGGGTCCTGTTGGTATCCTTTGGGTACCGAATCCTAAAACCTACTAAAAAGCAATCGCAACCGGCTTAAACCGACTTTAATAATAAAGAGTCTCTGAATATGAAAGTAACTTTTCAAAAGCGTTTAACATCGTGTTAAATATTACAACGGATTATGTATACACTCGATGTGATGAATATTCATACATTAATGTTACTTGAATAAAAAAATACAATTAGTAATAATAATAAAATAATAGTAAATAACATAATAATTAGAAGTTAATAAAATAGAAAACAGATAGGTATTAACAAGAGACAAGATTACGAGTATTTTACGATATATTATTATAAATACATTTATGAACGTGGTGTCGTAGTAAGCCGCTCAGCGAACAGTATTTGTTTCGCATACATTTCAAATAGATGGCGCTGCCGGCGAGATACCACCGATAATGTCTTTACCATTTCTCAATCACACAACAGGTGAGTTTCTGGTCGAAAAACTAAAAAAAAAACGATAACATGACATGTTAAATGACGTAATAAAACAAAATGCATTTGTTATAATAACATCCTTAATCGTAATCCAAACTATCCTATCCTAACTAATATTATAAACTAGCTGTTTTCCGCGACTTCGTTCGCGTGAACCTACAAAATAAAAAGTAGCCCATTGTCCTTCTCCGACCATTAAAATGTATCTATGCAAAAAATCAGGTGGCTCCGCTCAGCCGTATAGCCATGATCACGTGGCAGACACCCAGATAGAGAGACAGATAGATAGATAGACAGATAGACAGATATACAGATAGACAGACAGATAGACAGAGAGACAGAGTTACTTTTGAATTTATAATATTAGTTGGAATTAGGATGCCAAAGGAACTCTGTCTCTCTTTCTGGGTGTTTGTCGCGTTTACACGGCTAAACGGCTGAACGGATTGACATGATTTTTTGCATGTATATAGTTTAAGGGTCGGAGAAGCACATATGCTACTTTTTTTTGTTGGTTTACGTGAACGAAGTCGCGGGTAACAGCTAGTATGTATGTCTTTAAAAATCTTGATTGTGCATGTAAGCGTAAACCTTAAGTTTGGTTTAAAAAAATGACACATCAGAATCATTGCCATTCCGCTAAATTAGAGAGCAAAGTGGCATTTAAAACTTTATGCCCGGTTTGTTTGAGAATCTTTCCTTCCGAAGTCAACATCAATTCTTCGTTAATTCTAAGGTGCTTTTTTTAAGATTTGCCAAGAGGCTGGGCACGGTAATAGCCGAGCGAACGACGCGCAATCAATCATCGATGACTATCGGCTAGGTAAAGGGGAGGAGGGAGTCTCGTTTCGCCATTACCAGAAAAATGAGGAAGATACTCCCCTAAAAAATGATAATATTCGTTAAAGTCAAGAAGAGCTGGCTAATGGTATGGCCAAAAGTAACGGGCGGACAAATTAGTTAATAAATAATTGATGGTTAGAGCTTATCCTCGCTGTGGTTCCGTTAGAATGTACCTTTTTACGTGATTATATACAGTTTGTGTTAAGTGTGACAATGACACAATGAAGCGACGTGGCTTCTTTATGTCCGGAGTGTTATTCTAAGCTACATTTTTTCAGTCGGGTTTTTTGTGTTTCATTAGAAACTAGCTGTTACATGCGACTTTGTACGCATGGACCTTCAAAAAAAAGTAGCCTATGTCCGTCTCCGACATATATAGTATGTCTCCGACAGGCTATATCTATGCAAAAATTCAGCTTGATCCGTTCAGCCGCTTAGCCGTGATAATGCGACAAACACCCAGACAGAGAGACAGACAGACAGAGTTACATTCGTTACATTTATAATATTAGCTAGGATTAGGATTCACACTCTATCTACAAAATTTAATAAGGTGAGGTGGCTGTGAGGCTCGGCTATAGTATTTATTTTCCTGGAATAATACTGAGAAAGTTCTGTAATCCTGATTTATTCGTATCTCGGTTAGAGCGAGTTATTACGTAATGTCCTGAGGTGATAAGGTTTGAGCTACTGCTCGTTTCGGGTGCAATGGGTACTCCGTGGACCGGAAGTGCAGGCGGTTACCACGTCGCGCAGTACACAACTTCAGGGTCTTTAGTCACGTTCACAGTAGTTTCTCTAGCGCATTTTTGCATCAAGTAGATATTGATGAAATAAACTGATATGATCTTTATACTACATATATACTATATTTCTTAAAATAAGTAACTTTTGTACTTATTAGTTTTTAAGGCTCCCTTTTTTCTAAATGTAAGTAATGTTGTGTGAACTTTATTGTTCAAGAGCACTAAAGGATTGCGCATCTAGAGCCGATTACAGATAAGAAGAAAGAATTACATAAGAATTACAGATGTTTTAAAGAATTCAAATGTGTGAGTAGGATAGCTGTTATTATTTTTTATTTTGGCGCAGGGGAAGGAAAATAAACTTTTTTTTCCGAGATTTTTTTCTTCACCTTCGCCAAAATAAAAAATATTACTTAACGAAATTGAATATCTATCTACTTAAATGTTACCAACGTGGGGATTATGGCACCTCCCTCCTCCTCTTAGGAAAGGCATTTGAAAAGGGGAGGTCATTGTTGGTGTTCATTTGTTTGGTGATGATGAGACCCTTGAAGTACTTGTCATCTTCAACCACCACATTTTAGCAATAAGCTTATAGCAATATCTTATATTGCCTGAGAATAAATTAGGTAATAGGATGTGACGATGCGGTCTAAGAATCACGAATTGCGAGCTTGGATCCTGTGTTGTTGCCAGCGAAAGCTGACTTATCGCCTTTTTTTTTCTTGTTTTGGCTCCACACGTTGTGTATTTAACCAATGTCAAGTATTCTAATATTTCAACTGAAGTCAAATATTACAAAATGAAAATAAGTCTCAGTCATCTAAGTCAAGCAAAGTAAGTCACGGACAAGTCCACTTCATGCCCCTAAAGTAGACTTTACTAGAGGTTTCGCTGAAAATTCAGAGTATTTAATTTCAAAAGGTTTAGTCAGGGGGTCGTTGTGTGGTTTTTTTATTTTGTAGTTCAGACATATTTTCGAAAAAACAAAAAAGTAATGGTTAAAACGTATTTTTAGTTTTATTTTCTACTTGCAGTATTTTTTGGACCTGATTATCTAATTTCGTCACTTAGAAAAACTAGGTGCTAACTAGGTCTGTTTGTGTTTTCGTTTGAACGCGCTTTAGAACGTAAAACTTATTGCAATAGTTACTAATTATGAAATTATAACTTATCATTGATGTAAATAATTCTTAGTAAGAAATGAAGGTCGTAATCGGAGAGGTCAACTAGTCTGACCCAACATGTCGATAAATATAAATATGAAATTCAACATTTAATTTTGTATCCGGGAAAGTTTCGGGACGGCAATACATAATAAGTACCTAATAATCCGCACCGGATTCCATGCGGAGAAATTAGAATTTACTCGTGTTTTGCATGATAGAATATGCGGAAATATTTAGTTTTGAACTTTAGTCTAATTGGTTCAAAATTAATGCAAAATCAAGACAAAACAAGGTCAGTTCGGTTTGTATTATAAAATCAAGTTTTAATACCGACACGAAACGAAAGTCTACGAAAGGGTTTACTCGGTTCAGTATGGCTTATTAAAATTAAATATACAGCACCAGAACCTGATTTTATTATACTACTAGCGACCCGTTCCGGCTTCGCTCGGATACCGACCTTCTCAGGATCGCTCGCTGGGCTAATCTGAAGATTGTCTGAAAATTTCATCAAAATCGAACCGGCCGTTTTGGAGTGTATAGAAACATACATACACACATATATCGCCTTCTCCTTGTTTATATTTATAGATAATGTCAAAATTATACAATTGTATGCAAATTCAGAACAGTCATTTTGATATTTGAAAATTAATACGCTTTAAAAATAAATTAAAACCTACTGCAGGAAGACGTTAGTATCCGAGATACAGAATATCTTGTTCGGGTGCTAACACTCCATAAAAAGCTTTATATATAATTTAATTTAATGTATCAGGACTTAACCACGCTAAAACTAGTTTATTTTTATACCTCGACGTTTCGGCCAAGTTTCAATGGCCGTGGTCACGAGCTATATACACCTACTTAATAAGCTAATGTTTAAGGATAGTCATTAACGTCAATATTATACAATTTTATTTACACGAAGTCAAAAAAAACAGTAACAAGCAACACAAAAGTCGAACCAAACCTAAGACAGACCATCCCGATCAGCCCTCCTACCAAACGTCCCCATCAAGCTGGCAGCGTTACCACGCTGGATGGCCAGCGAGATGCGCTGCGCAAGGAAATGGCCCGACCGAGGATCCCGCCCCGCCACCCTCAAACGACGCCCTAGATCGGCCACGAACTTCTCTTCGCATTTTAAATATAAAAGATACAATATACTTGACCGAGTGAGCGAAGCGAACGAAAGTCTCTGCTTCAACTAGCAAAATTTGTTTTCGTCAGTCAGTATGTTGCTACTCGCGTACAAGTCGTATTTTTTGCAACAAATCTTGAAGAAACTTGGTATACGGGCTCTACAGATGGTTTGGTTTTTTTGTCGTCGGCGGTTTTGTTTGGAGGCTATTTCCCCCAAAAAGGGAGAAGGTTGCTGCGGTGCCATTTACCTAAGTACCAAATTTGATAATTTTTGTCAAAAATATTCAATTCTAAACAAGAATTTAGCAAAAATCAAATCAAATCAAAGCTAAATCGGTCAAGAGCAAAGTATTTAATAAGGAGAATTCTTTTGTCAAGAGGTTTTCAAGATAGGTCGTGAGGTCACAGTTCGATGTCCCAAATGTTTCGCCAAACGTTATCAAAATCGGCCAGTAAATAGCGCCGCAACAAACTTCGGAGCCTTTTTGGAGGAAAGACCAATCAAAAGTAGCCAACGACAAAAAAAAAAGAAATTGTAGAATTGAGATTGTGCTAAAAAGTTTATGTTCGCGAGGACTATAGATGTCAGTGTATGAGCACTTTTCACCACACAATGTCAGCTGCGGTTAAGTGAAATATCATTTTTCGATCCCAGAACGCCTCGCTGTGGTCTAAAGCTAAAAAAAGTGCTAAAAAAAAATTATAAACATTTATCAACGCATCTGGTCGAAGCGTCTCGTGCCCAAAATGCTGGCCAAATTGCCGCGTTGTATTGTGCAATTCTTTGAGCATTAGAGACCAGCATTTTGGTCACGAGACGCTTCGACCAGATGCGTTGATAAATGTTTATAATTTTTTTTTAGCACTCGGTCCCCACGGTTTTAAGTGCTTTGTACTTGCATGCGAATGTGATGCGAATGCGAAGCTTGGCATGGACTGGACAGTCACTGGAGTTTTGAGTATCACAGATACTTTAGTTTATTGAAAAATAAAAAAAAGAACACAACATTTCCGAAGGGGAACGCTTTTGTACAGCGGGCTTCTTCTGGCTGATGATGCTAAAAAGAAAATTATCTTTGATCAAACGTCAGTTACCATTACGTTACAGTCAAACGCTAGTCCATTCTGTCTTAAATGAAAAGCTCAGTAGTAAAATAAGATATAATATTTCACCGAAAATTCTCGTCCATTGTCTGTTGGGGATATAAAAGATCAAAATGCGAGTCAAAAAAGGCGTTGACTCCTGCCGTGTGCGTATTTTGAGAAGGTTGAGGATAGTTCAAAAAAACATCAAAAACAAGACTTTTAAGTTGTACTGTTATGTAGTTACGTGAACTTCTTGAATGGACAGTGTAGATTGTAAAATGGTCCAATGTTAATGGTTTTTTTTCTAAATCAGGACATAATTTTTCATCCCTTTTCCGAATAGCTAAGCCCATTATCTTAAAAAAAAAACTAAATAAATAAATATTGGTGAACGTTTTTCACACACAACGCCATCTAGCCCCAAACTAAGCAAGCTTGCACTACGGGAAACCAGATAACTGATAGAGTACATAAATATTATTTTTTTAAATACCTACATAGAAACACCCAGCCAAAGAACAAACATCGATGTTCATCACAAAAATGTTTGTCATGGATGGGAATCGAACCCACAACCTATAAAAAGGTGGAAATCCTCCCACTGAACCACAAGGCTAACTACTAACTATATTGGAAAGTTGTTTGTTTCTCAGGTATTTTCTTTTTGAATCGAGTTCACGCCTTTGTTGATTCTCAAATGCATACATTTGTATTCACTTGTTGTCTCAATGCTTGGCGACTGGTAGCTAGGGATTTCCGCGGTGAGGGATCAAGCCACTGAATTTTGTGTAAAAATAAAAAAATTGAATCAATCCAACACCTTCGAATTTATCTTCAGAATATTTTTGTTATCTCAAAAACTGGCCTTCGCTTCTACGTTTACCTTCTTCGAGCTCTGAGTAAAATATGCGCTGTTTGATTTGTGATCATACTTATTTTATTGTGATTGCTTCAGAGAGGGTATAGTAAAAATAATTTTCCTTACGGTGAACTCTTTGTTGTTGGTCTAGTCATCGATATCAAAAAATAACATGATTGATGATTGGTACTTACGAACTAAACTGCAGAAAAAAATTATCAAAAAACTGGCGCACCTTTTTTTTTCTTCTCTTTCCTCCTAAGAGGGTTTTGGCGTCGCACGTCTTATGCATTTGCCAATGTCAAGTATACTTATATATTTTTAAGTTTTGTTAAATATTATCAAACAAGTCATAGTCACAGTCAAAGGCGAGCAAACCAAGTCACGGTCAAGTCCAATTCATGCCCCAGTAAAGTGGTGAAAACTTTACTAGAGCCTTGTATGGAGTTTTGGAAACAACACGAAAATTCACGTTTCACGACATTATTCCATTCACCAACACTCGTGCATGTTCACGAATACTTAACGGGTAAAAATTCACCGTTTTTACAAATTAACAATCGAAATAACACAAGTTTTGGAAAATAATATAATGACGCGACATGATTTCTTCACTTTCCCGTCAAAACTCCTTCTTAGATGACTTCTCTCGTTTAGGACCGATTTTGATGTATTTTTTTTTATTTGAAATTTGGTCAATTTTATTAGGTTGTTTCAGTTTTCATATGAAAAAGTTTTCATAGGATTTTTTATTTTTATTTTCGTTTAAACTGGAATAATCACGTTAAATTGAGTAGGTTATTCCAACTATAGTTTTGATCACCTCCTTTTTCAAGGAATGCTATAAGCGTAAAACGCACGTCGTTCCATCTTGCATTGAACTATCAAGATCATGGAACGCAATGAGTAAGTAGCACGAGTGAGAATTCCTGTTTTATTAAAATAAAACAATTCTGTTCGTATATTTTTCTAATGTTCTTTGTGTAGTTTAAGCGTTATATTTCTGGCTATATCCAAGTCTAAGTAAATTTAACATAGAACACACGTAGTTAATACCACTCGACATCAGTCCGACTAAAACAAAGCGTTGTAATGTGAGATCATAACTGGTCACAACATCAGAATTTTAAATGAAAATAAACGACGCGTGGCCCACTGCATACGAATGAAAATGTGCATTCGAATTATTTCATCTGAAATGATTTACACTGTGCCAGTCACTAGCGACAGTCTGACCAGCACGCCAGTGCTCGCTGGTACCGGCACTGCGTAAGTAGTCTTCGTGCCAGTCCAGTGCCGCCCCCAGCGCTGGCGTGCTACGGCTATTTTTAATGCCACTCTCTGTCGCCCGTGCGCCTGTATCTCCCGTGCTAGCGTTTAGGACATGTCTGAATGCGTCGTTGTCAGTCACTGGCGCACTTCCTAATATGTGAACGCTATGTATTTTTTTCGCAAAATGACTGAACAAATTTTCACAGGTTGACGTTATTATAAATGCGAAAGTTTGTGTGTAAGTATGTAAGTGTTGTTCCCGTTCAACTCTTTAACGGCTGAACGGATTTGAATGAAATTTGGTATGGAGGTAGCTTATTTCCTGGATTAACACCAAGGCTATTTATCCCGAAAATAATAATTCCTGTAGAATAGCGCGTAAAACCGCGGGGTGCAGCTAGTAATAAATAAATAACGTTTCACAGCCATAGCTCCATCGCTATGATTCCCTGAGTCGGGGATGCTATACAAACACACACGAACACACAAATACATTCCCACACAAACACATACACTAAGACAATGACAAGTAACACATAGACCCAGAGTAGATATTTAAATTTAGCCTCATAAGCCTATCTCGTTCACATTATTTCAACATGTCTATATTATTTAAAAGAACTAGCATTTTTCTAAGAATCAATGCACAGACCGAACCGCTTATGATAGAGGCGTAAAATTTTAACCCAATACTCCTCCATTGGTCAAGGTAAACAAGAAGAACGGATTTTGCGTAACTTCAAAATAGACCCCCGAAATTTGTATATCTCTTAATTTTTCGAAAATAAACCCCTAAAGAGGTGACATGAATTATATACTTAGTGTTAATGAGGTCATAGTGCACAAGACAAAGTATGCGTTTGTAGAACTATACGAACTACGAACTATACGTGAATATATTTGGCGATGGTATTCCCAGGGCGTAGCAGTGTGCTTGTTAGTTGAGAGCTTTGGCAGAAGCCCAGCGCCCAGGGTAAATGTGCTACGATCACCGCTACGGCGCTACGCTTTTACGTGCCTACGTCACTATGGTGCTACATTGCTGTTTAGACTTGTCCCACTAGTTCTATTGGTTGTTCCATTGATAGAACTAGTTAGACATTTTTATTCAAGTAGTTCCACTTTTCTGTATAGGCACAAGTTACATGAAGTTATAAAAAATTATTTAACACTAAACTTGATGTAAATTTTGTTTCAATTTGTTCAAATTAAATGTTATATCCCATCGCTCCCCGCTTTCGTTTCCGCTTATGTAAATGTTATTTAACCAAAGTTATAATTAAATAAAGTTTTGCAATTTGTTGCATAACATGTCAAATTACTTTAATATAACATGGTACACAATGTATAGCTTTTATATAACATGAGCAAAGTATAGCTTTTGTAGTATTTTGTGATAAAATGATGAATAAAAATTGTTTTATAACATTTATTGAATGGTATGTGGATCACCTTAAAGCTACGTATGATCACACCTCGGACACTCTTAATAATATTAACCTATACATTCAGGCAAAGTAAAACTGTTGAAAACTTGATAAAACTATATCGTACAAAGGAACAATGTTACGCATACAATCCAGACAATGTTTCCCGAGAGACAAGTATAGAAAATCTAAAAGATTTCATATGATTTTATCATCTACAAGGGTATCCTAACTAATCTTACCTGGGTACTATCAACCTGTCGAAGCATAATTATAAATACTTCTATAATTAATTTCTCACGTAAGCGAAATTGTAATTTCTTGTTGAGAAATAAATTTCTTTAACCCGATATTATAAATCCTACTGTAACTCTGTCTCTCTGTCTGTCCACCTCTCTCTCTATCTCTCTCTCTCTCTCTCTCTCTCTCTCTCTCTCTCTCCTACTTCCTATTTTTTTTTGTAGGTCCACGCGAACGAATTCGCGGGAAACAACTAGATTTTAATAAGCAAATAAACGATTGGCGCCTTCCCTACACCATACTTAACAAGGTTTGTTCCACTTCTTCCGCAAAACCTGAAATACATTGAATGTTTGTACGGTTATTTTTAAATCTTTGTATATTGCTTAGTGCAGCCAATAAAAGTTCAGGATTTTTAGCGCCAACGCTAAAAAAAAAACATGGCACCGCTATGTAGTATTTTCGAAAACTAGTGCTCTTTCTAGTGTTATTCCCTACTAATATTGTATTTGCGAAAGTGTGTTTGTTGGTTTGGGAAAATGTACGGTTCCTGAGGGATTTTTGGGAGAGTGAAACAGCGGCGCGCAGCTAGTTTATAATAATGGTGGATTATTATCCAGAATGGCCTGTAGCGTGAAAATCGTATAAAGTGATAAATAGTGACTTTTCTTGTTTATGCGTGTGAAACGTTTAAAAAAAGCAAACCAAAACCCTGTTGAAGCTTTAGGTAAAGTATCCACTACATTACTTGGGCATGACTTGGACTTAGCCGTAACTTATTTTGCTTGGCTTAGACTGTGACGACGTGGTGATATTGTGAAATTATATGTATATCTAAAACAACTTAACTGCCTAAATAAAAACGAGAAAAAAAACGTCTACGATGTAGCTTTTACATGACCTACCATTTTTTTGCTAAAACATATTCTAAGTCAACGACCTCATCTGCTACGTAGTCAATTACCTCATCATGTAGGTAGGTAAACATGATCGATTATATCCCTACTCGGTCGTGGCTTTGGAAGTACGTTAAGCTATCGAGGGCGACTAGGCGAAGGTCGTTAGGCGCCTTCGAACCCAAATACCTCTAAAAAGAACCACAGGATCCCGAACAAGCGAAAAAACGAGGTGACATCACTCGCACTCGGGTATATCCTAAAACTACGACCGGGACTGCCGGAAGACGGGCAGCAGCGTCCTCTTAGTAAACGGTAAGCGTTCTGCGATCCCCAAGAAGCCTGCCAAGTGTCGAGCGTAGGGAATATGCAACCCAGCCCCTTTCTAAGGGAAGGCCCTTTCTCACACTTCCGATTTTAATCGCCATAAATATTTTCGTAATTAACGTTTTCTTTTTGATAATATGTACATTCAGATTATCACAGAGGTATTACTTGAGGCCCTTAATCGTTTAAGGGCATCCATGATTCTCGCTATATAGTTCGCACTAGATAACGAAGCAGAAGAAAAATCAAATACTTGACATTTTTTTCTTCTCCTTTGCCAAAATAGAAAATAATAACATGAAGATTTAAAAAAAAAAGTCATCTTGTCACACGAAATAGCGTCCCTTGGGACTTTTACACAATACTGAATAGGCAGTCGTAACAACGAGTTGTTCCTAATTCACTTCAAAGTTCGGACGTACAGGCAGGATTTCAAATGTGTACCTAAGTGCAGTGTGCGCAGAAAACAATAGGCAGTAGATACACAAAGCACCAAACTCGTCTTTGTTGCATCTGGCGTCAGCAGCTTCGGAGAGCAAACTTCGGTTCGGCTGTGTCTAAATGAACGCAAAATTTTTAAAGAAGGCTTGTTCGCATAGAAAAATGTCAACGACTCCCGACAAAATCTAAGGAACAGCTGTTTTTTTTCTCAATTTCAGGGTTGGTCCCATAGTAAAAGTTGTTCACGATCATGAGTATTATGAGCTCCTTTTCGGCTTAGCATACCCTTTCCTTTAGCTAAAGGTATTTTTTCGCGTTTTCAGCATTGGTCTCATAGTAAAAGCTGTTCATGATGACGAGTGAAATAATATCCATCGTCTCAACGAACATCCAGAATAAATAATTCTGTTTTTGTGAAGAAAGCATCCAAATTACATTTTAAGGCTCAAAAATTGCATAGAAGCAAAAGAATTGGCGCTACGCCAAATCTTAGTTCCTGCTTGACAGATACCCACAGAAACCTCCACCGACTAAATGCCAGTTGTATTTTTTGGTACAAAAACTACAGTTACTAAGCCTAATGTTTTATTCCTTTAGCTTAGGCAAGTATCTACCACAAAAGTTTTGGCTTTGCGGATTTAGAGACCTTTATGCATAAATATACCAGCCAACACAAATTATGTGTAGTAGAGAATCGAAATTACAAAGTGATTTGTGTATTCCGATTGTGAAAAGGTTCTTTCAAAACAAACAGTTAAAACGTTTTACCTTTTTTATAAATATCAAATGAATACCAAAACGTACATTTTTTTTATTTCTAATTACGTAAAAAGACGTTTTTGAAGAAAATAATATTTAAGGTATTATTTTGTTGCAGCACAGTTTATTGGGTCTCCAACGAAATTCGTTGCGAGACCATTTAGTTGAATTTCATGGTTGCGCTTAGGATTTTCCTTTGTATTAGCACGTTTAACAAAACGATTAGTAAATGTTTATTTGAAACTCAACCACTGCAGTACAAACTTGTATTATTTGAAAGGGATTATTTTCCAAATACACGGTGTAAAAGACCTAAAACATAGGACATAAAAGACTGGTTACCACTTGAACATTAATTTAGCGTATGCTACCTACACTTCCTCTATCGGCCTCTACAGCTTTACCGGTCTTTGGCTAACACATATGGCGTTGAGCCCTAAAACTATTCCCTAAAACTATTTTACAGCACGAGGGTGACTAGCGCAAGGGCACCGCTACGTTACGAACCTCGGCTTGGGCCGTCACCCGGTAAAGGGACATCAGACTTGCTCTGGCACTTCGGAAGCGGTGTGCCTAGTGGTTTGGTTATTATCTGTTTAATTATTTGAAGAGAATCTAATCGATTCTCGGACAGATCCTGGGATTCTTCGGCCATGTCGGCGAGGTTGATGTATGATTGTGTGCCTTTGGTAACCGGTGCCTATTCCAAATACTGAATACTTCCTGTTGCGGGAGCTGTCGGATCGAGGTGTATTTTCCAATAACCATCATCCTTATCACCATTTTTCAGTATCTTAGTATTTTTTCATCCAGTATCCAGAATCCAGTAGAATAGCAGGTGAAACCGCGGGGCGCTGCTTAGTATATAATATAATATAACTTTATTATATACTGAAAATACTATTAAATTTAAACGAACGATAACTTATGAAATATTCTGTACTATAATAATCGGCTTCATAACCTAAAGCGATTTCTTCCAGGCGAACCCTCTATTAAGTATTATTTATTCGTATACACCCCTTTTCTAATAAGTAATTCGTTTATCAAAATTATCTGAAGTGCGAAGTATTATTAAAGTTAAGATGCGAGTAAATTGTAGTAGTGGTAGAGCTCTTTTGAGTCTGAGCCTTAAGTCAGAGTCCACCTGGGGAAGTACCTAACCTTTGCCAGTTATTCAATCACCAAGCAGTAGTGTGCAAACATTACAGTGTTCCAAATCAAAGAGCAATGTTTCCGGCGTTATTACTAGGCATGCATAGATTTAACATTAAATATCTCAGGATGACGAGCGCAAATCATTGCCGCACATGGTTTTGAACTGTTGAAGTTAAAAATTCTGGGTGGTGCACTGAATTGTTAGTCAGTCGTGACGCTTAACATCAGGTGAGCGGTTTGCTCGTCTCGTCACCGTGTACCATATAAAAAAAAATATACAAACGAACATCAGGTACTTTCAAATTTTCCTAACTTGGAGTTTGTAGATAACTTATTTTTTTAACCAGCAAATGCCTGTATTAACTAAGCATAATACATACAAACTACAACTACCTAAACTACATAGCCTACGACATAAAAATAACAGTTGGATTAACCAGAAACTATTAACCAAATGTTCAAGACCAACTGGTAGGCAGAGTACCCAGCATGCTGGCGGCATTACCACGCTGAATGGCAATGTTGAGTCAAATAAACGCCAGTATTTTGGTCACGCGTCACGTCAACCAGGCGCTCTAGATAGATAAGATAGATAACTAGGCAACTAAACATTTTTGATGCCAACGAGAGGCCTACGTGTTGTCTACAATCGACCTTTACAATTTCTGGAAACGCCTATTTGTATGAGCACGTTGAAGTGATTTTACCCACGTATGAGCAATTTATGCGCCAGTAAAATATTACGCAGCCTAGCAGTAGATTCATTACCTAGGCAAGAGTTGCTTAGTAGGGAAAATTTAATAATTTCGCAGGTGATCACAATAAGAATAAGAATATATTTATTGCCAAAAACAAAACAAAAAAATATATGCATAAGCAATAACTAGATAATAATAAGCACTCATATGAAAAAATAGCAGCGCAAAATATAAAAGCATTTTTTGTAGCTTTAATTCTGTATAATATTCACGGCTGAATATTGCGTATTTGACGGTACGACACTTATTTTAAATTGTAAATAATTTTAACAATAAAAAAAAACGATTTTAACGAAATAATTTGAAAAAAATTGCACTATCAAGATGTTCTAGGTACCACCCGTGAAATACTAAGCTTGTTGAAATACTAAAATTGTGGAGTTTCGGTGGTCATCTTCATCAGTTACCAAATGTTACTTTTTATGTCAGCATATAATATCAATTCCTCACAGATCCCATTATCCGAACAGGATTTTTAAAAAAAACGGGAACAATCTTGAAATAAAAAAAAGACTTTTCCAAATCGGTTTATAAATAACCCAGTACTGAAGTAAAAAACATTTTTTTTTAAAAGCAGTCGACTTGAGGAAGTCCTCTTTTTTTGGAAGTCGGTTAAAAACAGTTACTTTTGTTCTTCTCTAAAAAGAAGTTTTGTTTTTTGCTTCGCATTCCGTGTGTTCCGAAAAGTCGAACCGATTTCATGTGATTGGCGCGTGCTGGATTCCCACATTCTCACTACAAGTAGAACACACGTGTAAATTAAAAACGTTGCCGGTTTTCCAATAATATCCACTCCTATCTACATACCTAGTAACATAAAAACAAACGTTGAGTAGGCATCCCATATAGATCACCCTAGTTACCGTACTCGGCACTATCAAAGCGAACCATCCATCGGTTAAAATACATTTATAAAAATTACTTTCAGTAGTCCAAATCTAGGCACCTAGGCATCTAGGTTACGAGTAGACGTAACCTTGACATAACCAATGAGAAAGCTCGGTTGCAGTCCCTGCAACCCGCGCTTCGGTGAGTTTTTTTCGGATCAGCGGACTTGTTTTGCGGTATCTATGCATGGTGCTTTTTAATCGGGTAGGAAGCGGTTGTGAGAATGTTGTAAACAAGATAAAATCCAAGTTTTGTTTTACGACTTTTAAAAATTCACGAAAAAAGCAGTTCAAAATGTTAGTGGATCTTGCAATAAATTATATGGAACAGTCCGTTTCTTTCGTGAATTTTCAAAATTGTCAGAACATAAGTTGTTCGTGATCTTGTGTACAACATCCTCACAACCTCTCCTCACGCGCCGGTTGTTCACCGCATCATGCTGAGGTGGGGCCGGTTTGTGACAAAAATAAAACAAAAATGGTGTGTTTATTATGTTTTATGTAATTACTTTTAACTTGTATTTTTTTGTTTTGTTTTTGTGACAAATAAATAACTGTCTATTGTCTATTGTCTCCGTAGACGATCAAAAAGCACCATGTATAATCTATGAGGCACTCAGTCCTCTCTATGAATTCGTAGCATTGTGAACTAAACCAATGAAAGCTTTGTCACTATCGATGCCGGGTGATTTGATTTGCATGCTACGCGTATCTTGTCTCTCCGTAGCCAGAACAAGTGAAACTGTACAACCAATTTTTTCGTCGACTTTTCGGAACATTTACCCTTTCGAATTGCCACCAAAAAATTGGGAATGCTTAGGGTTTTAAACCTGGTGCTGAAACCAGGATGCTACGAAATACAAATGGCTTTACAATTAATTTAATGTTTGTTATCAGGACTTAACCACGCTTAAACTAGTTTATTTATATACCTTGACGTTTCGGCCAAGTTTCAATGGCCGTGGTCACGAGCTGACTAAAGAATGCTTTACAATTATTATTTACTAGCTGCACTCCGCGGTTTCACCCGCTATCCTTCAGGAACGGGTAATTTTTCTGAATAAAAAGTAACCTATGTGTTAATCCAGAGAATAAGCTGCCTCCATACCAAATTTCGTCCAAATCCGTGCAGCCGTTACAGAGTTACAAACACACTTACCTTATTTTAAGTTCAGCTTCTTAATAAAAGGTCAAGGGACAAGAGACAAGGTCAAAAGGATCTATAGTCTTATTCAGGAACGTCAAACTTAATTCGGCATTATAATTCAAAATAAATGTTCTTTGTCCCGCTTGCTCGCGTGATAGATTTCATTAGCGAGAACTTGATATAGCACCATGGATTTAGATTATCAAAATGTAAGCAGCTAAAGTCTAGACGAAGCGAAATAGATTCTATGCCTAGAGCGATAATAATAAAGTTTACAAGATATTAAGGGATTTCATTTATCTGCGTTTATTCTCTTAAATATATATATTAAATTTTAGATGCGATTTTATTTGTAAGAATCTTTAAAAATGATAATGCGGTAAACGTTAAACAAATGAATGGATCTCCACTCCGCTTAGCTGAGCGTCGGTCGATAATGGCCTAAAAACAAATAAAAGGATTTAATTTACTTACTTTGCAATACAAAGGCTATTTTAATTAGATACACAGTACACACCCATCACACTAATATTATAAATGCGAAAGTTTGTATCTAAGTATCTAAGTATGTAAGTATGTGAGTATGTGAGTATGTAAGTATGTAAGTATGTAAGTATGTAAGTATGTAAGTATGTAAGTATGTAAGTATGTAAGTATGTAAGTATGTAAGTATGTAAGTATGTAAGTATGTAAGTATGTAAGTATGTAAGTATGTAAGTATGTAAGTATGTAAGTATGTAAGTATGTAAGTATGTAAGTATGTAAGTATGTAAGTATGTAAGTATGTAAGTATGTAAGTATGTAAGTATGTAAGTATGTAAGTATGTAAGTATGTAAGCATGTAAGCATGTAAGCATGTAAGCATGTAAGCATGTAAGCATGTAAGTATGTAAGTATGTAAGTATGTAAGTATGTAAGTATGTAAGTATGTAAGTATGTAAGTATGTAAGTATGTAAGTATGTAAGTATGTAAGTATGTAAGTATGTAAGTATGTAAGTATGTAAGTATGTAAGTATGTAAGTATGTAAGTATGTAAGTATGTACGTATGTGAGTATGTAAGTAGGTAAGTAGGTAAGTAGGTAAGTAGGTAAGTAGGTAAGTAGGTAAGTAGGTAAGTGGGTAAGTGGGTAAGTGGGTAAGTGGGTAAGTAGGTCAGTAGGTAAGTAGGTAAGTAGGTAAGTAGGTAAGTATGTAAGTATGTAAGTAGGTAAGTGTGTAAGTATGTAAGTAGGTAAGTTCATATCTGAAACGGCTGTTCAGCCGTTTCAGAGATGAACGGGATTTGGATAAAATTTGGTATTGAGATAGGGTATTCCCTGTTTTAACACATAGGCTACTTTTTATTCCGATTTTTTAAAAATTGCGGATGGAACCGCGGGGAGCAGCTAGTATAAGATATAAATAAGGATGACCTCTTTCATATTATGAAAATGACCGCGCCGCGAAAAGGGCGCTTAGAAATTACATTATTTAAAAAGGATAAGGCGGAGAACCTAAAAAGGGCCGGTAAGGTAAAAAAGATGGTGCAATATCCTCATACAGATCACAAGGCAATATACAAACTATACTAACAAATATCTACAATATCGTTTACCTATAGATACAAAGTATTACTAAACTTAGAACACGCATGGGCAACGCATGGCCCGGGGGCCAGATTAGCTCGCCGAGGCATTTGATTTAGCCCGCGACAGCTAAGTGATCTAAATTTTTACAAGAGCTTCTATACTCTAATAGCCCAGTCAATTTAGCTTTTGATTCGGATGTTTTTTTTCGGTACATAATTTAAGAACCAACCCCTCATATTAATTTACAATAAGTAAACAAAATGCGTATCGGGAACAGACTCATATTTTACATTTTACAATATCGTCTCTATTTGCGTTATGTTAGAATCTATTTTAGATGACGATCGTAAGCACGGCATTTAGTCTTCAGCGACAATAATGTATTTATAATGACTCAAGCATATATGCATTTTTTATGTTCCGTACTTCCAGACTGTTTAATTTAATCGAATATTGGTTCTACGTCAGCAAGTTATACCAATCACAATTTAACATTTATGTTATGAATTATGTCCGGGTCCTCCAAACTAAGTCCCGTAACTTGACTGGGCTATAATTATATTCGGTTCCTCCAAACTAAGTCCCGTAACTTGACTGGGCTATAATTATGTTCGGGTCCTCCAAACTAAGTCCCGTAACTTGACTGGGCTATAATTATGTCCGGTTCCTCCAAACTAAGTTCCGTAACTTGACTGGGCTATAATTATGTCCGGGTCCACCAAACTAAGTCCCTTAACTTGACTGGGCTATAATTATGTCCAGGTCCTCCAAACTAAGTCCCGTAACTTGACTGGGCTATAATTATATTCGGTTCCTCCAAACTAAGTCCCGTAACTTGACTGGGCTATAATTATGTTCGGGTCCTCCAAACTAAGTCCCGTAACTTGACTGGGCTATAATTATGTCCGGTTCCTCCAAACTAAGTCCCTTAACTTGACTGGGCTATAATTATGTCCGGGTCCTCCAAACTAAGTCCCTTAACTTGACTGGGCTATAATTATGTCCGGGTCCTCCAAACTAAGTCCCGTTACTTGACTGGGCTATAATTATGTCCGGGTCCTCCAAACTAAGTCCCGTTACTTGACTGGGCTATAATTATGTCCGGGTCCTCCAAACTAAGTCCCGTTACTTGACTGGGCTATAATTGCAATGATCATTTAGAGCTTAAAAGAAAAAGTTACCCACGATAGAAACTGTACAACTTGTTCAACGAGAAGTTGTTTTGTAGTTGTTTGTTTCATACAACACATCTTATCTCCCTACGGCCCGCGACTTCATGAACGCTTGAAAGTTTGGCCCAAGACTTTCCAAAGGTCGCCCACAGTAACGTAAAATTACTTGCAACAGCGGTATCACCTGCTGTTTTCCTGTTTTCTGTTTATATTACCGTGATAAAAAGTACCCTGTACTCTACACACTTTTTGGTTGAACACAGTATGGTGTGAGTGGAAAGAAACTGAGTTCTAAAAGTGTGTAGTATTTTTAGTCAACATTATAATTATCATCATCATCAACCAAAAGACTTCCATCTGCTAAAGGATCTGCACTCCCCTTTAGAGCCGCCACCAAAGAAAAGAGAGACTTAACATTTTTCCACTTCTGTGTGGGCCACAAATAAACGACAATCTGCCACTTGCATTCACCGGTCCCACGTGCCAGTATCTTATTTTTGTAGTTTTAAGCAGTTTAAATTTAATTAATTCAAGTCATTATTTTAATTACCACATTGCATTAAAGTCAACAAAGATAAAACTTGGTTAGGAATAACCTAAACTAAGTCTCACTTAGGCATTAACTTCCGCTGCACCAACCAGTTTACGACTACAACTGGTGTTTGAATGAAATGAATGAAATAATGATACATTTCTATGGTACTTCAACTTCAATTTTTGTTCTTGGTGTTCTGCAGCATTTCTATATTGGACGAAACATGCCAAATCCATGATTTCTGTGGTACCTATGACAGATAGCTTGTTTGTCACTGACACTATTAAGCGCTTGATTAGCCTTATGTCATACAAAATCGGTGTCTTAAAGTTGCGACATGTCTTACGCATTTAGGCATTATTTACCTCCTAAGTTTGGTGCAAAGCATTTTTCACTGTTAGGTACGTCCTAGCGAGATAAGTATTAACTTAGGACCTTTCAAAGTTTAGTGCAAATGGGCATTAGTTGTTTATTTAAGTGTACATTTTAAACAAAACATGTAAGTTTTTGGTGATAAATATATTATTAAGTACGAAAATATTTAAAATTATGTGTAATGTATTGTGGAGTACGTAAAGTGAGTGAAAAAATTTAATATCGCTTGCCCAGTTAGCAGTTTACTTGACATTTTGCTGAGTTATCTTAGCTCGAGTAGTTACTTACGCTAAGCGATGCTGAAGTAGAGTTCCCAAGCAACTTCACTAGATAAAGCTCGTTTCAGGATTTAACACAAGACCAATTTGCAAGCACATGTAGATTCGACACTTAATTATTGAAAGCTGAAGATTTATTACTATCATCGTAGAAAATTTATACCAGGAGAAAGACAATTTCATACAAAAAAACTAACCCATGAATAAACAGCATAGTACTAGATGGCGTTTACGTATTTAGTCAGCTAATGTAGAAACCGCTACAATAGCTCCATAAATGGGGGACAGGCGATTTTTTTTTATCCCCCCTTCACACGTACGACAGCCACCCCATTAATATAAAATTATGATTGTTTTATTCTTTCAAAATTGTCACCTTAAAAATACCTGTCAACGACTTACCACGTGATGGGGTACAGCGAATATTTTTTCATCCTCTCTTTTCAATTAAAGGAGGTTAATTTATTTTTATTACACAAACAAAAAAAAAAGACTTAGACTATAGTTGTACAAAATTTTATGCATAAACGTTTAAAACTTTGGAAGTTATAAGGCTGTAAAGGATTCAGACAGACAGACGGACATGACACACTTATAAGGGTTCCTTGTAGTTACTACGGAACCCAAAAAAGTGTTCTTTTTTTTCAATCAAACTCATACGGCTTAACGGATGCAGATAAAATAATTCCCTGGGTACATCATCTACAGCCTTATTTATATCTCGATAAAATGACGGTCCCTGAATAACATCGAGAAGAACCGCGGAGCGGATGGATTATTTTAGAAGCTAAGAAGAAATAGGTTTAATACGATTATATCTTTTTTCTTTTTAGTGCACGGATATTATGTGCAGTTAAATAAGTATTATACAATTGTATTAAGTGCTTCGCTGCGGCGAATATGCATGTACGAAATAACAGAAAATAAATGTACGTCTACTAAAAGTTTACCGTTCTGCATCCATAATATTTATGAATTTCATTTGTTCGCGTCCAAATTTCCCACGCAATTTTTAAGTATTTTCATACCTACATTCAATTTCAAATATACAAAGCTTATAGTTTTATGTATAAAACAAGTTTAGTAAAAATATAATGAAATATGATACATAAACAGAAACATTATTTAAATTCTCTACTAAAGTTTTGAGGTATAAGCTTTTAAAGATTTGGTGGGGATGGAGAGGGATGCTGTATCTCATCTGGAAAAGCGAGTGTTAGTATACAATGTGTAGTGCGCACACAGAAGAGGAAAAATTTTTATTTACTTCTCTCTTCTGTGAGTGCGCACATGAAATGCGACGTCATAGTTTAATGTAGTACACTCTCTGTCTGGCATGAAATTAAAATACTTTTAAATTCTTTATTTATGACAAAACTAAGTATTTTTTTTGGATTTTATCTATTTATAGACAGGTGTTTTACGAATAATCTTTTAATCAGTTATCATACCTATTTAAATGAAATGATTAAAGAATTTGCAAATGTTATTTATTGTAAATAAATTAACACACAAATTTGAAATTACCTTTACCATACAGATTTACACTACGTCATAGACTAAAATGCTACTCCACTCAAATCACGAAGTTCGACACTTTTCCGAACGGAGTACGCACTCCTTTGAGTCTGCCCCACACTGACGCGGCCTGCTGAGTCGGCCACGGTAACGATTGGAGGTCCTGTGGCGAGGACGGTGATATGGCGTTTACTGATCACCGCCTGTAGGCCACGTCTGTGTGTGGCATGCTACACAGTCTGAAATCAGTGCCAATCCATCACTGCAGGCCACGTCTGTGTGTGGCATGCTTCACAGCCAGCCAGACATTTTTGAGATATTTGTGAGAAGAGATAGGAGCGAGAACAGCTATTTGCAAGAGTGTCCTACTCACTGCAGGGCGTAGGCCTCCTTGTAGACTTCCCGGTGTTCAGTTTTGTTTTCCAGTTTTTTGTCGTTCAGCTCGTACCGCCGCTTTCCTTGACTCGCCCAATTCCGTTTGAGATGTCCGGATTTCTGGCTGAAATCGGCGATTTGGATCGTATTCGTTAAAAAAATATGTATTAAACCTTAAATTCATTTTAAAATGCTTATTCAATAATATCCAGTTGAGAGGTTATACAATTTTTTGTTATCCCCAGTTTTCTAGTCGACATTTTGTTTCGTGTTTTACTTAGCTAAACCGGTAACTCCTATTATACTCGGATAGTTTAATCGGAATGTGACTTCATAGAATTACCGTAGCTCTCTCTATTAAATCGAAATTTTACCATCAGTTCTAATAGAACAAGTAATACCGAAATTTTATTTTCCTGTTGGCTGAATCTATTCGAATCTGACGGCACCACATTTATGAAATCCCTCTGTCGGTTGAGGAGCTTAGGATGTAGGTAGAAACAAACATATAAAAATTAACCGGAATACCCTTTTGGTTTCTTTGTTATCGGGTAAAAAGGCAAAAAGGTAAGTTTTCTCATATTTTCTATTCCTTTCACTTTTATTAATTAGTAACAAAATTTACTTTTATTAATAATAATAATTAGTAATAAAAATGTACTCGACCTCGTCTTGCCTTGTCTTGTTTATTGTCGCGCGCGTGTCTCGCTGAGCGTTCCTTGATAAAGGTCACCGAATATGATCGAAACTATAGTCGGAATAACCGACTCAATTTAACGTGAGTATTCCCGTTTTATTAAAACAAAATGTATCAAAACACGTCAATTTTCATAGTAAAAAAATGTACTCTTATTAATTAGTATAAATTGTAATGTCGCCCTACAGCATCAACGTTAACCCTACAAAGTTTGGACGGCATTCATTTTTATTGCATTTTTATTTTTATTTCTGAAGATTTGTGTGAAATTATTTAATCAGTTTTAACTATTTCGTGCTAAAAAGATCACAAAGTGCAAGTTCCTGTTATAAGTTTTTGCTTCGACCTCGACGTTTCGCTCCATTTTGTCGCTGACTGTACCTCCAAGAGGCCTTTTATCAGCGGAGCGAGCAAAGATGCCTGGAACGGTGATAGTGTAAACTTAGAGAAATGTACGTCATTCATCTGAGCTCCGCTCCAAAAGTTTAACGAAAATCGAGTCGTAATAGTACCGTATAAAATCATTTGTCGATCGATATAATAAGATGTTTGCACTGCTGCTTCAATATTTGTATTTGTGTTTGGCCAACATTTTAATGAAATAAATAACTTAAAAGCAACGTATTATTTTCCTCTTTATAATTATGTAAGTACCTACTATATGAAGTAGCTATTTGTAACATAATTCTATGATTATTCCCAATGATATTTTATTTGAGACACCACTTTAGCGCCCTTAAAATGGCGCCGAAAAATCTGTATTTTATGACAGGGATCATTATAGCTATCTCTTTTACTCTCTTACTTTTCGCATCTTCTTTCGCAATCTTTGGATCTTTGGCGAAATATGGTTGATGGGTTACAATGAGCTGTAAACAAACTGCAGCAAAGCCGAATTCACGGCGCCATTCGTTTTTTAAGAAACAATCTGCCACAACTATCATGTTATTCACGCATTTGCAATTTTTTGTACATAGAGTGTGCATTTTCAAAAACTGTATGGTATGTACCTACTACAATCACATAGAATCAGAAATATAATTTAAATACATTTTCGTTGTGACTTCTTCTCATTTAACGGAATTGATCGAAAGATGATTGTTCACCGAGGGGAAAGAGTGGCGGATTACCAACGAGGGCTTAGTTTTAAGGCCAGAGTCGCACCCGAGTTGGGAATCGCACTTCCTTCCGTCTGATGCGCAGAGTTTAGAGTACACTTATGAGGAAAATAAAAGAGAAAACAAATTGAAAATTCTGAGAGAATCCCAAAAGCCAGCAATCCGCGCTCGCTTTTTCATTCGTATTTTTTTTTAATTGTTAATGTTCAGAAAAACTAATTAGTGGCCAGTATCATTTTGCGGATTTGGTGTGAAAAACTTTTGTCTTTTCCCATTCTGACAGATTTACAGACTAGGCCCAAAAAAAAAAAAAATAACAATATACAATGGATTTTCATATAGTCTTTTTGCCCTTCCAGTGGGTTAACAATGGGTTTTAATCAGGGTTCGCCGATATATATCAGCGGATATATATCAAAATATGTATCAATTGGCTTTTTCCTGTCTTCTGAACTAAACATTTTGGAGATTAATGTTTACCCTGGCAACACGTAGCGAAAAACTACAATTCAGAATAATTTGGATTTGTTCCCAAAATGGCAACCTCATTTAAAGTTGGGGAAATCCCCTTTACTTTAACTTACCATTACGGCTAGCTATTTCTTGAAATTCAAAACTTAACTTTATTTCATATAAGGTTTATTTTACGAGGTAATCAAAAATGGGAATTCCCTGGTGCTCCTAACGTTAATAATTTTCACTTTCTTGGGAAAATTTGCTTCTTTTTCTTAGCCTGGATATATATCGGATACATATAAAAAATCGAATTTTTGATATTTATTATAAAAATCGGATTTTTTCTTAAAACCTTACCCTTATAATACACGCACTTAAATACGACACTTATAATGACGTAAATGAAAAGTCTAATGAAAATATAAAAAAACTAAAGTTTTGTATTGCTTTGAGTCGTTTTGAATTTTTTGTTTTGTTGTACATTTGTAATTTGGTCATAAACAGATACAACATATTATTGATCGAGCACAGCGAAGGTCTCCAGTTAACGGGAACAAGTCGAAATTAGTATTTTTTGTTTTGTATGTTTGTGTGTAAATTTTGTCCGATAATAACTTGCGGACCGTTTATCGGATCTTCACGATGAAACTGTTGATTTCAATACAATTTTTAAATTCGATATCACATCGGTCAAGCATTTGCTAAGTTTCAATAAAAGCTTGCAAAATGCAATGATCACACGTTTGGTTTAGTCGAATTTACTCCCTGAAAATTTTAGTGATTTAATAAGATGTTCAATAATTTGGCTGACAAAGAAGCGTACTGTAACAAAAAAAAAAATTTTTTTTTTGTGGTTCGCTTGTCATTGCTTATCAGTATCCAACTGTACTATTACAACTTCAGATACAACAGTGGACGCGACTAAGCGGATAATTCCATTTCGGTAAGCCCCACGCACAAATAAGATGACGCCGTGGCAAAGTTTCCCACCTAAACGGAAAAAAACTTTTATTTGGCGCTCAGATACTTATAGCTACATAGTTGCAATGCCGCGGCGGTTCCTCGTTGTCTGCCTGTTATGTTCAGGGTATTATCGCCAGCTGGTTTCGGGGCCGATTCCCTCCAAGTGTAAGTGATTTTGTATTATTAGCTTTCTCGAACATGTTATCTGAATGAGTTGCTTTTCCGCACGGATCTCGTTATTATATTCGAGGACAGCGTTTCATAAAAAAGTAGGCACACTATTTTTTATTAAAACGTTATCTCATTTTAGGGTTCCTTGTTGTACTACGGACTGTTGTACTTTTATGATCGCTGTGTCCGCTCGTCTGTTTGTAAAGATGTATGACACAGTATTTTTATAAATCAAACACACATGATCATGATCTTTGTTTAGGATTGTTTTTTAAAAAGAATAGACATTGTTTTTTAAAAGAATGATGTTTGAGAATGTTTGTTTGAAATAATTTAAATGGGTAATATAATCAGGCGTTTCAAGGATAGGCCTAACACAATCAAAGTGGGGTATTTTTTTTCACTGCACCCTATAATTATAAGTTGTTGAATAAATATAGCTCTTTATACTATTTTTTTTATCGGGTGTACTATTTGCAAGATAAATATTCCGCCCCTTCAAATGTTTATCTCTTTTTAAATATCACACCCCACAAAGCTATGATTGAATATTTTTAGTTGAGCCCAATCACAGATTCTGTGAAAAACCGCTGAGCCAGAAATTCAATCCCCAGATTTAATGGCTTTTTATTTTTAACTAGTACCCCGGAATTCAAACTATGAATCGGGAATTTTTTACCTGAAGCGAATGTCTTGCAATCTACGGGTTAGGCGTTTGCATGTTTGTTGGAGGACAACTTGAATACCTACCCTTGAACGATCTTCATGTAGTTCGACTTTAAGTTATTGACCGAGCGAAGTTAGGTCTCAGAGTCTACGCGGGAACAGTATACGGGAACAAATCGGCATTTGTACGTATGTTTGTGTGTATATTTGTCCGACGATATCTGGCGTACCTTTGACCCGCTCTTCATGAAATTTTGCAGGCAAGTAGTATTATTAAGTAGTAGTATTTCATGATAATTCAATTTTCAAGATCGAGTGTAAGCATAATTGCTCAAGGGGTTGCAAAGATATAGGAGTCGAACGGAACAGAGAACAAAATCTGTACCCATAGATCTGTGTCTGTACCAAATATTCGTTTCTAATAAAAAAAACCTAGATAGCGTACTATGCACTTAAAACGCGGTGGTGATATCCGCAGATAGAGAAAACAATCGAAATCCAATCATCCACTAAGCAATTTGAACCTTAGCATCGTTATAATAAGAAACAAATATTGAGATGTTACGCCTGACTTCATAAGATGCGGTACATGAACACGAGCTTATATTGTTTTTCTCTGATGTTTTGGCTCCACACGTTGTGTATTTAACCAGTATCAAGTATTGTAATATTTCTAGTGAAGTCAAATATTTCTCAATTAAAATAAGTCTCGGTCATAGTCTAAGACAAGCAAAGTAAGTCACGGTCAAGTCCAAGTCATGCCCCACCGAAGTGCTGAACACTTTACTCTAGAGGTTACTATGGAGTTTTGGAAACAAGACGAAGAGTCACGTTTCACAACATAATACTATTCACCAACATTCGTGAACGTTGAAGAACACTTAATAGATAAAACTACACTATTTTTACACTTTGACACCCGAAATAACACAAGTTCTGGAAAATAATTCAATGACGCGATATGACTTCTTCCCGTCAAAACATACTTTTTTTTTATGTTTTGGCTCCACACGTTGTGTATTTAGCCAGTGTCAAGTATTGTCATAATATTTCAAGTGATGTCGAATATTTCACGATTAAAATAAGTCTCAGTCATAGTCTAAGTCAAGCAAAGTAACTCGTGGTCAAGTCCTTGTCAAGCCCCAGTAAAGTGGTGGAGACTTTACTAGAGGATTCTATGGAGTTTTGGAAACAATACTAAGAGTCACATTTCACAACATTATACTATTCACCAACACTCGTGCACGTTCACGAACACTTAATGGATAAAAAACACCTTTTTATACATTAACACTCGATATAACACAAGTTTTGGAAAATAATAGATACAGACGGTTGCGTCTGTGGCTAGCGCCACAATATGCCGATTAACGGTATAAGTGGCGTTGCCGTACAATTGCAGAAAAGTAATAACCTTGGAATAAGTTTTGTAGAAAAGTAGCCAACGCAATGTTACATATATTATTATAAAATATATTATGGCAAACATTGAGCTATTATATAACTGCTAAAGTACTAGAAGCGACCCCGCATTAAAGTGGCTATACATTACCTGACCTGACATCGTGCGAAAGGTAAGAAGATTAGAATAGATTTGAATTTCACGGGGGCATAAGAATAGTTTTTCCCTTTCGCTCCCCAGAAAATAATATCTCTTTCACACGATGTCAGGTCGGGTAATGTAACGAGGCCTTAATTTAAAAAATATTTTCTTATTCTTATTCTTATTAACATTGCGTTGTTATCGTCTATTTATGCCCACTTTTCCTTTTTTTTTTTGCTTCATTTCTTGTCAGGCGCCTAGGTAGTAAATGAAACACATTGTACGTGTTCTGTCTATACAGAGCTACGGCACATCACTTCTAATTTTGTCGATATTGGTTGAAGCGTAGAGGCTGTTGCTGTTGATGAGAACTTACAAGCATACTAGAGCCATTCAATTTAACTACAATACCCTCCTTTGGCTTTGCTTTTGTCGGGTAAAAAGACCGACTCCTCGTAACGTTTCCATGTGTCTGCAAATACTTTGGCCCACTCCGTGTACCCTCTAAGCTTTACTTTATTGCTTTGGAAATTACAGAACCTCTCGGCCCTTAAACCCTTCCGAGGTCACCATTATGACCACAATTGACACTAAGCAATGTATCTCAGTTTGTCTCCGGGGAAATCAGAGGTTAAGATGAACCCTCAATAAGTTCCTATATACTCGTAGAATAAAACAATAGACTCGGGGGTGCTCTATCGCTAGGTAAGTACCTACTAGCCACATGTATTCGTACAAATTTCTACGATCTCGAATGAGGGTTATATCTTTCTTGGGAAGTCGGGTAAAAAGATTATTCACACTCGATGAAATGTATGATGATAGATATCATTTTCACGATTTCGATTGTTGGGTTCATTCCGCCGTTGGTCAATAAATTTTTTAATATTTTGTGTTTGTCATCTGCAACGAAATGCGTTTAGTGAGTATTAATTCAACTATCTGTATATCTTATAAAATGCCCACGTAAAACTCGTCATGCTGAAAGGTTTCACGATTTATTGCTCTTGAGTAAATATAAATTTGTTAATATTCATTTCATGAAATTTTATAAAAATACGAATCATTATTCTTAGCTCTTCAAAATAAAATTCAATATGTAATTTCTTGAAATGTTTCAAATGTTATAATGTAATATGTCGACATTTCAGGTCAAGTACTTAATAGATTTGTTTGATGAATTGGATGTGTTTGATGGCTTTTAAATTTGGTTTTGGTACTAGATAAACCCCGCGGTTTTACTTGAGATTTTTCGATCTTATAGCTGTTTTTTAGGCTCAAAATTATCCAATATACATCCTCATTTATACTCAATTTATGCCTAATGATAACAGCGTAGTACATTTGGTAGTCTATACTGCTGATTTAAGAATCTCCTTATGTCTTTCTCCCTCTTAATTTCGTTAGAACTATATTGCTCTTCAGTTCGAAACACAGTAATGTTAGCACACATTATAACACAATGACAGAGAAACAGAAGGACTAAACCACAAATTATTCCCTCTAAATTCTGCATTTAGGACGTTCAATATACATCTATAAAAATGTCTCTCATCGGTTCATTGCAAGGCACGAGAGATCCTTGGGATAGCCTTTGGGAAAGTTTGGTTAAAATACCCGCAAACCACGCTTTTTTACTCAACCAATTATCTCGTAATGCAGTTTTTATAAGGATTAATCTGGGGACTAAACTACATTTTGTGTTTATTTACAACTGTCGGACAAAGGTCGGTTTTAGCGATCAGCGGAGCCGAAATTTTATATTTTACATTTTAAACTGAACTATATACCTTGTGTAGGGATGGTAATATAAACCAACTTGGCGATTATATGTGATTCACAATACCCAGCACGCGCTCCGGCATAATATTTTGTCCATGCACCATTTTTATCCCGCGATAACGAGACCGGCGCATCCACGTTCTATCTTTGTCACGTTGATGCGAAGACAAACGGGTGGACAAAACTTTATCCCGACGCGCGTACTGGGCCTGCAGGGCTCTTGCTTCTGGCTGACTAGTAAAATTGGGCTATGATTTGAGAAACGGCTCCCGCCAATTATGCCTAACTTCGACATCTTGTGGTGGGTGGTGACTTCATCATCAAAGAATCTGCTGAACAAAGGATGCCTCCCCCTTTTTGCCAGAATCCCCTCGCATGCAGCTAGGGAATTGCAAAACGCTCACCGTTTACTGTGAGGACGCTGCCCGTCGTTCGGTGGTTCTGGTCGCAGTTTTAGAATTTAGCCTTTATTGGGCGTAAAAGGCCGTATGTTGATGTTATCCCTCCGCTGTGTTATTCGCTGCTTTATACCTTTAGACCTATAGAGTTTAAGTTCTCAGTTCTTGCGATTTCAACCACCGGACGGCCGCTTAAGACAATATGGAGGGGCCAGCGATTTCATTTAGCCCAACGTAATCGGGGTATACGCCGACGTCTCGCCACAAAACCATCTGCAATCTGTGTTTATTATTAATTTAGTATAAACATGCATGCATGCATTTTATGTCTATGTTGTGCAAACCGCAACTAAATAAATTATGTTTTAGTATTGAACATCCGTTTGGTATATAAATTATTATCTTTTGTAAATTTATTTGACTAATGAACACAATATTGTTAATGAGGAAATGTTATGATTACGTTACAGAACCACAAATTAACTCCATCGAATTTTGCCGCAAACAATAAAATAAATAAACATAAAATTAATGCACTGTATTTAAGTATTGCTTTAATTATATTTTACAGATAGTAGGAATAGAGAAAACTGGCAGGAATAAGGTCTGTTGTTTTTGGAAACTTCGCTTTGTTACGGCTTTACTTACGTACTTTAAGACTGACGTGTTATTTGCAAGTTTATCTTACCCCTAAGTTTTGACCACAAAAGGCTCAAATATGTGGACCCTCCAGACGTAACCAATTTAATTCCATCCAAGTCTTTCGATTTATACCCACTTATATAGTACGTTCTATTGACCCCGTTTAGATACGTTGTAATGGACTCCCGGAGCCAAGCGTTTTGCATACTCCATTTAAGATCAGTCGTAGTCGTTTACCGGGATAAACCTTGTAAGTGGTTCAAACAGAACTACACAGTGAGTGAATCGAACGATAGTAGGTATAAGTGGGTGAAATGGGTTCGATTTAGAAGTTGTATACGTGCGGTTTGGTGGTATTAGCGGGATTAGAGACGTTCAAACGAGGAATGTTTAGTGGAATAGGCCGCTGTGTCTGGCGGCCGGGTTCGGCAGCTGAGGCCCCAAAATCTTCTTTGACATCGGACCGCGGATTTCCTTTACGGTCCCGTGGACGGAGACCGAAATTATAACCCTTCCTATTTTATTTTGCAGCGAATAACCGAAAAAGTTAAAGAGCTTATAAATTTGTTGCATAAAAATATTTGAATATAACACAAACAACGGTATAGGTAAAATGGAGAAGTGCGATTCTCTATTTTAGAAATTAGATTACTTTAACAAATTACTTCTTTTCATTCGTAGGAGGAAATAATAATGCATTCGATAATGTTTTTTTTTAATTGGACTACATATACTATGCCATAATAATATCTTATTTTAGCTCTTTCACAGAATAGGTACAAGGATCTCCACGCTCAGACGGAGACAAAATAAAAATAGACGATGAAATAAGACGATCGAAGTTTGTATATTTAATTGATAAAAAACCCGATTCATTAAATAAAGAGCCGTGGGGTCCATAGCGCGATGATTGTTAGATTATGCCAACGCATGCTGTGCTATCGTGAACCATACTATGGTTCAAGGCACACGGCACAGGGCCAGCATGCGTCGGCATATCGGCTTATCGCGAGGTAATTTGAGGTTGCGCAACGTCGACGGGACAACCTAAGGCGCGAAACATACTGATCAAATCCGACGCAGACGCGATTCAGTCGTCTCTTCATTGAAGAGACGACGATAGTACCTCTCATATCGGAATAACAGTATCTCTTTTTATCTCTATCTTATCTGTTCCACGCCCACATCGCTTTCCCGCCTCATCTCTTCAGTATAATTCACAACGCGCCTCTTTCATACATTTCGTATGAACAAGTATTGAAGCGACTTCATCCGCGACTTACGTCTGATCAGTATGTTTCGCGCCTAATATTATTTTTTGTAATCATCGCACTAAGGATGAGTTGGTGCAGGCCCTTTATTGTTTTTTGAACTTTATTATACTTTGGTATTTGATAGATTCAAGGGAACGTTCCAACCAGTAGTATAGCAACCAGTCAAAATTGATAAGCGTGAGTAGTTTCATAATTGAATTGGAGACCCAAACCTGGCACCTGTGGGGCAAAGTCCTTTGATAAGTGTTGAGAAGTTTAATGGGATTGAAAGAGGGTTCTAACGCAACGTGATAAAATGAGCGCGACACGACATTATCACAAGTTTACTAAAAATACGAACTAATATTGCGTCTCCAGTAGTCCAGGAACAAACAGTGAATTTCCAAAAAGTATAATTTTTATCCAAGATGAGATCACAAATGTTTTAAAAAAATATATTACATTACTATTAGTACTCACGGGATATTTACCACGGTTATTGTTTTCACGGGTAGTGTACCCGTGAACATGGCGCATGCAACTGTGCCGAAATATCGGGAACTCAACAACAATAATAACCGTGGTAAATATCCCGTGAGTACTAATAGTAATGTTGTAAACCACCACGAAAGTCTAAAACAGTGTTTAAAAATATATTAGTTTTTACCCGACTGCCCAAGAATGTCTTTTGGTTGTATGTGAGTAGATATCTAATTATGTAAGTATGTTTGTGTGTATCGGCTTGACCGGTTTTGACGAGTGAGGTGTTGTTGTATTCCTCTTTACGTCCGGATCATGAGTGAAATAGGCTACATTTTGCAGTCGGTATTTTGTTTTTTTTTTTAAATAATTTTACTTATTATAAACATTTTAATTTGACGGAAGAGAACGTAAAACTAACAAATGGCGAATAAATTTGTTTGTGCATCTTATTTGTGGTCGAATTTTGGTCGAATAAATTGCTGTTTGCAACTGGATTGCTTAATTTCGGACTTACTTAAAATACATAAATATAATATGACTAGCCGCGCCCCGCGGTTTCACCCGCTATTCTACAGAAACCATATATTTTTCCGGAAACCTAATATTTTTAGCCTATTTGTCAACCCAGGATATATGCTACCTCAATACTAAATGTCATTCAAATCCGTTCAGACCTTACAGAGTTGAACGGGAACAAACATACCTACTTACACACTTACACACAAACTTTCGTATTTATAATATTGGTGTGATTCCTATACAGTTTTTAGGTCTGTCAAACGAGGTATAAAAACAAAAGTTTGAAAATAAATATTGTAATAATACACCTTTGAAACTTAATTTTTTTACACTTAAATTCACACCAAGTGATTTTATACATACCGTGTAAACGTTCGAGCGTGACAACTCAGACGCTACACTGAGGGCCTAGCCCCGGGATTCTGAAACGTTTGTTAACTTTGATGACAGATTAAATCTATTGCTGTCTTTGTCATTTGCTTAGTGCCAGACAAAGGCAGGCTTGGAATTAATCTGTTGTCAAAATTAACAAACGTTTCAGAATCCCGAGGTAAGCTAATTATTATTGTTCTGACACAAAACTGTGGTCGCCAAGAGCCACTTTAGGCTGATTCCACACCTATGCAGATTTATCTGCGGGTCGTCCGCGCGTAGCTCCGGAGCGGAGGTACACTAATACTAATATAATTATATACTAACTAGCTGCGCCCCGCGATTTCACCCGCTATTCTGGCGAAACCGAATATTTATATGTTTATCTTATCTTATCTTATCTTATCTTATCTTATCTTATCTTATCTTATCTTATCTTATCTTATCTTATCTTATCTTATCCAAGGTGTATGCTACCTCCATACCAAATTTCATTCAAATCCTTTTTGCCGTTACAAAATAGAACGGGAAACATATTTACATACAAGCTTTCGCATTTATAATATTAGTGTGATGCGACGTTTAGAACATCGTCATGCTTCTCGCCGCTCTTAATTTTGTCAGTTTTTTGAGCGCGAGTCAAAGGGTAGTATATAGATATATATATATATAATACTTCTCCGTAGGGTGTTGATATGGCACCTATTTCGAACGTGCCACATTTATGTTGTCTGTAAGTTAGTTTTTTAATCTGTGTTAAAATATATTAAGTCATTCATTCCCTCGCATGGCCGGCATACTGTACACACTTCTCGCTCCGCCGTGCCACGCTCAATCTTGACTTCTTCTAATTCTGTATAACTTTAAATTTATTATAATTAGTTGACTCGGAGAGGGACTGTGGTATTGTGGTATAGTAGGTGCATTTTCTTACATACATAATTCAATCGACCAAACCGCAGTTTTAATAAATATCAGCAACCTAAGTCACCCTCTCCCGCAAGCTTATAAGCACTGACTAGCAGTGTGTGGCCGCGGGGTAGCCGTGACGCTGATTGCTTCGTACGGAATAGCCTCCTTACGCACCCGACCGCATGGACACTCCGTACGGACCGTACGTACCGTAGTTGTGAATTCAGCCTAACTGTGGCTCTACCCTACCTAATGGGATCGAGTGACCGGTCGCTTGGGCGGAGGCGTGATTTTGTTTTTCGTTCAATTAAACTAATTACCTCGAAACGACCATAGAAAGCCATCGTATTGGACCACAAACTGTACCGCGCCAGCTCTCAACGGGCAATAATTACTTGTTAGCATAACATGCAAACTGAAAGGTAGGAAACGACGGAAATGCTCGCAGCCAGCGTTCCGACTAATTATACTTGTAGCTTCACACTAATATTATAAATCCGAAAGTTTGTATGTAAGTTTATAAGTATGTATGTAAGTACGTAAGTAAGCAAGTAAGCAAGTATGCAAGCAAGTAAGAAAGTATGCAAATATGCAAGTATGAAAGTATATACGTATGCAAGTATGCAAGTATGCGCGTATGAAAGTATGCGCGTATGAAAGTATGCAAGTACGTAAGTGTGTAAGTATGTAAGTGTGTACGTATGTAAGTATGTGAGTATGTAAGTATGTACGTATGCAAGTATGTAAGTATGCAAGTATGTAAGTAAGTAAGTATGTGTGTTTGTTTCCGTCAACTCTGTAACGGCTGAAAGGATTTGGATGACATTTAGTATGGTGGTAGCTTATTCCCCGGATTAACACATACTTTTCATCCCGATTTTTTTTACCGTTCCTATAGCGGGTGAAACCACGGGGCACAGCTAGTATTCTAATAAATTAATAATATTGTTACCGAGTTATGGTGGGAACGTGAAGAAGTTACGTCGCGTCATTGTCATTGTATTATTTTCCAAAACTTGTGTTATTTGTGCTGAATAGTGTAATGTCGTGAAAGGTGACTTTTTGTATGGTTTCCAAAACTTCATAGAGTCTTCACCACTATAATTTAATGTTACACTCAATTTATTTATTTAATTTTAGTTTATACATTTAAACAACTTTAATGGGGCATAAATTGGGCTGGATCTACAACTTACTACTTTGATTGAACTAGAAGTTACGTTTTAGAAGTCTATTGCTGTCTTTGTCATTTGCTTAGTGTCAGACAAAGGCAGTATTAGAAATAATCTGTCGTTAAAGTTAACAAACGTTTCAGTATTCGGGGCCAAGAATAATGACTGAGAGTGGTTTGAATGGTAAAATTCTTTTACTTCACTACAAAACTTGAAATACAATACTTGTTGAGTCAAAATATATTTGAGAAAAATTGTTTTGTTTCGAATTGCTTCACTGTTTTCGGATTCAATTTTATGATAAACACCGCAATAAAGTTTCCGCGAGATTTAGATAGCTAATAGACTTGACAACCGCGGACAGTGCACCAACAAGATAAAATAAGAAGAACATATATCTCTCTCTCTCTTTCTCTCGCGTTTGTTAGACGGTGGACGGTGCTAACCAAGTTATTACCTATTACTATTAACACTAACAGTAGCGTTTTTAAATTCGCTCGAAAGACTAGCGTGGATCAAAATAACCAATGTGCACGTTCCACTCCGGTAAACTCATGCTCAACCAAAAAAACCAATGCCCAAAATTTAGTGACTCAGGGGAAAAGTCTTCTAAGCACCCTACATTTTTTTTGTGAGCTGTTGAGATTTCGTATTGAGAATTCAAGAACCTCTGAAAATTGGACAGACATAAAAACGAATGCTTCAAAGTGGGTATTTCTTCCTAGATACATGCACCAAATACAGAACATCCAACACAAAGATTGAATTTAAAACTAGAAAAGGTTAGTAAGTTAAAGATGGTTTAAGTAAGGTTGTCTTAATTAAACCTTCTTAGTAACCTTATTTTGGTTAGTAAGTAGGCAAGGCGCAATTAGCACAAATGCAGAACCCTGAACTATTTCTTGTATTTAAACATTTTCCTTGAATTAGAGAGTTAAAATGCCCGGTCGTCCGTTCGTTGCCCGTTTTGTTTTCTAGATAATTCAATCCATGTAGATGCTGTCATCACGCTTTTTATCGTAATTGTATTGCGATTGTGATCATGAACAAGATGTAATATTACTAACATAAAAACAAAATACTCGACTGCAAAATATCACTCCGGACGTAAAGAGGACTTCAAAAAAAAACCGGCTTATCTCGTCAAAATCGGTCAAGCCGCTTAGGCTACAGGAGGTAATATATTTATGAACGTACAAACATACTTATAGCATAAATACTCACCTACAACCCAAAAGCATTACCCTCTTGGGCAATCGGGTAAAATTTGCTATATCTGTTGGTATCTTCAGATAGTCTGATATAGTCTGTAGTCCATATCTTAGAAAAAGCTAAATAATTAATGGTATTGAGTGCACAGATTATATAATATCTGCCATGTTGGATATATTATATTTCCGTATAGCCTATGACACACGGAGTGTGAAGACGCTTCGACAGACACCTATCTTGTTATAATCTGTTAAGCGGTTTAGGTGATAAGAAAGAACATATGAAAATACTTACATACATACTTACATTCATACATCCTTACATAATACATACTTACGTATGTTGTATATACATACACTCATGCGTACATAAATACATAGGTACATAGACTGGCAAACTCACAGCCCTCCTTTTTTCGTATTCGTGTAGAAATAGTATACGTAAGAAGACTTACTCAAACATGACAATTAAATAAATAGAGATCTCTCGCTATGTAGCAATAAAGTTAATGTTTACTCAGCGATGCGTCACCCACAAGTACGCAACATATGAGATGAAGCGAGAGTAATCATTGTGTCACTTATGCGCTCGTAAGGTTAGATATTGTAGAAGCGGCGCCATCGGCGGTATAGTTCAAGGCTAAACACTTGGTGTTCGAAAGTGAGATGGGTCTGGAGAGGCCGTAATCACTGGCATTGGATGCAATGTGAGGGTTGCGCAGGTATTGATTTGCTCCAAGTTATTACAGCGAGACCGTAAGGGCGTTTGTCCACCGCAGCCGTCACCGGGACGTCACCGAGAAACGAGATTTAGGTCGAGACGGCCATTTGTGACAGAGATTGTGTGTCCACTGCGACTGAATTTGGCGGTTCTGTTTGCTCTCGCTGTCGTGCGTATGAGTGGTTGACACGTTTTCATAAAATAAAACAAACTAAGAGGATGACTAGGTTTAACTTCTTCTGCTTTTGTATGTTCGAAGGCGTAGGTTTTGCAAAGCATTTTGGATTCGTCTGCTAACACGTCTGATCACAGCAGCGTTTTGTGTACTTTACGAAAAGTTATGGCAGCATATGACGGCGCTCGGGTGACGGAGATGCAGTGGACACGCGGCCATAGTAAATGAATGTATCGCTTCTTCGGCGCCGTCGCGTCATATCGTTTTCGGTGGCGTCTCGGTAACGGCTGCGGTGGACAAACGCCCTAACCCTGCAAACGTATCTGACTCACTATTTAATATAGTTTACTTAGTGAAACTGTACATTGCCATTCAGAGTTCGGAATTACTTCATGTTTATTTTATGCGTCATAATACAGATACAAAAAAAAGCATTTAAACGCTTTAACATTTTGTATATGTAATTTTACAGTCAAATACAAATGTTAATGTGATTTTTACAAATTAAAATATACACTTCACATTAATATTTTAAATACGAAAGACAGACTGTGGTAAGTATGTTTGTTCAAATTCAACTTCCTAACGTCTATACAGATTTCAATGAAGATGTAATAAATAAAATAAATCAAAATATTTCTATAAATCTGGTTTAACAGAAGGATTACACAGAAACACAGAAATGTTTTAGGTGTATTACAAAGGCACTTTTTTTCCCGTAAATATACTGGATGTTCGGTTAGATGACGGACATAATTCTAGGATATCATAATTATTGCCCCGGTGGCTCAGTTGGTAGTGAACCTACCTTCTGTGTTTGGGGGCGTGGGTTCGATTCCCATCTAGGACAAACATTCATGTGATGAATATTTGTGCTTGTTCTATGTCTGGGTGTTAATAACTATATAAGTATGTATTTCAAAATATTTATGTACGTATATCAGTCTCTGGCAGCCATATTACAAGCTTTGCTTAGTTTGGGGTCAGATGACCGTGTGTGCAAAAATGTCCCAGTTTTTTTTATTTTTTATTATAAATAATATACAGATAAAAACAGAGCTCAGGTCAGGTCACTATCCGCAGGCAGGGCAGGGCATGGCTGGTGACATTACCTCGTTGAATAACAATGCTAATTCTCTGGCTGAGGTAATATATAGGATATAATTGTACTCTCATCATTATGGGATATTTTTACTATTTGAAAAAACGTGTAATCGCGAATTTCGTCGAAGGTAAATGTTTTCTGTGTAACAACTGGTGTTTTTACGACTTCTGCGCTTGTCCCTTAATAAAAGTTGTTTTAATTATGTTTTCAAGTACAATGATTTGTCCTAGACCTAGAATATATCCCCTAATAATAGAGGGAATAATATACCCTGTGGAATAGTGGGTAAAGGGCCGGCTCACCTGATTTTGCTTTCTCGTTCGCACTTTTGAACATTATTTAAAATATAAAAACAGAGAAGAAGTCTAAAAAAGATTATTACGGAATATCTTAGGAATGCCAATATTTTAAAGTCATTTTCATGTTATTACTTCTTACTTTGGCGAAGAAAAAGAGAAGAAAAACTTTTTTTCGATTTTTTTTTTGTTCTCCTTCGCCAAAATAAGAAATTTTTATTCAAAAATGGTTCAAAAGTGCGAAAGAGATAGCGGGATCAGGCTACGGGGCGCTTTTATATTATCTATGCAAAAGTTGGTGATTGCGTGATCCCCACTCAACTCCGTAAAGGTTGAATGCACATTTCGGTAATATTTGATATGGAGGTAGCTTATACCCTGAATTTACACAGCCTATTATTTGTGAAGATTCCCGCCGACCGTTTAGTATACCGTGTCAAGCCGTAGGCTGGCAACCATACATTATAATAATAATTAATTCCATCACGAAAGCTTTGTCTAGTTAAAAATTTTTCCTTATTACAAAAACATCCTTTGTAAATTTTATGCCACACAAAGTAAAATAATTGTAGAGGTAAAAATAATTAATTAGCATCATGTCATAAAAGGGGAAATTAATTATACTTAATGCTCTCCTGCACAAGCCTAAAGATTTCCCTCGTTTTTTAATCAAGAACTTTGCAAATATGATGCTTTATCTCTAATTTTGTAACGGCTTGATGCTCTCCATTCCCAGTGTTAACTGAGGGCCAGCAAGTTACCTAATGAACGCCAACCATTACCGTCGACGACCGGCCCATTATATGCGAAAACTTTGCCTAGACGGAAAGCCAGACTAAATTTATGGCCTTGATGGCTGAAGCCCGAAATCGAACCGAACTGAATTGTCGGACTACCTTCACGATTTTAGGCAGTTGTCCCATAACCGGGGCGGATAAATTAACTGCTATCGACTACTTTTTCGTTCAACAATGAGGCGTTTTCAAAAAAAAAAAAGAAATCCTGGTAATAAAAGTACCCAATAGATGGCGTTAGATATACCTTGAGGTTTTTCTGTCACTGTCAAGACATGAAAGACAAAAAAATGTACGTGTGCCATTTTTTTATCGTGTTTTATGGCTCCACACGTGTATTTAGACAATTTCAAGTAATGTAACTATGTATTTGACTTCATTTGAAATATTACAATAGTTGACACTGGCTAAATACACAACGGGTGGAGCCAAAATTTACGATTTAAAAAATAAACATAAAATGTTTCGACAGAAATGACAATGACAGGTAAAACGATAGGTCTATTACGCAAACGCCTCTTTGCACAGCTACAGTTTGAATCCAAGTTACGAAGAGACGCGCATAGATGAATGTATAGAGACGCGTGTAATAAAATTTGGTAGTTGACTGTTCACAGCGTGTTGTGCTTGCCATCTACATCTATTATGCTATTACTTATTCGATCTACCAGTTTGCTCTCTTTCCGGATTTATACGATAGTTGTGATTTTATTTTAAACACAGTAGCTATCGTTGTGCAAAATGTCATGCATGTACGTTTATAACTTTGGAAGCTATAAGATAGAGAAGGTTTCAGATAAACAGAGATACAGACGGACATGACGATCTTATAAGGGTTCCTTGTAGTATTACGGAACTCTAACAAAAATGAATACTGATTGGTTTAGAAGGCTAATACGGGTTGATATTCATGATGTGAAATGCCATTTAAATAAATGTACTTTAAATATGTCGTAATAAAGATTATTTTAGCACGCACTGCCTAAATTTATTAACTACCTTAATATTACCTACAAGAGATTGTAACGTGTGAGCATGCGATAAAAATAAGCTGTTCCATAGAAAAATGTCTTTCAGCCTCGACGAAGTGTATGGAACAGCTGAAACGCTCTTCGTGATTTCAGGGTTATCCCGATGGTAAAATTAATTCACAATGATGTGTACAGTGCTATCCTAAACCGTACACTCTGTGTACTTAATAGCTTAAACCGAACTAAACTGGTCTTAACAAGCTAGCTAAGTTAATACGGTGAACAGGTAAGCCAGCTATGAGTTTCTCCTAAACTATACATAATAGGTATACATACGTATTGTATAATGTAAAATGTCTGCTTCACGACGCCAACGTAGAGATAATACGTGCGCGCCTGAGACAAATGTTCCACGCGTGGACTTGACACAGGGTTGTAAAAATAAATAAAGGGCCCTCGGCACCTAGATAGTAGGTACGCGAGTATAGTATATCTACGCCTTATTGTCACACTAGATAACGCATTTAAACATCGTTTTCCGACAAAGACACCAAAGTTGGAGCAAAACGTAAGTCGGAGGAAACCGTGGGATGCGGGTCTGCGACCAAGCGTTCTCATTGGCTATCACGAAGTTAGTGTTAGTTAGTGTAGCTCAGTGGACCAATGAGAGTAAGTTTTTATAGATGTATTTGGTACGATGCGTCGAGTGCTTTGACCGAGTGCGTAATCTAGGTGTGATCTGTGCATATTGCTCACTAATATTTAGTCATATTAAATCACACACCATTTACTAAGAAATTTCATTTGGGAGAGGCGGAAAATGTTCTGTTTATTACATGGGTATTATTTTGGACGTGATCGCGATTACGTTGGATGTATCGCGTTCTTTTTTAGGGTTGTGGGTCCAGAGGATGCCACAACGACACCCTATTTTTTATAAGTAAGACCCTAGAATCATAATTTTGAATCGTGAAAACAAGCTGCGGGGGCGTGCAGTGAGCGGGCGGAGGAGTCTTGCACTGGCGCAGCCGCAAATCATAAAAATTTAACTTAGTTGTTATATTTTGTCATCTTATTAAATTGTTTCACATACCTAAGTAATCAAGGACATAAAGTAAAATAAAAAAAAATATTTACTCACTTTTTTTTTGTTAAATTTTTATTCGTTTTTGGTAAGGGCACGACATTGAACTATGTTAAACTAGTAGAATAACAAAATATTGTAAATGTAAACTTAAGTTCTGGCGGTACAAAGTTATGTGAAAATTAGGCACGAGAGGACTTTAATATAATGTTATGCATGAATTCACAAAGCTAGGCAATTATTCAAGTTTTGCTACGACGTCGCGTTGTGTAGCAGTGTAGCATCTCAATGGGTGTAGCACTTACTTAAAAAAGTATCGTAGGCTGAGGCGCTCTTGCATCTTAACTCAAACAGCTGGTTTGTAAGCGCAGTCGATCATTTGACTGAATGTATTAATGTATAATAATATTAGACATAACCCCCTTCCCCGCCCCTACTTTGGGGGTTGATTGCCATAATCCTCACCCACGCTTCGCAGGTGACTTGAAGATTGCATAACGCTTACCGTTTACAAAGAGGACGCAGCTGCCTGTCCGGTGGTTCTGGTCACAGTTTTAGGACATACCAGGGTCGCATTTGGAACGCACGAAAATATCTGCGGTTACGCGAGGTCTCATGAGATCAAACTTTGATTCTTGAGTTATTCTTATATTTCTTGTCAAGTTTCTTGTTGTTTTTACCTCTGCGCTGGCCATAAGCGTACCCACGGTGGGGCATGTGCGGCAATTGCCCCACCCTGGGCCCTGACGCAAAGCTAAAAATTTAGGTTTATTAACTAAATTAATTACTTATTTACGAAACAAACGAAATGATAGATACATTTTGCCAGAACCGAATTTCAGCTAATTACTGAAGGTCAAAATAAAAAGCATTTTTAAATTCCTACTACTAAACGAGTTTATTTACTTTGCCCCCCAGCCCTCAAAAAAATGCTGGGTGCTGCTGAAATACCACAAATTATCCCTATGTACTTGAGCGCCCATGTACTCGTAGGCTTAGGCGTCTCACGACAGCAGCTAGCTGTCCTGGGAGGAGCTGAAGCGTGGTACTGAGGGTGGTGCGTTACCTTGGAGATCCCGGAGCCATCGGTCAAGCACCAAGGCAGGCCACCGGAGGGGTTTTAGTGGGTATAATCCCACATAACCCGGCTGCACCCCATAGCAGTCGGGTATCTTGTGAAGATTTCCAACAAGCAAAAAAAAAAAAAGGACTGACCCCTGAATACTGAAACGCTTGTTAACTTTGACAACAGATTAGTTCTAATGCTGGCTTTGTCTGGCACTAAGCAAATGACAAATGCGGCAACAGACTTAATCTGTCGTCAAAGTTAACAAACGTTTCAGTATTCGGGGTAGGTTTAATAAAATACCTAAGTCGAATTGCAATTCTATGACCCTAAGTGTTTTTTTGTGAGCGCCGTGAGTGTGCACTATTTCCGACACAAGAGACGTCCCGCATTTTTCATTTTTTCACTACTCGTTCGAAATAGGTCTTTTGTAGTGCAAAAACTCGGACATATTAGGCAGAAGCTTTGATGGAAAGTCGAATGTAAATTGCATAGTTGTTTGTTTTTTATTTTGATATATGTATGGTTTATGTTGGCACAAATATTGTTTGTTTTATAATCGACTTCCAAAAAAGGGACGAGGTTCCTAATTCGACAGTTTTTTTAAAAGTTTGTTACCTCGGAATTCTTTTATTTATAATTCGACATAGATTTTTTTTTAAATTGAGTATTCTTTCAGATTAGTCGTATTTTTTTAAATCAAAATCTAGTTCTGATAATAGGATCCATCAGGAACTGAGGGAACCCCTGAAATATTATAGGCGTACACATAGCAATTTTGATATTTTCATCGTCAAGTCAAGCATTTAAATTCAGAAAGTATCATTTGCGAAGTGGAACCACTATGAAGAAGAGCACAGATGGCCATCGGAACTCCTCAATGATAAGTATTTCACGCATGGCTCCAAGATAATGTAAATTCTGATAGATAAGACGAACTAACGAAAGAGACTATGACGACTCAAATTTAAATAATTGGTTGTGATAAAATAGTTTTTTTTATTGTTTAAGTTATGATTATCCATTACTTCTTGAATTGTTTTGAAATAAGTCATGGTAGCTCAGTGGGAGCACACTCGCCTCACATTCGTGGAGTCGCGGGTTCGAAGCCGGGCGGGCCCGTACCAATAAGGTATTTGGAACTTACGTACGGATATATACCCACCACTGGCTTTTCGGTGAAGGAAAACATCGCGAGGAAGCCCGCACATTTCCGGAGAAGAACTTCAACGGCGTATGTGAATTCGCCAACTCACACTGAGCCAGCGTGGTGGATATGGTGCCGTGGTAGGTCTTTCAATATTTTATGGAATAAAATGTGAGTAATTATTAGCTACCCCGACTCCCGGTTTTTCGGCGAAAAGCTTTATCAATAATGAAACTTTATATGATTTCTCTTTAAGCGTCCGAGTAAACAGCAATGTTTTCTCCATTGGAAGCGTCTTTGAGCGAAACTTGACACGTAGCCGTTATACACGCCTTTCGCGAAAGAAACCTTTTAGAAAATATATTTGAAAAATATTTATAAGGATCGCACAAAATCGAAGTCTCCGTCGCGTCAGCCATTTAGTGAGAGATAGAGCATTATAACTACGTTATAGATAGCCATTTATTGGTCAATCAGGGTAGATTGAACATTTTTTTAACTTAGTGTGGTCTAATTAACGATACTACATAGCACTTATACTAATCCTAATCCTAACTTAATATTATCTCGGAAATCGTATCGGGCCCAATAGTTCTTTGATCGCTCGCGCCGACTGCAGTGCAACGAAAATCAACTCGAGCGCCACGCTGTGTGCGTCACGCGCAACTTTCACCCTCTCAAATGAATAAGATCTCAGATACTATGTCAAAAAATTTACAAAAATGGATCACCGCCATCTAGCGAACTATAGGAAGTAACTTTGTTTGTCTATCTGGATGTTTGTCGCGTTATCGCGTTTAATTTGATATGGAGCTACTGTATATCACAAATTCGGACATAGGATATTTTTTTATGTCCATGCGAACGAAGTCGCGGGCAACAAATAGCTAGTTATAAATTACTTATGACTAATTTTAAAGATACCTACATAAAGCCCTTCTCACGGACAAAACACATTCGACAAAGTAAAAACAGATGTTATGAGAAATACGCTTTATAAAGAACCTTTTAGCTTCAAAATCACAAAGCCCACAATACAATATAACGAGTAGGTATATAAGTATTTACATACCGCGGGGGTAGGAGATAATCTCATTTTCATATATTTATCAGAGAGTCTGGTTGTTGCGACATGTGACCATAGTACTGGTGTTTATCTGCCCATGAACGTATAATATATAGGATGGCCCATCGGCATGTGACCGCCCGAAAAGGGCTTTATAGTAGTACTCAACATTATGAACAACTTTTAATATGGGACCAACCCTGAAATCAAGAGAAAAAAATCTGCTGTCTCATACATTTTGTCGATTGTCACTGACATTTTTCTATGGAACAGCAGATATTTTTTTCTCTATTTCAGGTCTGGTCCCATAGTAAAAGTTGTTCATAATGATGAGCACTAAAAGCCCTTTTCGGGCGGTCACTTACCGATAGGCGATATTGTAGATAATATTTAGGAAAATAGGAAAATGGAAATTGTGATGTACGGTTGCTGACGGTTGCCTAATTTTCTATGAATAACCGTAATTATGTGACTCACTAGGATCTTATGGTTTCCTACTTCAGAGGATCTCATACAGGGTTATATAGAAAAGGGTGTGCTAAGCCGAAAAGGGATCATAGTACTCATGATTGTGAACAACTTTTACTATTGGACCAACCCTGAAATCGCGGAAAAAAGTCGCGATTCCGCGAAAGTTGTTCCATTTTATCGAGTGTCATTGAAATTTTTCTATGGAACTGCGGGTTTATTCTCTAACTTTGAAACGTTCGTGATTCTGATTGTGAGAGCATGCCATCCCGCTCGTACCAACTTAGTCGCACTATGCGCGGTCCCGCTCGCGCACTATCACTATCGCTTTCAGAGTTACGGGATAAGCCCACAGGTCTTTTTTTTCGCCACAATATTGTTCCAATATATTATTATTTATTTATTATTATTATTATTTATAGATACTTTTGTCTCATTTTCGCAGTACATACGGGGTAGAAAATATATTGTCGCGATGCGCATGCTATGGCTGCTGCACGCATAATTAACACCTTATCAGATCAACACTGATACATAAAATACTGATACTAATACTTTAACATTGGGATTCTGAAACGTTAGTTAACTTTGACAACAGATTAAGTCTATTGCTGTCTTTGTTATTTCCTTAGTGCCAGACAAAGGCAGCATTAGAATTAATCTGCTGTCAAAGTTAACAATGTTTCAGAATCCCGAGGTAAGTTTCCCAAAATCTTCTGAGTATCATTACACTAATATTAAAAAACTTCTCTCCCTCTCAACTTCGTAACTGCTGAACGGATTTGGATGAAATTTTGCATGGAGATAGCTGATACTTTTGATTAGCGCATAGACTATTTTATAAGCCTTCACTTTTTAAAGTTATTATCAAAGGTCAGTCTTCTCAATCGTAGAAAACGAACCTGAAACATAGCTAACAGGTTTTAATAAACGTACAAAAAATTAAACACTTGTGAAATAGTTACGTACTTTTGTTATATTTTTATACTAGCTGCAACCCGCGGTTTCACCCGCTATTCTACAGGAACGGTTACATTTTCGAGATAAAAAGTAGCTTATGTGTTAATCCAGGGAATAACCTACCTTCATACCAAATTTCATCCAAATCCGTTCAGCCGTTATAGAGTTAAACGCACTTATATACTACCTTATCTACCACACAACCTACGGCTCAGAAGGCGGATATCCTCCCACTAATCCGCAAGGCTAGTCAGTATCATATTATTAGTATCATAGATTAATAACATGAATTGTCCTTTGCTACTATTATTCTCGTTTGTCGAACTATTGGCCAAAAGCAATCACCGACTTGGTTCCGCAAGTTAAATGGCCGCCATGGCCTATACCGTAGTGGAGCTCCATGCTCACAGATCACACTAGATACCGCATTACGAGATTCGTTGGTGCTACAAAAAGTCCCCAAAGTTTGAGGAAGGCGCGGGTCGCGGGGAGTTCGACCAAGCGTTCTCATTGGCTATCTCAAGGTTACGCCTACGCGCGCCTAACAATCAACCAATAGGAGTCATTTCGTTTAAGTGTATTTAGACTGATGCGTGGTGCGCTTCGAGCGTCCTGAATGCAGAATCAAGAGTGTGATCTGTGTCCATGCTTAATAAAAATATTGATCCACAATAGCACTCAATAGATGCATAAAGGGAAGAGAGACATTTGTCCTTAGATGGGATAAAATGAGCTAATTTAACACGTACGCTGTCCATTAAGACTTTATAACCACGACATTGTGACAACAAAGGGGTAAAGATCAGTTTACTTATTTAAAAATGGTGAATTTTATTAGGGTGCGTTTCCACCGAAGCAGAGCGGAGCGGAGACGTGCAGGAATCGCCCAATCACATTTACAATCACATCTCGTTCCCGCTCAGCTATAATAGCGGCGAAGAAAAGAATTGTATCAAATTGTATGGCGAGCGTGATTGGTGCGGCGGAGCGGAGCGGGATCTAGCGGTGCGATGAGAAACGAACGGCGCGGACAGGGGTTCAAAAACCACGGACAATACAAATCGAAAACCACGCTCGTCTTCGCTACACAGCTAGATCAGTGGGCTTATCCCGTAACACTGAAAGCGATAGCGAGAGTTGCGCGAGCGGGGCCGCGCATAGTGCGACTAAGTTGGTACGAGCGAGATGGCATACTCTCGCAATCAGAATCACGAACGTTTTAAAGTTAGAGGATAAACCCTCTGCTCATCTTCGTTTCAGTGGAAACACCCCCTTTAGGACAGAAGATATTTCTAGAACAATACTACTTTAAGTCAACCTCGTCTAGTCAGCGAGACAAGCTTTTTTATAATGTAATCTTTTAGTTATCATGTTGAAATTTTATCAATAGGTACGTAGAGTCTGTTGTAGCCTCTAAGGTCTGCATCATCTCCAAGTAATGTCAAAAGTATGCAACTTGCCGGTTAAAGGATTTACATAGGCCATCGAATTTCTTCTCCGGAAATATGCAGGTTTTACGATACATTTTGTTGAGTGACATTTTTCTATGGAACAGTTGTTTTTTTTTCTCGATTTCAAGGTTGGCCCTATAGTAAAAGTTGTTCATAATGATGAGTACTATGATCCCTTTTCGGCTTAGCATACCCTTTCCTTATAACCCTGTCAATGTGACCAAATTCGACAACGTGCGCTTCGAGCTCTGCATATTAATATGGTACGACCTATTGAATAGGCAACTGAAATTTATATTTCGTTCTTTGTAAGCCTGTAATCATCATAATCTCGAGTTTATCCATATTCTCTTAGAACGTCCAGTGTTAATGTTCTATATATCTAAATTTCATAATTATTACCTACGCTATAATGAAATTGACGTCAGGGAAAGTAAAATTAGAAGTAAAGTTCCGTAACTCAATTCGAACACAAAAGGCTTGTAAAATCATTGAGTTTCTAACAAGAGTGCTTACTAAATAACAAATTACAGTAATTCTTCTCAGGAACCACTTCGGGGCGCGTTTAATATCAACCAGAATAATCAGGGGTTGATTTAATTATTCCTTATAATATAATTGCTGCACAATATCTCTGCGGCCTTTTCTTTTCTCTGTTAGTAATTGCCGAAGAAATGATTTTTGTTTCCTGGTAACACACAACTTAGGAATCATAAGTACATGAGCACGACGTGGTCTCCTGTAATTGGGGGTGCACCCAGCTTGATGCCTAAGTTTTATAATGTGAATGTAATCTGTAACTTCTGTTGGGGATCCATATTCTATAAAATAAAATAAGTTCCTTAATAATTATATTAATATACAGGGTTTCACTGAAAAGTGTTGCTATATTGAAAGGTATGAATGTATACATAAAAGGGGAGGCGTATGGTCAGCAGTGGACGTCTTATGGCTGATGATGATGATGAATGTATAGTGTATACTCATTATTATGAACAACTTTTACTATGGGACCACCGCTGAAATCGAGAAGCGACAGCCACAATGACAATGCCAGCGACTATGACACCCCCAATGACAATGCTCTCCAATGACAATCCACGAAATTGACTAACGTTTTACTTTTGGAATATTGTTCTACGTTACACTATATAATTATAAGGTTTACATTTAAACTACGGTTCCGTGGCGGTGGTGTGCCACTCGCCATAGCCTCTTTCGAAAATCAGGTAAGTATATACCTGTTTTTTGCCAATTTTTTTTTTTTTTGATTTCGTACAATGTTGTGATTTTATGTTGTAATAAATAATAATATTATGGCCGAATACCAACATAAATCATTGATATAAGTAGGTAGCTAAATATTTCAATACTACAGTAAATAACACAATAGAAAAGAATTTAAAATACCAAAGAGTCCCCGTAATTAATGGACGTTCTCTCAGCAAATCGGCTGGGGGTGTTTGTGATAACAACAAGGAAAAACATTAAAAGCAAATTTAAATTACCTTTCCGTCGCTCGTTTATTTTTAATCCAAACGATTAAATAATGGAATGTGGCTATGTAGTGGCCAACGACTCCTCGATATTTAAAACCTTCGATATTTAGTACCTTCTGTTTGTAGAAGTGAACGGGTCAGAACAGGTAGGTCGAGCACAGCTTTTGCCGAAAAAACTTTCATACGATAGAAAATATTGTCAAATATAGTTTCCATGAACGCGCTGTTCCTATAATGGACGATAGATAGATACTGTATCTAATTAGTGGAGCTTGGTCGACAATTTTTTTTTTGTATATTTTGCTATAGTATTCGATAGAACGTAAGAATATAATTATGATGAATAGAACGATATTTTTTTCGAATAGTAGTTGTTATACTAGGGTTATAACTAAAGTTTTGACGTAACACGCCAACGGCATCCAGCTATAGAGCAACTCGGTACCAGACTGAACGACCCAGTCTGCCGGAGGCCAGTGTTGTTCTAAGCTCCAGCGGTACTGCCGGGAAGACTGTGCGCCACAGACCATAAAACCGGAGTTTTGGCGGGAACGTTAAGAAGTCATGTCGCGTCATTATATTATTTTCCAAAACTTATGCTATTTAGAGTGTTAATGTGTAAAAATGGTGGGTTTTTATTCATTAGGTGCTTGTGACCGTGCATGAGTGTTGGTGAATAGTATAATGTCGTGAAAAGTGACTCTTTGTGTTGTTTCCAAAACTCCATAGAAACCTTTGGTAAAGTCTCCACCACTTTACTGCGATATGACTTGGACTTGACCGTGACTTACTTTACTTGACTTAGGCTATGACTGAGACTTGTTTTAATTGTGAAATAATTTACTTCACTTCAAATATTACAAAACTTGACACCGGCTAAATACACAAAGTATGAAGCCAAAATTTAAGAGGAAAAAAAAGACCATAAAACCATTAGGCAGATCATGCCTATTCCTTCTATTCCTTTTATTCGTCAATTAGACCACCTATGATTGACCGTCTCAAAAGCCGATCAATTTTAGGCGGAAATAGCTTGTGACGTCCAATCGTAGGCGTGAATTATTATCTCGCCCCGCGCCCGGCGCGTTGAGAATTATTATTGTTCTAGCATGGTTTTATTTTCTTTGGCATCTTCTTTCGCGTGTCGGTTAGTAGCGTTACTACGTTCGCGCGACCTTTTCCACTTACATTGTAGAAAGCAAAATGTAGTAGAAAGTCATACTTAAAGCCTCGCTCCCTTAATTCAGCTATTTCGTTCGGACTCTCAACATTTTTTAATATAAAAATCACTGAGTGGAAATATATAAGAAAAGGTTAATCTTTAGAATACTTTTGCCCGTGTTTTTTAGTAATTTATATATTATTCTTTTTTATTTGGCAAAGGTGAAAGAAAAAAAAGTCGCAAATGCTTACATAAAAATTGCTATAAAACAGGTAATTATTTTTTTTTTAATATCCATCAGTAATTGCGATATTAAATTATGTTTTATAACTTTCCTCTTGAGAGTCTCCTCCTTTTTTTTGGGACGTCGGTTAAAAATAAATAAAGTGGCATAGAGATAGCGAGAGCCAGGGGATCGGGCCCCAAGCTTGGCAAAAGTAGCGCAATAGAAACCGTGCTATTGAAATTGCACTTCAGGTAAGAAATGTACCTATATCTAAGTGCCTTGTTCTTGCACGATTCATTAGGAAGCGCGTCACAGACGGGAGGCGCTTCAAGTAAAACTCGGAGTTTTTCCTAAGCAAAGTTTACGAATACATTATCGGCGTAGGATTGAATTAATGTTCCCTCTTTCCAACCTAAAAAACCTAATGGTGAACTCGCCTTCACCTGCCGTCTCAAAATCGTTATTTTAATAAGAGAGAGTCGAAGCGGCGATTTACCCTCGAAACCTTACATTTGCCGACCTATTCATTCCGCCATTCCACCGTACCTTGTGTCTACAACCAATAAAGTGAATAATATTTTAAAATGAGAACACTTTTGTCATCCATTAGGATACTGAATGTTGAAAAAATATTTGAAGTTTTTTTTTCTCTTTGTTTTTGGCTCCACAAGTAGTGTATTTAGCAGGGTCAAATGTTGTAATATTTCAAGTAAAGTCAAATATTTCACAATTAAAATAAATCTCAGTCATAGTCTAAGTCAAGCAAAGTAAGTCACGGTCATGCCCCAGTAAAGTGGTGGAGATTTTACTAGACGTTTCTGTGGAGTTTTGAAAACAACACGAAAAGTCACGTTTAACGACATTATACTATTCACCATCACTCGTCACGGTCATGAACACTTAATGAATAAAAACTCACCACTTTTACACATTAAAACTCGAAATAACAGAAGTTTTGTTAAATAATATAAAGACGCGACATTACTTCTTCACGTTCCCGCCAAAACTCATTTGAAGTGTTGTTGATTCTGTTTTTCTCCTACTCAATTCCATAGGGTTGGGTCACAGACCTATACAATACTAGATAGATATAATACAGGCTTGTACACACAGAAGAGAGAGAAGTAAAAAAAATTTCCTCTTCTGTGCTTGTACACTATTGTTGAAGTCAGCGGGCTAGTTACAAATAGGCCGGTGTGTTTTTTCAGTACAGTATTAATAAATAAATTCAAACATTAATATTATCTTTGTGAAGATGATTATTGGAGTACTATATCTACTCATATTTAATCAATTTAAGTGGGCTGCTTATAGTGCATTACTACTAAAATAAAAACAAAAAATCGGACTGCAAAATGTAGTTTGGTAAAAATAATAATATTCCTAAAATAAAATAATTCCTGGTAATAAGAGGAATCTGACTTCACCTTGCTCGTCAAAAACGGTCAGTCCGTTTAAAGTACAGGAGGTATTTTATATACACACAACACACATTTACACACTTACGTATACCCCAAAAACATGACCGTCCTTCTCGGGCAGTCGGTTAAAAATGCAGGTACGGATTATACGAGGCGAATAAATTCTGAAACATTTAATATAATTGGAACTGAAAACTGCTGCTCAAATATTTAATCCAAGAGAACTTTATCGCGCTTTCATAAATTTTGTGGGTTAGTAGTTTAATCCGGAGCAGATCTTTAGATGCTATATCTCGCTCGCGCATTTCTACATTACATAAAATATGTATATCTGTGATAGACGTGGTAGCTCAGTGGGGGCACGCTCGCCTCACATTTGTGTGGGGTCGCGGGTTCGAACCCGCGCGGGCCCGTACCAATAAGTTTCTTTGGAACTTACGTACGGATATCACACCGAACTAGACGCACCCCCCTTTTTAATATATCCATTGCTAAGACAAATTACAAAAAAAGTACCTTTCTTCTTTCTTCTTTCTTGTTCATTTATGAACAAGTATTTGTTAAATAATAAAGTAGATGTATTTTTTGAGGGCGTGCGCTTAATACGCTCAAGTTTAGCTTCAGAATTCTTTGAAACCTAATGCAATAATATTTTTTTTTCAGTATCTACCCTTTACTAGCTGCTATGCATAACATATTTTTTTCTTTCTGTTATATTTATATCTATTGGCGGAAACTTGTAATTGGCCCAGTTTTCTTCTATTTATAATGTTACTTATTAAGTAAGGCTGTTAGTTTTCCTTAAAAACGTAAAAAATAGAAAAAAAATATGATACTGGCTTTTTGGTGAAGGAAAACATCGCCAGAAACCTGCGTATTTCCGGAGAAGAAATTCGATGGCAGTTGTGAATCCGCCAACCCGCACTGTGCCAGCGTGGCGGATGTAGCCTAATCACCCTTCAAGGGTAGGCCGAAATCCCAGGAGTGGGATGTTTAAAGGCTGATGTAGAAAATATAGAATCACATTTATTATTTCAATATAATTTTAAATATAAAACTGACTTCAACAGAACCATTTATTTAAATTTGTATATCCATTGTCGCTTAACTATCATAATCGAGATTATCTTGGCGACAACCGTGAAATACGTAACTGAACTGAGGAGTTGAGGTGGTCATCTGTGGTCTTCTTCATCTTTCATTCCACTGTACCAAATGATACTTTCTGAATGCAAATTCAATGAATTTTCTTGACTTGTTGATGAAAATACCAAAATCACTATAAATATGTATGTCTATAATATTTGAGTAATTACCTCAACTCCTCATGAATCCCATTATCTGAACTGGATTTTGATAAAAATGGGACCAATGTAAAAGTATCTTCTTTCAAATACAAAAACATTTTTCCAAATAGGTTTATAAATGAATTTCTGAGATTACAGACATTTAAAAAAAACGAACGGAGATCCTCCTTTTTTTTGGAAGTCGAGCGAAGCCGTGCGGGTGAACTAGTCTTATATAAATATTATTGATTGTGAGAGCGTGAGAGCGCGTATTTAGCGTAAAAGCTGGTAAAAAAAAAACTACAAAAGCCAGTCAATGTGCGAGTGAGATAGATATGGCGCGAGTAATATACCCCTATTGCAATTGTAATTAGTTGTCTTGGTCTCTCTCTACGAGGAGACTGTGTCTTTGTCCTCCAGGGACCCTATTCCTGTGCGCTCGAGATTTTCTCGGTCACTGTCTCTCTAATTTAGAATTTAATGGGAGTGAGAGTGACCGAGATAAAATGTCATTTCTCCGAATAGGGGCCCAGGCTGCTCCTTTATGTCTGCGCGCAAAAACAATTATTTACTGCGGAGAACGAGGGACGTCCCTCGACGCCTCACTTCCGCGTAACTTTCGAGATGATTTATATTCGCATATCTGAATAGATAACTTTTAACATTTTCATGTGCATTATATCCAAGTTTCATATTTTAAAAGCTATTCGAATTTGTTTCTTATTCAGGGTACCTAAATATTAAAATGGAAAAGTGGGTCCTAACTACATCACGTTAAGTCTATCATCATCATCATTATTAGCCAGAAGACGTCCACTATGCTGAACATAGGCCTCCCGCTTAGAGCGCAATTGTTTTTAAGTAAAACGTGGTTAAACTGGTAGTTCGCGGCGAACTGAGACCTCGCGACCCCTATATCTTCACAATCCCTGAACCGATTCAGCTTATATTTGAACTTAAAATTTTTATTGAAATGAACTACTTGCCTACAAAATTTAATGAAGATCGGATCAACGGTTCGCAAGTTATCATCGGACAAATATACACACAAACATACAAACATGTGTATATTGCCGGTTTTATGACAGAGCAAATACAAAGTGTAGGTATATATATAATACACGTTTCCTATAAGGAAGCCCCTACATTTTTCTTTTATCATATTTTTCACAATTTATTACAAAACCTGCCATCACATAACAACTCATAAAATATTCTGTGAAAATTTCAACCGGCTACTTACGGTTCAAAAGCTACAGCTCTAAATAGGCTGGACAGACAAACGGACGGCGTAAGCTTAGTAATAGAGCCCCGTTGGCAACCTTTAGGTGCGGAACTTTAAAAAAGTAAGGGCTCGTTGAGGAATACGCGGGCCTTAGCGCGGCGCATCGCGTGAGCAAATCGAGCATTAAGCTAATGTATGAGAGCGTTCATGTTCAAGCGTGTGTATGCGTGTTTTGTTGGATGTCTTTTGGTCAGCAGAGCTCGCTGTGGGCACCACCGCGTGCACAGCAGCTACCGCCAAACTGTCCCCCGCCGTGTCCTTCCTTAAACGGCAGACGCCGTCAATCACCACGCGCCGCACGCTGCTCCGCTCGACACCCCACTGCTTCATAAACGAGAGTACATATTGCCATGTGTTTTCTTTGAGCGTGCGACACCGCGGCTCCGACCGACTTGTAGCTTTACTACCAATAAATATTTTATTTCATTTCACTTCTCCGCCTTTTTTCTGCGGCTTCACGCGCCATCTCTCCTTAAACGGAGAAAACCTCCAACATTCCGTGCGACGCGACACTGCACGCGCCGTGCAGCGCCCCGCGTATGCCATAAAGAGCCCTAAGTACTGTACAACATCGACGCGATGCGTAGTATCGAGTCATGTAACCGGGACAAAAGCACAAATTGTCGGATGCCAAATCAGCAAGAGATTTATTGATAGTTTCGGTATCACAAACTGCACTTTGCAACGAATATCTGTGCTTCGACGAATATTCGCGCCGGCAACGCTGGCCAATGGCGTTCTGCCATAACGAGCCTCGTGAAGCCATGACTCGTGTAGGTCTACTCGTCACGGTAACTGCAATCTGGTTTCCAACGTCATCTAAATGTTATCGCATCCAATCGATGGAGAACCCCCTAACTCGATTATATACCTTATTTACCTAGCAATTATTTATTAATTTACTAGTGTTCGCCCCACGGCTTTGCCCATGCTCGTGGAACTATATATAACACTGTAAAAAATCTTGGTCAGGGCGTCATATATTTTGTAAAAATCTTCTTTGTAGGAATGCACTATATTGATCATGAGCGAGTTCATACTCGTGCTTGGCGCTCTAAGGGGGAGGCCTATATGTTCAGCAGTGGACGTCTTATGGCTGATGATGATGATGATGATGGTGAGTTCATACTCCGACTCGCACTTGTCCAATTTTCGGTTCACAACCACAACACCCACAATCACAACCTTTTTTGAGGGCTGGATCCGCGCCTGGCCTCATGTTCTAATTGTTGCATTGGCAACTTATCTCTGACATTGCCAATACGACTAAAAATGTTTGATACTTAGTAGATACCTAATCAGTTCGCACTGATACTCGGGAGCTACTAGGTAGGCAAGTAATCATATATATAGAAATATAAAAATGGTCGTTCACTGTTATGCCACGACGCTTCTCTATTTGTACAGACTCTAGTAATTATTATGAAACAAAACGAGAGTAGATCAGAATGACGATTGCCCACGCACTTTGGGGTTATTAAATATTGTACAATGCTAAATAGCTTTAATGAATATTTTGCGGCTACCAGCAGTACACTTTTGAATTTATTGCGGTAAAGTTATTACCAGAAGTTTACCATTTCCGTGCGTGTTTTGACGACTGATTGATTTATCGAGTTGCATAACGTTGCGCTGTGAAAAACATTAACTTATCCATCTTCCCGGGTCCTGGCGAACTTCTCAGTCGCGACACGTAGCACTAAATCTATATTTCTCGCATAGAATGAATGTAAGCAAGTTTTGAACATCTGCCGCTGATGTTTCCATCGAGACGGAGCGCCTCCCGATGAATTCCGATATGAATAATAGTGGGGCTTCAATCGCGCACGTCGCTGATAAACGGTTTTGAAGAATGTCAAAGCGTTTTTTTTTTTTATTATTACGGTATAGATTCCCGACGGAGGCTAAACAATACATTTACATTTAGAGAAACGCACAATCACAAGGGACCACGTCATGCATGCAGAAGTTAAGCTAGGCTAAATTAGGAACATTTATAAAATGTTATAGTTAACATAGTTGTTAGTAAGAACAGCAGAGGTGTGCAACTCACTACCTGCGTCTGACTTTCCGAACAGATACAATCCGGGGCTGTTCAAGAAAAAAGTGAATAGGTCTCTCCTAGGCAAGCGTGCTACATCTTCGGCCACATCGTCGCTTTCCATCAGGTGAGATTGTTGTTAAACGCTTACGGTTACGGTTGCGCTTACGGTTCGTTATATAAAAAAAGCAGTTAAGTTTAGAAAACTTTATGAATATGTTTAAATTTGGTTACGAGGTACTTATGGCTTACAGAGTTTCCGGAAACATTGCTAAGTTGATAGGACATTCTCGTGTAATTTACCGAGCTTTGAGCATTATATCTTTGTGTCAAGACAAGCACTGAAAAGCCATAGACCGCAGCGCAGAACTCCAAATTCAAGATCTGGCAGAGAACAATGGAACGTAGAGTCCTCGAAGTGAAAAGATCGGACCGATACGCAATACAGACCTGCATTCTACAACTTGGCAACAAGATTGCCAAACGTAAGTGGGAGTTGGCGGGCCATGTCTGTCGATTGCACCTGGAAAGGTGGGCAAAGAATGACTGAAGTTGGGCTAAGACAACCAGGAAGGCCTCAAAAGCGTTGTTCGATACATTCAGTTTAAGACACATTTCATCATAACTGATCCCAGCAAGCACTTGAGTGCGAGAAATGGTGGAAAGAGGGGAGACCTTTGCCAGCAAAGAGATCTAAAAGGTTTAAAAAAGAAGTGTAAGGGTTAAAATTATGTACAGTCGTATCAAAGCTATATCACTCGCACATTTGCAAGTTCTTGTAGATAGTGACGTCGATTAGATTGTACAATGTTGACGTCAATTGTTGTACAACACACACAAGAAAAAAAAGTAAAAGAAAAACAGAAAATAAAAAAGAAGAAAAAAGTAACAAAGAAAAAGAAAAGAAAAGTATTTAATAACCTGAAATTATTAAAATTTAATTTCTAAAAAAAAACGAATTAGCATAAATCTGTCGACGGGACAAACCGATGGGGGTGCGTCAGTCGTTATAAGCTTCTAACATAATTATAACTTAATATAATTATATTTGATATAGTTATATAAAAAAAAAAACTGTTTTAACATGTAATAGGGAAAATCAAAAAATATAACTATTATCCCTACAGTACTGTATCGACACGTGTTTCACCTCTATATACGCAAGCCAGCATCAAGACGTGTCGAGCGCGCGGCCGAGCCTCGGCCTTTTTTATAAAGTAAAAGACGCGATATTGCAGCGGAAATACTCTACAAATTGGTTATCATTGACCGAGCGAAGCGAAGGTCTCAGAGTTTACTGGGTCAAATCGGCATTTGTATGTATGTTTGTGTGTTTTCGTTATTTGTTCGATGGTAACTTGCGAACCGTTGATCCGATCTTCATGAAATTTTGTAGGCAAGTAGTTTCAATACAATTTTTTAGTTTGAATCTGAGTTTAATCGGTTCAGGGGTTGTGAAGATATAGGGATCGCGAGGTCTCAGTTTGCCATGAACTACTAGTTATATCAACAGTTTATAAATATTTAAAAAAATGATTCGTTTGATATATTTTAATTATGGATGGAAGATATCGAAAAAATATTATATTTGAAGCAAGGAGAATTTAAATGTCTTAAAATACATAAAATTACGGATAAAATACCAGTAATTCAAAAATTAGTTACTGATATTTTACCCATAATTTTATGTATGGTCTATTCTCTTCTTTCTTGGTTTTATGTATGGTATTCGTAATTTTATGTATTGTAATTCAAAAAATGAGTTACGGTGAAATAAAATACGAAATAAAATTGCGTAATAGGATTGATAAAGCAAAACTCTTTAAGAGTACAAACAACAAGGTGACAACCTTTTACACGAAAAATGAGTTCGTGTAACTCAATTGGATTTTAACTTTATTTTTCTTTAAAAATACGACTTTAGCGTAATAGAAAAGCGGTGCTGACTTTGAAATCGGCTTAGAAAATGTTCCTTGTTAAAAAATTTCAACTCGGGCTCTACATCGGATCAGGAAGAAACTTTCTCGCGAAGTGGGTACTGCTGACAATTCTATTCACCTTTTCGTATTTGCCTCTCTGTTGTGAGACATAAGGACAAATACGTATAATCACGTGCTCAATTACCGACCACACATTTTTTTTTAAACTTCATTGTGAATATATGTGTCGTACCATGTGAAATTTTGAGTTGCAAAATTCTGTTTAGGAATGGAAACATTTTTTCACACCTGTATATTCAGCTTGGAACGGCATGGTCCACTTTCCTGTTTTTTCCGTTTCCTGAGACGTCCACTTTCCTGTTTCGACCATTTCGTATTCCGCCATTGCGCTCCAATTTTGCCGGTGTCCGAGGTAAACATTTTAATAGCTACACAACTTTTAGAACGCTTTTATTAATGCTATATACGAATATTCATGTAGCAGGATGTACAAACTTACTTACGAAAGCTCGGATGAACTTTTTTTACAATGAAAAGTTTCATGCAGTTTTAATACCTACATGTTTGCATAAAACGGCAATACAGACGATATAGCATTCCTTGAAAAGATAACCGGATGTGATCGAAACTATAGTCGGAATAACCGACTCATTCGGTTTTACATCCAACATTTTTCGGTTTTGTTCTTTCCGTTTTCCTGTCCTGTTTTGTCAATTTCCTAAGATGTTCATGTTCTTGGTAATTCATTTCCTATGTAGTCGACTTTTCCTTTTCATCCATAGCCCATGTGGTCCATTCCTATTAGCGCTAATGTTTTACATTCTTAATACTTTTTAACTCAGAGTCAAAAATCAATGGAGGGCGCTGTGCTCCGAGTTCCTTTGCGCGATAAAATCCGGAACGAGGATATTCGCCAAAGTACCAAAGGTTTACGTAGTTCTTAAGGTTTGCAAGCAGAAGTGGCAATGGATAGGGCACATCGATCGAAGAATCGATAACCGATGGGGAATAAAAGGTTCTTGAGTGGCGACCACGAACTGGAAGACGCGAAGTACCTACGTAGGCCAAGATGACGAATTTTGAAAGTCGCGGGCCATCGGTGGACGCAATTTGCATATTGTCGTTCAGTGTGGAGCTCTAAGGGGGAGGTTTTTTTTCAACAGTGGACTTCTTAATGCTGTTTGTTGATGTTGATGATAATGACTTTCTTACATAGTTACTGTAGATAATCTCGTGAATATTATCTATATAGAGGCAAATTAAAACCAGCTTATTGAATTCAGATTCTAAACGACAGCGTGCGAGCAGAAAATATTATGAGGACGGCATGAAGCTTTCAATTCGTGCCTCAAGGGAAATAACATGGCAACGCGATCTCGGAAAATTATCTTCGGCATCCACGCGAGCCGAGGTGAGCGCTTTATACTAACAGTGCTCACGGGGCTGTACAATCTCATCATCAAATGCTGTTGCATCCATCAGAATTTACCAGGTTTTATTATTGTTTATTGCAAACCTGTGTGCATGAATTTAATAGGTTGGTTGTATAATTTAATTTGATTTGGCTTTACACGAGATCTCACAACTTTTAACGGTCGATATCGGATTGCGTTGCGAGACTTGACATTTTTGTTCATTTTATGTTTTTGATAGGATTTTCTTTATCACGAGATACAAAACAGTATTCGAAAAAAAAACCTATCGAGTTTAATTTACGAAAGTTAAGTCGCGAGTCCCACCTGTGAACTTAATCACCTCAAAGTAGAGTGTTGATCAGCGAATGTCCGACTAGTACTAAATGGCGAGATTACACCGAACATTAAAGTTGCGAGGAGTAATGCCCGTCTTTGTTCCATTTTTAGCATATTGTGTTTATTTATGAATGGAGTAACGTGACCACGGGGAGGCACGTCAGTACTCACTAGTATTTTAATTATATGTATATGTGCGCGCCATCCTCGCAACAAAGAAGGAAATTGATTCCGGCCCATCCACTAGGGACAAAATGTCACGTAGTGGCTTCCAAATACCTTCTTCCTCTGAATTCACACTATCTCACGGCGGAGACAGCAGGTCACACTATAATCATTGTAGACTGGACAATGCGTTCGCACTGCGCAGAAAAGAAATTATTTTTTACTATCTTTCTCTTTTCTGTGGCATCGCGACAAAATTTTCTATATTCTTTCTGTAATACAAAAACTCGGCTCCAATCTATACATAAAAAAAAACAAGCCCTTTTCTTGGAATCAACGCACAGGAAAACCGCGTATGATAGAGAGGTGAAATTTGGACCCAACACTCCTAAAATAGTCTATGTGAACAATATAAGAACGGATTTCGCGAAATTCCTCCTCTAAAGGAGTAAATTGGAACCCCAAAGTTTGTATGAAAATAAAAACTTTTTTCATTCTACGACAATTAAACTCGGTTTGTGTACTAAATTAAAAAATAAATAAAGGCATGTCTCAGGTTTTTTTTACATAGTCTACAAACGCCACGCATAATGGCCGATTATATCCCCCAGTCTTCTGTATTATCTGGCGGTGTGTGTCTATCTGGTATATGGTACCAAAGCCATTACAGAAACCAGCTAGTTCACACCTTTCCACCTCAATAGCGAAAAATACTATAAGTGGTCTATAACCAAATTGTGAAGAAAAAAAACAATACGAGATAGCTATGGAGCATTGCTTTGGAAATTTGATTCGAGAAAATGTCGTTAATTCGCAGCGTTCTAAATTAAAAACACATTTACTGCGTTCTGCTTCACTTCACTGGCTTTAGGCAATAAAAATATCCTTTTCAAGCGAGAGGAGAAAAAAAACATTTTTACTCAATACATTGCTGCTACAAATGTGAACTAAGGCTATCAAAGCATACCGTCCCCCGCCAATGAAACCTTTTTATACGTCACAATAATCAGTTGACGCAATATTTAATACCTCTCAGATTTGCTTGTCGCCATTATTGTCTGCGAGTAAAATTATACTAACTAGTAGTTCGCGGCGAACTGAGACCTCGCGACCCCTATATCTTCAAAACCCCTGGACCGATTAAGCTCATATTCGAACTTGAAAATTTTATTGAAATGAACTACTTGCCTACAAAATTTCATGAAGATCGGATCAACGGTTCGCAAGTTATCTTCGGACAAATATACACACAAACATACATACAAATGCCGATTTGTGTCAGTATACTTTGACACCTTCGCTTCGCTCGGTCAATAATGATTTATCTCTAATTAAAAACCTCAATCTGAGTGATTTATCAGTATTAAATTGACAGATACAATTTTCTTCTCGAGCTTTTCAAATGACATATTTGCGACACATTTCTGTGCACCTTAAAAAAAACAATTCATGATCACCATCATCATCCAAAAGACGTCCACTACTGAACACAGGCCTCCTCCTTATAGCGCCACACCGACGGACAACGTGCCACTTGCATCCATCGGTTGACCGCGACTTTCACAATGTCGTCGGCCGTCGGGAGGCCTGCCTACACTGCGTCTTCCGGTTCGTGGTCAAAAAAAGCAATTAATAATTATTATCAACCTTCATCACCACAATTTAAGTATTCGTTTATTAAAATATGAAGTTATATTCATGATTTTGTTTCAAAATGTTAAGTTAACAAGAAAAAGTTTTTAAAAACCGAATAAGTTTGTAATGGACCCGGGTATGACCTAAAACTGCGAACCACTGGTGGAAGGGCCATTCCCAAGCCGCATGCTAAGCGTGGGAATTTTATGGTAACCATAAAAGATTCTTAAATAGTGAGCATACGTTACATCGCGATACAAAATGGTAATGTGACGAGCATTTTGTGAGCAATACCCACTATTCTCTGACAGTTAGTTCAGTTCAATTAATTTTTACTAGGTAGTTGTCACCCGCGACTTCGCGTCGTTCGCGTAGACATGAAAAAGTATCCTACGTACGTCTTTGTGATATACAGTAACTCCTTATCATATTGTATCAAGATTCATTCAGCCGTTTAGCCGTGATAACGCGACAATCCACACAAAGAGACAAAATTACTTCCTAAAGTTCACTAGAAGGCTTTGATCCATTTTTGTGCATTTTTCACGTTTTGTATGGACTGACAGTTGTAATTGTTGTAAAAAACAGTTGTTCTGAATCGCGCAGGCGAAGTTTTTTTTCGAGACGAACATATTGATTTTTATACCTCGATGCTTTATTGGATACGACTGCGGCAATATTCCTCTGAATTATAATATTAGTATTAGGAAGTTAAGATAAGATTAGTTAGGATGTCATTTCTTTTTTGCTAGTGTAGTCTAATAAATTATGTAGGTTTATTTTAGTTTGCACATAAATTATTCAATAGTTTTATTGCAATGGTTGGTACATATTAAAGAAACATACTAAAATTATGTGTTATTTATAATAATTATTGTACTGTAAATTTCAAACAAGTTTGTGTTGCTTGCCAGTTATTCAACAGCCGAGCAGTAGTGTGCAAACATTACTGTGTACCATATTAAAGTTAAAGTTTCCAGCATATACTGAGCATAAAAATATTTAACTATCCTCTAAGATTGATCTAGGTAAGATCGCAGGCATTGCCATGTAGCGTTTAGAACGGTTTTAGTACTATTTTTGGGTGGCATTGTAAGCGGATAAGTCTGGCAACATCAAGCTTATCTTCAAGCAAAGGGCTCGTCTGTACTCTACCCCAAGTTTAATTTCATTTGTTCGTCTTGTTAATCAGCTGCATAAATTATCAAGGAAGAAAACGAGCGCCATTTAATTCTCTAAAGGGTCTGGTAGCAGTATTGCGCCGATCTTATTTCGGTCATCGTGCAGTCCGTTCACAATTCCTTTAATTTGGCAATTATCCAGAAAAGCTTTATGCTAATTACGACGCTCGCTGAGGCTCTTGGCATTCATTACCGAGGGTGCTATTTGCGCCTTTATTATACAGTAATTGGGTTTCTTTCGCATAAATACCATTTAATAGGTTATGGTTTGTAATTTTTTTGTTTTAGCGCCCAACTTCGCTTGCTTAAGATAGAGATTTCAAGTATAGATTTCAATGGATAGCACTTATCTACAAATACTGAGCAGAATGGGACTCCATTTTCTAATCGCAATCTCTATAATATAATTGTATCTCGATACTAAATTTACATAGATCCACCGATATGCTATGTCTCAAACTTTTAAAAATATACATAGGTATGGTAGACTTATTTGGTCAAAAGAAAACGTTTCAAAAGTGGTACTTCCATAAGTATTTTCTATCTATCTATACAGGGTTATAAGAAAAGGGTATGCTAAGCCGAAAGGGGCTCACAATATTCATGATTCTGAACAACTTTTACTATGGGACCAACACTGAAATCGAGAAAAAAAAACCAGCTATTCCATACAATTAGTCGAGTGTCACAGTTGTTTGTTTTCTCGATTTCAGGGTTGGTCCCATAGTAAAAGTTGTCCATAATGATGAGTACTATAAGCCATTTTCCATTTATATGAAAATAAATTGCCCTGCGTTAGTCTCAGTATAACTCGAAAACGGCTCGAAAGTTTTTTTTTTTGCTTATATAAATAAAGGTTTAAAACGTGCATGCCAAACCTTTCAGAAACAATAATGGATCAGAAAATTAAAATACATATTTTTCCAATATTGCCAACTAGCCGACAACATCGATATTAATTATTATTCCATTTATCATTGAATGTATATATGGAGCGCACGCCCAAATTAAGCCCTTTTGATGTTGTGTATATATTATATAGTAAATGTAGTTTTTAATGTAGTTTGCTAAAAGTATTCATACTTTAAGCAAACTACAAAAAGAAAGCGTAAATTTGTACTTCTGGCCTCTTTCCAATGCAATGTTGTCTGCGGCGAGCATTACGCGAACCGACACGGAATTTTATAAGTACTAAGTACAAGTGCATGACCGACCGATGACTATGCTAAACCACAGATCACACTAGATACCGCCTTACGAGATTCGTTGTTCGTACAAAAAGTCACCAAAGTTTGAAGAAGGCGCGGATCACGGAGAGTGCAACCGAGCGTTCTCATTGGCTATTTTGAGGTTACGCCTTCTCGCGCCTAACAGTCAACCAATCAGAGTAATTTTTTAAAGTGTATTTAGACTGATGCGTGGTGCGCTTCGAGCGTCCTGAATGCAGAATCTAGGGTGTGATCTGTGGCTAAAACGAATTTCGCTCGTACCTAACTCTACCAGCAATTATACAGGTAACATAAACAGAAATGGATCAGGGGCACTTGGGTAACATAATTCAATACCTACCGATTTAGCTATGTTATGCACCCTGAAAACGTAAAAAAGAAATTAGCAAGTGCATGTCGTGGCACGCTCATAGTAGACTTCTGAACTCCAAGAGGGGGCAGAGGGAGGCTCAGCAGCCGTGGCTTGGTCATCCGCAGTAAAACTAAGAAGAACAAAGCGTTGCTTTTAAAGGTCTCGGCATACGTCATCATCATCATAATCACCATCGACCGGAAGACGTCCACTGCTGACGTGCTCCCCTTTAGACCATCGCACGGACCGACAACTTGCCACTTACATCCACCGGTTGCCTGCGACTTTTACAATGTCGTCGGTCCACCTTGTTGGAGGCCTTCCTGCGCTGCGTCGTCCAGTTCGTGGTCGACACTCAAGAAACTTTCTTCCCCATCGGTCATCGGTTCTTCGAGCGTTGTGGCCAGCCTATTGCCAGTTCAGCTTGCAAACCCTGGAGAGCTATATTGGTGACTTTGGTTCTTCGGCGAATATCCTCGTTCCGGATTTCAGCGCGCAAAGAAACTCCGAGAATAGCTCTCTCCATTGCCCGCTGTGCGACTCTGAGTTTCTCCAAAAGGCCAGCAGTTAAGTACCACGTTTCAGTTCCATATGTCATCACTGGCAACACACATTGGTAGAAGACCCTCGGCATACGTAACGTGTTTTATTTTTTGCCGGACGGAACGGGACCATTTCTTAATATCGGTGCATATAAAATTACAGTAACAAAATACACAAGAAAACGGACGGGTCGCGAAGGCACGTGGAAAACGATTTGTGAACGATGCACGTCACGTCTCCGTCCTGTCCGAGGTATTATCACGTTACGTTTGCCGACGTTGGATCGGCCTGGGTGTGGTTGATTATACTTATTGCATGCAGAAGTAAGGCCAAGATGTCCTGAAATAGAAATAGAAACTGGAAATAGTAAGAAGAGGTCCCGAATATATGATGATCAAAATTTTTAACCACCTACCAACTCAGATAAGAGAGGAGATAAACCCTAGAAAATTCCAAAAGAAGCTAAAACATTTATTATTAAAAAAATACTACTAAAATATAGAAGAATTTTTGGAGGACAAAAATTTATAAATTTTAATTATAAGTCGTATAAGTTTTATTCTGTATTTATTAATAAGTAGTTTTACTTTTTTAATATGTAGGCAACTATACTGTTTGCAACACCCTATAACAGGGTATAATGTGCAATTTAGTACATTCTGAAAAATGTTACCATTACACATTATGTGGCAATGTATACTTAAATAAATAAATGTCATATTAGCTGCACTTTTACGGGATTTAACCAACGTCTCGTTTTTCCAGAATTTTCCGGGAAAAAAGTACAGTAAAGTATGATACAATAAAGTAAAAGTACTTATGACTATATTCTATGATGCACGCTCTAAGTAGTTACTTATTTTATTATCAAATTGAATTATTAAGATCATTTAAGTTATCGTGAAGAGATTTTATGAGGACAGGCTAGGCGTTTGACCGCAGCCTCACTTGATTTCAGAGATGGTACGGACAGCTTGCTTGGAACAGGAAAAAATAGTTAAATCTAGTTTTATTTTAAACTGAGAGACGAGCGCGTCACGCCGATAGTATTCCTTGAAAAATTTCACTGAATGTGAACTGATCGAAACTATAGTCGGAATAACCGACTCAATGTAACGTGAGTGTTTTTGTATTTATTTATACACATATGGATCCCCAACAGAAGTTACACATTACATTCACATTATGAAACATAGGCATCAAGCTGAGTGCACCCCCAATTACAGGAGACCATGGAGATCATGGAGGTTCGACTAGACTAAACTAAATTAAGAATATTTTTATGCTGCTTATAGGGTACAAAATAGTTTAAATTGGACTTTAGGTTTAAGCAGAAACAGCCGAGCCGAGCAGCCGTTGACGTCAGGCGCGCCACGCGCCGCAGCCCGCGGTGCAACCCGCGCGCGTGTCTCCTTTAGCATTCCTTGATAAAGATCACCGAATGTGATCGAAACTATAGTCAGAATAACCGACCCAATTTAACGTGAGGTTTCCCGTTTTATTAAAACAAAATGTAATTTAGGTTTACTTTGGAAGTGGAAACATTTACTTGTATTAAAATAAGACAGAGCAGATTCGTATTTACAATATTTATCATCTAGGTTGATTGGGACTACAGTTGAGTAAAACTTGTGCTTACTTCGAAATCAACTAGTTTGGTAACTATATCTACAATTTCAATTGACTAACTCAATGTTCGTCTCTGTAAGATGTTCCTACCGAAATTCGTAACAACGAGGCTAACCAGATCTCGCGCGGTATACAATTATAGGTATAGCATCCATATTAATTTGTGTCTACGAGTATGGTTCAATTTTGCAAAAGCCATATAATTAGAAACAGTGTAGACCTGACAGATAAAATATAAGAAGGAAAACTCCCATTTTCATTATCACCAACAGCTTGTTGTCACCAGATGCACAAATTAATTACGATATTACAATGTATTTATTAATTGGCTTCAATATTCAATCAAAGGGTCGTAAACAGATATTGCTTATAGTCCTCATTACCAAATGTCCCAGGCGACGGTCGAAAAACGATGGCGCGACGCGACGCTGTAGCCTTGCGCTCCAAAACTTAATTGCTCCGAAAATGAAAACGCATTATGTTCTTTGTTATATACAACTAGCGTGCAGATGAAGTTTCATTTTGATATGTTTGTTTTATGTCGCATGTGGAGTCGCGCGTCGTATCGCTTCGCGTTATCGTGTTTGTCATTCTGGTAAGGTAGCGCATTCGAGTATTGTTTACACGTAAGCAATACTAGTAAAATCAACCGTTTAAATATGCATCAATTGATCCCTATCGGAATCTGAACTAGACGCTGACTGATTGATTGATTGAAAAATAACTCTTTTGAGTGTGTTCGTTTGGGGTTTTTGGAACCATAAATGCTTACAGATACAGATTAATAGTATATGTATTTTACTTAAAATTATTAAAATTAAAAAAAAAAACAATTTAAATATAAAACTACCTGCTTCGTATGAACAGTTTCAATTCCGCGGACTGCCCGCGCTTGTAAATACGCTTAATAAATTTTCACACATCACAAGATGAGCCTGCATAGTTTGCATTGGAAAATTTATTGTGTGCTTGCGGGAGCACTTTACGTTCGCTGGATTTATTGTAGGAGATAATGTCCTGCAATGTCACATACTTGCGGGTGCGGACTATATGCCGGATACCCTGAACGTAGTAACTCTTCGCCGGGACTTCTCGGTTTTAAATTATGAATGATCTGCTCTATATTATGAAATCTCGTGTCCATTATTTGAATACCAAACTTTAAGGAAAAATAGACTTTCAAGTTGAGATAAAAAACATTTTGGTTGCTTATTTTTGTCCCCTTTAATATTATTACTTACGTTTTTCGATATCCAAATGAGTTTAATTACGTTTTCCCAAGTGCACAGTGCATTATATTAGAACTCCAAACAAAAAATAATTGATAGTATGTCCATACGGCTGGTGTCCTGAGATTGTCTTTTAGTCTAAAAATTACTCTTACCCAAGGAGCTTATTTCCTTGCTTCCCACAGAGGTAAAAAAAAAACCTCTCCTGTGCTTCCCACCACTTACTAATTTAAAAAAAAAAACTCTATAAAAGCTGCCAAAGTTGGCAACTGCGGGGTACAATTTGAGAGATTTTTGACAACGGGTTGAGAAGGAGCGGGCTGGGAATCAAGCTGGGAATTATCTGTCTGTTGCACGCCTTTGTAATGCAAATTCTATATTTATGCAATATTATACATGCAACTATATAATTATGCATCACATGCAATTAATCTATTGTAGTATGAGAGAAAATGTATCTCACTTCTGATATGCCATTTTCTAAACTAAATTAAATTTATTAAATTTCTCACATAAGTTTAAAATGAAAAGTGATGCTAATAATTTAAGTCGAAGTAGTGATCCTCATCGTAGTATCGTAGTAGACGTTAGTAGTCAGAAGTTTAGTTTAGAGTTGTAAAACAGAATTGACGGCATACATTATAAACTTATCCCGGAGTTGCCAACTTTGGCTCTTAGCGGGTGCGTTTTTTGAGTTAAAACGTTGTTACCTAATTGTTTTTTGTTTCAGAAAAAAAAAACACGCGTAGATTTAGGTACAGTGTGTTGGAATACATAATAGTGAATAAAAGAAAAATGGATCTTTAAACTTCCGTGTGCCAATAAAAAGAAATGGAGCCAAAGAGATCCAAACAACGATTAATTGCTAATTTCAAAAAATAATAATATGAAAACAATCAAAAGTCTATTTACTAAGCAATCCTAGAAATTACAGAGTCGCATAGCGTGCAATGGAGATAAATATGCTCGGAGTTTCTTTGCGCGATTAAATCTGAAACGAGGATATTCTTCGTAGAACCAAAGTCATCGATATAGCTTTCAGAGTTTGCAAGCTGAAGTGGCAATGAGCAGGCCACATCACTCGAGGAACCGATAACCGATGAGTAACAAAGGTTCTTGAGTGGCGATCACGCACCGGAAGACGCAGCGTAGGCAGGCCTCCCACTGGACCGACGACATTGTGAAAGTCGCAGGCAATCGGTGTGGAGCAGGGGGAGGCATATGTTCAGCAGTGAAAGTCTTCTGGCTGATCATCACCACCGTCTCACCATGATGATGATTCGGGGTTCGGCGTTAAGGCGAACATTTTATAACTTTTATACTGTAAACAAGTTTTTCAGGGATATTTCTCATTAAAATTTAATTTTCTATTGAGCCATTAGAGCCCAAATAATATATTACCTAAAAATAAGATCTCCAATCAAATTAGTGACGTGCAAAGATATTTTTTTTTTAAAACGAATCAGAAACACTTCAGAAACCTCATATCCAAACATAGCAACACTTGTTATATCTCCAACATTCCTCCAACTTCGAAAACAAACTCAATATGAAACGCAAAGTTGCCAATATCAATACATGACCGAAACGAGTCTAACTAAAACCCTGTATCGAAATAGCAATAACGATAGTTCAAAGTAAAACAAACTTTCTTAATTATTTTTTTAACTATTCTTTGACAAATGATTCTAATTAACCGAACAAAGCAAAAGTCTCAGAATCTACGCGAAAGAATCAGCGTTTGTATTACACTAATCACACTAATATTATAAATGCGAAAGTTTGTGTGTAAGTGTGTAAATATGTAAGCAGGTAAGTATGTAAGTGTGTTTGTTCCCGTTCAACTCTGCAACGGCTGAACGGATTTAAATGAAGTTTGGTATGGAGGTAACTTACACCCTGGATCAACTTATTATCCCGAAAAAATATTCGGTTCCTGTGGAATAGCCGGTGAAACCGCGGGCCGCAGACAGGTCATAAAAAGATTTAAAACGTCTTATTATTTCAAGGGGATGAGTACAGAGCAAAGCTATTAATTGCAAAAGTTTTAAAACTTTTCGTGAAACTGTGAGAGGGCCTGCCTGTATATACAGGAAACGCATTATCATCTGAGTCGTCGAGCAATAAAGGTCACTCCATAAGACATGTAAGTGCGAGCGAGATAGGCAGATATATCACTCCATAAGACCTGTAAGTACGATGGAAATAGATTGAATGATTTATGACCCGACGACTCAGATAACAATACGCTTACCATAACAGTGGGTCAATCTAATCGAGTGCCCGCGAGTGCACCGCTATGGGCTGGTCGACAGATTTTCATCTTGAGTGTGGTAGCTAGCCAGGCAAGTACTAATAGCACACCCCGTCCCTTACCTCTTCCATACAAATCCTCTCCACGCTAAGGTTGCCTGGAAGAGATTGCTTTAAACGATAAGGCCGCCAGTTGTTACACTAGTTTTAAGTTGTTTTTTGGTCATTTGTATGTTATTTCTGGTGTGTACAATAAAGAGAAGAGAACTACTAGAAGAGTAGACGACCCAATATATTCAACAGATTGAACAGGGCCCGTACCGTGAGGTGCTTATTGCGATGATTGTTAGGTTCAGCCGAGAACGCTGCGCGACCGCGAACCGTATCGCCGCGTGATAAGGTGTATGGTCGCGCAGCGTTCTCGGCTGAGCCTAATAATCATCGCAATAAGCACCTCATGGTACGGGCCCAGGTAGTTGAACATAATATTGGAGGGGACGAGAAAATACTACCATCATGTTTTAGTTTCCTCACGATGTTTTCTTTCGCAGGGAAATTGATCTCATTGTTGAGATTTAAACTCGCGCTTTGCGGCATTGATATTCGAACGCACCAATTAGTGAGTTAACAAAACAACGAGTAAAGAATTTGCAGTTTCAATTACATTAATTAAAATTTTCCAGTAGATAAACAAATACTTTTCGAATCATTGAAACATCAATTAATTCCTCGTTTTGCAGTGTTTTCTCGGAAATCGTACTAGCAATAAATATTGCAATCGAACGACGTTCATTACACTTCTTTCGACCTTGGAATAATGCATCAAACGCCCTTGAAATCAGAAACAGTTGATTCATTCCAAGGGCTTCAGTTAGATAGCTACTGGTATTTAATTACCCGGAGATGATTGGGTACCAGCATTCAGTCGTACTTGAAATTAACTTCAAGGGTTCCTTCGAGTAATTGCTTCCAGGCATGAATCGCCTCTGCCTATTTACTGAAAACAAGATTTTGTTTGTTCCCTTGGAAATAAAATAAATTTCTACAAACAAAATACAGTTTTAATTTTGCTAACGGGTCAACGATACAAAACGAGGGTTTGGACGAACAACGACCAGAGGATGTTTCGACCAGAAAAGGGCCCAGAAATTGGCAGCAGAGAACCGTATCCCCAGCAAAAGACGCTGTTTCATGTTTCAAACATATTGGTTTCGAATACGTATGAAAGTTGTTTCGATAGTAGTTAATGTGGTTTTGCTAATCGCTACTGTTTATTTATTTATTGGAGCACTTTGTATGTTACTTTGTTAGTGGTGTTTTTTAAAGCGATTTTGTTTATACTACTTAAAATAGAATAGACCTATAATTGGCTGTTTTATAAAATGTACCTATGTTCTCTATTTTGTATTATTGTGCTGTTGGTCTTAAATAAATAAATAAATAAATAAATAAAATCGAGTGTTAGTTCCCAGAGCTCCGTAGTGTGATTCAGCCTTTCAGCTAATGCTATATTACTTAATGCTTCAGCTTCAGCTTGTGCTCTTAATTTTCGGTTTATCTTGCGGCTAACGCAATAATAATTTAATGCCATCAGACATTGTCATACAGCTGACGCGCTTGGTTTAAAAATAAGCATGCGGTGAGCTGAAGGAAAATGGAATGTGGAATTTCACGCAAGTATCAGAGGAGGTAGATTAGGATAGAAGCGACCGTCTAACAGTAACATAGCCTAGGTTAATGATAATTACACACATCCACACACACGCACACACATTATTATATATATATATATTTTATTTCTTTTTCTATTTATTGACATCGTTATAATGTAAATTCTAAATTAATGTTTACTTTCCTTAAATTTGACTATATTATGTTTTGGCATCATTATGTAGTAAATAGGAGAGGCCACTGGCTCCCGACACACAGTCTATGACTAGTTTGGGAGACTCTGGGATCAACAATTTAGTTGTAATTTTTGTAATGCCCAAATAAATTTGATTTGAAAAAAAATATTTAACGATACAAATGACTGTCCCTAATGTTGCTTGCTATTTCTGGCTCCCAGCGGTCGCCGAGAATGAGGAGTTTCTCTTTGTTGTAAATGAGTTCCTCGTGAGTTTCGGTTGAGTATTCGAAGTTGGGCCCTTCAACTATAGCATCGACGGGGCACGCTTCTTGGCAGTAGCCGCAGAAGATGCACTTTGTAAGGTCGATGTCGTACCTGTAAGTGAAAAACATGCTCAAATACAACAATTATTTTTTTTTTTTATACCGTAAGTGTCAGTCAAGCTGGCGGGCCACCCGATGGTAAGCGATCTCCATCCCCTATGTCCGTAAAACTAGAGACATCACGATGCCAAATTTTTAAGACTAATAACAGCTCTTTGAAGAACCCTATATTATAGACTGGAACGGATTCGGCATCAACATTAATGGCGAATACATCACTCACCTTCGTTTTGCCGATAATATAGTAATCATGGCAGAGTCGCTAGAAGACCTCAATAATATGCTTAACGACCTCAGAGTCCTTGATCACTGGCCTTTTGGAGAAACTCAGAGTCGCACAGCGGGCAATGGAAAGAGCTATGCTCGGAGTTTCTTTGCGCGATAAAATCCGGAACGAGGATATTCGTCGTAGAACCGATATAGCTTTCAGAGTTTGCAAGCTGAAGTACCAATGGGCAGGCCACATCATTCGAGGAACCGATAACCGGTGGGGAAGAAAGGTTCTTGAGTAGCGACCACGAACTAGAAGATGCAGCGTAGGCAGGCCTCCCAACTAGGTGGACCGACGATATTGTGAAAGTCGCCGGCAGCCGGTGGATGCAAGTGGCACGTTCTCGGTCGGTATGGCGCCCTAAGGGGGAGGCCTATGTTCAGCAGTGGCCTTCTTCTGGCTGATGATGATGATGATGATATTATAGATAAAAGGAAATACCGCAGCAAATGTGGCAGCACTTTCCACATTTTACAGGTGCGAGGAACGAAAATCGCGTAAAATGCACAGTGTGTGATTTCCACAGATCAATAATAAATGTAGATGAGCTTTCGAGCGGTTCCTTTTCTACTTATTATTACTTCTGCCTTATGAGAAGCAGATCCAAGGTTCGATTCCGGACCGTTCAGATATTATTAATTAATGACAAATTTAAAATATAAGTTGTGTGTCTGAAGAAATAAAACTAATCAATATATATAAACGAACAAGCCCTTTCTTAGGAATCAACGCACAGACCAAACCGCTTATGATAGAAACATGCCATTTGAACCCATGCAATACTCCTCAAAAGGTCTAGGTGAATTCCATCTTTAAAGTGGTAAAATGGATCCCAAAGTTTGTATTGAAATATATATTTTTTTCATGCTACTGCAATGAAACTCGGTTTGTGTACCGAGTATAAAAAAATAAAGAAAGGCGTGCTACAGATTTTTTCTAAAGTAATCCCCTAAAGGGGTGAAATTGGGCGTTGAAATTACTATAGACATGCGAGCGAAGGCGTGCTGGCAAGCTAGTATATTTTACATTTGAACAGTATGATTTAAGATTAATTGAAATGATGAAGACATTTTTTTTTTGTGGTTTTACAAATAATAATTACCCCGTATTAATAGAGAGTGCCCTTGGAATAGTTTCCGCCTATTCTATTCGCTCTTTCAAAATTAGAACTCGATTGAAAAAGGCAGAAGACAGAGCAACTGCTCCAAGGTTTATCCGCGTTTGTTAATAAGGGGGTTTAGTTTTGTATTGGTACCTCGTGGCACGACGAGAGCCGTCGATCCGCTCCTCCGCCTCAATAGTGATGGCTTGCGCTGGACATACGGCCTCGCACAGTTTACACGCGATGCATCGTTCTTCACCCGATGGGTACCGCCGCAGCGCGTGCTCGCCTCGGAACCGCGGTGACAGGGGCCCCTTCTCGAACGGGTAGTTGATCGTGGCAGGCTCTTTGAATATATGACCCAAAGTCACAGCGAAACCTGCAATCGAAGGTTTTAACCTAAACGACAAACTTATTAATTTTTTATCCTTGAAGCTTACTTGCATGTCGTTGCTTTCAGCTTACCTACATAACTGTCGATGTAACAGCAACGCCACACAGTGCGTTAATTTTTTTGATAAGTGTGGTACGGAACGCACGGTGCGCGAGTCCAACTTGCACTTGGCCCGGTTTTTATTTATTGCTGTCTTATTGTATCTAAGTGTCGATCTGTCTGTGGCAGGGAAGAGAAGGCATTTATCTACCACCTTGTAGGCGGATGCCTCCTGTCATTCCAGTACAGTGACCCATAAGATATTGCGTGCGTCTGCCCCAGACGCCCGATGAAAAATTTCATTTGGCAATTTCATCGTAGCATTTTACGACTGAATTCTATCCATTTATCTATCTATAATATACGAAAAAACAAGACTTTTTATAAGAATCAAACCACAGACGAAACCGCATATAATAGAAACGTGACATTTGGACTCAATATATCTCAAATGGTCTACAAGGTGAACAATAAGTCAATTGTGTTTATGTATTATTTTGTCCCGGTTCTGATTTTGTTTTCAGGCTACTACCCCAGCAAAGATTATTTTTAGTAATTGGTGGGTAGTGCTGTGGTTGGCATAGTTAATAATTAATCTTTAGTGCTCTAGTTTTAGTTAATATATAATATGTCACTGTTTATTGTCCCAAATAAATAAAATAAAATAAAGTAAGAACGTATTTCGTGAAATTTTACCTCTAAAGGGGCGAAATTGACCCCCAAAGTTTGTATGAAAATAAACTTTTTTTTTCACGCTTCTGAGAGTTCAAGTTTGTTATTAAACATTTTTATGTGTCAATAAGTTTGTGTTGATTGTCAGGTTAATAATTTTTGCCTGAAAATGACAGAATGATCTCTTTAGTTATTGATAGTACTTTATGTTATTTATATTTATACGCGAGTGACGCCGCGAGCACGAGCTAGTTATTATTTATGTTCGGCACGAATATGAAATAGACTTTATATCATGACTCACATCACATCATCACACTGTTAATAGTGTAGATATTATTCGTAAATTTATTTTATGTACGTTTTTTTTAATTATCATCATCATTAACAGAATTGAAATTATGACCGCGACTTCGTTCGCGTGGACCAACAAAAAAAAGTAGCCTATATACATCTCCGATCCTATATTTGTGAATGCAAAAATCAGGTCAATCCGTTCAACCTTTAGCTGTGAAAACGCGACAAACACCCAGACAGAGAGAGAGAGACTATAAGAGAGAGAGAGAGGGGTTACTTTCGCATTTATAATATTAGTTAGGATAAGGCGCACTACACACCCATACAACAAATGTTGTACACCACACAAAACATTGTTTGTAGACCTACATTTAAATACGAATGCGCTAATAGACAACACACCACATTTCTTCACAAAAAGTGTGCCACGTAACACAATTATCTTACGTTAAGTAGTCACTAAAATATACTTTTATTTATTTACTAACAAACTCGTAATAAAATAATTTAGCAATATGTTAGGTATAATAATGATGTACTGGAGTGTGTACTATAGCAATATGTACTTACCACCGGAGGGCGGGCAGCAGTGTCCTCTTAGTAAATGGTGAGCGTTCTACAATCCCCTAGCCACCTAATAAGCGTGGTGGTTATGGCTACCCACCCCTTTTTCTGAGGGAGGCCTTTGTTCAGGGTTGCATGGACATCTTTATGGCTGATCACGATGTGAGACCTCATTATGTTGCGATGTCCAATTTAATTGTGGCCAGGTTGCTAACTTCATATATGACAAAACAGTTTAAGCTTAGACAAAGCATCATACTGGACAGACCCATGAGACGTTGCCGCTCCGACGTTCACATTGTCATGTTTCTCTTTTTATTTCACGGGTCGTCGCATAGAGTAAGCGAGAGAGCTATTGTAAGATTGGCAACCTCGCACTCTGTGTCCATTTTGACCGACTAGTCGGTCACAACATTGCGACCCGTCTTACTAAAAAAGCAAATTGGATCAAAATATCGCTGTGAATACTTAATATTGTTATACATAGTGGCATTATGGCGTGTTGTGCTGTGTATTGTGCATCGAGAACAACGAAAGGGGGAGTAAAAGATCCAGAATTATCATTTCACACGTAAGTCTTTTGTAGCGTTTTTTACCTAAAATAACCAGAATCAAAGCTAAATATTCGTTTCACTTAAAGAATATACATGTTTGAAGTCATACAACTATCCCGCAGTGTTATTTAGTAATGAATTTAAGCATTAATTTAAGATAAATAAATGCATTGTTTTACGTGTTCCGGCTAGTGAAGTACCATTGCACGTTTCAAACTTTGTCGATATTTGGTCGATATTTATCTAATAATATTCTTGTAATATCCTACATATACTACATTAAGTGAAACATGAACCGTTAAGAGGACACAAAAGAAGCAAGACTTTTGAAAAATAGGTATTTGTCAGATCTGATTGTGTCGCGGTATACCCGAACCACCGAGCTCCCGTTGTGTGAGTACACTGAGCATGTGTGCGTGTATATAAAAGGCGATGTATGTATGTTCCCTATTTCTATAGGGAACCAAAAAGGCTAGACTGATTTTGATGAAATTTTAGGGCAAGTTTCATAATATTACTTGTTACGTTATCTTCTTTCCTGTATGTATAAAAGACGCATCCCTCCTCTGACTGTATTGTACACACATCTGCCGAATCCTCCCGAACCTTTCCGAATAGATCGCGATAGGGACAACTGCAGCTCGGACTGATTTTAACTACGTAAAATTGACGAAATCGAGATCTCGTAATTTCATGTTTCCTCCTCCAAATCTGAACCAAGTATAATTTTTAAAAAAGTTATAATATATTATAACTTGTTAAGAGCATGTGGGGTCATGCTTAGTAGGGTTCCGTTTTTTTTTTTTTTTTTTTGTTTTTTAGAAGACCATAAATCATAAATTATTAAATCACTCATTAAATCTATCTGCGAAAAATATTTCAAACTAAGAATTCATTATATAATGAGCAGTAGTAGAAAACAGTGTCAGAATTTTTTATAACAAATTAGTACTATTTAAAGGTCATTAGTAAATGTAATTTTTAATAACCCTATATTTGTAATATAAACTTTAGGTTTTAAATTAGGTTTTAAGACCCACATTTGTACCTAAATATAATAAAATATTTTATAATTGTAAAGTACAACCTAAGTATGTATAAAAACGTAAAATAAAATTACAAATTCTTAGTTTTGAACATTTGTGTTTTTATCGATAGATTCTGCACTAGTTTTCACTTCCCTACTCACTAAACGCGCCAACAGAAAGTGGACACGCTGCCAAAGCAATCACTCTATCCAGTGTGATACAAGATCCATGAGTTTAAGGCTATCAAAGAAAAATGGCGAAATTTTATGTCATATCTCTTGGAGCCTCTTGAAATATCATTTCTACAGAACGTATGTAAATATTTTTCTATCTTTTTTTTAACTAAACATGTAAGTTAATAAAAGCTAGAACTAAAAAAATCTGTACAAAAATAATTAAATTGAAACATCAACACAACAATACTTCTTATTGGTTTTAACGGTATTCTTTTTGTAAATGTTACCATATTTTATTTTTGCGATTTTCTCTCTTTCGCACGCACGAGAAACAGAGCGACAGCTATACGATTTCAAATATCGAATTCAACAAAACCTTGCAGCAGGACTATCCTCTTAAGTTGTGCTGAATCGAAAATAATAATATGATGGCGCGGTTGGTATTTCCGTATCCAATAGCAACTAGTGTTCCACAACACGAGGCTGTTAGTAAATCACGTCAATTATAGTATAAGCAAAACTGTGAGGGTATGTACGAGAAAATGCTCCGATTCGTTACCACTGAACGGAATTAAATCGTTTTATTAATATAGTACAATGTACCCGACAATATGGATAAAGGTCCTCAAGCAAACATTTCCCCCAAAACATTTTTTACACATTTTACACAACATATTATCAAAATCAGCCGGTAAATGGTGCCGCAGAAAACTTCCCCCCTTTTTGGGGGGAAATACCCCACGAATCAAAAATCGCCGACGACTGAATATTTCTAAAAAAAAATTGTAGAACCTGTATACCGAGTTTCGTAAAGATTGGTTGAAAAATACGACCTGTGCTCGAATACCAACTTATGGACAACGCCGCAGCAAATGTTCCCCCTTTTTGAGAGAAATACCCCTCCAATCAAAAATTGCCAACGACAAAAAAAAGTCGAAAATTTTAGAACTACCAAATTACTGTACTGTATACCAAATTTCGTCAAGATTGGTTTAAAAATACGACCTGGGCCCGTACCGTGAGGTACTTATTGCGATGATTGTTAGGCTCAGCCGAGAACGCCGCGCGACTATACACCTTATCGCGCCTCGATACGGTTCGTCGTCGTGCAGTGTCGTCGGCTGAACCTAACAATCATCGCAATAAGCACTTCACGGTACGGCCCCTGGGCTCGTACCGTGAGGTGCTTATTGCGCCAAATGCGATGCGATTGCGATGATGTTTAGGCTCAGCCGAGGACGCTGTGCGACCATACACCTTATCGCGCGGCGATACGGTTCGTGGTCGCGCATTGTCACCGGTTGAACCTAGCAATCATCGCAATAAGCACCTCACGGTACGGGCCCTGTACGCGAGTACCAACATACGGATAGATGAAAACAAATTATGCCAGTTAAAACTGAGACCTTTCGTTCGCTTCGCTCACTCGGTCAATAAATAAGACAATCTGTTAGACAGCGTCCTATCAGTCCTAATCTTTTTTGTAGTGGTAGGACTTATTTGGCTAAATCCACCTGGGGAAGTACCATACTTTTGTCAGTCATTCACCTGCCCAGCAGTATTAGTGTGCACAGATTTATCTGTAATAGTGTGCAAACGTTACTGTGTGTAATGTGTTACGACAAGATCGCTGACTTGCGTCGATTTTATTTTATTATTAGTGAAATACTAAGCAGACTAGAATATAAACCGTAACATTATGTATAGACTACATACCAGTGTGCTGCCAGCAAAAATCTGTTTCCGGTCGAAAAGCGTGCTCGTTCCCATCGTACCTTGATTTGGACGTAGAGGAGGGTGGATCGGCCATGTCACGGCGTACAGGTAAAATCACCGAAAAGGAACCGAGCCGTGCCACGATTTAGTTAACTTGGCGTATTTTTCAACGAAGAATTTCTCGAGACCTCAATAAAGAAAAAACAAAAGTGCGATCCGAAACTAACTCGGTAGACAGTAAGTGCCCGGAGATTAAACGACGCGAGAAAATTGTCATAGTTATTAATGTTTATGTTTGTAATGCTTACGTCAATGTTTGTTACAAGTTTATAGTGCCACTTTATCACTCTCCTATTCTACTATTTATTCCTATTTTCTATTTTACTTTGGTTCTCTATTTGGTTCATGTTTGAAGATCCTTTCCTAGTTTGAAACTCTTTGGAGCTCCCAAGACAGTCCTAGCCTAGTTGGGGGCCCACTGCAAACCATGTTATTTATGCTATATTGTTATTTAATAAATGATATTTATCTATACCAAATTTATTTAAAAGGTATATTAGTAGTATTACTTTAGCTGTTGTTAATAAATAAACAAAGACAACTCTATCTAAAAGCATGGATGCTAAACAACGACTGCCTATTTGATAAGATTTCACAACAATCTTGCCGTCAGTTCTGTTTAAAAGACTCTGTTTTAAGACTCTGACTGGCCTTTTCTGGTGGCAGTCCTAGGGGCCTTGTCGTTGAGCTAAACAGAGACAACTTTCATGGTTCTAAAGGATAAAAAGATGTAGAGTGGATATTTTCAAGGGTTAGAATTTGAATAAGATATGAGGGAAACAGCGGATATGGAAGTCCCATTAAATAGGCTAGAAATCTAAACTCCATCTGCGAAGCGAACATATCCCTCATACTTAGCGGTCTTCTATATTTGTGTTTGACAATAATGACGCGTCATACATGGTCTTAACGCATGGATCTTGGCTTCGTCTAAGGTCTTAACGGCAGGGTTTTTTTTTGACAGAAATAGAAAATACTTTTGAAGGCGGCAGCGGACAAAGCAAGGCCAGTCTCACGAAATTTCTAATCGTTGAGCGATCTCAATGCTGCATCTTCGGCATGTCATTGATATAATACGATACGTTACACATGGTCTTAGAGCAGATTTTTAGCAGAAATAAAAAAATACTTTGGAGGGACAGCAGTGGCACAACAGACTCCATAATGATTCTTGGTTGGCTCAGATTAAAAGACAGTCTACGCGCAATAGAGAAGTCTCTCAAAGCGGTCTTCGGGGGTTCTCGTTGACGTCTACGAAGCGGACGTCGTATCGGTGCTTGGCAGATTTTTTTGCAGAAACGGAGTTCAACGGAGTGTCGAAACGGCTAAGCTAATTAGGTTTTTAGGGTTAGGCTAACCTCTGACCAGCTCCGTCCAAAAGACAATCTGTGAGGCGCGATCGAAGAAGTCCCTCATCGTGGTCTTTGGAGGCTTGTCGTTGACATATATAAAGCGGACGTCGTACTTGGTCCTTGGGCAGCAGAAGTAAGGGGGATAGCTTGGGGGCGGAGGCGGCGGACACGGCGGATACGGAGGGCATGGTGGGCTTGGCATGACCGGCGGGCACGGGGGCATTGTGTCCATCCCACCGCAGTCTGATTTCTGTAGCCGCACCAGCATTCTCTGTGTCGCTACTCTGATAGGTGAGCGTAGAACTATGGCAGACGAATGCTTAACTAGAAGCATTGTAATTTATTTATAGCTAAGAATGATATAGGAAAATTTTGATTTAATGTTCAACTTTTCTCGACTTTTCTTTGTTGTTTTATCTTATATAAAATGGTTTATTTACGTCAAAATGAAAGTGACGTAAATAAGACGAAAGTCAAAGTCAGCTTTGGGTATGTAAGGTATTACTCTACTCTTTGATGTAAGGTCTACTCAATTAATCCTACCTCTTTAGAGTTGAACAAAAGTAGTTCCCTTTAGCCTCCATCCTTCGAAAAATCACTCATCCAATCAAACCAAATAATAGAGAGAATTCTGTGAATCATACTGTTTACTGTCTGTTTACTTAAAAGTAAAACAATAAAATACTACAATCTTAATTTTGTAGGTGTGTTTTCCTTAGTGCCCTTTTCCATTTTACACTTTTAAATAATCATTATTATTATTCCATTTAAAAAATCTTGTTTGTAGTGACCTCTTTAAACTTAGAGCAACTCGGTACCGGCCGGAACGGCTCAAGCGGAGGCCAGCGTTGCTCTAAGTCTTTAAACTACGCTACATTATTTTGCATCATTATTGTTGTTTGCTAAATTGAACCAAAAACTCGTTACTATTAGTACTCACGGGATATTTACCACGGTTATTGTTTTTGTTGAGTTCCCGACAACATCGGTATATCGGGAACTCAACAAAAACAATAACCGTGGTAAATATCCCGTGAGTACTAATAGTAATGTTGTAAACAACCACGAAAGTCTAAAACAGTGTTTAAAAACTCGTTATATTAATAATTTAATGACTTACACACAGCAGGATCAGAGCTATAACATGGCTATATCATCGCGGCGCGATACGATTCGCGGTCGCGCAATGTCGATAGTTGAACCTAACAATCATGTCACAGACTGATCTCTTCTTGATGATATTAAAAAAGTAGTAGGTAGTTAAATAAATAGCATTAAAATTTGTTGTTGCAAATGTTTTTTTGCGTTTTCTTTTTCATTTTTCTCTCTGTTTTCATAATTTATTAAAATTAATGAAACATTATTTTATCTACTACTCATAATGTGCAATGTGTGTAGATCCAGGAAGCTGCGTTAAACATTTTTTACTTAATTTATTTTTTTCTGATATCCACATTATTTATTATTCTATTACAATGCTCTGTGCAATTAAAACAAATGGATACGATTAAATGAAGTAAAATTATATCTTATAACCGAAATGCAACTGCGTACTATAATATTCTATATGTAAGTAAAATGAGAATTCATGTAACCCCAACGCAACAGTCTCTAATAGCACACTACCTAGTTGTTATTGGCCTGAAATCAACTCTTTCTTTCAACCGCTTGAGCAGCAACATCGCAAAATAATCGAATTCTAGATGATATCTCGCATCTTTTACCCGACTACGAAAAAAAGGAGGGCTATGACCTTGCCTGTCTAGTGTCTAGTATGTGCCTATGTTTCTATACATTGTATTTTTTTCTTGATGGCTATTTTAGGTGACAGAAAATGCTTCATTTGTGCGGGGTTTTTTTTGAGTAAAGGAAATCTTTGTGAATATATGGTACTGCAGAAACTTTATAGCTTTCCATTGTGATTATTACATAATTTAAAGGAGCAAATACTTGTGTAAATTATTTCGTGAAAAACTATTTACACGGTGCCAGTACCGTGCCAGGGCTAGCGTGTCGATTAGACTGGCGCCAGCGACTGGCATCGTGTATATCCTACTCTACCGCAGACCAAGCAAAGCCACAGACGCGAGTGAAACGCTTCGGTTCGGCTCGCTATCAGGCTTGTGCTGGCACTAAGAGAGATAACGCGTAAAATCACCGTCTCTGTTACCAACATGCAATAACCCGGCAACGTTCAGGTAATGATATAATTAGGTTTTCATGTAAACGAGATTGTTAGGGATATTATTTCCCGCAAGATAGGCACGGCTGTCACGGGGCTGTTAGCATAACGACCAGTTAACGAGTCGAGTGACGCCTCTCATCCAACCGGTAATCATGTTTTGAACGATAGAAGATAGAAGACATAGGACTTCTGAATTGATCGCGCAGTATGGCACTTACTTTTTATTGCTAGATCCACGAACATTTTATATGAAGCAGCAATATGTTTTTATCGAGAGTTTTCTAATGTCGTAGAACAAAAGTTGTTCATTAACTTGTATACAACATCCTCACGACCGCTCCCTAGCCGATGAAAAAGCACCATTTATTAGCTCTACACAGGGTTCAATTTAGAGATTTTTGAGATTTTTAAAAAATCACCACCTTGTATAATTGGATGAATTTGTTATCTCATTCAAAATCATTCTAAAATAACAAACCGTCTTTATATGGGCGATTTGTAAAGTGGATGACACGCAGAAACACGAGTTCCGCTTTTTTTTTTATTCTAGTATAGTTCGTGCCGCACTGAGAACTAAAGACGTCCTTAAAATTTCACAATTCATGGACTGATGTTGCTGATATTTGAATTTTATATTTTCATTAAAATGGACATTCATGTATTTCAGTTAATTTTGGTTGCATTACCTGGGATGAGTAGAGGTGGAGAAAAAAAAGACGGAAGGCAGCGTCAGGGCCCGCCGGTAGGCCAAAGTGAGATTTAAAATATTGTACAATTTAAACAGGATACCTAAGTGAAAAAAAAACGCATCCAATCTTATAGACGGCCGCCCAAATGCATCTCACACGGCTCAGCGATTGTTGACGGAGCAAATCGAAGGTCTACAAGTCTATGAGGGTAAATCAGCAGATGATTTAGGCACAAACATTAGCCCCTAAGTTTTGCTCGGGTAATGCTTTCCTTCTCATATAAGGCCGCGTAAAGCTGTTGTCATTTGGAGCCCTAAATTTAATACTTTTGTTTTTGAATGGAAGGAAAAAAGAGGAATTTATTAAAAAGTAATGGAACAAAGGTTGTAAAGTATGAGTAGGGAAGCATCCTGTGATTTTGCGTTAAGGTGCAACGTTTCGCTCATCGCGCGAAATTCAAATTTTCTTGCGTTTTTTTTAATTGCAGCTTAATTACTCATCGTAGGTTCATGAAAACTAATTTTGCGATAATAAATAGATTGTTTCAAGAAATTACACCAACCAAAACTTCAAGTTGAAAGGTAGTATAAGTACATTTCTCACTAAACCAAAAACCAAGACGAAAATCAGCTTATTGAAATTTGTAGCTAAACCAATGTTATCTAGGTGATCATTTTACCCGTAATTTCTTAAAACAACTTATTTATTGGCGCAAAATTGGTTTCAATAAATCCACGATTAGTAAATATGCTATAATTGTCAAAAAACGCAAGAAAATTTGAATTTCGCGTGATGAGTGAAACGTTGCACCTTAATTTTTAGGTTCTTCGTATGGATCCGTATACATCGTATACATTCCCTGAGTCCCGCGGCGGCTTCGACATAATTATCACATGTAACGCGACGTGACTTTTGCTCCGTTCAAATGCATGAATGTAACGTAACGTGTGGCGTGCTACGCACTGAAAACTTATCAAATTACATTCCTCGTTATTTAACTGAGGTTCAGTAGTTACCTACCCCTAGCATAGCTTCTATCGAAAAAACCTTTGAACGTATTCGATATCAAAATGTATGAAAAACTGAACAGCACCTTTATCGGGCGTAAACGGAAAGAAAATCTAAAAAAAAAAGTTTTTTGGGCGGAAATTATGATATACTTGACGTACGTATTTTACGACGATATACTACAGATTTAAACCAGATAATAAAGGTTATCAAAAACTTAAACTCCTAGAGAGATATTTGATAAGAGGGTTTTTTTTAACTTTTTTATACCTATAGCAATAAGCATCGATACAATCCACGTCACAATGATCAATGGTGTGTGAATTAAATGCCTAAATTTTCATCATGTCTCCGAAGAAGACTAATGCTCGCATTAGTCTTCTTCGAAAACATTTCCAATTACTCGAATAAGCAAATTCGTTGACCCATGGTCTTGTAGATTGCCTTTAAGGCGAGGACTGATCGTGATTTGAAATGAGTACTGTCCCGCTCAAAGTTCTAAGGTATAATGTTGAAAATCGCATATCATACTTGATCAGAAAACGGTAAATTGTAGTTTTTCATTCCTTTTTTGCCGATTATCGGAAATATACAAATCAAATAAAAAAACTACCTGGTTCGCCGTATAAACCACTAGCCTGGATATTTAATTTGTAAAAGAAAATTTGTAGTTACCATTGAAAATTCAGTAATTTGATTTCAGAAGGGTTTTTCAGGGGGTCTTTTTGCGATTTTTTATTTTGTAACTAAGACAGATTTTCGAAATTTTATTCGGTTAAACGTAATTTCAGTTTTATTTTCTATCTGCAGTATTTTTTACACCTGATTAAGTAATCTCGTCAATTCGAACAAAGCGCTGAGAAATACTACTTTTTGTTGTTTTGCGATTGGACCTCGCCTTAAGAGTCTGTCTTTTTAAATTTTCCTTTTCCTTTAAATCGAGAACTAAGATGTTTTGTCGCGTATCATGTAACCTATTATGAAATGAAAATGAAAGCGCTAATATTCAAACACTATTCGAATAAAACGCGCGCGTCATGGGTTCCGTACTAGTCAACGAAACTTTTTTTCAGTTTTCAAAGAATACTATATTTAAACACTTTACTTTATTATTCGACTGGGACGAAATGAATTTGTTTTTAGTACTAAAAAAAGTATCCTATGTCTGTCTTCGTGATATACAGTAACTCCTTATCAAATTTTATCAAGATCGGTTCAGCCGTTTATCCGTGGTAATACGACAAACATCCAGATATAGAGACAAAAGTTACTTCCTATAGTTCGCTAGATGGCTTGATCCATTTTTGAGCATTTTTTGACGTTTTGTCTGGAGTGAGAGTTGTGATGTAGGGAGTTCTGAATCGCGCAAGCGCAGTTTTTTTCTAGAGACAGACGTATTCATTTTTAAACCTCGAAGCATTATTGGTTATTGACATCAGAGCTCACAATTTAACGCTAACTACGTTTTGGCTTTTTGTTGATATATATTAAACTAGCTGTTACCCGCGACTTCGCTCGCATTAACCTGAAAAAAGAAAGTATCCTTGTCCGTCTCAGACCCTTAAGCCTGTCTTTAAAAAAAAACAGTTAGATCCGTTCAGCCGTGAAAATTCGACAAACACCCAGACAGAAAGACAGAGAGACAGAGACAGAGAGACAGAGAGACAGAGAGACAGAGTTACATTCGTATTTATAATACTTGCGGGTGCTTTTTTAATTTATATTATTACTCACTCAGTTGTCCTAAAATTTACCCGGGTATGTCCTTAAACTGCGACCAGAACCACAGGAGGACGGGCAGCAGCGGCTTCTAAGTAAACGGTGAGTTCTGCGATCCCCAAGCCGCCTGCCAGACGTGGGGATTATGGCGTTTGCTCAGCAGTGGACGTCTTGTGGCTGATGATGATGACTTTTTCAGTTAGTCCCTACAAACGCGAGCTATAAATAACCTACCTAATATACTTACTTTTCAGTTTTTTGATACTCGCTCGCGCTTTCTTGCTTTCATCAACGTTCATCGTGAAGCCATTCCCTAAATTTTTGCATAACAGAGGCCCAGGTACGACATACCAACGAGGGAAAGTAAGTCTCTTAGACGGTGATCCTGCCGTACCAAATCCGCAGATCTATTACATGCGTCTGTGGTAAGTGCCATTAAATTTATTTTTTATTTATCTACAATTTTTATAGTATTAACTAGCAGCGCCCCGCAGTTTCACCCGCTATAATACTGAATCCGTAAAAAAATCCGAGATAAAGTAGCCTGTGTTAATCCAGGGTATAAGCTACCTCCATATCAAATTTCATCCTAAATCTGTCCAGCCATTACAGAGTTGACCGGGAATAAACACACTTACATACTTACATATTTACGCACAAACTTCCGCATTTGTAATATTAGTGTGATCAATATAACATATTAGCGTGTTATCTAACACGAAATGATGCCCCAGCCGTCCCCTTTAACGTAATAATATAACGTAAGTAACAGGCAAGGATTTTGGAAAATTCTTCTTCTGAAAGTGTTAATTAAGGAATGAAAGTTTGTATTGAACTTCATCACTTCTATAAAGGTCAAGAGCAACGTGTTCGTTGTCGGCATCAGTACTTAAGCTCTCGTATAATAAAGACTGGGTTTCTTTTGTATGTTACTTATAGACGAGACGAGTAATGTCGCTCACCAGCAGGCTTAGCACGGGCGCCGGGATACATTTTTGTCCACCATATTTAACCCGCGAGAACGAGACGGATGTATCCATATTCTAGCTTTGTCACGTTGACGCGCAGACAAAACGGGTGGATATAACTTTATCCCGGCGCCCGTGCTAGGCCTGCTGATGTGACCATCAGGCTTGCCCATGAAAGTTCAGTGCCACCCAAAAGTTTGAACTTCAAAAATTTGAAACTATGCGCACCAATACAATGCGCTTGACACGTTGTGATATTAGATGTTATATCCTATTAGATATAGATCGATTAAGCCTATTAGTTTTACTGAAAGCATTGCCTTCGCCTATCATTAGGCAACCAGGAATCAGTGTCGGATTTTTTGGTGACGCTTAACGTCACTAGTTATCACCTAAAGATTGGTTAAACTTTTTTTGTCCCGTAGACTCCTCCTGTTTGTTCTTTGTCTGGGTTTTTCTATGTATTTAGGGATTTAAAAAAAAACTATCAGCTATCTGGTTTCCCATAGTACAAGCTTGCTTAGTTTGGGGCTAGATGGCGCTCTGTGTGCGCTATTTATTTTTTAAATATTTAGTCATCTGATTTAGGTAACTGGGGTTAGCATTATGGCCGGGTTAGCATTAACAGGCATTATGCCCGTTTTCACTAACCCTAGAAGTCGCCAAAATCAGATTCCTCAATATTTAGGAGTTAGGTACTAACAAGCTTTGTAATATGTAAATTTGGATAGGATTTGGATAGGAAATTACTTATCACCTAGCATCAGAGAGTTTATGATAATAATTACGGGTTTTGTCAGAAAAACCATTAAATTTTCACCTAGTATGCTGTTTTACTTGATTTGGGTCACCGTTATAACCATTTTTTAATTACCAGCTATGAAAAAATATCTTTATTATTTTTTCCTAAGAGTTATTTTAAAAAGATTTTAACAATTTTCGTGGCTATCTTTCATTATTATGGAAAATGGTTATGACGGTGGACCAAATTATTCCGGTACCTGGCTCCGGTGTAGATATGCAGGATCCCACAGAAGAGGATTTTTTTTACTTCTTTTTCTGTGCAGGATGCGAATTGCAACTTCAAAATTACAGGTATGCTGAGTTTAGGAACAGAGTAGATGATTCAGTATGTAGAGAACTTTGGAAGTTGACGAGTCAGGACGTTGACAACGTCGGGTATTATCGTGGACGAGTTCGGAAGTGGATGACATAGGAAAAAGGCGTATTGGAAAGTAGAAGAAGGTGTCGTCTGTAGTGACTATTACTATTAATAGTTCACTGCATATATTTATTGTTAGTACCTATGTGGTGTACTTAAACTTCAATACCTACATGATGTCAATTCTGTTGTACAATTTTCTAAGCTGAACAAAAGTTGAAAATTTTCCGCGGTTCACTTTGCAATTAAAAAGATGCAGGTAATTTTATTTTAGTGAATATTCCAACGGAATCGACACCAATACCTAAGGTTATAGGTTAGTGTAATTTTGTCGAAAGTGAAAATAAAACAAACCATTACCAATGACGTTATTTAACTTGTAAAGATAGTATAATAGTATTAGTTACACTAATCATCATACATATAATATAATATATATTAGCTTATTATGAGCACATGCGTAGGTAATAGATAATGCATAAAATTAACCTAATTGGCTCTAGGCCTCTCGTTTCTCATGTTAATATTTTATATTTTTGTAATTCTTATGTTGAAATCGTTTATTTTGACGAAGAATGATTTAGATTTTCGTTTTCGTTCTTTTTCGTCAAAATAGAAAATAACAAAATGAAAATTACCTAAAAAATAAAATTAATATTAAAAAAAAAAAAAACCCACTAAGTAATTTTTTAACTTCATTAGTTAAAAATTTGTAAAAGAGATAGCCTGTCGCGACCCTATGTAAGATTTTGATGATTACACCTTGATTCGTGTAAGAAAAGGTCTCCAATGACAATACTATTTATTTAAAAGTAGAGATGCCCGCGACTTCGACCACAACAAAAAAGAAATCATTCAAATTGGTCCAGCTGTTCTCAAGCGACGCTCCGTCATAATTGATTTTAATCGTAATAGATTTTTATTATGTATACATGGTTATAAGGAAAAGGTGTACTAAGCCGAAAAGGGCTCATTATTATGAACAGCTTTAACTACGGGAACAACCCCGAAAACGTGGGGGAAAAATCAGCTTTTCCATAGAAAAATTTCAATGACACTCGACAAAATGTATGGAACAGCAGATTATTTTTTCTCGATTTCAGGGTTGGTAAAAGTTTCATAGTAAAAGTAGTTCACCATGATGAGTACTATGAGCCCGTTTCGGCTTAGCATACCCTTTCCTTATAACCCTGTGTGGATCATTTATCAATAGGCTGATTGACTGTATGGAAAATAATATGCTAAAAATTGTTGCCATTGTTGTAAATTTCAGCGTGAAAAGCAACTTTTATTTATAATTAGAAAAAAATAAGTACACGTGATCGTTAACGCTCTGTGACCGATTGTGGAAGAAAATATAGTCGGAATAACCGACTCAATTTAACGTGAGTATTTCCGTTTTTTTAAACCACGTCAGTTTTCATAGTACAACAGTGATTAAATACTTTCGTATTGAGACTTTACAAGAACATATATAGTCGGAATAACCGACTCAATTTAACGTAAGTATTCTTGTTTAACACATAGTGGTAATGCGATTTGTTTCTACCTACTTAAGTTATATGTTTGGACCTTTTATTGGCTGTACTATGTTTTTGTTTAGGATTATTTTTATATTATGATTTTGTGCTGTTGGTCTATTAATAAATTAAAAAAAAAAAAAAAAAAAAATTTAATCACTGCGTTCTACCTTGTGACATATGGTTCCGAAACGCGGACACACAGATGGAGGAGTCCACAAGATCACAGTTGCGTAGCGAGATATGGAAAGAGCTATGCTTGGTGTTTCTCTGATCATATTATCCGGAACTAAAATTCTACAGATATCCAAAGTCAGCGTATTAGCAAGTTGAAGTGGCAGTGGACCGGCCTTATTTGTCACAGAACCGATAACTGCTGAGGTAGACGTGTTCTTATCTCTCGGATATTGTAATTCGTACTACTGAAAAAAGCTACACAGCCTATAACCACGGTGTTTTTTTCTTTTTAGGTTACGCAATGCGTGTCACATTAATATCTTCATCATTTTCCTTCGAGGGCTTCGAATAACAAAATTCATCATTACGGTTGCCATTTTTGCTACACCGAACCTTTCAAATACTTACTTTGTGAAACCGTCTTTTACACAAAAAATAATAGGTATCTAGAGTCCTTGCTAAGAATATGTTAGTAGTATGTGTAGTTACAATAATTCAAGGATTTTTTTATGGAAAGATTTTGGTGACTTGGAGTTTTTATAAATTGTATAAAACGGACATCATTATAATTAGGGTCAACTTGGGGACATCTGCGTGTACAAATTTTTGCAGGGTGGTCGTTTTGGGGCCGTGTAAGTTATAGAGTCCATATTTCGTATTTTTTGTACTTTGAATGAAAAGTGATTTCCCACTCGTATTTAAATTAACCAATACATATACATTTATATGTGAAGATGTCAAAAAAACTCAGTCTAAAGTCAGGCCTGCATTTGGCAATGATCGTGTTTACTCAAGATTTGAAGACATCCGAGTTTCGGCATTGATTTCTCTGATTGTAGAACTTACATTCACCTTTAGTAAAACATTACGGGTTGAATCCAGAATCATAAAATGATGTTGCTAACAGCTCTGTGGTAAGAGAAAATTACCTGTTTTTTTAGTAGCCCAGTCAATTTAGCGTTTGACCCGGAATTAATTAATAACAAGATTTTTTTTTCGGTACATAATTGTAGAACCAACCTCTCATATTAATATACAATAATTCAATAAATCGCATCCGGAACAGATTCAAATATTAGAGTCTATTTCAGATGACGATCGTAAGCACGGCAGTGAGTCGTCTGTGACGATAATGTATGCTCAAGCATAAATGCTTTTCTATGTTCCGTACTTCCAGACTGTTTAATTTAATTAAATATTGATTCTATGTCAGCAAATTATATTAATCACAATTTAATATTTATGTTGTGAATTAGGTCTGGATCCTCCATACTAACCTCGGGATTCTGAAACGTTTGTTAACGTTTGGCAACAGATTAAGTCTATTGCTGTCTTTGTCATTTGCTTAGTGCCAGACAAAGGCAGTATTAGAATTAATCTGTTGCCAAAGTTAACCGACGTGTCAGAATCCCGAGGTAAGTCCCGTAACTTGACTATGACTAGGCTATAGACGGGGTAGGTAATTTGTATATGAAATGCAATTCAAAAACATAACATTGTTACTGACGATGATCACTCATCACATGAAATACTAAAAATCGGTCTAGAACTTACAATAGATTTTGTAGTTATGCAAATTTATATCAGAACTCTGTAATTTATAAGCCGATTTTTTATTTATTTGGAAGATATGCTTCCAGATTTATCCCACTTTTATCAAAATACAGCTCTGATGATGTGGGATCCATGAGGAAATGTGGGAACTCCTCAAATATTATATACATATACATACATATAGCAATACATATAGCGATTATGGTATTTTTATCACCAATTCATCCATTGGCATTCAGAAAGCATCATCAAGGTGAAGTGGAACTGATGAAGAAGACCACAGATGGCGATCAAAGCTCCTCAATAACAAGTACATTACGGGTTGCGCCAAGACCATCTCGATAGTGCATTTTTTTTCAGAGTATTTTTTTAAATCGGTTTTATTTGTTAAAATTATTTACTAAAAAACTAAAAGAAAGCAATTTTACATACAGTTATATTATATTTCAGGTAAAAATATCTTTAAACAGTATTAGACGGTGTGTACTTATTTTTAACATTTGCCATGCAAATATCCTTTTTAGTATAAATAGATATGTACATTATAACTACCTTTGGTAGTTGTAAGGAATTGTTTTTTTTTTAGTATTAGGCAGTAGGTAGGAACCTACATAGATAGAATAAAATTAAACGATTCAAAACCATCTTTTGATACGTTATTCAAAAAATTATAGTCATCTCCTAAAAAACGCATATAAATTACTACATAACTAGTTTTTGTCTCCTTGAATAAAATAATTCAGTAAAATAAATGCTTACAATATTTTTGCAACAAAGCTCTTAGGTACATCTAAAACAAATAGTACACGCACCTTCCTAGCAGTATAAATAAGAAAAATATATTCTTATATTTAAGTAGACACATAATAGGTATTCTAAAGCCACAAAGAAAGTCGCAGAAGCAAATAGTTTTTTTTCTTTATAATATCTTGCCAATAAAATATTATAAATAGCTTATGTATATTAAAAGCTGGGTCTGCTATGTATTTATTTCAATTACATTTATTATATTTATTACAAAAAACATCTCTATGTTTGTATTTATCAGAGTATCAGTATTCAGTACATGAAAGTTATATTATTTTTGACTTACCAATAAAATATAGTACATCTATAAGTTTCATTTACTTTAAACTAAGTAAGCTTACACAAAAGTTATATAATTATTCAAGCCATTGAACACCAAGCACAACAAAAGATACATTTTATTACAAATTATTCTACGAAATACAACAATAAACACATAATTTTATTTTGACATATTTTTCTACACAAAAATACTTTTTATAACACAAGTTCTCGGAAAGTACCATATTCTTTTTTTAAATAGAACGTACGTCATTGCCGTCGTACTATTATGTGGGTGAGAAAAGTGTAAGTGTAAGTGGAAAATCCATTGTTAACGTGGTGGGGGCAGAAAAAGTGTATGATAATCCATTGCTATAACGTTCTGTTTTTATTTTTTGGATTTGTGCCATAGATGGTCTCTCATAAAGCCAAAATAAAAAGACAAAAAAATTATAACCAAGTCCTCAAAATGATACTGGCCACTTGCTTTTTCTGAACATTATTTTACAAAAGAATTAAGTAATGAAAATCTCGCGCGCTTCGATCGCTTTCTTTTGTTTTATTTATATATCTGAAAATTTGTTGCTGCGCTTCAGGCTACAAAATACAATATCGTTGGTAATCGGTCACTTTCTCCCCTCGGCGAACAATGTACTATTGATTGATCAATTTTATTAAATTTAATATAGATGCTATCTCTGTACCTATTCAACTCTTAACGTATTGGAATATGTTATTCTGCATTTTATGTACCTATACATATAAATAGGTAAACTAATCCCGCTTCTATTATGTGGATACTATGTAGACGCTAAAGATAGAATAATCAGTACTGTTATTGTTTATACTTAGTTACCAAAAACAATTTTGAATGTTGATTTACACATTATATAATCTGTGCAATATGGCTATTACTGCTATAGTCCATAACTGTAAAAAGATTTTTTTATTGCTTTATTAGATTCAAAATTTTAATCATAATATATTTAAATATGAGTCTAAGAACATTTTCTTAGACATAAGCCTATTTTGATTATAACCAGAATGTTATTTTCTAGTGGAAAGTGTATTTCGTTTAGTACTATATTAATTAATTGTTAATATTATTATTAATACGTTATGTTATTCTTGTTGCCTTTATTGTGGACGTATATAAGGTTTGGTTGATTTTCCAATAGTATACTGACTTTACCAATAGCATATACAATATAATGTATCTCAATATAATGTATCAATATAATATAATATAGTATAATGTATAGGTATCTTTCACATGCTTGTGCTTTTTGTTTGTTTTTGGTACCATTGAGTGAGTACATAATACTTCAATGTTTGTTACAGTGACCGGTAAACGTCTTGAGCAAAAAGCAACGTAGTGGGGGAAAAGTTGCTGCATGTACACAATATCTGGGACATTTTTACACACACGGTCATCTGACCCCAAACTAAGCAAAGCTTGTAATTTGGCTGCCAGAGACTGATATACGTACATATATATTTTTTAAATACAAACACATATGTTCATCACATTAATGTTTGTCCTAGATGGGAATCGAACCCACGCCCCCAAACACAGAAGATAAGTTCACTACCAACTGAGCCACCGGGGCAGTCAATGCTCAATATGTTTGCCGTTCACTGTAATTTACTGTAGTACCTAACTAAATATCTATTAAAAATTAATAAAATAAACATATTTATATGAAAATCTGTTTAAGATAAGAGCTGTTTTACTTTATACATTTATTTTATTTAAAATGAAAATATTTAACTACACAGAAAAATACTACTTAATTGTTTGAATCAATAATTAACCTGCGGTCGGCAATCAAAATCGGTTAGAGAGAGAGAGTAGTCGGTAAGACGTTTCTTTCTTATTGATATTTACTGAGCAGAACAATAAAACACTTGAAAATAGGCCGCAAATTATTTTAAAAAAAAATTTGACCATAAGGTTTTGAGAACTTTAGAGTTGATCAACTCTAATCGCGTGTTTTATCGTGAATCGACACTCGCCTGTCGGTCGATATGTTGGAAAATAAAGCACACGGAGACGTAGAAGATACATAATCACTCTAACATAATGTTATTATTTATTGTATGGTACTTATTAGATGACATTAATATTGTTAAATATATATAACATGTGTATTTGGGTAATCTAAATCTGCAGTTATCTATATTTTACAAAGTGTTGCCATTAAACTGAATTTTTTTTTTGTATAAAAAAAATATAAAAAAAAGAGTTAAATTTATCCTAACATTCGAGATAATATTAAGTGAAAACTATACTAAACATAGAAGTATTAAGAGAACATATTACTTATATCAAATGATTAGCAGCAAAAGAACTCAATGAAACAGCTACTGTCACGAGGCAAGTACATAAATTTATACATTTTATTAATTCGTAATCGTCGTATTATAAACTATTTGGCACATAGCCACTTAATAACTAACTAGATAACCGAACCTTAACTTTTTCCAAAAATAAATAAATAAATAAGGTATTAAGTAATTAAACATATTAATAATACACACTAACACATTAATAACATTAATACATTAATACATTAACACATTAAACACATTAATAACAGATTAATAATATTTTTATGATTCAATAAATGTTGACGGCTCCCACGCTTAGTTCTGTATCGTGATTTGTTTGATTCCTGATTCAACGTATTAGTACTATATACTGAATTTTATTATACTGTTTTGAAAAAAAATTATGCATTCAAAACGAAACATTTTATTGCATATCGGTAGGTACTAGTTACGTTACATCAAAGCTGCGGCCTTTGTTTGTGTACAAGCTTACAAAGCAACCATGAGTCTGCACTAATTTATAGTTAAAGTTTAAAAACCGACTACATCGTGTCGCGGGCAAATGGTGGATGCTAGTGGCACCTCGTTAGTCGGTGTGGCGCTCTTAAGGGGAGGACTATGCTCAGCGGTGGAAGTCTTCTGGTGATGAAGATGATGGTGAACAATTTTTTTATATATTTTTTCTTTTATATTACTTTTTATTCATAGTTCACAGGCATGCTTACTCAGTTAATGTGTACCCAGCTCCACAACCGCTTATCACATTTTAGAAAAATAATAGATATGACAACAGTAGACATCTCTAACTATATAATAAGCCCTAGTTACTTTGAAAAGTAGGATTTACGAACATGCAAACTTCGCGTAGGAGCTGTATTGCTGGTACATTTTTTGAGTACGATAATTAATGTCTATAATAATTCCTTCGTACACACGTCAGATTGAAAATATTTATTCAATAAAAGAGAAGTAATTTGCAATTTGCAGATTCATAATTTTTTCAATAATTTGTATACATTGACAAGACGAAATACAACTTTTGATTTAAATTAAATTAAATCTTTGATCACTCTGAAATCTATCATATGCTACAAAAAGGTTTCATACATAGGTTATAAAATTATAAATATGTTTATTATTTACCTACATAAAGCTCGAAATCTTTTCTTAACTACCAACATGTCTTTCATAAAGATCCTTAGTACAATAGATGTTTTTACCAACTATAAAATTGTAGTCTTTTAACTTGCCTTATGTAGTTTCGTAAACCGCATAGATACATTTACAAAAATATTTAGGTACTTAGGTATACTACAAGTATGACCACATTACTTTGCCTATATTCTAAATTATCACACAATATTGATGAAAAAAAGCATCCGTTTTAAAAATAGTTTGTGTCGTCGCATTGCTTGAAAGTTCTTTGGTTTTTAAACGAGATCTTCCTCGTAGTAATCGTCATATCACATAATTACATCAAGGTTGAGGAACTCCGGGGGCGGACGCAGGCACCGGGTAGGCAATTCCGTAAAATTGTTTTCAGTGGGTGATACAACTTCAGGAAGAGGGATCAAGCAAATATCTATGGGATTTTGGTTTGAGGAGTTGCCAGGTTCCTGCACGGGTAGTCGAAGCGCCAACACAGCTGCATTGTGCGAGATTTCCTGGCGTTAGCTGCTGTTTTGCGTGGCTTGAAGGGGAGCCGTGACGGTGGACATGTTAGCGCTGGAGGTAACACCTTGCAGTTCATCCGGGTGGTCATGGTTGCGCTCGCGTCGCTTCTGTTCGTTCGTGTAGTATTGTGCGCTGCGGCGACGTGTGCAGTACAACGCGACTGCTGCCGTACCCAACACCGACATAACAACCATCATTATTCCTGTCACCATTCCCTTTTGCACTTCGTATGAAGAGAAGCATGACGATGGTGATTGCTTTGCCAAATCCCCGAAGCACACCCCACGCAGCTGCAGTGGTGAGTGACATTGTATTTCACGCAATGATTCATTAAGTACAGTGGTGTCCATGTAGGTAAAAATGGCTTCCATTGCACATTGATCGCAATTCCATGTATTGAATGACAAATTTACTTTCGCTATGCCCTCCAAACGGCGTAAATTTGCATCATTAAGTGTGGATATCTTGTTATGCGAAATGTCCAAATACTGCAGGTATCTAGTATTTATCAAGAGTTTGTGTGGAAACTGAGACAGCAAATTTGAAGATATATCCAGTGACTTAAGGTGCTTGTTGTACATGAATAAATTTGGCGGGATAACCTTCAAAGAAAGGTTAGCAAGCCCCACATCCTGTATTCCTGGTAAAATTTGTAGAAGTGGAGCAATTTCATTCAACGTCAACCTGTTACCACTGAAGTCAACGGATCTTAGAGATTTGGCAGTGGAAGCGAACGACTGTAGAGTAAATTTATCCAATCTATTGTAGCTTATATCGAGGTGGGTCAGATTTGAAAGGTTGTTCAGAGATTCGGGTGCCAGTAAAGCGATGCGGTTGTAAGAAATATCCAGGTACTTCAGTTGTCCGTTCCCCTTGAAAGCGTTGTCTACAATAACAGATATCTCATTTCGATCAAATTGTAGCTTCTTTAACTTCTTTAAATTTGAAAAATCCTCGTCTGTAATAAATTTAAATAAATTGTCGCCCAAATCAAGCTCTTCAATATGCGGCGCAAGGTGATAAATCTGAACATTAATACGCCTCAAAGAACACTTTCTGCATTTGAGAATTATCAAATTTTGAATATCCTTGAATATTTCAGGATTTAGATCTTCAATGCTGTTGAAGCTCAAATCCAACATCTCCAGTTTTCCAAGCATCCTGAACAGCCGCGGGACCAGGGTTGTGATGCAGTTGTGTGAGAGCGATAGTCGTGCTAATGATTCCAAATGACGAAAGGTTTCACTCGCCATATGTGTTATACAGTTGTGATCGAGGGACAGAGTAGTGAGATTGAGTAAGCCTCGAAAGTTATCCATAGAGATGTTTGTCAAATTGTTTCTAGACAAATTTAAAATTATGAGCTTATGAAGTCCCCAGAAAGAGTACTGCCCTATCGATGGTATGTTGGAATTAATTATTGTTAAGTTTCGTAAATTGGAAAAGGGGGCGGGCTGGGTGAGGACAGGTCCAATGGTGAGATAATTGGGGTCGGACGGCGGCGGAATGATGATCAGTTGGTATATGTCGCGCTGGAACTGGTGAATCGGCAAAGTACGCATTCCTCCAACCTTGCATTCCACTTTCTTGGTCGGTCCATCTGCAGGATGGAAGATAGTACTACACACGCACTTTTCAGGGCACTTTCCCATAGACTGGCCTTTGGTTATCAGGGCGCACATAACCAGAGCCATCATACGGCACCTGATTTGGCTGCAACAAAAGAGACACAACATTATATATATGCATTAGGGTGTAACTATATATCTATAGCATAGATGTAGATTGTTAGTATCACTAAATTCTGAGAGAGAAAAAAAATTATGAATTTAAGAGCATTTAGTGAAAAATGTGAATTGTCTACTTCTAGTAATCAATGCACTCAAGTGTTATACCAACGAGCAAGAAGTTATTAGTGACTGTAAAGGACTGACGTGTAGATATATTTAGTTGCTTTAATCTGGTCGCTTTTATATGGCTGCTTTTGTGCACTCCTAACACTAACGTCTATAATACCAGTAAAATATAAATCAATCAAAAGCACTAGTCGCCATTGCAATATCGCATCCTGGAAGTTACATGTCGAAAAATAAACTGCTATTGAGTTAGAGGTAAAATAGTGGGTTATTAAAATAAGAAAAACTGTTTGAAAGAGCCAAAGGTAGGAAAATGAGATTCACAACACACTTAGAGGTAGTTGGCGAGATATCCACTTATGATAAATAATAGAGGCAAACCCGGATGTTGAGCGTTTTTATATCTCTAGTTTATTGATTCTAGGATTCCGAACCAAAATAATAAAAAAGAACGCTTAAAATGTAAGTGACACTCGGGTATCCAGTGTCATGTAGTCTGTATGTAACAGCCAATTTTCTCAAGAACCATAAAAGCTATCGACTTAAAATTTCCGATCTAGGCAACGTTTTCCCACAGATTATACAGTAAGAAATATAATAACTTATAAAATATTATAACAAATTTGGCATCACATGATTACCTCGCGAGTTTTAGAAATGTACCACCATAGGGTGACACAAGACTTGGTGGCACTATACCTACGTATATACATCATACATCTAGATATCCAAATTATTTTAAACCTTGATACAAGTAGTCACGTTTCTGGAAATACAAATAGGTAAGTTTTATTTATTTCAGGCCTATATCGTATTTCTAATAACTGAACTTCAACCACGGATTTCGATATTTTAAAAATAAGTATGTGGTTTGTTAAATAAGAAGAAAGATTATTAATTGTGAGAAGACCAAAGTCAGATTAATTTGTGGAGAAAATAATAATAATGTGTGTGAAATTATTAATCATTTAGCAAAAGTACTCCACCACTACACTACTAATTTTGCAGTGGTAGGACAATTATTTTGCAGTGTGCGTCTTCCTGTTTTTCAACCGCCAAGCAGTAGTGTGCAAACATTAGTCGCAATGTGTGAAGCAAAATTTCAGGGCACAAAGCTGGGCATAAGACCTAATATCTCGGGGTAACGAGCGCAATGCATTGCCGCACATGATTAAACTGTAATTTACTTAATACAGTTTAACCACGCAGAAGGCAAGCGTAACGCTTAACATCACGCGAGTGACTCGCTCGTTTCGTACCACTTTGAGTCAATTTCTTGTTTTAATAGAGGTTCAAAAAGCTAAATAGAAACGCACGTGTTGCCATTCAACATAACAAATCAATATTCTGTAGCCATACCCGGAAATAACTTTATGTTGAATAATCTCAAGACTGGCAAGTTTTGCGGACTCTACGACCCGTAATAATTTTGTATAAAATAAAATATTAAGGTCTGCCTGGAAGTCATGCCCCAGTTGCCCACGTTCGGATATTTGTATTCATACCGAAGAGTTCCTCAAAACTTTTAAAAGTACTAAATACAAGTATTTTACTCGCATGCCGAAGTTCCAGATACACCACGCATTTACTTTAAATAAAAAATTAGGAGCGGACCAGAAGGAGGATTTGGCGCTCTATACTGCTGATTTTTATGCATTCCAAGCGCGAGTTGTTCGAATTTTGTGAATTTAGATTAAGTTAGGTGCAAAAGAATTAAAAATACGCAACCTTCTGACATATATTTGTTTCTTATTTGTATTTTTATTATTCAGTAAAGGCAAGTGCCAGAGATAAAAAAATGGGGTACGCAGAAGTAGGGCTTCCGCTAGTTTTTAACGTGAATTCTATGACGAAAAGAAAGACCAACATCAATCGCAGACAGACAATATCAGTACTACGTTGCGCTCTTTACTTGATATGTTCGTCGACCTAGTTTAATTATGCTGGCGCCGAGATGCCCGATATGGCGATATAAGTACTATTACCGTAACTCACATAGCCTGCGTGCTACATTTCCAAAGTACCTACATCAATTTTGTCTTAATTTCATTTCTGACTTGAGACCTCTTGCCAAATAGATTAGACGTTCATCGAATTCACGTTAAAAAATTATGCTAAAATAATATATCAAAGAGTAATTTAATATGGAGAGTAATTATTAGTATGTATATATGTTTATTTATTTATTTTATTTAGCTATTCATAATGTAGGTTACATAGCTATGAACTAAAAAGAAAAATATAATAAATTATATACATTAAATAATATATTATATTATTTAAAAATATCAAACCTATAAATTGACAGAAATGGACATTTGAAATGTTGAGAGTAATTACCAGTTGTTGCGTTTGTTGTATTAAATAAAACTTAATTTGCGTCGCCGTCAACATCAAAGTTAAGATGAGGTTTGGGGAAGGTATTAACTAGGGCTTTCGCTCAAGATTTCTTGAAACGAGAAATATCGAGAAATCCACTCGAAGGCGAGACGAGAAATATTACCTAGAGAAGTCGAGAAAGCGAGCAATTCATGAAACTATACTAAAATACTCTACATTTTAGCACCGAGACATCCATGCACAGGCATTTCTATCTCACTTCGAACACTAAGCCTTGAACGTTTAACCTTGAAAGCCGCTGACGTCCACTTTTACAATTAACCTAATGAATGCGAAAGATACAGAAAAATAAAAATAAATAAAGTGAAAGTGATAGAGCGAACAATCGACTATTTGCCACGTATTTTGTACCTGTCAGTATTTATCGTCACTTCTCTTATAGTTTCTCGAAGCTCGAGAAACAAAACATGTCGAGAAATCGAAAACCCTAGTATTAATGTAATCGTCGGTTGGCACTATCCGCTCCGTGCCGCGCCTTTAATGAATTTGACCCGTAATAGAAATTAAACCACACACACGGGCTCCAAGTATGACGAACTTTTCAAATTGTTTATGAACATTCGTATTGTTTTAAAGTTTTTTCGATAAGTAGCAATTCCTTCTCTGAGTGTTGTAAATTTTAAGCCAGATATAATAATTTACTTATACATTTTAATATATTTTTTTGGGATATTTCCCATAGATCTTTTGTCTCTTCTTAATCTTAATATATATTATTGTAGGAGGCCAAGTAGTTTTTTTTAGGTTTGTACATAAATTGTTTAATATTTTTAAACTGAAATAAATAAGTATTTGAAGAATAAAAAAATAAATCTTCGTATGTAAAAGCCATCAAAATTCACAAAAAAAGCACAGCGAAGCAATAACTTAATCACTTATTTGTATTCAGTCGGCTATAATATTGGCGGCTATCAAAACAGTGAGACTAGTTTCTCGCTGGATTGAAATGTGTTATTTTTTATGAAATTAAAGTTTCATTGTGTTTCGTTCGTGATTATTTTCAATTTGTTTGGATAACATTAGTAAGTCGCTCTATACAACTTCAACAAATTCTCACCCTTATTCGTCGATTCTTATCAGTTTTTATGAATTTTGAGGGTAGATATCCGCCTCACTTTAGACTCTACAGTTACTGTGGCGCCGCGAAGCCTAGCGCACGTTGGCTACAGCATAGTTTTCCCAGGATCATTGCGTGTTTTTCTTCCATTTTGACGGGTAGTTTAGTCGTGCCACAGCTATCTCACTCGCACATTCGCAAGCTTAGACCAAACCGCTTATGAGACTTGAAATTTATACCCAATATTCCTCAGGTGGTCTAGGTGATACAATAAGAACGGATTTTGCTAAATTTCATCAAAATCGACTTTGTATAGAAATAATCACGAGTATTTCATGCTACGCCAATGAAACTCAGTTTGTGTAAGCTAAAGATAAAGAAAGGCATAATATCTTAGGATATTTCTAAAATCATCTCGCGTACAAATTTTGCTGTAACTATAAAAAGATTGAAAGTTTTCTAAAGTATTTATGGAGTAAAATTTTCTGAGTGTTCACGGCTATCAAACATTATAATATACCGAGCCAAGAAAAAACACCGGGTATTTTTTTTTAAACATATCTCTAGTTCTAGTTCTGATGGGCAATAATAATTCAACTTAATACTAGTTTTAAAAAAAGATAACCAATTGGTTCCAGGAAAAGTTTCTTAAAGAACTTAACTGACTAATACTGAATCTGTCGTCTAAACGACAACCTTCCAAAAATTTGATGACGTTGATTGATGTCGTTCGCCAAACAAAAAACGAGTGTCACAATGCAACTTCGCGCGGGTTCGTGCAACTGCCCGTCACATTTCGGTCCATTTGATTCGAAACGAATCAATTTGGGTCTATCTTCGGGAGGTTCTCAATACTGGATATTCATACCCTATCGGCGTCTACCGGTGAGCAATATCCCCGGGACATTCGGTAAGCTCTTGTATTTATCTAGGCGCATATTACTAATACATGTAGGCGTTCGCTTATGTAATTAACGGACCATTTAACAGCGATTGCGCTTCCGTCTGTTCAGCGAATAATTAACGTATATGTATAGTAACAATGTGTATTTATGCCTTGTGTTAAATTATTATTGGGCAGTTCACAACGTGGACCTACAAGCGTCAATTCAAGTAAAATGTATGCCAATTCGCTTTTTGACTACACAAGGAGAAGGGTGATTTTTTTGTGTGCAAGTGAGTATGTATGTGTGTGTGTTCTTATATTAATATCTGTAGTGTAAACGGCTTGACCGTTTCACGAAAGAGGTATTGTTAGATTCGCTTTTATACCCGAGTATCATGTTTACATTTTGCAGTCGGGTTTTTGATTTTCTTTTATAATAATATTGTCTAAAAACTGAATGGTATTTTTTGAATACTGTTTTGTAAGAGCCTACTCTATCATTTTATTTTAATAAAACGGGAATACTCACTTTAATTTGATCAACAATAGTTTCGTTTTGGTTTTTACAGTTTAGTTTTGTTATTAGTTACCGTATCGTCTTTGTTTTATATCAATGCTAGTTTATTTTTGCCATTGTCATTTTGGGTACTTCACACTTCACTTCCTCGATGTCATGCCATTATCTGACGTAGTCATGTGTCACAATGTTTCCCAAGCTCTAGCAAACGTTTAACCTCGTCCGAGGGTAGGCCTCATAGTAATAATATCTGGTTCCAAAGACCCAAAGTACGATCCCAGGGTAGTTTGCCCTTTACCGCATACGACGACCGCGTAGGGATCTTACAAATATAGCTAATTTGCTAGATCTGCTATAAGATGAAATGGGCAAAGGTCGGTTTACTTCGGACGTAGCTCTAGGTGATTCAATCTAGATATAACATAGACTAGAGTACCAATAAAAATATATAGTGTAATATTTGTGGAAAGTATCTCGCTTATAGTGAAACTTTTGCTAGTTAATGTATCCTAATCCTAACTAATGTAACTCTCTCTCTCTGTCTATCTATCTATCTATTTCTCTATCTCTCTGTATGGGTGTTTGTCGCGTTTTCACGGCTAAGCGGCTCAACGGATCAAGCTGAGTTTTTGCATAGACATAGATTAATAGTCGGAGACGGATAAAGGCTACTTTTGTTGAGGTCCACGCGAACGAAGTCGCGTGTAACGGTTAGTTATCAATAAAGTAACAATTTTACATGGAATTTTTTATTTTATTAATTACTAGTTATTACACGCGACTTCGTTCGCATGAACATAAAAAAAATAGCCTATGTCCGTCTTTGTGACATACAGTAACCCCCTATCAAATTTTATGAAGATCTGTTTAGCCGTGATAACGCGACAAACATCCAGACAGAGAGACAAAGCTACTTCCTATAATAGTTCGCATGGCGTTGGTCCTTTATAGTAAATTTTTTGACGTTTTGTTTTGACTGACAGTTGTAACGTAGGGAGTTCTGAATCGCGCAAGCGATTTTTTTCCCTCGAGACGAACGTATTCATTTTTAAACCTCGAAGCTACATTGGTGCCGATGCGACTGCGGCTATATTCCTCTGAATTATAATATTAATTAGGATTAGGAAGTAGGATTAAAGCTGTTTAGCTGTAAAGTCATGTTATGACTTCTACCCATGATGTAAGAAGGATAAAAGGAAACAGGAGAGAAATGTAGAAAAGGAAGGTAATGTTTTTGAGGTGTATTTGAGTATGTAGGTAATTTTATAAGTATGTATGGTTGTGTGTTCCTATACATATCACCTTCTGTAGTCTAAGCGGCTTAACCAAGATTGACGTGTAGTGTGTCGTTGGTTTCCTATATCCAAAGTATCATAGACTTTATTTTCATACGTTACCTATTTAAATAGATAATCGAAAATAATGAATAAATCAATGTTCAAAGTAGCATCGTTAAACATTTTACTGTTATAATTATTCAATGTCATGTCATGAGATGAATCTTTATCTATAGCTCCTTTCAACGAAAGTCAACGTAAACAGTACTCAAATTAATTAAGCCAATTAAATCTATACTTGTTTACTAAGCAAAAGTTTAAGGCCGCGGTGTGATAGGCTGGGCTCCTACCCGCCCTCGAGATGTAATAACGCCACTTTCACCCTCATGATGTTTTTGAAGCGAAAGAGTGACCGAAATATTCTCAAGTACCCAAGAACAGGGTTCCTGAAGCTTTGCAATACGTACGAAATATCTACATGGTAGGTAAATAAATAATCCCTGTGTCAGGGATGCCATGAAATACACACCAAGACAAGGACAACAAGCACCCAGACCCAAGCAGATATTTAAATTCATCATTCAAAAATCAGCGTGGCTGGAAATCAAACCCTGAAACTCCAGCTCAACAGGCAGATGTTCTTCCATTAAGCCAAACAGGTCGTAAAGGTAGTAGGAACGGGCGGTTCGTTTTTAATATTTATCACAGCGAACAAGAATAATTAAATATTAATGAAGCATTGTTAATTAAGGTTGTACTTTGTACCTAATTAAAGGCTACAGTGTGTGTTGGTCTCGCTCAGCCCTCTCTACTAAGAGCAATTCATAAAAACCTTTCTCTTTTATCGATATAAACAGGTTTTAAGGAACACCCCACGCCCTCCTGGCTCTCGCTATCTCGTTTTAATTTTTAAAAACATTTTTAAAATATAAAAATTACGGAGAGGAAATTTAAAAAAATTGATCATTTATTATCTTTATAATAACACTCATCCACAGCCTTCTTTATCTCACTACTGATAGGCCTGTCTCTTGTTGTGCCTTCTGCCTCGATCCTGTGCTAATCTGGCCCAGGTTCGAAGGCGAAAATCATGCCAAATGCCCATGTTGTACCCGGATCAGCAGATCGGATGGGCAGCGTTCGGGAAATTGTGTGATATCTTCTCGTCAAAAATCCCGCAGTGCCTGAAGACAAAAGTCTTCAATCAATGTGTGTTGCCAGTGATGACATATGGAACTGAAACGTGGTCCTTGACCACTGGCCTTTTGGAGAAACTCAGAGTCGCACAGCGGGCAAAGGAGAGAGCTATGCTCGAAGTTTCTTTTCTCGATAAAAACCGGAACGGTGATATTCGTCGAAGAACCAAAGTCACCGATATACCTTTCAGAGTTTGCATGTTGAAATGGGAATGGGCAAGCCACATCATATGAACCGACAATTTTGACAATGTGTGGCATGGAACTAGTGTACATCAACGCAGTTACGTAACTTGGGTGACAATTGCCCCGGACGGCAGATGTCATGGGCGCGGTGGCCCGCTGATGGAAAAAAGGTAAAAGTTCACGCTCCCTTCGCTTGCACATTTTTACTTCTTGTATAATTGCCATACTTTTATTACCCATAAACTAATAATCTGATCTATTTTAGGCGTAACAGCAAAATAATTTTGCTATCACTTCACACGGCATTTTTAAACGTTTTGTACTTTTAAGATCCATAATTAGGGACATGTTCGTTTCTGGTCGAAGACTCTCTCCTCTATGCCCTCTTATGCGTCGAAGTTTTAGGGCATACCCGGGATAAATCTATAAAGGGATCTAAGTACTTAGATATTTTTTTATTTTTTTCACGTTTTCTTTACAAAATATTATATTTTATAACTTCTCTAAGCTGTGGAAACCTCTATTTTTGCATGACTGGCTCCGACCTGGCCGACAGAAATCCAAGCTAAGGCATAGGATAATTTTACTCCGAAAATGCGACAAATCTGAAATACTGGTAGTAAGTTGAAGAAAAACGTCCTACAATCACAGTGGTTATAATTTATAACTTATCTTGAACGAACAGGAAAGAGATTAATTGAACTCGTGGTCATCCTGTGTCAACCGATGGATCCCTAAAAACTTCGATTAATTTAGTAACTCCACCAAACTTTTCTCATTTACCAAACTCCACTCTTATTATTATGATAATGTTTTTACATCTTCATAACATTTAGCATAATAAATACTTGCATTGCGGACTATTCTAGATAACAACTTTAATCGTAGCTGTTGTGTAGCTCAAATGTAATAGCTGAATGTTTTAAGCTGTTGAATTACTAAATTCTGGATGGTCCTGAACTGTCATGGACAAGCTTGCTCGTCTAGTCAGGGCAGTAAAATTAATTTAAAAAAAACTGGTCCATACCTTTAGACAATTATGTCCGTTGTCGAACTGTATAGACCACTTTTTTTAAATTATAGTTCAGTTTTCTTTTGGGAGGTACATAGTTCTACCCCTAGCCTCCCAGATTAATTACGAACTATTGCTACTAAAAGGTAATAATAGTTCATTCAGTGTTTTGTCCCAACCGGACTATTGAAAAGTTGCTATAGTTCGGTATCCGGACTACAACAGACCTACTGCCACCAAAGAGAATATTATAATATAAGAGAGTATTGAAACCTTGAATTTCTTCACGAGCCCAACTCGTTCAAGATTTGTGCTCCGTGACGATGTTCAACACAAACACAACACAGCGTGTCACATTCTTATTTGCGTACCTTCCGCACTTTTTAATATTGCCCTTTGTTGATCTTTGTTTTGTTAAGTGTAGTCCGACGTTTTGTACCTTTTTCTAGTGTAAAACTGGTCTAACCTGGTGTAAAACAGGAAATCCTAGTGTGGAGATCAGGGTTTATCTAGCTAAATTAAATTTTTAACTTCATCCATAAAAGATTACTCTCAGTTTAGGTTTAGTTTAGCTTGTGGAAATAAATAAATAAAACAATAAAAATAAAATATGTTCCTTAGTAACAGTTAGATGATTTGAAATAGCCGGACTATTGCAACTGAAAAGTTTCACTAGTTCGGTTAACCGTACTACAACTGAACTATACTCCTACCAAATAACGATTTATCTATGCTGCTACCAAAGGTTATATTGTTATAGAAAACCTCTATATTTAGTTATTTGGTAGTTAATATATGAATACGCGCGCTTTTCCACTTCGTATACATTTTGCTGTCGCAGTTCTTTGTTTTTCCGAAAGTTATGAGGAACCGCAGATTTTTTCTCGCAATTACAATGTTGGTTGTATAGTATGTGACGAACATAATACATATTATTCTAGACTATGACAGTCGTATAGCTAAACAGCCAGTTTGCTGTGTACTCTCCATCGACCGGATCGTGTGCTCGTATCCAGCGTGACCGCGTCACGTATCCACAGCCATAAAGCCGGGAATCAGTGCGAGCACGACCGTTCTTGCCATTTCTGGATAATGGGGACAGGATACGCTACCTAATTATAGGAAACCAGCTTTAATGTATAACCAACGTGAGGCACACGGTTTCACTCGCGTTGATCGTATTTCTTACGGCATAAAATTTATTATAATAAAATCTGTAACAGTTTCCTGCTTTCACAGATCACACTAGATACGGCATTATGAGATTCGTTGTTCCTACAAAAAATCAACAAAGTTTGAGGAAGGCGCGGATCGCGGGGAGTGCGACCAACCGTACTCATTGGCTTTCTCAAGTTTACGCCTACTCGCTTCTAACAATGAACCAATGAGAGTAATTCTTATTAGTGAATTTAGACTGATGCGTGGTGAGTTTCGAGCGTCCTGAATGCAGAATCTAGGCTGTGATCTGTGCCTGCTTTCTAATTATAACCATGCAAAAATTTACTTTGATCCATTGCTGTTTAATGCTACGTGTAAGAAGGACAAACAGACCAATAACAAACATTTTTAATAGTAGTAGGTAGGTAGGGGCTTGTGGATAAAATAACGTGAGTCGGGTTGATTAAACACAGGCTGACCGTAGGGGCTTTGTAGCATTACCGGGAACCGAGCTAAAGGAAAACTGTCAAGATTGACTTCAATCAATGTTGTGCTAAATGTTTTTTTGTTTTGTGATACTGAATGACAAATCGAGGTATTCGCTTGCCTGCTGGCCAGCAAAAAGACACTACGATCCATTATTATGGATTTAGTCTGACAATGAACTCCCGCAAAATAACGCCTGATTCAATCAACTAATATGAATATTGTACGTTTCCTTAGGAGACCTTTACTAGCTGTGTTTTATTTAAGCCGATGGTGATAATTTATTATTAACTAGCTGCTCCCCGCGGTTTCACCCACTACTCTACAGTAACGGTTAAAATTTTCGAGATAAAAAGTGTGTCCTATGTGTTAATCCAGGAAATAAGATACCTCCATACAAAATCTCATCCAAATCCGTCCAGCCGTTACAGAGTTGAACGGGAACAAACACACTTATACACTTACACACAAAATTTCCCATTTATAATATTAGTGTGATCATATGAACGTAGATCATTTCGGAAAAACTTTACCTATTTATTTATCACTGGCTGCGTTCCGCGGTTTCTTCAGCTATTCTACAGAAACTGAATATTTTTCTATGATAAAAAGTAGCCTGTGTCAATCCAGGTTGTGAGCTACCTCCATACCAAATTTCTTTCAAATCCGTTCAGCCGTTACAGAGTTGAACGGGAACAAACACACTTACATACTTACCTACTTACAAACTTTCGCATTTATAATATTAGTCCGATGTCACTTTTTTCTGTTACCTATTAAAAAACAAAAAATATCACACACCTCATAGCTCCCCAATATATATGAAACACACACACAACTCCACTCAGCTAACAATTAGACTCAAAAATTGAAATTAATTTAAATTCATCATTCATATATTTTCCCGGACGGGAATCGAACCCTAGGCCTTGTGGTCAGAAGGCAGAAGCAACAGCGCCAAGCGGTCGTGAACACAGAAGAGAGAAAGATAAGTAAAAAAAAAATATCTTCTGTGGTCGTGAATAAGGTTCGATCTTTGATTTGGATCAAGTCAATTTCAGCAACATATAGATAATAAATAAGTTTCATTCATTCATTCATTAATTATTTAAGAGCGTAGTTCTTGTCGGTGGAGTAATTTCCATGCTTAGCGGTCTTCTGCCAGCGTTTTCACCTCCCTGTACGACATGACATCTGCCTTCTCTTTTATCTGGTCTATAAAAGTTCTCCTTGGTCTTAAAGTAAGTAAGTAAGTAAAAAAAAGTAAGAATAAATATGTAAGTTGAGTAATTAACATTGCAATTGCACTACCGGTACCCAGTACTAAATCATACATTTTGTCAATAATCAAGCCTTTCTGGAAGATCTCCTTTAACTACAAACGGATCAACAGTAAATAAGATAATACAGCGCTGAATCCAAAACCGACCACGCTTTTACACATGACTTTATTACCTTTTATAAAATCACATTGAATATACTAGCTTCTTAAGAAAGATGTGACTTTATCATGCGTAGGAATACTTTTGTACAAATAATGTACTTACTCGTAAAAGATATCGTAAAACGCGTGTAATCATTCATAAAAACCTTACACATATAGTTGATAGGTAACCGTGAAGGTCATCCATTTACGAGGTTGACCAAGCATGAAAAATGCATCACAAGATTTACGAGGCTTTTATACTCAGATTCGGGACACCACAACAAAAATGTAATTTGTCAGAAAACTTCGGCTTTGAGGAGCAATTTGCGAAAGGGATACTAGAAGCACAATATATTTATACGAGAGACAACAGTAACTACGGTCTCGCGAAGCTTTCATCTGCACGGTGAAAAATGTTATCAACCCCTGATAGATATCACCTGCTCGCATTCACAGGATTCAGTTACGAGGAAAATTGGGCTGGGTTCCGTCGTGCAAAATATTACACGGAAACTTGAAACGACGATGGTCGTCGATTAGATGCTTAAGGAAAAACAAAAAACCAGGCTGCAAAATGACTGTAGCCTATGATACTCCAGACATAAAGAGGAATGCAACAACCTCACTCGTCAAAATCGATCATACCGTTTAGGCTATTACAGAATAAACATAAACATACATAGTTACATTATACTGAATGCAGAATTGTTTGACTTTGTCAAATTGATTTTTAGATTCTATGTACACCTTTTCTGCGAGTTCATTTGTGGTGAATGGCCTGAATTAAAAAGGCAATTGACTATTACCAAGGAAATATTTAATTCCTTGGTGGTGTCCGCTATATTATATAGATATATATATATTCCGCCAATGTATTATAGCAAAGGTGAAGGGCAGGTTGATTAAAGCGAAATTGTTCGTAGGATCACTGCAGTCCTCTTCATGTCCTCTAACATCAATAAAACATCAAAGAATAACTAACAAATACAAATGCAATTCTCGTGACTGATCCGGAATTCATTCGAAATGCGCTACACATGAAATAGAAGATTTTCGGTATAAAAATACTACATAACAACAAAAAATATTCTATAAGATCTTAAGCTAAACTTACTCTTTTAGAGTGATTTATTTTCCGTGTTTGACCGCGTTTTGTTGTTTTTCACAATGGTATAAAAAAAAAACCGACGCTTCCATTCAAAATTTACAGATAGTCCGAAAAGTCTTTGCTCGCGTTAGATTAGAATGGACCCTTTTGTGTTCGGCCGTAATTAAATACTACAATAGCTATAAGTCTAGCCGTACGAATACTTTAGCAAGTAAGTTACCAAAAACCGCCGAGTTGAATGTTACTTGGTGTGCTTTGAAGGCGAACATTCCGTTTCTAATATTGTCTATCTACGTGTTTCGGTCGGGACGCCAAACGCAAATTCATCTTATTTTATTGGCGTAATGAAATTGTTATTTATTAGGGTGCTCAAGAAAATCAGTTTACGGTCGATTTGTACTTTATTAATATTGTTCATGAGCGGGCACGGGCTCGCGATTTCGATTCGCGAACAACAAAGGCCCCCAATGGTCTTTTCGTAAGAGAACGAGCACAATGAGATAAGGCGCTACATAGAGAATCTTCTGTACGGGTCAAATGGGGGACTTTATCGTTATTATTTATCTCCGAAACACATTTGCCCCGGTGGCTCAGTTGGTAGTGAACCTACCTTCTGTGTTTGGGGGCGTGGGTTCGATTCCCATCTAGGACAAACATTCATGTGATGAATATTTGTGTTTGTTCTATGTCTGGGTGTTAATATCTATATAAGTATGTATTTAAAAATATCTATGTACGTATATCAGTTTCTGGCAGCCATATTACAAGCTTTGCTTAGTTTGGGGTCAGATGACCGTGTGTGCAAAAATGTCCCAGATATTTATTTATTTATTATTTATTTATTTAAAGCAGCTCCTCTTTATAGTCCCGTATTTTACATGACGAGGACTCCGTACAAATGATTTCGCGGAGCTCCCCGAGGATGGGGCGATGGAAAACACGCACTCATGCTTCAATTAATTTGTGCCGACTTCACGTCATACCTTCATCGGGATGTAAATGTACCACCCCGTTATAAAAAGGATTATTACACAATGGTCGGATGTTAATGTTGCTTTGATGAGTAAGTACCAAACGATATTGGGAAACATGGTTTCGGAATTGTTTTGCGCAACTTCAAATGCGCAAATTTGTGGTTTTAACATAATTAAAAGTACCAAAGCCAAACCAAATTAATGTATATAATTAATTAATAATTAATAACCAATACATGGCCTTTTTTTACATGTTTTTTTTTTACATGACTGCCCAAAAAAGCTTTTTGAGGTTGGTATGGATTGTATAGCTGAGTATGTTGTAGGCTGAATGTGAATGTTCTGTGTAACTTCTGTTAATGAAATAAATAAAATTACATTGCCATATACATTTCTGTGTTTCGTTTCTTGTTGTTTGTTCATAATATATAGTATACTAGCTGCGCCCCGCGGTGTAAAATTAATTTATTTATTTTTGCCTATGTGTTAATCCAGGGTGTAAGCTACCTCCATACCAAATTTTATTCAAATCTGTTCAGCCGTTACAGAGTTGAACGGGAACAAGCACACTTACACACAAACTTTCGCTTTTATAATATCAGTGTAATATAGTACATAATATTGTGTTTATGTCTATGTGTCACATTGTCCCGATTCTGATTTTGTTTTCAGGCCCAGCAAAGATTGTGTTTTAGCACAGATGAATTGGTTTTACTCAGTGAGCAACAAAGGCCCCCACCGACTCTCGGGCCGGTACCGTGTTGCTCAATGATTTTAGTAAATGGTGGATAGCGCTGTGAGTGGCATAGTTCATAGATAATCTTTAGTATTTTTATTTTTAGTTAATATATACAATGTCACTGTATATTGTCCCAAATAAATAAAATAAAATAACAAATAAAACAAAAATACATATATAAAAATCAGTTGTCTCGCAAAAACTCGAAAATGGCGCGACCGATTTGAATATTCTTTTGTTTGTTTTGTTCGCCTCAATAGTGGGGCTTAGGAAAAAAACACACTAGTAAGATCATAAAAATATTATGTTTCATACATTTAGCATGCGGTTAGCAGTACTCTCACGTTCGGTATACATATTCCTATTAATAAACAAAAGTAAAAACAATTATCATCGTTGCTTTCCCTCATTTACTATCTAAACAGCCAAAACAGCGTTCAAACTACGCAGCGCATTTCAATATTTGCTATATAAGTCATCTACTCCGTTTAATGTAGATCCTTAGTGCCACCTCAGTCTCCCGTGTCGGTCTTTGTGTTCGACTGTTCAAAGAAATCCTTTGTTAGATATTAAACGGCGGACAAGATCTGCTCGAACATTCGGCACGAGCTGGTCGGTCCCTACGTCGAATTATTTCTACTCCGTGTGTGCTGTATAATATAACGAGAGAATAGAGCATGACCCCCACAGAAGAGAAAAAAAATTCGTCACCCCTGGTCTAATTACATTTACGTACTAGTTCACCACGAGGAAATTTATTTCCTAAATAAGTATACCTAATATTATTATTATATTATAACACTAACAGTGTTAAAATACTTTAATTTCATCAGTGGTTCCACGAGGAACAGCAAAGTGCACAACTGCTTTGACCACGAGGACGTTTCCTCGTGATCCCAACAGTGGGACAAAGTAATAGGACCAAGAGGATTTAATTTATATTATATTATATAATTTTTTTATAAAACTAAGTGATTAGACGAGCAAGACATTAGTAAGACATTAGTGATTAGTCGGCGCCACGCTTGTCCATAACAGTTCAGTGCAAAATAGAATTTTCAACATCAACAGTTCAGAACCCTGCGCGGCATTGAACTGCGTTGGTCACCATGAGAACTGTTCTGTTAAGCCTGTCTCATAACAGGGTAACAAATCGAGCTTACGATTGACCAGTTCAAAATTCATGAATGCAATTCGCGACTATGATTGGCTATAACAGCTGGCTAATTTAATGTGACGCAATTGACGAGTTTAGGTTTGGGTGTATTATTTTCGTGAGAGCGGAATAGGTACAGTTTGTCTAATGCTTAAATAATATGGTCGATGATGCTGTTCCATACAATTTGCACATAAAAACGTGATTTCTTTTGTGTGGAGAGCAGCTGGCGGACGGTGACGTCGAAACAGCTTGTCTCGTCGCCTCCGGCCACGCTCCATACCTTCAAATGAATTAATTCGGGCTGCGCATCTGGCCTCGAATTCGGGATAGGGCTGAAACCGGATTCTATTATGAAATATTTGCAGCGACGCGACGCAGTATCGCCGATTACCGTCCGTGTAGGCTTCCTCAGACTACGATATCAGTCCCCTGCTGAACAAATGATCGAGACGAACAAATAAATTTGTTTTTAGCGTGGTTAAGTCCTGTCAACAAGCTGTCTGTCTTTGACTTTGAAAAGCATAAAATTTTGTTTAATATGTATTCAAGTTATAGCGATTTCATTATTATACCGTAGTCTGTTGAGACCCTGTCTGTGCGACGCCATTCGAGGTAGCTAAACGTCGCCATAATGACGCTTCGTAGAAATAAAAGTATTGTCCCAAAATAAGAGAGAAGCTGACAATAGACCGTGGAGCAATGATATTGTACTGAAGATAGGTTTTTACCTACAAAATGGCGCTCTAAATGAATTCGGCTCCGCTGCAGTCTGTTTACGGCGACCAAAGAGTGCGAAAAGTTAGAGAGTAAAAAAGATAGCTATAATAAAATCTGTCCGAAAGAACAGATTCACGGGGCTATTTTAAGTGTAGGTTTTTAAAATGGTTTTCAAAATGGCGGCGCTCTGAATTCGGCTCTGCTGCAGTCTGTTTACAGCCACCAAAGAGTGCAAAAGAAGATGCGAAAAGTTAGAGAGTAAAAAAGATAGCTATAATGAAATCTGAAAGGACAGATTTTCGGACTCATTTTAAGTGCGCTATAATCGTATCTTTAGAAAAATGTCATTGCCGTGGAGCAATACTTTTCAATATCATTTTATTTGTATTTTAAGGCGCAATTGCCATCTAGGTTATTCTAGGTTATTAGGCAAAGCTAGTATTATACTATATGTACCGCATGGTATACAATATAGGTTGAAACATGCTACGTAATTAGTTTTAGTATTAATAATAATTAATTAGTGATTATTACACTAACAGTGAGGTAATAATAATATCTAGGTTTGCATGGCAGAGAATTTTGATTGATTTCCTGGTTTAGATGTAATTAGGAATTATCTGGTTTTCGACAAGCCCGCTATAAAGCCATCTCTTCATCTGCGCGCGAAAGTGTACACAGACAGCGCTATCTTTCTCTCGAAATACAAAACGTTGCAGCATTATTTTGTTTAATGTCGAGCTCCCCTGATTCTCGCTATCTCGTTCGCACTTTTTCAACTTTTTTTATCATAAAAATTACTGAGTAGAATTTCGGAATTAGAAAAACGGTATATTTATCTTGAGTACCTACCATTTCCATGTTATACAGATTGGTTTTTTTTTAACTGTGACTGTATGAAGAAATCCAAAAATATAAGAGATACAAGGAGTCTTAAGAACCATTAGGTCTTTTTTATAAACCCCATTTTGGCATAATTTTTTTTTTTTGTCAAGCGTTAGTTCCCTATATAAATAAGTTATTTTGATAATTTTTATTTAATGCGGTTTGACTCAGTTTCATGTAAGGATCGTTTCATTTCATTGGAAAAAAAACGGAGCAGGAGAAGTTAGTAAAATTTAATAAACTAGTAGCTAATGCCAGTTAAACTATAAACAACTCTTTTTATTGAGAACTCACTCTTGAACTTTTTTTTTTATCGTGTTATTGTTTTTCGTGGTTGATTATGAAAAATAGTTGTAACGGTGGACCGAATTTCTGTTTCCGAAATATGAGATAGTCGTAATAGGTAATGTTCAATTTTGATTTGATGCCAATTTCATAATGAATATTTGGTAAATTGCTTTCATAAGGTAGACAGATGTCGTTCAAAAATGTCAAAAATTACCACAAGTGTGAAAATAAAGCTTTATCACATAAGGCGACGTTTTGTAAGGATTTATCATTACACTTCGCTGGCAGGGTGCCGCACCGCACTCGAACGGCCGCGGTGTTGGACATTTCAACTTTATTACGACTACTCGATAAACTAGTAGTTCGCGGCGAACTGAGATCTCACGACCCCCATATCTTCACAACCCCTGGACCGATTAAGCTCATATTTGAACTTAATTTTTTTATTGAAATGAACTACAAAACAAGCCTACAAAATTTCATGAAGATCAGATCAACGGTTCGCAAGTTATCATCGGACAAATATACACACAAACATACAAATGCCGATTTGTCCCAGTAAACTCTGAGACCTTCACTTCGCTCGGTCAAATATCTAATATTGAGAATTAAGAAGAACAATATACCTACTGTTTTATTTCAATAGCAAATAGTCATTTGAGATAACAAGTTTCACACAACGATTAAGTTACGTCTTACATGTATGATAATCGTCTAAAGCTAGTAGGTAACAATTTGGTTTCTTTATGTAGGAATGAAAAGCAAAGCCCCACAAAGCATTTTTATACAGCCTTGTTCTTGGAGAACATCATGCACGTTTGAACGAATGAACTTGTCCTGAATGTTCATTCGATTACCATTTGATAGAATACATTTTTTTTTTGTGATAATAAGTTCGTATCAGGTAACCAGGACACCGGTCCTGGTATCAAGAAAATTAGTTTAGTCACTAGGTAGCTAAATGGGTTTTCTTGACCAAGGTAAACTATCATATATACAAGGAATGATAAACATGTATAGTTTCTTTGGCGATACATATTTCTCGACAGCTTTTGAATTTATTTTTAGAGATCAGAACAATCCTAACTACATCTGACTCTGTGTCAGGATGTTTGTCACTTTATCACGGCTAAACGACTGAAAGGATCTTGATAAAATTTGATAAGGAGTTACTGTACACAACAAAAACGGATATAGGATACTATTTAAGTCCACGCGAACGAAGTCACGGGTAAAAACTAGTATAATATATTTGGTTTCATTCTACAAACATTTTGGTGCGTCAAAATAAAATGATAATAGGTACTTAAATATGCATCAAGAGCAAGGAAGGAAAACTCCAGTCGTTGTAATAGCCAAGATGAAAATATCTGTCGTATTCTCAATATTTTTAAAGCATGTCCGAGGTAACCATAGAACCTACCCATAGTAAAGATAAATAGGAACGAATATGTAATTTGAAAACGTTGTATTTCCGTACGAACTGGACAGGATAATTTTAAGCTTTGTAGCGATTTTAATTAATTATATGTAATTAATAATTACGCCCTAAATAAGTCAAGAAAGTTTTTTTACGATACTGAAAGACTAGACAAGCCGGTCGCTCGCCTGATGTAATTTTTTATTTTTTTTTCTATTACTGTGCTGCTGGTCTCTATAGGCCTCTACAGCTATAACCGGACTTTGGCGAACGCAAAAGGCGTTGAGCCCGCCTGATGTAAAGGTTCACGCTTGCCCATAACGGTTCAGTGTTATACAGAAGTATCAACTTCAAAAGTTTAAAACTATGTGCCGCAATGCACTGCGCTCGTCACCCTGAGCTATATTAGTTGTTAAATCTCTTTGGTGTCCATTAATTTTGCTGGGAACATTGAATCCGGAACGCTGAAATATTTGCACACTACTGTTTGACGATAGAATAACAGGCAAAGTTGTGGTACTCCTTTGCAAAGGAGATCAACCACAACAATTAAAGTTATGCAAACTGAAATATAAACTGATTTAATTTCTCGGTAATTTAATCACGAAGTCTGTAAAAACTGTAAATATTATCTACATCAGCCTTTTAACATCCCACTGCTGGGATATATCGGTCTACCCTCGTAATAGGTGATAGGTGATAGGGCCATATCCACCACGCTGGCCTGGTCGGATTGGCGGATTCACTTATGCCATTGAATTTAATGTAAATGTTATATTGTTCGCAATACTAACGATAGTGCGGCTTCTTTACGACACTAGTTTTTTAATTAAATTTCTATGAAATGCCTTTGGGCTTAGAATAGTCTACTATTTGTAATGACCTAAATTTGACTCTTGTATCATAATATAAATTGTTGAGCAAGTTTTTGCTTGAAAACCCCAGTTCGTGCCACAAAATGCTCAAAATTAGACAAAAGCGTGACAAAGAAAAATCGTCAGAATAAAACCAAGCAACAAACATCACTATAAACAAATTTTATTGCTTTTACAAATGTACCGACGATAAACGTTGAACCGAAATACGATTTCATCGAAAAAAAGACTATAGCGTACATATCCATCAATAAGCCTTACACCAATTACTTTGGCAATTTGTTTGTATTTGCAATTTAATGACGGTTGTCTTTGTTGATGTGTGTAAATTCGAAATAAAATATAGGAATATTTATGAGTACGAGTAGAAATACCTCCATTGGATTGACGAAACTCCGAACATCGTCAAAACTAAAAAAAAAAAAAAAAAATGACATATTGGAAGCGGTAGAAATCACTTAATTCTGTGCGTTTGTTCCAGCTCAACTCTGTAACTGTTACACCCTGGATTAACAGATAGGCATAGACTTTTTATCTCCGAAAAATATTCGGTTTCTGTAGAATGGGGGAGAAACCGCGGGGCGCAGCTAGTACTTGATAATATCAAGATTGGTAGATGAATAAGTACGTGGACATCTTAGGAAAATGTTTGCTAACGGGAGAAACCATTTACAAACGTAGTTACGATCGATATAATTATACTTATGAATCTAAACTAAAAAGCTGTTTTGCTTTGTAGATTAGAGATCGTATGTTGAGATAGTTTTTTAGTTCTATCGTAGTATATTAGTTCTATCGTCTAGTATATTTCATATAGCTATGAGGGAAAAGGACATTTATCGAAAAAAAATACATTGGAACAAGACCTCGATGTACACACTCCCTTAAAATATATTCAAGTTATTATAAAGTAAAGTAGCAGAATTTTGATTGATTTTCCGGTTTAGTCGTAATTAGCATTTATCTGGTTTTTGACTAGCACGCGCTATAGCCATCTCTTTTCATATGCACGAGAAAGTGTATTGCGCTATGTTTTTCCTTGACTAGCCACTGAACCTAATTTTTAGGATACCGTACTAAAAAGATGATCTCAAAAGATCACCATATTAAATCAAATCTTCGGAGGGGGGCCGTAAATGGTATTTATGATTGAGCGCTAAATACTGTAGATCGGAGTCCTTGTGGCTTAAAGCCTTAGCCTATTCCTTCTTATGACACGTTTGCATACTTGAGCATCACATGTCATAAGCCATAGTTAAAAGGGACGTCCTGCCACGACTTTTTGGCTCAGAAGGTATTTTTTTTAAATTGTATTGCTGTCTCTTTGGTCCCCAAGCCTGCGACAGAAAGAGTATACCTAATTTTGTTGATGAAATTAGCGTTTCGGGGAAAGCTGTTATCACCCTCTAAATCTTATGAAAGTCTTTTGTTTGAATAAATAATATTTATTCTACGCTGCTCTATCTAAAAGGTTGATTAAAAATGTACGTAACAAATGATATATTTTCATATGATATTACTTTAAAAATAGAGCTTTGAATTCGGCTCCCCTGCAGTCTGTTTGCAGCTCATTGTAACATAATCAACCAAGTTTCGCCAAAGAGTGCGAAAGAAGATGCGAAAAGTAAGAGAGTAAGAGAGATAGCTGAAATCTGCCTTAATATACAGAATTTGGGGGATTAATTTAAGGGTAGGTACTATTATCGTATGTCGATTAAAATATCATTGCTGCGTAGAAACGAATCTTTCAATTAAGTTTATTCATTAAAAATGTTAATTACTCTAAAACAGTTTTTATTTAAAAGTTATTACTATAAAAGCATAGCTTTTACCGTAAACAACGTATAAAAAATATCTAAATCGGATAAAATTTAGGGATGGGAAACATTTGGTTAGAGTATACTTGAATGATTAGATACTTACTTATTAGAATAACTGTCCCACAGATCACACTAGATATCGCATTACGAGATTCGTTGTTCCTCAAAAAGTCACCAAAATTTGAGGAATCTCAAACTCAAACAACAAAAAATTCTCATTGGCTATCTCAAGGTTATGCCTACTCGCGCCTAAGTGTATTTACACTGATGCGTGGTGCGCTTCAAGCGTCCTAAATACAGAATCTAGGGGTGTGATCTGTGACTTGTCCATACAAAAAGTGTATGGACAAGTTTAGTATAAACTAATAAACTAAGTAAGGCTAACTTGGAGCTTTAAGGGGAAGGCCTATGTTCAGCAGTGGATGTCTTCTGATCTGGCTGATGTCCGCATTATTCTGTATTTCATAGGTAATTTTAGCGACAAAGCCATTCGAGCTTCCACTCAGATTTGTAAATGTAATTAGCTTTCGATGAGGAATTTCATTTCAAGGTTAAATTGTAATTCTCTCTGGTTACTGAATAAATAATGAATATTTGACTGGCGTCTCATTAGAGCTTCCTAACACCGAGATACTCACAGTCACGAATTTTCAGAAAGTGCTATCTCGAAATTCAATAATTTTCTAAACAGTCGCTGTGGTTACCGCGCCGAAAATTTTGAGTAAGAGTGACGTAAACAAGTTTTAATTTGGGCTTAATCTCGGCCAATTTGATATCAATTTGGCGCTGGCAATTTAATTACATCAGACTAGTTCTGCTTTTCGATTATATCTGCTTGGGCAAGAAACTTTTCACGCTGCCCAAAAACCTCTGACATGACCTAACGGTTATAGACCTTGTAAGTGGACCTGCATCTTGTGGAGCTTTCGGTCTTCCGATTTGTCTTCGATGCTCAGTTGTAAATGCTACTTGTGGTTCTCCGTCAAGGTCCCTCATAATTTAACGCAGTGAAATGACTAAACCAGGTACTTGGTAAAATCCCCTATGATACCAAGATCGCCCGGAAGTCAGCGAACAGTAAAATTTACTCGTATTACGTCTTTTTAACTGACTTCCAAAAAAAAAAGAGTAGTTCTCAAGACGACAGTTTTTTTTTGTTTGTTTATTACCTCAGAACTCCGTCACTTATGAACCGATTTCGAAAATTATTTTTTAATTTGAAAGGAGATACTTCCTTGGTCCCATTTTTATCTGTGTTCTGATAATGGGTCCACGAGGAATAGAGGGAGCTCCCCAAATATTATAGGCATACTTAATTTTCCGACCATTTCAAAAACAGGAAAATGGTGATTTCCACTCAACCGGATGTAGCGATTTTGCCATATTAATCATCAAGCCAAGCACTTGCATTCAGAAAGTATCATTTGGCGAAGTGGAATTGATAAAGAAGACAACAGTTAGCCGTCGGAAATCCACAATGATAAGTATTTCACTGATGGCGCCAAGATAATCTTGATTATCTCGATTTGACTGCCCCGGTGGCTCAGTTGGTAGTAAACCTACCTTCAGTGTTTGGGGGCAAGGGATCGATTCCCATCTAGGAAAAACATTCATGTGATGAATATTTGTGTTTGTTCTATGTCTGGATGTTAATATTTATATAAGTATGTATTTTAAAATATCTATATACGTATATCAGTCACTGGCAGCCATATTACAAGCTTTGCTTAGTTTGGAGTCAGATGACCGTGTGTGCAAAAATGTCCCAGATATTTATTTATTAAATTTATTATGATAGCCAAGCGACTACCACGAAGCACATACAAATAAATGTTTCTGATGAAGTCGGTTTATATTTTACTTAAAATTATTACTTACTATATCTTCTAATCATATGACAAAACACCACAAACAGTCAGTTTATCGAAATGTCATTTTACTAGATTTTGATTCAGTCTCATGAAATGAGAACGGTTAGTACAAAATCAATTGCAACAAATACCCGAATGCAAATGAAGCCTATGCCGCTCTGAACGTAAAGAGGAATACAACGACAACTCGCTCGTCAAAATCGGTCAAGTCGTTTAGGCTAGGAACATGCAACCATACATACTTACATATTTATATACTTACCCCAAAAACACTACCCTCCTTCTTGAGCAATCGGGTAAAATAACAAAACATAAAATCAAGTGTATATGGAAATGTTAAAATAAATGGAAAAGCAACTATGGCAAAATGACGCACACACAGAAAAGAGAAATTATTAAAAAAAAAAACTTCTGTGGACGCACCCTAGAATCGACTTAATTTAAAAAAAAATATGTCTGGATCTGAAATCTTCACCGTGCTGCGATGGTTTCCGAGTAGAATATGTACTTATAGCGTTCTAGCGTTCAGTATCACAGTCCTTCACGAGTAACCTACCTTTCCTTTCCTACTTAGTGTAGAGTAACATTTATATTGTATTGTGGAAACAATTCTCGAGATAATTGTATTGTTATTATTTATTATTTTCTTTTAATTATTATTATAAATTTGACATTCACCATGATTATTATAACTTCAATTTAATATTAATTATTGACTTTTATAATGGCATTTTTTTTTCTATTATTAATGTGTACTCAAGTGTAATTAAAACCAGCGACGTGTAGCCTATGGCTATAAATTATGAGTATGAGGAAAAACTTGATACTTATAGTATTATATCTAGATTGATATAGAATCATTCGATACCTTTGTAATAAACCGCAGAATGATACTCGATACAAGTGGTCATTCCTATTTCTGTAACAGAGCCCGTCGACTCTCCTGCTGTCAGACCACTCGAGATATTCAAATTATATCCAGTCTATATCGAGCATCAAGCCCTGGCCTCAACCCTTGAATATTTCAAATCGATTTGAAATGCGGTTAATTAGTTCCGTAGCAGGTTCAATTTTCATGATTGTCATAAGTCAGTTTTGATAACGATATTTAATCGCGTTATGGCGAATAATTATTATTGTATTATCATGTTTGATGGTTAATAGCCAAATGGCATGTCTAAATTTACGTACAGTACTTAAGACTCAAAGTTACCGGGCTATCTCGAATTCCTTTTTTTGAGACGCAAAATCATTGCGTAGTTGCGGAAGACGAAGCGTAGGCAGGAAAAAGAAAACCTATTTTCCTTTTCTTCAGAGGATTGAAACCATAAACGAATATTATTTATAAGGAGAATTCTGTGAAGAATACAATGAAAATGGGTGTTCGGTTAGAGGACGCGACATATTCTAGGTTTCTAGGATATAATTGTACCTACTCGTCATTAACATAGACAACTTTTATTATGGAAAAAAAACGAACTCGCGAATTTGAATGAAATTTGGTATGGTAGCTTATACCCTGGATTAACACATAATTAATATTTAATTATAGGCTAAAGATTCTGTTTCTGTAGAATAGCGGGTGAAACCGCGGGCCGCAGCTAGTATTACATAACTGAAACTGAAAGCCCCGTTTGCAGGAATACTTACCGACGTTGCATATTGTATGATGTCCGATTCCACGAGAGCGGGGTCCCAATCTTCAAATTTCACTTTATGCATTCTTAAACATTTTGCGTACTCAAATATTGAACCCAACAATTTAATATTATATAGACCTAAGTCCCATGACATTGCTTTGTTTCAAGATTTCCATACACTGCTTTCCTCGTTTTTAAAAATTTATGAACATATATGGCAAATATGATTAATAGAATAGTAGGTAATGCTCAAAGATAATAAAACCTCCAGACCGCGCATGCAGAAAAAAACACGACGCCGAGCGCGGGATTTATAAGGTGATGAGGCGATACATGCAGTTAGCGCTTAAGATACAATTGGCGATATTATGCAACTTTGCAAGAATTGTTTTAGTGAAAGGAGAATACGTATGATCTATCAACTAAAATAATACAAAATTGTATCCTATTTCATTTATCACTTTGGTATATTAGATTTAGAGAACTTGGGCGATTCACACCGTGATCTAAGTCATGTGTGGTGTGAGATGCCCCAGTACCCAATACATCAAAATCGTAAACTTTTGCTCGAACCTACGCTTCAAGCTGCTTTTAAAGCAGCCTGGCCCGAAGCACTTGTCACCGAGAACAGCAGCAGGTTAAATACTTCCGACCCCATAGCATGCATCAGCTTACCCTACTTCGCAATAAAGCGCGAAGTAGACTGTAACAGTCTCCAGATTACTCTTTATCTCCGAACTTTCAGTTGTTCACGTTCACAGATCAAAGGTTATTTATAGTTTTTATTTATTTTTTGTCGGTAACAGATCGTGTGTATAACGGTAAGTGCTAGCTCACTGCAGACTGCAAACCGCAGACGGCAGCGGTATTTGCAATCTCTTGCGATTGAAATTCGTTCGTAAGTGTTACGCCTCAATAACGAGTTACTAGTATTTAATCTGTCTACGCTATGCACAAGCCCGGGTCGTACTGGTACCCTCCTTTCATAGTTTACACAGCACTTGAATAATTGAAGAAGCTCAGCAGAAAAATCCGAGACTTTTTATTATTAAGCACCTACTAGAAATTCATTGCAACGATGCACACCGTAGAGCTAAACCCGTTTTTTGCCTCTGTGAATGTCAAAAAGTATTTGTTTGAGAAGCTATTACAATCTAACTAGCTTCGGCACTAAGGCTTGTACTATATATTCTGTGTCTGCGGTACGGATGTCACCCAAACCCGCGGGCTTATCCTCTTTGAAACTTTGAAACGTTCGTGATTCTGATTTGCGTGAGCATGCCATCTCGTGCCAACTTAGTCGCACTATGCGCGGTCCCGCTCGCGCAACTCTCGCTATCGCTTTCAGAGTTACGGGATAAGCCCACCAGTATAGATATTTACAATATACATACCTATGTTATAGACAAATAATTATATTCGTATATGCTTAGAAGATTCTCTCCGAAAAATTGAGACTCGTTAAGTCGAAATAAAGTTAATTTAGTAGGCACTCCAGCATCATCATCATAGTCAGCCAGAAGACACTCCACTGTTAAACAACGGCCTTAGAGCACCACACTTTGCGATATTATGTTATGTTGCAATATTAGAGGTTGCTGGGTTAGAATGCTTAGCAAACAGTAGTTAAGCATAAATACCTACAAGCGCTCAAGTTAGATGTAAAAGCTGGCCTTTTACAAAAGGCTATATGTAAGAATGTGTGTTATGTAAATACCTAAATGAGCTATTGATTTCCAGTTAGATAGGCTTGCCCAGATCCAGAATACCCAAAACATACTTGTAAATCTGGGTTAGTCTAATAATATCAATGCAAAGTTTGTGTATAAGGTTGTTTCCATTTAATATTATTCCCACTCAACTCTATATCAACTGGGATTTGCGAGTCTGACTTGCGCACTGAGGATACAATTTTCTTTTACTTATAATGTTATAACTATGAATAAGCACCGAACATTATTACAACGAAAAGATAAGTCGAATTGAAGGACAAACTGAACTTTGTTGTTGAAAATATGACCTCCCATACATCGGTGTAAGTCACGGTCAATTCTCCAACAATATATTTTTTTCTTATTTGGCGTCAAAAAAAAATATTTTACTTGTGCTTTACTTGTGCTGTAAGACATTGCTTTTTGCCAAATTTCATGGTTCTTGTTCAACGGGAAGTACCCTATAAATTTTGATTTACTTACGATTGTCAAAATATGCAGCATTAATTGCCGAATGTTTAACTTGGTTGACTTAGCCTATAAACTTACTTTTTTTACAGCTCCAAGGCACCGTAGACCTAGTATTTAATCATAATTTCAACTCGGTCCCTCCACGAGTTTCTGAGAAAAAGGGTCTTGACAAACAGACGGCCGACGAAGTGATCCTATAAGGATTTCCTTTGTTTGCTTTTGAGATACGAAACCCTAAAATTAGTATAAAGTAGCTAGCACAGCAGACAACCGCGGACCGCAAACTAATGAGAGAAAATAAAAGGAAACTATATTTAAACAATGAGAGTCGGCACCAACCAAATTGTTGTGTAACAAAGTAAGTGCGGGAAAATGTTAGCAAAATAATTAGAGAACATTTTTATCACAGAAACCGTTTAATCCACCAATAAAGTTGGTCGCATACATTTGTCACGAGGATGGAGCCTTGATAACTAACAAAGCGCTAGCGATCCACTCGGCTGTAGGCCAAATGAATGGATCGCCGGGAAGAATCTCAGCTTTTAAGTTAATCCTCTTCTTACAGATGGGATGAACAGAGAAAGCCGGCGGCCCGAGCTCTATCGACACGGATAAAGGATGCCAAACACTGATTGTGACATTATATATGCTAATCTCGGTAGTGGCTACATATTTAAGCCTTTTGGGGTTGAGACATTGGGTCCTTTGGGGCCGAGAGCTTATTTTATTTTTAAAAATCAATTTGAGCGTCGCGCCTGGTTGATCCGAAGCGTGACCGATATCTGGCGAGGTAACGCCGCTAGCATGCTGAGTACACTATTAACTGGTAGAGAGTTTCAGCATTTGTTTTTTTTTTACCATCAATGGTCTCTGGATAACCCAACTATTCGTTTTGTGTAGTAGGCTTATTAGTTTAAGTAGTTCTTTTTTTGTTTGTAAGTATGTGTTCTGATTATATACCCCCTTCATACTAAAGTCGCATCAAAATCAGGTAATTGAGTACTCAAAACTAAAATAAGCACATGAAAAACAGTAAATGTATTTGGCGAAAGTAATATAAGGGTTTTAATAAAAAAAAAATAGCTATAATAGGAAAGCTTAAGCCCCGAGCAAACCGAAGCGAAGTTTTGTTTATTGTTTTTTTTTTTCAAACCCTGCTTAGCCGCCTATATGTTGATTTGGGAACATAATATAATTCGATGAAGATATTTTGATGTACTTTAAGTAATTCTGATGTTCCATTAATTATTCACCTTGAACAAAATGACTAGTTCTGTTCCCATATTTGTTTGAGCGGGTTTGATAATAAGACCAGTTGAAAGCCCGTCTGGATTATAATATGTTTTATTTAATTGAATTTCGAAGTCTCTGTACCGATACATAAGAGTTTATATCCAAAGCTAGAATGTAGTATATATAATATGAATAAATCTGTCACTCTTTCGTTTAAAAGCCTCGAGCTGTAGTGGCAGTTTAATTAGTGTATACAAGGCATGCAACCAGTGAGCCGGCGGTGAGATTGACAAAAGCTGGGGCCGTATGTCCATTATCGGGGTTACTCAGCCATCAGCCATTATCATCCGGTGACTGGAAGCAATTTACCGTGTTTTTTCCACCCCGACGTTTTCAGAATAAAACAAACCACTATTGCAGAGAAAAATTGATTTCAGTACGATGGCCTAATAATGATCTTAATGACTTCAGATAAGCTCCCGACCCGCGCTCGATCTACTCTCTTGGCCCGGCGACCGACATTAACGCACGAGGGCAGAATGATTCGTTTTCTTCCCCTTTCTCTACAAATGGGAAATCGGACCCACATTATTAGCTACATGCCCCTAGGTATGAGCACAAAAACTTTTTCCACTGCTCTAGTTTCACTTAAGCTTTATTTTACCAAAGAAGGTGCTATAAAGTCAAAGCTAAAAATTAAAATGCAGAGTATCTTTTAAGACAAAGAAAATTTGCCATCGGGGTGTAAAAGACTTACCTACGTAGCTAAGAGCTCTTGTTTGAATGCTCATAATTTTCTTTTTTGTTTTCGTTCGTTTGGTTCATATTTCTTGTGGTGAAAGTCAGTATATTTACCTCCGTTTCTAGTATTCTTACCTACTGAGGTAGTCTGCTGAAAAAGATCTCTTTCATTACCTGTACTTAGTAAGTTTGCCCTAGTTACGCCTCAAGTAATTTAATGTTATTTTTACCCGACTGCCCAAGAAGGAGAGGAATGTTTTAGCGTTATATATAAGTAAGTATTTTAAGTATTTATGTACGTTATGAGAGTTTTTGACAAGCGAGGTGTCGTAGGATTACTCTTAATGTCTAGAGTGACTTATGCTACAGTTTATAGTAATAATAAATAAATAAATAAATAAATATTGGTGGACGTTATTTACACACAGCGCCATCTAGCCCCAAACTAAGCAAGCTTGTACTAATAATAATACATCGCTCACAAAAAACGAACTTGTACTTTTTTGTAGCAAATTGTGGCAAACATAATACTAAACCAAACTTATTCACATTAGTACAAGAATTGAACTACAATTTATTCTGTGATACAAGTAAACAGCGAAAATCATAATTGTAGTGAGTTCCTATCTAAGTTGGACGCGGTCAGTACGAGAACTCATTATAACAAGAGCTCAGTTTTAACTGGTCTTCGTAACAGTTTTCGCGCCTGGACTCTTATTCTCAAAAGGTATTCAATCTCATTTCGAAAAAAATGTCGAACTTCGAGATTTCTTATTCTCAACTCTATCTTTCGAGATATTCTCAATAGCTAGCGTTCGAGATACATCGAGTGGTCGAAGGCAATCGAGACGAGAGACGATCGATATTGGAATCTCGAAATCGACATAAATTTGTCATATCTCTGAATACAAGTCCAGCCAAGCCCTGCTCGAATGCAAGTTCACTTAGCGTATCACCTCACTTCGGCGGTCACTTAGCTTAGAGAATATACAGGGGAGTACCAACCAGGCGAGTTGGTGGAGGCTTGCTTGGACGATTTAGACGCATTGGCTTATTCATTTATAGAATGTTGATCATTGGACGGTTTTTATAATTTGTACCAAACCATTTCACAACTAAAAAATATATGAAATAAATAAAAAAATTGGAGAAAAAAAACCGACTCCATGAGCACTAAAAAGATGTAAACAAGGCCATTTAAAAGATGTAAACAAACCTATTTATAATGAAATTATGAAATTTACTATCAAATCGTTATAAGATCCAAACAAATCGGAAGCTACAAATATTTCACGATCAGCTTTAGAAAAGTCTCCAACGGTGTTTGATCTTATAAAATGTAATTTTATGTTTCTTTTGGTACATTTCCTCTCATAGACCCTTTGAGAGTAAATTTCATTTTAAACAGGTATACGCCTTGTTTACATCTTGTCAGTGTTCATTCAGTCGGGTTTCTTAAAATACATTTTTTATTATTCATTTTTATCAGAAAAAAGCAAAATTAATTAAAAATTAATTATTTGGCTTTCTTAGCCAAACTTATTTTTTTTTTTATGTTGCCTTTTTCTTCCTCTGAAATGAACAGAGACTTTGTACAGCGTACACACCTTGGTTTCTACCAATCTAATCTTTGTTTGCTGGTCAAAGATATTGATGATCTTTGACCTGGGGATAAAGGAACATAGTGATTAACGATTTTCATATATCGCTTAGGCTATCTGCATATATCATATATATTTTTTTTTTTTTCTGTTATAAATTTTTTTTTTCTTTTTTTTTTTCTTTTCTTTCTTTTTGTTCTTTAGCCATGTTATTAGTAATCTCGTACACTGATAAAAATTGTTTTGGTGTCAAATGAAATCTATACATAAATAAAAGAACAAGTCCTTTTCTAGGAATCAACGCACAGACCAAACTGCTTATGAAAGAAACGTAAAATTTAAATGGTGAACAATAAGATCGGATTTTGTGAAATTCCTCTTCAAAGGGGGTAAAATTGATCCCCAAACTTTGTATGGAAATAAATATGGTTTCATTCTAAGCCATAATGAAACTCGGTTTGTGTTATAGGTTTATAAAAAAAACATGTCTTAGGATTTTTCGAAAATTAACACCAAAAGAGGTGACATGGTTTCATTTACTGTTACATTTATTTTCCTAGGCGAGCGAAGCCTAGCGGGCAAGCTAGTAAATTATAAGGCATATGAAATTAAACACATAAGAGTAAACATGTCACTGTAAGCCTTCAAACAATCTGTTAATACAATAAACGCCGAAACAGACTATTCTTTACGGAGCCACATCGCTTTACGTTTAATCATTTCATAATTAAGACTGGGTAAATTCCCTCTCGCGTAAATAAGGGATGAGGGCGCTCCCAGCATGCGGTTAAGCTTTTAGGTATTATTTCAACTTTTTATACAAAAAAAAGTATTAATTTCTAATAAGCTCTTTTTAATTATAATAAGCCAGGCACATGTTTGTACAGTTTGCTTGCAGGCCTTATTTTCTTTATGATACGATAATGGTTCACTCTCAGTTTGGTATGAAGTTTTTGTTGCTTCCCCTTAGTATACATTACGGGGTAATTCTATATTAGAAATTTCACATACATGTTTTTGCATGTGTAATAGTTATTCTTTCTCTTACGATAATTACGAAATAGAATAAACTACTTGGTGTATACTAAAAAATTACAGAATAGATTTCCTAGGTGTATAAGTAGATAAAAATATTGAAGATATTGAAAACCTTTCTTTTTTATGTTTGCTAGGTAAGAGCACAAACTCACGGTAGGTGGTAAACCATAAAATTTAGTCCAGCGAGCGAGTCTCATCTCTAGTCTGATTGTATTTACGCAGCGGCATGTCCCTAACAAAGCTGATGGTATACACCTATCTCTATGACAGCTTCCTTGGCTAAATATCATTTGCAAACACTCCTTTTGCAAGTAAACTGCCGCCATATTTAAGAGTTTTAATTAGATTTATTTCCACCGTCTATTACGTGGAACCGTTAAACACCTATGTGAAGCACGAGTAAGAAATGATTCCATACAAACGTATTAATAATGCTGAATAATGATACTAGAGAAAATATTTTTTTGTTATAAAATGTATATCTACCACTGCCATGCTCCTGTTTTCTTTTAATAAAGTAAAATAGAATATTAAAAAAAAAACATAGAAGCGTGATATTTAAATTTTATTCATTATTCATAATTCATTTATTGCGTAAATAGGTATACAAGGTGGAATTAACATTAAAAAAAAACACGAAAAAGATAAAACATTGAAGAAAAAACAAAGAACACTACACACCCACTAGGCATTGACACAATTTAAAAACCATTGAATTACCTATTCATTTGTTATTTTATTTTATTGCAAGAATATATTTCCTGTAGTGTCATTATTACGGGAGGAAACAGAAGAATACGTCATCGCAAATCGTCGCAAACGTCGTTGCAAATATGTCATCATCATGATGATGATGATGACATATTTGCAATATTCGCAGCATGGCCTAGTACAGTTGACAACACCTACCACCTACCTAGATTGTATAGTGGATATGCCGAGTAAGCAACAGTAATAGTGAAGCTTACTGTTATTATTATTACGTACCTACGTGAAACAGACAAATGGAGACTATGGGACCGGCCGTCGAAGTTACGGGTGACCAAAGATCTGGCGCTTACCTCAGCCAAAGGGTAAGTCACAATGGGCCATTCGATGGGGTAATGCTGTCAGTTGGGTATATAGTTTATTTTACATTAGATTTAATTTTTTTAGGCGCACATATTCCACCCGAGAAAGAGGCTACGTATATCTGCCGTTTGGGGTACACCGTGGGGACAAGGTGCAAAAAACTGGTCGTGACCTAAATGCTGGCCTGTAGAGAAAGACCAGGGCAGAAAGTTAGCCTCGATATACAGCGGGTAACGCAGTTAGTGTTTTAGGTACGTTGCCTGAAATTAGAGATCCCACTAATATTATAAATGCGAATTTTGTATGTAAGTAGGTAAGTATGTAAGTGTGTTTGTTCCCGTTGAAATCTGTAACGGGTAATCATAATTAAATGAAATTTGATATTGAGGTAGCCTACAACCTGGATTAACACATAGGCTACTTTTTATCCCGGAAAAAGATTCGGTTTCTGTAGAATAGCGGGTGAAACCGCGAGGCGTAGCTTAAAATATCGAGAATATAGTGATTCATAAAATATCTATAGGCAACGAAATTCTATAGATAGTTTACACAATCTCTTATTATTTTTAAGAGTTAATTTAGCTGCTATATTGAAAATGTTTTAAATATTTTATTTTCATTTTAGTGATAGGTATACTTTAGTTTAATTTGTTTATTTTATTTTTATTTCGTATCAAGTTAATTTGTATTGTTTTCAATTTTTTTATACAATTCAGTTACTAAAATAACAAAAAAATATAGAGTTCTATTCGGTAACATACATACATCCACATACACATTTTCAAATTATATTTCAATATGAAATGCTATCCTCCAAGCCGCCTGCCAATCAAGAGAGAGGCCTTTGTTCAGCAGTTGACGTTTTACAGATGATGAACATGGCTAGACGATAACCTTACAGATATAAAATACAACTAGTAGCAAGAAAATGCAAGAAGAATGAATGAAACGAATGAATCGAATGAACGAATGAAACGAATGGAACGAATGAAACTAATGAAGCGAATGAAACGAATGAAACGAATGAAACGAATGAAACGAATAAACGAATGAAACGAATGAAACGAATGACACGAATGACACGAATGAAACAAATGAAACGGATGAAACGAAAGAAACGAAAGAAACGAAAGAAACGAAAGAAACGAATGAAACGAATGAAACGAATGAAACGAATAAAACTAATGAAACGAATGAAACGATTGAAACAAATGACCGGAATTGAACGAATGAAGCGAATGAAACGAATGAAACGAATGAAATGAACGAAATGCAATGTAGGAGAATGCATTTTAAAGTTACATGTTTGTGCCTCCATTTAGGTGCTCGCCCGAGCGTGGGAGTCACCGTCTCCAAGTTTGTGGGTGCCCTTTGACTTCGACCTGACCTTAATACCCTGTTTATTCCATTTCTATCGTTGCTTAAATAGCCAAAGCCAACCCGTAAAAAGTTGAAAACAACTTTGGAAAGTCACTTTTGCGAAAGTCTTATCTTATCTGGTGTCCAACAGAGCGGAGCAGGTGAAAAAATTAAATAAGCTACGAAGCGCAGGAAGTTAGGATTGAAACAAGGAGAACATTTATGATAGCTACTGATGTGTTCGTACAAGTTTTTGTATGTGTAACGTAGCAATACGAGCTAATCTTAGTGCTACCTAAAACGTCAAGTTAAATTTAAGTTAAGTCAAGATCGAAAAAGGTTATTTTAAGAAAAAGTACTTATTAGTAAAATTTCCTCCTTTTTTGAAGTCAGTTAGTAATAGAGATGGTAACGTTAAATCAAGATTTAGGAGCACTATGAAGCTGATTGGTATTTGCTAGATTGTGCGTTCATTTTTTTTTTAGTTAGTTAATATACATGTTAAATAATTAGAGGAGTCAGGTAATGTGGTGATGTCGGGAATTTCGTCGGCTTATGTTCATTATTTGCCGCATTTGGTATAACTGGATATACCGTATGTAACGTGTATATAGCGCCTATAGTGTGTGTGGTAGACGACTTACTCCATATACACGTCGTATATGGTAAGCACTTTCAGTAAACACATTGGCATAATAAGTACAAATATATAAGCTAAAAATTTTTTAAATAATACCAGTTGTATTTGAAGCAGGTTTCATTGTTTTTAGCTATATTTCCAGATCAGTCGTGAAAAATGTATGAGCAACTAAAAAACATTAAAATAAAAATTGGTCCACACATTTCAGAGCTAATACGATGCCACAGGCAGACTTAAAACATATTTATTTATTTTCAAATTTACAATTATAATTACAGGTACCATTACCTAATATGCTTCAACCACAATTATCCTAATTGCTTCATATTACAGCCCTATTTGGTTGCAAATAAAAAGGCCAATAAAATGTAACCAATGGCACGCCAGGATCGATGTCGTGAATTGGAGCAAACTAATTAGCGTCAGCATCTTATGTTAGATTATGTTATTTTATTAGGTACATTGAGAATCCCGAAAGGGGTTACACGTTACACTCACTTCTACTTAGCACTGAGCACTTAGCTGGGTGCAATGATACGTTTCCTCCGGGAAAAAATGAAGAAACCCAATTATGCGTGACTTTTTAATATTCAGCCACAAAACATGGGATCTCGTTTGGCTAGGCCTGGCTTGGCTCACGAAAGATGACAAAGTGGGTGAGGCGGTGGAATATTTTTACGAGCAAGGCATGCAGCGATGTTTGAAGTAAAGCGAGTGTGTCTTGGACTCAGTTTTGCCACTTTGCCGTATCATCACTAACAGGCAGTCAGCGGTTATTCTCTATCCAACCGTTATTGAGAAAAACTGGATAATCGCTGATAAAACCGCGGGAATGAGTTGTTATGTCTATACGGTTTGTAGTCGTTTATAGTAGGCATAACATAATGCTTGCGCTTACTAGTATATAGCTCATTATATATTCACTAAGATAGGGTGGAGCTGATGTCGGCCTCATGGTTACTTGCTTTCAAATCATGCATCAGTAATAATATTCAAGCCTGATATTAACTACGGTACTTTGTATCGTGATGTGTGACAGAATTAGCTTTTACGGGGCTATTTACAAATTACTAAATATCGCTTACAGGCAGCTTCTCTACATCATACCCAACTACTTTTCATAAATGACAATGAACAATTAAATAAATAAATAAATGACTTTACTGAAAACTTAATAAATTCACCCTAAAAAAAATTAAGTATGTATCGAAAATTTTCGCGTTCGTATTTTTTTGTTCTTAAGCTTAATCCGGGCTCCGCTTTACTTTTTATTTGAAACCGCATAATGTTATTGTCATTTAAAACCCTAATTTAAATATGTTTACCCGATTGCGGAAAAGGAGGATCAAACCCCTAGGATTTGTTTGTAAAATTTTACGTATTTGTCAAATTATTGTATCGTATGCAGCATGGATTTAGCATCATACTGGATAGAGTCATTCCTTTGGCAGCGTGTCCTCTTTCTGTTCGCGCGTTTAGAGAGTAGGGAAGTGAAAACTAGTGCAGAATCTATCAATAAAAATGTACACAAGTGTACAAAACTAAGAATTGTAAATTAAGAACACAATGTTTGCAAAAATATGTACTATATTGAACATCGACACTCGTAATTGCCATGTAAATAGTACGAATATATATATATAGTATATATAGTAACTATGAAAGTTAATAAGTATCTACACCGTCTCCTAGTTTCTTTTATTCTTCCTAGTTTTTTAATTGACAGCCCAGTCATAAAACTAGATTTTAAAAATGTTTTCAACAAAGTCGAGAGTATTTAGGTGGCTCCCAGTTTTCGCGCCTCACAGCCTTTATCCACTGATTTCTGATTTCCGGACATTTTGGAAACCTATAACAAAATGTTTTATTTTAATTAATTGGTTAACCGTGACACAATATTGGTACAAAATATATTTCATACATTTCAAGCCGCGAAAGTTTCAAAAAATTAAAATTAATTATCGATAGAATTATCAAGGCGATTAAACGCGGATAGAAATTAACGGTTCATGTTTCACTTAATTTAGTACATGTAGGATATTACAAGAGTATTATTAGATAAATATCGACCAAATATCGAGAATGTTTGAAACGTGCAGTGGTACTTCACTAGCAGGAACACGTAAAACAATGCATTTATTTATCTTAAATTAAAGCTTAAATGACTAAATAACACTGCGTGATAGTTGTATGACTTCAAACATGTTATATTCTTTAAGTGAAACGAATATTTAGCTTTGATACTGGTTATTTTAGGTAAGAAACGCTACAAAAGACTTACGTGTGAAATGATAATTCTGGGTCTTTTACACCTCCTTTCGTTGTACTCGATGGACAAAACACAGCACAACACGCGTTTTTCAAACTACGTGTTTGGGAGAAAATTTGATTGGCTGCCTGTTTGTCAAATTTGTTGGTACGTGTCCGGTCATTTATGACAAATAAAGGGACTCTTTCGACATTTTCAACTGCGCTTCTTCTGTTATATATCTACAAGTGCTAGTTTTATATTTTGCGTGTAGTGCGTACCTAACAAGATGACGTCATAGTTACTTTAGGGCGTGATGACGATGCGCTGTGAAAACTGCATCAAAACTGACGACTGGTTTGACAAATTTGGTTTATACGTCAACGTACATGTTTGATGAAAACGTACAAACAAAACGTTAAATTTGACAAATTTTTTGTCCGTTTATCGACGCCTTTTCTGCACTATAACAAATACCATAGACTTCCAACTCATAAGTCTATGTATTTGTTTTAGTACAAAAAAGAACGAATAATTTAAAAATGACGCTTGCGAGAGGTTTTGAGTGTAATAAAAAATGCCCTGTATAAGTTTTCTGTGTGCCGATATAGCAAAATTACAGAGATATACAGATACGCAGATAGACAAGCAAACAGGCACGGAAGTCTCACAGTAATGCCTCTATTTCCCATCTTGGTACTGAGCCTTAAAAATACTTAAAGAGCTTGCTCTACTAAAACTACGAATAGGCAAGACACAGTTCTTAAAATCTTAAGTTCGTTAGTCTCTTTAGTAACGGCCTCGTGTCATTTAGATGAGTTCAATGTAACGGAGCTCTATTATCTGGAATCCTTACTTTGTTTAATCTTACAGCTGACTCGATTCAAAAAGTAGCCTTTTTCAGATTGTCCCGTCAACTTGAGAGTTACGTTAAGATTTCTACTAAAAGATAGCTTCTACTAAGTTTTTAATCTCTCAATTTAGCCGGCTCAGTGGAGGCAGCAACGCTAGTTGGAGAAAACATTCTTCTTCAACCATACAGACAATGGTGAGGCCAAGTCTTCTTGCTAATGGCTTACAATGGACACGTGTGCTTTAGTAGAAAGGCCAACGTATGAACACAACTCAGTGCTATGTGACGGTGTAACAAAAAAAAAACACCAAGCCTCGAAAGGAAACTGACTCTCAACAGAGGTTGGTGCAACATACCGTTTTTTTAGGCAAAGATCTTAGTGATGTTTTCCATCATTGGCACTCGAGCTCGTTGTTGGCGCGCTAACCACTGACCTATATTCGCTGCGAATCATAATATTCGCTACAGATGATTAGTGTTTAATGGTAGCAAAAAGTACATTGCACTGTATTAGGCTGGTAGAACTTTGGAGAGCGTCTCTGTTTTTGGAAATCTATATAGTTACATAAGAGAACAACCCGTTTCTAGCATTCAACGCATAGACCAACCGATTTTGATAGATACGTAAAATTTAAACCCAATATTCCTCAAATTTAATGGTCTAGATGAACACTAAGAACGAATTTTGCTAAATTTCACCCCTAAAGGGGTGACGTGCCGCGCGGGCCGTGCGAAACATGCGGGAATGCTAGCTCCACTATATACGGGTACATACGACTCAACGGTACTTGTACAATGTATAGTCATCACCATACTTTTTCCACCCTGAACATGATATTTATATGCTGAATGCCTCTCGAAATATAGCTAAGCTCGCTCCGGAGTCTTTATTAAAAAACTGAGCTAAGAAATTGCCGGAAAATAAGTAAACATTCATATTTCATGTTTTTTTGTAATATTCTTTGCCATTTGCTATATTAAAAGCCACATAAATATAAACCGTAAATAAAAGGAGTCGAACAGGGAGCGATGACCTTCGTCGAAAATATCGGATCTCGGCACTTTTACAAGTATTCGTAGAAGAGGCTCAATTAACTCGGAAGCTTCGCCTCGTCCTTCAGATTGAAAACGTCAAAGCAAGCACGTTTGGGGAATACTCCAACTACACATACACGTAGCATCTAAAAGTACGATGCGTCTTTAGACTACGCGTTCATTGGAATAGTTTTGGACAAAATTAAGTTGTGGTAAGTAGTGTAAGTACCATAAATACTGTTTATCATCTCCAAATGGCTTCAATGGAAAGTTTGACAATCAATTTTTTTTGGCAACTGTCTTCTATTCATAGTCAAATAGTCTCTTAATCGATGTCAGTAATTTGAAAAACGTGTGTACCGTTACCGCTCTGCTACACTCGGTATGCTATCAACCTCTGATACATAATGTTTGCTGCAGGTATAATGCTCCTGTCGTGCAGCGACCTAATGTGGGTCTTGGCCTCCAATTGGATCATGGTTCACCACTTTCATTGGACCCTGGGGCCCTGTGATTGCTGTCTCCTGCCAGTCGTCGGCTCGGAGTTGTTAATAAGCTGCATTAATTGACATTTTGAGTCGTGAATGTATTCTACAAGGACTGAATATTTTTGTGACGCAGTCTGAAAGGTTCTTGAGTATGTACAGAAACGAAAACAGTTTTCCGAATATACGCTACGTTTTTGCAGCGATTTTGCAAATGCTCTTACCTATGTCAAACGATTCCAAAGTTATGACAAACGAGTGATCCCAGGGGAGCGAGCTTTTACCTTTTGAAGATAAGAGCTCGAAAATGGCCTGAATTGTGTAATTGAAAAACAAGCCCGAGTGAAAAGTGAACGATTAGTGTAAGCACCGATTTGGCGCCTTTGTTTGTGTTTTAATTGGTGGAGCGCCTTTTATTTGTTAAGGTTGATTATAAAGCGTGGGATGCCCTGTCCTTAAAAATAAATTGAAACTCGTTGCTCATATAGGTAAAGAAAATAAATTGGAATTGATTTGGCAGATTTTCATTATATTTAAATCAAATAAATGTGATTACCTTAATATTATTATTATTGGTATCGAATAGAGCCTTCTGTAAAACTTCAAAAGTAGTAAGCAGTAAGGCAAGTAGTTCATTTTGGTAGTTAATACGAATATTTAATATTAATTTCTATAATTAATTTATAATAATTTTGGTTGTAATTTTAACTCTTTTATTTAAGTTTAGATTGTATTTAGTATCTTAGTGTAAAGTGTTTTGTAATAAAATTAAAAAAAAAAACGAATTTAAGCCAAATGATTGTGAAGTAATAGAGGTCACGAGGTTTTCGTTCGGTGCGAACTACTAGTTTGACTGATACTGCATTTAGGAACACATGGTCAATTTTTCTTTCTTTGTTGTTATCTCTACAGACTCAAGAGTCCGTGAATACAATTTTTGTCAACGTAAACTTTAAAACTATTAATGACTTCACAAGAGGAATGGACTGCTTATTATTATGTTGCGTGTATACACCGAGCAGTACAGCTCCAGCCAGCCCTCGCTTTCCTCGCCTATATTTGAGGAAAGAGGGCGACCCGCCTCACGACGCCGCCGCAAGAAAGAGCCTTTGACCGAGCATGAGTGCTCTGAGTATACACGCAATACTTACAACCGGGCACTTTTTTGAGTGTCATAATATTTTACTGTGAACAAGCTGACACCCGCGACTTCGTACGCGGTGCTGCTCGGCCTTTAGCTTAGCAGATTTGTTAGGGCTCGGGACGGAGACCCGGACTTCGGCCTCGTAAGTAAGCTCGAATACTGGTCTAGTGGCTAGTCCTGATGTCAGAGTTTAAATCAAAATAAAATATTACACTTATATACAAACTTTCATCCCCGATTCAAATCCTTTTGAGAATTAATTTTCTTCTTTTAAAAATCCTTCCTAATTCTCACTACTTATGATAAATGAAAAACTTACAAAACCGTCAATTACACTATACGACGTTATATTGATCAAAGCACAGGCATTCCCAATGCACCCCAATCTGCGACCCCACGATGTTTGCAATTGGGGTCCGATACTTACAATGGGGGAGCTTGCTCCTAGTATTGGGGTCGGAATAATTACTTGTAAAAGTTTGAGCGTCAGATAGATTTTTGTAGTTGATTTTAGTTATGACAGTATAAAAACAAATGTTAAGTAAGAAAGCAATTACAGATATTTTTACTGTCGCAAACTAGTTACTTTGTAATTATGTAATTACTAAGATATGAACTTGTAGGTAACACAGAAAAGGTATTCTGGTGCTACCATCCCCTTTAAAAATCGAAAAAGCTACACATACCATTTACTAAAGGAAGGAGCGGTGCGGAGACAATGCAAAACGCACAGAATTCTCCTTATAAACGATAGCATGCTTGTGGATATGCATGCTCGCAGAGCACGCCATAAAAATAAAATTTAGCTTATTCAACCAGCAAACATTATGCTAGCTATGTATTATACTGAAGGCACAGAATTCTCCTTATAAATTGACTGAAGGCCAATAAGATATTAATCAAAGGTAGAACTTAAACTTGTTCATCAGCTAATATCTCAAGGCCTGTGACACTCCAGACGAATCTAACGTCACCTCGCATTACAAAAATCTGTGAAATTTACGCTACCGGGGCTTAGATTATATTGACCTGACTACAGGAGCAAAAGAAGCATACAAACCTAAGAGTACCCACCCAAAACTACAACCTAAAAAGGTGAAAATATACCTGACATGACGTTAAACTGAATAAAAATAGAATTCTATGTAAAAAGGTTAAAAGCTAGCCGATAAACGTAATATTATTGACAGGTTTTGTGCTCTTACCTTCCAGCCTTTACTCGTACTCTCTACCCACTATATACCCCTATGCATAGATTTGAACCCGGTATTACTTATTAAATTCAAAGAAGATTGCTTTTCCAAATTTCGCGGTAAGAAAATATGCGATATCTATTAAAGTTTCTGTGTAAATTCAACATCGATATAATTATTTCTAAGATGTTCTACATATGTCATGCTTGTGACAGTCTTATCAGATTCATATTCCGATTGTGTACAAGCAGTTGCCAGCGACTTTATACACGAAAAAAAACACGTCTCGCTATTTTTTTGCACTCGTCCATCATAAGGCCCGCGCCGATCTCGCTCCCATTTTCTCTCGCCCACTCTCATATGGCTAACACTTACAAATAGAAGGCCGTTAAAACAATTATCAAAGAGATGACGTTTCAATTTATTATTTATGTGCAGTATTTTTTTTTATTTTGGCTTTTACTAGCTTACATGTTTAGTTGAAAAAACCTAGAAAAATATATATTTACGGTCTGTAGAAATGATATTTTAAGACGCTCCAAGAGTTATAACATAAAATTTCTTTCATGTCTCTAACATCAAACCATGACTTTCACACAAAGTTTCTTGATTCGATCATTTTGCTGAATTAGGGCTCCGGCGTCTATATACATACTTTCAAGAATCTACCAGCTAAATTTCAACTTTGTCGATCAAGTAGTTTTCGGGATTTCTTGTCATTCTCTGTCTGTCATGTTTGTCAGTCAGTGAGCGATATTTTCATCTATATTACACATATTAAATTTTATATAAGAATTATATGCGGTTTTTGATTTTAGATATAATTTATTTAAGTATTTATTTTAATTTTGTATATTTAAGTTTAGATTATTTTCTCTTGTATTATGAAATATGAAAATAAGCCTGAAATAATTATTATATAATATAAAAGTTGATTCTGGCAGATTATTAATCGTTATTATCCACTACTTTCTACATCCCACACTGTTGTGGTCAATGGGGTGTAGAATTATCTTCTTTTCTGTTTCATATTATGACATCTTCTTCGGCCCTGTGCTAATAAAATAAAATAAAATAGCGTCATATATTTAAATCCTTTAAATTAATACAATCTAACTTTACCTAATCTACTTAGCCTACAACACAAAAAAGGTTTAAAAGATAATCGAAAAGCTCGCCAGTTAAATTGTACATTGTCCCAAAGAATTTCAATTTACATTGTTCAAAAGAATATTAATGAAACAAACCCCAGCCGAATAAAATGTCATTTTCCAATTTCTATTTAAGCCGGTGGTAAAAGTTGGAGGTACCGAAATAGATTTCGTCATCTACCCTTTATTTGATTCGGACACGTGGGATTGGAAGCGCTTCACGGTTTATACTTCTTTTATTCGTCCTTTTCAAGGGGCTCAATTCGGCCGACTTCACACATTGGCCTTAAAAACTGTTCTAGTTCTAAAAGAGCTGTGCGTGCGCGAGACTGAATAATTAATCTTTTTTTTTTTACTACTTATTTACTTCAACCGGTACACAAAGTCCCGGGACACGGACTTAAAATTAGAGTACACCGCCTACTTGTCCAAATAAAAAGCGCCAACTGTTTCCAACCCCTAAATGTTATGCCATTTCGATGATTTATTTACATGCTATCTACACCGTGAAAAATTATGCTTATAGGTTTAATTTTTTTGAATTATCGCAATGTCTTTGTAGTTCGTAGCACCTAAATTGACGAAGTTTTAGCGTATTATAACAGTTTTCCCCCGAAACGCTATTTTCAATAAAAAATGTAGATAAATTCACTAACTCTCAATCGCACGCAGGGGAACAGAGTGACAACAAAACAATTTCAAATACCTACTGCGCCAGAACCTCGCGGTAGGACGTCATCACTACCAAGTTAAAAATGAATTTTGTATCTCCTTGGTGTTGCCCCAATAAATAGTATGAGAAAATCGGTCGGGAGTAAGTGTGTAAAACTTTTCATTCAATTAAATCTTTTCATGGGATTTTATTAAGTAAATAGGACATCTTAAATAGAACCACGTACTAATATCGATCCGAGATAGCGCGCTTGGGGATCAGGCGAGGATTTTATTACACTCTTACTTATAGAGACGTAGAACATTATTATTTTTATTACTCACTAGCTGCGCCCTGCGGTTTCACCCACTATTCTACAGGAACGATATGAAAGTATTCCAAAATTATCAATTAGCTAAGCTACCTTCATATCAAATTTCATCCAAATCCGTTCACCTATTACAGAGTTGAACGGGAACAAACATACTTACCTACTTACAGACTTAAAAACAAACTTTCGCATTTGTAATATTAGTGTGATTCTATGGTTCCTAAAGTTTTTTTTACTTGAAGTTTCATAATTGAAGTTTATTAAAATAACGTCGAGAAAGAGTAACTTTGAATACAATATCTCGACTAGGCTAGACCTAGCAATATTCTTTTCCTAACGAAATCAATAGATGCCAGATGGTCATACCCTAGACATTACTGAAGGTATTCTAGCTGCCAATTTTTGCCTTAGTAACACGTTTCCAAGGTCTTTACGTTGAAAGCTGGATGTGCGATTTTCTGACGGGCATCGTTTCAAGAAAATCAAGTTACAAATAAAAGCGGAATCGAAAATGCAACTACTTTTTCAAAAGATTGCAATCGATATTTGGTATGTATTTGTTCAGATTCATCTAAACCTAGAAAATTCGATGTCCTGAGTGACCTACTCATGGACAACGTAGGTACAGCATACAGGCGACTACTACTATATTATATTACACTATACTATTTCTATCCATTTGATTGATTTGATTTTGAAAGTTCTTTATTGAGATAAAGAGCTACATTTTTTTGGTAAAACTCAACGTTAGCAAACTAAGTAACAAAATCTTGATACTAAATTGTTTTCTAGGCTAGGGCCGCCTTTTAAAACTTTTACCTAACAGACATTTAGTACACGATCAGTGCGTATTAGGACAAAAATTGGGAGTAGTTTCGAAGAAATGTATCGATTACATACTACTTTGCTATTTTGTATGTTTATATCTTAGCAATACATTATACCCTATAACTGGGTATAATGTTTAATTTCGTACATTCTGAAAAATGTTACCATTACGCATTACGTGACAATGTCTACTTAAATAAATAAATTAATATTTAATGACATTTAGAGGTTGCCTGGAAGAGATAGTTTTTACCGACAGTTAAGGCATCTTCTTTATATTTCTTTTCTTTAAATCATTTCAAGTCTTTAAATCCAATTACATATTTGACTTTTAAAAAACGAAAATGGCGTGGAATTAAAAAAAAGGTTAATCGACTTTAAGTATCTCGTATATTTTTTTTTTTTTTTTACAACGGACTAGGCATTCGTTTGACCACAATCTCACCTGATGGAAAGCGACGATGTGGTCGAAGATGTAGCACGCTTGCCTAGGAAGCACCTATTATATTACCTCGGCTTTGCTTCCTTTTCCATCTCCAACCTATTTAATTTTCATTCATCTAATTTTTTGAACGCCGCTCCAGTAATGTATATTGTGACACTATTTATAATGAACTCGGTAAAAATGGAACTAAAGCTGCCATCTAATTTTCTCTTTAGTGCTATAATGAGAGATAAAACTAGAAACAATGCCTTCATAATTGACCGAGCGAAGCGAAAACCTCGGTCTACGGAAACAAGTCGACGTTTGTATGAACATTTGTTGATTTTTTTCGAGGATAAGTTGAGAACCGATAAACTGGTCTTCATGAAATGTTGTAAGCAATTAGTTCAGTTTTTTTTTTTTTTCATTTGTTCAGTTCATAAAAAATTTAATGAGACAAAGAACAAATATTATTTGTATGTTTTTGTGTTAATTATTTATTTGCCCGTCGATAAATAGCGAATTGTTGATCCGATCTTTATGAAATATTGTAGGCAAGCAAGTCATTTTACATCGTATTGGTCCTGAACTGTAAGGGTGTTGTCACGTTTGTTTTTAATAAATAAATAAATTTTGATACAATGTTTAAGTTTGAACATGAGCGAAATCGGATGTAGAGATCGAGATGTCTCAGTTCGAAGCGACTACCATTACTGAAAGATGACGAAATTCGGGTAGAATCACAAAAGAACGCACCTTTTAAACAGACGAGAGTCCCAAACGATGTTGTCTACAGGCCGATAGTGTTCACTCATTTTCTTTTGGTTAATTTGATTCGTGCCTCTCCTGCGAATGGGATGCACGCCGAAACACGATTTGTGTGCTTTGTAACTTACTCTGTTTACGGCTGAGGTATTAGATTTTGATTAAAACGGCTAAGACATGGTGCCTTAATTAATATAAACTGCGCTTACTATATAGTTTCGAGACTATATAATATCCTAACTAATTATAATATTAATTCAGTGGAGTATAACCGCGATCGTATCAGGACCAATAAAGCATCGAGGTTTAAAAATGAATACATTCGTCTTGGGACATTACATTACAAATGGAATCCGTACATAACGTCAAAAAATGTACAAAAATGGAACTATAGGAAGTAGCTTTGCCTCTCTATGTGGATGTTTGTCACGTTATCACGGCTAAACGGCTGAACGGATCTTAATATAATTTGATAAGGAGTTACTATATATCACAAAGACGGACATAGTTAGGATACTTTTTTAAGTCGCGGGTAACAACTGGTATAACTATATACCTAACGATATTTTGAACTTGAATATTGTTGTTACTTGAGTACTAGCAATTTTGCGTACAAAGATTTTAGTACACAAACTTTTTTGCTCAATTTTATAAATTATTTAACGTTGGCGAGTTTTGCGATTTTTGCCCTAACAAGGGGGAAATTTATTGTGGATCCATTTCTTGCCGCTTTTGATAATATTATAAATAAACATTCGGTACTCAATTCTAAATAAGAATTTTGAATATGTGCAAAATCGGTCAAGAGCTTGTCGAGTTATACGGTTGTGAGGTCTCAGCTCGAGACGAAACTGAAACCACTATACTATATTTTGTTATTATTATTATTTATATCTTGACAATCTCTTGACCGATTTTGCTCTACGATTTTTTCTGGCCATGATTCTCGTATGTAGGTAGGCACGAGCATGTCACGAAAAATACATAGCTGTCTTGATTTGTTAATAAAAGTGGCACCCAACATGGTACCGAGATCAAGGCAGACGTGATTTTTCAAGTTCATTTTACAGTTTAAAATGAATTCGAAATACAAAAAGTCTTTAAGTGAAAATGCACTCTGAGCTACTCCTAGAGTAGGAAGATTTAAGACAAAAGATAAAAGCTGGAAGCCCGCTTTGAATTTATATTCCTTTAAAGTTGATAAAGCGCTGTGCAGTTGCGGTTCCTAATGCCTACACATGCTTGGGTTTAGGAGACTAAGAGTCAACTTTGCTCTCTCCAGGTTATAGGTTGTTTGGCAGCTAGCTAGGTTCAAAACTGTAACGAGATTTATTAAGAAATTCCATATAGATCACAGAAGAGAAAACAAATACGTTGAGAGTTTTTTGTTGTTGAATCGTATACGTGCGTTTGATTGCATAGTTTTAATATTTTCATTTTTGAGGCGTTTGATTTACAGAAGGATTAATTTTAACAATTTAGAGTATTTCTTATAGTCATATCATTTTGTTCTTAACGAAGTCAGTGCATTTCTATTTAAAATTTAAAAAGCGAACGACGGGAAAAACCGAAATAAAAACGATCAGAGCCCTTCTTCTCTATCGCACTTGAGATAACTTGCCAATAACGCGTGACGTCATAAAATGCTCTAAGCTTAAACGCGGTTCCTAATCGTACCAAGACGTGAAAAATCGCGCGTTTAAGAAACTTAGATAATACCGTTTCATGCGACTAACACGGAGTTAACTTAACATGGCGCGTAACAAGCTAGTTATGGCAATAGAGAATAAGGGCCCAGACTTCGTTAGAGACGAGTATAGTTCAAAATATTCTGAGTTATTTTCTGGTTTAAAGTTTCATCCCCTTATCTTTTCACTTAGCTATCAAACAACCTATATATACCAAAAACACAAAGTATACATGTCCATTCACAAAAAGAGTAGGTCGCGAACAGAGCACTTTACTTAAGTTATTTCTCCAATGCTCCTTTGTTCTTGACTTATGTTAGATATAAGAAAAGTCGAAGCAAGTAACGAGATTGTTATTTCTCCATTTGCCGTAACAAGTTGGTAGTTAGGTGCTGAGAAATCACGTGATACGTACACTAGGGTGAGTCTGTCGAAATAAAATGTAAGGGAAACATTGGGCACCTGTCAGACCATCGACGGATGAGTAGCGAGGAGCTGGCCGAGCTAGAAAACAATAAACAAGTCGAGCATCGCGACCTTTGTCGTTGCTCTCGTTGCTCGCTCAGTGAGCGAATACGATAGTTAAAAACTATTATCTTATTATTGTTATAATAGCTGTTGCCCTCGACTTTGTTGGCTTGAAAATTTATTAGTTCGACTGTTTTCCAATACTTGTTCATCATATGTCCCGCCTCCGATTCCACTCTCATTGCACTTTTATGTCACTTTTATGACAGAGGACTTTCAAGCCCTCCATTTCACCTTAAACCGTCCCTGTTTAGAAAGCCTTATATCTTAAACCATTACCCTAAATACCAAATTTCATGTCCCTAATATTAGAAACAGGACTTTCATACAAGCTTTCAATCGCAATTCACAGAATTCGTGATTAGTCGGTCAGTGAGTGGTTTTTTTTTTTTTTTTACTTTTAAACATTGATTTTGGCAAGCGAGAAAGTCAGCTAGTTTTAGCCCCTACTCCCTGGACAAACTGTTATACTTTCTTGCTGAACTACGAAATTTTATTATATGTGTATCTTTCCAGCACACAGATTTCTACGTTTCCTAAGCGACCTAAGCGAGAAAATAGACAACAGCCCTTCGCTTACGCACCGACGGTGGGACAAGTGACTTGCTTTACCGAAATGGCGAATGAACAAGGGTGAACATTGATCTGGAACGATTTTTACCGGAAACGAACGGTTGATTTATCACTAGAATGGATTTGGATATTACAATTTAATAAATAAATTGCGTCACAAATGGATGTAAATAACTGACACATCCGGTAAAAAAGAGCATAAATAAATTTGTATAAATTTAAATAAGTATATTCTGTATTTGTCTATGAATACATTCAATGACCAAAAAGCTTCAAGATTTTTTGAAAAAGAAGATAACGTTAAGACGGACAATACAATTAAGAGTATACGATTTTTCTTCGGAAAAATTGGTATTGTTAGTAAAACCGCAGAGCGAAGCAAAGTAGCAATATTTTAAGTCCGCATTCTAAACGTTGTGGTAATGTGATTACGTGTCTGGACTCCTCTGTTTTGTGGCTCTGTGGGAGCCGACTGTCTCCCTAATTATAATGCAAACGACACAGTCCTGCGTCGCCGCTTGATATCATATCTGATAGTAAACAGAACCAAATAACAGCCCGCTACACCTCCAGCATATAACTAGCGTAACCTCACAAGGAGTCAGTGCAGGCAGGGCCAAGACAAGGAAAAAGCCATACAATTTTTTCTATGTTATTGTAAGCCTATGCCTGTTATTTATTTTGTTTGTATTTACTCAGTGATTTTTTGTCATTAAAAATGTTGAAACGAGGTCGATCTGGCTGGGAAGCGGACTTATTGTTGCTTTGATTACGGCTGTATTATAGAACCAAAACTTCGAAGAAGCTTAAAAGGTTCCATCGCTTTATTGAAGCATGACTTGGACTGAACCTTAACTGATATTGTTGACTTAGATTGTGATTTTATTTTTAAATTTGTCTAAAGCTGTTTTTTATATATTTTATTTTTTTGGTTTTTATATTGTTTTTAATTTGAAATAGGTACCTAGTTTTAGTTCATATAGTTTATTGTATTTTTTTTTTCTTGTGACTCGATTATAACTGAGACTTGTTTTTATTATTAAATGTGTAGGAAAAAATATTTTTTTCTGCATTGCTATTCATTTTTTTACAACGGTACATTTAATTTGATTTAATTACATTATTATTTTAATAAGAGGTAAATACTTCCTGGGATCATTTCATGTTCCTTGGCTTTGTTTTGAAGTATTCTAAATTTTTACTTTATCTCTTTTTTTATGGAATTGCATTCTAGTGATTATTAATCCCCAACATACATGCATGAAATACTCGGATAAACAAGGATTAATAAATTTTATGATATTTTTTCACGTTGGCGCCTAAATACTATTTCATTGAGCAAGTAATCTCTACGTTTTACTAGTTTTTACATTGTTGAAACATTAATAACATCCTTGAACCCACTACTTGCTATTATTAACTGACTTCCAAAAAAAAGAAGGAGGCTCTCAATTCGATTGTTTTTTTTAAATATTTGTTACCTCGTAACTCCGTCATTTATAAGCCGATTTTTTATTTTATTTTGTAAAAGATTATAATTCCAGATTGAAATCCAATTTTTATCATAATCCAGGTCTGATAATAGGATCCGCGAAGAATTGAGGGAACTCCTTAGATATTACAGGCATACAGAGGTATTGGTATTTTTATCAACTCTTCAATGATAATTATTGTACGGGTAGCGCCAAAAACAACTCGATAATGCATTTATTGAGAGTATTTTGTAGAAGTTTTTTTTTTTTTTTTGTTAAAATTTATTTTAATTAAGTTATACGCGTCAGTGCTTGACTAAAGTTACTTTGACGTTTGTCAAAGATAACAACATCTTTGTTCTTCAAACATGAGGTGTGATGATGTCAAAGAGTAATATTATAATAACATAGATATGAGGTTGTATCCTATTACCATACAAACTTTGGTTTTGGTTCAATTTTGTTGGTAAAATAGATAACACTATAATTAAATCCTGGTGGAAAAAGGATTAAAAAAAAAAAAAATTGCATGATTGGAATACCCATCAAAATATATATGAGATGGGCGGACCAAGGACATTTCGATTTTAGTTTTTTAAAGAGATATTGGTATTGAAGATATTGGCTAACATGGTACGAGGTCATTTCCGGGCCAGGCAAGGACCGAAAACTTAAGACTGAACTTAAAAGTGATCTTTGGCTGCTGAAAGTCCATAAGTGAAGTTCTCAAAGTTGTCCATTCAATACCCTAAGTGAAGGCCTCAAATTTATTCAATCCTTAAGTGAAGTCCTTAAAGTTGTCCAGTCCATAAATGAAGTCTTCGAAGTTTCCATTACGGTCGTCGGAGTTTCAGGGTCTCAGAATCTCCAAGTCCTAACAGCAGTCTCGAAAATGTCCGCCTAACCTAACCTAACCTAACCACCTGAAAACTCAACTTTTCATTCTATCTTCTTTTCTTTACACTTCTTAATTTTATTTATTTAAGCCTTTTCATTTTCTGTTACATTTACATTTAAAATAAGCCATATATTTCAAACTTAATCTTAATACACTTTAACTAATCCTTATTATTTTATATAAACTTTTGTATTTTTATGTATTAGTATGTATCACAAAACCAGCTCCTCAGATGAAGGCCTCCTCCAAGACTTGCCAACTTTCTCAATCCTGAGCTATTTGGATATATTGTTGACCTGCTATTTTTTTATGTCATCATCCCATCGAGTGTAAGGTCTTCCTCTTTCTTATTTTACTTGTATATTATATTTAGATAAGTATTAATTAGTAAAAAAAAATCTAACTTTTCCTTTTTTTAATTAGAAAGGGCTATCTTACTTGTTACCTACAACCCAAATTCCATGTTTCAAAAATAGACTATCTGTCAAACAAAATTTAAGAGAAAAACCCTGGTAGCGAAATAAAAATGGTCGGTTCCACCAAACTTCTAGCACGGCACAGACATACTTCATGAAGGTAGATAGTGATATTAATGGAAAAATAAATGGTCGATCCGTTGCGCTGGCTGATTGAAAGAACAAACAAACCAACAAACACTTTCGCATATATATAATTCAAAGTCCTGACTGACATCAACGCACAGCCTAAGCCGTTGGACCTAGATACTTGACTAAAATTTGGGTAAATAGATAGATTTTACCTTGACTACTTGACCTGAGAAAGAAGGTAATATTTTCGAGGTGTATGTATGTATATGTGTTCCTATATCATCTCTTGTAACCTCAACGGCTTGACCGATTTCGACGAGTGAGGTATCTTTGATTTCAAATGGATTTCAAAGTTTCACTTTAGTAGTTAGTGATAGTTTGTTACCATAACTTAGCGACAGCACATATTTATTTAGATGAAATTTGGTATTGGAGTAGCTAATAGCCTGAATAAACATATGAGCTATATGGCATTTTTATCGAGTTAAATTCTGATCCTAGTTCGAGAATCGAGCTTGCGTAGTACGCTGTGCAGTAAATGTTGAACCAAAAGTGTCATACGGAAAGAAATTTTGTTTTTCAAGATCGCGCGTTTTGTTAGGCCTGCAAGGGAAAGTTTCAAGAGAAAGAGTTATAATTATGGAAATAGTCAACGTATATTATCGAGTTAGCGTGGTCACTGTTCCGAAAGCAACTCGAGGGCGATTTTCAACCGAAAGTGTTGAACGGAAACCAGTCGATTTGATATCTTTTTGATATCTTGTAATTTGTTGTCATAGGAAAGAAGCAGACGTGTTTTTTTAGATCGCTCAGTTTGCTGGGTTGCAGGCAGTTTACGAGGGCGAATTTCAATTTCATGCAAAGTGTTAAAGAGAAAATATACGTTTTAGACCGAGCGAAGCGAAGGTCTCAGAGTTTACTGGGACAAATCGGCATTTGTATGTATGTTTGTGTGTTTGTATGTTTGTGTGTATATTTGTCCGATGATAACTTGCGAACCGTTGATCCGATCTTCATGAAATTTTGTAGGCAAGTAGTTCATTTCAATACAATATTTAAGTTCGAATAGGATCTGAATCGGTCCAGGGGCTGTGAAGATATAGGGGTCGCGAGGTCTCAGTTCGCCGCGAACTACTAGTTATATCGAGGTTGCACCATTAGCTGGGCCACAAGCGACCCTAGAGGTCGCGTTGTTTTCTTGTTCTTATACGGCTCGCAAGGACGAGTTTTCAGGGCAAAAGCTATGCGGAAAAAGTTGACGCTTATTTTTGAGGTCGGACAATATTGAGCCTACGTTTTTTAGAAATAATAAAGTTGATAAGAAAAATCGACCTTATTTTCACTGGGCACAAGCAATCTACAAGGGCGAAAGCTAGAGAGAGTTAAAGTATTCAACGGACACTAGACGACGTTTTTTTCATTCTTGCTGTTTCTCAGGCAACCCGGAAATTATTTTAAAAAAATACTTCAAAGTATATTCTACAATTTGGTTTTGCATCGCGCAGTTTGATAGGCCGAAAGTTTCAAGCAAGGTTCAAGGATAAGAATAATGAACACTTGAGGACATTCCAGGTTGAGTGGTTCGCACAGCCGCAAGGAACCTGCGAGGCCGAGTTTTGAACGAAAGTATTGGACGGAAGAACTCGACCTTTTTTCGAGATCACGCTCTTCCCTGATTAAGTCTTAAAGATTACCTTTTTTTTGGTATCACGTTGTATAAAGCCCATGTTACAGCCATACAAAAGTTGAAGTCTTCGAAGTCTTGGTTTGTTTTTCAGGACGGAGAGTTTCAAGCAAAAGTGATCATTGTTGTTTTTTTTTTTCATATTTAATTTATTTTGTTTTGTTCTTTTTCGTTTGTTTATTTTAATAACTAACAATGATAATCTAATAAGAATTGCGATTTAAGTTGAGAGTTAATTATAAGATATCTCAAATAGCATAGATCCAACTGATATGAAGAAAAAAAAATTACTTATAATTTTATATTTTTTATATTTGAGATTTACTTAGTTTTTAATTTAAGGTTTTACTTGAATCTTTAGTCATGACATGTTTGCTTAGAGCAACACCGGCCTTTCGGTCCGGTACCGAGGTGCTCAATGCGTTTTTGTTTCCTGTGACGTATTTCTAAAATCCAAAAAAACCACAAAAAATTACGCGAAAATATTTTACACCATCATATTGTCGCTTTTGGGGGGAGACAAAATACCAATGACATTGTTAACCGTTAACTTTGACGTGTCGAATAGAAACTGTTTGTGATGTTTTTATGAATGCAACTGTAAGGGTGCAATTTCACTAGAGATAGGCGAGGCAGCAAAGCGGTACGCGAGGAAAATATCGACCAATGTGATGACTTAATTTTCCTAGCCTAGTAATCATAATTGTAATTACTTTTTCCCAGCGCACTGCTAGCTACCTCGCACATTTGTGGTGAAAACGCACCCTAAGACAATAAACAAATTTTAATTCTTCCATTTACTTATTTAATTGTGTACATCAAGACTTTTTTAGTAGTCTGAAATGTTGCAGTTAATGAAGAGCCCGAAGATCTTTTCTAAACGAAATTAAATTAAATACATTAAATTACATTACATAACAAATATAATACATTACCTTGCCCAAAGAATCGCCATCGCTATTCAACGCGGCAATTCGGCCAGCATTTTGGGCACGATGCTTGCTGGTAGCGGTTTATTAGATTAGGGCTAGTTTTAAGTTGTATAATATATATTTATGATTTATTTTTACTTAGGGTTTATTTCAATTTATTTACTATTTAATGTTATTTAAGTTACTAGATAAACGATTTTTACCTTGTTAATACATCAATTATAAATATTTTTTCCGAATATATGTTAAATTTACGTCGATAGCTCATGGAGTTTTAAGGTTCTGATCGTGTTTTTTTTTAATGACACCATAATAGTAAAAGTACAGAGATTATCCATCGGGAGCCTTTATTTTTTCGGAGATGAATGACACTCTCCATCCTTCATAAGTATACCATCGGGTAAAAACTAGAAACGATTTTTCAAGGCTTGGAGAGGAAGTGACTAACACCAACATGGTGTGTTATGACAACTGTTATTTTTTTCGAACTTGAAACTTTTGAACGAGCTTTTGTAATAATTTTAATGTATTTTGTTTCAACACTTAGGTAAATTGATTCACAAAATTCTTTGTCTGACAGTGATGGCCAAAATCAAGATCCCTTATGTTATTTAAAGAAAAATTCAGGTAGTCGCGACTAGTAGCCACCGAGTAACTAGCAAAAGTTTTTATGATTCTTCGCCAAAATGTATCTTTTTGTTTTCGGAATAATATTTTATGAGGGCTGCGAATCATTGCTATTTCGCAAACGGTGCGATTAGGTACCATCGGTACTAAAGAATCGATTTATTTGCTATTAAAATTACGTTCCCTAATCTCGATCGATCGGTATAAGAATAACTAAATACTCCCAATAATATTTTTTTGTGAATTCTCGTCATGTAATTCCTTAAATACTTCACCCATTTAAAAATGTTCATCTTAACATTAACACTCAAAACACAGCATCTAAGAACCTATGTTATTTACGTGCATCAAAAAAATACGTTGACACTCGCTGACACGGCAAGTAAAACGTCGTCGCGGAAGCATTGATGAAAATTTTCGATAAACCAAGCAAAATAATTTAAACTGTAAACAGAAATACTGACCTTGACAACAGCCTCATAGCAAAACCGGACCGCATGTTTATAATCATTGAAAAAAAATCACAAACATCAAATCAATTTAGCAAAAAGTTTAATCGAACTTGTCCCAAGCGAGGAGAGAGCTCGAGAGAAGCACGACGATTTCGCGGCGTTCGATGGGGAACTGGGCGCGATGCGGCCAACCAGAGCTTTTATAGACGGGGTGCACTGCACACCCTCACCTCGCGTTCCCCTCAGAGCCTCGCTAGTTCCACCCGGCGGGATTGCTCGGCGCGAGTTCTGGACGGTGTCCGATATCTTCAGGACACCGACATGTCACTCGTCTACATCTCTATTATTCGCGATCCGAGATGTCGTTGAAGCTCTCAATTACCTCAGTTTTCTTTACGACCCCGTAAAACTCGAGAAAAACAAATTCAGGAATAGGGTAAAATAAAAAATATAGCGGTAGTATATGTAAGAATAGTGTTGTAAATAAAGAATTATAAGCAATAATCCTGTGCTGCGTCCCGTACGTGCATAGCGTATCTGCTAGACAATTGAGCGGTCAGATATTTTGATAGTCGTAGATCTCGTTGTTTTTTTTTCGTTACTTTTGTTTATAGATATGTACATATTGCTTGAAGCTGCTAGGTAGCAATATACTTAAGATATTACCTACCTGTCTGAGATGTCTTAAAATATTTTTGTCAATATGTCAAATACATAGAGACAAGAGTCAGAGAGAAGCATGACTTGGACTGTATTGTAACTGAAACTGTCGTTTTAAACTATGAATTGATTTGATATGAGGTGAGAGTTGTTTTGAGTGGGGATATTGAAACGTAATATTTCCCATTTCACTTAGAATTTTAAAAAAAATTCTCAAAACTTTACAATGGCTAAATAAACTATGTGTGGTGCCCTAACAGACAAAAACAAAATCGACACAGCAGATAAGTAGGAATTATATTTACGAAATAACATAAAATTACAACAGTAAAATAAAAGAAAGCGTATAAAGTGAACACTGGTTTTTCAGTGCACTTCTAAATGGTTTCAGGGTTTCAACAGAGGCCACGGGTAATTGAAAGCCACTTTCTTAGCCATGTTAGCCTGACGGAGAAACTTACCACGAATAAATTGTATAAAACTCAACTGATTAAATGTTGTCAGTGCAGATACACATCTTAATCCACGGAAAAATTGCGCATTTGTGTAGCGAGATATTTTAAAAGTTTAAACCTTCCAGTCGCCGGCGGCGGTGGCTGATACGCGAAACGAAATGTACCTGGCTAATAATTGTAAAAGCAAAGTTACATCATAGCCATTGAATTTTTTTTTTTTAAAGTTAATCGTGTAGTGATTGTTGAGCAATCTAAAAAGATTTAATATATAAATTTAAATTTAAAATATAATACCTAAATTAGAAATTCTGCATCAACCTTTTAAACATACCACTGCTGGGATATCGGCCTATCCTTGAAGAGTTAGTGAATTTTCCTAACTTTTTGATGAAACTAGCGTTCCGGGGGTAGTCTGTGATCACCCCCTAAATGGTAACAACAAAAATGTTCTTATGTTTCCGGTGTCAATGTGACTTGGATAAGCCATAATCTAATCCGCTAAGATTTGTTTTTTCAAAAAATATTTATTGAATTCTAATAACAATTACTTTCCTTCGTCGTCTTTTCGACGCAAAAAAATTGACACTTAAGTGCCTATAAAATCGAATATATTACGAAATTTAAAAATGTCAACATACAAGCATAGTTTTCCACGGTGTAAATAACATAGACAAAAATGATCGAAATCGGATAACATTTAGTGGTGGGTACGCTTTTTGTATTGACAAGATGGCGGAATACTCTATTCTTAAAACATGTGTCTTTATAATTCTGCAATAGAAATATTGACGCAAAGTTTGCACAGTGCACACGTATTATTGTAGCGTAAGCGTGATACAACATCGTTAGCATGATGTATGTGTGCTATAAAGCAACGCATAAGTCACCACATATCCTCGCTGTTGTCAGATTTGCGCTTGTACTCGGTTCGTATTTTATCTTTATAGTCCGTTTTGTTGGGAACAACGAACCGCCAACTTAGTTTAGGGTTATAAGGAAAGGGTATGCTAAGCCGAAAAGGACTATGGGACCAATCCTGAAATGGAGATAAAACATCAGCTGCTGACAAAATGTATGGAACAGCTGATTATTTTTTCTCGATTTCAGAGTTGGACTCATAGTAAAAGTTGTTCAAAATCATGAATATTATAAGCCCCTTTCGGCTTAGAACCCTGTAACCATTCCTTGTTCCTTATAACCCTGTATACAAGCTACGCCATATCTTATATTTCCAGTTGTTTCGTTTTTCACACAGCGCCATCTAGCCCCAAACTAAGCAAGCTTGTACTATGGGAACCAGATAACTGATAGAATACATAAATACTTTTTTTTTGTTCATACATAGAATACATAGAAACACCCAGACAAAGTACAAACATCCATGTTCATCACACAAATGTTGGTCCTGGGCGGGAATCGAACCCACAACCTATAGATCAGAAAGCGCAAATCCACCCACTGAGCCACAAGTCTAGTTAAAATAAATGAAGTCAAATTGCAGTTGCTTAATTTTCAGAAATAGTAATAAAAATACGCAAGTAAACCTGTCTCTGGCTGTCCTTGTCCGTGTCCATTTCACGAGTAAACAATTTGACAAGGTAAGTGAGCATCCGGGATGCACAAAATGGGGACATTTATTATGAAAAAACACGTAAAAAACAATTATTGGAAAAGCACAGATGAGACTGTTAAGGGACTATTTCGAGAAAATGATAGCGCTATACACTTTCGCGCGCAGATGATTTAGCGCGCTCTAGTAAAAAAGACAATCAAAATTAGTTTCGATACTATTGTATACATTATTATTACCTCACCATTCCATGTACCCACTCACGTAGAAATATATTATAAGAATGTAAAATATGTTCACTGTTGGCGTATCACAATAAATAAATAAATTACTGAAAACGACAGCAAAAAAACGAAGTCTTTCCAGTGAGAAAATTTCTTGTAACCATGTTTTCCCTCTACTAGACTAAACCAAAAACAAACACATTTATTTATATTATTTATTGGCATCCACAATGTGTGACTTGGGTGTTACAATTATGCTAGGAACAATCGTGGACCCCGTCGGGCACCGCTAAATACCTAGTAGAAGTGAAAGAGAGATATACGTGCACGAGTGTTGGTGAATAGTATAATATCGTGAATCGTGACTTTTCGTGTTGTTTCCAAAACTCCATTGAAAATATTTGTACTGTATTGATTGAAAAGTCTCCACCACTTTCCTTGGGCATGACTTGAACTTGACCGTGACTTGCTTTGCTTGACTTAGATTATGACCGACACTTTGTTTTTATTTTGACATATTTTACTCCACTTGTATGTTACAAAACTTGACACTGGCGAAATGCACTATGCTTGGAGGCAAAATATAAGAGAGAGAGAAAACATATCTTTAGAATGCATAATTATGTAACATCTTAAATATTTTATACTCAGATATAATGTATAAGAATTATTTGGAAATTCACGCTTAGCGATACTATATTATCTTCAATAATAAGCGAAATAATTGCCAAATTAGTTTAATTTAAAGGGCCTTAAATTGTAGGTATACCACTACCAGTTATCTGTCCTATTACAGAGGGCATCGGGCAACATAAAAAAAAACTGAATGAATTGAAACAGTCATGAATTAAACAACCCAGAGTATAAATAGGTACTTATATTAAAAACTGAAAAATGTATACAATGCCTTAGGACTGAGGGAGAAACTATTAAGACAATTACTTCTACTCAATTCAATTCGATAAGTCAAACGAGCATAAATTTGACTAACTTACTGTTGGCCATTGAGGAATCGTAAGTGCCTCTCCGCCTTCGATTCCAACCCAGCTCAATGTGTAGCGCTTTGTCATCAGAATAATCTATTTCAATAAAAGAACAAGCCCTTTTTTTAGGAATCAGCGTACAGACCAAACCATTTACGAAAGTGAAATTTGAACTCAATGCTCCTGAAATGGTCTAGGTTGGTAATAAAAATAAATTTTGCGAAATTTCATCTCTAAAGGGGTGAAATGGACCCCCAAAGTTTGCATGTTTTTTTTTTTTCTGCTAAGCCAATGAAACTCGGGTTGTGTAATAAGCATCCTTAAAAAAATAAAAATTTTCCGCAAAAATTAGGTCGATCCGTTCAGCCAAACACCCACAGAGAGAGAGGAAGATAGACAGATAGACAGAGTTACTAGACAGAGTTACTTCGAACTCTGTCTACCTTCCTCTCTCTCTGCGGGTGTTTGGCTGAACGGATCGACCTAATTTTTGCGTAGATATAGCTTAAGTGCCGGACGTAGGCTACTCTATTTTTTATGGATCCACGCGAACGAAGTCGCGAGTAACAGCTAGTATAAAATAAAGATAGGCATGTCATGATATTTCGAAAATCAAGCCTTAAAGAGGTGAATGAAATATAGTTTATGCGAGAAACAGGAAAACAATTTATGTTATTAAATTCTCAAAATATCAATCTGAAAAGGACAAAGCTTTTATTTTCATACATTTTCTCACATTGCATTACATAGCATTATTATTTATTTATGTATACATTGCCACATAATGCGTAATGGTAACATTTTTCAGAATGTACTAAATGAGGCGTTTTCCAAAAAAAAACACCTGGTAATAAAAGTACCCAATAGATGGCGTTAGATGTATCTCGAGGTTTTTCTGTCACTGTCAAGACATGAAAGACAAAAAAATGTAAGTGTGCCTTTTTTTTCTCGTGTTTTTGGCTCCATATGTGTATTTAGAGAATTTCAAGTAATGTAACTATGTATTTGACTTCATTAGAAATATTACAATAGTTGACACTGGCTAAATACACAACGTGTGGAGCCAAAATTTACGATTTAAAAAATAAACGTAAAATATTTCGACAATGACAGGTAAAACGATAGGTCTATTACGCCATCTAGTAAGTATTTTAGAACTTTTTTTTTTTTAATACGCCTCATTACACATTATACCCTGTTATAGGGTGTTGCAAACAGTATTGTTGCCTACATACTAAAAAAGTAAAACTACCTATTAATAAATATAGAAATACAGAATAATACAGAAAACTTATACGACTTATAATTAAAATTTATAAATTTTTGTCCTCCAAAAAAATATTCTATATTATAGTAGCATTTTTTTAATAATAATTGTTTAATGTTTTAATAAATATTCAACTTACTAACATATTTTTTTTGCAAGTTAAACTTTAGAAAAATGACAAACAGTTATAGCTCAATTTTTTTTTATTCTTTGAACTACCAGAACAAAATTATAAACCAGCTTTATCCACTACTGAGACACATTACACAAATTACTGAGAATAATACGTCTTGATAAAAATATGTAGAGAAAAAATAAAATAAATCATATTTCTTCATAACTACTATACATAAATACTTAGGTACTTATCGTTTTAAAACAAGATACACAATAGCCCGTCACGACATGCGTACTGCGTAGGTACATCAGATATTTGTTACCAGCACACCCGTTTCGTGTGAAAGCGCAATAAATGAAAAACACACAAGAATTCCGATACACAGTTCATGAATAAACAAACACAAGCCATAATTTCACCGTGTTATTAGATTTTTGGGCCTAACCGAGAACACAAATCACGGCGTGACCAGAGTTTTAGATTTTAAATTACGTTTTATTGATATTGCCATTGTTTTTACGGAAAGTAATCTAAAGTCGGTTTGAAAGAAGAAATGGTGAAATAAGTTTTGAAATCCTGGCTTTGCTTCAGCTTTGAACACTGAATCTGAACACAATTTAGACACAATATCTTCAATTCATCAGAATATAAAAATTCCGTGAAACCGCCTTAACACTTACATTGGAAATATTTATTATTTAACTTCTTCATAACAGTACTGTACGAAGCCTCTCGCCTATTGGGGAGCGGTCGTCATAGTCCCCATACTTAGCAAGCAGCTTGGATATCGCAGAATGTTTACTAGGAGGACGCTCCTGCCCGTCCTCTGGTGGTTCTAGCCGCAGTTACCCGGGTTCGGGGACTATATGGTGGCTTCTAATTATTTATTACTAATAGTAAATAGTTACGTAGCTAGGCTTGGGCTTGGGTAAGTTCAGCAAGACCCTCTATAAGTAGATCCCCAGGGAATCCTGTTGTACTAATACTCCTTATCTCTACTAATATTAGAAATGCGAAACTGTGCTTGTTGGTTGGTCTTTTACGCAGCAACCAAGCTACAGATCGACCCGATTTTCGTCTTGGATATAATATCGGGTATCAGAGAGAGTTGTCACGATACAAGCTGGTCTTCCACTTCGGAACTGAGCTGATACTCCTGTAATCAATCTTAACTTCCACCCAGTTTTCATGCTGTTTAGAATTTTTGGCACGTCCCTAAAGCTACCCATCGACTCCTTCTTTTTTTCTCCTTTTGACAACCGTCTCGAATCTTATTCCATCAAACAAATTCAACGTCAAAATACTACATACCTCCTGATTTATTGTTCTGAGCTTCTAATAGCGTGTGGTTACGTTATTAGCATTAAAGCGGCCAGTAAAGTAATGAGTGCGAATGAGATGAAATATTTTGATGATGATAATGAGCCCTGAAGAGTGAGACAGGCTACCTTTATCGGGGAAATGCAGTTTCCGAAAGATTTTTCACGTGGCTGAAACCGCGGGGGGCAGCTTGTTCTACATAAGCCTACGAGGACCAACCGAATAATTTAATGTTTGTTGTCAGGAATTAACCAAGCTAAAACTATTTTATTTATTTTCCTCGACGCTTCGGCCATGTTGCAATTACGAGTTCACAATATTGTGTGTTGTGTGTGACATTATATTATGTGTTAAAATCGCGAAAGTTTAAAAGTTACACCAACCGAATACAATGCGGTCTCCCTGGTTCAGTGGTTTCTGATGCAAGTTCGAACCGATGGAACGCTTATGTACTTAGCACTTCTATTATTAAAGTAGTGCGAGAAATAAATGATCCAGTCAGTTTTCAGATGGTTGACCACGAGTACCTGCTTACAATTGATCGCTACCGTGTTTTTAATGGCACGTCAGCCGTGAGTTTAATTTTTTATTATATTTTATTCTTTTTGACATTTTAACACCTTGCACGTAACAGCGTTATCACAAGTAACAATTGGTTGTACCGACCGCCGTATAACATACAAGAGAGAAAGAGAGAAATATATTTTCCTCTTATTTTTTCTCGTTAGCCGACGCCGACGCCGACGCTGCGCATACCACAGAAGAGGATTTTTTTACCTCTAAACTCTTCTGTGGCGCATACCCTAATGCTGTGCGATAAGGCTTACGCGGTCACGGTGCGTCGATGGCTACCTAACGTGAATTATATGCCAAGCCACAAAACAATCGGGGTGTGTAAAAATGTCTTTCGGGTTTTTTGCGTAAACACGTCTTTCTTTTTTTATCAGTAAAATAAATGTATCTAACTCATATCTGTATAGGAATCCCTAAGAATGTGAAGGTCCATATAAAGTGCCGCATATCAGAATCTCGTGGTGTTTCATTTGGTTAGTCTTTGTCCGTCTGTATCTGTTTCAGCCATCATAGCCTGGTTATTATAGGACTGGTTGAAGCAGTCGGTGGCCCTACAACAACGCCCAACGCTTCAAGCGCTTCCTCTCTCGTTTTGTTGAGTTCTCGCGCTCGTTTGATTTGGTTTAAATCGTCCTAAGAGCTGGAGCCCTTTCCTGCTGCTAAATATTCCTGTAAATGCTTCGTGTAGAACTTAATATTTGTCAACTTATTAATTTTTATGCTTAGCTCACTTTTTAGAGCATCTCAATACCCACATAACTCGTGTAACCCTGTCCGTTGCGTTGTTATGATTCATTCTCTCGCCGCGCAGATTGAATTTCGAGGCTCTATTTCAAACCCCCTCTCTGCTCAATGAAGTAGACGCGTGATGACGTAAGTGCACTAACAGACAAGGTTAGGTGATCTATTTTCTAAATATATACAATTATGCAACATTTGGCGACAAAGCCACGTGATATATTCATATTTTTGACGACAACAAAAGCGTGTCATCGCTAACTCTGGCGGGACCTTAGTAAGCCTTTTTAAAAATGTTTTCACAAAACTTGCAAAATGACCAGGGATTAAAATTTATCTTTATTGTATTCAGTTCAAGTTTTTGTAGATTCTATCTTGTCAAGTATGTAGTACACTTTTACAGACTCCGCTATCGCTTGTCAATTATATACTACCGTAGCAGCCATTGGGTTAAAGAGTAAGTATAAAGCTTTTTTTTATGTTATTCGGTGACGAGACGAGCAAGTCACTCACCTGATGTTAAGCGTCACGCTTGCCCATAATAGTTCAGTGCCACCCAGAATTTTGAACTTATACAGTTCAGAACTAAGCGCGGCAATGCACTGCGCTCGTCACCCTTACATGTTAGATGTTAAATCTCTGTATGCCCAGTAATTACGCTGGAAACATTGCCCTTCAATCCGGAACACAGTAATGCTTGCACACTACTGCTTGGCAGTTGAATAACTGGCAAAGGTGTGGTACTTCCCCAAAGCTCAAATTACATACTGTTTGTAAATCATCTACACCTAACCAATAAATATTCAAAGCCGTAAGACTAAATGTGCGACACAACTCACATAAATCAGTGTAGTTTTTTACTCGTTAGGTAGGCAGCAGGCACAGAAAAGAAAAAAAAATCTTTCTCTCTTCTGTGGTAGCAGGTACATAGTTTAAAACAAGCCTTCCTTCCAGAGATTAAAGCAAATCGAGAGACGAAACGTGGAAACGTGGTGAAAGTGGAAAATTGCTCAAGTAGGACGTCATTTATCAATGCCGCTTGGTGACATTTCACGCCTTCGGTGAATCTTAAATGGAATAGACACCGCAGGGCTATCTGACAAAACCATGGAACTTAGAGTAATCCGTCTCCAGAGCGATCTTAAACGAAACCTTGTTTCGTGACGTGATGTTATTATATTTTAACAGCAATTATAATAAAATCTTTATGACGAATTGGGAAAATAAGAGCCCTGATCTGACTTATAAGGCTTGTTGGTGCCAAATACCAAATCTACACAATATTATTAAATTGAATAATATGTGCATAAGGACTGCCCTAAATAGTAGTAACTAAGGCTTGTAAGAAAATATGACAATCTGATCTCATCATCATCATATCTCCGTCCTTATTATTATCGACACTATTTATTTAATTTTATAATATTAAAAAACTTTGATATGTAGCGTCCTCGTAATTTTGCAATGCCCGAAATGGGCGACTAAGTCTTAAGTGCATATTATATTATTATGAGACCTTTGTACACTTAGTGGCAAATAAAGAATATGAATATAAACTTTTTTATGCTAGGAACTAAGCTAAAATTAAAGTTACATTTTATGCAAATGTAAAGGACTTCAATACAATTGAACTGAGCACAGAAAATTTGAAAAGTTTTTTAAGGAACTATACAGATCTCTACAAAAACTCGAATACATAAGTATTGCTTACATTTAAAACGGTACATTAGTTTTACTGTTGTTGGATTGATATGTGTGATTTATATTTTGAACGTTATAATAAAATAAATAATAATTATTTCTTTTAGATTAGTTTATTTTGTTTATTATTACTATGTACTTTTAAGTCCTATTTTCATATTATTATAATATATAGGTTATATTTTATTGTAAATATGTATATAATTTATTATAAATATATTAATGATTAAATGTGCGTGAAATACAGAAAAAAAAAAAAAAAAAAAAGGGTCAATTAAATGTATAAACCACTTTTAATTATCCTAATTATTAATTTTGCCTTTTGTCCATATTAGTATATTTACTATGCCTGTTTGTCTATGCTTCGTATGATTTTAAGTGTTATCTATGTATAGATCTAAGTTTAACTATGTGATGTAAAATATCAACTGGAACCCATTACCACTACACTGGCAACTGGTAATAAACTTCATCATTTGGCTTTAGGTCTTCAATGATTTCTGGGTAATCCAACTGTCCACTCGTTTTGTGGACTCATCCACAACACCAATCGTTATGTGTAGATTAAGTACTTTGGTCTTTGCTTAGTTAGTAAAGGCACTTGCTTGGTTACAAAAACTACAACATCACAGTAGGTAGTTAAAGAACCCGTCAAAAGCATACTAACTAGAAGGTTTATCAAGCTTTTATGATAATATTAACCGTTTAACAATTTAGGGCACGTCACCTCAAAAGGAGTGCAGCGTTGCATAACTTTATCCAGGCGGCAGTGGACGTTGAATAGAGGACTTTGTCTTTGAATATATGATTAGTTGGGGCTACTTGGGACCGCTCACGTACCGACCGCCGGAAGAGCCTGTTAGCCATCCTTACTCGAGTACGGTGTTGCTTCGTCCTCTTAAGGGGTACCTATATACTCGGGGTATAGCTATCTCGCTCGCACATTAGCAAGTTTTTGTTGATATAGCGTCAGAGCATCAGAAATGCTGAAAACAGGTAAAAATGCTAACTACTTAAATGCTTATGCTAACTTTTATACCCTATAACAGGGTATAATGTGTAATTTAGTACATTCTGAAAAATATTACCATTACGCATTATGTGGCAATGTATACTTAAATAAATAAATAAATAAATGCTCAAAATAAATTTTTGATTATTTAAAATTGCTAGACTATTAATTTATTTATGGATGTATGTTATTATTTATTTTTTGTAATGTGGAATAATAATGTGCAACTGACATCTAACAATGGTGTTATCAATATTTTTATTTGAATTCTATAGAAGAGATTGAAAAAACTTATTTTTGATCTCCGTCAAATTAAAAGACATAAACGAGAATTTCCTTAAAATATTTAACAGGCAACATACAATTTCGGAAAGGCACCGACTTTGTGATTTTATCTTCAATATGAAAATGCGCGAGCGGACTACCATGGACGTGATTCATATATAGCCTTAATGCCTTAACGCGTTGAGTATGAACACACGCCTGCTAAGCCTGGTGTACACGGGTAGAGTATCACGGTAGGAACTATGCTTCTAACTATACCAATGTTGACAACTTTTGTAGAGTACTAAAATTTGGAAGAGTAGAGTGAGTTGACTTGGGCAAGCTACTCTACCACTTGCCTCCCCCCATCCTGGCGCCCACTCTACTCTACCGCACACTTTACGGTTTTTTTAAAGAAATACTAGTAATTACTTTACTAACAAATATTTATTTACGTGTAGACCTGTTACTCTACTAAAACTGGCATAGTACTTAGAATCGGTAGAGTAGTACGCTAGTTGACTCTACCGCTTACTCTACCCCCCGTATTAAAAAATGTGGAGTGCCCTTGTATTAGTTACCACGTATTTAGTTCTTGCTCTTTTAGAAATTAGAACTCGATTGAAAAAGACAGAAGACTGAGTAACTGCTCCAAGGTTTCTCCACGTTTATTAATAAGGGGAAACCAGTGTGCACCAGCCTTTAAGGTAATAGTAGAGTAGATGTAGGTACGTACAGTACCGTGGATACTTACACAATTTGTTTTGAAGTTTTAGTTACGTTAGGCGGTTCACGTAGTTATATACTAGGAGTTCGTGCCGAACGGAGACCTCGCGGCCCTATACTTCACAACCCCTGGACCGATTCAGCTCATATTCGAACTTAAAAAATCTATTGAAATGAACTACTTGCCTACATAATTTCATAAAGATCGGATCAACGGTTCGCAAGTTATCATCGGACAAATATACACACAAACATACATACAAATGCCGATTTGTCCCAGTAAACTCTGAGACCTTCGCTTCGCTCGGTCAATAAATTTAGTGGAGGGCCAGGATTCGGGGAGGAAAACTGATAGGCCTTGGGAATTCTGGATTGACAAATTGAAGATGCAAATCGATTTAAAGTTTATTTCTGCGAGGTGTAGAAAGAAAAGGATGGCAGTGAATCGGAGGTATATAAGGGAGTGATGCGACAGCAGCGATGCGGCAGGTAGTGGGATAAGAACGGGATGGGCGTAGGACAGGCATTTATAGGAGATAGTTACGATTGGAATGGGAGCGAGAAAGAGGGATTGATGTTAATTGTCACAATCATCAAAAGAGTAGGAAGGGGGTGGGTCGGAGGTTTTTTTTTTAAATGTTACTTGGTGACGAGACGAGCAAGTCGCTCACCTGATGTTAAGCATCACGCTTGCCCATAACAGTTCAGCGCCACCCAGAATTTTGAACTTCAACATTTCAAAACTATGCGCGGCAATGCACTGCGCTCATCACCCTGAGATGTTAGATGTTAAATCTCTATATGCCCAATAATTACGCTGAAAACATTGCACTTCAACCCGGAACACAGTAATGCTTGCACACTACTGCTTGGCGGTTGAATAACTGGCAAAGGTGTAGTAATTCCCCAGGCGGACTCTGAATGAGAGCCCTACCACTACAAGGTAAGATGGTCGGGATGGTAAGGAGCGATACGACAGCAGCGATGCGGCAGGTAGTGGGATAAGAACGGGATTAGAGTAGGACAGGTATTCATAGGAGAGGATTAGAATAAGAGTGAGAAGCATCGACGGGAGAGTGATTGCCGTGACGGAATTGATTTTAAGTGTATTACTTACATTACTATTACACATTTCGCTACCTACGCAAACGATGCCGTGGGCAGAAGCTAGTTATAAATAGTAGCTGGCGCGTTCGGATTGTTATTAGGTATTGGTATTAAGTATTGCGTATTAGGTTCAAATCTCAAAATGGGCTTTTGCTACCGGTGAACGAAAACATCGTCGGAAACAATATAGCTTGGTGGTAGGGTACTGTCTAGTATTGTTAGCTGGCCAACTACCAACCTCAAGTTGAAATTTCGTCACCAAGTATCTCACCGCATGTTCTGGTCTTACAGAGATTCAGTTCCCATACCAGGGCCCATACCATGAGGTGCTTATTGCGATGATTGTTAGGCTCAGCCGCCGACGCTGCGCAACCATACACCATCTCGCCTCGATACGGCTCGTGGTCGCGCAGCGTCGTCGGCTGAACCTAACAATTATCGCAATAAGCACTTCACGGCACGGGCCCAGGCCAGCTGTGTTTACCAACCTCGACAATACCGTCACCTAACATCAGATATAAATGCATAGAAAAATATAAGTACTTGCCTCATATTTTTCAAATCCCTCATTAAAATAAATAGAATATCTGCGAATAAAATCCCCACAAAAATCTAAGTATAACAATGAATTCAGGTAACCTTTTTTGAAAGAGGACCGCATCCGAGAGCCGTTCCCTCCGCTATATTTCCGGGCTGAAGCAAAAACTTGCCAGGTAAAAAGTTACCCGGACCCGGGAAAGCTCCTCGCGAAAATAGCGTTAAAAGCCGAGCTAAAAATGAAACATTAGGACCGAGGGAAAATATGAAACTGAAATGTTGACTTGTTATGGACAACCTACAAGCTTAGAAACTTCGTGACGGCTTACTCACACGTGTATAGTCACAAAATAATGTAGGAGACGTTCATAGGTACGAATTTTTTTTATGAAGAACTAGCTGCGCCCCGCGGTTTCACCTCGTCCAGAGTTTGAACCTACATGCCAAATTTCATTCAAATCCGTTCAGCCGTCACAGAGTTGAACGGGAACAAACACACTTACGTACTTACACAAACATTCGCATTTATAATATTAGTGTGAAGTAAGAAAATATTCCATCATTTTGGTAGTTTACAATCCCAACTACATTAATTATACAACAGTTCCGTAGAGATTGAAGTAAAGCAGATTTTTTGTTTTTGAAAAAAATATTAAAAAATATGTACTATTTTTTCCCTTCAATTATTATTTTTCATCGTAACATGAAATTAAATGTATCTGTAATGGACAAGCAAAATAAAAATCGATTATCTTTATTTTAGGGTACCGCAGAGCTAAGTACTTTTGACTACTTAGGTACCTATCTAATATATTATTTTGTTACATTTCTTGGTAAAAACCATAAGAACCTTCCATTTTATCTGATAATGTACTTGACATGTTATGACGACCCTGATTTGATACTATTCTTGGTCCTTACCACACTATGAAACAAGTTATATGATTCGAGCCTTTTAGCTACAGCTTACATACATCCCAAAAACTGTCTATCTGCCTGTCTGAATTCACATGTCCAAGTTACCTTGGAGCGTAAAAATCAAGTTTCGTAGTCAACACCAAATACATTTATTAGAATAGACACCGTGAGTCTACTTTGCTAGTTTTCTGTCTTAAGGTCCTTCGACTTTCATACAAAACTATCGACGCCTTTTTAGGCGTCCTACTACGATTTTGAACTGGGCATGACTTAACATAGGTCTAATTTGGCCTCTAAGTATCGCAAAGTCGATAATTTAAAATGTTCATGGCTAGGAAATACCATTTTTCAACCCAATAATTACGACAAATTTTACGAATGTAGTGGTGTGTTCTTTACATGCGAATCATGCGATCATGGTGTGCGTGAAATATTGATGTGTGGGTGCATCTTGCAAAAATCGTGTACACTGGTTGTGCCGCGCGCGCGTCACGCGGTTTACGCGACGTTGCCAGCTTGTCGGAGCGTGTGTGAGCGAGACTAGGTATCCTTGCATCGCGGCTTAGTCCGCGCGCGGCCTTCGATAATTGCGACGTTGCGAGATTCGGTATCGGTGTGCAGTGCAGTGTTTGATTTGGTTACCTAATCTATCTATACCAATATTATAAAGAGGAAAGATTTGATTGTTTATTTATTTCATTGTTTGTTTGTTTGCATTGAATAGGCTCCGAAACTACTGAACCGATTTGAAAAATTCTTTCGCTGTTGGGAAGCTTCCCTATCCCCGGGTGACATAGGTTATATTATATTTTCAAAAAAATTAGGGATCCTTACTAAAACTCCAATAATGTAAACCAAGATGATGTATTTCGCGTGCACTGCGGAAACTATTGATGATGAAAGAATAGTCTATACCAATATAATAAAGAGGAAAAATTTGATTGTTTGTTTGTTTGCATTGAATAGGCTCCGAAACTACTGAACCGATTTGAAAAATTCTTTCACTGTTGGGAAGCTACACTATCCCTATACTATATTATATTATATTTTAAAAAAATTTGGGATCCTTACTAAAACTCGAATAATGTAACCCAAGATGTAAAAAAAAATACCTAAAATATCCTTTACATCGCGTGCGTTGCGACAACTATTGATGATGATAGAATAATCTATCTATACCAATATTATAAAGAGGAAAGATTTGATTCTTTGTTTGTTTGTTTATTTGCATTGAATAGGCTCCGAAACTACTGAACGGATTTGAAAAATTATTTCGCTGTTGGGTAGCTTACCCGTTTTCATCATGCTCCTCCTTTTTTTTTAACTTTACAAGTCGACCTAAACGATCCAGCCATACCCAATTGCAGGACCGCCCCGCGGGCCCGCACGCGGCCCGTGCAGCCTCGCGAAATACTAGTTTATATGTATAAAAATGAACCCCTATTCTTGTATTTTGAGGACTTTGACATAGGTAACCATTTATAAATTTTTAGGGTTCCGTAGTACTACAAGGAACCCTTATAAGTTTGTCATGTCCGTCTGTCTGTCTGTCCGTCTGTCTGTTTGAATCCTTTACAGCCCGCACCGGCTTCGCACGTGTATATAACAAAAAAATAAAAATTATAATACACACACAAAACCCTTCTATTTGCGTCAAGTTACAAAAAAAATATATATATAAAGAAAGCTAAAAAGCTTCCCAACAGCGAAAGAATTTTTCAAATCGGTTCAGTAGTTTCGGAGCCTATTCAATGCAAACAAACAAACAATCAAATCTTTCCTCTTTATAATATTTATTTTTGGTGTGACTAACTAATAACCCCATATCTAAAATTTGTTGGAATTCGGCATTTCTGAGTATGGGGCTCGGTGCGCGCTCCATCAGTGCCAGGAAAAATAATTCAAAATTACGGGGAAAAAAATTCACCTCAATAATGATGATGAATGTGGTTTTTGCATTTTTATGTATGATCTCGTTGCGCGCACGCTCACTGATCCCGGGAAAAATATTGAAAAAATTCTGAAAAACTTCCTTCTTAGTGAAATAATAGATTTTTTGTAAAAGGTGCCTATATAGGTAGGTGGTAAGGTGGTAGATAGAGGTATATGAAAATATTGGATATTTCGTGCTGCGCGATTGAAATATGTGCATAATACTAATAATACCTACCTACCTACCAACAAACCAACCAACCAACCTACCTACCTACCTACCTACCTATTAGTTAGTTAGTTTTGTGTGTGGTGTTTGTTGTGTTGTTTGATAACTTATTTTGTAAAAAAATAGCACAAAAAGAACAAAAATCTACAAAAACAGTAATTTTCAAATGAGGATTGATCCTTCGTCTCATTGACACACTACAAAACGAAGCATAATGAAAATCCGTCCACTCGACCGCTCGGCCAGTCGAACTGATAGGTGGAACGCCGAAAATCGGGTACTCAATTTCGTATTTGCTTGTAACCGTTTTGAATTCGCATGTGATTCGGTCATAGATTTAAAATTCATCATCATCATCATCAGCCTGTTCCATATCGTACCGAGATTTCTTACCCATTTTTCATAGCAATGGGGAGATTTCTACCCGTCCAGCTGCGATTTTCATTTGCGGTCATAGATTTAAAATTCATCATCATCATCATCAGGCTGTTGATAACGTACAGAGATTTCTTGCCCATTTTCATGGCGATGGGGGATTTCTACCCGTCCAACTGCGATTTTAATTTTCGGGCATAGATTTAAAATTCATCATCATCATCAGCCTGTTGATAGCGTACAGAGATTTCTTGCCCATTTTCATGGCGATGGGGGGGATTTCTACCCGTCCAACTGCGATTTTCATTTGTGGTCACAGATTTAAATATCATCATCATCATCATTAGCCTGTTCCCTATCGTACCGAGATTTCTTACCCATTTTCATGGCGATGGGGGATTGGTACCCGTCCAACTGTGACCTTCGTCACAGACCTTCGTCGTTTATCGGTCATAGATTTTAAGGATCATTATCATCATCATCCGCCTGTTCCCTATCGTACCGAGATTTCTTACCCATTTTCATAGCAATGGGGGGATTTCTACCCGTCCGACTGCGTTTTACATTTGCGGTCATCGATTTAAAATTTTCCATCATCATCATCAGCCTTCTCCCTAACGTAACGAGATTTCTTAAAAAATACATAAAATGATTAAATTAAAAAATATTTTATTTTACTAGAATACCTTTGCCAAAATTCGTAAAGGTCGGTCCAGCCGTTTTATCGTGAACAGATAACAAACAGAAAGACAGAGCTACTTTCAAAATTTATAGGATACTAGATGCGCCCCGCGGTTTCACCCGCGGTATAAACTCTGTAATGGCTGAACGGATTTGGATGAAATTTGGTATGGAGGCTACCATACCTAAATTTGGCTACCTCCATACCAAATTACATTAAAATCCATGCAGCTGTTACAGATTTGAACGGGAACAAACACACTTACATACTAACATACCTACTTACATACACACAAACTTTCGCATTTTGGTGTGACTAAGTAATAACCCCATATCTAAAATTTGTTGGAATTCGGCATTTCTGAGTATGGGGCTCGGTGCGCGCTCCATCAGTGCCAGGAAAAATAATGCAAAATTACGGGAAAAAAAATTCACCTCAATAATGATGATGAATGTGGTTTTTGCATTTTTATGTATGATCTCGTTGCGCGCACGCTCACTGATCCCGGGAAAAATATTGAAAAAATTCTGAAAAACTTCCTTCTTAGTGAAATAATAGTTTTTTTGTAAAAGGTGCCTATATAGGTATAGGTACCTATATAGGTAGGTGGTAAGGTGGTAGATAGAGGTATATGAAAATATTGGATATTTCGTGCTGCGCGATTGAAATATGTGCATAATACTAATAATACTTACCTACCTACCAACAAACCAACCAACCAACCTACCTACCTACCTACCTACCTACCTATTAGTTAGTTAGTTTTGTGTGTGGTGTTTGTTGTGTTGTTTGATAACTTATTTTGTAAAAAAATAGCACAAAAAGAACAAAAATCTACAAAAACAGTAATTTTCAAATGAGGATTGATCCTTCGTCTCATTGACACACTACAAAACGAAGCATAATGAAAATCCGTCCACTCGACCGCTCGGCCAGTCGAACTGATAGGTGGAACGCCGAAAATCGGGTACTCAATTTCGTATTTGCTTGTAACCGTTTTGAATTCGCATGTGATTCGGTCATAGATTTAAAATTCATCATCATCATCATCAGCCTGTTCCATATCGTACCGAGATTTCTTACCCATTTTTCATAGCAATGGGGAGATTTCTACCCGTCCAGCTGCGAATTTCATTTGCGGTCATAGATTTAAAATTCATCATCATCATCATCAGGCTGTTGATAACGTACAGAGATTTCTTGCCCATTTTCATGGCGATGGGGGATTTCTACCCGTCCAACTGCGATTTTAATTTTCGGTCATAGATTTAAAATTCATCATCATCATCAGCCTGTTGATAGCGTACAGAGATTTCTTGCCCATTTTCATGGCGATGGGGGGGATTTCTACCCGTCCAACTGCGAATTTCATTTGTGGTCACAGATTTAAATATCATCATCATCATCATTAGCCTGTTCCCTATCGTACCGAGATTTCTTACCCATTTTCATGGCGATGGGGGGATTGGTACCCGTCCAACTGTGACCTTCGTCACAGACCTTCGTCGTTTATCGGTCATAGATTTTAAGGATCATTATCATCATCATCCGCCTGTTCCCTATCGTACCGAGATTTCTTACCCATTTTCATAGCAATGGGGGGATTTCTACCCGTCCGACTGCGTTTTACATTTGCGGTCATCGATTTAAAATTTTCCATCATCATCATCAGCCTTCTCCCTAACGTAACGAGATTTCTTAAAAAATACATAAAATGATTAAATTAAAAAATATTTTATTTTACTAGAATACCTTTGCCAAAATTCGTAAAGGTCGGTCCAGCCGTTTTATCGTGAACAGATAACAAACAGAAAGACAGAGCTACTTTCAAAATTTATAGGATACTAGATGCGCCCCGCGGTTTCACCCGCGGTATAAACTCTGTAACGGCTGAACGGATTTGGATGAAATTTGGAATGGAGGCTACCATACCTAAATTTGGCTACCTCCATACCAAATTACATTAAAATCCATGCAGCTGTTACAGATTTGAACGGGAACAAACACACTTACATACTAACATACCTACTTACATACACACAAACTTTCGCATTTTGGTGTGACTAAGTAATAACCCCATATCTAAAATTTGTTGGAATTCGGCATTTCTGAGTATGGGGCTCGGTGCGCGCTCCATCAGTGCTGCCAGGAAAAATAATGCAAAATTTCTGGAAAAAAATTCACCTCAATAATGATGATGAATGTGGTTTTTGCATTTTTATGTATGATCTCGTTGCGCGCACGCTCACTGATCCCGGGAAAAATATTGAAAAAATTCTGAAAAACTTCCTTCTTAGTGAAATAATAGATTTTTTGTAAAAGGTGCCTATAGGTATGGTACCTATATAGGTAGGTGGTAAGGTGGTAGATAGAGGTATATGAAAATCTTGAATATTTCGTGCTGCGCGATCAAAATATGCACATTATACTAATAATACCTACCTAGCCACCAACCAAGCAACCAACCTACCTACCTACATACCACAGATGAACTACATACCTACCTATAAGTTAGTTTTGTGTGTTGTAAATAACAAATAACAAACAACAGTACCTACTATGGACTAAATTAATCTAACCCGGGTCTAAAATCCATATTTTTAGTCGCAGAATAATGTCTATCGACGCGGAAAACACAACATTTTTGGGTATTGCATATTTCATTAGGTTCATTTCATTAGGTATTAGGTATGTAAAATTCGAAATTAATTTGAAAAAAAACGAAAAAAAGTGGAAAATTTGTTCGGAAGGTACCAGACTCGGTGCCTTTAGAACCCCCGATATGGGGTTATTCCAGGGACCCAGTTATTCAATCGTCAAGCAGTAGTGTGCAAAACATCACTGTGTTCCGGATTGAAGGGCAATGTTTCCAGCGTAATTATTGGGCACAGAGATTTAACATCTAATATCTCAGAGTAATGAGCGCAGTGCATTGCCGCGCATGGTTTTGAACTGTTGAGGTTCAAAATTCTGGGTGGCACTGAACTGTTATGAGCAAGCGTGAAGCTTAACATCAGCTGAGTAACTTGCTCGTCTCGTCACCAAATAACAAAAAAAAAAACTTACATGCTTACACACTTACACACGAACTTTCGCATTTTAAATATTTATGCGACAATATTAGGTTTATGTAGATATATACTTTTATAAGTTTCGTTACTAATTTTGAATAAGTTTGTCAAGAAACCCACAGCAAAAATTAAAATAAATAGTATTCTCGAAATTAAATTATAAAAAATAATACTACCTAATTTTAGGGGTTCGAACCCAGAACCTCACGAGCGCGACCTAATCAAACTGATGACTTCGGCCACCGAGACGATATACAGAGCAACGAAATTTCGTATTTGCTTGTAACCGTTTTGAATTCGCATGTGTGCGTAATGTTCATGCGTGCATACAGGCGTTGAACATTATTTGAATTTTCAGTCGAGTGCAGCTATTAATGGGCTCTATTATTTTTGAGATGTGTTTATAACAATAGTAAGAGGTCGCAAAGTGAATTAAAACTGGGGCAGATTACCTCAATTGAGTTTTCAACGACAGCGCCATCTCTTGGCGCCTACCTACCTAGCGGACTCAAACGAAGGACCTTAAGTAGGATTGCTCCAACGTACAAAAACGTGCTCCAAATGGAGTACGTCAAACGTAAATACAAAAATGCATAATTGGGCCATACAAAACTTTACAAAGTTTTTGAGAGCTGTTAGCCATGCAAATAGACAATTTGTAAGTACTTAGGTTATTAGCCAACACGATCAAAAAATATTATTGCCGCATAAATTTTGTCAATTAAAATCTTATAGTAAAGTTTTGAAAATCATTCATTTGTTTGTAGTTTTTTATTTTTTTCGTCCTTTCAAGACTTTGGCGTCGCACGGCTTGTGTATTATTTGTATGTAGTTTACGCTCACAACATCATTGTACTATTCACCAACATGTCCACGTTCAAGAAAAACTAATAGATACAAATTCACAGATTTATCACAAACACGCTTGATATTACACGAGTTTTGGAAACTAATACAATAACGCGATATGACTTCTTCACATTCCGCCAAAACTCCTATTCGCTTATTTTTTAGTTTTCTTAGTTACTTATATAATTTTGCGTAAAAATAATTTGTTTTTTTAACGAAATCCTCGGCGAGCGAGTCAGACTCAGGTCAATGGTCCGGTTTTTTTTAAATATTTGTTTGTAACCAAACTAAGAAAGCGAAAGAAAGATCAATTAATTATGAAAATGTCAAAAGGAACCCATGAATAGCTACAGAAATCGACCCAGTAATAGAAACGTAATCATAATCTTTATTTTAGGGTACCGCAGAGCTAAGTACTTTTGACTACTTAGGTACCTATCTAATATATTATTTTGTAAATTCTATGGTCCATAATCATCCTGCAAAAGTTTGATTTAGTTCCATCGTTTAGTTTGTATGTGGCAGCTCTTAAAATAAAACATCGCGCAATTATGATGGATTAAAAGTGTTATTCGTGGGTCCATTAGGCATTATGCTCCCATGCTCCCGATTAATGCACCCATGGCTAGAACGGTGCATATGTATAATACTCTGTCTAAGACAGCCGAGGTTGACATATTTGGTGACCACATTAATATATTTAGGAAGACTTTGAGGTCAACTATCTAATCAATAATAAATTATAATTCAAATTATTACTTTTAAACTTTAATTTTCGACTTTTATGTAATGACTCAATTCTATTTATAATTACAGTACCTCGCTCTATATTATTGCATGCTGTCTTCACCTGTAAGTATTGTGACATTTAGTTATATTTTATTTGCGTACATTTTTGACATTGTATTTATTGGTGTGCAGTGTAGGTGAACTTAAATAAATTATTATTGTTATTATTAGCCTGTCATGTCCCAATTCTGGGCAAAGGAATAAAAAAAAATCCTTGAATCCTATCGCTATTACTATATAACTAAATATTGTAACAATAAAAAACTGAATAGTACTCTGAGAACCCAGCACCATACATTTCAATTAAAATAAACCGGCGCGAACGATCAAACGCCAGTTACTCTTTGTTATTCTATTCTAAACAAATGGAGAATTCTGTGATTCTAAGTATTTCTTATTATATTTTGATCAACATGTTAAGTATTACGACAGATGTATACTGACTCTATGAATAAATTAGTATGCGAATATGAGCATTGAATATCTTCAGACACGACTACAGAATTATAATGTTGCGAAGCAGAGTGAATTTTCTGATTACCCATCTTTTATTTATAGAAAAGTTAACAATCCCTTTGAAATATGTCAACACAGATGGAAGTTTATTTTACTGATACCTAATGCGGGCCTTACAAATATATCTGAGTTAGAATAAGTATCATCACCATCATCATCGGCAGCTTATTTAGCCCACTGCAGAGCATAAGCCTTTTCCCTCTTTCGCCAATCTACCCTGTTTTGTGCCAATCTCGTCCAGGTGTTGCCGCAAAACTTTTGGATGTCGTCATGACATTGCTGTATCGGTCTACCAGAGCTACTCTTACCATCACGTGGCCACCATCCGTCAGAGACGTATAGGGTAGTTGTAGTGGTAGGGCTCTCTCGCAGAGTCCGCCTGGGGAAGTACCACACCTTTGCCAGTTATTCAACCGCCAAGCAGTAGTGTGTGTAATAACTGTGTTCCGGATTGAAGGGCATACGTATATTTAACATCTAACATCTCAGGATGACGAGCGCAGTGCATTGCCGCGCATAGTTTTGAACTGTTGAAACTCAAAATTCTGGGTGGCACTGAACTGTTATGGGCAAGCGTGACGCTTAACATCAGCTGGTGAGCGGCTCGCTCGTCTCGTCACCGAATAATATAAAAAAATAAAAGAAAATGTATCTCTCAAAAATTATAAAGAGAATACGATTTTATTGCCGTTCAAAGGACAAGCTCAGTATGGGTAGTGTTTGGGTACCAATTATTATTTTGAGTAAGTTTCCTTTTTTTCGCCCAATGGGCAGGCTAGAGTCAGCCATTAATGCCATACCGCCTTGTCTTCCATATTTTTTTTCAATCACCTGTAAGCCTCAGTAGAGTGGTGTAGACTTTACTAGGAGCTTCTATGGACTTTTGGAAACAACAGGAAAAGCCACGTTCCACGACATATGGTGAATTGAAATGGATGTAATGGTAATTTTAATGGTTCAAGTTCCGGGAAGACCAGTTAGAACATGTACCTCAGAAGCGACCACGAACTAGGGACAGACGTTCCGTGCCAACTACTGATGCTGATTGCAAGACCTGTCAGGTCGGACCGCATTTGAGCAGCGCTTCGTGGCACTGCTCAGCGCGGAACATAGCGTCATAGTCTTGTGTATGGTGTATGTCGCATTAACGCGGCGCTGCTGCAGTGAGTGTACCTGCGCGTCGCAGCATAGTTGCCTCCGAGAAAATATAATAATATACAAATAGTGGTATTCTCCTTACTTATAGCATGACCTTGGTATGTCAGCTATCCATTTCGTCTACTTTCTCTTCCATAAAGCTTTCTTTTTCTGAATATATCAAAGAAATAACTACCACATCCTAATCACTGTCGTAGTCACCTATCTTTCTATGTGGCTCTCACACGAATAGCAAAGAAATGACGCGAGCTGTCGCTTTTTGAAGTTGTAAGTGTGATAAGTGCTGTGAAGCGACGTGCAGCGCAGTGCCGCTCAGCGACGCTCAAATGTGGTCTGCTTTGTGGTAGCTCAGTAGGAGCACGCTCGCCTCTGATTCGAGGGGTAACAGGTTCGAACCCAGGCGAGCTCATACCAATGAGTTCTTTGGAACTTACGTACGTACGTCGGCGAAGGAAAATATCGTGAGGAAACCTACATGTTTCCGGAGAAAAAATTCGCAATTGCAACCAGCACTGGGCCAGCGTGGTGGTTATAGCCTAACCACCCTTCGAGGGTAGGCTGATATCCCAGCAAAGAAATGCTTAAAGGCTGATACAGATAGTGTGTAGCGGTAAGACAACATAATTCTAGCATATCATTGTGATTGTCATGATTATGAACGCCTTTTACTACAGAGTACAGACCCACCCGAAAACAGATGTAGCGATGATAGCTCAGTGATTGCGTGCTAACCACGCGTTCGTATCGCACGACCCTGGACGTGGGTTCAAATCCCAACAATGAGGTTCAGCTATCAGTAAAGAAAAACTTATTGAGGAAGCCATAGCGTAATGATGGGGTTTTTTCTAGTACTTGGCTGGCTAGCTACCAGCTTCAAGTTGAAAATCTGCAAAGAACCTAACGGTGTGTTCGTGTTTCGAGAGCCTCACTTAGGCTAGTGTGTTTACCTCGACTACGCAGTCACTTATCGTGTTTTTGGAAAAATGCTTGCCTGTCAAACCATAAAAAAAAATTAAAAACTCACCATTAGATGAGCGATTTGCTCGTCACGCTTGCCCATAACAATTCAGTGGCAACCAGAAACATGAGCTGTCAGAATTGTCTGCGGATCGGCTCTGTCAAATATTACTATAAAATTAAAACTAAAAATCCTCTACCCGTACGCTTTGTATCCTATAAGCCCGATAAGGCCGCCACTTGTGGCACTAGCTTAAGTATAAGATAGTTCTGTACATGTGTTCTTTTATTTTTGGTGTACACAATAAAGAGTTTCTATCTATCTATCTATCTATCAAATGGGCAAAGAACTCACCCTATTCCTCTACCTAAAATGTAAGAGTTTACATTTGCCTATAAGCTGCTATAATCATACAGGTTGACCGAATTTTATAAAATTGCTATGTAAGTATGTTTCGTTAAGAAAATATCTTTTTTTTTAAACTTATTAGGCTAAAGGGATTGATTTCACTATTTTTTTTATGATACACATTGACGAGACTAGCAAGTCGCTCACCTGATGTTAAGCGTCACGCTTGCCCATAACAATTCAGTGCCACCCAGAATTTTGAACTTCAACAGTTCAACCATGCACGGCAACGCACTGCGCTCGTCACCCTGAGATATTAGATGTTAAATCTCTGCATGCCCAGTTATTACGCTGGAAAAGCTGGTATATTCACACTGTACACAAACCATAATATCTTACCAAACTGTCTTGTAAATAAATTACAATATTTCCCTCATAATTGTGGCACACGCCAATCGCTCGTTTGACGAATAACTATTATTATGTCATGTAATTTCGTTACATATAACATTTCTATTTTTTCCGCCATTGATACTTATGCGTTCGTACAAAAAAATATAAGGAAAATATCGTATTTATACGTGCGGAAACTTTTCCGGGATCACACCAAGTTTAAGGAAGTTAAGAAAAAGAAAACCCGCAGACAAACCGCTGCGCATATCTACCGACGACGCGTTATCAGTAATGCGTGGTAATGCTTTATCCAACGTGCGCATACCTTACTTGTATAAAACCGTTTTACACATACTCGTATGTCTTATGTTTAATTTGTTATCACCCCAAAATGTATTTTATTCGTGACTTTTTAACCCAGAACGATGGTAATGTTTTAAGGTGTATTTTAGTTGTACTGTAAGTAATATTAATGAAGTGACAATGGGCAGGCCACATCACTCTAAGAACCGATAACCGATGGGGAAGAAAGATTCTGGAGTGGCGATGGAACCGTAACGCAGTGTAGGCAGGCCTCCCACTAGGTGGACCGACGACATTGTGAAAGACGCGGTCAGACGGTGGATGTAAGTGGTACGTTGTCCGTCAATGTGGCGCTCTAAGGCGCCCATGTTCAGCAGTGGACGTCGTCTGGCTTATGATGATGATGGTAAGTAATATTTTGTGCGTTCCTATATTAGGTATCTACCTTTGTAGTACAGCCTAAGCTGAATGACTTGACTTGAGTGCGACCAAGCGTTCATTGGCTATCTCAAGTATTCTCAAGGTTACGCCTACTCGCGGCTAACAATCAACCAATCAGAGTAATTTCTCGTAAGTGTATTTAGACTGATCTATGGTGCGCTTTGAGCGTCCTGAATGCGGAATCTAGGGTGTGATCTGTGATCACAGTGTATGACATGGCCAAAAATATAAAAAGCGAGGATATAGAAACACTCGTTGTGTTGCTAGTATGAAGGTTACCTACTTAGCTTAGCAAACAATAAAAACCTAGAATCACAAAAACCAGTTTTACAATAATGTTAGCCCTTGCAGATCTCAGGATTTGGTACGCGCGGACAGCCGCTCGCCGTCTAACAAACGAGGAGAAATATATTTTCTTTTTTTTTTCTCTCATTGGTACGCTGTCTATGATAACACTGTGCCATTGTGCCAGTGTAAAGTACTCCTTAAGTGGTACTTAGTAAGTACGCTATATCTAATAAAGTTATAATAATTTTGATACCAATAATAACCTAAATATACTACTGAGTAATATTCGGGTAGACCATAGTAGATATTTTTTATTACTTCTCTCTAACATAAACAAAATTTATTTTTACTTTTAAATTTATTTTTCATGTATGTATTTTGCTTAGTTAACTATAAAAACTAAAACACTTTAAAAAACAAGAAGTGTAAAAAACATATTTTTTACTTGTATGTAAAAACCACGATTAATATGGGACCAAACAAAAAACCTAAAAGAAAAATCAGCTTCTTTATACATTTCCTTGAGTTATTTTTTTTAAGAATCAGCTTATACATATGTTCTGTCGAAGTCAGCTTTGATTCCAGTAAAAGTTGTTCATAATGATGAGTACAGTGATATCTCATAATATGTTCAACCAAACACACTGTATATATAATTATATCTTATTATACATATAAGTAATAAAGGAAAACAAAATGTTATACTTAGTTCAGTAATCGCTGCGGTGACTCGTACAAAAACTATGGTAAGTCGGACTGGACTCTAGGGAAATAAAGGTCTCTTTTGTGGGTATAACTGCTCTAACTGGCTAATTAGTGACTCGTTATGTGACTGTGGAACTTTGGAATGGTTTGGTAATAATTGTGATGTCCTCTGGTTTAGAGTTACGCAACGTATGGACATAGATAAACCACAGGAAAGTTTCCTTGGTATGGATAGCTATATATACATAGCGCTCAACTGAAGGGCGGTACCGGCTAATTGAAACCTATAGAGAAGGATACGAGTAAACAAGCGATCGAGTTTTTATGTACCTACTATCGGCAAACAGTGAATCATTTTTAAATAGGAAAGGAAATCCCTACTAAAATTAATTAGTAAATTTCATTTGCTTTTTATAAATGATTCCCTATTTGCTGATAGTATATAAAAACTCAACTTATTTACTCATATTATTTATGTTTCAGTTGCTCGTACTCCGTAGCGCCCTTCAGGGGAAGCACTATACAGGGCTATAGAGAAAGGGTATGCTAAGACGAACGGGGCTCACAGTATTCATGATTGTGATTATGGGACCAAAACTGAAATCGAGAAAAAAAAAACTGCTGTTCCATACATTTTGTCCAGTCATTGACAGTTTTCTATGGAACAGCTGTTCTTCAATAAATTATTATCTAAGCATATTAGAAGCGGGGGCAACCCTAAGTGCATGGGAGGCATCACAGAAGAGTGGGAGGCATTCACTTTCATATATACTGACGTAAGCTTGCGTATGTAGGTGGTGCTATCATTCATTCTGTTTGGAGTGTCCGAGATGTGGTCCTATAACAATCCGAATGCAAACGCCCAGTATCATTTGACAGCGTACCCACCATGCTGGCGGCGCTACCACACTGAAATATCTATTACTAGCTGCACCCCGCGGATTGACAACCCTACTTAAACTAGTTTTTCAGGCATAAAAAGAATGGCACTCTCCGGCTTTTAAGCTGTACCGTGTACACATGAAAAATAATATTTCAATTCGTTGTTCTGTTCCGGCGTGAAAGAAGAACAAACCAATCGCATTTTTAACCCACATATATACAGGGCTATAAGGAAAGGGTATACTAACCCGGCAAGGGCTCATAGTAGACATCATTTTGAACAGTCTATCAGATGCTATCAGATCTTGCATGCAGTAGATATAATGCTTATTGTCCACGCATCACTACACACAATAATATAATTTATTTGCCATGTAGATTAATCTCTGGTCTTTGTAGTCTATAGATACGGGTACCACAGAGCAGCATACACCCCGATTCAAATGTTAATTGTAAATTGAGTCCCCCGCCGCGCTATGGTCCCTTCATTCACGCTTCATTCTTAATTATCACTTTCTCGGTCACAATCGGGTAATGTTATTCCATGCAAGCATTTAGGGTTCCGTGCCCAAAGGATGCCAACGGGACCGTATTAATAAGCCTACAACGCCCGAAGTGTCTCCGTACTACCTTTAAACGACTGCATCGTTTAAATATTAACTACAGCGTTTATTACGTGACGGGATGTGAACATTTTTTTATTAATTATCGTAATATCTTCGTATTTATAGGCAACTAAAGTTTTAAGGTTAACGGATTTTTTTGCGTTGAAATTATACGAGGGACTATACGATTTACGAGGGAAAGCAGTTTTTACGCAAAAAAAATGTTTTGTGTGAACAAAACCTTTCAGCGTATATTATTATTTTATCCGAGGCATTAAAACCAAAAACAAAATGATTGCAATGAATTTTTGGAGAACACGCGAAAAGCTAATTTCATCAAAAAATATAGGTGATTAAATTCACTAACTCTCTCTGTCACACGCACGGGGAACAGAGTGACAGCAGTACAATTTTCAAATACCTACTGCGTCAAAACCTCCACTGCCCATTTCTCGCACCATGCCCTACTTGTGCTAATTCGCGGAACCCTAGTGACTTTTTCACGCAACCATTCAAAAACCCTGGAGATTGGCATAACACTGGATCATCAGTTTAAGAGTACTTAGGAGGTGGGTACTCGTAAGGTATATAGTAAGTTTGTTTGGGCTAAGCCACTGGCCCTAATGTCAGAGATTGTAGGCCGCCAGAATTCCTCTGATACCTATAGCGTATCTGTAGTTGTGCAATTGTCTTATCTTATCTACTAATAACATCAAAAGTACTATTAAGAGGATAGTGCTTCCGCAAGGTTTTGGCGCATTCGATATTTGAAACTGTATAGCTGTCGCTCTGTTTCTCGTGCGTTCGATAGAGATAGTTAGTGAATTTTCCTAACTTTTTGAAGAAATTAACGTTTCGAGGGTAGTCTGTTATGACCCCCTAAATCTTAAAAAAATCTTTTGTTTTGGTGTCCAATGGCTTTGATAAATCTGATGATTTATCTCATAACCTAAGCCACTATATTTTGTTTTTTCAAAACATTTTTATTGTATTCTAATAGTAACTACTTTTCTTCTTCGTATTTTCGACGCAAAAAAAGAAGATATTGCGAATTAAAAAAAAAACAAACATACAAGCATAGTTTTTCACGGTGTAGATAACATATAAAAAGCCATCACAATCGGATAACCTTTAGGGGTGTGGGTTAGGTGGGTATCAGGCTACGCTTTCTGTGTGGACAAAACGTAGGTATACTCTATTCTTAAGGTCGCCCTAGCCTTGTCCTGCTTTTATACGTCCAGGGCTTTCATTCCTGTTTAAGTTGAACGCTGACTAATGCACCGACCTCGTTATCTGTTAAGAGCAAAACAAAGTAATGTTATGGCTAGGGTTTATTTACTGCTAATCAAATTACAGTGTTCTAAAGCACTGTCTATATAAAAAATTTTCTTCTAAATCCGAATAAGTTAATTCTGGTTTTGACGAATTCTAAGGGCAATACAGGGCTATAAGTAAAGGGTGTGCTAAGCCGAAAAGGGTTCATAGTACTCATCATTATGAACAACTTTTACTATGGGACCAACCCTGAAATCGAGAATAAAAGCTGTTCCATAGAAAAGTGTCAATGACACTCGACAAAATGTTTGGAACAGCTGATATTTAATTCTCGATTTCAGGGTTGGTCCCATAGTAAAAGTTGTCCACAATCATGAGTACTGTGAGCCCTTTCGGCTTAGCATACCGTTTCCTTATAACCCTGTATAATCAAAGTAATCATAATGAAGTTAAAATTGTATTTTCAGTGTGGACATTAGATAAGATATTATAATATTTTTTGCATCGAGTTAGATTAGTTTTACGTATAGATTATCTACTCACTAACTACTACCTATATAATAAATAATTACAATAAAGGTTAATTAAAATAAAGGTTAATTAAAGTGAATTGCTATAACCCACTGCCCATCGGTCAGTACATAGTCAGTAGTTAACAATCTCACATGATCTCACACACAAAGACACCCACACTAACCCACACACATACAAAAACAATTGTACTGAATCAAAAGAGCGCCAGAACTCATCAACAAAACTAGTGAGGCGCCTTCATGAGCACCGTAGACTTGTAGATTTCGGCGCTGTTGTACCGCCACCGATGTAGTCGAAAACAAAAACGCAACAAAAAATCGTTAAAATAATATATGCGTATTTTATATATAAAAATATAAAATACGGGGTCCACCCCCCTGCTTAATGACGCAGGCGCATGATGACGTAAGTTCACTAACAGGCAAGGTGTAGTGTCTTTTTTCAGAACTTATACAATATACAACACTTGACGAAGCGAAGCAAGCGTTTCGTCGCTAACTCGGGCTGGACCAGAAATCCTTTTTATTAAAAACGTTTTCACGGTAAAAATATATTTAAAAAACTAGTAAAACAGAAATCAGTGGTAAAAAGTTAATTACTGAATCAGTTACAAACGAACTGAGAACATCGGGTTTTTCCTCTAACTTTGAAACGTTCGTGATTCTGATTGCGAGAGCATGCCATCCCGCATGTACCAACTTAGTCGCAGTATGCGCGGTCCCGCTCGCGCACTGTCACTATCGCTTTCAGAGTTACGGGATAAGCCCGCTGTTCGCTCGAAACATAAAATACTGCTCAAGTTTAAGAAGAGAAATAAAATTTCCTCTTATTTTCCAATTATTTTCTCTGTCCGCGCGGGAGAAACCGCCGGGCGCAGCTAGAATCTCTTAACTATTTAACGAGCATTGTTTAATTATAATTTACATAATATGAATAACAATCATGGCCACACATTGTCTTGTGCACCGAAACACATAATCGACATGGCAATTTGACATGTTTATTTGAAACTCACTGATCTGTACCTTCCAGGATGTTATTGAAATCAAGGGCAGCAATCAATTATAGATCTAGATCTAGTTAGGTCGAAGAATCACGTCAGAAATGACCGAATGTAATGGAACATTTCAAACTTCAACACCCTGCTTACCTGCGTTCTGGCAAATAAAGACTCATTTCATTTCATTTCATAGCTAAGTAGAAACATATAGATAATAAGTAACTACATTATTCTTTATGGGACGTTACAGAAAAAATTACTATCTTGGAATCTAATTTAACTGAGATAATACGGGTTACTAGGTTTTAGTTAGATGCGAACAACTAGGTAGTTTTACTAATATGAAAACTGACGTGGTTTTGACACATTTTGTTTTAATAAAACGGGAATACTCACGTTAAATCGGTGTAGGACCAGATGAACGTGAACGATGAACTACCAAAAACTCGAAATCGTTTTTTTTCTCATAAATGGGTATGAAATGTAGTCCTCCGTGATGTGCCAAAACGACGTAACTGTACAGTCAATATTTCACTAATTCAATAATAACGTAATGGTAAAAAAATGATTTTTCATTGAACTAGAAGAACGTAACATGAGTACGGGTAAAAAAAAATTGTTGGTAATAGGTAATACAAAAAGAACGTATATGCACAAAAGTCTTTATTTGAATCTTAAACTATTGCTTGGTTGACGATTCTAAGCGAGCCGTAACGTATAAGCTTCCCAAATAACGGAACTTAATACGTATTGCTAAACCGGTTAAGAATAAGTAAGAGCCAAAATAACGTATGTCAACCAATTTTTGAAAATATATATATATGTTCTTTAATAAGTGCATATATAAATACTTTTTATGGTTAATTTTATTTTCTAAAAGTATGAGTTAATTTCTGTATACTTTTTTCAGTAGTCAAATATGTATTATCCTACAAATAACTCTTCAAAGTTCAAAGAAGTGAAATTTACACAGTTTTTAAGCTCTCCTTTAAAATTTAAAAATGTAGATACGTTTATCTGGATCTTGCACCGCGAAATTCAGTCGGTTATTCCGACTATAGTTTCGATCACAAACTAGGTAGAACTAGGTAGTTATTATTATCATAGGGCCGTTTCGGCCAAGTTTCGCTGGGGAGTGAGATTTAAATAGGAAAAAATGTAGAGAATGGTGCCATCTTGTCACTTTTCAGTTCAGTATTATCAGTACCTTTAGGTAGAAAATGTATGAATAATTTAGTTCCATCTGCGTTGTTTGATTTTCGTACATTTTGCTATCGAATAAAGATTTTAGTGCTAACAATGTTCTTATAAGATTTTCCCGCCAATCGCTCTAAGCAAAATACCAAGGCCATAGCATAGAGCTGAATGTGTTGTATGTATTCTGATTCGATTCTGATTCTGACAGCAGAGTGAAATTCTATTATAATTTGTTTAGGGTGATTTATTTCAATTATCAGATGGAATATCACTCTGTCGGAGGTATTCCAAAATACTAGAGTAAAATTCTACGAAGTTCTCGTATTGTTTACAAAACACCATATATTAAAATTAATATTAAAATCTACACCAATTTACTGGGATCACATGAACTTAACTGTGAAGTACATAGATGAATGTATACTAGGTGAAGTACTTTGCTTGACAAACTATGACTGACACTACTTGTCTTGTATATTACTCCTTTTGTTATATTTACAAAACTTGACACTGGCTAAATATTCCAGGTGTGGAGCCAAACCAAAAGGGGAAAAAAAAGATAAGTGACACTGACATCAGTTTTATTTCTGAGTGCATAAAGGCCTGTGTTCACGGAATAATTTGACGCCGGACTAAATAAAAGTGGCTATACATGACCTGACCTGAGATCATGTGAAAGGGACAGCTAGACTTGAATTTCACCGGAGCAAAAGAAAGAAACTATTAAGCTTGTAGCGGGTTCAAACCTGGGCGGGCCCGTACCAATGAGTCCTTTGGAACTTACGTACGGATATGCCACTGACTTTACGGTGAAGGAAAACATCGTGAGGAAACCTGCATATTTCCGGAGAAGAAATTCGATGGCGTATGTGAATCCGCCAACCCGCACTGGGCCAGCGTGGTGGATATGGCCTAATCACCCTTCGAGGGTAGGCTGATATAGTAGTAGTAGTAGAGGAATGGGTATGAAATTAATAAAACATGTGGTTATATTATGAGTATTAATTAATATATAGTTCTTAAACCAGTGAGTTACACATAGTACACATTAGAAAAAGATTGGATTTTAATTCACCAAACTATGACAAATAGCTTCTAGACTTAATTTCAATGTCAACTTTAATTGCCATTGAATCGGATATAACTTCAGGCGGAATATATCAATTTCATTGTTGGAGACAAGGATTTCATTATATTGGCGATACATTCTGACAATCGGGTTATAATATGACATGTTATTAAGTAGATGTTTCTTTTAGTCTCGTGAAATGAATGTATAACTATCCGTTCTGTCTGAATCAGATTAGATATACCTTGTTAAATGGTATTTGTGGTCATTAGGTGGTCGAAAGTTATCTGATCCAATGAATGGCGAAATCAAGTAAGTTGCAAAGTCGTCTGATCTTTCGACGTAAATCTGATGAACTGAAAATCAGGTTTTGTCCGGAGTGGTCGCTCATAAGAATCATTATGGTGAAAATTATGAGATATGAAAAAGAAAATACTCATTCTGCCAGAGAGAACTTCGGCAACAACACAATACGACCCTACCAAAGAAAATCAAAGCAACTCGAATCAGATAGACCAAGATGTTCAACGTCGACTCATAAATTCAAAGCCTTCAAGTTCTTAGCCGTCTACCTTGATCTATACTATTTTTTATTGCCTCGAATGCGATGCCTATGAACGTCGAAAACCCTGAGAATACACAAAATAAAAATTTGAAGAAGGGCGTGGGTTCAAACCCCAGAAATAAGCTAATAGTAATAATAAGATATTGGTAAAGGCTTTGATTTTTTTAAATATATACTAACTTGTTATTACCCGCGACTTCGTTCGCTTGGACATAAAAAAAGTATCCTATGTCTTTCTTTGTGATTTACAGTAACTCTTTATCAAATTTTATCTAGATCCGTTAAGCCATTTAGCCGTGATAACGCGACAAACATCCAGACAGAGAGACAAAGCTACTTCCTATAGTTTGATAGATGGCTTTGATCCATTTTTGTGCATTTTTTGACCATTTGTATGAAGTGACAGTTGTAATGTAGAGAGTTCTGAATCGCGCAAGCGAAGTTTTTTCCTCGAGACGAAGTTCATTTTTATACCTCGAACCTTTATTGGTCCTGATAAGACTGCTCCGATATTCCTTTGAATTATAATATTAGCTAGGATAATATCTACAACGTCACATAATTATTTGTGATTTTCTAAAATGTTAAATGGCTATCCTACCAATGTATGAGTATGAAAAAAAAAACTATAAACAAATACAAAAGCGATTTGCTGGTCATGACTCATTTGGATTGCGGACACCAGCTAGGGTGTCTATACATGGCCTGACTTGGCATCGCGTGAAAGGGACAGCTAGACTTGAATTTCACCGGAGCAAAAGAAACAAACTATTAAGTTTAGGCCATGTAGCGAGGCCTTTAGTCTGATATCACGCTTTAAGGCCTCGCTACATGGCCTGACTTGACATCGTTTGAAAGAGATGGCTATATATAAGTTTCTGGGGGAGCGAAAGGGAGAAGCTATAACCTTGATAGTTTGTTTCTTTTGCTCCCGTAAAATACAAATCTAGCTGTCCCTTTCACACGATGTCAGGTTAGGCCATGTGTAGAATTGCATGACATTCGATCAGAGACCCTATTCCTGTGCGCTCGAGATTATCTCGGTCACTGTCTCTCTAATTTAGAATTTAATGGGAGTGAGAGTGACCGAGATAATGTCGAGCGCACAGGAATAGGGTCCCAGTGAATCATACAAATCACGTAGTGTATAGGAGCTTTAAAAGTTGTCGTTGAAAAAATAATAATTCATAGACAAGAATTTGACACATGCTTGACAGTTGACTTTTACATTTTTTATCTGTGCTAGAAATTTTGCCAGCTGGGCGGTTCCGAATATTTATTTTTGTAAGTATGTAATTAAGTTTCGTATTTTACACCATTTATTACTAAAAACAACAAAAGTTTAAAAGTGCATAATTCATAGTCGGTGCAGCAGATAGTGATATTGGACTTTTTGCTGTTTCTGTTCAGCACAATGTAAGTACATATTGAACATTCAAAATTCAATGCTGCGTTGGACGTAAATTGTTACCTGTCGATCGAAATCAATACTACTGGAGGAACATTGCCTCAGGAATAAATTACGTGTTTCTAAAGTAAATGCTGCACTCTGATTCAGCACTTCTCTGATGTCCGTTTTTAAATAAATGGCTGGTGCAAATCGAGGCCAGTGCGCCGGAATAGCCCAATTCTCGCTAAAGTGAAACGAGTGTATGCCAGGCTGCTGTTCCGATCAGCTTGAATGCACAAGCCGTATGTGAACGCAAACAGTTAAAAAGTACAGTATAAATCCATTACCTTTACATTAAAATTAGCAAGAACTTCAAAAGTTCAGTGTCAATCTTTTATTTTCACTAAAATTTAAGGGTGAAGGGATTGTTCTAAATATATTATTCTGTTTGGTTGTTTTAGTTTTTAGTTATTAGGCAACAACAATGTAACTGTTCAGAAATGTCAGTATGTAGTCATTTTGCCATATTTAGTTAGAGTATAGAATAAAGACACTGAGACAAAAATTAAAAAAAAAAATGGAAAATATTTGTTACCCATATTTATAAAGTTTTCATGGGACACGCTAATGTGCTAAAGAGAGAGCACATCTTGATATTTTATATGATGGTTTTTTTAATCAGCCTAAGTTTACATGTGGTTGAAGGGTGGGGTAGAAAATGTTTTAGCATTAAGTCGTCCTGTTGAGCATAGTACCTGCTTTATCGCGGAAGGCCTATTTTTAACTGCAGTTTTGGTTACTTAACCAGTTCTCTTTCTTGATAACTAGTATGGATCAGTGGTATCTGCCTTAAGGGGATCTGCCTAGCTGGGATCAATTCCTGGACATGTAGATATTTAAATCATGTATTTAAATATTTGATCTGGGTGCGTGGGTTAATTGTCCGTGTTTGTGTCTGGTGTTTGAGCCGGTGGCCGCAAGTGGCACATTGTCTGTCGATGTGGCGGTTAAAGGGGCCTATGTTCAGCAGTGGACGTCTTCTGGTTGATAATGTAATGTATGTGTCTGGTTGATGGCATTTACGACATCAGGATACAAAGTAGAGGGAATCAGGGAAGTGTGGAGAGAAACTATGAGTGTAAAGCATTACTGAATTGTATCAGATAGCCTTTTCAAATCCAGGATCCAATTTTGCAGTAAAGTGAAGGGATCACTATTTATTTATTTATAGGCGAGCAGTATAGGCCATACCAATGAGTTCTTTGGAACTTACGTACGGATATATATTTACCACTAGCTTTACGGTGAAGGAAAACATCATGAGGAAACCTGCATACCCTGCTTCCGGAGAAGAATTTATTTATTTATTTACATCCATTAGCACCAAACACGAATTACGCTAATGAAATTAATTGAAAAATCCGTTTAAAACTTTGAAAGTTGCAATCAGATCACTGTGTAGCCATCTTTCTTGAAGGGTAGTGAGGCGCAGAGCTTTTAATCTTTCGTCATAGGATGCATATCTAAATCATTATATAGGTCTTTCTAGGTGGCTTATACTCTAGGTATAGCTATTCTCATTGAGTTTATACATTCTTAATTGTATAGATTGCTTTTTTCATTGATTTTTTACATACTTGTATGAAATCTTGTGTATTACATGTTTTAACACATACTTGATTCCACTCAATCTTTTCTATTTATGGTGTCCAAATAAACAAGATACAAACATTCACCATATACGCACAAAGCACTTTGATTTCACATTTTTATAGGTCTCAAACTCACTAAGCAATATTTATGTTGTCTATCAAAAAAGATTTTGATTCTGATTTTATAAATACTTATGAGAATACTCCTAACAATTGCAAAGAGTTGAAAAGTTGTAGAAAAGTTTCAACTTTGATCTTGTATAAAAATAGCATTTCGATTGTATCTGCTAAGTACTGTACTGTTTAATTTATTAAAGGAGCTAAATTTGAAGTTCATAAGTAATACTTCCCTATTTTTTATTTATTTATTCTTTCTATACAGCATAGGTGTAGTTTATACATTAGAGTCGAGCGGAGCAGACATCTCACGGACTTTTATCTCCTCTATGCATTTACTATGGCGTAAATTATACACAAGCGACGTGGCTCATGTCATGACACGTCATGTCATGTCGCCATCCGGTCGTCCACATCTGTATATGTACACGTTTCTGCACGGGGGTTTGTTTCATTTACTCCAATGAAATGTACCCTTTGCTTTCCTTTTGATTAAAAAAACAGGTCGAGCTTATGTATAGAGACTGTAATGCTGTGAAGAACTAAACGAAAGAATTCGAACGAGTACGCTGCGTCCCGTTTCATGTCAATTGAAAAAGAGACGCTGCGCGTTCGTTTGCTATTACAGACAGACAACTCTACATAGCATCACGCGTTGATTGCTGTTGCGACCGCTGTACAGTACACGGTGCGCTGGCGCTGCGACTTATATCTTATTACTGTGAACCTAACATCCGTACAGTGTGTGTGAGTAATAACAGTAGCATTCGCCATTATGTGCGGAAATACTACGCTAACGATTTGTCTAAAGACGGATATTTACTGACAGCATTCGGTAAAATGTAACAAACATTAACTTTACTGTAGTTCTTGTTAACCGACTTCCAAAAAGAGAAGGAGGTTCTCAAGTCCACTGTTTTTTTTAGATATTTGTTACCTCAGATTTCCGTCATTTATAAGCCGATATGAAAAATTATTTGTTTTTATTTACTTCCAGATTGGTCCTATTTTTATCAATATCCAATTTTGATAAGGGGTTCCATGAGGAAATGAGGGAACTCCTCAAATATTATAACCATTTTGGTATTTTTCATCTACAAGTCAAGCATTTGCATTCAGAAAGTAACATTTGGTGTACTGGAATGGAACTGATAAAGAAGACCACAGATGGCCGCCGGAACTCCACAATGATAAGTTTATTATTTCACGGGTGGCGCCAAGAACATCTCGTTAGTGCATTTTTTCCAGCTTTTTTATTAAGTCAGTTTTTTTTTTTGGTGAAAATGACTGGTTTGACATCTACAGGCACAGTATGTCCAATAAATATGACTGGTATTTACCTGACAACAACCTCGTCGAATTACATCAGTTTTTAAAGACTTTTTAGGCTAAGGCTTTTTTATTTGTCTTACAGTATACCGTATAGAAATCGTTAATCGTACTGTTGATATGCAAATGCCTACTTCCTACGCTTTTCCCACACAAAACTAGGCAAAGTCTCATGTGTATTTCCGCATACTGGCTGATGCTAGGCAGATAATGTTTTTGGTAATGATATCTCTTACACATTTTCATATTACAGACCGCTAAACGGCTGAGAGGATCGTCTGAAAAGATATATCCATAGAGATATTATACAGGATAGATAAGAGTGGAAATGTTCATAGACAGATGCGTAACCCCGATGTGTACTAACTGATATGGACGTAAGATGTCGCTCCGTGTTTCGAATTGCGAAAATAACCGACATAAGCGTAATTTAATAATAATAATATTAGACATAATATCTACGTGTTGATCTGAACGAGAACTCTAAGCTGCCCTTCGTAATGGTACGGCGAAAAAACGCTAAATGGTGATGTTTAGCTATAAAAATTCTAAATATCTAGATGTTTAATTTATTATAGCCTGTGTGCGACACGTACCTACAATTGTTGCTATGAATTTAATTACCATTCATTTATTTATTGTTCTAAATTTATCAATTTGAAAAAATTACACACTCGTAATTAGTTCTGAGATGTTGCAATTTAGATACACACGAAACATGAATTTCAAGTTGTGTTTACAATAAAAATAAATTTCGCCTTTCATTTGTTCTCCATGATCGTCAAAAATATTACAGTTTCAACCTTAGCTTAGTAATTAACTTAATACGATACAAACATCGAGATCTTACGCCGGACGTCATAGACGTGAGAAACGGTACGAGCTTTGTCACGATAAGAGTTGCAGGGCTAGCATGCGAACCGCGACAAAATCTTCTCTACTCTTCATGTCGTGAAAAATGAGACAAACATATACATAATCGTAGCCGTGTCCTGTTCTTGCAATTTTTTTTTTGTCGCGGTGCGCATGCTAGCCCTGCTGGTCTTGCTAGCTTGTCAGTCAAGACCAGCTCGACCATTAATTAAGAAAGAATTTTAGACTAAAAGAACAGAAAGGAACCCTTACAAATGAAATTAATAAAACACTGGCAGCGCCATCTAGTAATAATACGTTTTATCGGGGTACACTTATTTGTATCAGATAGTAATTCTTCTCGTCTAGATATTCTTTGATATATCTTAAGGGTCGGAGAGTGACATTTTACATCATCATTAGCCAGAAGACGTCTTCTGTTCACCCACTACTGGTATTGTCATAATCCCCACATTTGGTAGGCGTCTCGGGATCACAGAAAGCTCACCGTTTAGAAAGAGGGCGCTGCTGCCCTCCCTCCGGAGGTTCTGGTCACAGTTTTATGATCGGGTCCACATTTTATACATACTCTACTGGAAACACTTTTAAGGCCCTCGCCCATTAGACCCACTCAACATCATCTCGGATAGAATTAAAATAAGGGCCCCATACAAGCAAGTACAGTTTCAAGTAAATAAAAGCGTGGCCGTCAAACGAAAAAAGCTTTTTTTGATTGCTTTTACAAATGCTTTATCCAAGAAAACGCGTTTTGACTTCTCGCCTACGTAATATTGTTCAGTATTCTGCCCGTGATGAGCATTTATCTTTTTTTTTTTTAATTCAAAGTCTTTCATTAGACTAGATGGTATGACGTCTGTGATCCTACTGTAGTATGGAGCAAGCTCTCATAGGAGGAACCTGTTAGCTCAACTCTCTCTTGTCAGCTCTTATTTCAACTGTGGTATGGCGTTTATTCTAATACAATGAGTCACAGCCCGCTGATCTCATACGCCACGTCCGTTGAGAATACCTGTCTTGTCCGATAAAGCGGACAGATTTAGTACAAAGTTTAGCAGTGACCTAGGTCGGAAAAGTGTTCGAAATAAAAATAATTAACTATATATTTCAAATAAATTATCAATAACTAGCTGTTCCCGCGACTTCGTTCGCGAGGACTTAAAAAAGTAGCCTATGTCCGTCTCTGACCCTTAAGCTATATATCTATCCAAAAATCAGCTCGATTAGTTCAGCCAGTTAGCCGCGATAACGCTACAAACACCCAGACAGAGCTACTTTTGAATGTATAATGTTAGTTAGGATTAGGATAGTTAGTATAAGGACCTAAGTAAAACTTTTTTATCCTAAACGAAGTGGAGATTCGATAAGATTAATAAAATTAACTTGTAAGTACTTTTATATACATAAGGTTTTTGCAAGTCTATACGAAAGAGTAAAAGAGTGATACGCCGGGATTCCTAAAGCACGTTCCTTGCGCTACGTTGTTGTTATTGACCGAGCAAAGCGAAGGCGTACAGTGTTCGAGAGCAAGTCGATATTTAGTGTGTTTATTTGTCCGGTAATAACTTGCGATCCATTGATCCGATATTCATAAAAAATATATTATTATTAATATATATTATATTTTAAAGTTCGAATATGAGCAGAATCGATTTAGGGGTCAGTTTGGTGCGAACTATTCGTATCGATTTAAGTCGAGAGCGATACGCCTAGAGTCTATTAGTCTAGAGAGTTCCTTGAGCTTCGTTGTTGGCTTAGGGCTACATTGACTGGACTATCAAACCATCTGATATACCAAACAGAAGAGTTTCTCAAATCGTCCAGTCCCTAAAATTATTGACTGAGCGAAGCGAGTCGGTGTTTGTACGCTTATCGGTGTGTATTTTTGTCGACGATAACTTTCGATGCATTGATACGATCTTCATGAAAATTTGTAGGCAAGTAGTTCATTGCTGCACATAGGCAAATGTAAGCAAAATCGGTCCCGGGGCTATGAAGTAGAAGGGGTCGCGTTGTTTTGTTTCGGCGCTGACTACTACTTTAAAAAAGTTTAAATATTGGTGGATTTGGTGGAGTTTGTTACACACAGCTCCATCTAGCCCCAAACTAAGCTAGCTACTAGTACTAGAAACCAGACAACAGTTTTATTTTTTTGAATATTTACATAGATCCATACAAAGAACGAACATCCATTTTCATCGCACTAATGCTTATCCTGAGTGAGAATCGAACCCAAAACCTACACTTTTTGATTGGAAGTCAAATATACTTATTATATTATATAAATTTTTAATTCTTTTTAAATTATATTAATTTTGTAAATAAAATAAAAAAATGGTTAACCAAAGCTCATGTTGAAGCTCCTGTTTCAGGTTCTATAATTTTAGTGGGTATTATATTAAAATAGTATTATATATTAAGCTAGTCTTAGTATAAATACCAATTTCAGAACTCGACCAACGCAACATAGCTAGTTGGCAAACCGCAAGGTATTTAGATACGTCAGAACGAGAGAATGGCCAGGGGGGCTATTATGGCGCGCTCGAGATTAACTCGGTCACTCACTCTCATGACGTTGCTTCCGATGGATACAATTTATTTATTTTATTCGGAAAACGTAGTATTTATTCTTAGCTAACTTATGATTGATATTATTTCTAATCGTTATTTTTGTTATCGCATTTTGCTTTTCCTAAAGAAGATAGATATCTTAAAAACTTTTTCGTTCGGAGATATGTTGAAAAGATCAAATTCAGGTAAGTCCAGGTTATAACAGTTTTCGAAAAACTTACGAAGAAATAATTTTGCCTATAATCAGATCGGGGTCAATTAGACACTAAGGGTGAGAGAGAGACGGAGAGAAAGTGAAGGTGCTTATAAGAGATAGCGCTATTTTAGTTAACATTATTATATCAGCCAAATTGCGTCTTTCATGAAGAGGTAATGTTGTAATTATATAATTACCTAATTATCATCACGAATGTTTTGCATTTGTACAGTGAATGTCTCATGACTTTAAAACGAAATTTCCTTTTTTTTATGTTTCTTACTTCAGAACTCCGTCATTTATAAGCCGATTTTGAAAATTATTTTTTTTATTTGAAAGGATACACTTCCAGATTGATCTAATTTTTATCAAAATCCAGTTCTGATAATGGGATCCATGAGGAACCGGGGAACTCCTCAAATTACTAGCCTTGTGACTCAGTGGAAGGCTTTCACCCTTTTGACAAACGGACAACTTCATCCAGGACAAACGTTTGTGTGATGAACATGGATGTTTCTTTGTTGACTGGGTGTTCCTATGAATTCTATGTATATATTTACAACAAAAAAAAGGATTTATGTATACTATCAGTTATCTGGTTCCCATAGTTCAAGCTTGCTTAGTTAGGAGCTAGATGGCGCTGTGAGAGTAAAAAAAAATTATAAAAATATAATAATTTTATAGGCATACCGTGATTTTGGTTTTTTTATCAACAAGTCAAGCATTTGCATTCGGAAAGTAACGTTCGGTAGAGTGGAACTGATGAAGAAGACCACAGATGGCCAACCGGAACTCCACAATGATAAGTTAAATTTTTCACGGGTGGCGCCAAGAACATCTCGATAGTGCTTGATAGTGATAGTGGTTTTTCTAAAGTATTTTGTTGAAATTGGTATTTTTTTGTTAAAATTGTTTTCTGAATAGATTCTAGCATGTTATAAATGTCGCAAGTGACCGACACGATGTCGATCATGCCAGAATGCGGCTCGAAATCGTGCGCTCGCGCTTGCTAGTTGTTCATGAGTCATGCCTGCCCACGTGGTGCGCCTGTCCTCACTTTTTTATCACAACAAAAACTTAGGTGTTCGTGCACTCAGGTGCTTATACATATCGGTAGGTATATCTGGGAGACTTTTGATATAATGACTTGTCGGAAGTTACGGTATAAGATACCTGTTGTGATTTAATTTGAGGTACCTATTGTGGCTTGAGTATTTGGCTTGGGTTTATTCTGTCTATTGTCAACTACTAGTATGCGTCATAGATATTCTGGCTGAAATCTCTTTCACTAATTTTAAGAACTATTTGAAGATAAAAAAACACTGAAAGGTAATCTATCTTTATAATTACATTGGTAATGGTTGTAAAGCAATTTTCGTGTTGTTATTTTCTGTTTCGAATCCTTGGCTCTACAGCAAGGCTCAGTTAGTTAAGCCGTTTGGTAATGTTTTCCCACAGATCACACCCTAGATTCTGCATTCAGGACGCTCGAAGCGCACCACGCATCAGTATAAGTACACTTATAAAAAAATACTCTGATTGGTTGATTGTTAGGTGCGAGAAGGCGTAACCTTAAAATAGCTAATGAGAACGCTCACCCGCACTCCCCGCGACCCGCGCCTTCCTCAAACTTTGTTGGAACAACGAATCTCGTAATGCGGTACCTAGTGTGATCTGTGTTTTTCCCATAGTCGCAACTAGTTGTTTAATTAAAAATTAAAAAACTCGAAGGCTCACTTCGGATATGATGCTGCCTTTTAATTTGTAAATTTCCTACTTGTAGTTTTTTATCTTCAAAAATGTTTAAAATGCGCGATCGAAATAGCCCATGAGCAAGCTCATGTTTTACCTACGTTTACCGCGGTTTCCTGCATTTTGTAAAAAAATAATTGTAGTTACTAAAGTAGTTACTTTCTGTGTTCTAACGATGTCCGGAAAAGATTCCACCCTTAACGACACTGTAACGGGATTCTATTATTTATGTGACAAAAGACCAACTGATTACCAACCATCACTATAAGTGTTCGTTTCCACTAGAGTGGTTAGTAAAGCGATACGCGACGAAAAATCCACCAATAGCATTACTAGGCTAGGAAAATGGAGTCAGTCATCCTGTCGGTAGACTTTTTCTTCGCGCAACGCAGCTAACTGCCGCATATATTTCTGGTGGAAACGCACCCTTTACTAGACTAAAACAATGATAATTGTTGATACATTTTCTTCCGCTAACATAGTTACGTTGTAAATCGTGTATTCTTATTGTTTCAAAGTTTTAATCGATTCCAACATCGAACACATTCATTTAATACATGATAGTGATATAGTCCCTTTTGCGCAGAACCCTATCCAAATGTCTCAACACGTTCGCGGCATTGCCTTTTATGACGAAGGAAATTTGCTGGACCAAAAACCACTCCTAAATCTGTCCCTCAAGTTCCCTGGTCCAAGACAACATTCTTGGCCATTTGGTTCCGCTGTTTTGACGGCGAATACGACAAAATCATTCGCTGACTCGAGGCAGGCATATTGTACACGTTTGCCTCTGGTGGCCGCCATTGCTCCCGCGCCAGCAGACCGCTGGTTAGCAGGGCGGTTCCAGCAAGCAAACGTGCAACGTAACAATCCACACGAGGCAGCGCGTCTGCCAAGGTCTTAACTGTATGCAGTTACTATGATTAACTCAGTTTTTCAACTGTTTCAGTTAATGTTCGAGCCGGTACCAGGAGTGACGTGTGTGCCAACCTTTATTCCAATTGAAGGTATTTATGAATTACGTTTGGTTTCCACTTCACCCATAATGCAATTACACAATACATGGCGTGTAGAGTCCGTTGTTCATCTTGATTTTCAATAGCTCATTATTTGTTCTTCACGGAGTATAGTGTGATGTTCACGAGCAAATTCTTAATTTGTTGCAAAGTTTTTCCATGAAACATTAAAAGCGAACACAGGAGCAGACTTTTGTACGAAAGTCTTTCTCTCGTTCTAACACGCACATTTTTTTTTCTGCCGCTTCTTTCACTCTCGCAGGGATCCGCGGTCGAAGCTCCGCGGGCTCTCCGACTGAAATTACGTCGTGTGCCCAAACAGGATAGGCGCCAGAACCGAAACATGATTTCATTAAGTTCAAGTATTGAGTCAATCCCCAATATCTATGAATAATATTCTCCCTTTAACAAGTCTTAGGGTTTTTAATTCATTTTCAAATTTGTTACAAGTTCTACTAATAAATCTATCATAAGTTCTGATAGTTAGTTAGACAAGTCTCAAGTTTTAATAGCATATAATTATATAAATTTCCATATTACATCAAACTGTAAAGTTGATATTAAAATGCCATAGAGGAAATGCTATACAGAGCTATATTTAATTAAACAAAAAGCTTCTCAAGTAGCCTACATCATACTGAACAGTTTTTGTTCAACCAAACTTTCAGATAATGTACAATATTAGTGCGGTTTTTTTTTATCTTATATTTTTAGCTTGACCCGGTCCCTCTCGTTCCAACGCGAACAAAAATACCATATTAAAAATCGTTCATAATGACGAGTACAATGACATCCTAGAATATTATGTCCGTCGTTTAACCGAACACCCTGTACACATCTGCTCGTGTGAGCAAATATGAACTGACTGCTTATTGTAAAAAACTTGTGCCCGCGCTCTCCCAGAAATGGTAAGTAGGACCTGAATACAGTACGAACTATTCGTAAGGTACAAACTTGTTTTTAAGGTTTTTAAAGATAGTACCTACCTATTGCGAATGCGGCTCACAACAACACATAAATTCTGACTCATGATTTCTACGTTACTTTGTTTTTCGAGAAAAAACTCCGCGACTGACGGACGAATGAACATGGACACGGGAGTGGTGTTTTAAAATAAAATTTTCCTAAAAATATTGCCTAGTATAGTATCCTCTTTTTCTGCTAATCATAGCAAATTGAATTCGGTTTAATTTTTATATTTTCAATGTTACTGAAATATTTCCTATTTTCAAGTCGTAAACAATTCAAATGATTTCATCTTAATAGTTCAATAGGGTAAATTTATAAATTACCTGTATGGTGTTTCATATTAATACCTATTCAAGAATTAATATGTTTGTTTTTCCTCTAGATAATGACACAAGAAATATATTTAGCTTTGGGCTACTTTTGTTCAGTTATTTTCTGTATTGTATTCCCAATGACACAAATCATGATAAAAACAAGGCGTTTGTAATAATGACGAGGTTAATCACGTCACAGGAATATATCGTATACTATTTAAGAGCGGACCATTTCGCGGCCTGCAATAACGATTCAAGTAGGTCTTGCCATTTTATTCAGAGGTCGAATCGCGCTTTTTTCGAATTTTGTAAGAATATTTATTTATTTCATAACAACTATTTTTACAGGATAGCACCTAATACAATAGTATAGATATGTCAACATTTTAAATATATAAGAAATTAGTCCAGAATATTAAATACATGCATGTATTTAATATTCTGTCAACAAAATTATACAATTATTATTATTATATTAAATTATTATACAATCAATATTACTTATTATAATAACACATCAAAAACAATATATAACTTCACGCTGGCAGCGCAGCGTAGGCAGGCCTCCCACTATGTGTAAAGTCGCGGGCAACCTGTGGATGCAAGCGGCACGTTGTCGGTCGGTGTAGCGCTCTAAGGGGGAGGCCTATGTACAGAAGTGAACGTCTTCTGGCCGATGATGATAACGTTACCACTTACCAACTTCAATGTTTCGAAAATCGCCAGTGTAGTCCTCACTTTATTTTGTAGTGGTAGGGCTCTCTTACAGAGTCCGCCTGGGGAAGTACCACACCTTTGCCAGTTATTCAACCGCCAAGCAGCAGTGTGCAAGCAATACTGGGTTCCGGATTGAAGGGCAATGTTTCCAGCGTAATTATACATACAGTGATTTAACATCTAACATCTCAGGGTGACGACCACAGAGCATTACCGCGCATAGATTTGAACTGTTGAAGTTCAAAATTCTGAGTCGCACTGAACTGTTATGGGCAAGCGTGACGCTTAACATCAGGTGAGCGGCTTGCTCATCTCGTCACCGAGTAACATAAAAAAAACTTAAACGACCAACATCGCCATAGGCTGCTAATTCTGCCTACTGCAGGGCATAACCTTCCTCCTCTTTCAGAAATGAGTACTCTTTGTAAATATACTTTCTTTTCCGGTTTTCAAAATAATCATTTCGACAAAACAGTGGCGGGCAGTTGTTGGAATACTATCGTAAGTTTTTATTTGTTCGTGATTTCGATGAATCTTTGATTGTACTGTATTCTGTAAAACACGGTTTCTTTCATCCAAATCCGTTGAATAGTTCGGGTGCTGGCTCACAATAAACTTTCAATCTCAACTTTTTTGCGAGTCTGCAGTGAGCGCGCGTAATCGTCTATCTATGCTGTCAGATAGCCGCAGACGACAAAAGGGGCGTTCGAAAACCGAACACCACAAGCCGAGTGTTTTTTCAATATGCTAAATATATGGTTTTTCGTGACTACTACGTAAAGCTTTGGAAAGCAACTTTTCTTGGTTGGCAGTCTAACGTAGAATTCACGTCAAAACAGTATTGTGAAAAATTATAGGTTTCCTCCGTGGAAAAACTTATTTTAACTTACAGATACGTGTCCTAATCTTATAATAAAGAATAAAATTGACGAAATTAAAGGAAGTATGGAACATGGGTGGGCGAATTGGGGTAACCTGTAATGCCCACCCAATGGAAAAGAATTGATAAATAAATAAATAAAGTACCCCCTGCCTACTTGTGTATGCTTAAGAACGAACTAAAATAGAAATATGAAATTTAAAATAGATGATGATTTTACCACTCATTTCGATGTTTCTTTAATAGAACATCTACCCTTAAGCTCTTATCTCTAAACACGAAATAGACAACGGTGTAGGTGACGTTTTTATCACTTCAAACCTTCAAGCCTTCCCTACTTGTGTATGCGGCAACCATGACGATTTTATCATTAATATCGATGTTTCTGTTATCAAACATAACTCGTGTAATAGAATCCAACTATTATCTCATCTAGCCTTTGGCTATAGTCGATCCCAAACTGATCTACGAATTTCTATGAATATATTAAATGAGGCCTTTACTCAGCGGTTGGTGAATACGGGGTCAAAATGACGATAGTTTGTACCTTCACTTGACCGTAGAAAAGATGCTCTATTTGGCGGTCCACTACCGATCCTTGATCTTTGTCTTTCCTTCACCTGACCTGACTTGAGTAAATTTCATTTTTTCGTGACGTAGCATAGATCTGGAGCATCTTATATAGCCCGGGCTACTACTCCATACATGATTCAGATGCATTCAAGTTTATTTCGGTCAGACAGTGATCGAAAAAATCTCGAGGTCGCAAGAACGGGCAAGGGTCCGAAACGGTGAGTTCCGTGGCTTTTTAACTGCTTTTTGAGAACTGGACTCTACCTCCTCTGCTATAATACCATCAGATAGACTAACGGTAGCTTAAACAAAAAAAAACACCAGCCACCTATAGCTAGATAAATTAGTAATTTGATTTGTTTGTTAACGAGGAAGACTTACTAAGAAAACGTAGCTCGTCTGAGGGCGCTCTTAAAAGGCTCCCCCTGAGTGCTTTCTCGGCTATATCAACAAAATTCCAACGGGTATCAAATTCTCCTTCGACATAGTTGTAAGGTTATATATGGGCTAGTTTCGCGCGCAATTTGAATATTTTTCTAGGTAAACGAAGGAAACAGTAACTAACAACTCCAACAAAATTTAAAAATAGGTAAAGTTAAAAGCCTGCGGCTTATAATGTACGATAACCAAAATGGTTACCACAAGCAAAATGTACAAAGTAGCAAAATGTACAAACTGCAAAACGTACATTATATCAAATGTGCAATGCGTAGAATACATAAACGACTAACTTAAAAGTACTTCAAATAGATTTTTGATGCGTAGATCACCCGAGGCTAAATAAAAAAAAAAGTCTGAAAATGTGTATAGTTCTTGCATCTACATGATCTAATTCAGACGCTTTAATTTATGCTGATGTTATATTACGCAAAGTAATCGACAGTTTTTTTAAATAATTTGTTTTAGGTAACAATTTTTTCAAGGTACTTGCAATACCTCAGTCAAGTCTGCATGATTGCAGCCAATTTAATGCCTTGTGTTTCAAGGCTGGTTTTCTATTCGCTTTATCCTGAGACTTCAGTGTTTTTCAAATTAATTAAATCGTTTATAATTTGAATTCAAAGACGTTCAGAATTTTCAAAACAAAAACGCGAGTTTCTAAACGTAAAATATACTCAACTTTTGTCCTCGTCACATAGTTAGCATTTAATGAACCAGGAATTCGAACCTTAGAGGTTCAAACAGAATATATCAATGTAGCCTATAGTATAAACGAAATTAATTAAAAAAGTTGAAACAGACTTTTTTGTATGCTACTGAGTGACGAGCAAGTCGCTCGCCAGATGGCAAACGTCACGCTTTCCCATGCCAGTCAGAATTTTTACGTTGCAGTTCTTAACCATGCGCGGTAACGCACTGCGATCGTCACTCTAAAATAATTACAGTAATTTTGCTGCAAATATTGGCCTTTTATTTGGAACACTGCAAAAGAGTCCTAATACTACAAAAAAAAAAAGTCCTACGTCAGGCACTCAAATAGAAACATACTTGAAAATTTAATCTCCAGACAGAGTGTGCTTGAGTGCAGACAGTCTAGCTGAACGTTAAATTTGGCTGGATCCTTCGGTCGATTAAATAAGGGTCATTTTTACACGACCGACCTAATAAAAGAGTGTTATGTTGTTTTAGGGTTTATGTACATTTTAAATATGGCTGTGGTTTTCTTAATTTTTAGGTATTCGATTTTCAGTGGCGTCCTTAGAATGATTGTATATCCCCAGCGTCATAGGCTGTTGTAATTTAGTAAGGAAAATAAACACGAAAAGTTTTTTTACATACTTACATACACCCCAAAAACATTTACTTCTTTTCTCGAACAGTTGGGTAAAAATAGTATTTCTAAGAGCTTATTCTCTTTTCGCAATTCCACACGTCCGATCTCGTACCACATTAATTAGTAAAAACCAATATAACCAACTTTACAACTAATTTACGCCCTGTCTATCTGTCACACCCTTGATGATGGCATTACTATCGCATGTCCTCAATACGACTGATCTATCCTAAGTTAACCAGGTTACCTATTTACCACCTTCTTTGGGCGCACTAAGGTTTAAATTTACCTGTATTTATATGGATTTTGTCGCTTTCAGCAGCAAAATCGGAATTAGCTTTGTTTCTGTGTTTGCTATCTTTTACGATTAAAAAGTGTACCGCGAGGATAGACGAAGGGCACTCTTAGTCCCGAAAAAAAGTTAAAAATAAATACTACACCCGCGGAGCACACCCCACTAGCACATTAGTGAAAATTGCAGGTCTCCTTGAAGCCTTAAGGTCTAAAGGGGTGGTATAAGGGGATCAGAATAGGCTATTTGACTATATTGAAAATATTCTGCAGATTAACATCATCCTTAAACATGACATCGTGAAAAAGCGTATTTCAATGCTTCTTATAATAAAATATGCTTGCTATCTGTAAAAAACGCGATTAAAATTATTTCATTTTTTGACATTTGATCACGAGATCGAAAACAGTATGTGATGGGTTGCACCCCTGGTGACGTCACACATAAGTCAACAGTATCAAACTTGTGCTGCCTGGCTGCAGTTGTTTACTTGTGTGTGACGTCAATGAGTCACGTGACCGGCGTCACGTCATAACATGCGTTACGGCGCGATATTTCATATTCAAACTTTAACATCAATTTATTTCACACATCCGACTGATCTCCAGAAAATATTAATGTAGTTTGTATTAAATTATATCAGACAATAAGGTCCAATAGTTTCCCAATAGTAGTCAAATAGCCTATAAGGCAAAAGATCTACAAAAGGTAATAGTAAAACTTATGATCGCATCAAGAACCTAAGATATTTTTGTGTCTCCTTGAACCACCATGAACTGCCTAATATTTAGAAATGTATCTCTTGCCCCTTTCAGCCGCATAATGCCGCACACGTGGTGTTTTATACCACCATTGACTGCACAATACTAAGAATTGTCTGTATTTCTTTTATATAGCATATATTTCTATAGCATTTTTAGCTGCATTACGGTCCCGCGTGGCATACTATGCAAAGCAGTACTGTATAGGATATTAATTTGTAACTGATTTACTTCTTACAAGTTTTGTTGTGAATATTAGTTAAAATTAGCGCACAATTCCTCGTCCAATTCCTTTTTGTAGAACTACTACAGAGCCTGCAATGCTTCAAGACAGGAAATAATATCGTTTTATAAATTGGAAGTACCGTGATGGCCGCTGTTTTATTTACCGCCTAAATAAATAATACACGTATATTTTATCTATATATTTATTTATTGTTTTAAAGGACGCTCGCCACACATCCACATTAGTTCGAATCATTTATATGTAAAGAAAGAATCGCCACACACTTATTGAGTTTAAGACACAGCCTTTAGAGCTTTAGCAGCTGTTAAAGGTCTGCATTGCGCGCTATATAGCTACGTCTGGCAAACTAGTTATAATCCTATACGCTATATAGCTCTTAAACCAATACTTTGTGCTGCTTAGGCAGCTAATTTTAAACAGTGGTAAAAGTACCGATACGTTTAAACTGTCGAATCACCCAGAATACCTATACCTAATTGTATAAAGCTAGTAGCTAAACTAATCTACACTAGGAGAATGTACTCGGCATATTGCGTCCAAGGCGTTAGGTTTGAAAACCACCCAGGTCCGTGGTAGGGTATTCTCTTGGTTTTATAGAGCACTTACACGCGGTATTCTGTGCCATCTGGCACTCTGGGAATCCCGATGGGATTTTCCTATGAACGACCACCAGTTAAATGATATTGTTCTATTTGTAGGAGTGAATTAAAATCATATTGTCACAAGAGTATATATATATAGCGTTCCTTGCATTCTATCGTTTCTTATCTGGATTTCCTTTTTTTTTTTCTCTTTACGTGTAGATAGATAATTAAATACCTGAGACAAATATATTTCGTTTATATTATTTACAATGTTTATAATTATTCCTTTGCAATCATAATTATTATGACTCATGAGTGACAATAATTACATCATAAGTCAATAAAAATCTTGCTTTGAGTCATCGGCGCTTAACAAAGAATGAAAAGGTAAACCGGTTACTGAGACTACATCAAACCAAAATCCAATCGAAAAAAGATGAAAATATTCCTCCTATTTATTTATATTTATTCCTAAAGTTCAACAAAATACTCATAACAATATAGGTCATACCTCTGCAGGATGAATCGTTTTCCTCTGCGAGGTCAAGGAAAATGTCATACTGTGTTGATACTTATCTTAAATGTATTGTCTGAAATTGTAGACGGCGCTGTAACGTTTAGTGTGCGTCTACTAGCTCACAACACGAAAAGTGTGTTATGAAGAATCGCTCGGCCTTCACGGCTAGTGGCCGGCAAGCCGCGCGCGAACGACGCCGCCTGACTTTCACCCACAACTCCGGCTCATCAAAATAAAACCGTCATACACAAATAATTGCCCATAACAATCACGCTCTCAACTATTGTGTACTGTGACGTGTGTTATCGCAAAACTGTTTTATGTTATGAACGATCATCCATTACCTGTTTGTGCATGATTGGTGGAATCCAAGCTTTTTATATAAACTGTTGTCGGTCGCTTTGTCACCGTGGACTTACGGATAATTGCACGATACGAAACTAAAATCATATATATTAGAAAACTATGCAATGAGACCTCAAGTTTTTGACTCTACATTATTATCTATTATATCAGCATAGTACTTAGAGAAAAATTAAAACTTGACATGCTTACTTAGAATGCATAATGTTTGCGCAACACGCAGTTTACCCTTTTCATACATCGTCGTGTAACTGAAAACAATTAGGGCTGGGGGAGACAGGCGGAGACTCGGGGAAACGATAGTCGAGGGGGCACACGAGAGTTGTGCAAAGAGCGTGACGCACGTGTCTGGTGCAGAGAGGAGCGCGCGGTGTGCCCGTGAAGAGGACGGGTGCTCTCTATATGGCAGATCACGAGTCGCCATGAAGGTGGATGCGGACGTGAAAGAAGCGCCGAGTGCGATCGCCGCGCCCGCCGCCACGCCCGGGACCCCCATCGCTAGTAATACAGAATCGCCTGTGTCATCCCTAGACGGTTTGTTGGTTTAACACTAACATCACAAGCACTTGTAAATACCGAGCTTGCATCTTCATTTTAACTCGCCGCCATCTGAATGGCGCATGCGTTCCGATGGCGCGCCCGCTGCACTGCTAATCTGGTTTGCTGCTGCTTCATTGGCACTATAACTCAGTATTATTTAAACATTTGTTTATTTGTTGTACTCCATGTAGATGCTAGAAAATCATTTTAATGACTTTTGTTTTACATCTTAAAAGTCGTTGTTATTAACGAGAAATTTCATTAACTTTTGGATAACACTTGCTTTAATGAAATCATTGACCGACGTACGCAATATTGTGATGGTTTATGAGCAATGAGATAGGTATTTAAATACATTGTTTCTACGATGGTTTATTATTATTGCTTCACAAAGTTTAAATAAATGTACCTACAATTTTAAATAACAGCATAGTTACCTATCACTTGCGCACAATTGTTAAATTGGCCGTGTAAAATGGCCTTAACTCCTACAAAAATAACCTAAATGGTTAAAATATAATTATGCAGTAGGAGAAAGGAAATATAGATTTCACCATACATAAATACTTTACCAGTTTTGTTATAATGGTAAAAAGATATATAATATACGAAATCTATTATAACATTAACAAAAACGACTCGTATTATTTTCTATTCTTATGTTTATGCGCTCTGCGTTTGTCAGAGTATCTTAATGTACTACTTTTGAGCAGGTAACAGTATTATTATCCAGGAGTCTAAAAAACGGTCTAGCGAAAATGTTATTCTAGTAAATTATACAATAGAATTGACTAGGCGGTTAGAAATCTAGCATAATAAAAACAAGAAAGTTTGTCTAAGTAGGTAACATTAAGTATGTTTACCGAAGAGGCTTTCAGGTGGCGTATGAATTCATAAGACTATTTTTCGTTGCTTATTTCATACGGTAAACGTCGTGCATAGAGACAATTTCGAACTAAATGTAGGATTTGTTAAAAAAAATGGCGATTTATTTTACATTTCGTATCGCATATCAACGGGACCACGAATCCTCAATGGTCTGTTGTAAATGTGTCGAAAATATACTAAAATTACCCAAACTCATAAACACAGCTTCGCTTACAGAAATTGAATTATTTTGTTGTCTGGATTAGCGGTTAAAATATAAAGGCTTAATCGATATATTTTTCACTATGAGTGAAGGAACAGTATGCGAAATTTCAGGAAATCCAAATCGAATTCTCATAAGATTTTCCATATACAACATTTACTCTTGTGCTCTGACTAGACTTGCCATGTGTGAATTGGGGATCACTAGCCTGAAGTTTCGGAATTCTATTCCTATTTCGGAAGACATCGGTAGCACACAAAGCAGAGTAAGCAGAAAAAAGAGGCAGAGTAGGTATTTGCTAGCAAGTCTAATTAAAGAAGTTGAATTTTTGACGTCTCACTATTACCCTGCTTTGCGTTTACTTTCTATTTCTAAAATATTCTATGATAATATTTCCTTGATAAAATTTGTTCCACGAACGTAATGGCAACTTTGCGAAACGTATGACTATGAGCGATTACTATCTTGGTTAAGAAAAGTCCAGCTGTCGTACAAATCCGTGTGATAGAAAAAGACGCATATAAAAAAGTTGTATACTTTAATTGGTAGCTGCTCAGTTCTTACTGCCTGTAGTACTCGCTCTCTGGTTGGCTTTTTTCCGTTTGTACGACACAGATTTTACACGTGAGCTGTATGTTTTCCGGGTACGAAAATAAAATGTAACTTAACCAGACACCAGTGGGCTTATCCTCTAACTTTGAAACGTTTGTGATTCTGATTGCGAGAGCATTCCATCTCGCTCGTACCAACTTAGTCGCACTATGCGCGATCCCGCTCTCGCTATCGCTTTCAGAGTTTCGGGATAAGCCCACTGCATCAGAGAATAGATTCGTGTAACAAACTTTATGGACATATGAATCCTCCTAGCATTTTTTTCGAAATCGACGCTCCAAAGCCTGATTGTACATCCAGATTTCCGCGAACCGGAGGTAGACGTGATCCCGACGCCCGACCAGGCCCTGCTAGCCAAGCTGGAGGAGGCGAACAGACGGATTGAGGCAGATGCGAAGACAGCGTCCCTCACCAATGTCCATAGCCGGAAAAGCTCGGACACGTCGCAGATCTCATTAGCCTCTGGTAAGTGAACCCACTTATTACCCGGCTGCCCAAGAAAGACGATAATTTATTCGGGGTGTATAAAAACGATAAGTATGTAAGTACATATTTATATATTACCTGCTGTAGCCTACACGTCTAAACCGATTATGACGAGTAAATCTTGCGTTGGATTCCTCTTTACTTCCAGAGAGAACGAAAGACGCTTCATTTTGCAGTCGGGTATTATGTTTGTATTTTAATAACATTACTTGTTAGTTAATCGTTCGACAAGAACTCAATTGATATTACGGGAAAGTGTTGTTGTAGGTGGAAGGGCTAGTCTAGAAAGGGAATTGACTCTCAACAGTGGTGGTCGGAATATATCGTTAGGTGCTGAGCGATAGATCTTAGAATGGGGGCGATAGACATGAACAATATACATGCAGCTTCATACGTTGCATTTTTTGAGACACTATTTGTTCCAATTTTTCTGGTATTATCAATGTTCAGATATATTTATATTTCAGGCAATGTATACTTAATTATTTACAATGTTTTTTTAGTTTGTCTTTGTACGTCGTCGCAACACAAACATATTTGTAAGAAAAAGAGATCGTGTCTATGGCTCCCGATTTGGGTTATTTAGCCACGAAATCAGATGTATTTCGGACGCTACTTGTTTCATCTCTAGTAGATGGAAACATACCAATGATGATTATAAGAAAATTATTTTGAATGCAGTATATCTAACAAATACTGTACGATCATGGTACTGGTAAATCATACCTAACTCACGTCCGCGCAGTTTTACTAAGGAAAGCCATGGTACTGTTCTAATCACTGGCGGTCATTCTGAGTCTAGTGAGGACGTTGGGTAGGTAGTTACTGATCTCACTTTATGGTCCAAGTGTATTTGAGGTTTGCTTAGTCACAAACTTAGAGCATTGCGGCCTCCAGCTGACCCATCGTTCGGACCCGTACCCGCGTTGTAAATTAGTAACTTCATGCAAATAAAACTTGGGTTTTTAGATTTTTAATAAGAAAAGTAAGTGAAACATTAACTAGTAATTTTAACAAAAAAATAACTCGTCAAAATTCACAATTATATTTGTATTAGTATACGAGTCTTTTAAAGAATGTTTTACGGTTTTCGAACGCATCGTCAAACATTCCTTTCGCGATGTGAAATCTTTTCGTACTTTTGTAACATGTTACACAATATGACCATCTACGGTACGGATAGCCGCATTACAAAAATCCAACCTGCACGCCTGCACACTCGTTTCGATGTTTATAAATAGTTACGTGGAACACGTTGCCCCGCTCGCCAGATATGCCTTTATCTCTTATCAGTCGACAACATACCGCGATAGTGCAGATACGTTAACATCTTGTTCAGTGCTCAGTGAAAATATGAGTTAGAAGTGGCTTCTAAAGCACGATGGAAGATCTAAACGAACTGTTTAGCACGGCCAGCTTGTTGGAGTTCTACCGCGCAGTCGTTTTGGAAAAGATTTCGTTAGGTTCGTATTGTGATTTTCAACACAGCTATTTGTTCTGTTTTTCGAGGCCCCTTGTTTAGTCCGTGGTGACTCATTTTATGGTGGTTTGTGACGGGTTTCCAATTTTTAATAAAACAACGCAAATGGTTACCATTTAGGTATGTGATTTAATCGGCTAATCATTCACGTTGTTTGCCTTTTTTTTTAATTCTTTCGCACGACGATGCGACTATAATTCGCGTAAAAGACTGCTTACATATGGTACATTTTTATTAAGAAGTATGTAAATTATTTACTTGCTGTGCGTTGCTTTATTCTGAGGCTTCATTAATATATAATATGGTTGCGTCATTTTAATTAACATATTAAAAACTGGTTGTTTGTCAATCTTCTTCTTTGATCAGGCTGTTCGAAGGAGGTTGTACCTAAATCCCGTGGAAAAGATATCACACTAATATTATAAATGCGAAAGTTTGTATGTAAGTATGTAAGTGTGTTTGTTCTCGTTCAACTCAGTAACAGCTGAATGGATTTGGATGAAATTTGGTATGGAGGTAGCTTATTCTCTGGATTAACACATAGGCTTTTTATCCCGAAAAATAGAACCGTTCCTGTAGAATAGTGAATGAAACCGCGGGGCGCAGCTAGTCTATTTATAAATCTAGATGTTAATGAAGTGTTCAGGAAGCAGTTTTCGAGCAATAGATATTTTATCTGTCAGACATTTATTGATATGAACATGCGAACGACGGCAACGGAAACAATAGCGAATATCAAAACCCACCACGCTGCTGAGCAGTAGAGAGAGAGAGAGATAAAGAATATACCAAGCTATTTGGCTCGGATACATAATATTTTTAATCAAAATTGGTTTACGTTTGATGAAATCCTGCCTGATGTTAAGCAATTGAGCAATAAGCTATCTGCAATATTTCTGAGTGACTACAACATGGGGTTCTTTAAAAGAGCTGTTAATAGAGTCTTGAAAGATCGGCGATGTATCTGTGATTGCCCTGGTGACGGTGATCGCTAAACATCAGGCGGCAAGTCTACTTATTTACCACCTATGGCATAAAAATAATAATATTGTTGATATTCACAGGCAAAGATGATCAATTAACACTAGATAGATTGGCTACATTTTTTCTTCTACTATCTGTTTACTCACCATCTGGTACTCGCCACTATTGGAGCCCTCAGCGAACTTTCTTTTATCTTGTACCTTGCGAAAAAGCATTGACCCTGGAAAAGTCCACCTATTTGCGAATGCTTCACAATAGTTAGTTCTTTCTACCCGCTCGTCGTTCTTTGACTTTGACCATGTTAAGATGCCGACATATATGTAATACTAGCTGATACATTTTCCCGTAATAAAAAGTTGACTATAAGACACTCTAAGCTATATCCATGCAAAAATAAGGTCGATCAAATAAATCGTTTAGCCGTGATAACGCGACAAACATCCAGGCAGAGAGACAGAGCTGCATTCGGTTTTATAATTTTTATGATTAGTTATGATCTCATAGAACTGACCACGATTCACAATCTGCCTCGTCCCACTGCTGAGCAAAGCTTTGCCCGACCATGAAATCGTAAAAGTTAAATTATAACACGTATTTTCAGCGACGAGCTCGAGCCATGAAACCGAAGCGCGAGTCGGCACGGGCAACGGCGAAGAGGACCTGTGGGGTTTGTGGGGGCGGGTCGTCACTAACTGGGAGACGGAGTGGAAGCGGCGGAACCAGTTTGTGCGCGACCTGGTCCGCCAGGGAGTACCCCATCACTTCCGAGGCATCGTGTGGCAGCTACTGGCCGGGGTTGACTCCTCGCCCGAGAAGAAACTCTATGCCTCGTACATTAAGGTGCATAATCCTTATTTTCTCTTCTCCGTTAACATGTTGCCAAAACAACTATGCCCCATACATGTATAACTTATTTCGTCCCTAATCACGATAGGCTATATTTTTCTAGGTCTCGTTTTGGCGGCATAAAAATATGAGCGTTCTTATTGTCAAATCTCAACCAGCGGGCTTATCCCGTAACTCTGAAAGTGATAGTGCGTGAGCGGGACCGCGGATAGTGCGGGATGGCATGCTTTCGCAATTAGAATCACGAACGTTTCAAAGTTAGAGAATAAGCCCGCTTATAAACTGTTCGCAAGGATACGAAAAAAAAAGTACGGGATGTCTTCAAATTTACAATATTCAAGTGATTGTCAATAACGTGTGGGGTTCATTAACGTCCGCGACAATGACCACCTGTGGCAGAGGGACCGTGACGGTGACGTCACACGCCATTGTACAGTTACGTAACATTGACCTGTGTACAAGGTGCCCGTGGACCAGGCGTACCATAAGCTAATATCATTGATGGTACAATACGCGCAAATCTTTTTAATACTTCGGTGTTAGCGCAAGTGTCTGCGCAGTACGTATTTTTATGGGAGGGATGCGGAATCTACGCTTTACGCCTTGCGCCTACATTAACAGAGCTCAAAAAGGTTTTCGCTAAGTGATAGATGTGTTCCAGTAGTACCATTGAATTTACCACGCGTACAACTATTACTATTAGGGCTCCAATTTTGTTTATTAAATCTGGCGATTCGATTGAAGAATTAATGAAATTTTCATGAGGGGGAATTGTTACAAGCTGTCAACCTGTTATAATATGGTCTGCTACGGCGCCCCGCGGTTTCACCCGCTATTCTACAGAAACCGAATATTTTCCGGAATAAAAGTAGCCTATGTGTTAATCCAGAGTATAAGCTACCTCCGTGCCAAATTTCATTCAAATCCGTTCAGCCGTTACAGAGTTAAACGGGATCAAACACACTTACATACTTATATACTTACATACACACAAACTTTCTCATTTATAATATTAGTGTGATGTCTAAAACATAATAACTTACTAGCTATTACCCGCGACATCGTTCGCGTATACAAACAAAAAAAAAATTGCCTATGTCCGTATTCGAACCTTAAGCTATATCTTTTTAAAATTCAGCTTGATCCGTTCAGCCGTGATAACGCAACAAACACCCAGACAGAAAGACATAGTTACATTCGAATTTATAACAGCTATATACAAAATGTCACGAGATTTTCAAAACAGTCGCTATCCGAATCCAGTAGCTGTTTTATAGAGTCAAAGTGAAATTCAGTTGTTTTCATTGCTGGAATCTAACACTGCCGTGTTTTGAACCGTGGTTTTCAGTCTCAACGCACTATTGTATTAATTCGGTACTGAAGTAATTATATGGTATCGTTAGAAGCACACATGTGCTGTATAATAATGCAGGATGTTTTGTAAGTGGTGTCCGACCCGCAATAGTGTTTTAGGTATCGATTAGTGATTCTTTAATAACTTCCTTTGTACGAAACTACACATAAACCTTCAAAAAAATTGTTGTTTTTTAATTATTATTTTTTAATGATTCAAGTTTTTTTTTCCTTTGCATGTATTCTCTTATTATAATTTTGTATGAATGTCTATTGAATCAGCTCGGACACACTTTACAGAACACGAAACAATAATAACATAAAATCACACTAATATTATAAATGCTAAAGTTTGTGTGTAAGTATGTAAGTGTGTTTGTTCCTGTTCAACTCTGTAACGGCTGAACGGAATTGAATATTTTTATTTTTTTTTATTTTGAGGTAGCTTACACCCTGGATTGACACATAGGTTACTTATCATCCAGGAAAAATAATCGGTTTCTGTAGAATAGCGGTTGATACCGCGGGGCGCAGCTAGTAAAAACATATTTGTTAAATAACCAACATGTCCAGCATATTCTGACGGAATGTGTCCGGAACCAGACGATGCGTCAAGGTCTATTTGTTGGCGATGAAAATATGGGAACTTGCAATAGTCTCTTGGCTTCACCGTCATCGGAAGAAGCCAAGAAGCTAGTAAAGCTGTACTTGTTTCTCTTTGGAGGGACAAGGGCTTAGTTTAGGTTAGTAGTAAACATATGTATAACTTTTACAATGGGAGTGGCATGGTCGAATATCGACAAAACTCCAGGAAAAAAAAAAAACCAACATTTTTTAACAATTATATGTTATTAAGGCAATGTGTTCAGTATAAATAAAATTATGTACTATGCAAGAGATCTATAAAACAATAGATTTACGATATCAATAAATCTGTACTAAAACTGTGGACCGATTTTAAATAAACGACGCAAGTACCAATTTTATTTTGCTGTAGCGTTACATGTCATTTCTCAAATACGCTACTCTGTCCTCGGGATTCTGAAACGTTTGTTAACTTTGACAACAGATTAATTCCAATGCTACTTTTGTCTGGCACTAAGCAAATGACAAAGACAGCAATAGACTTAATCTGTTGTCAAAGTTAACAAACTTTTCAGAATCCCGGGGTGTGTGTGACGTCATGTCTTCCCGCCTATGTAAGCACTGCATTTTGGTTCATGTATATACGTTAGTAATAAGTTATTATATCCTCAGGCGAAATCAGCATGCGAGAAGGTAATAAGGAGAGACATTGCCCGCACCTACCCCGAGCACGACTTCTTCAAGGAGAAGGATGGCCTAGGGCAGGAGTCTCTATTCAACGTAATGAAGGCCTATTCACTGCACGACCGGGAGGTCGGATACTGCCAGGGATCCGGGTTCATAGTCGGACTTTTGCTTATGCAGGTGAGTCTCAAATCTCAGATGAGATGAGGAAATTCATCGAAGAACCAAAGTCGCCGACATAGCTTTCAGAGTTTGCAAGCTGAAGTGGCATTGGGCAGGCCATATCACTCGAGGAACCGATAACCGGTGGGGAAGTAAGGTCCTTGTCGCCGAATCAGCACCGAATCGGGATCCCCTCAACTCGAGCTGTTCATTATTTTTGGTTTCACTAAAACTGCATACTGATTTTAAAATGTGATCTGGCTTTAGATTTGTCTCAATGGGCTATTATGGTACTAATACATCACACGAAAACAAGATCACAATAAGAGTAACAAACTGCTATGCAGTTTGGCAGAATTAGAAATATTGCTTTAAATAAACTTGGAGAAATAAATTAAAAAACAAAGAAAGAAACAACTTAAATTAATTATCATTTTAATTTGATCCCTGAGAAGTACAAATGTAGATTATAAGCGAAGCTGAACATTTCAACTAGCGTCTGAAAAGTCCATTTCCTGTTTTTTTATGTATTGAATATTTTGTACATAGATGCCCGAGGAAGAAGCGTTCGCGGTGCTCGTGAAAATAATGCAACTACACCGAATGCGGGATATGTTCAAACCGAGCATGGCCGAGCTTGGGCTTTGCATGTTCCAGCTCGAGAACTTAGTCCAGGAGCTGCTGCCGGACTTACACGTGCACTTCCAATCGCAGGTGAACGAAAACATCACATACCCTCTCGTACACAAATTAAATTAACCATGATTTTTCAGTTTGTATATATACGTTTTCTGGGGTAAAAACCATGCTCCATCTCAAATTTCATCTACAAGCATTACAAAATACAAACAATTAGGAAAAAAAAGGGTAAATTAAGAGCAGGAAAGCAAATCTCGTTCTCTCTCGCTCGCAGTTCTAACATTTTTAAATTTCTAACCGTTTTCTTTATTATTCAGCTATTATATATTATGCACTACAAGTATGCCTAAACTAAATTGATAAATAACTAAAACATTTTAAATGTTGTAACAAAGAAAATGTTGCATAAGCCTTTTTGAATATGACCCTCAGTAATTATATACGCTTATTTTTTTTTAGTTATGCGTAGTTAACACGTAAAAGTGACTTAAATATTTGTATATCTTTTTAATTATATTGCATTTAAGACTGTGTTCACTTATGCGCCGTGACGGTACGTGACCTTTGACCCATACAAATGCTTTGACTATTGACACATAAAATGGCATGCGTTTCGTAAGATTCGCGACTGAAAATATTTCAGAACACATGTCACGCCTTACCCTTGTTGATTTGGTGGGCACTTGTTTGGGTCGTTGTCAAATTATCTTAGTTTACTTAATAATATTATCGATTGATTTTAATGTCACTAGTCACGTTATAGAAAAATATCATTGACACTAAGAAACGTGTGGATCAACTGTTTTATTTCACGATTTCATGGTTGGTCCCGTAGTAAAAGTTGTTCAGAATGAAGAGCCAATTACTATAACGAGAGAGGACGAGAAATAATAAACTTACATGATTTTTTTGTCCCACAGAGCTTCAGCACATCACTTTACGCGAGCAGTTGGTTCCTAACTTTATTCACGACAACCCTATCCTTGCCGCTCGCGTGCCGTATAATGGACGTCTTCCTTTCTGAGGGAATCGAGATTGTCTTTAAAGTCGCCATTGCAATGCTGACGGTCGGCAAAAATGACTTACTCTCTCTTGACATGGAGAGCATATTGAAGGTAAGGATCAATTTCTGTTGCAGTTCGATTCATCAATACTATTATTTTTTCCTTTCAGACTTTAATAATAATATATTTGTATAGTCACTATTAACAATAAATCATTAAAACTGCCGATCGGATTTCAAATAAACGACTATTAACAATACTGTAAACTGTTACGACCTATTTTTTAAACGCGCGGCTGTGAGTGATGGGTTGCTTTCTTCACATGTTCCCAAACACTGCATTTTGGAGCCGTTTTAGCCGCGAGGATATCGAATCTATAATCTCTAAAGATCTTCTTCCATCCCATATCATAGATCTCTCCTCATGTCAGTCCTAAGGAGCATTTGATACACTGGAAAAAATACAGAAATTTTAATTTTACGTGCTCAAATTATATGTATTTTTAACTTCAAGGCTCTTTCGTACAAATCCCAAACGTTCGAATACAAAGTAAACAAGTAACGAAAAAAAAAAAAAAAAAAAAAACTTGTTCCGAAACAAACCTTACCTGAAACCTGCCTATTTCGTTTGTCGGTTGTATATAAAATAGATGTTAATTTCAGTACATCCAAAAGGAGCTACCCGGAAAAGTAGAAGCCGACCCAGACGCTTTTATGAACCTCTCGTATTCGGTCAAAGTGAACCCCAAGAAGATGAAAAAGCTAGAAAAAGAATACACGGTCATCAAGACCAAGGAGCAAGGAGACATCGCTGTATTGAGGGTATGTTAAGCCATAAATACACCGTAAGAAGAAGTCTATACCGTGGTATAATAAAATAGTGCACCGCCAGGTATGGCACTATCCAGCTTACGTCTTCACTGTGCATAAGCAAGATAGGAATACGTAATACAAACATGTAAGACAAAGACACAGATCAGCTCTAGATTCTGCACTCAGGACGATCGAAGCGAATCAAGTATCGGTCAACAATCTCAGTATTTAAATCATACCAACGAAATTTCAGTGCCTCCGCCAAGAAAACAGACTCCTCAAGCAGCGAGTGGAACTGCTCGAGAAGGAGAGCTCCGCCCTTGCTGAGAGGCTCGTCAGGGGGCAGGTGGACCGGGCGGAGGGAGAAGAGGAGACCTTCGCTCTCGCGAGGGAGGTGCAAGCTCTCAGGCGGGCCAATGTCGACTCGCAACAACGACTAGCTGTCGCTCAGGACGAGATACGCTCGCTTGAGATGACAATCGCTGAGGTAAGGAACTGTAGTTCTATGATACATTTGTGGTGTGTCCCATATAATAATACATAAAATACATAAATATAAGATAATATGAAACCGAAATAATAAATGGATAAAGAAATATAATTCATAAATATACAATACAAAAATACTTACCTTGCGACGTAACCGGCGCGAGCGCAGCGGTTTAATCAGAAGCGGATAGCTATTCCACTTCGCAAGGTATTGTATATATTTTTTTTTTTTTTTTTTTTTTGTTGTTCCACCTGTACTTCCCCCAACACAAGTCGGGGACATTGTCAAGCTGAACATGTTGCTTACGCAGTTTTCTGTTTTATTACAATCGATTGGGCCAGATTGGATCGCCGTTTGGTATTGTATATTTATGAATTATATTTCTTTATCCATTTATTATTTCGGTTTCATATTATCTTATATTTATGTATTTTATGTATTATTATATGGGACACACCACACATTAATTCCATTTTTCTGCTGCAGATAAAGTGATTAAAATAATAATATTTAAAGTCAAAGTTTCATGTTTTGCAAAATTTTATTCGTAACTTAGATGTCTTGTGGTGTAAAAAAATGTCGATTTGAGGAATAAATTTGCCTATTACTGTTTCCAATATGGTATAACAACCTGTATACAAGATTTCAATACAAAAAAAATGCCATTCAAATGCGTTAAGGTCTATTTTTTCAAGATGACAATTTATGCTAAAATTTACTTTATTAGTTGAAATTTATATAAAAATATTAATTTCACAACAAACGATTTCATTAAAGAGTAAACGAGAGGCAAAGATGATTTTAATATTACATTTCTATCTATCTACATCAGCCTTTAAACATCCCACTGCTGGGATATCAGCCTACCCTCGAAGGTTGATCAGGCCATATCCACCACGCTGGCCCAGTGCGAGTTGGCGTATTCACATACACCATCGAATTTCTCCGGAAATATGCAGGTTTCCTCACGATGTTTTGCTTCACCGTAAAGCCAGAAGATATATCCGTACGTAACTTCTAAAGAAGTCATTGGTACGGGTCCGTCCGGTTTCGAACCCGCTACCTCACGATATTATAATTGCATAATAATAATATTACATTTGCTACACAATTTTTACAACAAGTGTTTGTGACTCGATTAACAATCATTTGAATCGTGCAAGCAAAGCAACTGCAGGCGCGAGGAGTGGTTGCGGTATCTTGAATTGGGGGGGGGGGGAGTGGGAGTTCTGTATGTAGTACTTATATGGTATTCTGTGGTACAATATAAGTTTTTAATTTCCAGAACAACTCCCGGCAGAATTCCCTTGAAGGCACCGAAGTTTCCACAGTCAAGGGCGAGGAGCTGGCTCGTTGTCTGCAACGGGAATTAGTTAGGGCGAGGCTACACGCGGCCGAGAGGGAGGCGGCCGAGCGCGAGCTCACCGCCCGGATCGCAGAGCTAGAGAACGAAAATAAGAGTCTGCGCAGACAGCGGGTCGACAACAACGTCGCACATTTACAGGTAAAATACTCGAAACATAATTAGATAGATAGATAGATAAACTCTTTTTATTGTTCACACCAGATCGTACATAGCTAGGACAGAAAACAAAACATTTTAACTAGTGTAACAAATGGCGGCCTTATCGCTGAAAGCGATCTCTTCCAGGCAACCTTCGGATGGAGAGGATCGTAGAAGTTGTAAATTACGGGGTGTGCAATAATGGAAATTATGTGACATGACAATTATACTCTAAACTACACTAAATACTCGTATAGACATATTACAAACTAATAGTAATACATACTAATACATAAATAACTTATGATATGCTTAAATATACTAACAAAAATAACACCAATAAAATAATATAAGAAAACATTACAGTGTCAACGAGGTGGCAAATGTAAAAGATAATACTTTTTAACATACACCATTTACAAATTGGAACTATCTTTACTTTTTTTAAATGACTAAGTAAGACTTAAATAACTAATTTACTAACCCCCGAATACTGAAGCGTTTGTTAACTTTGACAACAGATTAATTCTAATACTGCCTTTGTCTGGCACTAAGCAAATGACAAAGACAGCAATAGAATTAATCTGTCGTCAAAGTTAATAAACTTTTCAGTATTCGGGGGTAAGGATACAAAGTCGTGTACCATTGTAGCATCAATGGTACTACTGACGTAATGATGGCACTACTGAACTGAGTCGAAATATAAGAATCAAGAAATGTGATAGATACATACCTCAAGTCTAAAATCTGTAGTTAAGAAGATAATTTGAAAAAAATGAGTTTTTTTCTGTTCAGTGCACCTTATCAGTTAATTAAATTAAAAAACTTATATGTTTTTTGGTACTATCATCTCATAATATAGCATTCGGGGAAAACGTGATTACAAGAAATTTCACGATTAAAAAAAATCATTAAAAAGACCTCGATTTACACACATTTTTTGGTAGTAGTCCGAACCCCTAGTATAAATTCAAGTGATTATTATATTAATAGTGAGCCAATAATAATATATAAGATAGCAAAGAACATAATTTTGATTGATTTCCTGGTTTAGTTCTACTCGTGGTTAGCAATTATCAGATGTTTTGACTAGCGCTCGATAAAGACATCTCTTTTCATCTGCGCGCGAAAGTGTGCAGCGCATTTTTTTTTTTTTTTTTTCGAAATTGCCTTTTAAGCGCATGATAGTATCAGCCTCGGTCGCAATGGGATTTCTATTTGAACTTCACACTAATATTATAAATGCGAAAGATTGTGTGTAAGTAATGTAAGTGTGTTTGTTCCCGTTCAACTCTGTGAAGACTGAACAGATTTGAATGAAATGTGCTGTAGATATATTGCTAATACCCTGGATTAACACATAGGCCCCTTTTTATCCCGGAAAAGAATACCGTTCCTGAGGGATAACAAAAATCACCCGATGATCACACGTTTTTGCAACCATTTTACAAAGCGAAGCCCTCGAGAGTTATGTGTACATAACTCTCGAGGGCTTCGCTTCGTATAGCGAAGTATTTTTTTCTTCTCTTGAGGATTTTGGCGTCGCACGTCTTCTGTATATATATTTTTTTTATTTGATAAGAAGTTTCTGTATATCACAAAGACGGACATAGAATACTTTTATATGTTCACGCGAACGAAGTCGCAGGTAACAACTAGTTTTTATGAATCTTTTTGAATAACGTTGTTTTTCGTCGTAGGACGAGTTGATCGCTGTAAAACTGCGCGAGGCAGAGGCGAATCTCTCTTTGAAGGAGCTGAGACAACGCGTCACCGAGCTCTCTGACGCATGGCAAAGGCATCTGCAAGTGAGTTCAATCCATATAATTACATGAAAGATCGAGCCCTTTTCTAGGAACCAACGCACAGACCAAACCGCTCACGATAGAGACGTGAAATTTGAATCAAATGGTTTGGGTGAACAATGAGAATGGATTCTGCGAAATTCCACTTTTGAAGGGGAAAAATGGACCCCCAAAGAATTATGATGGAATTAAAAAAAACATGCTGATCCAATGTAACTCGATTTGTGTAATAAGCATAAAAAGAAAGACAGGGATATCTACGGATGTTTAGAAAATCAACCCTTATATGAAATGGGGTCTTGAAATTACTTTAGCTTAAGCAAGCGAAACCGTGCAGGAAAGCTAGTCAGTACTAACAAGTCTATACTATACTAAAGACTTTTTGTAGTTGTAGGACTGTCATGCAAGAGTCCGCTTGGGGAAGCACCACACCTTTCCCAGCTATTGAACCGCCAAGCAGTAGTGTGCGAGCATTACTGTGTTTCGGATTCAAGGGCAATGTTTTTAGCTAAACTACTGGGCATACAGAGATTTTATATGTAATATCTCAGGGTGATGAGCGCAGTGCGGTGCCGCGCAGAGTTTGGAACTGTTCAAGTTCCAAATTTTGGGTGGCATTGAACTGTTATGGGCATGCGTGACGCTTAACATCAGGCGAGCGACTTGCTCGTCAGTCAGTAATAAAAAAAAAACTGACACATCATGATGAGTCCTTTTTGCTAGCTGTGGACTCGACAAGGACTTCAAAATTAAAAAAACGTAATTTTTACCTAAACATTATGTATGTCAATTAACATATTCTATAAGTTATTTGTTTGTCAAAGTGTCTAGAAAAAATGTATGTATTTTTATGTTGCATGGAAAATTAACAGCTTGAATATAAATAAAGTAGAAATACAGTTAACGGGTACACAAAAGCCTAAACAGTACTCACTTATGGATAATATTAAAAATTCCCTGTTAGAACATAAACATGTATTTTTAAGTTTTAAATGAGGCTGCGTGCTCGGTAAAGAATCTATAATTATTCCATTTAAATGTACTACTAGGATTAACTCACACGAGTTATTGTACTGTTTGTATTTGTAACTTAAATAAAGACTTTTTGAAATTGAAAAATAATTGAGTAATATAAAAAAAATACGACTTTCAGTTTCAGTTTTTTATTATTAACAGAAAAATGTTACATGTCAGCCAAAAAATAATAATAATAATGTTACATCAAGTCATAAATTCATTTCATTAAAATTATATAAATTTCTATAAATGTCCACAATACACTTCCTTACCTCAGGAGCACAAGCAAGAAGTGCCTCCAGTGGCAGTGCAGTCGAACGTCGTATCCGACATTATGGCGACGCCTAAGAAGCTGCTGCGGGCTTGGGAGGGCCGATCGACGGACGTGCAGAAAATGGAGGAGGAACTCATGTCTACGAGAATCAAGGAGGTCGAAGCGCTCACCGAACTGAAAGAGTTAAGACTGAAGGCGAGTACTTTAATACTATCATTGGTTTAACCTCCCGACGCCGAATAATTTTAAGAAAAACAAAAAAATTCACATGTAAGTTTACAACATTGGAAGTTATAAGGCTGTAAAGGATTCAGACAGACAGACAGACAGACGGTCATGACGAACTTATAAGGGTTCCTTGTAGTACTACGGAACCCTAAAAACGGAGTTCGAAAGAATTACTCCATAAAAAAAACTATCTAGATGTTCTTGGCGCGTATAATACTTATCATTGAGGAGTTCCGGTGGCCATCTGTGGTCTTCTTGGAAGTGCTTCGGATTTGCATGATCTTATTCCACCCTGCCCATTCTTCTATCGGACAGCCAGGATCTCGAAAAAGCGACACCATTTCATGGTTCATATACCAAAAACTCGTACGAAACGGTTTGATTCCACTTTCTTTATTCGAACTGCTGTACAGTGGAATGCGCTACCCGAGTGGGTTTTTCCTGATAATTATAATATGGGTGTCTTCAAGTCGCGAGTGAATCGGTTTCTTCTAGGCAAGCGTGCTCCATCGTAGGCTGCATCCTCGTTTACCATCAGACGTGATGGCAGTCAAACGCAAGCCTATAAATAATACAAAAAAAAGAAAAAAACGGAACGCAGCCGCAAGTTGAGCTTTTTTCATGACTCATTTTGGTAACGCTTTTTGAAATTTGGAACGCACATCTAATATCTTAGGGTGACGAGCGCAGTGCTTTGCCGCGCGGAGATTTGAACTGATGCCGTTCAAAATTTTGGGTGGCACTGAATTTGGAGTGACGTCAGATGAGCGACATCTCGATACTCGGCACGAATAAACAAAAAAAATTATCGTCGTGTCTTCTCCTCAGGTGATGGAGCTTGAAACTCAAGTCCAAGTTTCGACCAATCAGCTGCGGCGTCAGGACGAGGAAGCGAGACAGCTGCGGGAGAATTTGGACGCGGCGCTGCAACGCGAGAGGGCGCTCCAGTCGCGCCAGAGGGAATTCCAACACAAATACTCTGACTTAGAGAGCAAGGTACCGTGAATTAATGAAACTAGAATAATAAGGCTCCAACTTAAACCACTTATTTTTTTTAAGAAAAGCAGGAATCAAACTTAAACCTACTTTGGACAAAATCCTAAATAAAATTATAATTCAGAGGAATATAGCCGCAGTCGTATCAGGACCAATAAAGCTTCGAGGTATAAAAATGAATACGTTCGTCACGAGGAAAATACTTCGCTTGCGCGATTCAGAACAGCTGAACAGAACAAAAAAAGAACAAAAAATGCACATAAATGGATAAACGTCATCTAGCGAACTATAGGAAGTAACTCTGTCCCGATGTTTGTCGTGCTATCACGGTTAGGCGCACCACACACCAATGACACATTTGTATGAAGTAAGAGTATTTGAGTTACATCGCACACCTTTTGGACCGGAATGTGGTATCTATTAGCATAAGCGCACTCTCTTTGAAATGTAGGTATGAGAAAAATTTATTTAGATAAATGTACGATGCACAACATTTGTAGTATTGGTGTTTGGCGCCGCTTAAACGGCACGCAACTTAATAAAATTTTGATAAGGCGTTACTATATATCACAAATACGGACATAGGATACTTTATTATGTCCACGCGAACGATGTTGCGGGTAAAAGCTAGTAAATATATACAGGTGAATAACACCAGCAGTTTGATTACATAAGCTGTTAATAGCAGTCGCGCCGTGCGCTCGAGCGGGATCGCACAATTGCGATCGTGACAGATATCGTCATCATATTGTGAGCTACCGTCGGATGTGTTGACTTGCCTTGTGAAGAAGACTTTAAGTCGTTTTTTTTTTATTTACTTTGTTTACAGATTTTTCTCTCTAGAACTTTCGTTCTTTTTTTGTGAAACTATATTATAAGAATTTTCTGGTGGTTTTTAGGCTAAATACGACTCTATGCAAGCCAACATAAGAAACATGGAGGATGCACAAAGAATAGCCGAACTGGAAACCGAGGTGTCGGAATATAAATTAAAAGTGAGTATACCTACTAAAGCCAAAGGAATGTAAATCGATGTAACTTGTCACACTACGTCCTGAGTGTCATAGGCTACTTACATTTTACAGTCGGGTATTTAGTTTTCTTATAAAAATATTACTTGATAAGTAATCAACATCAGCTATATCCCGCATACATCTAAAAGAAGAATGTGAAACTTATGACAACGCTTTGTGTAGTCCGAAAGATATCTTTTAATTTCGACAATAACTGATTTAAAAAAAAAAACAGAACGAAGTGATGGCAACCGAGGGAGAGCTCCGCAGCAGCAACTGCGACGACTCGGACCGAGTCCGCGAGCTGCAAGAACAAGTCGCTGAAATGAAGGCCGAGGTAACATTATAATCATGTAAATATCTTATAAACCTATATGTCTATAACAGCACTGCACACATGTTATGCATAAACCACAGATAACTCCCTATAGATATCGCATTGCGGGATCTTAGGTCTGACAAAAACGCAAGTTAAAGGAAAGTCAAGGACCGCGTGGACTTAGGTACTTGTCTCACCGCCGACGATGAAAGAGAACCGAGTAAAGCTAGAAACTAGAAACGAGTTAGCGAGCAGCGAGTGTATAGTTCCGATATTTTTATCGCCGGACTAAAGCGAGTGTACGGGTGCGACGGGAGATTACTCGCCCTCGCACTGTAGTAGAGAATGACCGCTGCGAGTCTCTCGGCGAGTGTGTTCTGACCGCCAAGCGATCATCGCTCAGCGATTATTATCACACTAAAATGATAATTTTTGTTCCCGTTCAACTATCTAATGGATGAACGGATTTAAATGAAATATGGTGTGGAGGTAGCTTACATCCTGGGCTTACACATAGGTTACTTTTTATCCCGGAAGAATATTTGGTTTCTGAACACGGAGGAGACACAGCTCGTCTTTAATATCTTTTGTCGCTGCGAAAAACTTGTGGAGTTCTCGCCGGCAGAATAAATAGTCGGCGATCAACTACTAATGACTACTAGTGTCTCTTTTATTCACACGGGATCTACATCTATTATACGTTTCTTGAGCGAGAAAATAGTCGATAGAGCGCCGGCGGTGAGACAAGTGCCTAGGACGAAGCGTTTCCCATTCATTTTAACCGATGCGTGGTGCGCTTCGAGCCGCCTTATTGCGAAATCTAAAGGGCTTAATCTGCGGCATAAACGGTCAATAATCTGGACATGATAGCGAGTAAAAATAATTAAAGAACTGATCAGTCAATCGAGCGTTCTTGCTAAAAGGGTAATATTATTAAGGTAACAGTAATACGATATCCTTTTCCCTTTTAAGGGCTGTTGAAATTCGGTGTAATGTACAGGGTTATTTTAAATCTACCAAAAAAACCTCTCGGTAGCTGATTTCTCCGAGACATCTCTCAACTTAACTCAACTCAAATTCTACTCAACTTGCTTTTTTTCTGTATAAAATTTTCGGATTATTTAATATGCAAATAATTCAGTACTAAACTCAGGTAGCTTCCTAATTATAAAAAAAAAAACACCCAACTAATCACAAGGCATAACGCTTCGCTTATCTAACTAATCAGGTCTGTAACTTTATTTTCTATGAAGAAAATCATATTTTACTTATGCCCGGTTTCGTTTGTTGCCCGTGGTACTACCAGTAGCACTACGAGTAAAAAAAAACGTAGAATTGCCATACGATCCAGTAGTACCACGGGAAGATTTTTTTTTACCCGTGTTACACTCTGTTAAGTGTCAAAGGTACAGGTGTCAAATTATGAAATGTGCCTGTCACTTTGACACCTGTCCCTTTGACACTTATCAGAGTGTAACATAACAATTAACATGTAATTACGTACATTGCTATGTTTATGTTCCAATATCTCGAAAACATGAGACTAGGATACTTTATTTAATCTCTTGCTAGTATTGAAGTCCACTACCGATTTGTGAAGGTTTGATACGTGGCGGCGACTTTTTAAAATTTTCGGCTTTCTTGGTATGACACGACGGTAAGAATCTTTTAGTTATTAGTAAACATGACGATCCGAAAGTTGGATATAGGTACCGGTATCGGAGTAATGAATAATTTAAGTATTGAACAAGCTCGCATATGAAACAAGTCCACTTAAAATTAAAATAATTAATAATGATCATAATTTTATCATCATGATATCGGGGCAAGCACGGTTCACCAGCTGCGATGCTTGCAACACCCTACAGAGCATAAATCACAATGAAATATTATTTTTTTGCCAGAATTTTATTTTATGCTGTGTTCACATTATCGCGAAGGTTTTTGTGCCGAATATCACTATAAAAGGTCAAAATTCTGTCATCGGTGAACTTCATGTTTGTGCATAGCTTTAAATCCAACGGTATTCCAGTCAATGACGAAAGAAAACAGAGGACCTGTTACAAGTCACGCCATTTCACAATATGGCGTCAACTCCACCGCTTTCACTACTGATTTCCTAACACTTCAAAAACATTTGACAGTTTTCGACAGCTAACGTACTAGCTTGGCTGGGATACAAAACGATAGAGAATCCTTGATTCCGGTGCAAAAGTTGGTTACAGTTTCAAAACCTTTGACGAGGGAGTCAAGCATTTGTTTCCTACCTTCATGGCGGCGCCAAGTTTGTGTGGGCTGACACGTGACAGTACTGAAAGGTGACCACGCGTTTTTTTTTTAAACTTCAGAATACGCGATACGCGTCTTTGTAGTGACACTGACAGAACACTGATAGATAACGGTAGCCCATTGCGATGAAGCGACATCTGGTGAGCTGTATATTTTTTTTGATTGGGCCGAATTTAATAAATTTGGAAGTACGCAATTTGAAAGATGTATTTGACAAAGCGAGCACTATATAGCCGAATCCTGATAATGTGACTTCCGACAATCTAACAGTTACAATTTAAATTTATGCTCTGTCTGGAACTCACATGTACATAAATATTGTCTGCTGAAATTCTGATAATTTAGACTCAATATGTATTTTAAATGATTCACAGGTTTTCAATTAAACGCAATACAGTACACATCCGAAATTAAATATTTTGTCTGTAACGGTTATAATAGTTGATTTTCATTACACGGTGTCCAGTCCGGGCTCGGACGAGATTTTATGTTTTATGGTGTTTACATTAGACTGGGCTCTGTTCGGGCCCGGATGAAAATGTGAGTTGATTATTTCGAGTACAGTCTTTATTTTGACACGAACAGCAATTTGCGATTACCTTAAATTTTAATGCTATTCGTATTTTTCATATGAATTGTGAATATATATTCATTTTTCATATGAATTGTGAATATATATTCATTTTTCATATGAATTGTGAATATATATTCATTTTTCATATGAATTGTGAATATATATTCATTTTTCATATGAATTGTGAATATATATTCAAAGTTTTTCATCCGGGCCTGAACAGAGCCCAGTCTAATGTAAACACCATAAAACATCAAATTAAATCGGTGTTATTATTTGTACCGCTTATTGATTGCAACACTATTAAACATTTCCTCGAAAATATCCACAAACATGGCGTTCATTTGTTTGGGTTCATATTCTGATACATGTTGTTTGCCACTGCACAGTTTCCGACACCCGTCACCACTCCGGACACTGAGCCCTGGAAATGGCTCGAGTAAGTGGATTTATCGATCAGATCTTGTTTTAGTGTGTTAACATGTTACGAAAGAAATACGAAAAACACATACATACAATAATACAATAAATTTTTCAGTGAAGCGACAGTAGTAATAGGTAATGCTATGGCGAAAACAAACGATAATATTGGTTGGGAGCCACCGCAATGGAAACGTGACTAAAATAAACACTATCAATAGAAAAATCTCTGAAATTGTAGTACCTGTATACTAAGTTTCGTCAATATTGGTTGAAGAAAGACCTTTACGCAAGTACCAACGTCCATACGGTCAGATGAAAGCAAATTTTGCCAGTTGAGAGCAAACACTTTGTTCGCTCGGTTAGTAAAATATCTATCATATGTTGCGGTCTGCGCTCGTATTAAAGATTTAGTAAAAATATTTTTACTAGACAATCTGTATTTTAAATAACAATATAAACGAAATGAGATAATTAATCATTTTTACGAAAGTTATACGAGAAATAAGTTACATTTTTCTCAAATTTTAAATAGTTGCCACTCTTTCCTCAATTTGAAATGAAAAGAGACGTATTTAAATTCTTCCGTTTGCTAATAGTGCTATAATCAAATGGTGGTGTAATCTTTTAATAATCTAAGTATTGTTATCATAGAAAAAAAAACAAATTAAAGTTCATGTTAACACACTAATCTTCCAGAGTATATATCTTGTGTGTATATTAGTTAATGTGTTTGTGCTGAATTACATCAGATTCCCCAGTTTGTATCGAAACTAGACCAGTTGGCTTTTTTTGTAAATTAGTCCGTATTAGAATTTAATAGGTAAAAAGACCATCAGGGCTAGCACGCGCATCGCGACAAAATCTTTTCTACTCTTCATGTCGTGAAAAATGAGACAAACGTTTACATAATCGTAGCCTTGTCCTGTTCTTGCATAACAAAAAGATTTTATCACGGTGGGCATGCTAGCCCTGCCTGGATTGTTTTATTGTTGAGTATTCGTAATGGCTTGATTGAACACGACATGAGCTAAATAAACTTTTTTTTTCCATTGTATTGTCGTAACACAGGCAGTAAGTTTCTCTATAAATCCGTGTACAACATTCTCGCCATATCTGACTATTTTATAGACGACATTTTTGTTACATATGAACAAATTCAACTGTAACGTCGTTCACATCGATTTATTTAATTTCATGGGATACACGATAAAATCGTGTGTTGCGTCTAACGTTGTCAAAATTTGGGTTTTACTGTAAGTCGGTTCTACTGTAGTCGGTGTAGTCGGTACATAATTTATCTAAGCGATGAACTCAATAATAAAATAAATCATGATAAATAATGAATGTTATAAAACCGAGCTCATTCCTTATTAGCTTAGCTTGTTCGAATGTTTGTTGCTGCTTACACGGCGCATGCTGTTTGCATGGGGGTTTGTTTTTATAAGTTTTACCTTGCAGATTCTCTTGTACCATCCTTTAAACTAAACTTGTTTTGACATACTAAGCGTGCATATTCTTTCTTAGGCTGGGTTGCACCATAATCCCAGTTAATGTTACTGTTATAGTTAAATTAACTATAACTTTAACCTTTACCATGACGTTTAGCCGGCATGTGTTATCCGTCATTTTGACCATAGTTAAAATGGTGCAACATATTTTTCTGCTTAACGGAAGTTTTAACTGCAGTTATGACTGTAGTTTAAAGTTAACCTAGATGGTGCAACCCGGCCCTAAAGTTTTTGTTATAAACATCTGTCTGATAAGCCACCGTCACAAGTCAAGATTATTATTTTTCAAGACGTCGATAATTACGCGTTCGATTGGACTAAATCGAAAGACAGATATATAACATTACAGCAGTCAAAAAAAGTTTTGTTGAAATATATTTAACATATATCTTCGTTATTATTTTTTATTTATAATAGTTATCTTATTATCATGTATTGAGTTTAATGGTGACGAGAGTTTGCTTCATCACTTCATGGGCCTTAATCAGATTTTTCGTTATGACTTTTTATTTATTATGACAAAAATTTTGAATAAAGCTCCACGTTGAAGACTGTATTCTTAGAAAATATTTTATTATTTATATTTATTATTATGCCTAATCTAACCTTTTATTTTTCCCCTACGTCCGTTTAGAGTAACATAATATTTTTAAATAGTTGGTAATAAGCTCTATAAAAATTCACGTAAATCTTATAACAAAATGTAGTATCTTAATTAAAGTGATGTAAAGGTAGTTGTGATTGTCTTTTGTGTCATCAGCCTCATTATTAAAACTTCCTTAAATAAAAATATAATTAATTATTTTCTTACTACGTTTTTAAACGAAATATTGCCTTTCAACGGCGTTTTTAAAACGGAATATTGTTTATCTATGAATTATTATTCTGAGCTATATGTTAAATAGAGCTCAACAGACCTCCGTACTTATCAGTTTTTAAAGTTCAATTCTCATAATTAAGTTACGTTTAAAATCGATTCCATAATTCATACTGAACAAACACGCAAATAATTAAACAGAAAGACAATATAGTTAGCTATCAAGAACGTGGTGAAATACTATATTTCGCACAAATTACCTTTTGACCGTTTAAATTATAAACAAAATATTGTTAGGAAGCCACAAAAAAATATATACGAAAAGTAAGTTTGCATGAAATGTCATCGCTTATAATGCAAAGTTTAATACTTTGTTAGAGCAAGATAATTGATAAAGCAAGTGACCGGGCGCACGGACGGTGCGGTGTGACACAGAAATGTATGCCTCTCTATGGAACAGCGACGGGCGCTTGTTGTTTTTCGTTCCACAGAACGCCATATTTTTTTTTTTCACAGCGCCCCTTCCGCTTGCTATATCAAGTACATAATAGTTCTGTCGATATACAATAATATATTACGCACTCTAGCATAAATTAGGCCAATTTATTTTAGTGTGCGTTTAATCACAAGAAAAATATTTTATACTTGCAGTTCATATTTGGTGCATAGTGAATTTTACTGAAACATTAAGCTAGTAATGAGGCGGAACGCATATTATCCATGTGTTGTATACCGAAGCCAATTTAACCGTTTCAGTGTCTATCAAGTTGCGAATTTATTGACATTTGCGCCAGAAAATTCATTATTATATGCTTTGGTTACAGGAATAATGAAGTACTGAATGTTTCTCTTAAATTTTGGCTGCATACACAGTGTAATTAACCATTGTCAAATTTAATTTCAAGTAAACTATTAATATTTCACAATAAACACAAATTTCAGACATAGTCTAAGTCAATAATTTCAGGCACGGTGTAGTCCAAGTCATACATCAGTAAAATTGCGGATGACTTGTTGGTAGCTTCTAGGGAGTTTTGGTAACAACACGAAATTACAAGATTCACAATTTGAAAATTGTGATTTTTTTGTCGCATATGTCAATGTCACTGGCAACGAAATAGACACACTTCAAAAAAATATTCTAAATTATCCGGTAATAACGTTTTGTTTGTACGTCAGGTCATGAGGCTAGAGGCGTGGAGGGCGCGAGCGCTCGGGCATACGGCCCTGAGCCGCGCCATATCTGTCGAGGAGGACCTGGAGGAAGACGACAAGCTGAAGCTGATCCTGCGCCGCGAGTCGTCCACATCCCTGGACTTGCCTCCCACCCCGCGCAAACCTTCATAGCGGCGCTCCTAAACCCTGGACGCTGGACGAAATAAGCCAACAGCACTATTAAGAATCGACATAGACTTGTTTTTTCGTAGGAAATCTTTGTGCAGCGCTGGTTTTCATCAACGCAGTTGGCATTGTTGACGTTATTGGCGTAATTTTAAACGCACTTGCTAGGATCGAGCGAGAATAAGAGAATCCAACTGTTCCGTGGATGATAAACTTTAGACGGCAGGAATTATATATATTATCAGCCCCGTTTCCTATAGTCCTATAGCCCTTTCTAAACCCTTGGGCTAATTCTCTCATTCATATCGAAAACAACGCAAGTCCTAATTTGAGAACGTTTTCTGATGCGTCGATTCGTTAATACATTCTCTATATTTATATCATGACATTACGGCTTGAATTTGACGCAATGTTTTACTAAAAACATTTATAATGGTATGGTATTTGCTCCACTCGCTAATTAATTATTGATTTACAGGAATCGGTCAAGGTATTATACTAATGTATTTCCACCTCAATCTGTCACGTTTTACGTTTTTTTTTTACAAATGTTATGTTTTTTTTTAATTAAGCGTGAAGCTCCAGCCAATTTTTTATTATGCGTCAGCCTTATGTTTTGTTATGCCTCGAGCCTTTGAGGCGGCTTTTAAGTGTCATCTAATATAGAACACGATTATGTCGGAGCTAGATGCCCATGAAGTTGTTTGTTTATTGGCATTGCGCCAAAAAATGTAATACCCGTCATCTCTAGCAGCGCCACACTGAGCGACAATCTGCCCTAAGGCAACTGTTTGCCCGCGATTTTCACAATGTCGTCGGTCCACCTAGTGGAAGCCTACCTATGCGTCTTCCGGTTCGTAGTCACGACAAATTAAAAAAATTAATTAAATTAATTAAATTTAAATTAATTAGATTAATAGTGAATTTATAGTGGTTTAGGTCACAACCTCTTTCTCTGAGAGAAGACCTATGTACCAGCAGTGGGAACATGATAGGCACAGGAACATGATAGTGATGATGATTAATTAATTTTTACAAAAAAAATACTGTGACTCCATTTCCGTTATTTGATAGTGAAATATTGAATTTTTGGAGCAAATGTAAATGATTAAATTTGCAGCTTCACCTAGTCGCGTCATAATTGTGTTCTCCATTCGGCTGTGGTATAATTTCTGGTGAAGGCAGAACAATTTTTCTGCCTACGCTGACTATTTAGGAAGGTCGCGCCATTTATATGAAAGGTTCGAACCGCACGTTATTAGAATGTGGTTAGATAATACAACCTTACCAAATTCAAAACACGCGCGCTTCCACGGCTGCATAAGAATAGTGCGACCTTCTTAAATCGTCAGTGAAGGCCGCAAATTGGGAAGGGTCATGTGCCGATTTGCAGAATAGTATTATAAAATACGCTTACCCCGGTTACGTTAATTTCGAAACATTTTCAATGAGTACTGTTTCTTAAAGGAACGTGATATTTTTTGAATATAAACTGTCAATATATATATATATATATATATATATATCGGGCAGATTAATAAATTAACCGTGAAGTTTGTAAACTTATTCATCTTCGTCTAATAAAATATTTACCTATTACAGAGAGGGCAGGTGCAATGCGTCTCACAATTTCTCGTCATCTCGTTCAGGCTCGCGTGTCAATCTTGATTCTTTTGTCTTTCCTTGGATGACGAATCTCTTTCTCTCTCTCTCTCTCTCTTCCCGACTAGACTTTGCTTTGCTGCTCTCCTTTAATGTGCTCTTTCTTGTTTGACTAGAAATAGCTCTGAAGAATAGTTGCTGTGGTCTTCGTTTTCCTAGTGCACCAAAGTTTTCTGGGGTTATTTCAGTCCCAAGGCTGCCGCATCGTCTTCCCGGTCAGGTGTATGTCCGTATATCCTCCGTAATTTGTCCGTATATCCCTAACGGATCAGTGCCGCTATGCATAACTGCTATCTAAAAAACTACCGCACGGATTCGATAGCAAACTATATGAAAAAAAGAACTGCGCCCATATCGGGCGAAGAAACACTTTTCAATATACTCTCATCGAATGTGTAACGAAAGTATTTTCGATTGTGCTTATGCTAGGGGTAAATGCGTCAGATCAGACCGACTGCAGAGCCAAGAACAGATAAAATCAATTTAACCCCCGAATACTGAAACGTTTGTTAACTTTGACGACAGATTAAGTCTATTGCTGACTTTGTCATTTGCTTAGTGCCAGACAAAGGCAGCATTATAATTAATCTGTTGTCAAAATTAACAAGCGTTTCAGTATTCGGGGGTAAGTTTCACATAATGTAACGTTCAAAGACCAAACTCACGATGCCAACCAAGAATTAGACTACCGACTTTATTACAACGATTCATAATATTAGTATATAACATTTTTATAACGTTTGTAGTAGAGATATACTTAAATATGATACAGGTAGTTTTAGATGTAGTTTTTGACGTTCATGTAATAAACGAGGTCGCTTAACCCTGCGAAACTGAAGCGTTATGACATTAGAGGACTTCTCACACAAGCTTAGTAGGTACACGCGTGTAATCCTATAATGGAGTGCGTAAGTGTTAGCGTAAGATTATGTTCACTTTCTCGCACTGTCTTGGGAGAATGCCAACTCTGCTCCGAATTCCTTCGTGAATAGGTAATTTTCTTAAACTATGACCAATCATGTAATTTTACGTTAGAAGTTTAACTCTCTCTTTCGTAAACCTTCGATACGCTATGATATATTCCATAAAATGAGGTGTAAACTTCTCGCCGATATAAAGTATCGTGAGTGAGAACAGAAGCAAGACTGTTTTGTAGATAACCGATCGTTCATGCACAGGAGGGTTAAATATATATAATTCATGGCTAATTTTTATAATTGCTTTACTCGTATTTTTGTATTAAAATCCACGTAGGTTTCAGTTAATTTGATTCGTCTGTAACAATGCCCCGATTTATTCGGAAAATTAGCAGAGAAAAAAAAACAAAACGAAAAAAATGTTTACACTATAGATGATATTATTCGAATATTGATATTCGTGTTTGAGTCTTAAAATATGATACAGTTGCTATGTAGATACATATCGTCGGCTAGGAAAAAGCACGACTTAAGCCGAAATTTATCAAATTTGACACCTGTCAAATTGCCAAATTTGATATCTGTGAATTTGCAAAATTTCGACTCTTGTCGAAACGTATTTGACTGACGCTGCCCAAATTGCGTTTACATATCCGTTCAAGACAAACATTCCAATTCGTATTTTACTTATTTATCTAATTAATTGTCTATAATTAATATAATTATTTTTGGGTTACGTTTAAGCGAGAAAATACAATTTATGTTACATTCACGAAAATAACTATGGTGAATCACGCCAATGTGATGCAGTGATGACAATGTTAAGTATTTTTGGCAATATAATGCGTACTTATTTAAATGATCCTTTTCATTTTATTAGATTTTAAGGCGAAGTATTTTTGTATGTATTAATTTATTATGTGTTAAATACTCAATGTTTTACATAACTAAGCAGCACTAAGCACTGGATGCACATTTGGATTACATTATTATTATTTTTTAACTTTTTTTTTTTAATAATTTTTATGTATTCTGTCAATTGCTTAGTGGAATTGACGTGATAATATTTTTCTAACGTCAGATAATATAAAGCTTATAATAGCATAGTGATAACGGCCAGCTGTCATTTGAATGATACATTATTTTCGAACAGCCTAACCTCGGAATTCTGAAACTTTTGTTAACTTTGATGACAGATTAAGTCTATTGCTGTATTTGTCTGGTGCCAGACAAAGGCAGCATTAGAATTAATCTGTTGTCAAAGTTAACAAATGTTTTAGAATCCCTAGGTGAAAAGTGCCTACAACGAAATACATGAACAAGGCCAATCTCGATTCATAATAACATAGGAATTGAAAAGCTGGTTAATAAGTGAATTATTATAGTGACTTGAGATGTCAAATTTCTATCCACTCTCTAATTTAACACCGAACGGATACACGTCGAATTGCAGTATTTTTTTTTCCTAGTTCTCCAAGTTTTCGACGCACGCGTAAAAAACACTGCTTTGTATTATTTTCGAAAACTGGTGTTCTCTCGAATGTTAATGTATAATAATTGCGGTTTTGTGGTCCATTAAGTGTACCATAACGTGTATGACTGTGGGAAAATCTTATAAAGCAGTGAATCGTGTTTGTAAAAGCGTCCAGTAAAGTATCCACCACTTTACTAGGACATGACTTGAACTTGACCGTGACTAAGTTTGCTCGACTGTCTGGGACTTGTTTTTGTTGTGAAATATTATACTTCAATTGAGACTTTCATTGAGAATATTATACTTTTCAGAGCCAACATTTAAAGAGAAAAAAAAACTGCTGTGAACGTTTGACGCCTCTGTTACTAATAATAATTGACTTATACTATAGAAATAAATAAAACAGTGTTTTAAGTATTTTAGATAACATAGTTCATAATACTGTCAATTGAAATTCCATAGTGTATAATAATGTTAGTAAAATTCGCAAATAACATATAAAATAGCATCGCATCGAGTTTCAGCTTTGCTATCAAATAAAAAAATGTGTAACATTTTGTGCAATACAAACAAACCAAAAATATTGTTTTTCTGCTTATGCTTAGATCCGTGTTTCGGAATATATTGCATTATCCGCTGAATATAAGCAAATATGTGATTCATGGAAAAAGTACGTCCGATACAATAAACTGCTCTTAAAATCATTTTCTTCGTATCCGAGTACTGGATTGTACGACACGGCGCGGCGGTAATAAGTCGAAAGAAAAAAAAACATTGTACCCATCAATAAGAACAACTTTTAATTAGGGGGCAATAAAGAAATCTCAAAAAAAAAAACAGCGATTTCTGGGTTAGTCCTGTCATAAAAGCTGCTCATAGTGATGTCAACAAAGCTTCTTTCGTTGTATTTACCTTTGGACCAAGAATTAAAATTTACGTGAAACTTTGAAACATTTGATAATGTTGTTGAAATCGGTACTTATTTACACGCCGTTTTTTGCCCATGACGAAATAAAAGCTTTTAATTTGAATTTAATAATATTGAAGGTACAATAGTCCTGCCACAGCTATCCCAGCACATTTACAAGTTTTTGTTGTTAGAGTGTGAATATCCAAAAACTGTCTGTCGTATCTGTGTAACATATATAACAACACTAGCTGCGCCCCGCGGTTTCACCCGATATTCTACAGAAACCGAATATTTTTCCGAGATAAAAAGTAGCATAGGTGCTAATCCAGGGTGTAAGTTACCTTCATACCAAATTTCATAAATTAAATTAAATTTGTTTATTGAGATTAGACAGGATCTAGCCAGTAACATCACATCACATTAATAAAATATACAATATAAACTACTAAATTAATAATTCAATGTCAAAGTTATGCAAATCAAAAAAATAAAAAAAGAAGAAAAGAAAAAATGTCAGAACAAAATTTTTTGATTCAATAATTAAATTTCAATAAAATTATGCACTATATCAAATTAAATAAACGCTGGGATCTGTCAAGTTATTTGACTTTTTGCACTTATGCCACTAGTCAATTAAATTTTCACAATATTCCAAAAATATTAACCTAACAGTGTTCTTTCAAATCTGTTCAGCCGTTACTGAGTTGAACGGGAACTAACACAGCTACATACTTACACACAAACTTTCGCATTTATAATATTAGTGTGATAATACAAATTGAAACGTAGTAAACACCGAAGGCTTTCAGAGTTTGCAAGCTGAAAAAGACTGACGACGTTACCTCGTTGTATAGCAATCCTGATACTAATTCAAACAATTATATTTAAAAGTAAAATAAAAAATATTTTATAATACATATTCCGTTCGTTATCTTTTAATTTGACGACAGATTTCTAAACAAGCATTATTTTGAAAGAAAAAACCGATTTCTGTCAAATTAAAAGATACCAGTAGAAATGAATGTTCCTTTAAAACATTGTTTATTGTAAACAGACAGACAGAGCAAACATATACTTTTTGGAAATTCACTCTTAGCGATGTTATACCTTCAGTAATGCGAAAATGCGCGAGTGAGATAGTTGTGCCGCGACCGACATGACGTGTTTTTATTTGGATTGTTTAAAGTAACATATTTACAGCTTATTTTCGGAATAATCAGGTAGATCGCTTAATAGAATATATGCTTGGTTATATTATAACATATCTACTTTATTTAGAATAGATATAAATTAATTTTTATTTATTGATAAAGCAAAAGTCGAATATTGGCAGCTACGTATTTTATTTAGATATGTAACTCAGTTTTTTTTAAAAATATTTTAATTATATTTATAGCGGAGCCAAATCCGGAACCAAATTGTATAAAGTTGCGGATTTATCAACAACGTTGTCGATTCAGTTATACCACTAACTAAACTAAACTTACAGGACTAAAATTGCGCCAATGACGAAAGAAAAAAAGAGGACCTGTTACAAGTCGCGTCATTTGCGGCACTTTGAATACATAATATGGCGTCAACCCCACCACTTTCACTAGTGATTACCTAACACTTCAAAACATTTGGCAGTTTTTGACAGCTACGAGCTTGGCTGAGATACGAAACATGGTCGACGTGCCGCAAGGCGGTCAAAAGTGTCTTGAGCAAACAATAATTTGTGGCCCATCCGCTATAGTAGAGAATCCTTGGTCTGCGCGCATTTCAATATGGGAGAAACGCATTACGCATTATCTGCCAGAAGACGTCCACTGCTGAACATAGGCCTCCCCCTTAGACCGCCACACCGACCGACAATGTGCCACTTGCATCCACCGGTTGCCCGCGACTTTCACAATGTCGTCGGTCCACCTAGTGGGAGGCCTGCCTACGCTTCGTCTATGGGAAAAACGAATGTCAACAATTTTAGAGCTGTCAAATTTAGTTTAGTCTAGAAAATAACTTAACAGAATGGACACCGTTTTGTTTTGTATTTTTTTTTCAACTGATTCTAAGGGTCACGCTTGCCCATAACAGTTTTGACCCAACCACCCAGAGTTTCGGACACCTATTTTAAAACGCTGCGCGGCAAAGCACTGTTCTCGTCACCCTGAGATGTTAGATCTCTTTATACTCAGTAATTTCACTGGAAACATTACTCTTCAATCCGAAACGCTTTAATGTTTGCACACTACTCGTCAAGCAGTAGTGTGCAAATATTACTGCGTTTCGGTTGAACAACCGGCAGTGTGGTACTTCTCCAGGCGGACTCTGCAGGGGAGCCCTACTGCTACAAACACTTCATGCTTCTGATCAGTATTGATTTTTGTAGCGCAAATGTCAACGTTGAAAAATGTGCAACTTTATAGACTTAATTAATTAAAGTACGTCAAAATAGTTTTCTTAAATAAGCTCCGGTATAGAATCAATCAACTTTCACAATCAAGTTTAGTTGGTTACCGAATATAACGGATTTCCTTCCAAAATCCCAAGTTTGTTTTATAGCTAATATCTGAATTGCAGTGATTATAATTTTATTGTTTTTATTTATTCCAAAAATGTAATAAGTAATTATCCTATATGGTATCGATTCTGTCTACAAACTAAACTATTTTGAATAAAATAAAATTATCTGTACATATCTATCTTTTTGTCTGAGAGGATAATGTTAACATTTTTTTTTACATTTATTGAACTTAGTTTAGTTTATATGAAATAGTGTGATAGAATCGACACCAATATTAAGATCTTAGATCTACTCTATAGAGAAATATTAATTATGAAATGGCAATTACTGTATGAATTTAGTTAGCTTAGACATTTTTTATAAAAAAAACACCCGTGTTTTGTACTTCCACTAGGTTTCATATTTTTATTAATATAACCATAAGAAAAATAAGAATTACTAGCTGTCTATGTGTTAGATATTCTGATTACCCCCTCTAGATTCCGCAAACAGAACGATAGAAGCGCACCACTCCAAAATACACCGTTAAAATTTTATTTATTTATTTATTTATTATTAAAACAATACACTATCATTATTTTTCATTATCTAATTATAATTTCATTCTCATTGGTTAATTGTAGAGCGCGAGTAGGTGTAACCTTAAGATAACCAATGGAAATGCTTTGTCTCAATCCTCGCAACACGCGTCTTTCTCAAAGTTTGGCGCGTTTTTGTCGGAACAAAAATCTCGTAATGCGGTTTCTGTAGGAGGTAATCTGTGGTTAGATATCGGTCAGTGTGTGTGGATGTCTCTTTTTATGTGCTTGTGAGCAAGACTTTAACAATTAATTGATACAGAGAAGGAAAAATATGTAAAATGTTGCATGACCTAATTGTATTTCTTTTGTATCTATGAATAAACACGTAAATATGTGGGTCGACCTGTGAAAATAAAAAAACGAATTTTCGATTTTCATTTTTTCGAAACATAATCTATAAGAATTACATTTTTTTTGCCATTTTATTGTAGAAAAAACACGCAACACTTCTCTGCGCGCAATCAACTGATCACAATGAACTTTTGAAGGTCTAGTGAAGATGTCTCCACATAAGCCTGGGGCTACAATTTGAATCGCTCGTATGATTTTACACTCGAAAAAATCACGCGAAATGATAGATTCTCTATTGATAGAAGCAAATTCGATTGATTCGAACAGAATGACATTTTACTAGAGATACGATTTTAGCGCACTTAAAATGACCTCAGAAAATTTGCTCTTTCGGACAGATTTTATTATAGCTATCTCTTTTACTCTCTAACTTTTCGTATCTTCTTTCGCACTCTTTGGCAGCTGTAAAGAGATTGCAGCGGAGCCGAATTCATTGCGCCATTTTGAAGGTAAACAACCTTAAAAATCTTGAAGAAAATCAGTCATTTCTATTTTCGTGCGAAATATCATATGAACGTTCCAAAAATGGAGTCCTCTGGTCTGATTTATTTAAAAAGGATAGAATAGAATATTAATTATACGGGGGTAAAATAAACAACCTATAAGTATAGTTTGTTTCATTTACTCCAATTAAATTTGTCTAGCTGTCCTCCTCCCAAAAAATCAGATCAGGCCCGTGTTACCGGATAAAAATGGTATGCACCGCACTCTCTAAATTCCGCGCTGAAGACGATCGTAGTGGACTCGGTTTCGGTCAAAACACACTCAAAATTTTCGTCTCATTGGCCCATTTTAGGCACGGCTAGATGTTACTTTGAGGTAGCCAATAGGGAAACTGTTCAAGTTCTCGTTTTACTCAAATTTTTGTGCATTTTGGTGGGAACAAAGATCGCCTGATGCGGTAACTGTATGGGAAAAATTATGTGTACTATCTCCGTGTAATACCTGGGTTTTGTTTGTCTCCCGCGCAGAGCAGTGTCTCGTGTGCCCATAAATTAACTTATATTATAATGGTCTTTCAGAGTCGACAAATCATGTGACGCAGTGTATCTGTTTTAAATTCTTTTTTACCGTACTACCAGAATTCATACTGTAGGTATTCTCATGTATTTTAAATAGCAAATAAACTACTTACGTTATTTCTGGATTTTATTTCTAATGTACAACTCCTACTAGGTTGTTTGATATTATTGCGTATTAATAGGTAGGTACTTATATTAATAGGTATAATAGTAGGTACCTATATTTAAACTATTTTGTATTCTGCAGGCAGCAAAAAATATTTTCATTTTAGTTTAGTCTAGTCGAACCTCCATGAGCACGACGTGATCATGTAATTGGGGGTGCACCCAGCTTGATGCCTGTTTCATAATGTCAATGTAATGTGTAACTTCTGTTGGGGATCCATATTGTATAAAATTAAATAAAATAAAAATATATTGAGATTCGATTTCAGTGTGGCGGGGTCTTTATTTATGCGCAAATCTTTTTACCCGACAGCCTAAGGAGGGTAATTTTTGGCGTATATAAGTATGTTTGTAAATCTAGCAAGTACATCCTATACCCTTAAACGGCTTGACCGATTTTGACGAGTGAAGTGTCATTATATAGATTCTTTACGTCCGGCAGGCTATATTTTGTTATTCTTTTAATATTATTGAGCTCCGAATGTAGGCATATTACACATATAAAACTAGAGATACCTAGAATTATAAGCTACCTTCATACCAAATTTCATCCAAATCTGTTCAGCGGTTACGAAGTTGAGTAGGAAGAAACATAGCCACGCAAATTTCGCATTTATAATATTAGTGTGACGCGATTGCCATAGTAAAAACAATTTGAAATAAAAATCAATTTTGTTAGTAAAGAATATTATTAATTTAACTTAAATTAATTGTAGAAGGCACCATCTTTTAGCATTGAGGTAATCTTAATTTCAATGTTAATAATACAAAGTATAAAATAAACATTCAAGTACATAATATTGTTACTCTTAAAGTCAAAAGCATTGTTAATAACACTAAGGCACAACGTGGATTGCTTTATAACAATCCTTATAATGTTATAAATCGACCAGAATCTCAGTGCAAAACAAAGATCTACGAATCTCTATAGATTTTAATCATTGCAATATTAAACTTGTCAAAATCGACATTCTGCATCAGCCTTTAAACATCCCTCTGGCCCTGGAAGGGTGTCGATAGGAACCGTTTTTTTTATTGTTGTGAGATTCTGGTTGACTTCATAAATATTGGCAAAAAATATTGCAAATGATGTTCTAGCATTCTTCATTCTTCAAGCCATGCTCTTGTATTTTGTGAATAAATTGTACAGCACTCGAAGCGTCGATTTCAGATCGAGGTTCACTATATCTGGAAAATAAGTCATCAAATATTGGTGGACGTTTTTCACACACAGCGCCACCTAGCCTCAAACTAAGCAAGCTTGTACTATGGGAACCAAGAATACATAAATACTTTTTTTGTTGTTGTAAATACATAGAAATACCCAGACAAAGAACAAACATCCATGTTCATCACACAAATGTTTGTCCTGGGTGGGAATCGAAGCCACAACCTACAGCTCAGAAGGAGGAAATCCTCCCACTGAGCCACAAGGTTAGACAACTAGTATTATACATGTTAAATGAACAGCCAAAGAGCATATTGGCCGCAATTCCACCGTGCTCTCACTAAACGCAATTAAGCTATCGATGTCTTTTACTAAATAGAAACACAAGATAGAGATAGCATGAAATATAGTGCTGTCAAATTAGTCAGATCTTAGTTCTCCTTACAAACTTAGACGAGACCGTAGCGGGTGCCAATTTAAATCAAGTTTTTTAGTGTCGCTAGGGTACGTTTTTCTTCGCGGCTTTAATCGGTAAACTGGATTGACAGAACTAAAATGCATGCTATCTTTTTCTATTAGTAAAAGACAGCAATAGCACTAAGTTTGGTTTAGTGCGAATCGACGCCAATACACTGTTTAGTAATTAACAGCAGTCGCTCTCTCTTTTTACCCGACTGCCCAAGAAGGAGGGTAATGTTTTTTGGTGTGTATGTTTGCTGTTCCTATATTAGCAGCTGCAGTCTAAACGGCTTGACCGATTTTGACGAATAAGGTGTCGTAGGATTCCTCTTCAGGACAGGAGTTGTCCATAGGCTTTATTATGCTGTACGGTCGGTTTTTTCTTTTTCTTTTTAATATAATTTTTTAATGTCGAAGTTGCATTTTTATTACTATAGCTGAACCGATCCGAAGATGACAATGGATTTTTAAACTTGATAAACTGCAACGAAAATCGCGAGCGCTCGCAGCTTTAAGGTAAATATAATATTTATACTAAATTAGCATATACCTAAATTGAGTCATGTATTGTCATGAAGTCATGCCATGTATAGAGAATGAGTATGTGGTGTGTATGGTCATGTGGTTAGAGAATTCCGGCTACTAAACTTGTCCATACAAAAAGAGCCAACTCCTGAATGTTATGGATTAACGCCGTCTAGCTAACTATATGAAGTAGCTTTGTCTCTCTGAATGTTTGTAGCTTTATCACGACTTATAGGCTGAACGGATCCTGATAAAATTCGATAAGGAGTTACTGTATATCACAAAGACGGATACTTTTTTTATGTCCTCGCGAACGAAGTCGCTGGTAACAACTAGTTTATAATAAAACTTGCCTTCGGGTCTGGCCTTTGGCTTAGCTAGCCCAACATCTTGCATCAACTCAAACGCGAACAACACATTGTGAACTTTCTGGTCAAAGTCTTGCGGAGTCAGATGGAAGTCGTATAGAGGTACAAAGAAGCCTTCCAGCAAGCCCATAAGCAGCACCAGATATACTCCATCGTGGAACTGCGTGTCCAAATCCATCACTTCGAGATTCACTTTGCTCAGATGCTTGTTGACAAATGTGATTAAAGACTTCTTCACAACTTGCAGTTTCTCTGGAGCGTGGTCGAAAAGAGCATCGAAAGCATCCCTTTCGCATTTCATCCCCAAGTCGTCATACGTTGTTGTGATTGTTTCAATGAATGTCCTGAAAAAATACAATTAGTTAAAAACATAACACCTCTTTTAAAGGCAGTTGTGTATTGTCAGTCTATTATCTTATATCTTATCCATAATATTTTTAATTTCTTATGCGAACAATAGTTTATCTATTTGAGAATATGAATAATGTACATAATATATAAGGAAAAATATATCTCATTGAATACCCGTTACAATAACAAAAAACACACAAAAGAGTTTTACCATCAATAAATAAGAAAATGACTAATATACTACTAAAGTTAACTAGGTCGGACCTTCGTCTAATGATAGGTATTATCACAGGACACTGTGAGCTAAACTATCATTTGCACAAAGTTGGAGCTACAGATAGTCCTCTATGCCGAGGCTGTCTGCAGGAAAACGAGACCGTGGAGATTGTGCTACTGCACTGCAAGGCCACAGACGAAATACGAGTAGGGTCGGGACTCCTTCAAGAATCTCAACAACAAGTCTCCAATAGCATAACATCTGAAGAAATAGGAGTGGAACAAGGCCGTGCTCCGTTACTTTCAGGAGCTCGGCTGGTTTGGGTCGGCTGGCAGCGGGGTAAAAGCACAAAACACCCTTACCAGGAGGTCAGTGCAGGTCTTATCACCCCCAGTTACAATTAGAATGAAGGAGCCGCCCTATATATATTTTTTAAATTAGATAGCTATCTGTTGAAAATTGTCAGTTCCATCATTAGACTACATCTATAGATAATTTAGTCTGACGGAAGGACGTGTGACGCCGGTGTGCTGCTGTCCATTTGCATACCACCAAACCATTTTTTTACCATAGGTAGGCCTCCCACTAGGTGGACCGACGACATTGTGAAAGTCGCGGGCAACCGGTGGATGCAAGTGGCCCGATGTCGGTCGGTGTGGCGCTCTAAGAGGGAGGCCTAAGTTCAGCAATGGACGTCTTATGGCTGATGATGATGATGAAACCATTTTTTTACCATTTTTGGGTCAGAGTTACGATCCTAAAATAAATTGTATCATAATTATTCATTCATTATTATATTTTGTGGATCAAATAAATACCTGTGTGACAGTTGGTTGGGCGTATCTTTCTTCACAATCACAACGTTGACAGTGACATTTTCCGGTAGACGCACTGGTGCACGGAAGTGACGAGCCAAGGCCACCAGCAGATGAAGGATAGACACTACATTCTTAGAATGGATGGAGTCCACGCTCCATTTTGCCACAGGCTTAGATGTTCCAAACAGCACCTAAAATTATTATAACTTGTTTGGTTTTTTCGCAGAATTGTTATGCGTAATTTATTTGCAGCACCATAGAGAAATGATATAAAAAAGAGCGACAATGGCCATATAAAGACGTGTAATCCGATTGTAGGACATAAGATGCTAGCGACATAGCAGCATGCTTTATACTGCGACATGATCGTCACAATTTCTATTTGACTTGAAATAGAAACCCAAGCTAACTCTTTTGTAATGGTACAGAGAAAAAACGCTACATGTTATGAATATTTTTACATTAATTAATAATATCAGAGAATTAATAATAAAATAACATCAAAATTATTAATTTTATATTTTACTAGCTGTTACCCGCGACTTCGTTCGGGTGGACCTAAAAAAAAACTTGTCTGTCTGTCTACGACCCTTAAGCTATATCTATGCAAACATTCAGCTGGATCCGTTCAGCCGTTTAGCCGTGATAACGCGACAAACACCCAGCGAGACAGAAATACACAGTTACTTTGGAATTTATAATATTAGTTAGCATTTGCAAAACACGCTAGGTTATCAAGAGACGTTGAAAACATATTTTTTACGTCGTATATTGCAATTTAATTTGAACAATACCTTGAATTGCCGTCATATACCAATACTGTTTCTATATTAATCATTTTACCATCTTAACTGACTAAATATGTAAGAGCCATCTTCTCGTATATTTTTTTCTATGGTAGCACCGAGGTGATTGTACATAATACAACAATATAGCATGATGATATGGCAAGCTCTAGGGAGTATAAGCTCTGATTGAAGATGCGACAAATAGAATGGAACAATGCAATGTAATGCAGTGACACTTTTAGTTCGTAGTGCTTTATGTTTAATTGTTGAAGGTAACTTACTCTATTCACAGCACGTAGAACAACAGCAAGTTTCTGGCGTTGGCCTTCTTCAGACTGGGTAACCTCTGGCACATCAAGTTTCGTCTCTGTTAGAATTTCAAGCAGCTTTTGCAGAACTTGACCGTCATAGAGATCCTCGCTGATATCTTGTACAATAATCCTCTGTGATGCCAGCTCATCATTGATCCATTCAATCAGAACCGTAATAAGCTCCTTTACCCTCGGATCTTCCAGAGATCTGGGCTCGATGATAGCTCTTTCTTCATTATCCACTATAATACCAGATTGGTACAGATAAGTCACACACAAAAATACAACTCATACACTTGCAAGATTGGAGATCTACTGGTTGGACTATTGCAAGTTTATTTCCCAATAGAGTTGCTGTGCTATCAATTAGGAAGTTTGGTTGCAGTACACCTACTGGTAGAACAAATTCTGTATCCCACTGCTGAGATGCCGTCCTATGCTCTAAGGGTGATTAGGCCATAATTATACACCACGCTGGCCCAATGCGGGTTGGCGGATTCACATACTCCATCGAATTTCTTCTCCGGAAATATGCAGGTTTCCTCACGATGTTTTCCTTCACCGAAAAGCCAATGGTATATCCGTACGTGATTTCAAAAAAAACTCATTGGTACGGACCCGCCCGGGTCGAGCCCAAGACCCCATGAATATGAGGAGAGCTTGCTCCCCCTGAGCTACCATCGCTTTTTACAACAACAAACAAATTATTGTGGGTAAAATTATTAAATTCACTGTAATCTAACTATAGACTATAATAGACAAGCCTTCCGTGGACAAAACACACAAAACGTACAAATGTAAAGATGGCCTTTCTGCTTGTGCATGCGTGCAGTACTAATTCAGTGTCTTCATGTATACGGTAATTACTTCGACCAAAGTAAAATGAATGGACACGCCATAACCACACAAGTTCTTTAAAAATAACAAGTCAAAACAATCGAACTTCGGCTTCAATACATAATTAAATGTATGTATAGTACATTTGTCACAGAAAAGAGATAGAGGATATAATATCAAGGCAAATTTTTGTGAATATTTGGATTGCATGTATTGATGAACTACTACATACGTCTCGCACTTTTCACAGACTGAGAGCAACTGAAGCAAGCTGAGTGCCAGCGCTCACTTTAAAGTTATCAAAATTCTATTACTAGGGCCGGTCCATTCATTTTAGTTTGGTCAAAGGGTAATTACAGCAAATGTAACATAATCCCATATTACCTCCAGTCAATGGCAAACATGCAATACACTCTACAGGTTAGCAAATACACCTTACACAAGGTAAATTACCTAAGCTTTGTGTATTATTTGCTGTCTTACTTCCCAAGGTCCAAATTAAAGTGGTGAGTAAAAAAACAGGCTTATTTGGTTTTGCAAATGAACTATTTGCTATCGTAAAATGGCCTCCAGAAATTAAAATAAATCTAATGACTCTTCACATTTCAAAATCCATCAAGCAATCTACAAAGATCTTTGTAGATGTAGGACTCTTTTGCAGTGTACAATGTACATCTGCTCTGCTCACTTGCCAAGGAAGGCACGAAAATGGAAATCAATGTAAATGTTGCAGAACTGTGCAAAATCAATGGAATAAAATAACGGGGTGCAAACACGCAAAAGAGTTTTATCCATCGATAAATAAGAAAATGACCAATAAACTACTAAAGTTAACTAGGTCGGACCTTCGTCTAATGATAGGTATTATCACAGGACACTGTGAGCTAAACTATCATTTGCACAAAGTTGGAGTTACAGATAGTTATATAGGCTGTCTGCAGGAAAACGAGACCGTGGAGCACACAGAGGACATACAAGTTAGGTCAGGACTCCTTCAAGAATCTCAACACAAAGTCTCCAATTGCATAACAGCTGACCAAACAGGAGTGGAACAGGTATGCCAGCGACCCAAGGCTGTGCTCCGTTACTTTAAGGAGCTGGGCTGGTTTAGGTAGGCTGGCAACAGGGTAAATGCACTGAACACCCTTAGCGGGACGTGATTGCAGGTCTTATCACCTCCAGTTAGAATTAGAATGTATATCTGGGAAAGAAACACTTTTGCCAGTTATTCAACCGCCAAGCATTAGTGTGCAAATATGACTGTGTTCCGCAATGGTGGACAATGTTTTCAATAAAATTACAGGCCAAAAAAGATTTGCATCTAATATCCAAGGGCCATAAGCACAGAGCATTGCAATGCAGGGTTTTTTACACCCGAAAAACAGTACCCTATTTTTTTGGGCATTCAGGAAAGATGGAATGTACTTACATGGGTACTCTTTAAGATATACTTACATAAGCTATACTCCTCTGGTGGAATCTCCGGAGCAGTAGGGCTTCCTGGAGAGTCGATAGCATACTTCCCTTCTGCTTGCACATCTTGTACTAGGAAGTTATAAATAAATTAGTTTTTGTAAATTAGTTTGTTCGAAACATGTTTAACATAGTTTTAATGCCCAGCACATTTATTTAGGTCAGTTGTGTGAGGAAACGCCTTGTTTCCAGCCCACACAAAAACATCTGTTTGTAAAGTTTTAATAATTACACTATTACCTTCCTTTATGCGCTTCTTGCGTCCAATTGTTCCAATTTTGTCCCAAAACGACTCCTCCTTGTCATCTTTCTTTGGTAAAACGGGAGTACGAGGAGACTTGGGGCGTGGTGACGACATTTTGCCCGATTAGCGATTACGTTACTGGAGTGGACGGACTGTGGAGTAGGAAAACATGAACGTGAATCATCAAGGTAATAATGGTGATTCAATTCTATAAGGCACAATACGGTAAACATTAAAGATTATGACAAACTTTACACAGTACTTTTTGATTCTATTTTCTCACTACTCTTTTCCGTATAAAAAAATCATAAAATTTCAAAATAAAAATATTTTTATTTCTATATTTATTTCGATACGAATTTCGAACTTGTCAGTGACGTCATTGATATTTGACATTTCATAAATTTTTTGTCTTATATTTGGCTCCATTTGTATTTAGCCAGTGTCGAGTTTCGTTATACTTGATTATTTTTCTCATCGTTGCACAATAAAAACAAGTCTCAGTCGTAGTCTAAGTCAATAATTTCAATCACTGTCCAGTCCAAGTCGAGCTTCAATAAACTAGCGGAAGATTCTGATTCTGATTCTGATGACTTGTTTGACAATATTTACATAAACACCGAGGCCTCACTACATGGCCTGACCTGACCGCGTCTGAAAGAGATGGCTATATATAAGTTTCTGGGGGAGCGAAAGGGAGAAGCCATAACGTTAATAGTTTGTTTCTTTTGCTCCCGTGTAATTCAAATCTAGCCATCTCTTTTTTTTTTTTTTTTCTTTTTCCTCCTAAGAGGATTTTGGCGTCGCACGTCTTATGCATTTGCCAGTGTCAAGTATACATATATATTCTCAAGGTACACATATTTTTATTTCTTCATATTTATTCATTTTATTTATTCATTTTATTTATTTTCTTATTGTATTATTTTTATTTTTATTTTTTTATTTAGTTAGATATAATCAAACAAGTCATAGTCACTGTCAAAGTCGAGCAAAGCAAGTCACGGTCAAGTCCTAGTCATGCCCCGGTAAAGTGGTGAAAACTTTACTAGAGCCTTCTATGGAGTTTTGGAAACAACACGAAAATTCACGTTTCACGACATTATACCATTTACCAACACTCGTACACGAACACTTAACGGGTAAAAATTCACAGTTTTTACACATTAACACTCGAAATAACACAAGTAATGGAAAATAATATAATGACGCGACATGATTTCTTCACGTTCCCGCCAAAACTCTAGCCATCTCTTTCACACGATGTCAGGTCAGGCCATGTAGCGAGGCCTTAAACATGAAAATAGTTTTATTTTTTTGTGTACTTGACACTGGCAAATGCACAATACGTGCAACAGCAAAATCCCTTTAGCGTGCCCGATGGGCGAAAACGCAAATGTACTAGTACAACCAGTGCTGCCACCTTAGCCCTTATCTGGCTAGATTTAGATATTTTAACTGTAGTTGAACCCGTTTTTCGTTGCTTTTGCCGAGTTGCGTTCAGAGCATAGAGGAGTAGTAAAGTTGTTTCGTCGTTTTTCGCATTCGACCTATTACGGAACGTACAAGTTGTTTTTAAGCTCAAAATTTGATCTTGACAACTATTTGAAAATTCGCATGCTATTTTTCTACATTTTTTTTTCATTTGTTTTTATTACTTTATTATTTTATATTTATTATTTTATTATTTTATACTTTATTATTTTTGTATTTAGCATGCTTTGTTTTTTTCAAGTAATAGTACTACAAAGTAAAATTTTGTTTTAACAAAAAAAATATACATAGTATTTTTCCAATGACTTAAAGTCCCTTTAACCATAGTCTGATGCCATTATTAGTATATGTCAAAGAATTAGACTACGTATAAAGGGACTTATAACTCAGTGGAAAAATATTATGGTATTCTTTGGAGAACTATATTTTGAATTTAGATAATTTTTTTCTTGTTTCATACTTTTACTTAAGCGGGTTTTCTTTTTCAAACTTAGATTTTTTGCTTCGCATATAGCCCCTCTTCACAAAGTTTGGTGGCAGCACTACACGTTACCAAAATCACTTCCTTTTGTACTCTGGCTGTTACATACTTGGACGAAACAAAATCCATGGTTACATACGTAAGACGAGGCGACTTAATGGCCTTAAAGACTTTAGCCTGCCCAAAACGGGCGAAAAAATAAAAAAAATATATCACTTCCAGTCTTGGAGGAATGAAAAGAACTTCCACTAGTGAACTAGTGTTGCTACTTTGCTCTCAAAGATTACTGACTACCACCTACTCACTACTGTTTATGTGTTTATCTTTGGTGCAGTGCAAAGAAACAAAGAAAAGATTTTAGTAGAAAAAGGCCACGAACAAGAAGTCAAGAAAGCGAAAAAGGTTCCTGCATTTGTTTTATTTTTTATTTTCAATTTTACAACCTACCAGCCAAATGCCTTATTACTATGATCTGTTTCCTTTGCTTTGCTTTGCTTTGAAAAATAACACTTGCTTATCATCTTGGTGTTGGCTTTTGTTTGGTTCTCTAGAAAGTGTCTAACTAGGTCTAACTAGTATGTTAAAGCTATGGAGTCAAGCCAAAAAACAAAACAATGTTGCAAAACTAAATATTGTGTGAGTACCAACCGACTGAAATACGAGTTTTGGAACTCACTGACTTAAAATGTTGTTGGTTGTAGGTTGAGTCTGTAGTGAGTAGACATTTTTTTTGCTATCGGCTAAGATGTTCAAACTTATAAGATAGGGACAAATCCTCGAAACCACCTACTGTCCAAAATGTCCAAATAATTATGTCTTTTTCTTAATTTGGCTACCTGGTAACTCGTCAATGATAATTTCCAACTTCCTAACTCGTCTACATTTTAAACCACTTCTTAAGTTTAGTGCTAATTAGAGCTCTTTCTAGCTCGTCTCGTCGTAACCGTCTAGCAATAAATAGATTGGTCAGTATTACCTAAATCATTTTCAGTTTTGACAAACAAAAAAAATACAAAAAAAAACATGAAAAAATAAAATCAATTTTATTTTAATATGTGGTAAAAAAAAAAAGCATCTAACAAAAAAAAAATTGTTGAAAGGATGCTGGATACAATTTTTCGCCATTAACTCAAGATTAATATCGAAGTGGATCATAAGGTGGAAGTGGTGGAGATAGGAATAGACTAAATGACAAATGGACTACATAGGAAATTGACAAAACAGAAGGGTGGAAGTTTTAGGACATGGATAAAATATGAAATTGGACAAAACAGGAAGTTCGACCATGTTGTTCCGAGCGGTTGAAACAAGTTCTGTTTAAACCTAATCAACATAGCTGTTTTTGAAAGAGGTCATCCCAACCACTGATTCGTTTTTGACGGGCCGAGTTGCCCCTAACCTAAATTTGAGGTACTTATAGGAAATAAATATTGTTGCAGGTAGCAAGTAGATTTCCATGTATTCCATTTTAATCTGTCACTATGAATACTAACAATAAAAACTGGTTTGATGACCACTAACAAAATGGTAATCATCATTTGTTTGATAATCATAAATTTGTGCCATATTGTACACTAGCTGTTACCCGCGACTTCATTCGCGTGGACATACAAAAAAAAAGTTGCCCATGTCCCTCTCCCACAATTAAGCTATATCTATGCAAAAATTGAGGCCGTTTATTTATTTATTTATTAATAGGCGAGCATCATAGGCTGATGTGCCTATATCACACAGTGTTGAAACTTAATAAGTGTCAGTCAAGATTATGTTCTTAAATACCGAAGCGTCTGGCTTATTTTTAAAATTACTTATATGAATTATAGATATTCGTAGATTTTAGCCGTGATAACGCGATAAACACCCAGACAGACAGACAGAGCTACTTTCGCATTTATAATATAGTTAGGATAGAAGTTAAATGATTAGTGAAAACAACAAAAAAACCTCCGTTGTTCGCCTCGACTCGTAATCATCCCATTTTAACGTAACATTTTTATGTTTCCTGATCAGGATGGAGTGGTCAAAATACCAGAAGTTCCTGGCTCTAATGATGGTGGTGACCGGGTCCATCAACTCCATCAGCACCAAGTGGGCAGACATGCTCAAATCAGAAGGCTCTGATGGGCAGATCCGAGAATTTGATCATCCTTTTCTGCAGGTAAAACTTTTTAGGCTTCAATACAGGAAGATGCAATAAGTATTGTATTATATCTTAATGTATATATACTTTGCAGTTATTCGATCTGGTATTTCGTCTTTTTGACACAAAATACGAAGATCGAATAACAGCATACTGCAAGGCCTATCCAATAACTTGTGTTGTCCGATATATAGATTTTGGATATCTGTCCACCAGAGTAAAAATCGAAAGTAGCGATGACTTGTGCTTAATTAAATTCAAAATATTTAAATTTTATTTTATTTAAAATTTACTTTTCTTTTCAAATTATTGGTTATGTACCTGAAATAAAAGTTTTTATTATTATTACTAGCTTGCCCGTACGGCTTTGCTCGCATAGGCAAAAACGGCTACAGTAAATTAATCACCCCATTTTACCTCTGTAGGGGTTAATTTTTGAAAAAATCTGTGACATCTTTTTTTGTCTGAGGACACAGACCGCGTTTCATTGGTGTAGAGTTTTTTTTTTTATTTCCTTACATACTTCTGGGGTTCCGCCCTCATAGATGCGGAATTTCGCAATGCGCGAATTGGGTCCAAATTTGATGTCTCCGTCATGAGCCGTTTGGTCAATGTGTTGATTTATAGGAAAAGGCTTGTTCTTTTATATACGAAAATATTTTTGATGTATTTAAATATTTATATATTTATGACCAGCACAGAAGGATATAAAATAAAAATAAAATAATATTTATAGATGTACTAACTAAACTAAACTTAATGGCAAATAGGGACCCTTATGGTGACAATCCCGACTCTATCTGATGTCACAGCTGACATAAATATATCTATAAACGTACATTTTCCGATTTGCTCCCTTAGGTTCATAGACCTTCGCTTCACTCGGTCAATCAGTAGGTACAGACTAGATAATTACATCATAATTTTTCAGGCATCCTCAATGTTCCTGGGCGAAATGCTGTGTCTATTGACATTTAAGCTGATATACTTTTACTCGAGACGCAGGGAAGGAGGGCATTCCTTGACAAACGGGAATCAGAACTTCAACCCTCTTATATTAATGCCAGCTGCTATGTTCGATTTGGTGAGTATCGCACTTATATTATAAATGCTGTATAGTTTGTGTGAAAGTGTGTAAGTAGGTAAATCTGTGTGTTGTTCACATTTAACTCTGCAACGGCTGAACGGATTTGGATGAAATTTGGAGCTTATTCCCTGGATTAACACATAGGCTACTTTTTATCCTGATAAAATATTCGGTTTCTGTAGAATAGCGGGTGAAAACGCGGGGTGCAGCTACTAATATCTGTCTGGGTGTTTGTCGCGTTATCACGTCTAAACGGCTGAACGGATCGACCTGAAGCTTTGCATAGAAATAGCTTAAGGGTCGGAGACGGATAAAGGCTACTTTTTTTTGTGTCTTATAATCTTAGCCTATGTTAAATTTCGAAGGCGAGGCGCACATATCAGCGCGTTCCCAATACTAACCCCCGAATACTGAAACGTTTGTTAACTTTGACAACAGATTTATTCTAATACTGCCTTTGTCTGGCACTAAGCAAATGACAAAGGCAGCAATAGACTTAATCTATCGTCATAGTTAACAAACAGCTAGGGGCTGGTACATAAGTACCAAGTCGCCAGTAATACTAAACATCAATTATGTTCCATAGATTGGCACTTCCATCATGTACATCGGGTTGACGCTGACTTACGTGAGCAGCTTCCAGATGTTTAGAGGGTCTATAATCGTGTTTGTGGCGGTCCTATCCACCACCTTTCTGCGCCGGAACATTATGAGGAGAGAATGGGTTGGCATACGTAAGTCTATAGTTAGTTTTACGTTACTGAGTGACTAGACGAGCAAGTCGCGAGTTTTGCCTATAAAAATTCAGTGTAATTTGACCAAAGTAATGTGAATGGACGGGCCCTAACCACACAGCTCCTTAAAAATAACAAGTCAAAACAAACGAACGCTTCAATACGTAATTAAAAGTATGTATCATGGACTTACCATGGTATGTACAGTACATTTGACACAAAAAAGAGATAGCGAATGTAATAACTACGAGAGAAAAGTTGACACCGGTGACGATATGTTGACACACATTCGAACGTACGTCCCGCAATTTTGAGCGAATGAAGCAAGGTGAAGCAAAGAAGATCATATCGATACAAATTGTAAGACGAACCACTCTGCGCACAGATGGTATTATTCAGATATATTTAAATTATTAAATATTTTTCAAATAGCTCCACAATAAATAATTATTGTTATGATGCCGTTCCTATGTGTGGTTATTCCCGGAGCTCCGATGGTAGATAGAACGAATCGGAATCCCGCTCCTAAAATGTAACTACCCATAAAATAAAACTATTTGAGTTGTTTCATTTTAGGTACCTACTTCATTTCTTATGCTGCGGCCACATACTCAAAAAGTGGCGAGGGAAGTAGGCAGAGACGCAGTAAGGCCGCGTTACTCGTCCTGCCGCTAGTCTTGCTCCTTTCCTTGCCCGCTGATTTAGATTTTGTTGGTTTTGCGAGTCAAAGGACCGACGAGAGGCACGAGTAGAGCAGTGTGTGGTGTGAGCGAAGGAATAGACTTACTTATCTAATACTATTTTTATTTTAGGTATTATTATTACTATTGACATTTATTTGAAGCCTGCAAATGTTTGTAGTGCTGATAATTTTTGTTGTGCTCTTGTGACGTTTTGTTTATTTAACCTAGTTATACCTAGTGATGACTATCCATAAATTTTTAATACCTATTTGGAAATAAAGATGAATTGAATTGAATTGAGCACTCCGACTCAACTCTCAAATATGCTAGCATAATTCCATTACCCTTATCTGTGTTCTGGTGTCGAGTAACGTCATACGCGAGCACAGATCACACTAGATACCGCATTACGAGATTCGTTGTTCCTATAAAAAGTCACCAAAGTTTGAGGAAACCGCGGGGCGCGGGGATTGTGACCAATCGTTCTCATTAGCTATCTCAAGGTTACGCCTACTCGCGCCTAACAATCAACCAATCAGAGTTATTTCTTATAAGTGTATTTAGACTGATGCGTGGTGCGCTTTGAGCGTCCTGAATGCAGAATCTAGAATGTTATCTGTGTACGCAAGCAATAATATGTGTATATTATGTCAAATAATCCAAACGGTAATTATGATTCTATTGTTAACTAGAATCTGGTGACGTGGAATCTGCGTAGAGCAATACTCCGGATCAGCCGGCTTCGCTCTACGGGAATATTTAGACGCAGAATGCTCCCTAATGTTATGACTTTGATTTTAACTTATGATTATGCCGTTAGAGAATATTGATAACTTATCTTAGGTAAAAAGTTGTTGACAATAGAATACTAGCCTGCACGCACGACTTCGCTCGCCTCGCTAATGAAATAAATGAAACACCCCATTTCACCTTTTCTAAAAATGCCGAGACATGCATTTCATTATTTTGTTATGTTTATTACGCAAACCACGTTCAAAGTTCAAACAATCACACCTGCAAATGCAAACTTTGCATTTATAAGTGTTGATATACTCGAAACACTGAAACTGTCGTCAATTTCAACACAATACTTATTGAATGAGATCTTCGTTTAGTTACGTAAACGAATACGTTATAGAACAAATAATTTAAAGAATGAATGTGTTATGAATATGATTAATGATATGACAGTGTATAATTATATAACTCTTGTGCATAAACGCTCGATCAGTTAATCTTTGATATAAAATGGTCACTGACTCTGTTGGTGCGTGACACACTTTCGTATTTATAATATTATATTTCAGTTTTGTCAATTTTTCCAAACCTTGTTATTAATCCGAAGTGACCAAAAATTTCAATAGGCACTCTGGTTACCGGCAAACAACTTGAGCAATGCTCGGCAGTTGATTTTTAGGTCTATTTAGCGGAACGAAGACTGCGCGGGGAGATTTCGACGTACGTGTACAAATGTACAAGCACCATCTTTTCCTCCAATATGCCGCTTTTTACTCAAGATGTTCGCCGGTCCCTGTAAATATCTTGAAAAAAATGACAACATCCGCGCAACAGTTGATTTGTAGGTGTCTAGCGGAGCGAAGATTGCGCGGTAAGATTTAGACTTACATATCCCGCGCGTATGTATTGTATCGTCGCACATGCGCAAATTTGACGGCGTAGTTGGGTTACTACGCTTTTTGCCCAAGGTTTTTGCCGACCATTATTTATACGTAAAATAATAATAGGTAATCCTTGAGCCTTCAAGTATATAATACAATTATATATGAACAGCAAATATATATTGACCGAAATTCAGGAGAAACTACAAATCGCGGCTCAAAGGTACAAACCATTTCATTGCATCGCTACCTTGTTTTGGAATGAGCCATTTCTGGCAAAACAAAGTACGTGACAGCATTGATCTGTTCACTGAAATGTGTTTTGATAACATACCTGATTCAACGGTACAGCATAAATATAGATACATGTAGGTATTGTATGTCATCATCAGTCAATCATATTTCGAAATATGTTTTTTTTTGCCCGATAGCTGCTTCCTATAGCCTACCCCGCTATTATAAAAGAACCGTACTTCTTCTTAGACAAAAAGTACTTAAGTAAGAATCCAAAGTGTAAGTTACTCTTGCCCTAAATGTAGGTAGGTCAAATCCTTTCTACCTTTGTAGAGTTTAGTGGGAACAAATATGATACAAGATTTCGAATCACATTATGATATCTATCAACACATGTAAATGGTGTTTAGAAATAATTTAATTAATAAGCTAGCTAAGATAACACTGTTTGTTTTCCGAAAATAAATAAATAAACACAAAGCTTCGTATTCCAAAATACAATTACGGCAATAAATAAGTTATACCTATACATATACATGGTGCTTTATAATCGCCGATTGTGAGGATGTTGCATACAAAATACTTCAAAATTCTATCACACGGTTCTGTCACACTGGTGTGAAGGTTGGGAAGAAAATTTCCTGACAGTCACATTAGTATTAAGGATAGGAATTCGCTTTCCTAACGTAACCTAACGTCCTGCTCTCACTGGTGTGACGGTTAAGATCTAATCCTCATACAGTACCTACTTTTGTGTTTCTACAGTATAAAGTACCAGAAAAGCAGAAATACTGAGAAGGTATTAAGGTTTATAAAAAGTGAAAAACTGGTCTGGTACCTTGTTATCACAAAATGCTTACGCTTTACCTCTTCATTATTTCTGACCTAACACATTTTACTTATTACCATTAAGGTGCAACGTTTCACTCATCGCGCGAAATTCAAATTTTATTGCGTTTTTTGTCAATTACAGCTTAATTACTCATCGTGGATTTATTGAAACCAATTTTGCGCCATTAAATAAGTTGTTTTATGAAATTACGGGTAAAATGATCACCTAGATAACATTGGTTTAGCTACAAATCTCAATAAGCTGATTTTCATCTTGGTTTTTGGTTTAGCGAAAAATGTACCTGCACTAGCTTTCAAATTGAATTTTTGGTTGGTGTAATGTCTTGAACCAATCTATTTATTATCGCAAAATTAGTTTTCATGGACCTACGATGAGGAATTAAACTGTAATTGACAAAAAACGCAACAAAATTTGAATTTCGCGCGCTGTTGAAACGATGCACCTTAATAACCTACACTTCACCGGAAATAAAAATATTGCAATAAAATTTGGATTAAAAAAATATATTTTTTTAAAGTTTAAATAAAGAAATCTTTCTTTCTAGAGATTTTTTTATTATAACTTCTGTATTAATGTAGGCAGGAGTAATCGTAACTACTATTATAAATGCGAAAGTAACTCTGTCTCTCCGTCTGGGTGTTTGCTGAACGGATCGACCTTCATTTTTGCGTATAGAATAGCTTAAGGATCGGAGACGTACATAAGGTACTTTTTTTTTTTTTTTGGAATCTTTGGTTACATTTACTTACATAATTTAGAAAAGGTAAAATTCATTTGTTGAATGAGAATGAATTAGAAACTTTTATTATTATTTAAAGATAGCTATGACATGACGTGACATATAAAGGTGTAGTCAGACAAGAAATTTAGAAAGAGTAGGTACATAACTAGGATTTCGTAGATTATAACATTGTCTCGTTCATTTTCTAGGTTTCATAACCAGTCTCAATTGGACTTACTTTACATTCCAGTGCTCCTGATCGTGGGTTTAGTGATAGTGGGTATGACGGACGCGTTCTACCAGAATCCTGGCGAGTCTAAGGGCCGCAACAGCCTCATCACCGGCGATCTACTCATCATCTTGGCACAAATCATATCTGCTTGCCAGATGGTTTACGAAGAAAAATACGTCGCTGGTAAGAACGCTTTTTTAGGATTTTACCTACCTGTAACCATCACAATGTTACGGAATGGATATGGAAGAGCGGGGTCTTCTGACACAGGTATTTTCTATTTACTAGAAGATCCCAACCCACCTTTAGTTTTTTTTTTAGTTAAGCAAGTTTTGGCTAAAGAAATAAAACATTTTTCATCTTCATTTTCATTAGGGTTCCGTAGTACAAAAGGGGATCCATAGATCGTTGTGTCCGTCCGTAAAATACGCTTTTCAGAGGTTATAGACCTATGAAAAATAAATGGCTGAGCAAACAATGTATAAAGTGCAAAGAAAGACTACGCAGAAATTATTACGCATGCATTATGCAGAATATGCCAAAACTTTGCGCAATCTTTAACAACATTACAAGCCAGTTTTTATCGTGAAAAACATATAACGTTAGGTGGCATTACTTGTACGCAGCAGATAACCATCATATTAATGCAGATGTAGCAGCACTACCGATGGACGGGCGGCAGCGTCGTCTTAGTAAACAGTAAATCTGCGCAGAAACTTAACAAAGCCCTATCCTCATTTACTATGTCCCTTTATCCCCAAGTCAAAGATCATCAATATCTTTGACCAGCATATAAATTGGCAGAAACCAGAGAAAAACTACACGAGAAGAATAACCATCTCATACAAAAAATCTGTACCGCCGAAAGTGGTAGAAAACAAGGTGTGTACGCTGTGCATAGTCTGTTCATTTTAGAGGACGAAACAGACAAAATTGTTATCCCCATTATGACACCCCTCCAAGTCATTGTTCAGCACTGGACATATTCTAGTTGATGATAATGTAGCATCAGGAGACATTATATAACACTTGTAATTCTGTAATTTCTAGGGCAAAACATCCCTCCGCTGCAGGCCGTGGGCTGGGAAGGCGTATTCGGCTTCTCCGTGCTATCAGTCCTTCTAGTAATTTTCTACTGGACGCCCGCTCCGCCACACTTCGGGCACAACGCGAGAGGCACTGTTGAGGACGCCATCGACGGACTCGTGCAGATCGGTATGGAACTTTATTACAATAACTTCCATAATGTCAGTTCTGATGGTTTTTTTTCTCTTTGCTCATAAGAGGATTTTGGCGTCGTCTTATGCATTTGCCAGTGTCAAGTACACTTATATATTTTCAAGTTTTGTTAAATATTATCAAACAAGTCATTCACAGTCAAAGGCTAGCAAAGCAAGTCACGGTCAAGTCCAAGACAAGCCCCAGGAAAGTGGTGAAAACTTTACCAGAGCCTTCTATGGAGCTTTGGAAACAACACGAAAATTCTCGTTTCACGACATTATACCATTCACCAACACTCGTGCATGTTCACGAACACTTAACGGGTAAAAATTCACAGTTTTTACACATTAACACACGAAATAACACAAGTTTTGGAAAATAATAAAATGACGCGACATGACTTCTTCACCGTCCCGCCAAAAAACTCAGTTACGCTAGTATATATATTTTTTTTTTTTTTTTTTTTTCTTTTTCCTCCTAAGAGGATTTTGGCGTCGCACGTCTTATGCATTTGCCAGTGTCAAGTATACATATATATTCTCAAGTTTTGTTAGATATTATCAAATAAGTCATAGTCACGGTCAAAGTCGAGCAAAGCAAGTCACGGTCAAGTCCAAGTCATGCCCCAGTAAAGTGGTGAAAACTTTACTAGAGCCTTCTATGGAGTTTTGGAAACAACACGAAAATTCACGTTTTACGACATTATACCATTCACCAACACTCCTGCATGTACACGAACACTTAACGGGTAGAAATTCACCGTTTTTACACATTAACACTCGAAATAACACAAGTTTTGGAAAATAATATAATGACGCGACATGACTTCTTCACCGTCCCGCCAAAAAACTCAGTTACGCTAGTATACATTCTTATCTATGAACTCAGTTCTGATGTTCATCCCTGCGTTAGAACTGTCAGTCCATATAAAACGTCAAAAAATTCACATAAATTGATGTTGATCCATTTCTTTCCTTTTCCGAACTTTTCTAGAGAAATCGGTAGAAATCTAGAGATGTAAATTGTAATTGTCAGTTATGTATATACTTATACCTTATTAGTATTGTGCAACAGTACTCATACTCATAACAACATTCATCGAATTTGGTATGTATTCGCAGGCAATAATCCTCTTTTGCTGACGGCTGTTTTAGGCACAATTGTGTCTATTGCATTCTTCAATTTCGCCGGAATCAGCGTAACTAAGGAAATGTCGGCTACAACGAGGATGGTACTCGACTCTGTTAGGTATGTTTTAATATAAGGAGAATTGTGTGTTTTTAACGTTACCTTTCCTCTAAATTTAAAATGTATCCCATTGGCTGGCCTGGTACATGGCATTGCAAGTTCTTCACACTAATATTAGAAATGCGAAAGTTTGTGTAAGTATGTAAGAAGGTAAGTATGTAAGTGTGTTTGTTCCCGTTCAATTCTGTAACGGCTAAACGGATTTTGATGAGATTTGGTATGTAGGTAGCTTATTCCATGGAATAACACATAGGCTACTTTTTATTCTGAAAAAATTAACCATTCATGTAGAATAACGGGTGAAACCGCGGGACGCTGCTAGTAATACATAAAATGTATAACAGCAATTATATTTTAATCGAGATTCGATTTTAGCGCCCTTAAAATGTCCCCGCAAAATCTGTATTTTAAGATTTCATTATAGCTATCTCTTTTACTCTCTTACTTTCCGCATGTTCTTTCGCACTCTTTGGCGAAACTTCGTTGCTAGGTTACAATGAGCTGTAAATAGACTGCAGCCGAATTCTAAGCGCCATTTTGAATCTAAAAACCAATCTTAAGTATCGTCTGTTAATCCTTACCTGACAAAAAAGGTAAACAAACAAAACTAAAATCCATAGACTGCAGAGGAGTCTAATCTAATACGATCAGATTATTTTGTGTTGTTTTCGTATTTATGCATAATATAGTGTAATTGTGATGAATTTCGTTGATATCCATGTGTGACTATAGTGCTTGCCTTGGTTATATGATTTCTATGCGAAGACGGTGATTTTGTGAGAAAGAGAAGTTTGTTTACCTTTTTTATAAGGTAGGGATGAAAAGACTTTAATAGTTATTATTATGCAAGGCTGCAAAGTTGTTTTTTTGGCGCAAGACGCAGAATAAATGCAGCCGAGCGAAACCCTTTTCACCTCACTATAGCGAGGAAAATGCTAGGATGATGGAAAGTCAATTGAATATAGACAAGATTTTTTTTTAATGCTTTCGTCGTGCTGGCCAGTGCGATTATTCTAAAAATAAGGTTAGCGCACTGAATGCATTTTTGTTAGACTGGCGGTATAGAAAATTATTGAATAGAAAGGTTCGAATTCAAATTTTGAATTTGAATTAGGCAGTCGGGTAAAAATAACCTGTATCAGCTATAGATTGATTATTTTTCAGGACATTCGTGATCTGGATGTTTTCGCTGGCTGTGAGGTGGCAGAGCTTCCACTGGCAACACCTGATCGGTTTTTCTGTGCTTATTCTCGGAATGTGTGAATACAACGGCGTAGTGCCTCGCTGCCAGCCGACAGCGGAGCCCGCCGTGGAGGAAGAGGCCCAGGTCGTTAACCAGGACGCCGACTCCGATCTCGAGTCATAGTCAAGTAAATCTTATAAGATCTGTTGATATATATCTATTCCCAAAGTTGTACGTCATACACGTTCTCTCGCTCGCACAATCAACATCTTTTTTGAATACAAAATTATTGAGAGCGATATTCAAAAATGTTTTCTCAAAGTTTTCTTTATTGTTATCGAACTCTCGAGTCTGACTCGCACTTTGGTGTTTTTTTTTTCTTAATATTCCAACAGCTATTTCTATAAGTAACATTTTATAACCTATTAATAAGGATATATTTAGATTTTATATCACTGCTAAAAAGACCTGACAATAAAATGTGGATGTTTTTTTCATACAGGGTAACTTTTTAAGTGATATGCAAATTTTTATCACGCAACCAATCAATCTATCATGATTCGTTAATAGAACATATTTAACCAATAAAAATACCTTTTTTTTTGCATTAATTAATTTATTGACCACGAAATGTGGGAAAACCAATAATACAATAATTACCTACCTTCTCGATGTAGCGAGCAAGAAGAAGCGATGTACACCTACATCTACGTAGGTGTTCGTAATACAATCACGAATAGAGTGACTGTTTCTGTTCTAACTCTTATTGAGTGTACATACATCTGAAGTTATTTAGATAATTTTGTACGAAGGTGGGTAAAACCAAAAAAAATGTGTAACCTTTAATTTTCAGCACCTTTAACTACACATAAAAAGTCACCCTGTATAAGGTCGTTCCCCCAATTGTCAGTGTGGATGCGGTGCTGTATCTGAATGTGGTAGTTTTTTTGGGCTATGATCCCGCACCTTTCTTTATATTGCTTTAATCAGAGAGCACTCATTCAGGAGAGGCTCTGTAAAGAATTGATATAATCAGTACCCTATTCTTGTGCGTTGAAGTCGGTCACTCTTACTCTCACGATCATTCGAATGAGATAGACAGAGATCGATATAATCTTGAACGCGCCAGAATAAGGCGCCAGCACTTTCGTGGGTTTAAATTCTAGGTCCCGGTTGTTTGTCCTTATATAACAATCGCTAAGTCAAGTCAGGCCTACAGGCGTCCTGAAAACTGACACCAGGTCTAGCCACTTGGCCTGCTCGAATTTAGTATACTGGGTTATAAGGAAAGGGTATGCTAAACCGAAGGGGGGTCATAGTACTCATCATTATGAACAACTTTTACTATGGGACCAACCCTGAAATAGAGAAAAAATAATCAGCTGTTCCATACATTTTGTCGAGTGTCATTGACATTTTTCTACAGAGCATCTGATTATTTATCTCGATTTCAGGGTTGGTCCCATAGTAAAAGTTGTTCATAATGATGAGTATTAAGAGCCCTTTTCGGCTAAGCATATCCTTTCCTTATAACCTTGTATAGAATATGTAGGTACAGAGAGAAACGATAGCACATCGACAAATGGGGGAAATAAGTACCTACGTGTTTTATATTTTGTACAAATGCAATCAGCTATGCAAATGTATTTATTATTGAGAGAAAGCATATAAATGTATATGTATCACACTAATATTATAAATGCGAAAGTTTGTGTAAATGTGTACGGATTTGAATGAAATTCGGTATAGAGGTAGCTTACATCCTGGATTAACACATAGGCTGTTTTTATCCCGGAAAAATATTCGGTTTCGGTAGAATAGCGGGTGAAACCGCGGGGCACGGCTAGTTTATAATAAAATAAGTTTTACGTAATATTATAGGATTGTAAGATTTATTGGACCAATAATTTAAACAGACAAAACTCGACTTCAACAAAATACTCTGAAAAAAAGGTCTTGGCGCCACCCGTAACATATATACTTCCTAGGCAAGCGTGCTACATCTTCGGCCACATCGTCGTTTTCCATCGTGAGGTTGTGGTACAACGAATACCTAGTCCGGGTTAAGAAAAAAAAACAAGTTATAACATGACTCAGAAATGAATTTAACTCAGTGCATCTAATTCCCAAAATAAAGGCCAAAAATGTGAATTTAATTACCTAGTTTTAAGATAAAAATATTTACATATCTTAAACTTTAGTTAAATGGAATTATTTGATTGGATAGTAATAAAAATATTTTGTATTAAAAAAAGGTTTGTTTTAATGGTTTAGAAATTCGATCACAATCAATGTTATTTTAAAAGATATACTACTTTAGCGCGCTTAAAATGAATGATAATGTAGCTATCTCTTTTACTCTCTAATTTTTCGCACTCTTTGGCAGTTGTAGACAGACAGCCGCGGAGCCAAATTCAGAGCGCGCTTTTTAAAGGTCTTTAAAAACATAGCTATGGTATAATATCATACGTAAATTTAGAGAATCGTACAAAATTTACAACAAAAGCCTCGATACAACTATAAACTCTCTTATTTATTTTCTTAACCTATGAAGATCCTACTTATATTGTTAATTGTCTACAATTTAGCATTCTACTCTACCTTATCATTTTACAATTTGAGATCTGTCAAAAAATAAAACCAATTTCTTTTTCTAGTAGCAAACCACTGATGCTTATTATCAGTCTGGCGCAACTGCAAAAAAAGAGACTTGAACATGTATGAAACGTGTATGAAAAAAAATGGCGGCGATCACTGTTTTGCTCTAACGATGGCTCGGCTCTATCGAACTATCTCTATCGGTATTCAGTTCTAGTACACGTTTCATACAATCGCCTTTTTTCATTTTTCTATATGGAACACACGTAGTGATGATATTCTCTTTGCCTTGCCTATAACACACTACCACAGTAAATGTATTAAAAACAAATAATTTTAGTATCTATATATATTTACACAACATTGCAGATTGCGAACAAAACTCAATGATCACTAGGTTTTCTCTGCGGATTTACTTTCGCTTATTTTCTCACCCGAATCTGTAAATCAATTTATAAAAATAATTATATTTTAATTACATCTAAATATTAACGAATATATTTTACGTACGAATACCATGAGGTAGGTACGTATCATAATAAATACATTTTATTCCCACATAGTTACACAATGACCGAAATTCCACCGTGTACTCGCTAAATGCAATTAAGCTATCGCTCTCCACAACATATAGATAGCATGAATTATAGTGCTGTCAAATTAGTCAGATCTTAGTTCTCCATACAAACTTAGACAAGACCGTAGAGGGTGCAGATTTAAAACAAGTTAGAGTGTCGCTAGTGTATTACGTTTTTCTTCGCGGCTTTAATCGGTAAACTCGTTTGACAGAACTAAAATGCATGCTATCTATTTCTTGTGTTTCTATTAGTAACAGACAGCAATAGCACTAAGTTTGGTTTAGCGGAAATCGACACCAATGTTACTTATGAGCTAAACTAACAGATGAGATTAATCTTTAAATTTTTATTGTAACTAAACGAATTCCTACAGAACTGAAAAATAACAAAATGGAATTAACAGTTTCTTTTTAAATCCAAAAGTTCACTGCTGAACAAACGCCACCTTATTTTAACATAATTTCCACGCTTGGCATGCGGCTTGGGAATCGCAGAATATTCACCGCTTACTAAGAGGGCGCTACTGCCGCTCTTTCGGAGATGTCGCAGTTTCAGGACAGTTCCGAGTCCTGATTGGTCAAGGTCCTTGTTACTTACAAAACTTTCCGTTACAGAAAAAAAAAAAAAAATACTTGTGTTGCCTGATATAGAATATTTATGAAAATTGGATCTGCTTCTTCGGCTTTTCTTTTGCAAACGAGAACCTAATTTCTAGTACATTCCTATCCATTATTACGTAATAAATATTTTTTTTGGTACTCTTTGCTACAGGATACTTACGAAGCGGTTTTCCGTCGACCCAAAAAGCGATTTTGACCAATGCTAAGTCGCGTTTAGAGGCCTCCTCTCTTAAATTCGGCTTCAGACATTTCCGGAGCGTCCTCGCAGCTACACTCGAGTAATTCACGTAGCTGAAAAACATGTTTTACTATCAATATCGTTGTATTAAAACTTGTAGTTTAATATCACACTAGCTGACGGCCGTTGCTTCGTACGCGTAGTGGCCCGCCGCGAAGCTGCTTCGGTTTTCAAGGTATAGGGCTCGTGCTTGAACTTCTTGCCTCACAGGTCACAGGCTGGGGCCAAAAGTTGGCCTTGAGACTCAGCCTGAACGATAGAAGATGAACCTCATAATTATTTTTATTAAGAAGATAATTGTAATCTTCGAGATGTCAAGTGAGACGTAGGTATCCAGCAATTTCATTCGAGCAAAAGGAAAAAAAGACTACATTACTAAAAAAACTAAACTAAACTTTTTTACTAAAAAACTACATTACTAAACAGCTTCATTAGTTAGTTTCTATCCCGTTTGCATAAAATTAGAACAGGACCTGTTCCATGACGTGACGTCTTTAACGAGATGATTCAGCCGCCAACGCTGCACGACCGTAACTACTAGTCAAGTCTAAAATCAATAGTCCCCGAGATAAAGCCGCTAAAGCCCATTTTTAAGTTTGATAGCTGTCATCCAAAATGAAGATCTCGATGAGATAGAACGACGAAGAAACCGTGACCGACTAACCTTCACACTGCTCTGTCACACTGGTGTGACGGTTAGGAAGAAAATTTCCTAACCGTCAGACTATTTGTATAGCAGTATGAAGGCTAGGAAAATTATTGCCTGATTTTTATACTATTCTGTAGGATAGGAATTATCTTTCCTTACCACAACACCGTTGCGATTTGAACCTATTTACTATACAATGATATCACAGCTATTTCAGGATAAGCGATATATTATAATATAGAAAATAAATGGAATGTCTTCATGTCATGTCAAAAAATAAAAAAACATTTCTTTTAAATGTTATTTCTGATCTACCTATCCTTATACAGGATTAACTAATTAGTACAAAGTATCAAGAGATCAGTAATGCCCAAGATCGATGAAAAAAGTCAAAATGGAAAACAGATAAATAGTATAGTAAATAAGTAGATATACACAACGATAAATAAGATCAAAATAAAATTCGGTGCGGTCAATATTGCAAATTTCGTCTCTTGTAAGAGCGTAGATAATATATGTTCCTTGTTCAGGATAGGTTTAGGTGCCTACTCCCAAGCGTTTTAGATGATTTTGGTAGAGGCTGGTAGAAGTCAAACCTGACCAGACCAGTGAAGGTGAAGGTTACGAGTAAGAGTGAAGGGAATAATTACAGAAACGTCTTTTTTATTACATTTTCTAAGATCGTTGAATGAAGGGTACAATGATTGCTCCCAAGGTTGACCTAGAAAATAGAAGTGAAAGACGAGTAGGTAGGTACCTACTTTGTTGACCGAGCGAAGCGAAGGTCTCAGAGTTTACTGGGACAAATCGGCATTGGTATGTGTGTTTGTATGTTTGTGTGTATATTTGTCCGATGATAACTTGCGAACCGCTGATCCGATCTTCATGAAATTTTGTAGGCAAGTAGTTCATTTCAATACAATTTTTAAGTTCGAATATGAGCTGAAACGGTCGAGCGGTTGGGAAGATATAGAGGTCGCGAGGTCTCAGTTCGCCGCGAACTACTAGTTATATACTTGTAAGGAAAATCACGACTGTAAGGGAAGAATCTCGTGGTGGCATAGTTCTCCCTACTACAGGAAGGCCAATAAGGAGAATTCTGTGAGGCGGGCTATAAAAATGACGAGTTTGCTAGGAGTGCATAGGTACCTACATTACATTTAGAAATCTTACTTTAAGCCAGCCATCCGCCAGGTAGTGCTCATGATGCTGCTTCTGAATTTTACAGTCTTTTATAATGCAAGATATTTAGTAAATGATGTAACTTTTTACGATTTCACACATAAGGATAAGAATTTATTGATTTCACAGTCGCAAGGGAATCGGCATATTATGACATTCTAATATAATTTTGACAAATGGGATAAGTACCTACAAGCTACCTCTGAAGAAGGTAACTTATGGAAATATTGGAATTGACTTAGAGTCTTGTATCTAACATTTTTTGACGTCTTTCGCGTAGCGTCGGCAATGACGAAGAAACTTAGACGAAGCATCATACGAAGAAACCTCTAGATCGATGGGCGTCGGTCATTTTTCTTGCGTTGTCAATGCCCTCAAATTTAAAATTTAATTGTCAAATTTTAGAATGGTAGACCCTCAGATGAGTTAATCTGAGGGTAAAACCAGGTACACCCCAGGTCGGCCATGTTTTGTTGCGAATTTAGGCAGGCTTTTTTCTTAGTTATGTCACTTCCATATTTTTCGTTCTTCAAATCAAGATACCTACAAGATAATAAAAAGGGTCATTATTTGAAGTTACGAAGAAGATGGCTTCACTTATTTACCTTTACCCTTACCTTTTTTTATTAACTTTTAGGTAACTTGCTCTGAAGATGGAAACTAGGAGACGCCATCAGCTTCGTTCCTACGCGGCTTAGGTACGGCTCGAGAGTCGAGAACTCGAGACCGAGACTTGTTCTTTGGCCTTGCAAATATACCTAAAAGTACTTACCTGTATAAGAATGACAAAACACCGATCTAATAAAAAAAGATACCTATTACAATTATTTATTTACTGGATCCACGTGATTAACTTTCGTGCTTTAGTACCATGAACCCCAAGGATGAATTTTCTAAAAATATGTTTTAGTTCTCACTTACGTGTCTCTTTTGCAGAGTCCGTCTGGGGTAGTACCACACCTTTGCCAGTTATTCAAACGCCAAGCAGTAGTGTGCAAACATGACTGTGTTCCGGATTGAAGGGCAATGCGTAATTACTGGGCACAAAGAGATTTAACATCTAGTAGTATCAGAGTGACGATCACAGTACATTGCCGCGCGGGGTATTGAACTGTATTGTTTCAAGTTTTAAGCGTTTGCGAGTATGATTTAACCAGGGCCCTATTCGGAGAAATGACATTTTATCTCGGTCACTCTCACTCCCATTAAATTCTAAATTAGAGAGACAGTGACCGAGATAATCTCGAGCGCACAGGAATAGGGTCCCAGGTACGCACAGTATCGTAGAGATTGTCAGCAGAGTTGTCACTATCATATGATGTCATACGTTTGGATTGTAGACAATCCAATATTTGCATGAAAAAATTAAAGTTTTAAAAATAAACGTATGTGCCTATTGCCGTGCTATTTCCCAATCTAATTTAGCGGCGCCAAGCCGCTCCGCGCCTCTATCTCGATCATCGCTGCGAATTGGGCGAGATACGATGTCCTTGTCAAGGACACGACCTTTGTCTCGCTGTGTCCTTTGAAAGGACAAATCTTGCAACCGAAAAGTATTTTGTGTTTCTGAAGTTCATAGTACTCTTCTCGTACTGTAACATAATTTGGTCCCATACCATAGAGACGTAATGAAAAAGTTCTTTGGCGTCGCAAATTAAACCAAAAGAATGAAACAAGACCGAATGGCATCAAAATATCTTCTTTCTAGAAACTATTTTTCTCGATGTCTGTTTTCCAAGATCTATAAATTTCAGTCTAAAGCGTTATTTTTGTACGTAGATATAACAGGTTCTAACTGTATCTCCCTGTGCTTACCTGCCTTATTCTTGGGACACTTAGTACCATAGTTACCATACCATAGTTATGGGGTTCATGGGGTAGATTTTTGTATTGTTTAAATTTCAGTCTAAAGCGCTATTTTTGTACGTAGATATAACAGGTTCTAACTGTATCTCCTTGTGCACCTGCCTTATCCATGGGGCACTTAGTACCATAGTTACCGTACCATAGTTATGGGTTTCATGGGGTAGATTTTTGTATTGTTTATGGAATTTCTTTGGTAAATATTATGTAAATTCGGTGGTTGCACAAATGCGTAAGATGTCCTTTCCTTTGACATGCCTAGCCTATGCCTAAGTCCGACTTAGTTTTGATGATGCCTACCTAAGCTTTATCTTTATTGACTTTTGCAGAAGGGCATAAGTAACAAGTCTACTCTAAGATATCCAGTAATATAAAGCTTTTAAAAATAATTTTAGTCTGCGTGTTGATGCTGATAATTAAGTAGATTGATAAATAGATAGACAACTCTTAATAAAGAGTTAGCCGTATACCTATTGAAATAAATGCGATAGACTTATCAGTTTATTTTAGATTAAATCATCGTTACTTATTTTTATTCTAGCGACGGTTTTTTTTTAAATAGTAGTAAATAAGATATACTGTAACAATAGGGCAATAGCGTTTTTGTTTGTGAAAGACGTTTTTCTCTCGCTAGAGAGACCTTCACGCGAACTTGAGTGACGCAAGGCCATGCAAGGAGTAAATGCTTTCATTTATCCATTGATATTGTAGCTCAATGCATTTATCCCTAGTACCTATAATTTCTCTATGCTTGTATCTAGATTGACGTATACATACTTAGTTTTCGAATATATGGAATAAATAGGTACTTAGTAAAGTTAGTTTTCGTGTTCGAGTGCAGATTTTGAATCACGTAAGGCAAAATAACCTTACTCTCGCGTGACACATCCTTATTTTACCCGACTGCCCAAGAAAAAGTGTAATGTTTTTGGGATGTACGTAACTATGTATGTTTGTGTGTTCCTATAGTTCATCCTGGAGCCTAAACGACTTAACCGATTTTGACGAGTGAGGTGTCGTTGGAGTACTTTTCACGTCCGGGGTGACACAGGCTACATTTTGCAGTCGGGTATTTTCATTTTCTATTTAATGATATTACTTGATAGTTTATACTCAATGGCGAGAAAGTACTGCAAGTGTCCCGAAACACGAAACAAACCAAATTTCGAAGAAAATAATTAAATCGAGAGGGTTGGATTGGATCATTGCTATGGAGGTTTTATAAGGAAATTGAGCATTGCTATGGAGGTTTTATAAGGAAATGGAGCATTGCTGTGGAGGTTTTATAAGGAAATTGAGCATTGCTATGGAGGTTTTATAAGGAAATTGAGCATTGCTATGGAGGTTTTATAAGGAAATGGAGCATTGCTATGGAGGCTTATGTGGAAATTGAGCATTGCATGATTTTGAAAATAATACATTGCATAGCATTGTATGATTTTGAAATAAATTTATTTATTTCCATTTGGAAGTACATATTTGAAACCTATTAAAAAATATTGATTATTGGATATTGATATAGTGATTTTTATTTATTTATGGTACACAAAACAGATATCAATCATTTTCTTAATTAAGATACAAAATTTTAAGTAAAAATCTGAACTGGATTGTAATTCAAAATATGTGTACACAGAAAAGTAAAATAATGAGACGAACGTGATGTGATTAGAAATTACCATGAACGTATCATACGTTCATGGCTTCATGGTAGCGTTACTTGTCATACGTTACGTTTATGACAGACTTTCCAATAGGTAGGTAGTTTCGTATCCCATCTACATAATTATTTTGAAAGATAGGTGTGTCACAGGTGACTGAACATATCAAATCGGATAAACTATATCATGTTGCTTGGATTTTACGTAATCGAGGTTAAAATCATTGAAGCTTAACTTACGTTCCTTTTGAGAAAGCTGTAGCAGACTACTTACCTATTTCACCATGTGCTGTCTTTGTCTGTCCGTCCGTTTTGTGTAACAGTCTTTTTATTAAGAGACTTTAGGGACTATAATATAGCCCTGTTTGGTACCTACACTAGTAGTTCTGCGAACAGTAGACCTCGTGAGCCTCGCAAGCTTATTTGCAAAATATTTGCATTTAAAATTGAGGTTTTACAATTTCATAGAATTTCTTCGTCGGCGATATTTGATTGGAGAGGTATTTCCTCCAAAAAGGGATGAATTTGATAATATTTGGCAGAAACATTCGGTAAGTACTCAATTATAAACAAGAATTTCGAATATGAGCAAAATCGGTCAAGAGGTTGTCAAGATATAAAGACAACAAAAAATATCTATGTCCATCTCCGACTCTTAAGCTATATCTATGCAAAAATGCAGGTCGATCCGTTTAGCCGTGATAACGCGACAAACACCCAGACAGAGAGATAGAGTTAGTAAACATTCGGATTATAATATTACTTGGGATTATTATCTCCTAAGTTTTAATTATGACGGAAAATGTAAAAAGAGATTATAATGTTTTTTTTTAAATGTTATGTACTACTTACTCCTAGTCGGTGATAAAAGAAATTGACATGTAATATCTTAGAGTAACGTTCGCAGACCAATGCCACGCAGTGTGCAAGCAAGGTGCTTACCATCAGGGACCCTATTCGGAGAAATGACATTTTATCTCGGTCACTCTCACTCCCATTAAATTCTAAATTAGAGAGACAGTGACCGGGATAAAATGTCATTTCTCCGAATAGGGTCCCAGGCGAGTGCCTTGCTAGTCTTGTCAAACAGTATCACAAAAAAAAACATATAAATGTTTTACTTACTATGAAAACTGTGGTTTTGATAGATTTTGTTTTAGTAAAACGGGAATAAGTACTCACGTTAAATTGAGTCGGTTATTCCGTCTATAGTCAACAGTAAACTATAGTCGGAATAACCGAAAATGAACTTAAATATTTCTTTATCAAGAACCAAGAATTTTAATTTTAATTATTTTTTTCTTACCAAGAATTTACCTAGATCACAGAATTCTCCCAACATTATCTTCTAGGTATTTTACTATTTATAAGGAGAATTCTGTGGTATTTTAAATGGCATTTAGTTAAATTTTAGACTTTTAGGACTAGATTAATTATATCGATTATATGATAATTCAGGACAGTGTATTTTCAATTCAAGCTTTCGTTACAGGACTTTCCTCAAACCGTGCAATGAGATCACCCAATTATATTTTTTATTTTCAGCCGTAAGTAGGTGCTTATTCACAGAATTAAAACGAGAACGAATCGAGGACGACAATTCCTGGAATCATTTTGGATAAATTAAGCTGCTAAGTATCTACATAGGTACTTTTGTATAACTTATCACCAGTTTATGATTATGATGTAAATATTTTACCTCTGAATTATATTAGGATGATTGGGGAAACACAAGATTACGCTTAGGACTTTTCTTTGATTAGGAGTTCCTTTTAGGCGTCGCCTTGTTTTTCACTAACCACGAGGTTAGTCAAAATGGGCATAAGTATCACGATAGCGGATATCGAATATATATATATATATATATAAAATCTCTCAGTGGGAAATCAATAAAAAATATATACAACCTGTTAAGTTTCTGAATAACATTGCCAATATTGAAAATGTATGAGAAGAGATAGCTCTGCTAAGGAGCACAGTCTCTTTTTTTTATAAATTTAAAGGTTTAGCGCGCGCTTGTCAATAAATCACATAATTTCTAATAACAACTGAACCAAAAAAAACATTACAACTTATGCGCTATGTTATCTTAAATACCATGATTAGTTATACCTCACTATTAGAATAATAACTACCCGAATACACACTAAGGATTCGGAGATTTAGTCAAAAATTTATGAAAGTCGAGGTGCTTTTACCCGACTGCCCAAGAAGGAGGGTATTTTTTTTGGAGTGTATGTATAAGTATGTTTGTGTGCTGATGTGCTCCTATAGTACCTTGTGTAGCCTAAAGGGTTTGACCGATTTTGATGAGTGAGGTGTCGTCACTAGGTACGTTCGGAGTGACATAGGCCCTATTTTGCATTTTGCCTTCCAATAATATGTAGTACTATCAGTGTTTTTTTACTAACAAGAAAATGTCATGTAATGTGTGTAATGTTTTCGTTCTTAGCTATACTCACAGATATACTAGATAACTAGACGATTGAACCAAATTATTAAAAAAAAAAATACCATACTGCAAAATAAAGCACACGACAATCTGAACTCCGAGACCAACTACCATTACCGACTCGGCAACTGAAATGTCACTGAAACAGAATTCTCTCTATTTATGTATAGAAACATACATACATATATATAAACATTAAAGGTAAAAAAAAAAAAGGTTAAAGGTTAAGTCAGGTAAAAATAACAGAAAATATGTAACGCAGTATTTTATTCGTTTATCGCTAAATGCATTCATGTTATCTAATCTTACAGGATAATATGTAAGCAACACTTTGCCAGTCATTCTAATTTTAATGGGTACAATTGTATTTTGTCGTTTCAGCTGTTATTTCATTGCAGTCACATTGCAGTCAAAGAGTAATATAATATAGGGGGATTGCAGTGTAAGGAGCATAATTGACATCAATTATAGAATACGCATGATAAGCGAGAGACAACCAAAGGACGAAGATCGGAAAGAGGCTGGTAAACATTTTCATTTCATTTCAAATAGGTCAGTGTAAAGTACTAAGTAAGCGGCTGAACGTATCAACCAGAATTTTTGTGTGGAGCCGGATATAAATTATTATATGTTTTGTGGCCGGACATAGGCAATTTTTTGTAGGTCCTCTCTAACGAAGTCGTGGGTTACCGCCAGTTTATTATAAAAATGGCGTAATACAAATAATCATATTTAGCTGAGTAAAGGCGATGACGTACTTAAGTACAACTATCACACAAGTCTGCACATTTTTTTTGGGTATGGTTGATAGACTAGGCTTTTGACCTCTAGGTACTCACCTGAAATGGCGGTGTTGTCGAAGGTGGTAAACAACACAAGGCCTGGAATGAGAATTGGCTCTCAAGTGAGGCTGCCAGACACATCGTATCTCTATACCTACTTGCTTGCCGACAGATTTGAAACATGAGGGGATTGAGTCACTTATCACTGAAGAGATATTTTTTTTATATCCTTCTCTTTTCTGTGGTAATTATTACGCAATGGGGGTGTTGTCAGTGTACACACAGGTACCTACCTACTTAGTTCCATCCTAAAATATTCAGATCACACAAAAGGCGAAAAATCAACTTTGATATTTGAAATTGTAGTAAGTAGGCCAGTTTATGATTTCACAAATAGTCCTGCCTGAAACGCTTTTGTTGTCCTATTTTGGACCGAATGCGCTTGCGGTAAGGGTACATTTTGGAGAGTAGAGAACTTTGGTTTGAGCATGCGCGAAGCCGTGGTGTTTTGAACTGCGCCGTGAAGGTCACCTTGAGTGGCAAGTGGAAACCGGCGCGCTGCCGGCCGGCACGGATCGCCCGTAGCGACGGACGGCAGACGCGCTTCGACGCCATCTTCGACGAGTCGACAACCTACGTGACGAGCAACACGGAATAAACTTAGTGAGTATGTACGCTATTTTCCTGTTGCATTTTTAAACATTTCATTCAAATTCTAGCTAATGTATTGTTATGCTCGTTTCAATTTCAATTACGCACGTTTTCATTACGCTGGAGTGTAGTGAAGCGGTTGTGTTTTCATGTACAGCGGTTGTTAATATTTGACGTTATTATCATCCTGAAAGTTAAACAAAGTTTATAAGTTTTAGTTACGAGCTTGGTTTATAAGTTTTGATAGTCCGGGTCAATTGAACATTTATATTATAGGGTTGGCACATTTTTTTTTTGTTACCAAAAGTTGGCTAAATACCTATTACCGACAAGCTATAAATTTATTGTATTAAGAGTTTGTATTAACTCTCTTATGTTTCCAAATGAGTTTGCCAAAATCTTAGTTATTTAGATTTATTAGTTTAGCTAGGTATTTATAGTTTTTTTTATACATTGGACTATAAAAAGATATATATTAAGGAAGATAAAGGAATATTATGAGCTCTATGCACAAATAACACATACCTAATGATGTGCAAGCGTAACACGAAGATTTAGAGATCATATTTTTGTTCAATAACTCTTCACTTACGAGCCTAATGAATTTAGTCTAACGGGAAAATATATAATTTAGGATTTTGGGGTTTTGGACACCCTCTATACGTACCTGGAAACTTAAATAATGATAATAACATGTTGGTAATAACATACACATTATAATTATAATAGAATAGGTTATTCGATATGTAATAAGCAGGTAGGTATGTACATTAGTCTTTTTTTTCTTATGAATATTTAATACCTAGTGACGTTTTTTTACTGTTATATTTTGTTTCCTGGCGTAGTGTATAAAGCCAGTGTCGAGTTTTTTTGTAATATTACAAGTTTAATAATATATTTCACAATTAAAACAAGTCTCAGTCAAGTCAAACAAAGAAAGTCACGCTCAAGTACAAGTCACGCTTCAGTTAAGTGATGGCGATTTTACTACAGGCTTTTATGGATTTTGGAAAAAATAGGAAAAGTCACGTTTAAGACATTATATTTATTCACTAACACACGTGCATATTCACTTATAGATCCACCGCTTTTACACAACACTTGAAATAACACAAGTTTTTGAAAACAATAATACAATGACGCGGCATGATTTCCCGTTCCCGCCAAAACTCAGTGGCTTTTTTTTACTTGCTTTAGTCGGTTTTAAAATTAGCAGGTCCATAATAATCTCAGCGTCGATTGTTTGTAATAATTTTTATTCATATTATTCGATTGACAAATTTTACAGTAAATCACACAGAGGGAACCATCTTGGAAAAAAGTTAAAGTCCTAAGACAATGTTGCCATAGACATAATATAAATATCACTGAACTTGACTGACAAACTCTGGGATCTCAACAGTGGCAGTTTATACCTAGGTACTTGGATATATTTTAATTCAACAGGAAGAAATAAATTAACTTGTTTTTGACAACCCTATATAGTTAGATAAGAAGCTTCATTGCGTCTTTTTATTACTTAATAGGTAATTAAAAAACTCAGTACTTAAAGTAATAATAACAGATAAAGCGAATCCTAATTTGTTCCAACCCGTAGCTACCGAGTGATGAGCGCGTGACATATCTAATTGTATTGTTTAAAAATATAGGGTCATCTGTAGCTCATTGAATATTTTTACGATGCCAATAAAATTGGGATTATTTTAATTGCTCCCATAAATAAATTATATCTATTATATAATTGTCGCGATGTCGCGAACAAAATATAAATTCACTCGTAGCATATTTTTATACGATCCCAATAAAATGGGGATTAGTTAATTGTCAAGAAAATCTATTAGATAAACGTCGATTTCACGAACAAATTATACATTTCGGAAGTACTTTTGCGAATACCTAGTTCGTATTATTTTCTGTTATCATTCTGTATTTTAAAAGCTTTTATTTAACTTGCAATGTTTTTATGTAAGTAAATATTTATGGGTTAAATGTTGTATGTAACTGATTTTTAGACCAGTTCCCCTTGTTCAATTGAGTTGAAATTTTGCATGCCAGCAAGTTCCGATGTCAATACAATGTTATGAGAGCGAGCTGATCTGATGATGGAGACGGAAGGTGGAAAACGGAACTCCTCAGTAACTAACAATAAATTGATGGAGTTTGGACGCATTTTGATCAGCTTACGGTACAAAGGCGTCAATTCCACTAACTCGCAAAACTAAACTAGTGCTATCGCTGTCTTTACACAAGATATAGATGGCATGCCTTTTAGTGCTGTCAAGCGAGATTACCAATGACGAAAAACGCACACCAGCAACACTGTCCATCCGCGATGTTTTGGCGCATTCGATATTTGAAATTGTATAGCTGTCGCTCTGTTTCTCGTGCGTGCAATAGAAGTTAGCGAATTATTCAATTTTCCTAACTTTTCGATGGAATTAGCGTTTCGGGTGTAGTCTGTTATCACCCCCTAAATCTTCACAAAATCTTTTGTTTTTGGTGTCAATGGCTTGGATAAATCATAATCTATGGCCGCTAAGCCTATAAGCTTAGCTAAGCCGCTGTCTAGTTTAGAAAATAATAATCTAATAACAACTACTAATTTTTCCCTTTAAGTGCCCCTAACAAAGAAGGTAGTACAGAATTTTCCACTGTGTAGATAACATATTTAAAAAAAAACATTGGAATCGGATAACATTTAGGGGCGGGTATCAGACTACGCCTTTTGTATGGACAAGACGGCGCCTGTGGTATACTCTATTCTTGAAACTTGTTATTAGTCAGCACTCACTCCGGTCTCGTCTAAGCTTGTATGGAGAGCTTAGATCTGACTTATTTGACAGCACTGAAATGCATGCTATCTCTATCTAGTTAGGTTTATTAGTAAAAGATGGCAATAGCACCGAGTTTAGTTTAGCGAGTTTACATTGAATCGACGCCAATAACGGATTCAAAACAAGCTTGTCGAGAAAAATATTTTTTTCCACAAATATTAAAAAACTTATAGCCTATCCTGTCTTATTTATATAACGTATGTATAACGTATGTAACGCCACGCGTATTATGTGTCTCTGTCAACATAAACATGAATACTGATGGTATATGTACATAGTATTTATTATGACAGTACCTAGAGCATCCCGTTTTAGTTTATTACTTCCAGGAAATTTTGGGTGTGACCAGGGTTGCCATGTGTCCTGTAGTTTAGCACTGTGTTGGGTATAACAAAATACCAAAGTATGGGTGGTCCGGTATTTCATATGGTTCATATTTCACGCTAATATGAAATTGCCTCAGTAGGTCGATACGGTGTTGCCGATTAGGGCACGATGACGAATTTTTTTGCGTTGAAATTATGACGAAGAAAAGTAGTTTTTATTAATACACCAATTATATATATTTTTAAAAACTAAATCTAGCGGCATACATTATTATTTATCCAATACTCAATACTCAATACTCAATTCATTTATTGCAAACATTATGTGGAATACATGCAGAATCCAAGTCATTGCCACTAAAAACAAAAGATTTTGATAAGATTTAGATGGTGATAACAGTTTTTTGTGTTTAGTAACTACTAAACACATACATTACAATACAAATTGTATGTACATATTGTACAGCGAGCACTTACACTACGACGCCACTCTTATTCGCCAATAGCTCTTTATTAATTATAGCCTGTGCCAATGTGGCATGTTGAATAAATTTTTTATTGCTTCGTTAAATGCTGTCGAACAACAAAGAAAACAAACGATCAGCAAAAATAATATTTTTTCATAAACAATGAATATAATTCTAATTCCTCTTATAAATAAGTATTTTATTTTCATGCTAGATAGAGATCGCCCATTTATTGAACTATGACGTCACGTTTCGTTAGCACCATACAATATATAATTGTATTATCCTAACACTCTGTATGAAAGAGACAGCCCCATGCACAAACTTTAATCGCTTATAAATACGAGTATCTCAGAAATTTTATAGCCGATTTAAATTATTTTTACCCGACTGCCCCAGAAGGAGGGTACTTATACTACCAGTCCTTTAAGGAAATGCTTTTACGGAGAAGCCAAAACTAACATCAATGGAAAGAGTTTACTTCGTATTTATATTATTTTAGCATTCCACAAGGTGGTAATTATAAGTGTCCATTTTGATTAAAAAAGTGGACCCCGAAGGGTACGTCAGAACGTAAAAATAGTTTTAGGGCTCAACGCCTTTTGCGTTCGCCAAAGTCCGGTTATGGCCGTAGAGGCCGTTAGGACCAAAAGTTTCGTCCTCCAAAAAAAAGTACGTCAGAGACGGCAGTGATAATTTGGTTTTATAACGAAAATCCTACAGTCGCTTCTCATCTCTGGTGCATGCTCGCCTCTCGTGATTAATCGGTATCAATGCGATTTTATCATCACGGTAATCCTTCATATTAAATAATAAAATAATATAGATTTCAAAAGGATAATACTTACTATCTTCAATGGCTTTCTATACTGGGATAACGCGATACCCCTTCGAGCCAGCATTTCCTCACAGGATGTCTCGTCCAAGATAAAACCGAACATTTTCTATTGCGATTATTTAGTTATCTGACTGATTATTCTCCACTCAGTATTTTTTATTCTACAGAAGTGTAGAAAGTAAGTGAAAGAGATAGCTCTGGCCGGAAGCACTGAACATAAGTTTCCGTTGCACTTAATGTAATAATAGGTAGATATATGGCTTAGCCACTCGCATAGCAGTAATTTATAGAACAAACTTAGTCACAATTCCGCGATTTGCTGACTAATGTCTGGCTTCTGTCTATTTCGTAACAGTTTTATCAGATAATTTCAGGTGTTTGCGTCAACCTGCTATAAACGAAGAATGAGTGTGAATACTACGGCTTGTTCTAATTCCCAGTCCCAGATGAAAATAATGAAGTATAGTAGATAGGTAAAATCTACAAGCCCAGATGTAAGCCGGGGGCTTAGATCTCTCGAGAAGCCGGCAGTACATTATCCAACTACAGGCAGTTTTTTTTTTAAATTGAGTTGTAGTTGTACAAATATTTATTATGTACAACTTAAAAAACAGACAATTAAAGAAAACTTAAAAATACTACCTAAAAACTAAAACCTAAAATAACTATACAAATTAAACTAAACTAAAAGACCATTCGTGGAGGGAAAGGTCCCCAGAATGCTGGCGGCATTGCCACGTTGAATGGCAATGCTCAATTTCTGTGCAAAATAAAAGCCAGCATCTGGACACCCGAGGCCTCCACCAATCGCCTGGCCAAGTCCCGATAAAGGCTAATAATAGTTGTACAATAATAGTTGATGGTCGTGTAAATAGAGTGCAAAATAGGCTTACGCCACAGACGGCAGGTTTTAGGGGCGGCAAATTTAGGGACAGATTTTTTTTAACCACACACTTTATTTTTTAACTCTGTCCCTAAATTTGCCGCACCTTCAATATACCGCCCTAGGCTCAAGCCTTTTCAGCCTGCTGGTAAATCCGCCGCTAGCCACCAGGGCCCGTACCGTGAGGTGCTTATTGCGATGATTGTTAGGCTCAGCCGAGAACGCTGCGCGACCGTACACCTAATCGCGCGGTTATACGGTTCGTGGTCGCGCCGTGTTGTCGGCTGAACCTAACAATCATCGCAATAAGCACCTCACGGTACGGGCCCAGGACGCTTCATATTGAACTTCAGTAAATTAAAACTTTGCAAGGCACTGCACTGCGCTGATCACTTGAGATTTCTAGGCTAGTCATTTTGCTAGAAATGCCCTTCAATTGATTGTTTGTTGATTATTGATTCATTGTCTATGTTTATCTCCAAATATAGTTGATTTGGAGGTTGGAACATGATTGATTGATTGATTCATTCTTGTTTTTTTATAAATAGATATCCCGATGAGAAAGAGCTGAGTTATAAATAGCTCAATGATTACACATGCTACTTCATTCGCTTCATTAAATTCACGTGCTGATTATCTAATTCATTCGATTTGTTCTGAGTAGATCAAAAATGTCCCAAAAGATTAGCGCTAGTTATTATACGTTTGTTAATTTACTACTATACTTGAGTGTGCTTTGTGAACTTACCGACCTGTTATAAACTCATCAAAATTGACCAAAACATGCCTAAAATTTTCCAGCTAACGTTTGTCTTTTGCAATTACGTTCTTTTTAATAACAAAAAAAAATGGTGCATTATGTCCGTGGGTTGCGCTAATGTTACCAAGTCTTTGTCTCGGCTCGAGAAAATAGTTTATCCAAAAGTTATTGAAACTCATATGTTCAAATGCTTTAGTTTTTCTACGTAAAATAATAAGTAAAAATTTTGTTTTCAAAGTTTTCAAAAGTTGTTTTCAATAAAAACTTTTTAGAGTTTACTACAGATGTCAGCTTTCATCTGATAGCGAACGGAAAAGTCCAAAATATAAAAAAATAAAAACATAAATTAAAAAGAGTACAAAATATAATCAGAATACAAAATACAAAATGTTAGTAGCACGTGGAAACCTGGAACTACTTAATATTTTACCTCTTGGAAGCTGCCTCTTGGCTGCGTGCGATTAGATAGCTTTCTATACAAAGTCATGGCCATTGATGTTTCCTTTAGTTTCATCAGCTGCGGCCTTCCCCCACCACTGATCGCGTAGGTATACGTGCCGCGCTGAACGCAACCCTATCTATATTTCGCCGCACAGGCGAATGACTTATTCATTCGGTCACTGTACATTCAGACGGTCCTAGCAATCCTATTATAGCACTACACAACCTCGATTGAGAACGCGATAAATCAATCTCGATTTTATTTAAATTGATTGAAATCATGAACGGAACCTGTGTAAACGGTAACTCTTCTCAGAGTATCAAAGGTTGCAGCATCGGAAATGGAGTTAACGGTCATGGAGTCAATAGCCATAAAATCAACGGACATAATGGAGTTTCTAAAGATAGTGAGTTTAAACTTTTAATTTAAAAGTAATAAAAGTCCCCTTGTTCCCTTGTCGTGTGGAAATATTATTGAATACCTCACATATCTCACACAAATTCCTCACAATTTTGAAATTGTCTTGTGAAACTTTTAAGCCCGTCAACTTTTCAAAGTTTTTCGCGAAATATTAACAAAAAATTAAATAATGTTTCGTAATTAATTTTTATGCAATGATTTATTTTAGACAATAGATAGTCTTTCGGTAAGGTTACAGCTATTATATTATAGTTATAGTTTATCAAGCATATTAAGTAATGTGGTATTTATTGGTTATTGTATGTTATTGTTAGTTATGAAAAGTACCTTGCGAAATTATTTGTTTATTAGGACACCATACTATTTTTTTAAACAGTTTTTTTTTATATTTCTTGTTTGACTCGGAGGGTTCAAGGAGAATTAAAATTTTGTAATTATTTTTGAACCGCCTGGTCCAAATGTAGTATGTGTATGTGTGAGTATCCGTGAACCCCCATGGTGTTTTGGTTTAAGTGGAAATAATGATTTTCTACCATTACATACATAATATGTACTTTTTCTGCTGTTTTCATTTGCTTTGCGCTCATCTCATGCAAAATGGTTATTATTACAATTTTTTTTAACTAAGTATATTTACATATGAACAGTTTGGGGTTGTCTTGTCCGTCCTAGTTTACACAGTTTTTTTTAATTCACCAGCGCGCATTATTTTTCTCCAAAATCCGTAAAACGAACTTACCAAAACTATGCGTGTTTAATTTCTAACTTCTATCTCTAGATAAATCTATTGTAATGAATTTAGAACGATATTTTGATGCGCGCTTATTACCTATGATATGCAATAAAAATATGCTTTCCAATCCGCATTCATACTGAAAATAGGCAATTTTATACAGGGTATGCTAAGCCGAAAAGGGCTCATAGTACTCATGATTGTGAACAACTTTTTCTAAGGGAACAACGCTCAATTCGAGGAAAAAAATTTGCTGTTCCAAACAAGAGTCAAGAGTCATTTAATTTTTTCTATGGAACAGCTGATTTATTTTTCTCGATTTCAGGGTTGGTCCCATAGTAAAAGTTGTTCATAATGATGAGTAGTAAGAGCCCCTTTCGCCTTAGCATACCCTTTCCTTATAACTCTGTATATATACATCGATTTGTTTCATAATTAATACCTATTTCACGATTTTCACGTGCACTTAGCACATGCGTCTATATTCAACAAGTGCAAATCAATAATCGGGTTCTCGCACATCTGAAACAGTGATGTGTGTGATTCAATTATGGTGCAATGACTAACCATTGCACCATAAAATGGCGCGAGGCGCGAGCACCTTAGTGTGGTTCAGTCCGCCGTGAGTCCACCATACTCTCGTACATTACTCTAGACGTAGAGGAGAGTATTGATCTTTACCAGATCCAGACTAGTGCACGTTCGTACCTACGTGTACGTTGTGCATAGATGTCGTTCAGTCTAGACTAGAAGACAAATCGTGCTTGAGTTCCGTGTTATAAAATAAAATTGTCAGTTTTTAACTTAATTGTATGAATATTTTAGACTTTTTAAGAATAGTTCAGTCTGACTTGAATAACTTTTTAAATTTTTTGTGCTACTGCTTAATGATAGTGAAGAATTTTTTGATACTTGAATTTGTCTGTGCAGACTATTCATCTAGCCGCTAGTCAAGCCTAGTGGCGGCTAGAGGTTTATTCAGTGAGTTGACAAATGGGCGTGATTTCGCGGGCGTTCCAAAACGTCCGCGCGTTCCGGGGGTGTCCCTGCACCAAGAGCCTGGCTTCACGAGCTCTGTATGACTTTCTAGCTAGAATGGCGACCCTCCAGAAGCTGCTGCAGCCCGTGCAACAGAAGAACGAAGATAACTCTTCGAAGATCACAGTTGTCGGCGTGGGCCAGGTCGGGATGGCTTGCGTATTCTCCTTGCTCACTCAGGTTAGTTACTTTCTGTCCTATGTTTTAACTTAAAGGTAGAATATGATTTTTTAAATTATACATATGAGAAATATAAATACATAAATAAATGATCAGCCAAAAAGAAGCTAAAATATCTGTGCTAAAATCACACTAATCTTATAAAAGCGAAAGTTTGTGCGTAAGTGTGTAAGTATGTAAGTGTGTTTGTTCCCGTTCAACTCTGTAACAGCTGAACGGATTTGGATGAAATTTGGCACGGAGGTAGCTTACACAATGGATCACATGGGCTAATATTCGGTTTCTGTAGAATAGCGGGTGAAACCGCGGGGCGCTGCTAGTACTTTATGAAACTAAACTGCTAGTCTGCAATGTAGACGAGTACTTAACTCTTTCAATGGTCTTTAAAATGTCATTAATATTAATAAACATAAACATAATTTATTGCAAAACATAAAACTAAGGTTAAATACAAGTGATAGATCTGCCTTTTGCTTTAGTTAAAAACTGTGTTGCAAGCGGCAGCTTCTTCCAATGGTATGTGGTTAAGAGTGATTAAGTTTTATGCAAAGATTATTAGACTGAAGGTTCACAATAATACTGTTGAAATATTACATTTTAAAGTGGAAAATTTGTCTATGTCATGTCAAGTGTCAGGTAATTGTTGATGTGAGAGGGTGTGAGTGCGTATCATCGCTATATTGCATCAATGTTACGCCAGTATTCAATTCACGTGTCTAACAGTGGCTTATCATTGAATATATAACCTTTTTTTACAACTCTACTATCATAAGTAATAATAAATTGATAAACTGAATAGTTTGTTGACATAACCTTCAGTTCAACATCCACTTATTTTCGGCTGTAAAATTAGCAATCGAGTGTCATCTGAAAGTTTATCGAGTATCGTATTTATCATTACATTATAATTTGTGTTACGAATAAAGTGTTATTTCTCGGATTTTGATTTCATTGAGAATTAACCTATAAAATAATAGTAACCAACTACCCTGAAAGTGGGTAATATTTTGCGTTACCTAGGTAACTATGTGTGGATCTTTTACCGCCTAAACACTTTTGGAACACCATTTTGGAGTGCACGGTGTCGTTAGATTCGACTTTATATCCGGAGTAGCCAGGGGCTACATTTTGTAATCGTTTTTTGTTGAATATTATGGCTAACTCCTGAAATACCCTTAGACAATCCCCTGCGAAGGGGATTTTTGGTATTTTTGTACAAAAGTCCAGTTTTTCGATCCAGAGGTTTGATGAGCAAAAGATTTTTATAATTACTAACCTACCTACCTAATTATTTTTTCATAAATAAAATAATTATAATATTTTGTAAAAATAATATGTTTCGAATTAAATCATATTTATTTAATAGGCTTGCGGAAAAATTATATATATTATTAATTTTTTACTTATTCCAATGAAAATCGAAACGAGAAGAATAACCATCTCACACAAAAAAGTGTACTCCCGAAAAATCTGCTTAAAACTAAAAGACGCTTACTTATTTAGTCAGCTAATGTCCAAACCGCTCTAAAAGTCAATGTAAATATGGTTAATATAGAAACATAGTACCTACTATTAAATATCTAATTAAGGTTAAGCTTAAATCAGATTGCAATATACGATGTAAACAAATTATTTCGAAATATAATGTTTTCAGCGTCATCTCTTGGGAAACTAGCGAGTTTTGCAAATAATATATAAAAGAAATAATTTTACTAACATTTTTAATGCAAAAGTATTCATTACAAGTCGCGTTTTATCTGCGTACCATTACGAATGAGTTAGCTTGGGTTTTTATTTCAAGTCGAGCATAAATTGTGACGATCATGCCGCCGATTAAAGTACTAGCGACATCGTGCTTTTTTTTCAGTACTACAATTGAGTAGCGCATCTTTCTAAAGACATTGGCACTCTTAGCATAATTTCTCTGTGCGTATTCTATTCAAGCGTGTTTATATAAATAAAGCTATTGAAGGGATATTTCAAGCCTGATGTCATTATCGCATCATACTCGTCATACCTATATACCAGCTATTAATAGCTCGTATTTTTATAAATTGAAATAACATATTTTAATTTCGGTTTCTTCAGTTATTTACTGAATCCGTCACCGACCATCCGAACGGACTATCTATGTACTTACCCATATAAAATAACAAGCCCTTTTCTAGGAATCAACGCACAGACCAAACCGTTCATGAGTCATGAAATTTGAACCCAATACTCCTCAAATGCTGTGAAAAATAGGAACGGATTTTGTGAAATTCTACCTCTAAAGGTAATAATATGGACCTACAAATGTATAAGGAAGTAAAAAGAATATTCATGATATGCCAATGGAACTCGATTTGTTTACTGAGCACAAAAAATAAATAAAGGCGTTTCCCAGGATTAAAAAAAAAAAAAAAAAAAAAAAACGAAATATCAAAACCACGAAACAACGAATTAAATGCACGGTCACTCAATTACACAATACACACACAGAATCAACGCTATTTGTCTGCCGCACCAGCTCTGTGCATTTGTTAGGACTATACGGTGTTTTGATCTCAACGGGTCTAGGACGGCAAACATCTGCATTGTGACGCGGTGTTGGCGGATAAGCCAGAGACAGTTGGCCAAGACTCGTGACGGAGCCAAAAAACTAATTAAAATGTGAATGATGTTACGTATACCTGAATTTCACTGTGTAAAAACACTACCTACAAGTCTTACGTAGTATTTATATTCCACTTTTTGACAGAGTCCTTTCTACTCTTTTGTGCTTTTGTCTCTATGTTTTTGCCATAAAATATTTTCTGTAGTGTAATTTATTCACGGAGGATAGAGGAGAATACTTTTTAGGGAATAGACGGCCGCATAGTTACCTACCTCCATAATTATATGTAGTTGGTATTCTTAGTATATGGTTAGCTCATTGTACTCGTCATTGTTAACAACTGTTACTATTTGACCAATCCTAAAATCTCGACGAATATTAACCGTCCCGTAAATTTGTAATATACGTAACATACATACGTATGTATAATTAAGGTATTCTACGCATTTCGCTCCATATTTTTTCCATGTCTTGCTGTTATCTCATAATTATTAATGTTATCATATCAATTAAAAAAATAGGAGGTCGTGACTGAGCTACGGTTCAATTAATACCGATGATGTAGACATAACATAGACATAAACTTCTATGAAGTTTACTATGACTATGAAAACTAACTTGGTTTAGACACATTTTATTTTAATAAAACGGGATCTTTATCAAGGAATGCTATAAGCGAGACGCACGTATTATTAACTTTTATTAGAAAAAAGGATTCACCTACTGTTTTTTTTTACATGCTATTTTTTAATAACCCTTTAAAGTATAATATTATTTATGTTTTGTTTCGTAATTTAATTTAAACACACATTTAAGTTTTTTTTTTATCAATATTATTTTATTCGCATTTTTATGTTCACCAGGATAATAAAAACAACATTAAAAATAGTCCACAGATCCAAAGGTCTATTTTTTTTAAACGCGTTTTTTCTTGCATGCAAAATTTCACGGAGACCTTGTCACAAATAGTGGTTATTTTTATTTTAAACAGAATGTTACTAACAACGTGGCGATGGTGGACATGTGCGAGGAGAAGCTCAAAGGAGAACTGTTGGACCTGCAACACGGGACCGCATTCCTGAACCATCCTAAAATTCAAGCTAGCACAGGTACACTTCCTACCACTAAAATCATAATTTGTGTTTGTCTGTTACTGTGTTACGAATAGTCACGATAAAATGTCATTTTTCGGATTTTTATTTGAGAATTTATTTATAAAAAAATAACCGACTGCCCTGAAAGAGGGTAATATTTTCGGGTGCATTGTAACTATGTGTGTACCTTTTCCGCCTCAAACTTTTGAAACACCATACTGTCCTACTTTCACCACGGTCTTTGCCGACTACTCAAGAAGGAGAGTAATGTTTTTGGGCTGTATGTAAGTAAGTCAATATGTGAGTATGTGTATGTTTGTGTGTTCCTGTTTCGCCTCCTATAGACTAAACGGCTTGACCAATTTTGACGAATGAGGTGTCGTAGGATTCCTCTTTATGCCCTGATTGTCACAGGCTACATTTTGCAGTCGGGATTTTTGCATTAGATATAATTATTTTTATTATGCCGCCGGATGAATCTTTTGAAGTGGTGTATTTATTTGTATGGTTAACACTAAGTACATACATACTCTTTAAATGCAATACAACGTTTAAAACACAAACTTTAAAAGACACCCGAAAAAGAGTGATTAAAAATATATGCATCATATATTTCTTGTCAATATCTCAAAGCCACGCAAATCCAGAGATTAAATAATATACATATATCTATGAATTATTTGACTTACCAATATCTCTTATGCCAATTCAATCGATAAAATCACAGTTTCGACAGATTTGCTATAGAATTATTTTGTGTGTTGTCCCGCAGATTACAAAATCACAGCTGGCTCAAAGGTCTGCATCGTGACGGCTGGAGTGCGCCAGAAGCAAGGCGAGAGTCGCCTGGACCTGGTGCAGAGGAACACCGACATATTGAAAGAGCTCATCCCTAAGGTAGCACCGACATCTTAATCTTACAACATCAGCCAGAAGACGTCCACTACTGAACATAGACCTTAGAAAAAGGGAGAGTTGCCATAATCCTCATGCTTAAGACATATTTGATTGGAAATTCTATTGTAGCTATATGGCTTACATTTCAATGCCAGGGCCTCATGAAATTGTTCAAGAAAATGTACCTATGTAAATTATCGTTTTGAGAACGTCTCAGAGACTCTAGTAGTAATATCAATTTTATTATAAGCTATATCCCACGTCTGGTCTTTCTCTCCAAACTAAATAACAATTTGCATTCAAAGTTTTATTTAATCAATTTCCTTTCTTCTACAGCTGCTAAAATACAGCCCCGACACTACATTCATAATCGCAACAAATCCTTGCGACGTGATGACGTACGTCACTTGGAAGATCAGCGGGCTACCGCTGAGCCGAATTATCGGCTCGGGGACTAACCTCGACTCGGCTCGCTTCCGGTTCCTGCTCGCCGAGCGGCTCGGCATCGCGCCTTCTTCATGTAACGGATACATTATCGGCGAACACGGAGACACTAGCGGTAAGATTGTTACACCACTTATAAGAGATTTTTAATAACTTTTAATTTAAGCAAGTTGATATTCAGGCTATTATCGACTGAGTTTTTTTGACATGGGCTCTTCGGCATTTACCCGACTGCCTGCTAATATTACCTACTTGCTTAACTAAACATTCTTATAGCTACCCAAGTAGCTACCATATATTTTCTGCTGAGATCACTTTTCTTCTTTAAAATCTAATAAGTCAGCTCCCACGCTCGCCTCACATTCGTGGCGTCGTGGGTTCAAACCCGGGCGGGCCCCTTCCAATTACTTACGGATATACCACTGGCTTTTCGGTGAAGGAAAACATCATGAGGAAACCTGCATATTTCCGGAAAAGAAATTCGATGGCGTATGTGTATACGCCAACTCGCACTGGGCCAGCGTGGTGGAGATGGCCCCATCACTCTTCTAGGGTAGGCTGATATCCCAGCAGTGGGATGTTTAAAGGCTAAAACAGAAGTTTTAAATTTCCAGTGCCCGTATGGTCCGGCGTGAATGTGGCGGGGGTCCGCCTGACCGACCTTCAGAACAACATCGGTACTCCGGGCGACCACGAAAATTGGCAAACCGTTCACACGGAGGTCATCCAAGCAGCCTACAAAGTCATCAAGGCTAAAGGCTACACTTCCTGGGCCATCGGTCTTTCGCTCTCGGAGCTGTCAAGGTCTATTCTCACCAACTCTTACGCAGTGCACCCTGTCACCACTTGTGCCAAGGTAAGGCTTATGAAAGAATCATTTATGTTCCATCAACAATATTTATCAATTAAGTACTACCATCAATTTTGTAATGGTAGGACTCTTTTACAGAGTCCGCCTGGGGTAGTACCACACCTTTGCCAGTTATTCAACCGCCAAGCAGTAGAGCGCAAACATTACTGTGTTTCTGATTGAAGGACAATGTTTCCAGCGAAATTACTTGGCAGAAAAATGTAACATCTAATATCAAATCAATTCAAATTATTTTATTTCATCTGAGTACAGATCAATAATGTAGCAGCACTATATCCCAAACTGGGTTTAATTAAGTACCCGTATCTTGGGGCTTAGGCCTTCCCTTCCTTTGTATTTAAAAGTACATTTAATGAAAACATTCGGTTATGGAACTACAAAATTATACTTAGAATTAAATTAAACAGTAATAAATATGTATCAGGTTCCGAAAAAAGAAAGTAAGAACACAGAGTTTAAAAATTTAGGTTTGATAATTATGCCTTATATAAATTAGTCTGTATTAAAACTAACCTTGACTAAATCTCGTTGCCCCCCGTAATTTGAATGTACAATTATTTCCATGCAGGGTCACTACGGCATCACAGAAGACGTGTTCCTGTCTTTACCGTGTTCCCTGGGAGCCCACGGAGTCTGCGACATCCTCCAGATGCCTCTCTCGGAGAGCGAGGAGTCGGCTCTTGTGAAGTCTGCGCAAACCCTTTACGAAATACAATCCGGCGTAAAAATATAGCTATATGGCAGTGAATCAGACACATCGGGTGGAAGTCTCGTGGCTCGGGCGAAATACTGAAGGAATAAACAGAGACACGAAACGCCAGAAATGGGGAAGTATTTATTAGACTATTAATATTAAGTTTAAATATACCGACACAGGAAAAAAAAAATACTAGATATATTGCGTCTGTGAATACGTTAAACATTTTCAGTAAATCATTCAATCGTACTTTTTAGTCTGGGTGATTTTTAAGGTGTTTGCAAATTATATACGAAATTACTTCTTTTTCCAATGCACGACTTGGTTAGCAAGATAATTGGTAAGATAAAATCTAGTTTTGACCAGAGTTGGCGTAGGGGATGAATTATACAGAATGCGATAGTACGCGGTTCAGATGCTGATGTGATATCGCCTCGGTGTCGCTTCAAAACTTGTTCGTACAAAATGTATGAAAGCGACGCGCTTTCAATCATATAGGAGACATGGGGCTAGGATGCGATTTGGGAGTGAAACGGAAAGGAGGCGGACGCGCGACATTGATCCGAACCTATAACGAAAGAAAAAAGAGGTCCTGTTACAGGTTACGTCATTACTACATTACTAACTACAAAAAAGAGACGGAATAATTTACATCGGTACCTAAATGACATAATTTAACTACCAGTCATAGCAGAGATCAGCTTATAATGGGCACTGTCGTCGCTTATTCTTTTTCCTCATTGCGTATAAGTAACGCAGTTATCCCTTTCTGGCGAACGCACCCGTAAACTAGTGTTGCAAAACAGACTCGCATTTTCGTACACTTTATTGTACACTGTAGGAGAACGGTCAGGATATTCATATCTCCTATCTCCTATTTCCCAACATGGGGCACGCAATATCTTCTGTGTCTCTGCACATGACTTGCAGCAAAGCAAGCGTATCCTCGTCTTCTAAATAGGAAGACATAGTATAGCCACAAACACATCTGTATACTAACAGATAATAACATAGTCTCTTCAATGTCACGCGTCCGAGAGATCTCCGTTCCACGCCCACATCGCGCCTGAATAGCATCTGCGCCGTATCTTATCTGTATGTTTACGTTTTTACGTAGGGAATATGAAATCCGCTGATTTATTTTGGCTATTTTATTAGCACTAAGCGCATCAAACACTAAAGACTCATTTGTGTGTAGTAAGACCTTTGTGTTACGTGCAACCCTTTTTGTGTGTCAGTTATCTATTAGCGCACTCTAGACAAGGCGTGTTGCACGTAAGGCGCATCGAACACCATAGAGACACATTTGTGCGGGAGCTGGACTTTTCGAAGTATACACGAAAATCTAGTAATAAGTGCAGCGATGTAGTTATATTTGATTTAAGAATAAGTGTAAAGTTTTCTTTGGTATATTCCTTTTGTAGTTATATTAAGTTTTAGTTTTCAAAACTTGTTATAAATTTGAAAAAAAAACGGACCCCATAGACTGAGGAGCAAAGTTTAGAATTAAAAAAAAAACTTCCTGCACACAAATGTGTCTTGGGTGTGTGATGCGCCTTACAGAGGAAAAATCGAAGGCGATTCTCACACTACTCCGCGCCTCCGAGTTTTTTAACGTTGTATGGAAGTATCTTATTTTGTACAGAAAACACGCGCGGTACACCACAGTCATTCTAAAAACGCCTCTCCACGCCGCGGCGCGGAGCAGTGTGAGAACCGCCAGGGATCCCATTCCTGTGCGCTAGAGATTATCTCGGTCACTCTCACTCCCAATAAATTCTAAATTAGAGAGACAGTGATCGAGATAATCACGAGCGCACAGGACTAGGGTCCCTGGTCGTAAGTAGGTAATTTTAATGTTTTTATTACAAAAGTAAACGGCTTGTTTATCAATGTCTGTAGTCCATGATATATGCCCGTCGCTTGTTATTTAATCATATAGGAATTAATAAACAGAGGTAGAGTGCCTTCAAAGAAGCCCGACGGCAAACAGCCGGAACTAATTCAATGCCTTCGATGACGCATTTTTGCCGAGCGCTATTGAGCCGTGTCGTGACCTGTATAAACAGTAAATAGAATCGACGCTTACCTACCTCAATAGGTATTTACGTGTAAAAATGTAAACCTTCATATTTATCTCTCTCTTGCTTCTCCCTTGATCCCGTTATTTGGGGTCGGGTCTCCTCACTTTCCTGCGCCAAGTCAAACGATCTTGAGTTAAACCTTCATATTTATATTAAGCCAAAAACTTTCGCCCTAATATTTTACCGAATCACCTAACCGCGTTACAAAGTTGTAAAAGATGGGAATTCCTAATTTGTAAAAGGGATAATCCCTAGTTTGTAAATTATAAACAAATTATCATGATTTAACGTAACGATAGTATTTTGACATATTTTATGGATAAATTTAAATGTCATAGGTATTTATACTAACTATTTATCAATATTTAATGCGGACTAAAAACAAAGTTAAGTATTTCTATTTGTACTTATCGCCATTTTGATGTGGATACTTACGTCGGTAGGTACCTTAATTGTAATTTCTTCTATTACATGACATTATATTGAATTAATCGTAGATTTAATACTTTCTTAACTAAATTATTACCTATACTTACGTGATGTTATAATATGTTATGGCTATATTAATTTAAGTACCTAGCTGAATTTTTTATTATTACCTTAGTACATTGATTTCATTAAATGTTGATAATAATTGCGTTTTTATTTCCTAAAATACCTACTATGTCGCGATTTCTCATCATCATCATCAACCGGAAGACGTCCACTGCTGAACAAAGGCCTCCCCCTTAGACCGCCACACTGACCGACAACTTGCTACTTGCATCCATCGGTTGTCCGTGACTTTCACAATGTTGTCGGTCCACATATTGCGAGGCTTGCCTGCGCTGCGTCGTTTAGCTCGTTTTCCATTTCTAAGTACAAGTTCAGGGCTATTTAAAAAACATCTCGTAGCCGTCGAGAGATTTTATTGACTAAAATCTTACATTATTATTATTTCTCTATGGTATGTGACGTATGGGTGAATCCAAGGAACATAATACTCTCGGTGAGTTTTTGGCGGGAACGTGAAGAAATCATGTCGCGTAATTTTATTATTTTCTAAAAATTGTGTTATTTCGAGTGAATTTTTACCCGTTAAGTGTTCGTGAAAATGCACGAGTGTTGGTGAATGGTATAATGTCGTGAAACGTGAATTTTCGTGTTGTTTCCAAAACTCCATAGAAGGCTCTAGTAAACTTTTCACCACTTTACTGGGGCATGACTTGGACTTGACCGTGACTTGCTATGCTCGACTTTGACCGTGAATATGACTTGTTTGATAATATCAAACAAAACTTGAGAATATATATGTATACTTGACACTGGCAAATGCATAAGACGTGCGACGCCAAAATCCTCTCAGGAGGAAAGAGAAAAAAAAAATACTCTCGGTGAATCTTACGTCATCATACCATAATAGAAATTATATTTTATAAGTCATACCTAACCAACTTGAAGACTTTTAATAAATTACCCTTTTTTCCTACTAAAAACAGGTTTTAATATTCATGGTTTTATTAAAATGTCACAGTTTTTGGTAAATTTTTAATTTTGCCCTGAAAACTACGAGCCTGCGGTGCCAACGGCGCGACAAAGGTCACAGGCGTGACAGGTCCTGTCCTGTCATTATATTCCGACAATAATCACACTAATATTATAAATAAGTTTGTGCGTGTGTTTTTTTCCCAGTCTCAGTCAACTCCGAAACGACTGAACGAATTTGGATGAAATTTGGTATAGAAGTAGCTTATACCCTGGATTAACACAGGCTATTTATCCCGGAAAAATATACTATTCCCATGTATAGCGGGTGAAACTGCAGGGTGATTCTAGTATTTAAGAAGTTTTTCGACATACCAGACCAGATGTTGAAAAGTTCTCGGCCTCACATAGAGATGGCTCTCCGATCAAACAGTAGTTATAAATTTTTAACAATCAATTAATCTTTTGGAAGAAATTTTATAACTGCTACAAATTAAAAAAATAAAACTATTAAGATATTGCGCGACACTATCCATCCTCGAGAAAAAAAAAACCTAAAATTGCGGTGTCCTATTTCTACAAGACCCGCACCCAAGTCACAAGACAAATGTTGCAATGGAACAGTGCGCTGAGGGATTGCTCCCCCCAACCACAGCATTCTCCAGACCTGATGGATGTCCCTGATCGTGACACCGAGCGTGCGTGAGCGGAAGCGCGCATTGTGCGAGTTCACTGCGAGTTAGTTGGTACGAACGGGATGGCATGCTATCGCAATCAGAATCACGAACGTTCATAATGAACCCATAAAAATGTTCATGATTTTCATTGTGATAGGTAACATGCCAAACCCGCTCGTAGAGTCTGTGCGAAAAGAGAGGCGTGTGTTCTAATTGTTGACTTTTGTCGTTAGACACTGCTCTGTCATTGCCAGCACGAGTAGAAATGTTTTATACTTGGTAGGTACCTACTCAGCTCTCACTAGTACTAACTCACTACCTAAACTTCCCGTTTACTCGGGTGCTACTTGGTAGGTATGTCATTTAAAAATATAAAAATCTTAGTTCACTGTTACGCCACGAAGCTTCTCTTTTTGCACAGGCTCTACGAAGTAACTTGCATTATGAGCTCTCGCGCTCTGATTCGATCACTATCAGAAACATCAACAATGAGGGGGTTACCCACTTATTATCACAATCAGAATAACGAACGTGCATAATAAGGGCGCTGGCTCAAGTGACTATTTTCTGTTCCCAAATCTGAAGAGGGCTTGAAAGCAAGCGATTGCGAGCTGCTGTTACAGAGTATTTTTTGAACAAAAATGCAAATTGACTTTTCCATGGGATTGAAACACTTTTATAAAAACCGTTTTCAAGTTCGGAGGATAATGTCGAAAATAAAAAATAAAACTTTCAGTACCTAATAATAGCCTCGTCTTAGGCCGAAAACTTTTCTACCAACTTATATATTCATGGACGGATTTCCTTTAAATAAGTAGATACCCTGATCTGTATCACGTGGTTTGTGCTGGTCGCTAGAGTAGAAGGTTAGCGCATAAGGGTATCTAAACAAATTATTACGAAATCGTTTATCTATGCGATCAGGGACCCTATTCGGAGAAATGACATTTTATCTCGGTCACTGTCTCTCTAATTTAGAATTTAATGGGAGTGAGAGTGACCGAGATAAAATGTCATTTCTCCGAATAGGGTCCCAGAGCGTTTTCAAATATATCAAACTCCTAAAGGCCAAGGCACGTGTCAATAAAACAAATAAATTGTCACAAAATTATATAATGGTTCTTTTACATCAGTACTAAGTCGATTACTACAAAGGATAATGGCGGGCAACACACGTAGTTATTCATGTTTAGTTTACGCTTAGGTAAACCCTGCAAGTTGGCACTTTCTGTGAGTTAAGATTAGCAAAGAACATGAAAGAACAATTTAAAAATCATCAATTGACGTTTATCCTGTGTAGCGGATAAAAAGCTTTGAAAGTTAACTCGTGTGACGGGTAACATGTACCCAACGAACAGGGTCCTTATTATCTATTGCCATAACTAGCTTGTTACGCGCCATGTTAAGTTCACTCCGTGTTAGTCGCATGAAACGGTATTCTCTAAGTTTCTTAAACGCGCGATTGTTCACGTCGTGGCACGATTAGGAGCCGCGTTTAAGTTTAGAGCATGTTATGACGTCACGCGTTATTGAATAGAGAATAAGGACCCAGATGATGCGACGACGCGACGCGTGGATCGCTTTGTCATCGCTTCACAACTGTACGGCACACGATATAAGACTGACGCTTCAGTACTAGTCCAGTCAATAACCTTTTAGTTCACAATCGTTTAGGCGCAAAATGACACAACGATCTCAAATTGGCCAAAGAGTGTTAGCTCAAAGGCGCACAACGACCAAGGATCAAAATGTCCAAAGCTCCCAATGACCAAAGAGCGAAACTTCCTTTGCTCAAAACGTCCAGAATTCCAATTAAACTGCGAAATTAACTACGATAACACAGAGTTTATTTCGGTGAAAAAATAAATAAAAAATAAAGCATTATAATATGAAATCATATTTTTTTACAATTTACCACATTGTGTTCTGACACAACAAAAAGCGATTCGTTTTGTTTTCATATTTATGTACCTTAAACAAATTATGCGATGATTTCACACATACAACGTATTTTATTAACAAAAATTATATACATAAAAATACTCGGTCAAATGTATCACGAAAAGGAAAATTTTCAAAAACATCCCGTAAGTACTGAAGCTACAGATAACGAAAAGTATCTAGAAATATATGAGGAAATTCCAAATATAAATGAAACTGAAACAAATGCGATGATTTTATGTATATATGTATATATATATATTTATAATAATTATGAAACAGCATAACGACCGGAAAAAATATTACAAAAATTGTTTACACCGTTATGGCCACTAATAGCTATCATGTGTTTAGATTGAATTGAAACGATTGATTAGAATGGTCCTAAGGAATAGGTAAGTTTTTTTTACTTTTTATGTTTTTTTAATTTTTAATTTATATGTTTTATCTTAGTATCAGTATTCGGTGAATTCAAATGACCCTGGTGTATCTTCACAGTTCAGTAAGCAATATAGCTGGAATTCCGGACGTTTTGCGCTTTGGACGTTTCGCTCTTTGGTCATTGTGAGCTTTGGACATTTTGCTCCTTGGTCATTGTGCGCCTTGGACCGAACACTCTTAGGAAATTTTGCTCTTTTGTCAATTAGAGACCGTTTTTCATTTTACGCCTAATCAGTCCATAATGTCTGATGATGTCGATTCAGAGCCAAAACCCCAAAAAGTGCAAAGTTGCAATGGTTCTACTTTTACAATGAAATAGAACTAAGGGTGTTTTAGTGGTATGCGGATTTGTGTCTTTATTGAAATTCGATGCTTTGGGATACATGGCAATAAGATTCTTGAAACAGCGTGCTTGCGTCCCCCGCTACAGTAAAATTGACACTGGCATTCTCAGAAGCGCTCAAGCAAAGGGATACTCAAAAAAACCTTTAGATGCAAGGACGCATAAAAAAAACCAAAAAAACAGAAAGAAATAATAAAAAATTAATTACTCGTATCTATTATGACTTTATGAATTTTTTTAAACATATTTGATAACGCGCGTCTGTGTTTGACTCTGAAGAAACTCAATGGCGCAGGAATGTGGCTCGAATCAGAAATTACACAAACGAAAGAGGAATGATGTAAAATCTATTAACAAACAATTTATCGTAAGTTGAAATTATAAATAATTAATTGATAATGTATACCGAATCGATAAAATTCGACACATTCAAAATATAATAACGATGTTCAATTATATGCAGAATTTATCTCATTGTACTATTGAGCAATAATATAAAAGTTATATATATTTTGGACACAATGGAAACGTGTTGTTGAATACTATAACTTAATAACGGTGGTGGCTGAACTCTTTAGTTGATGGTAAAAAATACGAAGCGGCAAACTCTGAAGACAGGCTTCACTGCCGATGCACGGGGGCGGGGGCTCTAAGGGGCTAAACCCCCCTAAACCATACGCTTTATCCGACAAAAGTATCCACGGACACTAGCCAAAGTCATTGGAAACTTTGAAAATAGTTTGACGAAACCGACTCTCAAACAAACATTCTGGATACGAGCGTATGTATAACTTGTGACAATGTTTATATATCATTTTGCCATAAAGCAATAATACCATTGAGAGTAAGATTATTACACGATTAAGACTTAACCTTCTATTATCATACATTACCCTACAAAGTATAAGGCGTGGAGTGAAGGGCATTGCGCGCAGTGAGAGCGTGTCAATACCGTACAATTACCTATACTATCGAATATAAATCTTTAACACTAGATTCAACACCAACCAGGAAAAAACGGCAACGACATTCCAGAACGCACGTCGTTATCCATAGTCGCCTATTTGAGAAATGAGGTATAATTAGCGATATGGTCGATTTTGCGAATGGACGTTTATTTGAAAGCCAATCCACAATGTTCGTCTACTAGTAATGTTGAATCTGTAGTTTTAAAAATCGTTGCCTATATCAATTACATACACATTATATAATCAAGTATACCGAATTCATGTTACATTTCACTTAAAATATAAAAATTTCGCATTTTGGTCACAAATTAGGATAATATTACGCGCTAACACTTAATTCTATATACAGTTTAATGTTTATAACAAATATAGATAAAAATTAGGAATAAGCATGAAAAATTTCATTATTAGAATAAATCACAGACACATTCCTAAGATCGGCCACTCTCGGAATCATTAACTCACTGTTTACATTTCACACTTTATTACGATAATAATATAATAGGCCTGAGAAAATTAAAAAAAAAAAAAAAAAACTGTGAAAGAACGGCGTATATCCGAAATCACCACGAACACATACAATATTTAAAATGTAATTGAACATTTATTTCGTCGAGTGATTTTGAAATTCGCAAATAATTTTCACATAACTAAAATAACGAACTCAGAAGGTGGGCTCATTGACTATAGAACGATTATAGTAAGCTACACCTAAAGGGCCAACATTTTTCATGCAAAAATCAAGAGCTGAATACAAACTTCGTGAAACTCGGGGGGCTTGTATCCACTGATTTTTGTATAAAACGTTTTAACTTTAAGAAATATAATCCTACAGCGAGTGTTCTAATTAATTTAACATTTTTGGACATTATCTTTCAGGCCGATAAGCTTACGACATATAGTTGGATTCAAGAAATCGCGCCTGATCCTTGCTCCTAATAAGTTACTGCAAGCCTCGACATCCTGTTCTGGATTGTACAACATACTTTGACTGTTCACGGTTGAAAGAAAAATAAAGATTTCAGTGTGTGTCCTGCATTCGGCGATGGAAAGCACTAGATACATATTTTTATGAACAGAAGTTTTTTACAGCCCATGTCTAAGAATCGGAGATAACGAAATTTAATATTTCATAATCTGCAAAGCGAAGTCTCGCATGTAGAATTCGAAACACTTAAAACACTCACTTATTCATAAACTTCCATTAAGCTGAACGCTATAAAAAGCTTTGTCAACTAACTACGAGTACTTACTTATTCACGGGTGAAATCTTGACAAAGCAGGTTTAAACAACAACAACGAAGCTAATACATATTTTCACGTAGCACTTATTAGCTCCATACGCGGATTACCCACCATAGATACTGCTTTACGAGATCATTGTTCCGACAAAAACGCTTTAAAGTTTGAGGATTCCGCGGGTTGAGAAATCATAAACGTAGCGTTCTCATTGGCTAACTGATAGTAACGCCTAGCCGCGCCTAGCGATGAACTAATGAAAGTTATTTTTTTATAAGTGTGGTTTTGACCGAGCTTCGAGCTGTCTGTGCGGAATCTATAGGAGGTAATCTGTGTACCATTTATAACTCAGGCCGTCTCAGAATATCGTCGTGGCATCTTGTCACTTAGGCCGTCTAAGAATATCGTCGTGCCATCTTGTCACTTAGGCCGTCTAAGAATACCGTCTTGCCGTCTTGTCATTTCATTCCTAACGAAAGAAAGATTATTACATTTCGGGTTACATATGAATACACTTTGGTAATGCCAATTGCCGAGCAGCGTTGATGGTGGGACTGCGTCACATATACAGACGTTATAGCGTGCGCACGGGCCGGTGCAGTCCGTCGTACGGCCGTCAGGTGTCATTTGGCGACCGTAGCGAATGTAGGGCGTTTGCATGCCCTGCCGGTCGCCGCCGGTCCAGGAAAGTCTTTAGTTGCGTAACGGATAGCTGACTAGTTGGAGCCTGAAATGGAACAATACCAATGTATGTATGTATGTATGTACGTAGGTGGTATGTTAAAGCCGCTTTACGCACTTCGCTCTCTCTCGCCAGCACAATCAGTCAATCTAGTTCAAAGTAGTGGTGATAAGCGGGAGATCAGAAAAGAACAGACTTTTGAAGAGAAGCTGGTAAAATCAGCTGGAGCGGAATAACAACAAAAAACAAATGCGTGAGCGAATCGAGAACATTTTTTAAAACTTTTTAAGCAATGGAGAAAAAATTATGCTTCATGCTTATAACACATAAGAAGTAGAGAGAAATGCGCAAGCGAAGCCAATGCGAAATTCATGGCTGCATTATTTAAAAGTAGATCAGATTATTAAATGACGAATCATGAAAGCATAACACAAAAGAAGTGCTAACACATCGTGTAAGCGAAGCGAGCGCGAAGTTTCTAGTTGTTTAGTTCAATGTAAATCGAATTTTTGGAGCAACACTGGCAAAAAGGCAGAATATTCCATTGGCGGAGTACCGCTTCCTCTCCGCCCCCTTGTAATGTACCGGCAGGGGCATTGGCCCCTCTGCCCCTACGCTACTGCTAGTAACACTTGTACTATTACACGGCTTTTCTGGTGTGAACAATAAAGAGTTATCTATCTTTATACAGGGGTAGTAGTTACCTCGTCGAACCAGGGGTGTTGCAGCGCGTCCCGAGGCAGGAGGCGGCGCGCCGGCGTCGAGTCCAGCAGGCCGCGGATGATGGTCTGCGCTCGCTCGTCGATCTCCGCCCAGTGCTCGGGCGGGAAGCAATAGTCACACTTTATAATGTTGGCCGTCGTCTCCTCGATAGATTCGTCCAGGAATGGTGATAGCTAAAAATTAATCATTCATGTTACGTCTTTACAATTTTATTTATAAAAATTTCGACGTCTTTTGTAGGGATGAACCTAATCGCTGATTTAAGGTACTGCTTGTTCATTTCTATTATTATTTATGCTGATGCATGCTATTATTCTTCAAAAATAAAAATTAAAATTTATATAATAGATAAAAATTAAGCCTGCGTTAAGACCACAACCTTGAAGCTTACTTAGAAAGAACCTAGAAAGAAATAGAACGAAACGACGTTAAATACAACAAAGATAACAACAACAAGGAGGTAAACAAATTAGTTATCAAACTGACCCCAGTTAGAAAGACGTATAGGAAGACGCCGGCCGCCCAGGCGTCCCAGGCGGGGGCAGGCGGGCGCCCCAGCACGCACTCTGGCGGCGCGAACTCGAGCTGAGCGGGGGCGGGCGGGAGCACGTCGCGCCCGCTCGCTGTGGTCGTTTCACCCGTCTCTACTGCCGAGCCCAGGTCGATCAGTTTCAGCTGAGGCGTGGCGCCGCTCACTTCGATCATGATGTTCTCCGGCTAAGAATATAAGAGAACGAGGTAAATAAATATGTATGACCAAACAAGCATTCAATTTCCATTACAGACTAGATGTGTTTTACAATCTTCTACCATAACATTACGTTACATTAATACAAAGTACTTTAATTCGATCTAGTTATTTAACAGAAATTTATGTATGAGTTCGCTTCTTGGTCCGAATAATATGTCGGAAAGGCTTTTGCACGCTTTTTTCTATAAAAAAAAAACTATTCGGTCCCTTTGTAGTAAAGGGGCAAACGTGGATAAAAAAAAACTTTTTAGGTAGCTAGGGGTATAGATAGTAGTTATAGGCCCTTGATCGTACCAAGTCCTCTAGTTTAGAATAATAATGTTTTGAAAAAAAGGGAGAAAACAAAGTATAAACTGTAATGTTGAGTTAATTTAATAGAATATTTTAATTCCCAGTATGTAATCAATTCAAGAGAGATTAACATAATGATAAGCGTAGATAGACATACCCGGATGTCAAGATGCGCGACGTTGTTAGTGTGGAGCCAGTCGAGGGCCGAGAGCAGCTGACGGGTGTGCGCGGCGACGGCACGCTGCGTGTAGTGCTGCGGCGAGGAAGCGGCCCAGTCCAGCAGAGGTCCTCCGCCGACGGCTTCAAGCACCAGCGTGTGCGCGCCCGCGCGGGGAACCTCCGCGAACAGAGCGAGCGCGCGGACTACGCCGTTGTGCGCCGTGCGCGACAGGATGCGGTACTCGCGCACTGCGTCCGCTCCGCGACCCGCCAGCACCTGCACCAGATGATACGATACGGAACTTGCCACTTTCGCCAATTACTCCAATCTTTAGTGGTTGAACCGATTACACGATCTAATGGTAGAAGAGTCTGAACAAATAATTTTTTTTATAAGAGGCGAATCTGAATACTCGGAAAATACGATGTTCTTACGAAAGATCATAGAAGTATTTATATTTATTATTTCCGAAACATACTCGGTTCTGCATTGTGTGCTAAATTGTTTGAGTAATAAAGTAGGTAAGATTAGATGCAGAGCCATAAAACTCACCTGCTTTAAAGCGACCCGGTGTCCGGTGCCAGTGTCGCGCGCGGCAAGCACGCGCGCTGTGCGACCGCGACCGAGCTCCTCCTCGAGCGAGTAGCGGCGCGCGAACTGCTCGCGCTGCCAGGCACCGCCGCCGCCGCACGCTGCCGGGCCCGAAGCGGCACCCGCAGTTGCCGTCCGCGCGCACACCAGCCGGAAGCTGTACTGGCCTGCAGGCAGCTCCTCTAGAGCGAGCGTACCGGTGGGTGCGGCCGCGTCCGTGGCCGGCCGCCATTCGCCCTCGCCCACGCGGCAGTACTCGACATGAGCCGCCGCCGGCTCGTCCCACTGCACGGCGAGCCCGCCAGCGGGTAGCGCGCGCACCGCGGGTACGCCAGGCGCGCCACCGCCGCCCACGGTCAGCCGCGCCGAGCTCTGCACGCCACCCAGCTCGTTGCTCACCAGGCAGCAGTAGACACCCGCGTCTGAGGCGCGGCAGGCGTGTATCGTCAGTGTGGCGAGGCCGTCGGGCGCGAGTGCGATCGCAAACCGGCCGCCATGGCGCAGCGCGCGCGTCTCTGGCGCCGTCTTGCGCCAGGAAGCGGCGGCGCGCGAGGCGCGCGCTCGACACGCTAGCACGGCCGTGCCGCCGGCTGCCACTGTCACGTCGGCCGCTGGCTCAGATAGCTCGGGCGCGCGAAGCTCGGTGAGCACGCCCTCGCTGCCGCCGGCCTCCGCCCCACCGGCTCCACGCCGCAGCTTCAGCCCCCAGGGCCGCTTGGCCAGCCCCTGTCGCACATGGAGCGTCACTCACTGCTCGCCCTCGTAAGCGACGCATGCAAGCTTCATGCTTCTCCACCTCGTGGCGGATTATTTACATTCGATACTACTACATATTCTATATACAACAATAAATTATACTTATTTTAATTAATGGCGGTTATTCCAAAACACTAGCACGGTTCGCGCATGAGTCTGGTCGGCCCGCTATCACAGTCTATATTAAAAATGCAATCCCGTGTATATCATACCTACAACAAAAGAGATAAAGAGAAGCGTTAAAACATGCAAAAGAATAGAAGAAGCCCCTTCATCCAGATTGCGAAAAAAAATGTTATACTAGTACTCAAAGAAAAAATAGATAATGAAAAAAATAATAGATAAAGTTTCTTAATCTTATCTTAAAAAAGAAAAAAAATGGTGTAATATGCATGCTCTGTTGTGGTACAGTGCATAAAAATATAAGTAAAGAAAAATAAAACAGAAGTATAGTATAAAAAAAAAAAAACAATATCAGTCTACTCGTAACGTAGTCACAGATGAATTTATCAATTTAAAATCGGAGAATGATTGACCCTTATGGCGATATGGGTAAATGCAAGCCAACAATTAAAATTATAAAAAAAAAAAAAAATGAAAATATCTACTTCCACCAGCTCAGCACTATCTATTTGAAAATATAATATACGAAAATACTAATTAATTTGTTCTTCTAGCAGCATTCTCAAAGGTACTGGTGATGTTTCAAACTTGCTTTCACCCACGGGTTAGTTCAAGCTCAATCTATTTCTCAACTAATTAATCACACAGGCATTAACGGCCTTTGCATCATTATGGCAGCTAGGCAACGACTCGACTCACGACCATAGCTAAAAATTTAGCTTCATCGTTCTTGTTGTGACACGACATAAATCGCAAATATTAATAAGCCGAGCCGAATCTAGTCGATACAATGTGCAGAGGTTTTATCAAGGCGGTGCATTCTTTCGAAAAACTATGTTTACAGCAGAGGCACCATCGTGCTTCGTGATATATACAGCAAGAATTACACTTAGGCAATATTTTGCAGCGTTGACGCGTGCCACACAAAAAAAAAGGTCACTTACGTTATTGAAATAAAGTTGAAATACTTCTTGGCATTCCATGACAATACATGAACGGGGCCGGTACCGTGAGGTTTATTGCATCGTCGACTGAACCTTTGTTAGGTTAGGCAACCACGAACCGTGTCGCCGCGCGATAAGGTGTATGGTCGCGCAACGTTGTCGGCTGAACCTAACAATCATCGCAATAAGCACCTCACGGTACGTGCCCAGGAATGTGTCCAAGTCCTAATTTCACTACAAACCAACATAACTACGGAGCACGATGCAAAGATGCACTTCGATTTTTCAGCTGTGCTCGAATATTGAGTATCCCAGTAACATCACTATTAATATATATTATATTATTATTATTTCATTTCTTAAATTTAGTTTTTTTATATAAAAATAAATGCTATAAAAAGCCTAAACCTAGAGTCCCGCCGACAGCGAGGCAGGGCCCAAGCTACCGGCGGTTAGGGCTGCAGCGTGAAGGAACCTCACCACACCTCATCACCTCAACCTTATTATTATTTATCAAAGAAAAACTGCCTCTTTGCTATTATCATTGACTTTTAAAGATTATTTTATTTAAACTTCTCACTGAATGCCGAAAGATTATTAATGCACATTGCTACCTGTTGAACTGATATCTGATACAGTTCAACAATGACATGACCCAAGAACCTAAGTGAGGTAGCGTATATAGGTTGCGTTTACCACGCAAGTATCGACAGTTGTTCTACGCTTGTATCAGTATGCCATAACGCTGCAGAATATTGCCTTGGTATAATTTCAGTTGCCCACAACCCACTACACGGCGCTAGGTCGTGATCAGCGACCTGACTCACATTAGCGTTGGGCGGCGAGGTGGGACTCGTAGCCGCGCTGCCGCCCTTCTTGTTCCTTTCTTCTCGGCTCCCCGTCGTCGGCAAGTTAATAGTGTTGGCCTTCGTATGCGGCCGCTGCGACCGTGACCGCAGCTCCGGGGCTAGCGACCCGCCCAGGGAAGGCGGGACGCTCTCTGTCTTACGCAGTCTATAGGACGGGAACAGGTGTTAACTAAACAAAAATAACGAAACAAAACGGGCGCGCCAGCTTCCCATACGATATAATTCTCGACAAGGAAAAAACGAGATGAGAAAATGTCAGTTTCTCTGTCCGTAGATACGGCATACGATATCTGTTTACGTGACAGGACCTTGAATAAAGTTTTAGGTCGTGTACATTTCGATTAAGTTTTTTTAAATAAAAGAGTAAACATTCTTAAGATCTTGAATGATCGAAAATTATACCGTTCTCTATTTTAGAAGTTTGAAATTGTCTGACTTATCGCCCCTATTGCTGATATGTAATGTACTTAAATGAACGTTAGTTTAAGCTCTAAGCTGAGTTTACATAGCTGTTAGTTGGTTAGTATAGCGTTGTGTGATCTAAAGCCTAAGCTTTGTGCCTGCCTATATAGTAGCGGATTGTCAAACCACACGGAAGGATGTAAACGAAATTATTACGGCGGTCACGAATATGATAATCCCTGTTTGTTCACCCTTTGTTTATATCTTATGTTCTTATCTTAAGTAGAGAAAGTAATAAAAATTAAACGAATTTATATGAGTCAATAATTTGTTTAGTAAAAGACATGAAATTAATATATTTTAATAGTTACAGGTAGATACAAACTTTTCTAGACGTTCAATCCTTCAGTGTGCTCAGACAAATAAAGCTGCGCCCCCAAAACCCAAAAAATAATGAATAAAACAAAACATCATAAAGCATACGGGACTAAAAGCAGAAAACCACAAGCGTTATTGACAGATTTATTCATTTTAATAACATAAAGTTAGGTACAGAGTGAGTAGTGAAGTAATATAGTTTTGCACTATACACAATTTCATTTTATTTTGGCTAATATCCAAATCTATACATCCATAATACGCGAGATAGTGATGCCCTAAACAATTTTTGGTCGAATTTAAGGTGAGTTGGTACATTTACAATGTTTAATAACCTAGAATTTTAGCTTAGTCGGTTAAAATACAATCAAAATAAAAGTAATCATTTAATTTAACTTATGTAAATAATATTTATAAGACAACATTATTCTTAAATAAATAAATACTAATGCTCCATAAAATTATTCCAATAATATACATAAATAATAAGCGTAAAAATATTAGACTAGTTTTGCCTAATTATGCACTCCATGGCCCAGATTCGATCGTTTTTATATTTTGCGTACGTATATTTAAAATAACATATGAACTCGCTATCTATAAAAAAAATAACAGTGTTTTTTTAATTTAAACTGTCTTTTATCTTTATAATAACAATGCCAACGTTTTAAGCTATTTTTAGGTTTTTTTTTTAAATTTACGAAAAGGAAGGGAAAATACAAATTTTTCGAGTTTATTTCGCTTTTCCGTCGCTTAATAATTACAGTTTTTTTTTGACAATATAATAATATAATAACGTGGTCCATCCAGCTCGGTGCTTTCCATATTATGCATAGACAACTCAAATTAATAATTAAATTACAAATATTCAATTATAAATTACAAATCGTAATGTTAGTTCTTCTCTTTGGAGGGACAAGGGCTTAGTTTAGGTTAGTAGTAAACATATGTATGAATTTTACAATGGGAGTGGCATGGTCAAATATCGACAAAACTCCAGGAAAAAAAAAAAAAAAGAATAAAAAAAAAAAAAAATGTTAGTTCACTTTTTTCTCTTTCTGAACAGACTATAAAACATTAGGAGCGATATTCTAAAGATAACAGACTGTTTATTTTTTTTCAAATTCACACTCATTAAAATTTTATTTTAAAAATTTGTGTAAATGAAGCCTTCTGGCTACGAGAGCGAGGCATCAATCCCATAATATGTTTATCAAAACTTAACACGATTATTAGTAAATTTAACCACTAACCGATCACTTGGTTTTTTTTTTGTCTTTATGAGGTCAGTCTTCATCGGCCAAAAATGGAAGGAAAGTATAAAGTTTTTCGCCACTGTTGGCGGTTTTGCGTCACCTCTGCCGACCACTATCGTGTAGGTACATTGTAACAACCAAAGTTATTTAGCTATTTCTGTTTTTTTTTTTGCGATTAAATGAACTAGTCGCCTTGTTAAGCTTTGATGAACTTTCCTTTGCAAATTGAGAAAAAGTAAGTACGTACACGAGTTGATGTAAATATAGCACTTTAACTAAAATAACAGTTTAACTCATTAAAATATAGCAAACTCAAAGTTCTACAGAGCATTTTGATGCCTACCTACCTAATGCCAAGATCTTACAGCTAACATATAAAGCAATTATTTTATCAGAATACGACTACTAATTAACCTTAGACACTGATCTACGAAATAAAATTAATTTATTAAGAGGACTATATACTTTCAATAAATATTAAAATGAAACGATCGTTGTTTTCAGTTAATAAAATCTTCCCTGTTCTCTTTCTTGTTGTTTTTTCTTATTACACGAGTACTTATACCAACGTTATCGATCAAAGAATTATAACTCTGTAATCGAAAACGTTGTTATTTTAATTTTGACATTGTGGTCGATTCTGTTTTACCGGTTTCTGAACTAAACTAAATTTGCCAGCTCTAAAATCATTTACATCCTTTTTCTCATATATAAAAGGAAAGAAAAGCGAAAGTGATGCAGATACTTTTAGTCATATCAGATTGGTTTAGTTTAGTGAACAGAATCGACACCAATAGGTATCTTTAATTGAACCTTTCGCAAAACTCCCAAAATGAAAAACTATCTATAGGTAAACAAAAGTTTGGCGATTTTGAATATACATAGTGCATTTTAATCGTCTAGGGAGCGGTTATGTGAGGATGTTGTATACAAGATAACGGACAATCTTGCAATAAAATGTATGGTACAGCAGATATTTTTTTCCTTGAATTTTCAAAATTCGTAGCACATAAGATGTTCCAGTATCTTGTATACAACCTCCTCACAACTCCTCTGTATCCGACTAAAAAGTACCACGTAAAGGGAATTACTAACAAATCGGACATTAGCAAATTTAATAATATTTAATAATTATTAATTTATTTTACTTTGGAACTGTCGATCTCATTTGCAAAACGGGTTTATTAATTTATAAATAGAATAAATTGATTAGGATAGATATGTTATATGAGTATTGGATATGATTTTTTAAGATTAGATTTTTTCTTAATTTAACTTATGCTACCATACTAGGTGGGACGTTTTTAATCCCATCTATAACTTCATTCCAAAAAGTACAGTCTTTACATTCCAAATACATTTATCACTAGAAATATAAATATGCCTAAATCTACGACTGAATATTTTATGTTACGTAGTCTATAGTCTATGTACGTAATATTTTACGCCATTTTATGTTGAACGCTATTTTGAACGGCACCATTTTGTCTAAACCTACAAAATGGTGGCAGCTTTAACGTGGGACTACGTTCATCAAATTCACGTCAAAATATATAGTACCTATGTATTCCAACATTATGTTATCTCGGAACATGATTCATTAAAGGACCGGAGGCTATCAATGGCCATTATCGATATCAGCGTGACTTAAGGTCATTGACGTAGTTTAACACGCGACGTTTATACACACGTGCGACGTCGAGACAAAACGCACTATCGGAGGATGTTACTTTTGTTTAAAAATCCAAACAGTGTAAATATCGATAAAAAACGAATGCAAAAATACAATTTATTTATATACGGATAGGAATATGCAACACTCGAAATGTTAAGCTTTCGGATATAAAATATATTTGGAAGAACCTCAGCAGCCGTAGCCGGCAGCCAGGACGGTTACCGGAGGTGCACAGGTGAAAAGCTAAAAAGTAGTTTCCTAGTCTAGATTTCGCTATTATTTTGTTTTAGAACAACCAGGAAACAGTTCTGGTGTAATATAATCAACTCGCACGTTTTTCAGGTTTTGTTTTAATGTATAAAAATTAAAAAACTCTTTCGGTTACAGAAACGAGTCGGATGACGGATGACAGTTGTAGGAAGAAGTTTTTTTTTTTTTTTTATAGCAACCCTTCCAGTAACCCATTATATTCTGATTATAATAGGTTGGACGTACCTCCGGCAACCGTACCATTATTTCGGTAGTGGGGGCACAGTCAATATATTTTGTTCTTATGTACGTCTAAAAAGTATATGACGTTTGCGGTGTGTCTAACTCTGCGGCTACACTATGCTTCTCGCACTGCTCCACGGATTACTCCTCGCGTTGCCGCAAATATTCGCGAGGCGGTTACAAACTGCTCTACTCGCGTCTCTCCCTGCGCTTTTTATCGCCTTTCCAACGCTCTAAGTATCGCGCCGGTCCTTTGACGGCGGGTAAGGCGAGGAGCATGACGAGTGGCAGAATAAATAAGTGGACTGCTTCCTTCGTCAATCCTCGAGTAGGTATGCGTCTAAATTAGCCAGGGTGATAATGGATAGGCGATGTTAACTAACCAATCGTGCATTGCAGTCCTAAAGATATTTACATTTCAGAGACATTCTTATGGTATAACAAAGACTTAATTATATGTATACAACAACTAGATGGGCTTTTACAACGCCTGACGAATTTAATTTAGACTAGCAAAATAAAACAATAAAATAATAATTAAAAAGAAGCTTGATAGCAGTTCAGTTTGCAGTTGCAATTCTTCATTCCTGAGAATCAATTTCTATTTTTAAATCGCGGTTATGTCGCGTCTGCAAGTTTGTTTGTTTTGAGATCTGCAGCCGCAAGTGTTACTGTAAGTTTTTGCTAGTCTAAACTGGACTTTATAGTTTTACGAGTTAATATCGAGAGTAAACATTAAGAGTTATTTGGATAGTTAATCAATCCTATATACGAAGAATAGTGAAATTATTTTTAGTTATGTAAAAATATCTGAGTTACAGCTAGATCTTCTATAAGTATATGTACATACTGAGTTACGATTGCAAGTGGGTAAATGTTAAGTTCGAAGAAGATTTTGGAAAAATAGTATGTTATTTTCATAATACAAGTTCACGTCAGTAATTAACGGATGTGTTTTTCGAATTCTATATAAATATCCAATTCGAGAGAGTGTCCTTTCGCATCCCTATTTAAAATATATATATATATATTCAAACAATACCAATTGAAATAAAAAAGTATCTAGACGTTAGTTCATTATCCTTCTCTATTTCCTCGGTTTCACCTGACGATAACATGAGTTTAGGACCGCGTTAGAGTGATGTTGACTCGCTAACGCACTAACAGAGTCGAAGATTTAGTACGGAGGATCAACGATAGAAAATATATGTTTCTCTCTTTCACTCGATGGTGGTCCAGTTGTACTAAGTCCGCGTGTCTGTTAGAGGTATAAAAACGAGTAATCGTGACGTACCGACCGACTCTTGCCCGCAGGCACGTACCAATTTCTGCGTTACTGACTATTATTTTACACTATGCACATCTATATTATCATTTACAATTATTTCCGCGACCAAAGACCGCATCACTCTAATTCGGCTCTTAACAAACCCACTCAGAGACTTTAGCATGGACAGAAAATTACTGATGCATTTCTCTTTCCTCCTCAGAACGTTTTTAGATTAAGTTAAAATTCAAATTTCGATTGCATGCTTTTAATTTTGAGTTACTTACTCGTATAGTATCACACACACGTGACACGTTTCATTGTCACGTTTCATTTTGTTTTTCTATACGCTTTTCTCTAGGGACAGCGTCCATACTAAGAGTCAGGAGGAGGATCGTTGCTTCATTGATTTATCCGGCTTACCTATAATTTTACCTCTGTTCGAAATGGCTGTTTATTCTCGTAGAATAATCCACGCTTCTTCATTACTAATGTTATCCTGATAGCTTCCCTAAGATCCATACAATTAGTGCCCCGAAATATCCCGGCTATTCTTTCCGTGAACGAAATAAGAACAATCGCTGATATTTCAGAGCGGCGATTTTCTTATTTTTATATTATAACAACCCTTGTATTGTAATATATAAATAAATACATCTACATTATCAATTCCAATGTGTTTATATTTAATTTTATATTTAGCCTAACTGGACAATTCGCTAGTTAATTTTACTGCCGATCGCAACTATAATAGTAACAATACTACAAATTGCGTATATTATGAAAATAATCTTAGTATTTCCTTTTGCTAACGGATCCAAATTGTTTCCAAATGTTCTTGGGGCATTTCGTACACAAAGTATCGGATACTCGTCGACATGAACAGCTTCGAGACTTTCACATTGCGCTTAACGCGGCCCAGTACATCGGTCAATTTCGGAAACGAGCACAATAATTATGGAAGTACGATTTTGATGATACTATAATATAAATGCCAATATGAACGCTTAGTATAAAAGTTTTTGAATAACAAATTTGAATATTTTACTAATTACCGGGGGAAAAAACTTGTAGGTTATTAGCCTTTAAATGACACACGAATATACGTGACGACGTGTGTCATACAAACTCACGAGAGAATACTCTACGACGCCGACTTGGGTCACTGTGTATACGAACTGCCTTACAATTAAGAATCATTGAATTCTATACAAAAAATGGTATAATTTGAACACACAAAAATCTTCTGGATTTAATACTTATGTTAATTAGCTAATGCTTTTACCATAAATATGATCAACCACGAAAGAAATCGTTTCGGAATCGGGGGTTAAAATTTTATCGTTTATTCGAACTTATGTTGTGTTGGAACGAAAAAGAATGAGGGCACGGATTTCATTTCACTTTGAGAAACCCATTCTCGTTCTGTCTCTCTCACTCGCATAATAAATACGTTACAGAACCACATAAGCTAAAAGTTTGCAAAAAAAGTTTGATTAACACGTAATTTTGTATAGTTACAAATGTTGATTATGCAGACAAGAGAGTACGTATTATATCAAAGTGGCGTCATGAGAAAATAAGACAAACGGCTGTACTTCCACTTTTGACCACCACCATTATAGACCGATATCCGATAATAAGCAATTTTAGTATTGTAGTATTTTTCCTTAACAATGCGGTGTCAACTTTAATACTCACTGTCAGTTTTTAGCATTGACTGATAACAAAACTTTGTAGCTTATACTCTAAAGTTAAAATTAAATCCAACCTACCTAATTCATTAAAGAATAACACATTATAGCCACTATAAAAATATAGACAAGAATGTTAACCCCTGAACATTTTTGCGTGTTAGTATTGTATATATATTAGGTTATTGTTATACGTAGTTATTCCAACATATTGTGTTAAAGTATACTAATCATGTCAACATGTAAAATGGAAACGTTCGATAAAGCAGCGTCCTAAATTATCCATAGGTAGTAAGTCGCACGAAAAACAAAGTGATTCCGTCGAGTAAACTTATTTTCAATAATTCTGAGAACCGATCACGCGAATTTCGATTGGGACAATCAATAGGTCGTGCGAACGATGTGACGAGATATACGATTAGTTGTGCAAACGAGGGTCATTAGATTAGGAAGCTGCCTTACTTGCAATATGCACATGTCATTACAATAATATGAATGAATGAAAAAGACTCGTCGCGCTTGTAAATTGCGAAATTTCCATATTTTTTTCTTGCTTAATGGATGACGTAATGCTACATAAAAGCCTACTATACCTTAGCAATGTTAGTGAAATGGGTATGCGGCACAGTTAGGGTGGCTATACATGGCCTGACCTGACAAAGATGGCTATATATAAGTTTCTGGGGGAGCGAAAGGGAGAAGCTTAATAGTAACCTTAATAGTTTGTTTCTTTTGCTCCCGTTTGTTTTGTTTGTTAGTTTGTTTTGAAATTCAAGTCTAGCTGTCCCTTTCACACGATGTATAGCCATGTAGGCCATGTATAGCCACTCTTACTGCTATGGATTTATGTGATGAAAATGATATGCAAACAGATGTGTGCGTTATCACACACATAACAAGCACGACACACAAAACTGTCTGCTATGATTGAACCACAGATTAACCCATTCTAGATTCCGTATCCAAGACAATCGAAGCACACCACATGTGTTTAATAAGACACCACATACAAATTACTACCATTGGTTCATTGCAAGGCGCGAGTAGGCATATGTCTGAGATAGCCGATGAGCTTAGACACAGGCCCGCAACCTGTGCTATCCTCCAACTATAGTGCGTTTTTGTTGGAAAAAAGATCTTTAAATACGGCATCTATATGGGCTAATCTGTGGTTTAAATGCACTCTGTCGCTTTAGGGGCCGTTTCAGTGTCCAAGTTCGTTCATGTAGGTACAATATTAGTGTCATCAAAATTAGAGAAACAATTCTTTTCAAAAAAAAACGTGAGCATGGAAAGATGTTGCCATAGAAAAATTATAGTAGAAGAATGACAATCTCATACAAAAAAGTGTACGCCGAAAAACCAACCAAAAACAAGATGGCGCTTATCTATTTAGTCGGCTAATGTTCAAAACATTATAAAAGCCGATGAAAATATGGTCAATATAGAAACATATTATTGTTATAGGATTACAAATTAAACTTTAGTTCAAATAAGATTGCAATCAACGACGTAAAATATATATGTTCAAAAATATTGTTTTCAACGCCATCTTTTGAGGACCTCTCTTGTTTTGCAAATTAAATATAAAATTAATAATTTTACTAATATTACTAATAACAATTCATAACAAGGTGACGATCATGTCGCAGCTTAAAGCACTAGCGAGATCTTACATCCTTATCGGTACTACATATCGGGTTACGCAACTTTCTATAGCGATTGGCACCCCTTCTTAATATAATTTTTCTATGATGTTGGTAATGCAAACGTCAGTAAATGAATAGTGAGGGGTAAAGTTTTGCTTACTGTAGTTGTTAAAAATGACTGAAATTCTGTTTATATCTTAAACGGCCCCTCTTACAACGACGGCAAATTAGCAGCTAAGGTAGTTTCTCTCAGTCCCGACTAGATGGCGCATTTTTTTTGTTTGTTCTCCTTTATATTTTAGTGGATATTCCAGCGCTTAATTTTCATACAGCTTTGTTTTGCAAAACATTTTTTTATATTTTTTCTTTTTTTATACAAAATAGATATATATATATATATATATATATATATAAAATATGCGCAGAGTAATATGACTATTAAATGTAATAAAACAATTGTGATATTATAAGAAAATCACTTATAAATGTAAAATATAAAATATTTGACCTATTGATTCGATTGTGAACAGCGCCACCTAGTGAGGCTAGGGATAGAGATCAATCACCTTTTTTTTTAAATTAGATTTTTGTGTACAGTAAGCGCGAAGTAGCGCGCGCGCGCATCCGTTCCACCTGGGCACACCTACTCTATCTACCGGTCTAAACGTACGCGCAAGTCACAAAGCATAAAAACCAGATGAGCTATTAGGCCCTACTTTAAAATCCAATCCAATCGCTTATTTGATATTCACCTGACATTCATAGGAATATGGTAAAATGGTAGATATATACGTAGCGAGAGGAGGTGGCCAGGATCGTGCTATCCTGCTCATGCCTTGCTCGCGCCCCATTATCAAGTGTGTCAACTTTCAAGTAACACTAAATTGCAGCATTCTTCATATTCAAATTTCAAATTCTTTTTATCCGGGTACAGCTAAGTATGTCATCGCTTTACCAGTAGGTTTCGTTAATTTCTTAAAATTCTCATCACAAATAATGAGCACAAAGCGATTGCACACCCATCCGTTCCTATCCTTTTCATCATCATCAGCCAAGACATGTAACAAAGGCCTCTCCTTTAAAAATGGGGTGGTTTCCATAATCCTCACGCTTGGCAGGCGGATTGGGGATCCTAGCATATTGGCTTACACCAATAAACACGGTAATCGAACAGGGAAATGCGAAAAACGTGACTATATAGCGACTTGAGCGTGACGTCTGGACACGGTGGGGGTGGGGGGTTATACACAGAGGAAATATAAAGAGAAGGTACATAAATGATCGATTCCGGAGAGGCATGACGTCATCAATAGAGGCCTGCGCCCCTAGTTTCGACTTTTCGCTACAGCGCTTTGCGACCGAATTCGGTCACTATGACGTAAAAATTCGATAACGAACACGAATTGTTAACGAAAAAACGCAAACATAGCGTTGAATATTCGCAAAATGCAAAATTTTACGCTATGTTTCCGTTTTTTCGTTAACAATTCGTATTCGTTGTCGAATTTTTGTTAACGAAAAAACGCAAACATTGCTTTGAATATTCGCAAAATGCAAAATTTTACACTATGTTTGCGTTTTTTCGTTAACAATTCGTGTTCAAAGTCGAATTTTTGCGTCATAGCGACCGAATTCGGTCGCAAAGTGCTGTAGCGAAAAGTCGAGACTAGCGGCCCTAGACTATTTCTCGTAGATATTTCACTACTTAACATGAGATGGAGCCAGTTTGTAGGCGTCAAACGATAAGTGAGTGCACCCGTAATAGTTTTAATTTAACTATTCATCAAAGGATGGCGCCACATTTTATGCTTTTATGCTTTGCAAAACTAAAAGGGAGACCGTGTACTCATCATTATGAATAAAGTTTAATATGGGACTTACATTCGCGAAAGATATCCAGATGTTCCCAAAGAAAGTAATTGACACAATAAAATTAATGGAATTCTGTTCCCTCCACAACATTATTCATAATGATGCGTACAGAAGTACTTTGCAGCTTAGCATACCTGTTCCGTCAAACCTTTGACGAATAACATCTACCATGGAGTAGAGGTGGAATGACCGAAATGCCGAATATTCAAAGTACAACTCCTCTTTCTATCTCCTCTGCGAGCTTAGAGCTTACATTCTGTATACTTACTGTGCGGGATCGCGCAGCTCCCTCAGATAGGCTACGGGGTTCTCCAGAGCCCCGCCGAAGTTGAGCTGGCTTTCCAGTATGTTATTCATTGCATCGAGCCACATGCGGCGCTTCTCCTCGTTGCGAGGCCGGCAAAAGAACGATTGTTTCGGTCGCTGGTCGCCTTTTGTCACGACTGAGTTTATGATGAAGCCTCCGGCGTTGGTGGCGTGTCCGGCCAGCTCTTCCAACGCCATCTTATTCATCTGGGAACGGTTCGGTTATATTAAAGCCGATACAGTTAAAAGACTCTGCCCAGTACACCAGACCAAAAAAAAATGCTTCTAGAAAATTATCGATGAAACCATTAACTAACAAGTACGAATGTGATATTTTTTTTTGACTTTTGTGATTCAAATGCATTTGCAAAGCCACAAAATGCGTTCTTTTGAATTACAAATATAAAATATAATATAAATATTGGTGGACTTTTTTACACACGGCGCCATCTAGCCCCAAACTAAGCAAGCTTGTACTATGGGAACACACGAACACACCCTAGATTCTGCATTTAGGACGCTCGAAGCGCACCACGCATCAGTCTAAATACACTTATAAAAAAATACTCGGATTGGTAGGCGCGAGTAGGCGTAACCTTAAAATAGCTAATGAGAACGCATGGTCGCACTCCCCGCGACCTGCGCCTTCCTCACAAACTGGTGACTTTTTTGTAGGAACAACGAATCTCGTAATGCGGTATCTAGTGTGGTCTGTCACCAGATAACCAGATAACTGATACATACTTTTTTTTATAAATACATACGTAGAATACATAGATACACCTAGACAAAGAACAAACATCCATGTTCATCACACAAATGTTTGTCCTGGGTGGGAATCGAACCCACAACCTCAGAAAGTGGAAATAGTCAATAGTCACGAGGGTAGTAAAAAAAGAAAAAAATACGTAAAAATGATCACATCGTTTCTTGCTGGTTACCTAAATGCATTCTAGATTTAGAAATCGCAAAAATGATCACATTGTCTTATAACTGCGACCAGAACCTCCGGAGGATGAGAAGCAGTGTCAGCTTAGTAAACGGTGAGGTACTTTGAACCGGTAGTTAATTTGTGATTTCTATTATCTTATTGCATAATATTATGTGATACGTGTTAATACAAGGTGTTTACTAAAGGTGTAGTAATATTGAAAGGTATGTATGTATGTACCTACTCATCATTATATACAAATTTTAATAAGGGACCAAACCTGAAATCACGAAAGAAATCCATACATTTTGTCGAGTGTCATTGACAACTTTCTATGGAACAGCAGTTATTTTTCGCGATTTCTGGATTGGTCCCATCGTAAAAGTTGTTCATATTGATGAGTACATAAATACCTTTCAATATTACTACACCTTTAGTAAACACCTAGTATAAATAAGCATATCACACTAATATTATAAATGCGAAAGTCTGTGTGTAAGTGTGTAAGTAGGTGTATTTGTTCCCGTTCAACTCTGATTTGAATGAAATTGTATGGAGGTAGCTTACACACTAGATTAACACATAGGCTACTTTTTATCGCGGAAAAATGTTAGGTTTCTGTAAAATGGCGGGTGAAACCGCGGGGCGCAGCGAGTTATGTTATAAAACATTAAAATGCTTGACACTGACTAAATAGCCTGAAAAACAGTCAAATAAGAAAAAAAATACCACAACTGAACTGACCTGAATATGAGCTCGGTAATTGAAGGTGGGGCTAGTGTAAGGCCCACGTTTGCCGACGGGATCGCAGAAAATCACACACGAACATTGTACCCTGCAGAAGAAGCTTGCCTTGCGCGGTGATGTTTCCCTGGAAAATTCAAAGTGATCCGCATTATTACATGACGAGGCGGCATCACAGACGAGGATACATCTGAATTTCAGCGCACGCTTGCATGTGTGTACCAGCGAATTAACAGATGCTCGTGTTGAGCTGCGTACAACGGCATAACGACTAAACTGAATCACGGATATATGTAATACCAGTTGTAGCCCGCGACCTCGTTCGAGTGGACGTAAAAAAAATATACCATGCCCGTATTTGTGACATTTATTAACTCCTTATCAAATTTTATCTAAATCCGTCCAGCCGTTTAGCCGTGATAACGCGATAAACATCCAGACAGAGAGACAAAGTTACTTCCTATAGTTCGCTAGATGTCGTTGATCTATTTTTTGTCAATATTTTTGTGTATTTTTTTTACTTTTTGTATGGACTGACAGTTGTAATGTAGGGAGTTCTGAATCGCGCAAGTTAAGTTTTTTGTTCTCGAGACGAAGCTTCATTGGTCCTGATACGACTGCGGCTATATTCTTCTGAATTATAATATTAGTTAGGATACACGTATTTATGCCCTAGATTAAATTCGGATATGTTTATTCGTTGCATTGAAACTGGTAGCCCGTGCGTCCTTTACCTTACTATTATTGAGACTGGTAGTAGCCTTGCTCAGTGGGAGGGATTCCGCCCTCTGAGCTGTGCCAGCTTCTGAGTTTTGGGTTCGATCCCACCCAGTACCAACATTTGTGTTAGGAATGGATGTTTGTTCTTTGTCTGGGTGATTCTATGTACTCTGTCTATGTATTAAAAATATATATTTATGTAGTCTATCAGTTATCTGCTTCCCATAGTACAACCTTGCTTAGTTTGGGGCTAGATGGCGCTGAGTCTGAAAAGCGTCCACCAATATTTATTCATAAGTATGGAAAATGTACCATCTCGCGGGGGGTACAATATATACTAATATTTTTGGGTAAGCTTTGAGATAGAAATACTTTACCTACAAATTGAGTTTACATGAAAATTTCAGATAGTCTAAGCACTGGATAGAGTTTTGTATTATGCGTGTGATTATAATAATAAACGGCGAAAAAGAAAAAAAATAAAAAAACTACCCGCTATTAAGTTATTATTGATACCATTTGATTACCAAACGGCGATCCAATCTGACCGATTCGATTTTAACAAAACAGAAAACTGCGTAAGCAACGTGTTCAGCTTGACAATGTCCCCGACTTGTGTTGGGGGAAGAACAGGTGGAAAACCAAAAAAATAAAATAAAAATACGATGGCAAAGAAGCATCAGATACAATCTTATGGGAAGCGTTGGTCACGACCCTCAGACGAGCAATATAGGAGGATAATATAATAAAGCCGGGGTGTGAAGTGAAGCTAGCAGAGAAACGCCAAGCCTACGTGGGACGACCATTTATTCCTAGCTTAGGTGACAATGCTTCTCAAACTGGTTTAATATTTAAGAAAATTAACGATGGCAATTTTATTGAAAGATTACGTTTTTTTAGCACAAACAATTCATTAATTTCGAATTCAGCGGCAAATTTTTGGGATGGCGTACTTGGTTTTTTTTTTTAAATTCCAGAGAGCAAGATGCAAGGTTGGACACGTTGGCACGTACGACCAAAAAAAATGCTCAAAATTTTCGCGCTCGCGACGCCTAGCAATTTGTTAAGCGTTTGTGTTTTCTAAAATAACTTCCAGTACCTACAAAATGTTCACGCTTACGGTCGCATATTTAAATATTTGGGTGTGAACTTTGTGGAAGATATCACACTAATATTATGAATGCGAAAGTTTGTGTGTAAGTATGTAAGTAGGTAATTTAATTTTATTTATTTTATTTTATTCTCTTAGGATAACTAACAGCTAGGTTTAATATTTTAACTTAAAGCTAATTAAAAGTTACCACAAATAGGCATGTATACATATAGAAAAAGTCAAGTCGAAAAGCGTTATTTTAAAGATTGAATAAAGGTTCTAGGACAGAAAAATGTAGGTATACGTTACTGCATCATGTCTGTACGACTAAAGAATGCGTCAGCAAGCAATCGCTTAAGGCGAAGTGAAGTGGTATTAAACAAATCAATTTCAATATTGTTAGCTAAAGTATTATAACTTCTACACGTCCTTATCATAAATGCATTTTGCCTATAACTACACCTAACTATAGGTACATATAGAAGGTTGGGCCTTCTAAGTGAAGTAGAATGGGTGCTGAGCCCCAGTAAACTCAAAAGTTCAGGGCAATCAGCTGAGCCAGTTGCTATATTTCGTAAATATGAAAGGTCTGCTATATGCCTTCTTTCACTTAGCGGTAACATATGAAATTTTCTGCAACGGGAGGCATATCCGGATATGTATGTTTTAGTACGAAATTGGATGTGTCGGAGGAATCTTTTTTGGATCGCTTCAATGCGTTTAACATATACGTTATATTGGGGGTTCCAAACCTGGGGAAGTATGTAAATGTGTTTGTTCCCGTTCAACTCAGTAACGACTGAACGGATTTTAATGAAATTTGGTATGGAGGTAGCTTATACACTGGATTAACACTTTTTATCCTGAAAACTTTAACGGTTCCTGTAGGATAGCGGGTGAAACCGCGGGGCGCAGCTAGAACTTAATATACCAACTAAAAAGTTAAGTTAGCAAAGTGTTCGCAGAGCATTATTTACGTTCAACTCAAGTTACAATCTATGGTTAGTTAAAAATAGCTCAGAATATTGGCAATATGTTCAAAATCTTGTAATTAATCAATATATAAATAAACTAGCTGCGCCCCGCGGTTTCACCCGCTATTCTACAGAAACCGAATATTTTTCTGGGATAAAAAGTAGTCTATGTGTTAATCCAGGGTATTAGCTGCCTCCGTACCAAATTTCATACAAATTTCATACAATTTAGTTGTTACAGAGTTGAAAAGGAACAAACCACTTACATACTTTCATACTTACACACAAACTTGCGCATTCATATTATTAGTGTGATGTCCTGATTGTTAGATTAATGCGAAACCATAGAAACCAGAGTAGTAAAATTTAGAGAGTAGTTTTCTTTTAAATAAACTATGTAACCACCCAATAAGAAAGGAGTTTGCTATATTAAACCTAAAATAAAAATTAAGGGTGAAAACGGGCGTTAAAGTTTGATCCGTTGTGACATCCGTGTTTATTTTCAGAGTGTCATTAAGCGGACTTGTAGTTTGGTTTTTCGTATTTTTTTTTTCAAAACTCAACTTGTTAATTTAAAAATAATGCTTCTCGTTAACAACGCAAGCAAGCTTTTTAACTTCACAGACATCAGACATCGACGTCTTCTGCTTCTGCTTCTGCCTCCCCTTAAAGCGCCACAGCGAACGACCACCTGCCATTTGCATCCACCGGTATTCCTTGTGGGAGGCCTGCCTACGCTGCGTCTTCTGGTTCGTGGTCGCCACTCAAGAGTCGTTCTTCCCCATCGGTTATCGGTTCTTCGAATGATGTGGCCTGCTCATTGCTACTTGAAACCCTGAAAGCTATATCGGTGACTTTGGTTCTTCGGCGAATATCTTCGTTCTGGATTTTATCGCGCAATCCGAGCACAGCTTTCTCTATTGCCCGCCTGTGCGACTCTGAGTTTCTCCAAAAGGCCAGCAGTCAAGGACAACGTTTCAGTCAATTCTATATGCCATCACAGGCAACTCACATTGATTGAAGACCCCTGTCTTCAGGCACTGCAGGGTTTTTGGACGAGAAGATATCACGCAATTTCCTGAAAGCTGCCCATCCAAGTTGCATTCTTCGGGCCACCTCTTTGTCGAAGGTATAGTAGTCAAAAACTTCCGAGGGTATCGTTCCCAATGACTACCGTTGCGGATAACACATGGACATTTGACATGACTTATGTCTTGTCCATGTTTATTTTAAGACCCAACAGTTGGGAAACTCTATTGAGGTCGTTGAGCATAGTATTGAGGTCCTCTAGCGACTCTGCCGTGATAACTATACAATCGGCAAAACGAAGGTGTGTGATGTATTCGCCACTTATGTTGATTCCGAATCCGTTCCAGTCCAAGAGCTTGAAAACGTCCTCCAACATGTCGTCACAGACATGTTCGTATTAAATTCCACAAATTTGAAATCACCAGACATCAACGACCTCTATTATACAAGCACGCTATAATAGATGTCGATGCCAGACATGGACTAGAGCAGCGTTAATTATGTGAAAATAATTGAGTTTTGATACCTAGCACTTACAATCGACTGTTTGCAAAATACGGTCGCAACACAACGCAAAGCAAACAAACAACAAAACTGAGTTCGCAAAGGCATTTCAATACAATCACTTACATCTAGCTTACTATAGGTTACATAGCAGTAGCTGCGAAACTTGAAATACGTCCAAGAAGCGAATAATTATCAAACAATTAACGCAGACGACGCGGCGGCTGCAGTCTTGATGACTTCAGGGGACTCATTCTCAGAAATGGTGATTAGTTGATTTTTTCTTGATATATATTCTTGACGTCTATCGATTTTTATGTGCAACCGATTATCCGAATTAAACCGATTAATCGATATGAAACGAAGTTTCGCATCTAACGCAATAATTAACAATGTAACTTACGGTGAACCCTTGCAGACGGCCAACGTCCATCATTGAGTTGGCGTTTTTGGGGATGATATCGGTACAGGTCATAGCCTCCTGGAGCGCAGCGATGACGTTGGCAGGGCATTGCGCCTGCTCCGAGTACGACAATATCTTTTTAACCAGAAGATGATACTTCTGAATGCGCTGGATCGGCTTGATCAACAGATCGGCCAGCTAAAAAAAAAAACACTTTGTAAACTTCATTGTTAAAAACTGCGAAAGCCCTACTAAAACATATCAATTAGTTAGCTAGCATAGATGGCAACGGACTTAGATTCTAATTTGCACATATCTATGTGCCGCCAGAACTTGGTAAGTATGTATATCTAGTTTCTTTTATTTAGATATATATATTCAAGCACATGCTTATATAGGAAAAATATTTAAAAAAAAAGGGAAACTAATAGCATCTTTCATGCATCTCAAAGTGTTGATTAGCTACTTTTCGATAAGTGCTCATGGGCGAGTAAAAGTTCGAAGTAAATTAAGTTTTTGTTCAGTTTATGTGACATGCGGTTAACGCTAAACCGACATTTTGAAACTAATACTACAGCTATTTGCAACTTTAACGAGCGAGTGGCTTAATTGGATATTATGACAGAGGCCCTAAGGTAAAATCAGTAAAAAAATATATATAATTTTTAAGTTCTGGCGTTTATGTAAAATTTTGAGGCAGGAGTGAGCTGTTAAATTCTTACTGTCCGAGTTACGCTAAGCTAGTACTGTGCTGTACTATATGCTTTTTGCCAAACGTAGACGGATAGCAAATTGAATAATATTAAATTAAAAAAAAAAAAGATTTCTAGCGATGTCCCTGTTTTGGTGGCGGTGGAGCGAGCCTCGCTCGTTCAACAAAAAGGGCATCTGGCGCCATCTAGCTTTGAGTAGTTGAGATATTTTTAAATCTGTTTTATTGGTCGGTAGGTATTGAGATAAGGAAGTCGATGGTGTGCATAACTCAAAAAACGTGATTTTTGAGTTGATCCCTTTTAGAAGTAGGTGTGCGATATTATAAGCGTTTACTAGTTGACACTACCTAATTCACAACGTTCGAAAATCTAGTCTATCTTAGAGAGTGCTTTGTAAATTTTCCGCCTTCGGGAAATGTTACACGAACGTACAAACGAGACGAATCTCATCTGAACTCACCTGAAGCTTCTGGCCTAGCCGGTTACGGATTTCTTGAAAGTAGCTATCATGATCCGAAACGATGTATTCGGAGACGGGCTTGTTCCGGCAATACTTTTCGTAGAGGAACATTTTACGTTCCAGGAATCGCCGGAACAGCTGCCCGAGGAGTTCGGGCTTCTCGACGCACTGGCGCAGATCGGCAACGAACTTACTGCACAGACCACCGGAAAATCAGTACGTTCTTATGACACCAAACAATGCCCGCCATACTAGCACATATGCTATTCATATTAAGATCTATTCAGATAGAAATCAGCTGCGACTGTGAGTATCGAAAACAATACTCGCAGTGGCAACGGAGTGGGGGATACGGTATTCCGCTTTTGTCCAACACTGAATGACAATTTTACACGTGGCTCGGGCATTGGAATTTGGTTCTTAAGAGTAACAAAATCGCTGAAAAGCAGATTCATATTCGCAAGGCATTAGCCAGTACTACATTTTCAAGCGTCTTTTAAAGATACTTTTTAAATACCCGCTATTCCGTCGTACGAGTTTTTTTGGTATCCGCTAAGAATATAGTAGTACCAGCTGTTAAATAAATAAATTCGCAATTTGTCATTTAAAATGTAAAAAAATCACCAGAAAACATAATATAAGAGTGTGTTAGTGTCCAAAAACACCAGAAGTGTTCATTCATGTTTTTTCATCATGATTTATTAAAATAAAGTTGTCTTTAGTCAAAAAATAATAAATGGTATAATATCACACAAAATTTAGTTCACTCAAAGCATAACAGAGTATAGATAATGACCGAGTTATTTTTACCTGAGAGGTTCCGAGGTTGTTCAAGTAATTCTCAAAATCTAGGTATTTGTGAGTATTGTTTTCACTAGTAATATACGCCGGGTTAATTAACCCATTAATTAGGTTAATTAACCTAAGGAGCTTGTTTAGAGCTTTTTTTCTATAATTAGGATGAAACGAAACATGAATGTAAACATCGAAATAAAAATGAAAAATCCGGGAGCGACGAACGTTGGTAAATGTTTCCAAATGAAATGCAGTACGATACATTGAATTGAAAGTTAAATTCTAAACGAATAGTTCTTCAATAGTCGTTCGTACTAGCCCCCTTGTCACTGTTAGAATTTTAGATGTCAACACGAAAACCTGAAGGAATAAGTACGGAATTAGGACATAACGTCGTACTTACTAAAAAAAACGTCAACTAACACATTACTTGATTCTCTGTGAAAGTAAAGTATGCATTAACAACTTCACACACTGTAGACATCTGGTGCGCCATATAAAAACATACTTTCTATAAACATATTATCAGTATATATAAACAGTATATACAGCAGTCGTGACACTCGTGATCATGAGGTCCGGGAACCAATCAGTAGAATTCAGCCATTCGAATTGATTGCATTGCAAATCAAACTATTGTTTTTATAATGTTTGACAATAATGTCTACAGGTGAGAAGTCGTTAAAGTAAATAAGGGATGTACTTACTCCCTGTGCCATTCGTAAATAAGCTCGATGTTGCCGAAGATCATCCTGTGTCGGCCGTCTTTGAGCGCTTCGGGCTGGGGCGGCTCCAGGGGCCGCTCCTGTGTTTTAACATTCGTATGAGAGGGTCACTTTCTCGAAATATACCACTGGCCTGAATGATCAATAGAGCTTTGAAACTAATTTTTTATCTACTGTACTTATACCAATGAAACAGACTACAGTTAGGAGCTATAAAAAATTTGTCCTGTCAGATCACTGCCACCATTTTGCTTTTCTTAACATTCACCAAGCACCAGAGTTGGTCCGGTGCCCTCAGTAGAAACGTAATCCTTAATCTGAAGTGTTGGATTCCGCAGAACCGTTATCGACCCACCATGCACTGAACCAGAGGAACCAGTATGGGTTCCTCAGATGAAGAACCATGAATATTCATTAAGTTGATGAACTCTCACCAAAACGTGACGCATATATCCCTCCACGATGATCTTTAGGTCGGTAACGTAAATTTCTTCCGTTTCCAGTAGTTCTCTTAGCACGTACTCGCGCTTCTTCAGGATCGCGGCAGCGTCTTCCTGGGTTATCTGGGCTGAGCTGCAAGGCTGATTGATGTCGTCGCCGTCGGCCTTAGACGTGGCGGGAGCTGCGCCATGATGTTCCTATTGAGGGCAAATTGCGCTAGCCTTAGATACAAGTTCTACTATAAACCACACTGTTAAGAAAAGCATACTATAAGCAGTACTATGGGTTTAAGATTGGTAGACTTATCGCGAAAAGCGATCTGTTCCAGGCAACCGCGCCCGGACAGCAGTATGATATGACTAAAAACTTAAAGCCCTACCCACAGTTATCTCGCTCGCGCAATTTCATATTATTAAAAATATAAAAATCATTAAATGTGAATTTTCAAAAGCAAAATATTTTGTATCTGTTTAAAATAAGATTACAAAAGTTTTGATTTGATGGTACAAAAATAACATCAAATTAAAAGTAGAAAGACATAGAAGAAGTAGTTAAGTGTAGAGGTAGAAATCTTTTGTATAGAATCCGCCTGGGGAAGTACCACACCTTTGCCAATTATTTAACCGCCAAGCAGTACTGTGCAAACATGACTGATTTCCGCATTGAAGGGCGATGTTTCTAGAGAAATAACTGGGCGTAAAACAGATTTTAAAATAATTTCTCAGAGTGACGAGCGCAGTAAATTGTCGTGCATGGAATCGTTTAGTCTGTTCTGTTAACTTCCGGGTGGCTTAGTTCGTGACATCACCCAGTAATATAAAAGAACGACAATTCTTAAGAATATTTCTAATGATGAGGATGAGGATAGACATTTTATTTTTTATTGCTCTAAACTACTTCTCTCTCATACAAGTACTACCTTTTTTGTTGAATGACCTGCATTGTCATGGGGAAAAAGTGATTGTTTCTTTAATATAGGTTTCACAAAACATCTACAAACTAAATTTGACAGACTCAGATAGTCTAACACACACACTCCATGCAAAACAAACAAAATAATGAAATGTAAACGAATGAACTATTTATACATTATAAAAGCTCAACCTAGAAAGCTTCACTAGGATTTAAAGCTAGATACACATGCGAGCCGTAACTGTAACCGCTGAACAAAACTGTTACCGCAAATGCCAAAAAATTGCACGTTCATTAGAATTATTTTAGCTACAATGTTAGATTTAACATTTAGTATCTCAGGTTGAAGAGCGCAGTGCATTGCCGTGCACAGTTTTGAAGTAGAGAATTCCGGGTGGCATTTATCTGATATGGCCAATCGTGACGTTTACTACCAGGCTAGCGATTTGCTCGTCTCATCACTAGTCATCTTGTTATCTCGTTTTCGCGCTTAAAAACTGTCGTCAACGATGAGCTATCACAGCACATTAAAGAATAGTTTATAAGATGGTCCATCATGCAAGACGGAATCTGATCGCAGCCAGTGAAAGACACGTATTTCTTATTATCGCAAATCAAGTTATATAGCACGGTGCTTACGTTCGTAGCGTCGCTGTAGCGTCGTCTCGTCTCGAGTCTGTAAATGTACTCCCAACAGTTACAGTTACGGCTCGCATATGAGTACACGGCTTAAAATTATGCAGCATAATATAATGGAGTTGTGAAGAAAATGTATAAGCTAAAAGGATGCAGATAAACAAACTATTATTATGGAAAATGCAAGCTTTTATGAACAGCTGTGTCGTTGACTTCACCGAATGATGGCGCGATGCGACGATAACCGAACACGCGACCAAAACAAAACAACTACTGCATTATTTCCACTCTCCACTAGCAGTTGAACAATCCTTTGTATAATGGACTTAATTAATTCTGCACTTTAGTCTGTAATTATAAATGACATCAGTTTTAAAAAAAAAAGTTGCGAAAGTAATTCTCATTGTTTGTCTGTCTGTTTGTTTTCTAATTTCGACTGAAGCTGTAAAGGTATCGTGACCAGGTAGTATCAAGGGGGCGGACTTGGGATAATTTATACCGAAAACTTCGGGAAAGCTGTCCAAATTGTTCATAAAACAGCGAGGTGCAGACAATGTCCAATGATAATCACTTTTATTATCATTAGAGAACAACTTTTGTACTGATTATTGATTATTATTATTATTATTTTTTTGGCCTAATAATGTTACCTTCTCTATTATTATTAGATAAATATACGGGGTGTTTTAAAACCCTATTATATAATTCCTGAGCCCCTGGTCATTATGTGGAGTGGAGAGCGGATATCGTAATCCCATGCAAACAACATGCTAGTGACTGGTACTAGTACGAACAATTCGCGTCTTGACCAGGTTTTCTATTTCCTCTAAATCGGCGGAGGCCCCGTTTGAGCCCAGATCCATCCCCAAGGAGCTCTGAAAATGTTCACCATTATGAAATTCTGTATGTTACTACGGAACCACGTTGTAGAGTTTTTCAGTTATTTTATCAAATAAACGAGAAACGAGACGTAATAAATAACACACACTGAAGTGTACATCAAGGGTGTCTCTAAAACAGGTTAGTACGAACTGAATAATTAATCATAAGAAAAAGAAAAAAACCGACTTCAAGGCTCTAACTACATGTACAAACTTAAAATTAAAAAGTAGAAACCATCAAAACTTTTGCTGCAGGGAACCACTAAAAACCAAAACGTCATCGGTGTATATTTTTTTTTTGTTTTTGATGACGTTTTCTTAAACAGCTGAATCAATTTCGATTATTATGATATTAAAAATTACGGGACCACCTCTGAAGAAACCAAACCCACCAACCAAAGAACCTATACCAAACAAAAAAAGAATCATCAAAAAGAGTTATCGCGTTACAAACATATTCGAATTGAGAACCCCCCTCCTTTTTTTTGAAGTCGGTTAAAAATATGTGTAGCAAAAAACATACAGTCGAATTTAGAACATACTCCTTTTTTGAAGCTAGCTTATAAATATGTGTACCCATCTACGTAACAATATGGTTATTTTTTTTTTGTATGAGACAATACACCGTTAATTGATTTCTTTTCTTAAATGCCTAGCATTTTAAGATATTTGTTGTCAATTGTCTAAGATAATTCTTGTAATATAAGCCTGTTTTGATAAATCGTGTTCACAAGATCCATGTTACTGTACATAAAAAAAGTATATATATATATATATATATATATATATATATATATAAGAAGAAAAAAAGAGAAATAAAAAAAATAAATAAAAAAAAACTACTGCCCGTTACTCATATTATATATACCATTTGATTACTAAACGGCGATCCAATCTGGCCCAATTGATTGTAATAAAACAGAAAACTGCGTAAGCAACATGTTCAGCTTGACAATCTCCCCGACTTGTGTTGGGGGAAGTACAGGAAGAAAAAATAAATAAATAAATATTCATGTTATAATCGTAACGTAGGTCAATTTCACTCGTTTTCGAAGTTTCGTGAAACTATACAACGTGGTTAAACTGTACTGCCTTTTTTTACTTCAATTTATTAGCCTTCTCTCTCTCTCTCCTCTGTTAGGCGGTTGTTAATACTGAGACATGAAAGTTATTACGATTGGAAAGTTATCATGGCACAAAGATTAGTTATAGTTTGAGATATAATCAAGAGTTTAGACTAACCAACATAAGCATTTAACATTATTCAAGAAAATAGTGTGTCAAAAATCTAGTTACACTCAATTTTCGAGTTTTGGTAAATTTGGCACTTGCCGTAAGTTTGCAATAAATTGCCGTAAGTTTTTGCTAGTCTAAACTCTATACGTGATTACTTAAGATGTACTTACCCTCTCCGTTTGGGGAGCTTGTGCTGACTGGGGTGGTGCTTGCAGCACAGCTTGAGGGTCCTACACAAACAATAATCTATTACAATCTACAAATAAGGTGTACATAATTATATAGAATAATAATAACTCAGCCAAAAGCTGAGCGAAGTTAAACAATGTGACCACAATTAAATGCGACATCGCAATGTATTGTGGTTTCACCTATAGTACGTATATAGTATAATTAGCTGAATGCCTAAAATAGAGCACCTACATTAATTGTACACCGGCGGCACACTGACTGACCAGATTATCTGTAGCGGTGGCCAATTGATGGAACTAACAGTTTTCTACGGTTAGCTAGAAAAAAATATTAAAATAATCCGAGTAATTTTAGTGAAGGGCTACCCTGTGGCGCACTCTGATGGTCCCGATGGTACCACTAAACCTGTTGTCGCCGCCGCGCCGCCTTCCATGGACACCTAGTGGCGGATTTGCCAGGAGGCTGAGTAGGCTTAAGCGGAAGGTGAGAGTTTGAAGGGGCGGCTAAAAAAGTTTCTGGTTAATATAAAAGTCTAAATTTGCCGCCCTTAAAATCTGCCGTCCTAGCCGCAAGCCTTCTATATTGCACTATTTTGTACGAACATAAACTATTCTTATACCATTTCAACTAAATAAACTACAAAAATAGGCACTGACAAATAAATTGTAGAATTAAGGGCGGCAAAAATTTCACACTATACTTGGTAAATATATACTTATACTTGGAAAATGTGTAAATCCACCACTGTGGACACCTCTAATACCCGGGGCATTGTCAGTGCTTTGCCTAATGCCTGCCTGTGAGAACTCGTATTCACCCTTCCTTTGATGCACCCTAGATCCTTTCCTTCTGTTAGCGTTCCTGTTAGTATTCCTTCTATCCTTTCAGTCGAGGAATACTAACACAACTAAAAATCCAAGAAGAGGTAAGAGGATTTTCATTCTCCTTTGCTTGCACGTTCAATATTTTACTGAAATTAAATGACTGAAAGATATTTTGAATGTGTAAATTGAAAAATGCCCTAGCATTTTTTTTTTCTTTTTTTTTTTTTTCACTTGCAACGTTCTACGGCTGCGCAATAGCATTTTGTGAAGGAACGCGTATAGCATTCCGTGACAAAAAGATCAGCGGATGTAATCGAAACTATAGCCGGAATAACCGACCCAATTTAACATAAGTATTCTAATACCGATGCCGTATTCTAGTGCCCCGGCATCAGAGCAATGCCTCAGCTACGCCAAGGCCCGCATTTCACATTCTCCATTCACATTGTTCATGTGTGTCCATTAAATTGATCTTTTAAAATAAAAGTCATATTTACATCGTTTTTCAAAGAGATGTACCGTTTCAAATATCTAATAATAAGTAACATTCATAATTATGGTGATAATAAATACTTATTATCGTTTTTTTTTTACTTGTTCATCGTAGATTTTTTCCGTGACAGATACAAAATAACGTATTTATACTTAAGCCTGAAAATAGCTCATTTTGTCTGAGAAACTGTAATCTAGCTTTGACTTGATCTCTAATGGACGGAGTCTACATACAATGCAGGCTCAGGCATAACCTGAGAGGACTGATAAACCTGATAAATCTGGGCACTGGAGGATGTATCAATTTCGTGTGTTTTTTATGACACTTAGGAATTACCAAGAAAAATCAAATAAGCTAAGTATCTTTCTAGAATATTATCCTGTATTTTAAACACTACACATTAGTAGCTACCATCTCGTATAGCTAAGCGAGAAGAAGTTGCTGTAAAACTATCAACTATCGCATTCAGCGGCCAATCACAGCCGTTCATCTTATTCGTTTGCGGTACCATAACACGCGTTACTCATCGCTGCTACATTAGGAATCGAGCGCACCATCCACAGAAAGTTATCTCCCGCAGAGAGTGCGGTGACTTGGGTTTAGCTGAATTTATGAGCGCATGTTCTCTCGCGAAGCCGGGCAAGCTGACGCATGTTATGGGTATGGGACCGCATGTATATACCCTGCTGTAAGGCTCGTTGTCAGATGCTCCGAGCCTAGACTGCTTTAAGAGCAGGTTGAAGCGCTGGCTATTAGAGCTACTATTTATTAGCGAGAAAACGTTCCACGATTTTGATGATTTTTAAAATAGTTTCCAAAAGTTATGGAAAAATCAAAATGAAATAGGATAGGATTTTATATTATTTTAATTAATAATTATTGTGGCGCCGACACTGCTATCAAATATTTTGAACATGAATATTATTTTATATTATACATGTAAATAACTGTGCATACCAAAAATAAATCAAAAAGGATTTTATATACACTTTTTATATTTACCAATAAATTACTTTGACTTTGTTCCGAGCCAATAGTGTCAGACTCCGGTGTGCCTGGGACCCTATTCCTGTGCGCTCGAGATTATCTCGGTCACTCTCACTCTAATTTAGAATTTAATGGGAGTGAGAGTGACCGAGATAAAATGTCATTTCTCCGAATAGGGGCCCCGGCGGTCTGCATGTCAGAACCTATTTTATACGAAATATATAAAAGCTATCACCTTTAAATATAGTACATATACATAAATTACAGTACATAGGATTTGCCCATAAATAATGATCAAGCAAAAAACTTTATTTTATTTCTTGTCTTTTGTTGAAAATAGGCCCTGAAATGGGTGACAAAAAAATTAAAACTGTATAATGCGATGAAGGCAATTCATATAAAATAAATTCATTTTTATGTTATTGTAATCTTTTTTTTATTGTGATTAGTTTCCTTTATAAAGTCTAAGAAAGTAAAATAATAAAATGAAGTTTAATTTTTCTAAATCGTTTTCTGGAAATTTAAAGATAATTCGAAATGAATCCAGTCTCATGTGCGCGGAGATTGTATGAGGGATGAAAGTACACATCCCTTCACTGTGCATGTTGTGAAGTCTTCTTTCGCGTTCTAGGGATTCGTTTTTCTGTTTGTTTTCTACTCGGCGATTAGACGCTCGCGTGATGTGTAGCGACTACGTATGCTGTTATTTATGTCGCTATTTTCAATAAAAGAGTGCTAAAAACACCACGTGTTAGAAAAAAATAATAGGTTAATATAACAAACAATACATAACCGACGCAGATTTCGGGAACAATTTTCATAAAATACCGACGGAGTATACATTTCTTGTTTTTTTCAGATTCAAATGCATACATCATATTTTGTAATGTTTACATATTGTACTATCCTACCTATAGCCGATGTAAAATGGCCTTGTACGAGAGAAAATTGAAATTAAAAATGGCAAGGTACGAACACTACATCGCTCATGAGTCGACGCACTTTGAAGCATATCGTTGTACTCATCATTATGAATAACTTTTCATCATCATCGTCATCAACAGCCAGAAGACGTCAACTGCTGAACAAAGGGTGTTGGGGTGCGTTTCCAACGAGGCGGAGTGGAGACGTGAAGTCAAAAAATCTAACAATTGCCGAGAACAAATAATCACGAAATTATATTATAATTAGTCACCGAGCTATAGCTTTTCTCCTTACTCTTTAACTTTTATGCTAACCTTTGTGTATTTACACAAATTGCTTTTATCGAGTAGTTCTGAGTTCAATTATTGTGTTGACGATGTTGTTATCAATTAATTATGGGTAGAATCCGATGGTAGTCTTCCGATGCATCTTAATGATTTTTGGGATGGGTGTTTTTGAAAATTGGGATCCATTTTGTGGGAGCGATCGTATGAGTAATGATCGTACGAGTAATAGTTACCTTGCGAGAGATATTCAGCGAAAAGTAAGTGCAAAACGAGGTTACAAATTTTTTTTCCATCGTGAATGTTCGTATAACTAGACTAAAGAACCAATCACACTATCACACTAATATTATAAATGCTAAAGTTAATCTCTTACACTAGTAGTTCTTGGAACGGTAGACCTCGTGAGCACAAACTTTTTTGCACAATCGCGTTTCCACAATTTCATAGATTTTTGTAGCCGTCAGCGATTTTTGATTGTTGTGGTATTTCCCCCCAAAATAGGGGAAGTTTGCTGCGACACCATTTATCAGCCGATTTTGATAATTTGACTTTTTGACGAACCTGTAATCGGTCTGGCAAGGTGACACATGTCAAAAATAAAATTGTGACAAAATTGGTATACTTTGGAAATTTTATAGCGCGGACGTTATGTGAGTTACGGAAATAGTGCTTATATCGTATACCGTATCTGGCCTCTCGGCGCCAGCATAAATACACTGGGACCATGAAAAGTGGTGGGGAGGTGGGTTGGGGAGCGCGCAACTCAGTACTGATATTCTCTATCCGAGAATGATGTTAGTTTCTTTTCGCCATATAATTCACGTCAAAAACTAGCGGTAGAAGCCTGACTTCTACCCACCCCAACTTTTCAATATAGCCCTAAAAAGTTGGTGAGTACTAACTTGAATAGGTTTCATGGGCGGCGGCAGCTCCAGCTCCGCGGAGTCGTCCTCGGTCTCCTCCAGATGCGCCACTGCGGGTTCCGAGGCCTGGCTCGCTTCCCCACTGTCGTCCGACGAGTGCGGCATCTGTCATTCAAGATAATATAATATTTCAGAATCGAAATTAGTGGCTTACGTTCGTTTTACACAACAAATAATTCCTTTCGATGTACCTGCGCAGTAGAACAATTTAAAGAGTGCGGGAAACTTCGATCTACCAATGGCAACAACCCTCGCTAAAATCATGCGCTGTTATTGGCCTATCGATTTCGCGACAAAATCCCGCCGCCCGTAAGCCATCTTGGTCCGATAGTACACGAATCGTATTATGGGGACAAAGCTAAAAATGCATAGCAAGCAACACTCTGCCATTTGGACTTGCCAATAAAGTTCAAATTGTGTAAATAAATATTTTCACGCAAAAAAAAACTGCCGATTGGAATTATTTGTTGTGTAAAACTGTATACGTTTTTACCCGACTGTCCAAGAACCATTGTCGATTTTGATGAGTGAGGTGTCGTAAGATGATCTTTATATCCTGAGTGTCCTAAGCTACATTTTACAGTCGTTTATTTTTTTGTTTTTCCTTGAATTTAATTTATTTTGTAATAAGTAGTACCTACTAGTTTCACATAACCTAGGGTCAAAGGATCAATAATTTGACGTCTTTGCCAAGGGTATGTCATGCCGTAAACTAAAAATATATAAACGAATTGAACAACTTGTTCTTTAGCAATGGTTTTGCGAATTTTCAGGCATTTCCTCGACTATGTGAAACTAGTAGTATATCTGCATCAGCCTATAAACTTCCCACTGCTGCATGCTGACATACACAACAAAATAATAATTTACACTTCCAATAACTATAATACCAAATCAAAATTTAGGCAACAAGTTGCATAGCCTGTTATTACCTTTATTTTCTTCTCCGATGGTATCTTTTTTAAAGGAGTTAGTTTCTCCATAGTGGCAGGCGAATGGGCGCCGCTCGTGGTGGCTTTTTCACCCTTCCCTTGAGAAGGCTTGCCTCGCAGGTTTCCGAGCCATCTCCGCCTGGACGGAAAATAACAAAATTAAAAACGCCTGCAAATAAAATTCTTTATAAAACTACCTAGTAAATCAGATGACGTACAATGTGAGTCCCTTTCAGGGCTTATGAAATACATAAAGTAAAAAAAAAAGATAACGTGCCACGAAAGCTCCGCGTTGGTTCTATTTTATTTTCATTTCGAGCTTCAAAGGAATTAAAAAAATACATGATTAATTAATCTTAGTAATCTTTCTGGTTTTCGATATACTGAGTGCAATTTTGTTTAGATACTGTATACATACTTTTACTACTTGGGTATATTATTATCACGACCACGCGTTTAATTTAATTTATTAATTATGATAATGTCGCAGTCTATAAATGATTTCCTGTAAAAATATATATATCACTTAGGTCGAAAAATAAATATCAAGGTGGTCGTTCTTCCTTCCTGCTTAGAAGAACGCTGGAAAAAATAGACGTTTAAATAACGTTTACATTATATGATCCTATCATGCCAGAGTTGGTTGTTACTTTGCTTGCTAAAGTTACTTATGAAGTGGGATGGGAGACTATTTAGTAGAAGAATACAGTAATTGATTGAATCAGGCTAATTTCCGCTCGTATAGTACAATACACAAATCGTTTATTTTTCACTTTACAAAAAGCATTTCAAACAAACAAATTAACGAGACAAATAAAAATAAAACAATGTATCCCTTTTTCTATTGGACTAGACGCGATATTACACGGGACAAGCACAAGATAATTTTTTGGTGAATGCAAATCGAAACCAGGATCTATTAATTTTTTGAGATTATTTACAGATAAAATAATTTATAAAAGATAAATTAAATAACCAGGATGCTTGACTAGACTAATATGTCGAGATAAGTTTTTTAATTTTAAACACATGTCTGACACAGAAAGGACCTTATCGCGTGACTCTGGTGGCGATGGTCTTCGTTTGCTATCCTGCTCGCTCGCATGGTGCGAGTAAGTTTACGCGAGTGGAACGACACTTAATAACCATTGCAACCATAGTTACATGATAAGGCCCCAGGTCCCGTACCGTGAGGTGGTTATTGCGATGATTGTTAGGTTCAGTCGACAACGTTGCGCGACCATACACCTTATCGCGCGGCGATACGGTTCGTGGTCGCGCAACGTCGTCGGGTGAATCTAACAATAATTGCAATAACCACCTCACGGTACGGGCCCAGGTCTCCGTATAGTTATGGACCGCAATAACCTAAGCCTACAGGCGCTGTAACGAGACACTAACCACATTAGAAGTGTATGTAATGATACCTACAATTTTATTCTAAGCACAATAAAATATCGCTCTCTATGTTCTTTATCGCAGTTTTTGGTATTTATTCAATAGATGCGCCCCGCGGTTTCACCTGCTATTTCATAGAAACCGAATATTTTCCGGGATAAAAAGTATCCTATCTGTTAATCCAGTGTATAACCTACCTTCATACTACTAATTACTATTTCTTACCCGCGACTTCGTTCGTGTGGACATAAAAAAAGGATCCTATGTCCGTCTTTATGATATACAGTAACTCCTTATCAAATTTTATCAAGATCCGATCAGCCGTGATAGCGCGACAAACATCCAGTCAGAGAGTTATACTTCTATAGTACGCTAGATGGTGTTGATCCATTTTTTGACGTTTTGTATGGACTGACAGTTGTAATGTAGGGAGTTCTGAATCGCGCAAGCGAAGTTTTTCCATACGTACCGACCGTATTCATTTTTATACCTCGAAGCTTCATTGGTCTTGATAAGACTGCGGCTATATTCCTCTGAATTATAATATTAGTTAGGATTCTTGAAAGTATACATCAGGAAAATGTTGTTTGAAATTAATATATTACTACTTTGAAAAACATACCTATTATTGAAACTCATAAAACCTCATTTTCATAAATAGCCTAAGTATTCGAACAAAGCTTTAAGAACTCTACGAACTGTACATAACATGCCAACAATATTGAAGGTAAAATATCACAATAACAAAAAATTTTGGTTCTAAATTTAATAAGACTGTTTGGGGGGTTTTATGGCTATTGTTAACTGATTTTCGGTGACAACAGATTACCTCCTAAAGATTCCTCACTGAGTGAGGTTTCTATACGTCACTCAGGACTATCGAAGAACACCACCCATCTCTCAAAGTACACACAAAATAATCACTCTTACTGGTTCATTGCTCAGCGCGGCTAGGAGTTAGCCAATGGCGTGGATTACGTTGTACCACTCACTAAACTAAACAAATCTGACAGAACTAAAATTGTCTGCATCTCTTTTAATTTCAGTTTAATTGTGATAAATGGATGGCAATAAATTACGAGCAGTCAAAATTAGTTTAGAAACTGGTACAGCAGAATGGACGACAATGGTGTCGATTCTGTGATACCGCTCACTGAACAAATTTTTTTGATATAATTTTAATCATTTTGACATGACTGTGAGAAATGGATGGCAATAATTTTAGAGCGCATGATTGACACCAATGTGAACGCTTTCCAACAACTTTGGCGTGTTTTGTCCAACAAATAACCATCTTGTAATGCGGTACCTATGCGGTAATCTGTGTCGGCGACACTCGAGGTTTTGTACAGTGATGTGTAACTTTTAAAGCCGATTATGATTGAGTTCTGGGAAAAAAACCCGTTAAAATAGTTATTCTGCTAAAAATTATAGTATTGTTTAAATGTATAATGGCTCAGTATGTGATTATATATATTTTGTTTGTCTAATAATAGCACTGAACTAAAGAAAATACATAAGCCCAACACCAGATATAACCACCATAGGTCAAGATACCATCCAACGTTTCACCGGAGTTTGCAGTTCAATTACAAGAAACGGACTATAAACACAGACATGGCCAAATTGCTGCCGTTACCAACCAATACCTCGCGTTTAATACAATCTTGTTAAATAGAACAACTTCACTGTAACTGAAACACCCCATTTCACCTCTTTAGGGACTGGTTTTCGAGAAATCATGAGAAATAATAAGAAGCATATTACACAAACCGAGTTTCATTGGCTTAGCATGAAAAAATATTGTATTGTCCATGTTACCCATTTAGAGGTGGAATTTAGCGAAATCCATTCTTACCAAATTTCCCAACTTTGACAACCCTACAAAATTTGACCAAATTTCACGACTCAATCATAAGCGGTTTCGTCTGTGAAGGTTTAAAAAGCGCGTTATCGTTCATCAAATTGCTCATCAAATTCAGAATGCAATAGAGAACAAAACTGACGTTCTAAAACAGAATGCCACAAACCGAGCGTGATCTGAGTTTTTGTGACTTCACTCTAATGCCGCCCTTTGTCTGGCACTAAACAAATGACAATGACAGCAATAGACTTAATCTGTTGTCAAAGTTAACAAACGTTTCAGAAGCGCGAGGTTAGTTTGGTAAAGTTTTTCAGAATTTGCAACGCTACTTTCCTCAGGTGGACCCCTTACCCCACTGACGCCTATAATACTGCGTACTTAGGACTTAACTTACTAGTAAAATAGAAATAAGTCCTTACTCTCATAATGGTAAAGTTAATTGAATAGAGATAAGTGTGAAAACAACGGCAAAAGTAGAAAATAAGCTTTTTCACAATGCCAAACCAGACAATGTGAAAGGAAGTTACCTACACGTATTATTGTTGTGCGGAACTTTTGTTTTTGTTGCAGATTTAAAACTAAGCGCCACGTTTGTGACTTTGACCTTGACCTCGACTTTATATCGGGGGGTAATGGGAACTGGCACAGCGAATCAGCATTGCCTTTCAGCTGTTTTGTCTGTTTCAGTCGTTTTAGTAATTTGTACGTATCAGTTGGACGTATATAACATCTAATTTAACAAATATTATTATTAAAAGATTTAAAAAAAAAACAGACTGTAAAATGTAATCTGTCACTCCGGATTTAAAAAGAAATCTAACGACACCTCTCGTCAAAATTGGTCAAACGGTTTAGGCTACATGAGGTAATTAGGGGAGTATGTAGGGGTTACATGCACCCCAAAAGCATTACCCTACTTCTTGGGCTATTGGGTAAAAAATATTTACTCAAGTTGTTATGTTTATGTTATTGGTACTAACCGCCAAACTGGGTGGCTAGGGTTCTCGGTAGTTAGTTGCTTCCGTTAGTCGCAAGCTAGAGAGGTGTTGTACCGCTATATTTAAATTAGTAATTCGCGCCGAACTAAGACTTCGAGCCCTGTAATTTCACAGCCCTTGACTAATTTTGCTCATATGCAAATTTAAATATTGCAATGAAATGAACTACCGGCCTACAAAAATTCATGAAGACCGGATCAACAGCTCTCATGTTATCGTCGAACAAATATACATAGTACATACAACCAAACCTCGCTCGGTCAATTACATGTGGTGTAAATGTATAGGCTAATAACTAATAACATAGGCTCTAGGTTAAACAAAAATGTATTCTGTTGGATATCCTAGATTGCAGGTGAAGGCGCTGGCTAAATTAAGGTTTCAATACCTACTCGTAGGTACTCTCTATTACTTACACACATTTATTAAATTTTATAATTTGCTTTTTATGCTATCCATATATTTTTTTACTTTTTGCCATGAGATAAGCCAAGAATAGCATATGGGGCGAGCAATGGGATGAGTGAAACACATGGGGCGAAGAACAACCCCAACAAATTACTCCTGACGTCGAATCAAATTTACAATCACAATATGATATAGGGTAGTTGTTAGCATTTTTTCCTGTCCTGATCATCGAGCCAAGGACTTCTCACCGCAATGCGGTCGCAAACGCTCTACAAAACATTCGCTACAATAAAACTGTTCACAAGACTTGCTGTTGAGTTCGAATTTATGATATCCGTATTGCGATGGAAATTATTATTTAACTCTCAATATATTCCCGTAAAATATGTAATCGAATCGAATTCAAATATAAATGTTCTATGGTACTTAAAGTAATTAACTAAATCAAATTCTACTTTACAAACAGTTTTTATCAAGACTTACTTTACAAACACTACGTGACTCCACATAGTGCGCGCACTAACATCACCGGGTCGGTTCACGGGTACACTGACAATGGTCATGGAGAATGGGAGTAAACAGTGTTATCTCACTCGTTGAAGGAGCCAATATCTGATCGGCAAGGAGTGGTATCGGCAGATTACCGCGATAATGCGAGTCCACGCTCGCGCCGCGGCTCGCGTTGCCCGCTACCACGCGCCATTTATACTAACGACTTAATAAACTGTGTTAAACAGCCACAGATTAGATCGTTTGGTATTTAAATTTTTTAAATGAACAGAATCTAGAGAAACGTCGATTTGCGTTCCCATTGAGAATCAAAAGAACGTTGATTTTCTTAAGTTGCGTTCATGCTACTAATGTACCTTATGAATTGACAACATCTGTTAAGAATTAACGCCTTTTTTGCGCGTTGCAAAGCTCAGGCAAAAACTGAGTATACATTTAAGTTAAAGTAGGATACATAAATAAGTATTTTATCTGCGATTTATGCGTCGTTTAATATTCTTATCATCGTCTAGAAATCACGACAGTTTTCTATTTGTAAACAATGATCACCCGCGTAAAGAGTAATTCACATGAGTAAATTATTACAGTTCAACTGGCCTCCGCCGTCGCGCCGGCCGCCGCAAAGTAACGAAAATTATTATTCCCTAGCAGCTCACTCTTACGCACGTAATTAAGGCAAGCCCAATCTCCGAGGGTGAAAGCAAACAGGGCAAAAATTAATTAGCTTTTACAGATTCTAGTCATCGTAAAAATTGGAGTTCCTGAAAAAATATTTTTATGCAATTTTTTATGTTAAGTTTGTTACTAGTTTCTTTCTCATTAGGCATTCAGTTTTTTTTCCTATTGTTTGTGTATTGGTCCCTAAAATTGGGGAAGACACTGACTGCTGCAGCAGAGGTTACGCTAAAGTAGCAGGCAGGGCTTCATTTTAAATTTGCAACATGAAATTCAAACAAACATTTGTATGAAAATGTAACAATAAACTATTTAAAATCAACAGTATTTTGTATGCCGTGCGATCAAAAGTATGTCAAACCTACTTATAAAACGAGATCAAAGACGTTCAGTGTCTTGTCTTGAGAATGTTTTATTTTATTTATATATATTATATTATAATTATTATTACTAATTAAAAGTTATATTTTTTTACACTGCAAGCGGCTTGCAAGTATTTAATACCTTTTATATTTATTATTTTTGAACGCATATGTTTTTCAGATTTTTTAGATTTAGATTCGTCCACAGAGGTCGCCTTAGGTGAAAAGAGACACAGAAATTTTAGCTGGATATCTTGGACCTGGGAGGTTGTACAAACGAACCGCATTCTGGGAATATCTTAGAATTACGCGACTGATAGCAAAAATACGTGGCCATGTTGCACCCCGTCGTTTCCATGTCCAATACTTGATACATCCTGAGCAGTCAAGCAACACCGATGTTAACATCACTTTTAATGATCAGATAGAGCGATTAGGACTGCGAGCGTTTTACGATATTATTTAATTAACCGTTGTTATGGCAATAAGAATAGGTGTGATTAGATAACGCAAATTGTAAATGATAAGCGAAGTAGCTAATTACACCTTATTTCAAACGCGGTCGAAATGTGTGTTCAACTTATCTAACGGAGAGCGAGCGTTAACTCTATAACCGCAAGATGTAGGAAACAATAAAACGAAAAAGCAACCATCGGAATTGCTCGTAGTTCCAAGCTCGTAGCGAACAATACAATTTGGCAACGTGATCTTAACAACGTCTCGGTAATTGGGGGAAATCGTCCTGTGGCACGACCAATCTCTTAATTCGCCGAAGCTTTTAATTTAAACAACGCATTTAAATTATTCTATAAGGTACATGTGTATTAGGTACAGGTCTATGTCATATCAACGAAATTGACACTTTCGAATAGACTCGTGAGCTCGTAATGTTCTTGTGTATTTTGAAACAGATCACCGACACTGATCGATACTAATCTATGATTTTATCAAAACTGGAACGCCAATCATTGCTTCACGGTTCACTTATTAATTAAACGACAAAATTATCGGCTGTAATCAAACACTCGATTTCATTACGCATTCTGCGGTACACCAGCAATGTAGACACGATCAGTACACGATTTTAAATTACAAACAACTATGTAAGGAATGTAGACAACACAACAGTAGGCGATCTACCTGATGGCTCGACAACAACAAGAGTTACAGGTCCTTTGCGAATCGTCTGAATCCTCAGTCATAACGACAAGCACGCGGCTGCGGTACGCGAAGACTGAGCCATATCGCAGGTAAAGATAAAGGCATAGATAAAACATGACTAATGAAAACTTGGACGAATGGCAAGGAGGCAGGTTGATAAGGGACAGTCACCGAGAGAAAAACCTCGTCAAACAAATGTTTTAGAAACTACAGTTATCTGTCACGTGAGTCATGTTGGGACGGTGACGCTATTAAGGATGTGCCAAAATCCTGCAGGTCTAGCATGCGTATGCGCATGCATGCAAAAACAGGACACAGCTACAATTATGTATACGTTTGTCGCGTTTTATGACGACACGAAGCACGTATTGGCAACGGCCCGCCGCGGCATTTGATCCAGCATACGTAGTACTTAGCAGTCGTATTAAAATGTCTAGAAGACCTACTTACTACACTTCATATAAATCAAAAGATCGCGTAGAGCCATAATTTAAAAATTACTCAAGGTTAGAAACTGTTCAACTTATTCTATTCAGCGACGATATTCAACTGATTCAACGAGATCACAACGTCGTTTTGCCAATAGACAAGCACATCCCATCTCTACGGCCCGAGATTTTATGGACGTTCAAAAAATTCTATCAACTTGAGAACCATCTCCTTTTTTTGGAAGTCGGTTAATGACGAAGTCTTGAGGTACAAAACATTTTAAAAATTCAACTTGAGAACGACCTCTATTTTTTTTTTAAATCGGTTAAAACGGTAATACTAATGTTAAATTGAAAGCTTTTAAGTATATATAATATAATATAATTATATAAAATAAAAAGGTCAAAAAAAAAAAACACAAAAATAGATCAACGCCATCTAGTGTACTATAGGAAGTAACTTCGTCTCTCTGTCTGGATGTTTATCGCGGGTAAACAACTAGTCACAAATAGCCATGTCGAAAAAAAAACTATGTTTTCCCAACGGAAAGTCAACGCAGTACAAGTAATAGAGTATACCTATTGTTTATTAAACGATAAAAAAAATACTTTATTATTAGTGAACTAAGTTTTATAACTAGGTTCCACTAGCTGGTTATAACTATATATTTTTAGATATGCGTGCTTCTATCCTAGACCACGTCTATGTTCAACATGCAAGCGGGATGAGGAAAAACGCAACACTATTTAGAAAGAGGCGTTTTCAAAAAAAAACCTGGTAATAAAATTACCCAATAGATGGCGTTAGATGTAACTTGAGGTTTTTCTGTCACTGTCAAGACGTGAAAGACAAAAAATGTACGTGTGCCTTTTTTTCTCGTATTTTTTGGCTCCACATGTGTATTTAGACAATTTCAAGTAATGTAAGTTTGACTTCATTCGAAATATTACAATAGTTGACACTGGCTAAATACACAACGTGTAGAGACAAAATTTACGATTAAAAAAAGAAACATAAAATATTTCGACAGAAATGACAATGACAGGTAAAACGATAAGACTATTACGCCAACTAGCAAGTATTTTAGAACAATTTTTTTTTTTTTTGGAAAACGCCTCATTTAAAAGAAAAAGGATACAAGTTTGCAGAAAAATGTTCTTTCTGTCAAACGTACTTGTTACAAAACTAGGGTTTCATGGCAAACATGGAGCGATTACCAATGTGAATCGTCCAAGAACGGTTCAACTTGAGTTAGCTTCGCTCGGCTGCAAGGCTGCAACTTCCGGCACGCTAATTTGTGGCCTGGTTTGATTCGCTCGATGCTCGTCACTTTTACTCGATTAGACGCAGCACTTATTTTTAAAACTTCTGTGAGAACAGAAGCTCCGTTCCTGACCTTAGAATAGATTCAATTAGAATAAAAGACTCGCAAAAAAAAAATAAAAAAATACTGTAAAATCTATATCTGTGTAATCTGTAAAAAAAAAAATACACATATGTATACGTCTGTGATAGTGTATGTTTTGTTTTAATAAAACAAAATGTATCAAAACCACGTCCGTTTTCATAGTAAAATTGTGTATGTTCTATATTTTGCTCTAGATTTTTTTTTATGACTGCTGATAAGCACCACAATAAAGTAGACATTTATAATATATAAAAGAAGAAGCCCTGTTTTAGGAATCAACGCATAGACCAAACCGCTTATCATAGAGACATGAAAATAGACCCCAATACTCTTCAAATGTTCTAGATGAACAAAAAGAACGGATTTTGCGAAGTTCCACCCCTAAAGGGGTAAAATGGACTCCGGAGTTGGCTAACACAATACAACTCGGTTTGTGTACAAAGCATACAAAATGACTTTATAAGCATGTCTCAGGATTTTTAGAAAATCAACCCCTAAAGAGGTGAAATGAGGTTTCATTTATTGTAGTCTATGTGAGCGAAGCCGTTCAGGCAAGTGTTCAAATAAATGACTTACCCACTGAACCCACGACGCTGCTTCCCGGGGCTCGCGGCGCTAACGGTGTTGCCGCCTGGATCGGAGCTGGCTTCTGCGAAAAATACAAAAGAATGTGAGTGAACCTTGAATAACAAAAGTCGACTGCACCCAAAGACCTCATTAATCGGTTGAGGTCTCGTACTTATTCACCCCTCACTAAAACATAACATAACGCGCATAATAGCAATACTCAACAATTGGATCGCCTACGATTGTAATTTGAGTAAATACATTTTGATCCATTGAATTGCCTCGTCTCGATTCCTGCGCTGTAAGTTGTATTTTATAGATAATTATTCCGCATGCAGTTCAAGGGGTTTTAATAAAATTTTTTGATTGCGCTTCTGCCTGTGTTGTGTTTAACATTTCGAATGGTATTCCTATTTTTAACGACAAACACTATTAATGAAAATTAATTTAATGAATGTCGTTATTAGGGAACTCTATAAAACTTACGTCGACGCTGGGTCATCCCTCTTTTTCTTCGGTAAGTAATTTTCATGATACTTGCTCCCTCAAAACTTATCTATATCTTGTAGTCTGATTGGCAACATCTTATTAGTTAATTATCGAATGGAAATCGGGCAGTACGACAGCTTAAAATACTGGAAGGAAGGAACACGGTCGATAACGGAATAGCACCCACACTATTGTAGTATTTTCTTTTGCTTATAGCCAATAGCTAATTTCCACCGCATTGGGCCAGCGTGGTGGATACGGCCTAATCGACCTTCGAGGGTAGGCTGATATCCCACTATTTCTGTCCATACTAAGGTTGCCTGGAAGAAATCGCTTTAGGCGATAAGGCCGCCCATTATACTGCCGGATATTTAATTATTGTTTAATTTTAATTTTATTTTCGGTGTTTAATAAAGTTATATTGTATTGTATTGTGGGATGTTTAAAGGCTGTTAAAGATAGCCGATAAGTACTAGACCACGTAGCCAAAATTAATAAAATTACAAAATAACGAAAGAAAACTGGAGCAACAGAATCGACCCTCCTGTCACTCGTCTAAAGTAATCTGGACTTTTAGGGCCTAAGTTTTCAAATCAAATTACATTTACAGGCTTGGTTAATCTCAGGGTTCAATGCTCTTTGTTGGACCATCATGTAATACTAACAGATTTAATTACTGTAAATTATGAATTATCTCATACACGCACAGTTAATAAATTATAATAATTATACTCGTTTATTGACATAAGATTAAAGGAATCAACCACGCTAAAACAATTATATTTATATACTTCAGCTCGTGACCACGGCTATTGAAACATGGCCGAAACGTCGAGGTTGGTTGTTGAGCCGGGCAATAATGTTATACTAGATTTCATTATTACCCTCTGCGCAGATGAATAATATTGTACTGAATTTCATTACTACCTCTGCGTTTTTTTTTAAATGCTCGTATTTGGTTATCCTTAGGAATATCATAATGCATGGTAGCACCACTTTAAATACTTAAAGCTAGCTTACGTCTGTATACGAACGCACACATACGAATGCCTCCCATGAAGTTATGGATACCTAAAATTAAAATTGATACAGAAATTTGAAATGTGAGATTTGAGATCGGGGATAAGAGATATGAGACATGAGATTTGAGATTCTAAATATTTGAAATTGAAGTAAAATGAAGCAAAATGACTGATTACGTACATTTATTATTACTAGTAGACTCAAAAACGTTAACTCTAGAATCCTTAGTTTTCCTGGGGATTCAATATGTCCTCCGTGAGATAAGACACTGCTTTATCCCCTTGGTGCATAATCTACTGTTATTTCAGTTCGATCCGTCGCACTGTAACTGCCTGAGAGACGAACAAACAAATCAATAAACTAACAAAACATCATTATACTGTGAGTAGGAACAAAGCGTTACTAACTATTGGTAATTTTGACGATGTATACCACAATTTTTTTAGTAACCTACCTCAACCTCGCGAAATGTCTGCACTTCTGTGGATATTTAAATTTATCGTCGAGTCCTACGTAAACCAATGAGGACACGCGAGACTGCGTGTTTTCAGATGATTCTATTAGTGCTGCAACTCGAGCCCCGGCCGTCGTATACAACACAACATTGTGGCTGTCTATATATAAAGATAATTAATTCGCTTTGACATAGAAGGGAGCGAAATACCGAGAACAAGTAAAACCAAAAGATCATAAACCGCCGCGTGGGCTGTTCCAGAAGTTGTTGGTGAACAGTATTACATATATTATTAAGTTTAAAAGAAAAATTAATTTACTGTTTTTCAAAACACCATCTATTCATCATGAATCATCAACGGCTTCAGCAGAAGTCTTAAATTTTCTTTCAAGGGTCATTTTTTATTTGTAGGAAGCAATATAAAAAATCTAATTTTAGCCACTAGGTACGGACAGGGACACCCGTACCCAGTGGCTAAAAACTCAATTGTTCTAGCAGCCGCCTGAGCGGGCGCGTTTTCTTGGTGAAAAAGAATGTCCCGATAATGCTGAAGATCAAGGAACACAGTACTACGAAGATTATACAGCATTTATGTAACAAGTTAATAAAAACTAATAATTATTGCAGATAGCCAGTGATTTTTTTCTGAGAAGGTTAACATTGAAATTACCTTTCGATATGTTATTATAAACGACTAAAAAAGATCGGAACCCATAGTTATTTAGGAGACTCATTCATGATGATCGCCACTCATGTGGTTTCTAAGCTCCAAAGAACTCTCGAAATAAAGACTCTTGAAGACCTTAAACGCGTCTGTCATGCCTAATTAAATATGCTTATTAATTAACCTAATGTACTAATTAACGCTCTCCGAATTACCGCCCACCATATCAAAATGAGTTCATTCTCCACACATAATACCTAGTTAGTAATAATCGCTAGGTACAGTTTATATTTCCCTTTCAAACTGAAATTCATTTCAGTCGAACAATTCTCGGACTTTTAATTAATACGTGCAATAGACATTTTCGCTGATCGAATCGATGAAACAATGTTTTGTTTATTTCTCCGTACTGCCGCCGCGCTGTAGGTTTACCTAGTTTTTTTAGTAGGTTTGCGCGACAACCGCTAAGATTCATAATAAAATCAAATAGAATGAAATAATGTGTACAGCGGAATATTGCATTGATCCCGGGTCCGATTGAAAAATCTAATCGGGAATTATAGTACTGCTGAAGTTCTATCACTGAATGCACTCTTATATTAAGAGCATTTATTTAAATTGCAGTGTTTGTATGTATGTTAAGGTCAAATCATCGAACTCAATTTTAGACCACTTCCCTTCAATTGATTTGTTTTTTTTTTCATATTTTTTTTTTTTGTCACGTTCCGACAATACAAAATTACGACAGCGAGCTGAGCTGACGATGGATACGGAAGGTAGAAAACGGAAATCTTCCGTAACGAACTGTAGATTGATGGAGTTTGGACCCATTTTTATCAGCATACAGTACCAATAACGGATTTTAAACAGTAAAATCATTTACTACACAAATGCTCATTTTTGTTTAGATACGCTGCGCATGACCATTGACCAACGTCCGCGACTGCCGTCATGATTGCTCTTGCAGCCTGAGACTAGGAACCAATACTTCTTTTTACCTCTTTTTTGGAAAAGAAAGAGAAAACAAAAAAAAACTATCACTAATGTAATAAACCTCTACCAGCGGCATCGTGCCCACTGGCCGCATTGCCGCGTTGAATTGCGATTGCAATCCTTTGAGCAACATAGAGAATTTTGGTCACAAGACGCTTCGACCAGACGCGATGATAAATGCTTCATAAATTTACCTACCTACTGAATTTTAATTTGTCAACAAAACACATTTTAGATTTCATAATAGACATGCTTATTAACATTTTATCACTGCCACCTATACAGAAACTAACCACCACCGAAATATGGACAAAGAGGTAATTATTTTTTTCACCTTTCATTCCAAGGGCTTTCTAATTTCGAAATGGCCTCACTAGTTGCGACAGCACAGTCCAACAAGTCCTCTTCTCGAGCAAACACAACCTCGAGGAGCGCATACTCTATTGCCCTCAGAGAAATATGATTGCTTGCTCTTTGTTTTTGTTTGCTTTCCACTGATGCAACTAGCTACATAAAATGCTTGTTAAAATATAGAAAGCTTTTGTTATTATTTATTTTTCATTATGAGTTTCAATCTACGGATTTAGGTACGTCGTGTAGGTATTTTATATCATACTAGCTGCGCCCCGCGGTTTCACCCGCTATTCTAAGGAAACCGAATATTTTTCCAGGATAAAAAGTAGCCTTTATGTTACTCCACGGTGTAAGGTCAGGTACCTTACACCCTGGAGTAACACAATATATATATCAAACACACTTACACTTATATACTTACCTACTTACACACTTACACACAAACTTTTATAATGTTAGTGTGATTTCGTAATAAGTATAGATTTCAGAAGATCATTTTACCTACAGTAACAAAAAATTTGAAACGTCGCACTAATATTATAAATGCGAAAGTTTGTGTGTAAGTGTGTAAGTAGGTAAGTATGTAAGTGTGTTTGTTACCGTTCAATTCTGTATCGGCTGAACGGATTTGAATGAAACCTGGATTAGCATAAAGGCTACTTTTTATCTCGGGAAAATATTCGGTTTCTGTAGAATAGCGGGTGAAACCACGGGGCGCAGCTAGTATGAAATAAATTCATGAGATCATGTAGTCACAATAGAGCAGATTACTTATCCATTCTACCTTTAAAAATTACAAGAAAATGCAGCATTTTCAGGCCAGATTTATTTCGCAGTTTCGGCAGATAACGCTTACAATGTTTACAAAATACGTAAGATATTTTAAGCATCTAATGAAAAATGAACCGTCCGGTTGACGTACACTGCTCAGACAATCGATTATAAGATTCTTAATTTATAAATCTTTCTCGTCGGACCAATAATATATAATATGTCTGGGTTTCGTATGCCGCAGGTCGCGCCTAGTCAATGCTTCAGGGATGCAGACCAGTCAGTGTTCCGAGTGATCGGCTACGCTACCGAATAAGGTATCGATTCCTTTGGACACCCCATGAAATTACCCACACGGCAATCTCTACTCTGAGCAGTCTCACATAGTTATGAACTAACCAAAAACTGCGCAGTTCTCTTTTAAACGACACTCCTTCGATGGAGTACCTAAGGAGGTAAACATTTTTGAATTTTCCCAGGTGTAATCCCTACTATTATTAATGCGAAAGTGTGTTTTTTGGTTTGTTTGTTCCTCTTTCACGTAGCAACAGAGCAAAGTATCGACATGTTTTTTTTTATAGTTATAGTTTAAGGGTCACACAGAGTGACATAGGCTACTTTTTATTCCGCGGTAATAAACGTTTCCTGGGGGAATTTTCACGCGGGCGAAACCGCGGCGCGCAGCTAGTTATCAATACGTGTTACAAATTCAGTGTTTTAGTTCTTACCCTCTGAATAAGAATACGCAGACGGACGTACATGCGGATACAGCAAAACTATAACCAAACTACTGCTCGGGATAGAAGAGCCGAGGATTAGGAGAGTCCTTTATCCAATGGTGATTATGACGAGGAATATAACGAACGGAACGGATTACGGTTTCATACACCATTGATCTGTGATAGAGTAAAAAAGCCAAAATAAATAGCCCGCCCGGGTTCGAACCCGGGCGAACCCTTTTCAAGCGAGTTCGTTCACGCAGCAGGCGCACCGCAGCGCTTGTATTCGACAGATTGCTTGCTGATTGTCTTCCTCGGGAACACTGCTCCAAAATCGTTTGAAATAGTATGATTGAATAAAAAATTATAAAAAAAAAGTTAAGTAGATCGGATTTGCTGTGAGGGATTTATTTTTCTGAGCAGCTTTCTCTGTCGTTTAATCGTGGCGGGTCAAAGCGACAGTTAGCAGTGGTATAGTGGTAAAAGCGTGAACATGTCTGTAATCTATTTGTGATCGATCGGCACGGGTGTCGGTCGCCGTGCGAAACCGGCTGGCGTCCGGCCCAATTGTTTCGTTTTTTTCACACAACCACAATACTGGATAGAGCTAATCGTCAAATAACACGGCGCGGCCGCAGGCATGTTATGTGACCGGCTTTTGTTGTTTCAAACTACAAAATTGTGTGATAGGTAATAAAACCGCATCACAAACAACGTCGAGGGCTATTAGAATCGAATTTATGCGCAAACAAAGATTGGATCGTATCTCGGCAGACTCGCGCGAATTAATCTGAAGCGTGTAAGTATTTTGGAATAAAATACTTTTCGAGTATGGAAGTAAAGGGCGGGTTATTTGATTGATTTAGTTTAAGTAGTTATTTAATAAGGAACTGAAAATTATATTTTTTGTTGTATGGTTTTGTTTCAATTTAAGTTTAGAATTTTGGAGTTCCCTTGTAAAGTCAATATACAGTGCGAGAAAAAACATGAACAGATATACTGTGGCATAGTATTAGATCCTTCGATCTGTCCTAAAAATCTGCACCGAGGCTCGCTACTTGTCAACTACCGCGACGTTGGCGTCGCGACGATCAGACCCAATATATTTATTATTGAGATAACTAGTTGTTACCTGCGACTTCGTTCGCGTGGACATAATAAAGTATCCTATGTTCGTATTTGTGTTATACAGTAACTCCTTATAATTTTTTATCCAGATCATTTCAGCCGTTTAGCAGTGATAAAGCGACAAACATCCAGACAGAGAGACAAAGTTACTTCCTATAGTTCGCTAGACTCGTTTTTGTGCATTTTGTTGTAATGTAATAGACAATAGACAATAGTTTATTTTGTAGCAAAAAACATATAGAAAAATAAATTAAAAAGTAAAAAATAAACAAAACGAAGAGAGTTTTTTGCCACAAACCAGCCCCAACTAAGCAAGATGCTGGTTGTACCCAACCAGCGCTTTAGGCCATGTAGGCAGTTTTTTCCTCGAGACGAACGTATTCATTTTTATACCTCGAAGCTTTATTGGTCCCGATGCGACTGCGGCTATTTTCCTCTGAATTACAATATTAGTTAGGATGTTCTAGAACTCGTGTTCGAAAGATATCTCAGTAAACGTACAAACAAAACTATAGCTCCATGAAACCAAAACTCGGCCAACTTTTAGGAAATGGTCACACACAGCAAGCGCTGTGTATAGCGACTTTCATCAGCGGCGTCGCACACACGAATCGCTGTCATTAAGATTTCAGTTGTTTACTTTGAGTTTGAAATTTACCGTTTAAGTATGTAACAAATTTATTAGCATTTTTTACAAGATATTTATTTTTTATTAATTTCATACAAAAGATGATATAAATATTATCACTTGTCCATACCGAATGAACCTAGCGGACGGACACGAGTAACAAAACATCCGGCATATGTAGTCGTTTAAATATTTTCGTACAGAAGAAAAGTCCGTGAAAAATGAGCAAATAGATGAGTCTTTACAAACTTTCGCATTTATAATATTAGTGGGATTAGTGCGACTGCATAAATACAGACAACTGATACAATAGTTGATGGTCCGAGCCTTCAAAGTGGTCTTCGAAAGAAATGCGCATGAACGTTTGTAGAGTCCCATTCAATGATTCGGAATATTTAATTCACAGATTTAAAGACTAGCCGATTATTTTAACTACCGACATACGTTTTGGCGGCCGCGTGGGAGTCAGGGTACGGCTTACAAAGGTACTTTTGTTTATACTATGGGTGACCCCGTGGAAACGGTTCAGCCCGTTACTCACCGATAGCTTTAGACGAACGAGTAGTCCTTAAAATCAATGCTTTCCGAATTCCGATTGCCATAGGATTTTTGTTTATTTTACTGAGTACAATATTATGTAGTTTGTTTGATCAGTTTGTCTATATTACGGTAATATACGACGGATGAATTCATTTAGTGTTATTAGAGTCCCTTGGTTATTTGGAATTAAAATATGTAAGGTTGTCTGACAGAGTTGTCAGATCTGTTGTCTGTTGTTGTCTGGTTGTCTGATCTCTATCAGCGATAAGGCCACCACTTGTTACACTAGTTTCAAGCTTTTTCTCCTGTTTATGTATAATCTATTGTGAACAATAAAGTAAACAATTTATTGTTATCTATCTATATCTTAAAATTTTATTCTGATCGTGCTTCCTCATCTGTAATAGTATCATTAAATTTTTGCAGCTATTTGAGGCACAACGATATTAAATATCCGCTATAATAGTTTGAGTCCATCAGTTCAGGATTGAGAATCAGCACCGACTTTTGAAGGAAGACTAAAACGCATAATTAGTAGATAGAGCAGCGCGTCTCTCTGTTAACCCGTTGAAATTAATTGAAAGCAATACGGTATGAGCGGTTACTATGAATGGCCCCGTCAATTGCCACAACATCGCAATGCAAATTAATATTATTATCATATCTATTGACTATTGACTATTATAATATAACTATTGACCGTATCAAGTTGTTAATTTTTTTTTTAATGAGCGAGAATGTACGTCTTACTACGTTGAAAAAATTGTAGGGAACCATGACTGGGATATGTAAAAAATGTATGTGCGAAAAGTACCTTAGTACTTTCCGAGAAAGGAACTTACTGTTTTCCATGTATCGAACTGGCCATGGAACACATACAAATATACACTGAGGAGAGGAACCAGTCGCTTGTCTGATGGTAAGCGTCACGATTTCCCATAACAGTTCAGTGCCGCCAAAAACTTTGAACACCGTTCAAAGCGCAATGCGCTTGTCACCTGTAGATTTTAGATGTTCATCCTCTTTATGCCCATTAATATCGCCGGAAACATTGCCCCTTAACTTCGGAACACAATAATGTTTGCACACTACTGATTAGCTGTAAGGTGTAGCTTCTTCCTTAGGACTCAGCAATAGTCCTATCTACACATAACAATAAAAAGAAGATAGGCAAACACAACTAAATCCCGAACCAGTTCAACAAAACCATTATTAGAATATTTAATCTCCTATTATCTGTAATCTGAAAAGGCGCTTTTCAATGGTGGTCAATTATTGAAAAATCTGGTATTTCCAAGTGCATCAATGCAAAATTGAGTGTCGAATTCAGTGGAGGCCCCTGATAAATCAACCCTGGCCTTCCTTTTCTTTTACGAGATCGATCAATGTTCAAGAAGAGAATTGAAATGAATACACGAAGCAACAGGTATCTCGAACCCAATTAGCTAGTGGTCAATAGGTAGAGCCGGTAGGATTTTTTAAAACAATTTAGTTAGCAAAGCTTGTCTTTTTCATGATGGCTTTTCAAGGAAATTGAATAAGCCATACTAGCTAGTTTTTCTGTTGTATTATTGGAATATATCAAAGAAGGATGGCGACTTTACACGTATTTTGAGACCACAGATGTCACTCTAGATTCCGCATTCAGGACGCTCGAAGCGAACCACGCATCAGTCTAAATACACTTATAAGAAATTACTCTGATTAGTTAATTGTTAGGCGCGAGTACTCCCCGCACTCCCCGCAAACCTCCCCGCGCCTTCCTCAAACTTTGGTGACTTTTTGTAGGAACAACGAATCTAGTAATGCGGTATCTAGTATGGTCTGTGTTAGAGACCTAGCCTTTTCGACGACGTACAGTAGAGTTATTTTTGCTACAGTAAATACACTCATAAGCATCAAAAAAGCAAATTTAACGTAGGTTACAGATGTTGGGAAAGCAATAATAATTGAGGATTAGGGGAAGTATTAAAATAATAGCTTTTTTTTTGTAATGTTCTTGGCGCCACCCGTGAAATACTAAACTTATCATTGAGGAGTTGCGGTGGCCATCTGTGGTATTCTTCAAATACTAATGGACCCCATCATCAAAACTGTTTTTTTTTTTTTAAATAAAAATGGGACCAATCTGGATGTTATATCAAAATAAAAAAAATATTTTTTCAAATCGGTTTATAAATGAAGTAATTCTGAGGATACACACATTTTAAAAAAAGCAGTCGACTTGAGAACCTCTTTCTATTTTGGAAGTCGTTTAAAAAATACAGGTGAACGAAACCCTTCATCACCCACCATGACCTTCATTAATTGTGGGGTTCATCTTTTAAAATGAAAATAAGTTTTGATACATCATTTTTAATCAGGTGTTATACGTTCCCCTGGTTTTTTAAGCTATTCGACAATATGAAGCAGGTTTTTTTTTTTTTAGCATAGATACTTGTTAAAATTGTCTAATTAACGTAATTGACTAATTGGGAAAAACGGGTCGTTTCCAAATACGTAGGTACAACAAACAGTTGGAAAGTTGTCCAAGTCGATTGCCAAATAAATATATTTTAATTATGAACTGTGCAACCCCGCAGTACCTATATGGCGCGGGTAACCTAGTGGCCGACTGGCGACCCTGCGGTCGCACTTGCAGTATCTTCGGAAGCTCTACCACTCAGATAACAAGGCCCATATCTCATTGTTCCGGCCGCACAAACATCTTTGTGTACAGATGCGGAGTTATATTTAAATCATGGCGCTCATCTGCAATGTTAAGGTTGAATTCCGGAACGCTTGCGTCATGCTTACATGGTATGTACGTGTATGGGATTGAACTATCTTGTTCCAATCCTAGATGGGATTCTCAACGTATAACACGCTAAGCTGCACCGTAAATCTGCAATTTTGCACAATATTCCAAGTGTGAGGTGTACAGAAGCATACAATGTTGCTGTCAGATTTGTCCTTTGAGTATCTATCAAAAACACGCTGTACCTCACTGAAATCGGGACTTTAATATAATTAGAGAAACAGTATTATAATATAAGTAAGTATTTATTTTTTGTCGATTAAAATAGGTAAGGAGCAAAGAGAGCACAGATAATGAATGTGGTGAGACGTCTGTAAAAAGGATCTAAAATATAACTTTGTATTAAGCTTTCATATTATAATGAGTGCCTGACACGTGTAAATAAAATTAACTCAGTCCCTACGGTTATATTTGTGACCTTCGTCGTGAAGGATGCAATTCCCGTTTCCATTTTAACTATTTCAGAACTACATTTCAATAGCCTTTATCTACTCCTGTTCAACTTTGTTTCACATTTCTGTTAATGACATTTTCTAACAATACAATAATTATATTAACAACTAGCGACCCGATTCAGTTTCGCACGGGTATCAAATTTCACAGGGTCAAGGGTGGGCTAATCTGAAGATTCCCTGAAAGTTTCATCAAAATAGGCTTAGCCGTTTTGGAGTCTATGGAACATGCATCGCCTTTTATTTATAAATGTAATCAATAATTAAATATCCGATAGCATTATGGGTATTATCGCCTAAAGCGATTTCTTCCAGGTTATCTTGGTATGGGCAGAATTACATTTAGTTTCTAAAAAAAAATATTTAAAGTTTCGCTTTGCATAATAAGGTACTTTCTGTTTTTCTTTCGGTAACCTTAACCTTTCACGACACGGGAGCGATCATTTGTAAAATTTAGCAAGAATGTAGGATGTGTCCACGACAAATATAAAGCAAATATAGGATAGTTTTTCCAAAAAAACTAGAAAGTGGATGGAAACACGGCCTTCACTACATAGTAGGTATAATAATTAATTCCCTATAAAGTTAGACGTCGGGCAGAGTCGCTAAAGGCTTGTTGGCATAAACACAAAACAAATACCAACAGTTCCGATTCCACACTAGGTGTGTGTTAGCTTCTTTTAGCACACCGAGTTGTCGAAAAACGCCATGCCTGTCAAGCATTTAAAAACGTCAATGGTATTTCTAAAATAAATTATTTTACGGCTCCGATTTTCCACGTGCATTGTGCTTCCTTTGCATCAATCTAATGAAACAACAAAACAAAATCAGTGCGGATTTTCATAAATCCTTCTTTGCCTTTGTTCACATATTTCACAAAGAGCTGATTGAGACTTAGCGATCCCAGAATAGACAATAAATACGTTGAGGGAAAAAAAAGGACATTAAAAATATGTACTTCTATGACAGTCAAATAAAATATTATTCCTGATGTTACTGTACCTAGTAATTTTATGTGAACGTTCACTGCTTTGCTGTTTTAGCAGCAAAGGCCTTCCTTACAAATGTATTAGTATTAATGTGTGTATTAACTCGGATTAGCTTTCTGTTGAGTTCTTTTGCGGAACTGAAAATGCTGTGCATGGATTTATTAAATTGTATCCCTACATACATGTTAAACTTATGTATATAGAAGTACATTAAACCTACGTATTTGTATTAAATTTTATTTTAATGACATTTCTCTAATAATGTTGGATATTAAAAATGTAAAATAGATTATTATATTATTATTAGACAGGCCTGTAATGGTAATGTAATGTAATGGTAAAAATGGTGACCTAATTCCTATTCATTCATAAGGACACAAAAAAAAACCAGGATAAATTACTTTATGACTTTAAGCATTACTATATGTTTGCATTCAGTCCGCACGGTAAAAAAAAAAACTCTCGCACGAAAAGATTACAAGAATTAATCGAATGTAGAGAATATGTAGAGACGAAGTCATGATTTTATGCGAGCATAAATTAATATTGTTTCGCAACCAACAGAGAACGTGACACGAAAATAGTACGAAACCGGTGTTATAAGATAAAAATGACACACTTCGCAGTGGATTTAATGAAAATAAATGCTGAAATGAAGGGAAACGCTGGTCGGCAGACGGGCGGACGTAGCTAGGCGCCACAGCAGGCGGCGTGCGGCGCGGGCCGCACTCGAGCCGCGAAATAAATAAAAAGCAACCTTGTACTCTACGTAATTCACCCACTTAAAGTAGGCTGACATTGGCTGTGAATAGTTTTATTTTGATAGTTTGAATATTATGTTGATTGTGTGAGCGCCGATGAGGCGTAAGCGATGACGCCACGCGTCGTCGGTAGCACGCGCTCCCTGCCCAGCTTCAGAGAAGAGTGATTTTTGATATTTTTTTACCAAAAACAGGCTGAATGTGCCTCAACCATCGTTAATTAGTCGAATCTACATCATCAACAACCTGCAGACGTCGCCACTGCTGAACAAAGCATCCCCCTAAGAGCGCCACACCAAAACACAATTTGCATCCACCGGTTGCCGGCGACTTTTAAAAAGTCACCAGTCCACCTAGTGGGAGGCCTACCAACGCTGCGTCTTTCAGTTCGTTGTCGCCATTCAAGAACCTTTCTTTCCCATCGGTTATCGATTCTTCGAGCGATGTGGCCAGCCCATTGCCACTTCAACTTGCAAACTCTGAAAGCTACGTCGGTGACTTTGGTTCCTCGGCGAATATCTTCCATCCGGATTTCATCGCGCGAAGAAACTCCTAGCATAGCTCTCTCCATTTGCACGCTGTGTTACTCTGAGTTTCTCTTAAAAGCCAGCTGTTAAAAACCACATCTCAGTTTCATATGCCATCACTGGCAACATACACTGGTTGAAGACAAATTGTCTTCAGACACTGCGGAATTTTGTACGAGAAGATATCACGCAACTTCCCGAACGCTGCCCATCCGTGTCGAGATTGATTTTTCGGTCGACCTCTTTGTCGAAGTTGGACCTACCTAGCTGAACAATCTGTCCATGGTAGTTATAGTGGTCAACAACTTCGACGGTATCTTTTCCAACGACTACCGGTGCGGGTACAACATGGACATTAACATAACTATATCATCGGCAAAACGAATGTGAGTGACGTATTAATGTTGATGCCGAATCCGTTTCTATCCAAGAGCTTGAAAACGTCCTCCAATGTGTTCGTGAACAGTTTCGGAGAAATAACGTCTCCCTGTCTCACGTCCTTCTGTAATTGGATTGGTTTCATGCTTTCGTCGTGCAATGACATGGTGGCGTTTCCATACAAACACTTCACCACTTTGATATACCTATAGTCGACATGACATCGCTGAATGGACTGCTAGTTCGTCAAGTATTTATTAAATCGAATTTTTCATAGACCACAAACTCCAGACAAAATGGCCGATTATACTCCTCAGATTTCTGCATAATCAGGCGGTGCGTGTGTATATGGCCCATGATGCCAGAGCCTAATCGTTAGTTAGTTGAATGCGCTATCTAATTTAGCATCTTGCGGCAGCGACAGAGGCTGACTTGTATTACATACCGCAATTGCGGACAAGTACCGCTAAGTACCATGCGGATTTGTAAGCCTTCAGTGAAACGGTCCTGTGTTCATAACAACTGAGTGTGAGATCGGTATATGTCTCTACAGTTAATACATTGATTCAAGCTACATTTGAACGTCTTTAAGTACTCGATTCGCGTACACGTTCCATTTTGGCTCCTATGCATGTATCACGAACTAGCAACATCAAATGGGGATCACGGTAATTAAAACGCTAATAGCCATTTCGCTGAAAACTGATCTAATTGTAATTTCCAATCGACACGACAAAACGAATAAACACGATGCCACATTCAAAGGGAGAGCTGTCATGCAGTCACAAACATGCAGAAACGTAGTGGTTTGCAGCCCGAACTCGAACGCCAAAATCAAGCAATAATTCTGAATTATTACTCGCCGTCAAAATACAGCTGGTATTAGCGGACGACTTAACGAGGTGTTTTGTTTTAAATGCGAGAAAACGAGGCAGTAAATTTTAATAGGGCAGTGTAAGAGCATCAATGGCGCACGTTTTATGTCGGAACGGCTTACGGCGACATGGTATAGGCGGTGAGGCGATACGAGCTGATTCTGGAGCAATCGAAATTATTTCTGTCATCGTCACTCTCTTATTCATCTAAATGAGAGCCACATGTGACAAAAATAATATCTTTTGGCCGGGGATAGCCCCATTGTTTACGCGCTGCGCGTGATACTATACTCTAAGCGGGTTGTTACAAACATTTTATAATTGTTTACACTTATTATCTACTAGCTGCATCCCGCGGTTTCAGTGAAAATTCCCTCAACACCCGTACATTTTCCCGGCCTTAGCCTATGTCCCTATCCGACCCTTAAACTATACCCATGCATAAAATCAGATCGATCCGTTGCTCTCTTGCTCAGGAACAAATAAACCAACAAACACATTTTCGCATGTATAATATTAGTAAGGATTACAACAGGACGTGAGAACTTTAACTGTGCCTTTAAAATTACCTTCTTTGTTTTAATGGTTTTGACTGATGAGACGACCAAGTCACTCGCCTGATGTTAAGCGTCACGCTTGCCAACAGTAGTTTGCTTTAACAGTTCAATGCCACCCAAAATTTGGAACTTCAACAGTTCCAAACTCTGCGCGGCGCCGCACTAGGCTCGTCACTCTGAGATATTAGATGTTAAATCTCTGTATGCCCAATAATTGCCCTAGAAACATTGCCCTTCAATCCGGAAAACAGTAATGCTTACACGCTTGCTTGGCGGTTGAATAACTGGCAAAGGTGTGGTACTTCCCCAGACGGACTCTTGCAAAAGAGTCCTACCACTACAAAAAACTTAGCTTACCTTCGAAATATGAACGAAAAACACTCTCAATAAAGCTTTTAAAGAAAAAACCGCAAGGACATTCGATACGCACAAAGTACTCTGTCAACTTCTCGCAAACAAGAAATGTCACGCTCAAAAACGAAACAAAAATACCGAACCTAGCAATAGGCCTAGAAGCTTTTAAGGTAGATCGGGAGTTTTTAATGCCTTAAACGCGTCGACAGTCGTCTCGCTAGCGCATTTATACTTTATTGAAGATTTACATCACAAGTATGAATTTGCAAAAAATATATGATGAGTCTGTTTAAGACAAAACTGCAAAAGTTTTACAGAAACTTTCGTTATGATATAACAAGTAATATAAATAATATAAAACACCCGACCGCAAAATGTGAACAACTCCGGACGTAAACAGGAATCTAACGACGCCACACCACAGACATTACCGTCCTTCATGGGCAAACGGGTAATACGAAAAACATAGTCCTTTTTTCAATCTCTACAGTTAATTTAATTGTTATCAAAACAAAAAAAAACTTCAGAATATTTCTAAAGAAATAAATTTATTTTTCTTAATGTAATGATAGATGATAGAAAATATAATTATTGGAGATTTACAATATAATCAACAAAACTTGCAAATGTGCGAGTGACTAGCTGTGGCACGACTATATACCCCCAGGGTTATTTTTTTAGCAAAGAAGAAGGGAAAAGCATATTTTTACCTTCTCCTTGGCCAAAAATTAAAAATAAACACATGAATATTGCTTAAAAAAATAGGCAACGATATTCTATCAGGATATTACATGATTTTAAAGTTCCTCTCTGTATTGTTATTAAAAAAAAAAGTTGAAAAAGGTGCGAACGAGATAGCGAGAATCAGGAGAGTTGCCCCTTAATAATCTCACCAAATTTTGAATCCATGACATGGGAACTTCAAGATTATCATCACTCGCGGTAGATATATGCGCGCGCGCCGGTGTCGAGTCCCGCGTCCACTGCCGCATTACTGTGCAGGACCAGTAGTCTCCATTCAATTTCGTATAAGGCAGCGGCGCGTTCGACGGCTCCCGAGTACTAACTAAACGGGCACAGCGAATCGTAAATAAACTAACTCATCTATAACTAAGTAATAGGTGTGTGCGTCTGTCCTGACTTTCAGTCATAACGGGGGTTTTACCTATGGGAATTATCCATATTTTTTATTCGTCCTTCCTGGCTTAGTTGATAGCGCGAATGGTTTTTAAGCAGGAGATCCCGCGTTCGATTCTCGCCCGAGCATATGTTTAAATGATGATATTTATTATCTCTGGGTCTGAGCGTTAGTTGTCCATGTGTTTGTGTCTTCCATGGCATCCCCTACACAGGGAATCCTATATAGTATTCCCAATAGTATGAACGTTATTATTTAGTGTAGTAAGCCCATTTTGTTTTAATAAAACGGGAATACTCACGCTAAATTAAGTCGGTTATTCCGACTATAGTAAGCCCATTATCATCTCAGCCATCGAGCAATAAACGTCTCTCCATAAGACCTGTAAGTGCGAGCGAGATAGGCAGATTGAATGATTTATGACCCGACGACTCAGATGATAACGCGTTTACTATAGGCCTTCGCTATTATAGAAAGTTCCTCCGCTGCCGGAGCCGGCAACTTGAACGACTGTCAAAGTTGGGCATGGGCAGGCGAGGTGCGAATAATTATTTCCGCGTCGGATAATAATATATTAAGTCATTATTTTGTTTTATGACAAGCTGGAAACGGTTCTAGTATGATATAACCATATACATAGTATACCAACTAAATAGATAGATAGATAGATAACTCTTTATTGTTCACACCAGAAATTACATGCATAATACAAAAACAAAAAATAAAAAAAATTAAAATATATAAATATATGGTAACTAACTAAATACATAGTATACCAACTAAATATATGGGTATAACCGACACTGATAACGATAGGTTGGCTTTTATATTTTTTTATAATAGCCCTTCGGATGACAGTAGGCTCAGTTTCTTTTTTATAGCAACCTACCGGAAACCCTTTATCAGATTTGAATCTTAAGGTGCAACTTTTCGCTCAGCGCGCCAAATTCAAATTTTCTTGCGTTTTATGTCAATTACAGCTTAATTACTCATCGTAGGTTCATGAAAATTAATTTTGCGATAATAAATAGATTGTTTCAAGAAATTACACCAACCAAAAATTCAAGTTGAAAGCTAGTATAAGTACATTTCCCACTAAACCAAAAACCAAGATGAAAATCAGCTAATTGAAATTTGTAGCTAAACCATTGTTATCTAGGTAATCATTTTACCCGTAATGTCTTAAAACAACTTATTTATTGGCGCAAAATTGTTTTCGATAGATCCACGATGAGTAATTAAGCTGTAATTGTCAAAAAACGCAAGAAAATTTGATTTTCGCGCGATGAGTGAAACGTTGCACCTTAAGACCGTAGGTTGTTCATATAGCCGGCAGCCTTACCATTATTTCATCGTTTCCGTAAAGCGGAGGTACACACCTGCCTCTCGCGTGCCCCTATGCCTTCATAGTACGACAAAATAGCTCGCACACACTCTGTATGGCCTCCATATAAATACTACAGCGTAGGCTGAAGAGACTGAGAATGTATGGTTATTTATCAAACAAAATAACAGTCCCTGTCATTTATGAGTCATACATATGAGTGAAGCCGCGCGGCGCTGCTTAAGCCTTGTTGTAATAAATCAACCGATCACCAGCGGCTGCTAATCAGAATATTTTTGTGAAGGCCGAAATCGACACCCTTTTTGGGGAATTGAAATACAGTACTTTTTTAAACGTTTACTGTTACGAGGACGACTACTGGTTTCGTACTCGCGAAAAAAATATACATACCGTTAACGCTTCATGTAAGTCCTCCCACTAGGATTCCTTGCATCGGAGATCCCATGGGTCACACAAAATGACACATCCACAAATGATACCCAGACAAACAAGACAGAAGATAATTTAAAATTCATCATTCAAACATCTTCTTCGGCCAGGAATCGAATCCGCTTATAAAATCTGCTTATATATCTTGCTCGTTCTGGCCTGATAGTCTCTTGAAAACTATTGTTGTGCCAAAACAAAACAGGTAATTTGGGAAGTGCGGCCAACTATCGACCTATTTCGCTGGTAACAGTGATAGGCAAGAAAACCACTTATATAGACGACGCGCAGTTTGGTTTCCGTTTCCGTCCAGACTTATCAATAAGATTAGCCCATCTTCCGTCTAAAACACATTGTAAACTAGTATTTGACACGTGAAATATCTGTTTATGCCAGCTTCCTAGACCTGAGCCGCGCGTTTGATCTGGTGAATTACAATATTCTCTGAAACAAACCGTCCACGACACGCGTCCCGGCGTCATCAATAAATTTAAATACTATGGTAAGGAACTCAAACCAAGTAGTTAGATGGGGCGACACGACACTACCTTTAAACTGGACTGCGGAGTCCGCCTGGGCGTGTTAAAATCTCCAGAACTTTTTTTTTTTTATAAATGACCTTATCGAGGAGCTGAGAGGCCCCACGTCGGATGCCTTCGTGGAGATGAACCTGAGTTATGCGGATGACATGGTGCTTTCCAGTCCCTCGATTATACCTACGGAAGCTATGGGCTTTATGCGAACGATATACTACTAAGCATGGATTGGGATATAACGTAGCCACAACGAAAATGCTAATATTCCGAGCCGAGTCCTGTTGGACTCGCCGGTAAAGGTTGTTCACAGTTCAGGTATCTAGGTCATATTAGGACATTTATGACTCAGGATAATCTGGCCATGGAGCGGGAAAGGAGGAGCTTGTCCATCAGATGTAGCATGCTCGCGCGCAGGTTTGCAAAATGCTCGGAGGATGTAAGAGTTACCTTTTTCAAGGCGTGCCACATGTGTTTATATACATGTCAGCTTTGGGCGAGGTACACAAACACCATAAGCACCACAATGGTGTAATATAATGACCCATTTCGCATCCTTATGAAGCCTCGATTTTGCAGCGCGTCGGGCATGTTCTCTGATGCACGGGTTCCTGGTTTCTCTGCAGTTATTAGATCTCGTATTGCGAATTTGCGACTTGTTGAGGCAGGATACGGAAATCGAATAACAGCATACTGCAGGACGTTTCCAATCACTTAGTTTATGTTGTCCGATATATAGATATTGGATATCCACCAGAGTGAAAAACGTAAGTAGCGTGATGACCCATTTAATTTTCAATAGTCGAGTTTAATTTTATTCCCTTTTATTTCTTTATTTCTTTGTATTTTAACTCGTGAAATTATTGGTTATGTGCCTGAAATAAACGTATTTTTTTATTATTTACTAGCGACCCGCTCCGGCTTCGCACGGATACCAAACTTCGCAGGAACACACGCTCCTTGAAAATTTCATCAAATTTGGTCCTTCCGTTTTGGAGTCTATGCTCTTTTGGGAACATACATACATACAAACAGCCTTTTGTATAAGAAGGGTGTCTCAGCAAGAAAATTATTTTTAAAATCTTAAAAATATGTAATATTTATTTTTCGTTTAATTTATATTTTCTTCGTAGTAATGAAATTTACACATGAAACAAAATATCGGTTAGATGCCCACCGTTACTCTGTTGGCAGGAATGTACTCTTTTGACGAAATCTTGCAGAACCTTTTGCAGTAAGAGCTGCTGAATTTCACAAATTTGGCGTGCAATTTCTTTTTTTGAGTTCCTCGGTTATCACAGGGTGATTCATATATAGACCATATTTAAAAAAAAAACTCGAGAATATGATTCAAAGAAGTTAAATCGCAACTTCTTGGCGGCCAGTTTTGGTTTCCAAAACGAGAGATGGCACGACCTGCAGGGCTAGCATGCGCATCGCTACAAAATCTTTTTGTCGCGGACAGGACACGGCTACGATTATGTATTCGTTTGTCTCATTTTTCACGACATGAAGAGTAGACAATATTTTGTCGTGGTAGACATGCTAGCCCTGCTGGAAACTTGGTTTGCAATAACGTCAATGTTTCGCGTTTAAATCAATAACAAAAAAAAAGGCCCAATCACGCCAAAATAATCTCGTAATTTGCAAATCGTCACAGTAGTTTTCCCCATTTTTGTAATGAGTTTTCACTATTAAGAATAGAGTACACCGCCGTCTTGTCCATACAAAAAGCGTTGCCTGATACCCACCCTTAAATGCTACCTTTATTAAATATTGTAAAAATATTATTTTTTTAAATGTTGTCTACTCCGTGGAAAACTGTGCTTGTATGTTTGTTATTAATTTAATTAATTTCCCAATATAATAATAATAAAATATAATATAATATAGTATTATAGTAGTTGTTGTAGGCACTTCAAGTGACATTTTTTTTTGTGTTGAAAATACGACGAAGTAAAGTAGTTGTTATTAGAATACCATCAATATTTTTTGAAAACAAACTATACACTGCATGCGGCATAGATTGTGGTTTATCCAAGCCATTGACAAGAAAAACAAAAGATTTTGTTAAGAATTAGGGGGTGACAACTGACTACCCCCGAAACGCTAATTTCATCAAAAAGTTAGGAAAATTCACTAACTATATCGCACTTACGTGAAACAGGGACAGATATACAATTTGAAATATCGAATGCACCAAAACCTCGCGGAAGGACTACCCTCTTAACAAACGTTCTTCCAAACTGTAACGCACCATTTTCGTAAATGTCTATGTTTACGTTTCTATAACAAAAATGGCTGACTCAACAATTGACAGTCGAAAATGGCGCGATTCCAAATTCTTCAAGTTCTTATTGAGACATCCTTTATAAATATATATATAGATATTTTACGTAAAGCAGACGCGCAACTAAGTCAAATTATGTTTTGGATGTATATAAAAAAAAAATAAGGAAAATAGGAATACTTTTGAATAAAAAAAACGCGCCTTTATCAGAACCACTTATTGACCATCTGTGGTCTATTTTTTCTTTGGCGTCGCATGTCTTGTGTATGTGGTCTTCTTCATCAGTTCCACTTCACCAAATGATACTTTCTGAATGCAAATGCTTTTATTTTTATTTTGCTTTGTTGACGAAAATCCCAAAATCACTATAAATGTTTATAAGGAAAGGGAAAGTAACAACTTTTACTATTGGACCAACCATGAAATCGCAAAGAAAAAACAGCGTTTCCATACATTGACATTTTTCTATGGAATAGAATTTCTACAAACCCCGACTGTTTCTGCGTGAGTAAATACTGCAGCTGACTTACTTTTCAATCAAATACGAATAATACCAAGCAATATTTATATTGGATTTACAATTGCATCGATGTGTACTGTAGGGAGGCGGTCGGCGGTGGGGCTCCAACCTGTCACCTATTCGAGTCCGGGGAGGACGATAAAGTCGAGTGGCTGGCGTTCTCGTAGGCGGAGACGCGTTAGGAAAGTTCGTATCTGTCCCGGGCGGATTTGAAACGAACTGCTGAGAGTTCCGGGGCGTTCCCTTGGAGATCTCCGAGCAACCCGAGGCAGACCACCGGGGGGTTTAAGTGGGTACAATCCCACAAAATGCAGCTGCACCCCCAAAGAAACCGGATAACTTGGGAAAATCCCCCCCTCGTTTAAAAGAGGGGGGGGGGAGGTGGCAGTCGGCCCATATTTACATCTATGATTGGTAGAGACCTCGCGCAATAAGAAGTAATAATGTAAACGTGCAGTTTTGAAATCGAAATGACACAGTCGCGTTGCAGTTTGACTTTGCAAATCTAAGTTTGCAAGCAATTTACACATGTTCTTATTATAACCGAAACGAGTTAAGCCAGGTTTGCTTGACGGACACGCCGCGCCAGAAAGACGATAATTGTTTTGGCTCGTTATTTCAAGAACATTTTCCGAGCTCGGCATAAGAGTACAGACAGCTGATGCCATCGAAATCATAACTTTACATCCATTGACAGAAAGTCGAAAATAATGATTATTTTCCTAGCAAACAAAATATGTCTGAATGAAATGTATTTATTTTTGACTCTATCTCTATGCGTGTAAAGCTATGATTCCGAAGTCGTCTATGATCTGCGGTTTGTGGATATCATAGACGGTAGGATATCTCGTGTCCTTGAATCCGTACATATTCGAAGAATACACAAAACATGAAATATCTAGACAGGAAGTGAGACCATTATCGTAAAGGCAGCGGGAGCGATGACAATGGCGTGGCCAAGGAGCCTCTTCAGAATTATTTTTGTTGCAGAAACACAGTTGAAAAGGCGCGGGAAGCCGTATAGAATCGGTATAGAAGGTCGCAAACATATAACTCCATTTGTGTATGAACTTGGACACAGTGACAGCGGCGCATGCTATAGAAAAAGCCGCTTAAGACGCGGTGTAATCACGATAGGAAATGAGTTTTGTGATCAATGCTCTTGCTTTAAAGTTGAAATATATCACACTTGGTGAGAAAACGGAAAATTATAGTTCCTTTTTTGCTTTTTTGTTGTTTATCCTAAATATACAAATAAAATAAAAAATTGCTGGTTAGCCATATAAAGCATTTAACCTGGATGTTTAATTTGTAAAACTAAAGATAATTTCATTTCAGAAAGTTTTTGCAAGGCGTCATTTGGGATTTTTTATTTTGTAATTAAGACAGATTTCGAAATTTTCTTCGGTTAAACGTATTTTCAGTTTTATTTTGTACCAGCAGTATTTTTTGCATCTGATTATCTAATCACATCACTTCAAACTAGGCGTTAAAAATACTACCTTTTGTTGTTCTTGCGATTAGACCACGCTTTAAGAACTCCGTCCACTTTTTAACTCGGCACCAGAGCAGCGCCGCCTCACCACGCGTCATAAGGTCCATTTTAGATTTGTAGTATTGTCCATGTCGAGTGGAAGGCGCGGTGATCACGCGCGGTTTACTATTTTTGCTTTCAAATCTAAAATTGACTTTACATCGCATATTATAACTCCGTTTTTCGTTCACACTATTGTGAGACGAGGCAGCGCTGGTCTTGTGCGGAGTCGATTATTGTACGGCGTCCTTTATGCGTTTCGAGCTGCTCCCACTATGCTTCTGCCCTTGGGCCCATCACCCACTGAACAGTGAATCGGCGTACAAGCGAACTCAAAAAAAAATAGGGGTGGGTAAAAGTCGGGCTTCTACAGCTAGTTTTTGACGTGTTCTACGACGAAAGAAAGTCCAACATCAATCTTGGACAGAGAATATCAGTACTGCGTTGCGCGCCCCTTTACCTCCCCACCATTTGTCATGTTCATCGACCTAGTATATTTATGCTGGCGCCGAGATGCCCATTACGGCGATATAGCACTATTTCCATAACTAACATAACCATCGGGCTTATCCTCTAACTTTGAAACGTCCGTGATTCTGATTGCGAGAGCATGCCATCCCGCTCGCACCAACTTAGTTGCACTATGCGCGGTCCCGCTCGCGCACTATCACTATCGCTTTCAGAGTTACGGGATAAGCCCGCAGCGTTCTATCAACTTCCACAGGAGATTCACGTCAAATGGCATAGTAGTGATAGCGACGATTGCTGGGTTCATTATCATAATCAAACCTTTTCATCTCATTAATACTCATTTACTAATAGACTGGCCGTTTTTATATTTGAATTAATTTGTGAAGTTTTGAACTTTGGGATAGAATGGAAAAGAGTAATGTAATATGGATTGACGCTCGAACAAAGAAAAAGGGTGAAAAATGAAAAGCTAGAAATCGTCAGGAAATATGAATCGAAACAGGACTTTTAAAGTGTAACGGATTTCCCTTTGCTGGAAATAAGAGTGGTGCCTCCGGCCTCGGAGTTGAATTTCCTGGAAGGCCCCTGTTGTCATGACCGAATTTTTGTACTCGAGAGAGAGTTCCTGAATTGCCAGCAGAATGTATCCTAGAAATGTACGTTCCTGAATCCACATTCTTACATAGACCCTTACTAATCTTCACAGTTGACAGGCAGCTTGGAGATCGCTGAACGCTCACCGTTGACCAGAAGGACGCTGCTGCCCGACCTGTGGTTCTGATCGCTAAATCAAGTTTGCGCATAAGATCTCTGCGAATAATGATGTCAATTATTCGATTTTAAGACAGCACGGAACCTCACTTCGCATTTTTTAACGAATAGCTTGTCCGTAATTTCTTATTCGTTTTGTTCACGAATCTGAATTCCGGAAGTAATTTTATCGCTTCGTTTCTAATGTGGGAGTTATAGCGTTCGAACTAACCACTGTCGGCCTCTACAACTAATGATCTCAATAAGGTGTCGCCTATTCATTGCATTGAGATCGAGTCAGATTGACAAATCAGTGCGTTGGACTTGATCTCATTGATTGTTTTAATTTCGTGAAGCTCTGGGACACGGCACACGTGTGCATGCCATTTTAGAAAGGACGTCGACAGATTTGTCGCCATGATATAATAGTCGGCAAACGTCATCAGCTTTGTAGCTATGTTAGCTCAATGGTGAGCGCATTCGGATCGCACTCCGCACGGCATGGGTCCAATCTCAACAAAGAGAGTTTGAGCTTTTTGTTTTAATAAAACGGGAATACTCACGTTAAATTGAATCGGTTTTTCCGACTATAGTTTCGATCACATTTGGTGACCTTTATCAAGGAATGCTAAGCGAGACACGCGCGCGACCTTGTCACTTTCATGGTAAATAAGAGTTGGAGCTATTGGAAAAAAAACATCCTGAAGAAACCATAGCGTGGTGATGGTTTCTAGTGATCGGCTGGCTAGCTACCACCATCGAGATGACTTGAGAGCCAGTTCCCATTTCAGGCTACGTGTGTTTGCCATCTTCGACCACACCGTCACCAAGCCTTTCAACCATAAAAATATGGGCCAAAATTGGCACGTACACGTGCGTAGAAATCTCCCCGTGCAAGCTCCGCTAAAAATCGACTGTTGCGCAGATGACTTTTTTTGTTGTTGATAATGTTTGCTGACTATTATAAAAATTATTAATAATCAAAACAATGGGCACCATTGTTTTAGTTTGTAGTTTGTAGCACACGATTTTTTATTATTTCGTGTTTTCGATAAATCTTTGCGCAAACATTTCTCTCTTCGCGCGATGATCGCGTTTTATTTGCGCGATAAAATCCGGAACGAGGATATTTGTCGAACAACTAAAGTCACTAAGTTTGCAAGCTGAAGTGGCAATGGGCAGGCCACATCACTCGAAGAACCGGTAACTGGGAAAGAAAGGTTCTTGAGTGGCGATCACGAAACGGAAGACGCAGCGTAGGCAGGCCTTCCACTAAGTGGACCGACGACATTGTGAAAGTCGCGGGCAACCGGTGGATGCGAGTGGCATGTTGTCGGCCGGTGTGGCGCTCTGAGGGGGAAGCCTATGTTCAGAAGTGGACGTCTTCTGGCTGATTCTGATGATGAATCTTAGATTGAATTTTACTAGTTAGTAAACGGGAGTTTGTACGCAAGTAAAAAATCCCATCCTCCACTTGTTCTTCATCGGTCCCGCTCCGATTCCGCTCCAATTTCACTCCTAATTCACTTCCACTCCACTCCCATACCGCTTCTTCTTGTTCCCAACCCACCCCCATCCCGCTCCTATTCCTCCATCCTGCATCCATCCCAAAACCCCGAAAGTCTCAGTTCGGTGTCCCGAATGACAACGAACCTCACGACAACCTCTTGGCCGGACTTGGCCGGATTCGAAATCTTTGTTTAGAATTGAATACCGAATGTTTCTGTCAAATATTATTAAAATCGGCCGGTAAATGGCGCCGCAGCAAACTTTCCCCTTTTTGGGGGAAATACCCGTACAATCAAAAATCCGCAGATGACAAATAAAATCTATAATTGTAGAATTGAGGTTGCGCAAAAAAATTTGTGCTCGCGAGGTCTACTCTTTTGCTACTACTACTATGCGAATAGCTCTCTCTCTCTCTCTCTTTCTCTGTCAGTTTATTACAAAGGAACTGCTGATAGTTACTTGCAGTTGACAAGGAAATAGTTAATTCGCGGCATGTTCTAAGAGAGGTGACGTCACACTACATACAAAATGGCGACTGTAAATTATTTCTTAAACGTCGGCATCAGACTACTTAGTGGTATTGAGCCTGTGTCAAACGCGGAGACCTAATCATTTAGTGGACTCGTGTGGGTGTCATTGAATAAGTATTTAAAAATAAAAGTTAATTACATACTTAATATTAATTAACCGTTTGATAAATATGATCCCCTAAAAGTATTTCGTCCGTCCGCCTCTGTGGGTTACAAAAAAAAATGATACAAAGATACAAAATTGGAATAAATATGAAATACCTTAACGGTTTTTTTTTTACTTATAAATTTGTGGTCATTTTTATCAGCTTTCACCACCTAAAGAATGTAGCACGCAATAACAAGACGTTTTCGCTGCACATGTACCTCCAAACTTCAAAATGAAGATGACCCGTGACGATGTCAATGTCGAGTTTAATGCACGTGTTTATGGATTACTTTGATGACAAAATACGTTAATTTGAGTTTTGTTCACATTTTGCTACACGGCGCGATTTGCTTACAAAATGGGACACAATAACGTTAAAAGTACTTATCTTATTTAACCGTTATAATATATGATCTTTTTGGGCTCATTACGGTATTTACGCGGTGTTTCACAAGTTACGTCTGTACATAATATTTAACACTTTTTAGGGTATCTTAGCAAACTAAGAAACCCATCGCCGTGTCCGTCTGAGTGTAAGACACAGTCTTTTTATTCAGAGGCTCTATGAAGCGCTAATATTTGGTACACGTATAGATAGATAGATGGTCGAGGGAAGCGAAGGTCTGGGTCTACGTAACAAGCCGATATTTGTCCGAATACACCTACGTATTTGTCCGACGACAACTTGCGAACCGTTAATCTAAAATCTAATTTCTTAAAATGTATAGCTGGCATTCATTCATTCGTTCTTTTCAATACAATTATTAAGTCAAAATATGAATGAAAATATATTCTCCATCGAGGTCTTATACTGGTCATACTGTTAATAGAGAAAATTATCTATATCTATACATAGCATAAAATAAAGTCGATTTCCGCGTCAAAAGAAAACCGGCCTGGTGGTTGTGAAGTCATAGGAGTCGCGAGGTCTTAGTTCGACGTCAACTACTAGTTAAGTATACCGGCAATAAGTTAAAATAAAGTAGATGTTGTCTTTCTTTGCCATCGAATGGGATATCGTTAAAAAGGCAAACGAAAAGAGGTTTTTACTGTCTTGTTTTTTCTAGTTCACTAGCAGTATTCTTAGTTATATTTACAATAACGGGGAATCGTTTAAATATTCGAGTCCGAAGAGAAGGCGATTTTATTGTAAAGATTGAATCCGAAAAACACCTTCTAGTAAAAATCTGATAACCATAACTATTTTCAGAAAAAAAAAAAGAAAAAATTGGTGCAGATTTTTAACCTGAAAAAAAACACTGTGTTATTCAGATTGAAAATATAAAAATGAAAAAAAAAAAAAAAAAAAATATATGTCATTTGTTTAATTTTTCCTAGATTTTTGCATCCAAGACGTAATTATGTAATTTTAATTTAAAAATGATTCTGTCTTGCCAACTTTTTGTATGAATGTGCTTGTACCGCTTCCTTGAGCATCTCCTAGAGGCGACCGGTAAGTCGAAAACCGGCGGCGGCGTGCCAGCAAATGTATGTAAGCAGATTACCCATCAGTTCCATCCTCGGTTAACGAGTAGGTAATTTGTCTATTCCCCCTCTACGTCCGCTTATGAATGAATGCAGCCACACGATTTCACATAAACTGCTTACGGCAAGTAGGGGCGCATTCAAGTCAGCAACAGGTCTCTCAGGCTGATCTAAAAGTTTAGGCGGGAATCTCGCGGAACTTTGTTGCTAAGATTATTTAGTTCGCATGAATTAACTCTTGTTTATACTTTGGTTTTACAATCGTGAGCTTCAATTCTTTAAGTTTCTTACAATCTTGCCATTTATTGAAAAATATCAATAAAAAATTGGTTAGAATGTTCCTCTGACAAATAATAACATTGTAAAGATGCTTCTATTAATTAAAAATGCGTTTACAAATAAATAAAAAAATACTTGTTAAAAAACGCAAATTCTTGACTTAAAAAATTATTGCTCACAGCACGAAATTAAATTGAAACGCACGATAATAAAACACTTAGAACAGTCTGAGAAGTTTCGACTTACCTGAGCCACCATCTGGATGATTGACTAACTTCATAAATCTGTGGCAGGCTTTACGAAACAGGTGGGTACGGCTGTCGGAAGGGCTTCTCGACTCTGTCAAGTCGCCACCGGCCTCTGAATCACTAGCCATTATGAATTTAAACTTTGAAAGTATCGCGAAAATTTGCGTTCAAGATGAGAGAGATGTACGTCCGTGTTATCGGACCGGATGTCGCGGAAGTTATGAGCGTATCGGAGGCTCGAGTAGCCAGGTACCGCACCGGGCGGAGAACGACGGCGGCGCAGCTCAGGGCGCCGGTGGGCGGGCGGTGCAGCGTGCACCGGGCACGCGCTACCGCCCGCCCTCGTGCGCGCCGCGAGCACGCCCATCCATTGTGCGCGAGCGGCGACACCTCACTGCGCGTCAAGCGAGCATGCCGAGCACGCCGCGCGCCGATTGAAGGGCTACACTGGCCCCGATGCGGTCGCCTGGGGTTGCCAACTTTTTCTAAGACACGGTCATACTACGCTTCAAGGAATAAGATTGTAAATCGCGACGAAGAACTGAACTTTGCGCCAATATTTGATGATTTTCTTTAGATCAATTTAATTACACTTAGGTGACCAAAACGGGAACGGTACAAATTTCATCAAATCATTTCATTTCATCGGTTCAAATGTCTTCAAAAATTTATAAATTAAAATTGGTAGTAATAAAGTATAATCACTATATACAATAAAGTATAATCACCCTTGCTATTCAAAAGGATAATGTACACAGATGGTAAGTAACGTAAGATCTAGAGCCTTTGGGTATTTGTCCGCTGTCAACACTAACCCAATTAAAATCTAGGCTGCTTCAAAACGAAGAGTGAATGGATTCCTCCATAGGCAACGCACTAACAACTCCCAGGAAGTTGTATGTAGGTTTAAGTAGCGTCGACTCCTTACTAACAGGCACGGACGATATTATCGCAGTAACTCTCACGCTAATGACATTTCTTACGAGAGAGACAACGACGGAGGTAATCTCGAGCGTACCAGAATGGTAATTCGAACTCTACTAAAATTTTCTGATCTTAGCACTGGCTAAATAGACAAAGAGGTTTGGAGCCAAAACAAAATACAATTTTAATACAATACGTAGCTTATTCTAATATTATGGACGGCTGGATTTGAGTAAATCCTCGAGAAAGCAGTTACTTTCTCGAGTCTCTCGGTCTGGATGTTTGTCGGATTATTACGGCTAAACGGCTGATCGGAACTTGATAAAATTTGATAAGGAGTTACTGTATATCACAACGATGGATAGTATACTTTTTTATGTCCACGCGAACAAAGTTGCATCTAGTATAAAATAAAGATCATCTTTTGTTAACAATCAACGAGAGTTCTCGTATCAAAACATACATTTCAAAAGTATATATATACTGTAATAACGAAAATGATAATGATGACACGAATTTCGCACATTCTCCTTTCTTTTCAAGTCAAATAAATTATAAGCAAAATGATGATAATGATGGTTTCCCTTTTGTTCATGCACAGGACAGGGATGAGTGGCGTACAAGAAGAGAGCCTTACAGCAGCGGACGTTACGCGCTCAAAATGAAGATGATGATGAAGCTATTCAATAAAATTAAAATAAAAAAACCACACGAGCAGAGGTTAAAAGCTAACTAGCCACCTTTTTAAAACTAGTAGTTCTGCGAACGGTAGACCTCCCGAGCACAACCTTTTTTGAACAATCGCAATTCTACAATTTCATAGAACTTATTAGTCGTCGGCGATTTTTGATTGGTGGGGTATTTTACCCCAAAAGAGGGGAAGATTGCTGCGGCGCCATTTACCGGTAGATTTTGATAATAAATGATAATGCTTAGTTTGGGGTTAGATGGCGCTGTGTCTGAAAAACATCCACCAATATCCACGAATTTTAGATTTGTAGTAAAGTCCATGTCGAGTGAACAGTGCGACCACGCGCGCTGTCACCTATATGTTCGCTTATAATTCTGAAATGGCTCCTAAGCCGCATAGTATAACTCTGTTTTTCATTCATACGCTTGTGAGGCGAGGCGGCGCTGGTCTCGTGCAGAGTCGATTTGTGGACGGCGTCCATAAGGCGGTTCAAGAAACGCGGCAAAAAATTTCAAAAGCATTTTTAGTCACCTATATCAAAATTTTCGTTTGCAATACTTGCGATAATAAGCGCTCTTGGTCATTTCTCACAAAAACGGGAACAGTTCTCCAACTAAAAATAGGCCACTAAGCCATTTATCAATTTAATTCCTTAACGATGTTTATTTTCATTACACAAGAGTCAGTTATGAGATGATCAATAAATTTGTCTGTACCTACGAGTAACAACCGTTGTGCTATTTTTATGTGCTCGGAGCGCCTGGGAGAAACGTGATCGGCTAGTGGTGGCGCTAACTGCAATTGCTAAACTAAATTTGTTAGGAGCATGCATTTTCATGGTAAGCACCAAACAACCGCCAACTAGCGGGCAGAAAACTACTGAGGATGAATTATGCGAGAGTTCGCTGACTAAACCGAGAAAGATAGCGCTATATACTTTCACGCGCAGATGAAAAGAGGTGGCTTTAGCGCGCGCTAGTAAAAAAATTAGATAATTGCTAATTACCTACATCTAAGCATAAACCAGGAAATCAATCAAAATTCTGATTGATGCAATCCTATAACACCTGAATATATATATACTAGGGGTTCCGAGAGCCACCGAAAAATGTGTGTAAACCGAGGTGTTCTATGATTTACTTTCATCGAGAAAATGTCATGTAATCATTTTTTCGATGAATGCAATACTAGATGACAGAACTAAAAACATATATATCAAAATAAGATTTATAACCTACATAACTAATAGTTAATTGGTACGTATGTATAATTATGTACCTATGTATGTATGAGTTTTATAGTATTTATATATAATATAGTGTGTAATTATTGTATGTATTTCTATGTAAGTATTAGGATTATGCATGTATTTTCATATTATATTATATATATTTTATGTAGATATCTACACCACCGACCGTATTGTTTTCATTCATAATTCTTCCATCCCAAGGTTGTCTGGAAGAAATCGCTTTAGGCGATAAGGCCGCTCATTATACTACCGGTTTTCTATTATTGTTTATATTTAAGTATAATTGTCTTTTGGTGTAAAATAAAGTTCAATTGTATTGTCTTGTAACTGATGAGGTGCATTAAATAAAAATCGCGTTTGTATCAAATTAGGCCGTTAAGCCCTTTACCCCCGAATACTGAAACGTTTGTTAACTTTGACAACAGATTAATTATAATACTGCCTTTGTCTGGCACTAAGCAAATGACAAAGGCAGCAATAGACTTAATCTGTCGTCAAAGTTCACAAACGTTTCAGTATTTGGGGGTTAGTCGTGTTTTTTGCACATTATTGAAGATAATATAATATAATAAACTCACTTAGTATGTTTATCCGAAAAGTATAAAGTTCTGTCTATGTAATATATATATAATATAATAAGTAATATGTATATAAGATTACGAATGTTTAAAAGAACCTTTCATCGGTACCGCACTTATTTAAATGGTAGAAATAAATTCCTTGTACGGAACTATGGTTTCGTATAATTCTTTGGGCGGAACTGCGGGCTTATCCTCTAACTTTGAAACGTTCGTGATTCTGATTGCGAGAGCATGCCATCTCGCTCGTACCAACGTAGTCGCACCATGCGCGGTCCCGCTCGCGCATCTCTCGCTATCGCTTTCAGAGTTACGGGATAAGCCCACTGGTTTCGTCAAAAGATAATTTTTTTCTCATTCGTATTTGTAACTGGTTGCGGAACTACGGTTAGACGGCCGAAGGGAGAATGTAAGTCATTACTGGCGTACAAGTATGCGGGCGGGAAAAGGTATGGAACTCCAATAAGTGCGCGCTGGGCGGGCAGAAAAAGTATATGAAAATCCATTGTTTGTTATCGAGCTGTTTTATTTTATTTTTTAGATTTGTGTCATATGGTCTGTAATAATGATTCCCGAAGACAAAAAGTTTTTATAATCAAATAGTTACGCGAATGATTCTCGCCACTTTGGTTATTAAATAAATACCTTAATAGATTATTTAAAAAAAAAGTTTTTTGCCTTTGATATAATCGCTTACTTGAATTTTCAATAGTCGTTTATTTTTCTCGTAAAAGTAGTTTAAAGCACTACGTACCGAAAGAAACGCTATTCCCAACTCGTGTGTATCTTTTAATCCTAACTAATATTATAATTCAGAGGAATATAGCCGCAATCGTATCGGGACCAATAAAGCTTCGAGTTATGAAAATGAATATGTTCGTCACGAGGAAAAAACATCGCTTGCGCGATTCAGAACTCCCTACATTACAACTGTAAGTCCATTCGAAACGTCGAAAAATGCACAAAAATGGATCAACGCCACCTAGCGAACTATAGGAAGTAGCTTTGTCTCTCTGTCTGGATGTTTGTCAAGTTATCACGGCTAAACGGCTGAACGAATCTTGATACAATTTGATAAGGAGTTACTGTATATCTTAAAGATTAACAAGATGCATAGGATACTTTTTTATTTTCACGCGAACGAAGTCGCGGACAACGACTACTTATATTTAATTGTTTTCAATCTTTTCCGTCAAATTAAACGATGAAAAGAAGATAAAAGATGCTAAAGATGTCTGTTTAAAATAATTATTTCTGATAGATAACATATTATATGACGTGACGATATCGTCACCATCGCGGGTCGAACCTTGACTAGATTGGCACAGGACCGAGGCAGATGGCATAGCAAGAGAGAGGCCTATACCCACCAGTGGGATAAGAAAGGCTGAAGAAAGGATGATGATCACGATGATGATAAATACCCTAAGCCTAGCCTAAGTTTTTGAATACATATTCACACTATCTACAAAAAAACAGAGTGCAAAATATGCAAGTGAGATTGCTATGTCACGACTATTCATACATTCACCTTGAATAAATTCCTTAAAAGTGTTTGAAACTGGCCGTGCGCATGAATATGCGAGGTTTTTCCGTATTTTTCCATCGTCGTTCTCGCCCATCTCATGTCGAATAATAATGATGTACGTAAAGCGATCGTGATAGGAGAGAGCATCGCTGACGGGTTTCATTATTATAATGAGATAAACTTTGTTATTTTGTTTGTTTATAAGAGGTTACCTCTGAAACTACTTTTTTTTTTTTTTTTTTTAGTTTTTTTTTGTGACGAGACGAGCAAGTCGCTCACCTGATGTTAAGCTTGCTCATAACAGTTCAGTGCCACCCAGAATTTTGAACCTCAACAGTTCAAAACCATACGCGGCAATGCACAGCGTTCATCACCCTGATATTAGATGTTGATGTTAGATGTTAAATGTCTGTCCCCAGTAAATTAACCTGGAAACATTGCCCTTTAATCCGGAACACAGTAATGTTTGCACACTACTGCTTGACGGTTGAATAGCTGGCAAAGGTGTGGTACCTCCCCAGGAGGACTCTGCAGAAGAGCCACTACCAAACAAATGGACTAATTTAAAAAAAAAAACTGATATAAAACTACTCTATCCTTCAGCGGCATAACGCTGTTTTGTTCATAGCGCGAGTGAAGCCGCGAGCAAAAGCTTGATGACAATTAATTATATAAAAAATTTGTTTGATAGTAGTATAGGTCGATTCATAAATAAGTATTGAGACTAACATTACGGTTTTTTTTTCCTATTTTTTTGACGGTTTTCCAGCTTTTGGGTTTAAATTTAATAACGGTTCTATACGAGATGTGGCCCTTTTTTTTTTTTTTTTTTGCGAGGGGGAATTCTTCACCAAGATATCCGTCTGCTTTGGGGTGCAGCCGGGTTATGTGGGATTATACCCACTAAAACTCCCCCGGTGGCCTGCCTTGGTGCTTGACCGAGGGCTCCGGGATCTCCAAGGGAACGCACCGAAGCCCTCAGCACCACGTCGAGTTGTGGCCCTAGTCGCATTAATTCAAGCCGAAATTGATTTCCAACAAAAACAAAAAAAAGTTTCTGTTGAAAGCATTTTCGGTTACCAAATACTAAAAACAAAGCTACTCAAGCTTCTAAAGTAAAGCTAGCCGTTACTTTTCACGCGCAGATCAAATTTGGTATGGCGGTAGCTTATTCCCTGGATTAACACAAATAAGGCTACTTTTTATTCCGGGAAAATATTCGGTTACTGTAGAATAGCGGGTGAAACCGCGGGGCGCAGCTAGTTATACATAAACGATAGTTTTTTTCTTTAGATCAAGCATACTTTGAAACAATTTCAAGTATTTTTATTTATTTGTACGTCCTGTCCCGTGTTCCCGACGAATTATGAAAACTATAGTGAAATTTCATTGCTGGCTATCATAAGTTACGAGTGAGATTGCCGATTGAGAGTGCCGAGTGCGGGTTTTCGTAATTGCGTTTACGTATTCGATCGCGTTTACGTTAACTATGATTTGTATGAAGTAAGAGCAGAGCCATCTAGATAACGCTAGACGACGCTGCTCTTATTTCATATAATGTATAGTTAACGTCATCGAGTAAGTAAACGCATTTGAGGAGTTTTGGCGGGAACTTGAAGAATTCATGTCGCGTCATTTTATTATTTTCCAAAACTTGTGTTATTTCGAGTGTTAATGTGTAAAAACGGCGAGTTTTTACCCGTTATGTGTTCGTGAACATGCACGAGTGTTGGTGAACGGTATAATGTCGTGAAACGTGAATTTTTGTGTTGTTTCCAAAACTCCATAGATGGCTCTAGTAAAGTTTTCACCACTTTACTGGGGCATGACTTGGACTTGACCGTGACTTGCTTTGCTCGCCTTTGACTGTGACTATGACTTATTTGATAATATAAAACAAAACTTGAAAATATCTACGTATACTTGACACTGGCAAATGCATAAGACGTGCTACGCCAAAATCCTCTAAGGAGGAAAGAGAAAAAAAAAGTAAACGCATTTATAAAACCCGCACTAGGCACTCCTATCGAATAACTATTCGCTAATCGATTTAGATATTGATCTCATATTGATCTCCAATTCCTTTACCATCTTGGTAGGTACGAGACTTCAAAAACACCGAAAATTAGGTATCAATACCAAATAAGTAACCCACAGAAAGTTATCAGAAGTTATCTCTTAGGATTTAGAAATGTTTCTTGAACGAAAAAGTAGATATTTACCACTAGCATATTAGACGTGTGCTTGCAGACTAGATACAAATTAGCATAATACCAAGCGTTCAGGCGTGGAACATAAACAATGTCGATTTGACTTCGGTTATTTTTTATATCTCATCATCAGTCCTCATCAACAGCCTGAATACGTCCACTGCTGAACAAATAGTCTGAGCTCGAAGAGCGAGACAGGTAGTGGACGCGACTAAGGGCTTTAAAAACTTACCTCCTTTTTGTGTTGATGGATGCTGAACACAGATATAACTTACCTGAAACAAAACAAAAGTCCAATTAGTGCGCGATAAACCAAAATAACAGAAACAAAAATGAAAAGAGCTGGAACTGGTCGCGGAATAAAAAGATACCTCCTAAAAAGTAAAAGTTGGAGTACCGAGCCAAGCCGCCTACCATCCGTCGGGATTATGGCAACCACCCCTCAATATGGGGAAGGCTTCCAGCAGTGGACTAATAAAACCCGATAGATCACTCGCAAACGCAACGAGTTGTTTGAACCATTCGAATTTGCTTTCTATCAATAGAAAATCTTTAATTTCGCATTCATTCACTTGTATTTTTCTTATTTTCGTGTGAAATCATACGAGCGATTCAAAAATAGAGAACTAGAGCTCACTGAAATGCAATAAGATCATTTTCGAGTTCATGTCGTGCATTGTTCGGACACGCGTAGTGGCGAAACACTTGTCGATTCAGTATCCTAGGGATAACAGTAATATTTTTTGTTTTTCCCTATCCTAGACGTTAGTGCTCATAACCTATAGGAAAATAACTAAAACCCGTCAATAGATATTAAAGATGTATTGTCTCTATTGGCTTAGGCACATTTATCTGTCTTTTCTCTTTAAAACGGCTTGTCCTCACAACAATTATGTTTAATTTCGCCTTCATATGTATATACTGAAGAAAAAAGTATACTTCGATATTTGAAGTAAACATACGTCTCTAAATACATTTAGACCTTTCTATTATTTGATTTCGATCTTACCATGACTTACAAATTGAAGCTGCCCAAATATTTTGACTAATTATAGACGATAACAAATTAATAATTATTAATTATATTATATAATTAAATAAGATTAAACTAAGCAAGGTATAATATAATCTAAACTTAAATGTACAAACAAAAACTATAAACAAAATTAAAATAAGTACTTAAATAAATTAAATCTAAAATATCTACAAATAAAAAACCGCATTTAGGTCGCTGTCTGCGGGTAAGGTGCCCAAAAAGCTGGCGACATTACCCCGTTGAATTGCCAATTACATTATATAATTAATAATTGTTTTCTTTCGAAAATAAAACCTTGTCGTGTCTGAACATAAAAGACACCCGATGAAAAGAATTAGTACCTACGTACATTTTATTTAAAATATTGTATTTAGTTTTAGAGATTTGGTTCTTCTGGCGCCCACGATATCTGTAGAGGGAGGCATTTTTAGTGCGATTTTTGTTCTATCTCGTTCACGAATTTTATTTTTTTTACTGGATTTTTTCACTAGCTGGCCCGCAAGGGTTCCCTCGCGTAGTCTCAGTAAATGAAACACCCCATTTCACCACGTCAGGGGTTGATTAAAAAAAAATCCTAAGACATGCTTTTCTTTATTTTTTATGCTTAGTACACAAACCGAGTTGAATCGACTTAGCATAAAAAAATATTTTTGTTACAAAAACTTTTGGGGTCCATTTTACCCCTTTATGGGTGGAAGTTTGCAAAATCCGCTCTTTATTCATTTGAGAAGTATTGGGTTAATATTTCAGGTCTCTATGATAATCTAGAAACGGGCTTGTTCTTTTTTAGCACTCTATTATTATAAATGCGAAAGCTTGTGTGTAAGTATGTAAGTATATAAGTGTGTTTGTTCCCGGTCAACACTGTAAGGGTTTAACGGATTTGAAGGAAATTTGGTTTGGAGGTAGCTTATGCCCTGGATTAACACATATGGTACGTTTTATCCCGGAAAAATATTCGGTTTCTGAAGAATAGGGGGTTAAGCCGCAGGGCGCAGCTAGCATATATAGAATGTTAATATTTAATGCAATTTTCATGTTGATATATTTACTAACTATGTAGGTATATTTTGGCGAAAAAGAAGAAACTAGTTTTTTGATGTTTTTTCCTTTCAGCCGGAGCCTTAAATAATCATCAACGGCGGGATATTGTATTTTTTTTTTCATGGCACGATACGTATTTTATCACTAGCCACAAAGTCGCGCTTACTACGAAATGGAGCCATTAACAATTGCAGAGAGATTGTAGATTTAATATGCTCTCTCTTTCTCTCTCTCTCTCTCTTTGCTGTAGAAGGCAACTAAAACGGTTGACATATGAAACACAACGTACAGGAATACCCCGCTGTACGCAGGGGATGCGTTCCGAATTTGGCAATATTCGCGTATAACGGGGGTATGAAGATTTCTAAGCTTTCATCTTCATCTTAAAACATAAGGTATTCATTTTAAAACTAAGTACGGGAACCATAGCGCGAGCCCAACCATCATATTATGCCCGGTTTTTAAAAAAAAATGTTGTCCCTTTTATGCATTGTAGTTTTCACGAAAGTGCAAAAAAATATATATCTAAAAACACTGAAAAACCTGTGTCAGAAATAACAAGCTGCACCATTCATCATGATTATGATTATTGTCGCATTGTGCGTGAAACCAGAGATCGGAAGTGTACCAATCAAACCGATGCGCGATGCCGGATTTTAATATTTCCCCCAAAAAATAAGCCATTCGTCTTGCGATTTGTAGTGGTAGGACTCTTGCAGAGTCCGCCTGGAGAACTACCACACCTCTGCCAGTTATTCAGCCGCCAAGCAGTAGTGTGCAAACATTACTAAGTTCCGTATTGTAGTGCAATATTTCCAGCGAAATTACTGGATGTCATCATTTACATTAGTTGATTAAACATATAATATCTCAGGGTGACGAGCGCCGTGCATTGCCGCGAAGCGTTTTGAATTATTGAAATTCAAAATTTTGGGCGGAACTGAACTGTTATGGGCAAGCTTGACGCTTAATATCAGGTGAGCGACTTACTCATGGAAGAAAATTTTGGAATCCATGGAATTGATCGTCTCATTATTCAGCACCACATAAATACCCTTAAAAATAATAATAACACATTTATTATTTCTTAGTCTTGTTTCATAAAAAAGTACCTAAAAATTGGAATTAAATAGAGACTATCGAATCAATGTAATTGGCAGATGGTACATACCAACATTTTCATTATCGTAGAAATAACACAGCTTTAATTTTTTCCAACTCATGTATCTCTTCATGTTGTTGATTTCCTAATCATACAGTCACTTGTAAACAATAACAGCGGACCCCATTTGACCGGAAGCGCAATAAACAAGAGCTATAGTTACATCTGAACCGAGCTCGTCACAAGCTTGACTCACGCTTCGGTGATTTGTTATGCCAGCACTACACAAGCGGCGAAAATAACGGCATTCATATTAGTCTCAACGCGGCACGATTATTGTGCGAGCATCCACTCGGTCGCCTCGGTCATTGTCTTGTCAGTGTCACAATCATTTATCGTGCGTCAGGCGTTCATGGTGGACGCGAGGGCTATTGCTGCTCCTGTTTATTTTATACAACAAATACTTCAATATGGTTGAAAAATAAACAACTTATTTGTATTTATTTTTATACACCAGTAATATCAAAATTAGACTATTATTTAAATTCAAAATAACTGATTGAACTTGAATAACTGAAGCAACGGCTGAATGTATTTAGATGAAATTTGGTATAGAGGTGGATAGGAGGTGGTGGTGGTATTCAGTAAGGCAACATAGGTCATACCGTAAAAAAAAAACATATTTTGCAGGCTAGCTAGGAAAACCATAAATGTTTTAGATTACGTATTGGAGGATTTTTCTGTTGTAATTCAATTCACTTAAAACCTTCTAGTAGTGTAGCTCATTTTTTTAATGTTTAAATCCGAAATTACCGCACGGCTTCGCTGACCGACATCGAATGAATTCTCAGCGATCGTTTGGATGCGCTTCTACAAATACACGCGCATTCCATTTCACGTGTGCCCAAAAACCGACAAATTACAGATCGTCTTTGACAATAGGCCACCGTAGACGACGTTTACTTGCCTGTATTTATTTATGCTCGCCGAATGTGTAGTGCTGGCATTAATCCTTAAGGCTCCAGTTACTCCCCCTTACGAGCTATCTCGGGATATGGGGCAATGACCGATACCGGTGTATGAAATCCGTTGCTATAGTACAAGATTAGAAACGCGCATTCTATCGTGTCAGCTTACTCATAACAAAAGGACATTTTACTTTTGGACATTAGTTATTTATTATTATATTATTATTAATATTGTTATTTATTTTATTATTAGTACTTTTTTTTTTTTTTATAATAGGCACTTTAAATTTTGGATATTTGCTTTGGACAGTTTTATTTTTTGACAGTACTCGTGCAAATCTCGAAGACGTGTGAAAGATTGTTTCGGTAGCTGCGATCGAAATACATAAATCATTATCAGTAAAGCCCAAGGGTGTGAAGTTAGCAACCCGCAACCCTCTCCGGGAGCATTCGCCTGTAATGGAACAGGTCAGATTCGAAAATTACATCTGTGAGTGAAGAGATCCGATCATTACAGCGTGCAACCTGTAATGTTACATGTGCAACATTACAGTATTGAATGGTGCTCCCATTCAATACTGTAATGTTGCACATGTAACATACAACATTGTACCTTTGATACAATTTATTGTAACTTCACTGTAAAAACTACTGATTCGGTTACAGGAAAAATCTCAAAAACGAATCTAGATTGTTACATGCGAATGTTCGTCAGTTAGTGAGGCAGTATTGTAAGGTAATGTTTGGAATAGAATCTCGGATTGTTACATTACAGGCGAATGCTCCGGTGAGGGAGCGCCTTTAGAATTCACTACAACTAAAGTTTGTTTTCTCTTAAATTTTGGCTCCACACGTTGTTTATTTAGCCAGTGTCAGTTTTGTGCCGATCAGACGCAACGACGATGTCTATTTATAGAATTCAGTGGACGGAGGTCAAATTCAATTAATAGGCTAAGGGACGGGCTACTGCTTGTATTACCTTGCTTTATGTCATTCAACAGGCTGTCACGTCGATCGAGTATAGAAAATTGTCAGCATAATACAAACCACAAACGGGTTACTTACACCATTTATAACTCAAGAATGTCTTGACGATTTTGAAGTTTTTTTTTTTTTTTTTTTTTTTTTTTTTAGTTTTAGAAAACACGCTTAAAAATTGATTTGTTGGGTTTGTCTGCGCCCCAAAAAGCAGAATAACTATTAAAAGAAGGAATTTATGAAGAGCTTAGCTAGGCCAAATGCCGAGCTTGCATCGCATACGAAGTCTCGGACATCGGCTAGTACTTTATAAATGATACAAAGAACCCATCAAGATATTTATATACGAAAGAATTTATACCCGCGTACATACAGATATATACACCTAAAGGAGAACAAAGGCATGTTTCATCGTCTCAAAGTATTTATTAGCTACTTTCTGATTAGTGCTAATTGGCGATAAGTCTCGAGTAGGCAACTTTAGTGTTTTTTCGGTTTACCTATCGGTTAGCGCTACTACAATATTTTGAAAGAACTACTATATTTTACGGAATTTCGATGATTTTAATGTGAAAAACTACAAAAGTACGGTATTTTTTAATTTTCTCAACATCTTCGTAGTTATAGACACTGAAATCATATGACGATGAAAGGTAGTTTTTATTAGAACATTTTTTTTTAAACAAACCTGTCTACGTAGAACATTATTTATTGACACCAAAACCAAAAGATTTTGATAAGATTTAGGGGGTGGTAAAGATTTCCCCCGAAAAGCGAATATCATCTAAAAAAAATAATAGAAAATGTATCTAACTTCATCGCGCGCACGGGGAACAGAGCGCCGGCAATAAAATTTTAAAATACCTTCTGCGCCAATAGCTCGCCGCAGGATGTGATCTAAGATGGAGCACGCTGACCTAGAAATTCGATCATGAGCAATATCGGTTCAGAGTTTGTGCGGTTCAGAGAATAGTATGGATCGCAACGTATTCAGTTCAGTTCGGCGCGAGCTGCGAGTGTGGTACAATTGAGCTGGTCTGATGGTGGGTAATGGAACTCTGAAAATTGGGTCAACGGAATGGACACAGTATCCAGTAACTGAATTTAACTTTTCTCAAAAATAAAATTGATAAATCCTCCTAAGATTGTCTTTTTTTGAGGGAGACAACAAATACATAATACAATTATACAGTGATATAATAATATAAATAATATAATAATAATAATATTGTTAAAAATTGTAGCAAGTTAACGAATCCATAATGGAAGCATTCTTAACTTTTTTATATTATGTAATTGTTAAGAACGCAACTGTATGACAATAAAGAATATTCATTCATTCATTCATTATTTGACTAGAAAGCCTATCTAATTTGGGCTTTGATTCGTCATAACAAGCCCTACTCAGCTGTAGGAGATGTTATAATTCACGTTGTTGGAAATATATCCTGCCAATAACTCGTTGATTACATATGATAAACGTACCTATTGTCTCCTCGCAGGGTTGACTGAGCGGCCTCCTCGAGGGCGAGGTCTTAGGTTGGTGCTGCGGCATAGGTTTCAGAATGTGGGCTGGGACAGAGCCTTCCTGCGGCGTCTCCCCGGGCAGCCTCACCAGCCACCAGTCGGGCCGGCCGGGGCATGGTTCCACCACTTCCACCTGCTGGCCTTTGGAGAGAGTCAGCTCACCGACGCCCGTCGCCGTGTGATCGCACACTATCCACGTCATCTCTGGACCGGCCTGTAGACAATTAAAATTCATAGTAAGAATACAGCATTGATGTTTAGAACAGTTATTGTTGAAATGGATAGTTTTTTAAGCGGAGCTGGGTTTTTAGTAACTAACAATGCGTTGCAGTAATACCCCAATTCGTACGGGATAAAAACTTCTAATCTAATAAAATCTATTTTTTTAATAAAAAGTTCTAATAAATAAAAAAGCTCGTAATGTGTAATATGTGCATCATAAAGATGATGCATATTGACACGCCATTATTATCATCCCACCATTCATATAGTCGTCATTGTGACGTATTTTTATCATTGTACTTGCTTGCTAAAAATTTAAATCGGCAGTTTAGTGAATCAGGGAACAAACAAAGAGATATAGTACGTACGTACGTACTTACGTACGAATGGGCGTAGCGAATGTCTATGGGAGTTGTACGTATGTAGTCTTTCCGAATCAAATAGCCGCTTGTATGTATTTTTACCCGATTGCCCAAGAAGGAGGGTAATGTCTTTGACGTGTATGTAAGTATGTGTCTTACTATGTAGCCTACACAGCTTGACCGATTTCGAAGTGTGAAGTGTTTTTGATTCCTCTTTACGTCCGGAGTGACATAGGTTTATTTTGCAGTCGAATATTGCGTTTTTCTTTTAATAATATTTACTCGTTGTGCATTTGTTCGTCGATTGTTTTAGTAGTGGTAGGGCTCTAATGCAGTTATTCAACCGCCAAGCAGTAGTGTGCAAACATATAGCTGTGTTCCGGATTGAAGGGCAGAGTAATTACTGGGCATAAAGAGAGTTAATATCTGATATCTTAGGGTGACGAGCGCAGTGCATTGTCGCGCATGGTTTTGAATTGTTCAAGTTCTAAATTCTGGTGGCACTGAATTATCATTGGCAAGCGTGGCGCTTAACATTTGGTGAGCGAATTGCTCGTCTAGTCACCAATTTTCATTTTAAAAAAAGGTAACTTGCATAAATAACATCCACCGTCCAATCTACCTGAAATGTTGTTTGCAAGTAGTTCAGGTAAAAATAGTTTTTAAGATCTTAGAGTTCGAATATAAGTAAGATCAATGGAGAGGTTGTGAAGATACACTGGTCGCGAGGTCTTAGTTCGGGACAAACAACTAGCTATACATAGTTATTGATAGAACATAGCGAAGTCCCCTCTTTATAAGAAAAAATACAGCGTTCGTATGTCTTAATATTTATTCGACGATAACTTGCGTATCGTTTATCCGTTAAGGTGCAACGTTTCGCACAGAGCGCGAAATTTAAATTTTCTTGCGTTTTTTGCCAACTACAGCGTAATTACTCATCGTAGGTTCATGAAAACTATTTTTGCGACAATAAATAAGTCGTATCAAGAAATTACACCAACCAAAAATTCAAGTTGAAAGCTAGTATAAGTATATTTCTCACTAAAACAAAAACCAAGATGAAAATCAGCTTATTGAAATTTGTAGCTAAACCAATGTTATCTAGGTAATCATTTTACCCGTAATTTCTTAAAACAACTTATTTATTGGCGCAAAATTGGTTTCGATAAATCCACGATGAGTAATTAAGCTGTAGTTGACAAAAAACGCAAGAAAATTTGAATTTCGCGCGGTGAGTGAAACGTTGCACCTTAATGATAAATTTTTGTAGGCAAGTAGTCCATGCAAATAAAAATGTTAAGTTCGAATATGAGCACGGGCGAGTGTTAGTGAAGATATAGGGTTCTCGGAGTCACAATTTGGGGAGTACGACTTGATATGTTAGTACGCATACAAGAACAACAGTAAAAAATTATATCATAATGTCAGAGAGGGTTTAGTCAGTCAGTGCTTATACGTCTAACCCCCGAATACTGAAACGTTTGTTAACATTGACGACAGTTTAAGTCTGTTGCTGCCTTTGTCATTTGCTTAGTGCCAGACAAAGGCAGCAGAAGAATTAATCTGTTGACAAAGTTAACGAGCGTTTCAGTATTCGGGGGAAAAGCGTTAACACAGATAACAACTTATCTTACGGATTTTTTGGCGGGAACGTGAAGAATTCATGTCGCGTCATTTTATTATTTTCCAAAACTTATGTTATTTCGAGTGTTAATGTGTAAAAATGGTTTTTTTATCCATTAGGTGTTCTTGAACGTGCACCACCGCTTTACTGGGGCATGACGTGGACTTGACCGTGACTTACTTTGCTTGACTTAGACTATGACTGAGACTTATTGTAACTGTGAAATATTTGACATTACTTGAAATATTACAATATTACTATTACACTGGCTAAATACACAACGTGTGGAGTCAAAAAAACAAGAGGAAAAAAACTTATCTTACGCCCGAACTGCCGTCTCAGAACCGACATATATATTTTGCTCTTATCTTCGGTCTGCGGTCCGTAGTAGTCAGGCCTGTTAGCTACTCGTAAACTAATGAGAGCAAAAGAACAGTTGAGTCTATCGAGAGGCTCGCCAATATGCCGATAGGCGACGAAACTTTCAAGTGTCTGCTACGAAGCCTAGAGCATCGACTGACGTAAGATTGTGTTAATCGGATAGATTCTGGAGAGTGTGCCCTGGAATTGCATAACTCGATTCACCGTGCCCGACGGGTGATAATAGAAAGGGGGCGCCTCTATCTATTATGCAGCGGCCCGACAGTCGCGACATAAGCGCCACGATTCCACATTTTTATACACACAGCAAGGTCAGCAAATGTGTGGAGCCCTGTATGTTTCCCGAATAGTTAAATGAAAAAAAAAGGCGTCTTTATCTAAAGTAAACAGGTACCTTTATATTTTATATCAGTCTTTATGACATACACTAGCTCCTTATCAAATTTTACCAAGATCGGTTCAGCCGCTTAGCCGTGATATTGCGACAAACATCCAGACAGATAGTCAAAGTTACTTCCTATAGTTCGCTAGACTGCGTTGATTAATTTTTGTGCATTTTTTAATATTTTGTATGGACCGACCCTTGTAGTGTAGGAAGTTCTAAATCGTACAAGCGAAGTTTTTTTTTTTCGAGACGAACGTATTTATTTTTATACCTCGAAGCTACATTGGTCCCGATACGACTGCGGCTATATTCCTCTGAATTATAATATTAGTTAGGATTCTAATCGACGGACATATATTGGGATTGTATTCACTATTTACAATCTGAACCCAGGAATAAATAGAACCATAAAGTACAAAGAGGACTGTCTCGTCAATCATTTCATAAAAAGTAAAGTAGAATTTCATAGCGTTGTTTGTTTGTTTTGTTTTGTTTCGGATTCGGACAAATATTATGACATCTATACACGGGCGAGGGCAGACTTTTTCGAAAATGATAGCTGGACATGAACTTCACGGGCGCCAAACAAAAAATAGGAACACTGAAACATTTGCACAGTTTTGCTTGGTGCGGTTGAATAGCTGGCGAAGGTGTGGTCCATCCCTGTGCGGCATCTGCAAAACAGCCCTACCGCAACAAACCAACGGCGTTTTGATTCCAATGGTTACAGTCGCATTAGATATAACATAATAATATGAGAGAAACCCATCGTCATCATGGGCCCTAAAATAACACATAAAAGATGTGGTAATAAAGAAAATGTTGCAATATTAGATTGTATAACAAGGTCGCTATTTTAAATCTAGAACGTAGCGAAGGATTCTAGAATAGAATAGAAGCGAAGTGAAGGATTCAAAGTACATCGCCGAAGGCAAAAATAATTTTGCGACCGAGTGATACAGTCATCCCGGCATCCCGGCACAGGCATAGCGTCGTACAGCCCAGTACAAAATAATTAAAAACTCTGAGTGCGGCGAAAAATGTTAAATAATGCGAAAAGTTTGATGTAAAACTACAGTGGCGGCACCCATAGGTACAAACTTATTTTGCACTTATCAAAGCATTTACTCTAATGATGGGGTAACCTGTGATGACCACCCAATGGAATATAAATTATAAATAAATAATGATAAAAATATGTGGTTGAGGATGACGAGGAATATTGTAAGGAATATTCCGGTTTCAAAACTCTTATTCGGACTTTTTTAAGCCCTATCGGAAAAGAACTCAGATTAAAACCAAGGAAAAGACTTTGCTGCCACTTATTGACGAACAAAACGCGACTTTCGAATAGACGGGATGAAAAACTTTTTTTTGCAGTATTTATTTTGAGATGACTGAGTATTATTATATGTTCTGTGGCTGAGTGACGAGCTAAAAAGTCGCTCACCAATAATAGCTCAGTGCAACCAAGAATTATGTCTTTCGGCCGCAATTGAAACTGTATTTCGAATCCCGTTTTTTACCTAAGAGTTTATTCCTCTTTTCTCGTCACCAAATTAGAGTGTAAGGGAATAGGTACGACGATGTCAACCGCTTATATGATCTGTGATCTAAACATAAGGGCCAGCCCATCTTACAAGTAAAACAAGGATGGTTGAATCTTTATTTTATTAGAAGTTTATTAAACCAAAGTTTGTGCGTATTATGCGCACAGATTTTCAACGCGTTGCATAGTATTAAGTACTAACATTTGCACCTAATACTAATTATAAACAATGTAGGATTTAATTGTTATTTCATTTATTATAACTCTTAGGTAAAATAATTAGCAAGCAAGTGCATTAGATGGTGCTCACCATGTTTTCCTTGTGTTGTGAGGGGCTAGCGATATTACTGAGTATAAGAAGTTTAACCACACTAATATTATAAATGCGAACGTTTGTGTGTAAGTGTGTTTGTTCCCGTTCAACTCTGTAACGGCTGAGCGGATTTGAATGAAATTTGGTACATATTGTAGTATACATTTATATATATTACAATAATCGGTTTCATAGAAGAGATCGCTTATAGCGATAAGGCCGCCGCTTAAGGCACTAGTTTGTAAGTATACATTCGTTGTAATTTAAAAAAAAAGTTTATTAAGCGACTTCCAAATAAGAGGTTCTCAATTCGATTGTTTTTTTTTTATTTTGTTAACACAGAACTCCGTCATTTGTAAATCGATTTGAAAAATCTTTTTGTATTTTAATGGAGATATTTCCAGATGGGTCCCATTTTTATCAAAATCCAGTTCTGATAATGGAATCTATGAGGAATTGAGGGAACTCCTCAACTATTATAGGCATACATCATGTATAGCGCTTTTGGTATTTTTATCAACGAGTCAAGCATTTGCATTCATATCACATGCACAGTATCATTTGGAGAAGTGGAAGTAGTGGAACTGATGAAGAAGACCACAGATGGCCACCGGAACTACTTCCGAATGATTCGTATTTCACGGGTAGCGGCTAGATAATCTCGATTATGATATTTAAGTAAGCAAATCTAATAAATGATTCTGATGAAGTCGGATTTTTTCTTCATTTATTAAAATTATTTTTACAAAAGATTCATTTTAGAATACTTACTTACTAAAACAAACATACCAATGCGACCTTTTGAAAACTGTGGACGATTTGAGCATGAGTTTCCTCAATTAGCTTACAATACTTCGTTTTCATGGATGACATATGGACTTCAAACGTGGCTTTTTGGATAAACTCAGAGTCACACAGAGGAAAACGGAGAGTTCTATGCTCGGGGTTTCTTTCCCCCGAATACTGAAACGTTTGTTAACTTTGACAACAGATTAATTTAATACTGCCTTTGTCTGACACTAAGCAAATAACAAAGACAGCAATAGACTTAATCTGTCGTCAAAGTGACAAACGTTTCAGTATTCGGGGGTTTGCGTCATAAAATCCGGAATGAGGATATTCGCTGAAGGACCAAAGTTAGCGATACAAGTAGCTTTCAGAGTTTGCAAGCTGAAGTGGCAATGGGCAGGCCAAATCTCTCGAAGAACCGATAACCGATGGGGAAGTCAGGTTCTTGAGTGGCGACCACGAACCGGAAGACGCAGCGTAGGCAGGGCCTCCATTAGGTGGACCGACGACATTGCAAAAGTCGCGGGCCTATGTTCTGCAGTGCATTGCAGTGGACGTCTTCTGGCTGATAATGACGATGACTTGGTTTTCTATTTGTTCAGATTACTCAAATAGTTAGTACGGTTTTAGTAATTTGTCTTCGAAAAATTTTCAGCGCTGACTAAAAACTGCAATTTATAATCTCTATTTATAATATCTTCGATCGAAACCATTATTTTGCTATTAACCGCGCGCGTAAGTAGTAACTGATAAATAGCATGCTCAGGAAGATTAATTTGTAATTAATTAATAAACTGATATGCCTACTAGCAGACCGAGCGAAAACTTAGTTCTTAAAAACTTTGTTGGCGCAGCGACCCGAAATGTATCTTGGCTTCTGAATCTTTGTCGACCGTGCGCAAGGAAAAGGAGGAAAGAAGGTCACGGTCCCTCACGTTGAGGACAATGAACTCCTTTCGATTTAGTTCATCCTTGCCGTGTAGACGCAACACACACCACCACCAAATACACATTTGTGTACAGTAAGACGTTTGTGTTACGTGGCACTTTATGTAAAAAAATGTGGTTTGTTGTATATTAGCGCACTGGTATTTGTATGTAGGTCTACTATAATAAATGTGTATTGGTCTGCCGAAATAGAGACATCTTTATCAGTACTACAATTGACTTTATCAGTACTCGCATCTTTCTATGGACATTAGCACTCTTAGTTTCTAACTTATGTACGTTAATAAAACTGGCTTTTCGGTGAAGGAAAACATCGTAAGGAAACCTGCATATTTCCGAAGAAGAAATTCGATGGCGTATGTGAATCTGCCGCACTGGACCAGCATTGTGGATATGGACCAATCACCATTCGAGGGTAGCCCGATATCCTAGCAGTGGGATGGTGCGACTTAAAATGTATAACTTAATTTATAATATATCCGCGGTCAGTTCGGGATCCGTTAAAGCCACGCTGACGGCTAGAGGCTATATCTTTCACAAATAAAAACAATTTTTGAAGATAAAAAAAATTTAAGAATCCAATAAAAGTAATTCAGTGATCTTATATAATAATACTATTACCAAAATTTAAAATTTAAATTCCGTTATTAATTTTATCTTGGCGAAAGAGAAAACAAAACCGTAAAATTTGTTTTATGGCATCTTCTTTGTCTAAATAAAATGTTTACATAAATGTTTAGTTCTTCATAACGTTTTTTTAAATAACGTTTTCACTTAGTGATTTTTTATCTTAAAAAGTATTGAAAAGGTTATAATAAAAAGGCAGCTTATCTACGCAATATCTTCATTCTACACATCGGTCAGGAATGTAGGTAATTGAATTCCAAACGTAATCGCGGGTTACGCGGGTGGGTGTGCGCCAGTTTAATTAAAGGGTTTGGGTCACTTGAAAATCTTTACTTCATTGCTAGCATTTTAAATAATTCCTGGACGATGTTTAGGTATCGCTAGGTCCATTACCGATATCAGTCTGCTACAACAAAAACCAATGCTAATCTTGCTTCTATATAGTTGTTTTTTGAATCGAAACTTCTTCATTTTGTAATGTTTAGTTTTTATATTCAGTTTGGGTTGAAAAAATTACTAAATTTGATAAAAGGCACGGACACAGGAGCAACTTGAAGCAAACAATAAAAAAAACAAAACTTCTTCATTGCTAGCATTTTAAATTAAGTATTTCTCGATGATGTGTAGGTATCTCTAGATTCATTACCGATATCAGTATGTGAGTGAGTAGCAATACTACAGTACCAAAAATGAGTAGGATCACTTTACGGATTAAGTTTTTTTTTTTCAAGGAACATCCGCTTGTCACCGTGGATCCTTTGGTCAACTTGTTGTTTCCAGGTCCTGTAATAACTGAATGAACAAAATAAAATTAAATAAATATTTGAAAAGGCGCAGCCCTCAGCTGATGCGTTGACAAAATGAGATATCGACAAATTTGTCTAGGTTCAGAGATCATAAAATTATTAATCTATATGGCGACAGTAAATAGGAGATGAAAAACGTTAGGATGCACTCCTGTCATTGAATAGTTTAGCCGTGTCTACATTTCTCTTATTCGCGCATTTCCACGTTATTAAAGACATAAAATCAATAGTGTGAATTTTCAAAAAGTATTTGCTGTCTGTTACCCGCGTCTTCGTTCACGTAGACCTAAAAAAAGTAGCCTATGTCCGTCGTGTCGTTGCTATATCTTGCAAAAATTCAGCTTGATCCGTTCAGCTGTTTAGCCGTGATAATGCGTCGAACACCCAGACAGAGAGCCAGAGTTACATTCGAATTTATATATTAGTTTGTATTAGTATTAGGATTTGTAAAGAAACTTTAGTATGTTTTTAGGACGTAAGAAAGATATAGATAAAGTATTTTTGTTTCGATCTCTTCTACAAAATAACTATAATAATAATAAATTCTTACCTACACCCTAATATTATAAATGCGAAAGTTTGTGTTTAAATTTGTAAATAGGTAGGTATGTAAGTGTGTTTGTTCCCGTTCAGTAAGTGTGTTTGTGTGTTGTGTGTTTGTTCTGTAACGGCTGAACGGATTTCAATGAATTTGTTATGGAGGTAGCTTACAAAATATTCGGTTTCTCTAGATTAGCGGGGCGCAGCTAGTAATTAAATATCGAAACGTAAATTTCTTTCGAATATATCTGTTTTGTGATAAGTAAATATAACACACAGTTTTTTAAATGTATATACTCATAACTAGAAAAACTTGGAAAACTGCGAGTGATATTATGTGACAACCCCTCTGTCTCTACCTCTTACATGGAAGTGGATTACGATACATCATTTTCAATCGGGTAATACTATAGCGTTTGCGAAATATGATCTACTAAATGCAGAAGCTACATTCAGCAGCAGTGGACGTCTTCTGGCTGATGATGAAATGCAGACAATTGGACCATCCCCCGCTCCCGCCCCCCGCCCACGCTTCTGAGCACCAAAAATTTTTTAGAACTCGACTACAAAAATAAAATATTTGAAATACCGTTTGCGGGTTTTTTTTTATACTTACTTGATTAAGTTTATTTATTTTAATAGCATAAATTGCGTTTGACCATATCCTTTCTGTTGTTAAGCAATGATGTGTTCTACTCATATTCATAACATTCAAATTAATTACCAAATTGGTTAGCTCATCAGGTTCTATAACAACTTTACTGTAATATTTATAGCAAAAAAATAAAATTAAAAACAAAAAAATAATAAATAAAAACAAAATTTAAAATTTAAATTACATTCATAAATGGTCAATTAATAACTAATCAAATAATAGGGAGCATCTAGGATGGAGCACTCATACTAAGGAGATAAATATCTGTTTACTCTAGATTTGAAGACACCGGTGACACGGAAGACAAGGTCACCGGTTTGTTTTTCATTTTTTTAATTTAAATTCTCATTAGCGTAATTCGTTTTCCGGTGCTAATTGAAGTAAATAAATAAATGAGTTAAATCCAATAGAGCTTTAGCGGCCATTACCGGGATTGCTATAACGCCGTTTCCTTTCTTTACTTCGTTTTACTTTGAGTCACAAATAAGCCTAGTACTAGAAACATTGTTAAGTACCCAACTCGTCATCGGCTTATCTACGAGTGGAACATATTGCACGGACCGATAAGATAACTTATCGAGCCTCGAGCAATTGATTTGACGACGGTTTGGATTGATTTCCACCAATAAAATACGATGAACAAAGAAAAATATCAAAAAATTACGACAGTTTCTGTTGGTGAATGCAGTGCGTTCGGTAATGAACTTTACGATTCACGGATGCATGCGGGTGATAGTGGACTTAAAAATAGATACGAAGAATTGTGCCAATACGAAAATAAAAATGGTCGAAATTTTGTGATACAAACTAGAAGTATTTCAAGAATCAGAGTAGATGGTAAATCGTCGAATGAGTACAGCGCCGATAGTCTTACACAGCTAGGTACCGGAAAATAACGACACAATTTTTCGTACAAAAATATTTATTAAATTCAACAAAACATTGTGCACAATTTAAATAAACTAATGTGCGCTGTCACATCACTTAAAATCGAACAAAACTTCAAAGACAACAAATCTAGCGAGGACAATGAACGTTGACTTTTACAATTTCACACCGCGTTCGGACAATACAGTTATAAAAGCGTCTTATTAGAGGCCGATGAAAGCGGTTCGATTGTGTTACTAGATGATCAGTGCCGCTACGGGTGGAGCCAGACGCCATGCCGCCGCCTTTGGGTGTTAATAGGCGCATCTAGGTGGTGGATGCAGGCGGGTGGAAGCGCGGGAGAAGCCGGTGCGAGGTGCAGCGGCGGCGCGCGGGGGTGGGGACAGTGGCTGCGCGCAGCAGGATGCATCCGAATGCAGGCAGACGCGACGCATCACCTGTCGCTGACGGTTGCCCCGCAGCAGCCGAGCGTGGAATGAGCTCGGAGTGTCGATCGTGTGCTGTCGCGACAGGGTCGCGTGGGGCGCGCTTACGGAGCTCTGCCTGAACCATGGCAGGGATATCTTGCGGCGGCTTTTATGCTGTTTGGGCGGAACGGGATCCATCGCGGGGCGGGCGGCGAGCGCCCTGCGAATATTCGCGCGCCGTCTGACGCGGCGCGAGGCGCTCTCGCCACTGACGCGCGGGGCGCTCCACCCGCGCTAAGCATACTCGGTTCGCTCACTACGCAGCCTCCGTATCGAGCTACGGTACCCGAATTTGTAAGGAAGGGTCCCGCTGCGGACGAAATTTTGCTGCCTGCAAAGAACGCACATCCTAAATGCCACCGGAACGAAGCGCGACTCGCCTGCACTAAGGCATCGCCCACGGACTAACGGACGGAATGCAAATCGTGCAACCTACGCATTGCACTACTAGTTATGATATTGGAATGCCTGCGGCATTTCAATTTCCATTCCAATTTTGTAGTTTTTTGGATTATTTAAATTCCATGAAATTCTTTTTTTTATATTTAAGTCTACGAAAATATGTAAATTTTTACTTCAATATAGAGAAATCCTGGTTTCAATCTGTCTGCACTTGGTATAAGTAGTAGCTTTGGACTAGCTACGTAGTTATTTAACAAACTAGCTTGTCTGCACGGCTTAGCTCGTGAATTTCGAAGAATCCCGAGTCATGTTTGTTTATTTGTTGTATATACTCAGTATACAAACCGTGCTTCACTACAGTAACTTGAAACTTCATTTTTCTATCCATAGAAACTTGAAGGGTCTATTTTACCCCTTTTCGTTACCTTTGAAGTGAATCCATTTTATTTAAGGAATATTGGGTCCAATTTTCACGTCTCTATCATTAGCGGTTTGGTCTGTGCGTTGATCCCTAGAAAAAGGCTTGTTCTTTTAAAGATATAATGATAAAAAAAATATAAGATGAGTATAAAAAGGTCTTAATATGCGGGGTTACGAATCAGAGAAGTTTTCTGTACCCTCAACAGTTTCCGTCGGTTTTCATGTAGGTCCGCCGATAATTTTTGTGTCCTTCATACGAAAAATGAGAAAAAAAACTTGTAAGATACTATTTATTTGACGACGATTCGCAGATCTATTATTAGATCTTCGCAGCAGCTGCAAAGTGAAAACGAACGACATTTTAAAAACGTGGTGCAGTTTTCACGCTCGGTCCGAACTACAGAATTTCATACATATTATTTGGTATTCGTCGAACAGCCAAAGTCACCGATGTAGCTTTCAGAGTTTGCAAGCTGAAGTGGCAACCGGAAGGCCACATCACTCAAAGAACAGATAACCGATGGGGAGAAAGGTTCTTTAGTGGCGTCCACGAACCGGATGACGCAGCGTAGGCAGACCTCCCACTAGGTGGACCGACGACACTGTGTACCGACGATAAGTCGCGGGCGACCGGTGGATGCAAAGGGCAGATATCGTTCAGTGTGGCGCTCTTAGGTTTTAATCATTGGGTTGTTTCATCTATCCCATTGTAACAAGACTTGGGAGAAAAAAAATTACGTAGACCTTAGCATGAAATGAACATTTGCATTCAGATATTTTGAGTACTTTCCGCAGAACTCTGGACCTGTTCCATTTATTACAACACAAAATAAAATATGTTGAGTATTTAAAGATATTAGAAGTATGAATCACATTGAAACATTGAGACATCATTTGAAATGCGAAATTGAATTGTCTCTTTCTTTCAGCTTGTTTCCTTTTTACGATTAAACTGTTAATAAAGACAAGGTAATTGGGTAATTAAGGTAATAGTTTGCTTCATGACAATGGCCCTAGGATACAAAAGCAATGGGAAACTGGACAATCACGAATCTAGCCGCGATCCATAGCTATGCACTGGTATAATTACTGAATAGATTTTAATTATTTCGGGTTAACTTTCTATAACCTTGCATTTGCATAAAAATTGGCGCTAACAAGCCAAGGACAGGCAGAGACTGTTATCTATCATTGTGATTAGACGTTAACAAAATTACGCGTTTGATAGCGCATAATCTTTACACAGATTGACAACTTGGAAAAACCTACCTACAGTCTGTACCTACGCTTTGGTTGACATGTCGCGTCGGGAGGAAGCGAGACATACGCGGTTAATTGGTTTAAAAAATTTGGAAAGCGTGTAGTTCGTACCGAAATGAGACCTCGCGACCCCTATAACTTCGCAACCGCTTGACTGATTCAGCTCATATTTGAACTTTTTTTTTTAATTGAAATGAACTACTTGCCTACAAAATTTTATGAAGATCGGATTAGCGGTTCTCAAGTTATCGTCGGACAATATCGTCGCTAATCTTAAAACTCTCGAAAATTGAATTCGGTCAGTTTCTGTTGTCCTAATATTTTAATTTCAATAATCTCAGCCGCAAAATCTACACGAAAAGAATAAAAATCTCATACAAAAAAAGTGTACCACAGAAAAATCTGCTTAAAACTAGATGGCGCTTAAAAGCCGATGAAAATAAGGCTTGTTCCGTCTTCATCCCAATAGATCTCATCTTAATATAGAAACATAGTATTAGTATATATCCGATATTTAAATAATGTAAAAATATATTGCAATGTTATTTGATTAATTCAAATAAGATTGCAATACACGATGTAAAAAATATTATTCAAAAAATAATGCTTTAAAAAAATACTAAAATGGCACTTGGAATACCGCTCATTAAATCAAATCTCAATAGGACTTTCTACGGAGTTTTGGAAACAACACGAACGAATAGTTAATGAATAAAAATTCCCATTCTGTACAACAACACAAGTTTAGGAAAATAATACAACGCGACATTACTTCTTCACGTTCCCGCCAAAACTCCGTCAGTGATTTAATCAGCTAAAATAATTAAAGAAACGGAGTTACCTTTCTATACTCTTCTAATCTATGGCCTATATCTTATATGTAAATGTACGCAAATGACGTAGTACGTACGCAAAGTAATGTAGCTGTCGCCGTTAAATAAGATTACGTCGATGTGACGTCGGCGGCCCCGACTTCGTGTTGAGTGATTCCTCATAGGATGAGGTTTTTAAGGGGGCTTTCACGCACATTGCCCTCTCTTTCTCACTCGCTTGCACATTCAAACATTTAAAAAAAGCCTTTCTGAATTTCAAGAATTTAATTTTATATTTTTATTACAATTTAAAAAAAAAAAAAAACGTAACGTTGCCTACAAGCGACAAAAATAGCTGTGCCCAGCACGCCAGTTTACGAGTTTAGGCGACATTAATTAAAATTTAAATTCACAGGAAATCCATAAAATATTCATTTAATAAACATTTTATTGTTCTGGATGTCACTTATAATCTTACCTGATAACGTTTAGGTTTGATCCTTGGTATATGTTTTTTTTTTAAAACCTCTAAAATTTCATAAGCGACATTGCTTAGAGAGCATATTTCAGGTGCGAGGCCCACGCCAGAGCGTAAAATTATTTAAATACAAAATGTTTGCGTCTATAGCTCTATATTGGTTGTAAGAATATAGGTACTTCCTTCTAAAAAAATATTTCAAAAATCAATCTTAAAACAGTTTCCTCAACGCGGACAAAGGCGAAATTATTTTTAGTTATTTGGAAACTGTTCAGGAAACTTCTCAAATAGGAGGAATAATTTTTCTTAGTCAAGAAACTGATTTCCAGCTTGTCTTCCAATCAGCCGAAGCCATCTAGTTTTACCGTGAACTAGATACATCCTGTATGCAGGAAGAGTTTCCTCGAGGCCACATATTTGCTTGCCTAATGAAACGGCCAGAATGCCAAACATTATGGAGGGCAAATACGAAAGAAATACAATTTTTCGAAGGAAAAAACCGATAAAAGTAGCCAGCAAAAGGTCAGACTTACGATATAATATTTATTTTAAACTATAAGAAAACCTAAAGCGAAGCGAGTAGTGAAATACATTAGGCGTGGGAAGAACCACAAAAGTATTTTATTTCCTCTCAAAGGGAACGTACTCGAAACAAAAACAATATCTAACACCACAAGTGACTTCGAAAAAACTTTATCGTTGTTTAACCTAAACCTTGAATTGGCTAAAATGGCTCAGCAATAATGCAGAGATATCGACTTCAATAGATACGGAAACACGTCAATATTTAATCTGCGAAGTGGTTTTGTGGAAGCGTCCACTAGGATCCATATACACAGCGTTTTTAGCAGCTCGATATCAGAGATACAGACGCCGAACGTCTTTTAGTCGCGACTCACTTGCGCAACGCATTGTAAGCCCAATGACAAGATACCTCTTACAAATATTACAACCATGTACTGTTTGTGAGACTGATTTAGTACAATATGTATACTAACCCCCGAATACTGAAACGTTTGTTAACTTTCACGACAGATTAAGTCTATTGCTGTCTTTGTCATTTACTAAGTGCCAGACAAAGGCAGTACTAGAATTAATCTGTTGTCAAAGTTAACAAACATTTCAGTATTCGGGGGTAAGTACATCAGTGTGTCACTAATTAGAAAATACTGCATCTGCGATACACCATATAAGAAATTTCAAGGCTTCAAGGCCCTCTCTAACCGACGGGGACGCAAAGGATGCAGTGCAGCGCACCCGGGCGCTGAGGCATCAAAGGCGCCGAGGCCATCCGCCTTCTGTGAACGGGTGCCCATGTTTTAAGTGCGCAGAGTCCTCCGATCTGAAGGATGCTGAAATGGCCATAGCCCGAGCTAAATTTGCACCCGGCTATTTCTCTTCATTTTCGAAGATCTATTTAACGATACTCTACACGAGGGCGGTGTCTACTACAAAACCGTACAAAATAACTAGTTAAACTGTATCCTTTGTATTTAAATTTGAAGAAAAAACAAACAGTTTGTAACCGTATTTGTAATGTATCCTGATCTTTAAATAGACATGTAGGTTGTACATTAGCTGCGCAGTTATGACGCATGCAGTCTGTCGATGTGTGGAGTAGCTAGTTGTAATCAAACTCTGCTGTGTTTTAAGTTATTTGTTGTTATATTATCAAAGGATGTTTACAGATAGATGTTACTGTTACTTATTTTGCTAGTAAAGTGAAATTGGAATTGGAAAATTGAGTTTGTTTTTGTTATTGTTTATCTTTTATTATTTTTATTAAATTTACCATGTTTCGTAATTGGGGCGCGCTGCAAACCAAGTGTTTGGCGTTGTACTATTGGAATCATACATGTAAGGCGCACCACACACCAATACTACAAATGTTGTACACCACACGAAACATTTATCCTAGACCTACATTTTAATACGAGTAAGCTTATAGACAACACACCACATTCTTCACAAAAAGTGTGCCACGTGGCAGAAATGCTAAACCAGAACACAAAGGTCTTACTGCACACAAATATGTATTTGGTGTGTGATAAGCCGATGTTCCTCGTGCTATTCAAGCGGCCCGGCGTTCTTTTATATCGCGATCGTGATAATGTGCGTTTGTATCGATGCAAACACGTGTTTACACCGATACAAACGCACATTATCCATCGATGCGATATTTTTTTCGATTTGATACAAACGCACGCATCGATTTATGAGTCGCGATGTAAAACGCGCGTTTTAACCGCTGGTAAAATAACGCCGTGTGTAACATTTCAATAAAGGGCAACAAAATAATTTCTGGCCAAAGTTCCTCGAATTTTCTTTTCCGTATGTAACAGTGAGGTAGACCTGTAATGGGATGTATAATGGATTTCGAAAGAAATACCGGTTAATATTTTTTGCCTTTCAAAAGTAACTTTTTCAATATACTTTAGTTAAGTTTTATATTTTAGTTAGTTAGTTATTATACTTTAGTTAGTTCCATATACTTTAGTTAAGAATAGAGTAAACCGCCGTTTTGTTCATACAAAAAGCGAAGTCTGATACCCACCTCTTAATGTTATCCGATTTTGATGTTTTTTTAATATGTTATTTACACCGTGGAAAACTATGTTTGTTTCTTTTTTTAAATTTCGCAATATCTTCGTTGTGATAGCAACTTAAAGTGACAATTTTGTAGCGTCGAAAATACGACGAAGAACTGTAGATGTTATTAGAATTAGAATACAAAAATATTTAAATAAAAAAAACATAGCGCCATAGATTATAGTTTATCCAAGCCATTGACACCAAAAACAAAAGATTTTGTTAAGAATAAGGGTGTGATAACAAACTACCCCCGAAACGCTAATTACATCAAAACATTTGGAAATTTAACTAACTCTCTCTATAGTACGCAGGAGAAATACAGCGACAGTTATACAATTTCCAATATCGAATGCGCCAAAACCTCGCGGAAGGAATATCCTCTTAACTGCACCACTCAGAAGGCTGCTCCTGGATGATGCAGTTTACCAACTTTGCTTTATATGACAAGTTGATATGCTGTTTTTGAATTATTTTAAAAAAGCAATTTCATTTGCTATCAATATATTGCATATCGAATAACAACTCAAACAGGAAAATGATTCACGTAAACATTACACCCGTGGAAGTGCTCGAAATCGCCGTGACCGACTAACCTTCACACTGCTCTGTCACACTGGTGTGACGGTTAGGAAGAAAATGTCCTAATCTTCATACTGCAATACAAACAGTATGAAGGTTAGTAAATTTTCTTTTTAATATTATAAATATATATATATATTATAATTAGTATAAATAAAAAAGGAACATCATTTCCTTACGTTCATACTAGTGTGTAGTATAGGAATTCTCTTTCCTTACTTTAACACCGTTGCGAGCCTATTTACTATTTCATAATATCACTGGCTATTTGAGGATAAACGATGCATATAATATAAAATAAATGGAATGTCATCACGTCATGTAAGTAATTATTAGTAATTTGTATAAAGTATCATCATCAGCCATAAGACGTCCACTGCTGAACATAGGCTTCCCCCTTAGAGCGCCACTCCGACCGACAACGTGTCACTTGCATCCACCGGCTTCTCGCGACTTTCACTATGTCGTCGGTCCACCTAGTGGGAGCCTAAGCTTCATCTTCCGGTTCGTGGTCACCACTCAAGAATCTTTCTTCCCCATCGTTAATCGGTTCTTCGAGTGATGTGAACTGCACATTGCCACTTCAGTGATGACCTGCTCCTGTGATGACAAGGTCCCAGACCTGTATCGTTTTTCACATTTTATAAACCTTAATACCTTCTCAGTTGTTCTGCTTTCCTGGTACTTTATACTATAGAAACATAAAAGTAGGTACAGTATGAGCACTGTACTGTATGGTGATAAATTCCACCGTCACACCAGTGAGAGCAGTGTGAAGTTTAGTCTGTCGTGGTCAGTCATGAGTGTGAACGTGAGAAAATATTACACAACGGTGTTAAGGTTAATTCCTATCTTTAATACTAATGTGACGGTCAGGAAATTTTCTTTCTAACCGTCACACCAGTATGACAAAGGAGTGTGAAGGTTAATCGGCCACGCTTTTAGACTTCATTTGTTTGATATTTCAAATAACTTTTATTATAAGTGTGGCGGTTACAGAAATGTGTGAAGGTATTTCTAATGATTTATACTTCTGACTACCGGGATTCGTTATATTGTATTGTATTAGATGTGATGAAAGTCTGGGCTCCGGTGATCACCATATTATTTCACATATTCATAATACATATTTAATGTATAAAAATCTACAATTACAATAACGACTACATTTTCAGAGCGGGTTCACACAAGCGCGGCTATGGGACAACTGACGACTCTAAAGCCACCATTCTTAAATGCGCCATCGGCTTAACTTACACAATGACCTGTGTCCCCTACACAAGGTTAGAGAGAAAATACGAATACACCTAAAAAGCCGTAAAAAAAAACCGGTCGGAGAAATAACGGTACTGAAAATTTTAACCGGTGCACATCTCTGTCAACTGGAGAAGGTCAAGGTCGGCATAGTGCCAATGTTTTGCACAGAATATATCCGAAACACGTGTCAATCGAGAAAGCTGGTAGACCAATAATACTGGCCAGTATTATTGGCAAATGAATCAACTAAACAGATAAAACGGAAATATGAAATATTCGCGTCAACTTATTTGTGAAATTGCAATTCACTACTATTCTCGAACCAACTCCAATGGAGTATGAAAAACCGGGATATTGAATTTTGAACAAAGGTTTTAACTTTAAGTATTATTTACGATTTACGGTGAATAGAACGTCACCAAGAGATCTTGCAACTTATCCGTTTTTTTTTTATGCATGATGGGCTCGGGGTTATGACTATAACGCCGAGTTAGTCATAGCTCATGAGTTCATGTTCGTTATGGTTCGACATAGCTCACACACTAAACACTAACTACACAAAAAACTACACCAAGCCTGGAATGGGAACTGGCTGTCAAGTGATGCTGCCGGATCAAGACGAGGAGCTTGGCGACAGATTTTCAACTTGATGAAGGTAGCTAGTCACTACAGATACCATGGTTTCCTCGCGATATATTTCTTCACCGATAGTTTAAGCTCTAAATTGGGATTTGTGCCCATGTCCTGCGTCGTGCGATGCGAGCGCGCTAACCATCGAGCTATCATCGCTAATCGAAATATTTCCGATTTCATTCAACTCAACAGCGCATTCCTATCTACGAATATCTATAAATATGTGTATATTCAAAAGTATGAAGTATGAAAGGCAATCCCAGAGCGATCAGAGTCAGCCAGCCTCGTAACGGGGCGCTGATAATGTTAATCTTATCCGCCCGTCCACATCTTCACTTGATATTTACGAGTATGTTCCATTAAAATTTTCTGCGTATAAAATAAAATATTCTCAATATCCGTTGTTGTAGTTACATACCTTTTATCATTCAATTATTATTTATAGACAGAGAGAGAGTTCTACAAGTAAATTAAAATATTCTCGACTTAACTAACGCCGGCCCTGATTTGTCGTAGCAATGATAGCTGTGGTAAGTGCGTTAGGATAGCACGCCGCAGGGCGAGGGTTATAATCCCTACTACTAACTGGAGAACTAAACTCGAACTGGAGCTACAAGATCGTGCGGAAACCATAGCATGTTGATAGGATACTTTCTTTTACTCATCTGGCTAGCTACGACCCTGAAATTGAACATTTACCGCGGGATTCTGAAACGTTTAATAACTTTGACGACAGATTAAGTCTATTCCTGTCTTTGTCATTTGCTTAATGCCAGACAAAGGCAGCGTTATAATTAATCTGTTGTCAAAGTTAACAAACGTATCAGAAGGTTAATCTCCGAGGTTAATCTCCAAGCATGACTGTGTATTGCCCGCTCCGTACGAGTATGTCCTAATACTGCGACCAGAACCACAGGAGCGCGGGCAGCGGCAGCCTCTTAGTAAAAGGTGAGCATTCTGCGATCCCCAAGCCGCCTGCAAAGCTCGAACCTCGAAGTATAAGCGATAAGTGATATTGCAGCGGAAAATTACTAGAGATTTGTTGAAAATAGTTTGAAGCTCGACTTCCGCAAAGTAGCGCCTGATTCAATAAGAGGCAGAGGTTAAACACCTAATTTTATTATTATTCGCTATAGTATTTTGTCATATAAAGATTTACTCGAACAATGTCTATAGCATACAATAATAATCCCGAATTGCCTCAATAGATTGGATGGATACATTACGGGAATTAATTCCTCTGTATGCCTGTTTTATCAATTTAGCTAATTAATTTGAAAGCATTCATTAATCAAAACGTATAATGAACTGAACATATGAGTACATCTGTCACAGACGACCCAACCATTGCTCCTGGGACGGCGGTGGGAGCGAGACTTGAGACAAGGACGTCGATGTTGTACCATCATCTAAACTAAACTAATGTTACGGGACTAAAATTATCTGCATCTTTTTATTTGTGAGAAAAGGCTACAATGGCTACAATTTTAGGACTCGAAGAACAATGGTGAAACAAGTACAATCTTACTATACTCTTGGCTTCTTCCGATGACGGTTAGGCCAAGAGGCTATTACAAGTTCCCACATTTCCATCGCAAACAGGTAGACCTTGACGTATCGTCTGGTTCCGGACACATTCGTTCAGAACATGCTGGACATCTTCAACCATATAGCAATCTACACAAATAGGCCGATAATCCCATTAGAAACATCAGGATTCCTGTAAGACACTGGTAAAAGAACGCAGCTAGTTAGGTATTGATTAAGCCCAGCTCTGCGCTCATTAGTTACTCGTTATCGTAGACGGAGAAAAGTATTGACAGCGGGTAGCTTTGTCTCTTGCCCTAAAGAAAGGAACATAATTAATATTGAAGTATTACTTCACGAAGAAAAGGACAATGCTATAGTAATTACGTCCAGCCGTGCGTGCCAGTTTTTACAAGGTCAGTGAGTCCAGTTTCAATGTTGTCGTTTTGAAGTGGATGAATATATCTTAGCGCATTCAATATTGTTAATGTTCCCTTAAAATTTTGGAGTACGTACTGTATTTTTTTAAGGTTGGCAGGCTAGGCCGCAACTCACCCACTCACACCCGCAACGACGGTGTCGTTGGTAAACAAGGTGGATACTAGAATGGGATCTAGCTATCAAACATGCCTGCCGGAAAACACTGAAGTTATTAGCCACAGATATTCATCGATACCTCGTGTGGCTACGCTTCCCGCTTTCACCTCACAAGCTCGGAAATATTGTTTATCATTCGAAATCCGAGTGCAAAAGTATTTTTTTTTTTTAAATTCGAACCTTTCTATACCGCCAGTCTAATGAAAATGCGTTAATACTTATTTCATGTTAGTGCGCCAACCTCATTTTTAGAATAATCGCACTGGCCAGCACGATGACTGCATGAAAAAATAACTTTTCTTTATTCAATTCACTTTCAATCAACCTACCATTTTCCTCACTGTAATGAGGTGAAAAGTTGTGTTCTCGTCTGCTAAGTTATGCTGCGTCTCGTACCTTTGAAATCCTCGCTACGCTCAGGTTTCAATACCAGTACTCGCGCCGAAAAGCAACTTTTCATAACAAATAACTAGTGTACTTGCTATTTTTCTTTACAGACACAAAGTTTTCGCGTCGCTAATATAAAGCGCAGTATTAACCTCGTTTGGCAGCTGGACGCGGCGCCGCAAACATGTTACTTAGTGAACATATGGCTTAATGGCTATGCTCTGCCAAGTTCTTCGATAAGGGCATGCTAACCCAAAAGTGGCTGATCCTACTCATTATTAAGCGCAACTTGTACAACAATGAATACATGGTTATAAAACATTTCATTTTAATTACAGGGGGAATGAGGTCTCAGGTCGATGTCACGACCTTAATATCTTGACAACATCTCGACCGATTTTGGTTATATTCCAAATTCTTGTTTAGAATGATTCGAATGTTTATACCAAATATTATAAAAATCAGCAGGTATATGACGTCACAGCAAACAAAAATCGTACGTAAATCATAAACGTAAAAAAATCTAAAAAATCGTAGAATGAGTTTCGTCAAGATAGGTTGAAATATATTACTATTATAAAATACAGATGAAAGCAAATTTTGCCAGTTAAAACTCAGACCTTTCGTTTGTTTCTCTCACTCGGACAATTATAACAATCGATATAACAATCAACGTCAATAACTTAGCAATCAACGTCTTGTCGAATTCGATCACAAATGCGGTCATACTAACAAATATCTAAATCTAAGGAAGCCTTTCATCGAAACTTAACGGACGATTCAATATTTAACCGGCTGTTTATGACAGTTTTTCCATAAGTTAAATATCATAAATCGGCTACATAAATGTTTTTGACAGTTCTTCCATATTTTTTTTTATTATTGCAATATAATAGTATTTCGGTAGTTTTTTATATTATATATATATTTTTTTATATCAAAAAATTCGATTGAGTATTTAATTACCCATTAAATTTCGGTGAACATCTGCCTTAGTGGGGCACGTACGGCGTCGAGTGTAGTGAGTACTTTTGAACATGTTTGTGTTAATATTTTGCTATATCTTAGTGTAAACATACCTTATCGGAGTCGGTGGTGTTGCCGCTGCCGAACGAGCGCAGCGAGTTCCTGTCGAGATTCTCTGTCGTCTCGTCGAGCAGGGTGTCATCGAGGTCCCTGTGACATTGTGGATATTATTACCTATACATGATTATGTTTGGACAAATTACGAAAGGTAAGGAAAGGTGAGGTTTTATTGAGAAATATCTGGGTGAGTAATAGCTAAAAAAAAACTCGTTTTCGGCCCTGAATTAGGGTTTTAGGCATTCATTTATTTGTACTTCTTAAAAACATTAAAAAAGGCTTTAGAGTGTATTTTTTGTAACAAGCCAAATATAGTTAGAGATGGAATGTCGCAAAGATCGCAAAGATGGATGTATTCATATTGTAATAATAGTTTAACTTGTATTTATATAAGTGTACTTTGTATTTGTACATTTGTATTTAATAAATACTATAACGAATAGTATTCGTTCAATTACCAATAATAAATTACAATTAAGATCAAAATCCGACACATACTTCAGTGATATTTTTAAATCTAAACACACGTACGTATGACTCGTATTGAGTTTTCTGTTTATTTCGACCAAGTCTTTTTTTGATGCTCTACTGCGACGTCAAAAGATATAATCCTTCAGTGTTCAGCTTAAATTAATATAAATATTGGTGGACGTTTTTCACAGACAGCGCCATCTGGTCCCAAACTAAGCAAGCTTGTACTATGGGAACCAGATAACTGATAGAATACATAAATACTTCCTCTTTATTGTTTGTAACTACTTACACAGAATACATAGAAACACCCAGACAAAGAAAAAGCATCCGTCAAAAGACAAGCGTTGTAAGAACGAGATAGCCTATGAAGGGAGCTCTTGATCCGTAAAAAGCTCAAGCTTATTCAGAAAGAACAATGGAACTATCGGTAGAAGCAGCCTGCCTTCAGGCCTTCAGATAAGTTAATCGCATAGAGCGTAGGACATTTTCAAATACTTAGCAATTGGAATTTGCTAATGCACTGCGGGACTGCATTAACAGATTGCTTTTAACTAGATTAATAGCACGCCCGAAGTCTCTCAGTCATACTATTAAATCGCAGCCAATCAGCCTTTGATCAGCTATCATTGGAGTTTGACTTCGATTTGGTTGGCTATGATGACAATAAGCTGTGAGGATTGGCTTTCGGTTACGAGGATATTATTTATTGACCGAGCGAAGCGAAGGTCTCAGAGTTTACTGGGACAAATCCGCATTTGTATGTATGTTTGTATGTTTGTGTGTATATTTGTCCGATGATAACTTGGGAACCGTTGATCCGATCTTCATGAAGTTTTGTAGGTAAGTAGTTCATTTCAATACAATTTTTAAGTTCGAATATGAGCTGAATCGGTCGAGCGGTTGTGAAGATACAGAGGTCGCGAGGTCTCAGTTCGCCGCGAACTACTACTTTATTTACATACTAGCTGCACCCCGCGGTTTCACCCGCTGTTCTACAGGAACGGTTAAATTTTTCGGGATTCAAAGTAGCCTATGTGTCAATCCAGGGTATAAGCCCCTTAACATATTTCATTCAAATCCGTACAGCCGTTACAGAGTTGAACGGGAACAAACACACATACTTACATACTTACACACAAACTTTCGCATTTATAATATTAGTATGATTTATTTTCCGCAACCTTAATTATTATGATTAGCTAATAATAATTACAAACATTTTATTCAGCTGTCCTCCTCTCTTCTAGTTTTGCTGTGCCCGACGGGGTCCATTATGTAACTTTGTACTAAAATGGAATTTTTTCGACCACCTTGTACTTAATGGAAGCAATAAACCATCTGAATCTGAATCTGAATCATACAGTGTTAAAGAGTTTATTGCGGCAATGAGAAGAAGTTATGACGCGTTATTGTATAATTCAGTCAGTCGTTGTAGAAATCTCTAGTTTAGCCTTCACCACTTTACTGGGACATGAATTTGACTTGACCGTGACATACTTTACTTGACTTAGACTACGACTGGGGGTTGTTTTGATTGTGAAAATTGTTTCATTTGAATTATTACACAACTTGAGACTGGCTAAGTAACACTAAGTATGTTTGGTGTCAAAATATTATAGAAAAATAATTTGTTGACATCAATAAAATTATCATCGATAATTCTCACGAACATATATACAACATACATAAATTACAAAAATCTATTCTACTGAAAGACGGCAGACTTTAAGCAAAAAGGTTCGTTTTTGTTTGTTGATTTGTTAAAAGTCCTCCTTCGAAGAAATGTTCACGTCGTGTGAGCATACCATTCACTAGTTCGTTACAAGCGAATGTTCAGGTTTATCGTCTCCTTATACGAATAAAGTATCGTAATAATCATAGGTTTATCTCTGTAATGCATTGATGCGAGAAAAGGGCGCGTTCTATTTTAGCCCTTTGAACACCGAGGGCCGCGTATCGGAAACGAGTTCACTACGGAATGCTATCATTGAAATTTTCGAAATAAAAGATCTAGCCTTTACTAAACTTTACTAACTTGAATTCAGTTAATCAATCACTCAATCAAATATATTTTTTTGCAATAATACATGTTAATAATGGTGTTATAAATCATTTTAGTATCACTTTGTATATCTGCAAATATTTTTTTATAAAACTGTATTATAAAATTATATTTTATTATTATTATAAAAATTGGATTAACTATTATTAAATTCTTTGATGCTATAGAAACAGCCAGTTAGTCAAAGTATTTTTAAATTTATTCCCTGTTACATAATGAAGAGACAATCAACAAGTACCTATTACTAAAAAAAAACCTGTCTGAAAAATGTAACCTACGCTCACAGATCACGCTAGATACCGCATTACGAGATTCGTTGTTCCTACAAAAGTCACCAAAGTTCGAGGAAGGCGCGGGTCGCGGGGAGTGCGACCAAGCGTTCTCATTGGCTATTTTAAGGTTACGCCTACTCGCGCCTAACAAACAACAAATCAGAGTATTTTTTTATAAGTGTATTTAGACTGATGCGTGGTGCGCTTCGAGCGTCCTGAATGCTGAATGTAGGGTGTGATCTGTACCTACGCTATTCGCTCTTCCTCTTTACGTCTGGAGTGACGTAAGGTACATTTTGCTGTCAGGTTTTTTGAAGTATTATTATTTTGTAAGTATGTAAGGGTGTATATTTGTGTGTAAAAAAAAGATCTGACTGAAAAATGTACTCTACGTCGCTCCAGACGTAAAGACGAATCCATCGACACCTCAACCGTCAAAAGCGGTCAAGCAGTTTAGGCTACAGGAAGTACTTCCTTTAGCCTCTTTACGTCTCGAGTGACTGAGGATACATATTGCAGTGAAGTTTTTTACACAACATACATAACATACAAAACATTACTCTCGTTCTTGGGCAGTCGGGTTATGTTTTTATTTTAATAATTTCACCGGGGACGCGCGCTAAATATCTGATTTTCTAACAGCTAATCTTCGTGCACTTTGTGCACGCGGCGACAGCCAAGCTTATTATTCTGAATGAAACTATTTTCGAATTTGATAAAGATCTACTATGTATTTCCTAGTATCCAGTACGTGTTTTTAATCCACACACACATATATATATTTTAAGGTTGTTTTACCTGCTAGATCGCTGTGAGCTCGAAGGGCGTACCCTCACAGGACTGCGAGGGTGAAGGGAGCCCAGGTATGTTTCCTGAAACAAAACGCATTTTTATGATTCCGCTCGAAAATACACTTCATTGGACAGAGACAAAGAGACGAGGCAATCAAAACTAAGGCCAAAGTTGCAATTACTATGTTTCCAATTCAACGGTGGCACGAGCTTGCGAGAGCTGATAAAGAAAATGTCATTGTTAAATGCCAAGGTAAAAATTGTAAGTCCAAAAGTTTCGACTCACTATACTAGACTACACGAGAAATAATTGCAAGTTAATTTTTGAGCGACTATCAGGTAAACGAGTGCGATTTAAATTTCTATCACTTCACTCCATAGAAATGTTTTAAGAGTGAGAGTGACATATATAGAATAAAAATAGTAAACGAACGTTTATAACGATATATAAAGAAAAAATCCAAATTAAATACTGTCGAAAATAAGGTCTTAAATTAGTCCGTCATTTCCACTTAACTTAAAAATAAATGAGTATCTTTACATACAGTCACTTAAATACTTAGTAAAACTTTTATTTATTTCATCACACCAATAATTTCACATTACATTACATTACATTATCAGCCAGAAGACGTCCACTGCTGAACATAGGCCTCCCCCTTAGACCGCCACACCGACCGACAATGTGCCACTTGCATCCACCGGTTGCCCGCGACTTTCACAATGTCGTCGGTCCACCTAGTGGGAGGCCTGCCTACGCTTCGTCTTCCGGTTCGTGGTTGCCACTCAAGAACCTTTCTTCCCCATCGGTTATCGGTTCTTCGAGTGATGTGGCCTGCCCATTGCCACTTCAGCTTGCAAACTCTGACAAAAAAAAAACCCTATTTAAATTCGTTATAATTTCACATAACGAATTTAAATAGGGTTTTTTTTTGCCCGACTGTTTGTTTTGAAGACACGCACTTGTCCGTTTTTTTTAATTCGTTTCCAGTTAACGGCATGTCCTTGACGATTTAATACTAGTAAGCTATCCAAAAAACATAATACTTTTTAAGAATAACATGCTCAAAGTTTAGTGACAATTAGGTGCTAGATGTTTTTTTTTTATATATATATATGTATCAAACACAATATAAAACTAATATGCTAAACAAAATGTATATATTTTTTTAGTATAAGATGCGCAAAGTTTATTGACAATCAGGTGTTAGATTAGGTATTTTTTTCATATATTGAACAAACACAATTTGAAAAGAACAATTTTTTTGCGGACTCTCCGTTCGTCAATGTCATATTAATTCCCGCAAACACTGAATCAATCAAGTAGTTCGTCAATGACTAAGAGGGCGATATTTTCCATGCAAATGATTAAACGTAAGCCCGCGATCCGCGAACCTACTTAGCGCTCAACGGTCGAGCTGAAATCAGAGTTATGGCTTTGTTAATTACGTCATCAGACCAAAGCGGCAAATCGCACATGTTGGTGATTTAACAATTTCACTTTACTTGTAGATTTGCTAATTTTATACAGTGTACTCGGTTAAACGGCGGACATACTCTGGAAGGAGTTTCAAGACACGATTCTGAATTCATATTTGTAAAATAATGTGACTTTAATTTTTGACCGCGCCGATAAGCAACAGATCTACTGGCAGATTTGCCAAATGCCGCCCAGTCAGAAGACAGAAGCGGTCAGTTGTGAGATTGGTTGTATGATCTGTATTGGTTTGTTTGATGATTTTCATGCACAGAATTTAGAGGACGCAATTTTTTTTGGTTTTAATATTATATTTTTACGCTTTTTCGCTTTTTTGGAGCCTAGAATATTATGTCTGTCATCTATCCAAACAAATTTCACATAACCAAGTATATGTGAAATTCTGCAAGAAATTTGTTCCCGTTCATCTTAAAACATCTCCGCAATCGTGGATGTCTAAAGAATAAGACTTCTTTGCAAAAATTTACTTTTTCTCGAAGGAAAAGGCGGTTAGCATAATAATATGTGGACCAGCTGAACGTACCTGTATAACCTCCCTGAGGCGTCGCACCCAGGTCTGCTTGACCTCCAGCGAAGGCGCCTTCAGGATGATGCGGCAGTCGCTAGCCATAGGCTCTCGGCCAGTCCACACCATAAACTTGCACTCGTCACCTTCGATGTGTTCTGTCACGCCCAGCTCTGATGTCTGCGCAACAACACACAGAATTAAACAATTTGCGAGTAATTTCGCGGATCAAAAGTTTTGCTAATAGTTACGAGTAGTTCTGTGAATTGAAAATATATACAATGCAAGATTTGTAAGTCCGGATATTTTATAATAAGTGAAAATAATGTAATAACCTAATGCTTGACACCATAAAAATTATGTATCTAACTATTAAAGTTGTACTATAAATATGTTAATAACTGTGGAGGCACTGTCGATTCAAAAAAGGTCACGACATTCTTATTCTTATTCAAAGTGGGTGATTTTCGAGCTTTATCAGGTTATAATATTATTATTATATATATAACCAAATGGGGTCTCTTTGGCGGCCTTAAATATCTACTACTGAACTTTGCTAAGGGTTTTTGGCGGGAACGTGACGAATTCCTGTCGCGTCATTTTATTATTTTCCAAAACTTATGTTATTTCGAGTATTTATGTGTAAAAACGGTGAATTTTTACCCGTTAAGTGTTCGTGAACATGCACGAATGTTGGTGTATGGTATAATGTCGTGAAACGTGAATTTTCGTGTTTTTTCCAAAACTCCATAGAAGGCTCTTGTAAAGTTTTCACCAGTTTACTGGGGCACGACTTCGACTTGACCGTGACTTGCTTTGCTGGCCTTTGACTGTGACTATGACATATTTGATAATATTTAACAAAACTTGAAAATATCTAAGTATACTTGACACTGGCAAATGAATAAGACGTGCGACACCATAATACTCCTAGGAGGAATGAAAAAAAAAACTTTGCTTAACGATTCAGCACTCAGCAGGCTAATAACTCCAGATTAACGTCATTGTTTCTATTCCCGAAACTCCATTATCCAATTTGATGAGAGTGACAAGAGACAGAAATTATATCTACTCCCTGAGAATAAGCTAGCTGACTAGCTTTGTTACTTCTGCAAATACATTTTTTATGCGAATGTGTGACGAGATGAGGATCGCGCTCGCCTGATGGTAAAACTCACGGTTGCTTTTATTCAAAGCCAAACATAATTTTGACCTTCAACATGTCTAAACGATAAATATAACAAGCTCTGGCCATGTATTCTGGAGCTATTCGGAAAGGATCCGATTTGAAATCTACACTGTCTGTCTCTGTCATCCTGACTGTAGATGACACAGTCGAAGAGTGTAGATCTCGATTCGAATCCTTTCCGGCTGGGTTCAGAATACATGGCCGGATCTCTTCACAATTGAAGGGCACAGCTTTCAGCTTGAAGCTTGAAATTACTGGTCATGGCGAGGTTTAATATCTAATGTTTCAATGGAGCGTAGTGATTGCTCTGCATCAGCCCTTAACATCGCCACTGCTGGGATATAGGCCTACTCTCGAAACGAAGCCCTCGAAGGGCAATTAGGCTATATCCACCACGCTTGTCCAGTGCGGATTGGCGGATTCACATACGCTATTGAATTTCTTCTCCGGAAATATCCAGGTTACCTCACGATGTTTTTCCTTCACCGAAAAGCCAGTATAAAGGTACGTAAGTTCCAAAGTAACTCATTGGTACGGGCCCGCCCGCGTTCAAACCCGCGACCCTACAAATGTGAGGTGAGCGTGCTCCCACTACCACGCCAATACTTTTCCTCGCAGGGAGTTGAACTGTTAATGTTCAAATTAAATATGACCACTCATATGAAATTGATGGCACACTGAGTTGCTAACAGCAAGCGAGACTCTGCCACCAGGCGGGCGACCAGCTCTTCACTTAGGAGCACAAAAAATGCATTCTTCACTGGATCTGTTACTTTTTAACAAATCAAACATAAGCTAACTAGGTATCCTATTATGTAACGTAGATAAGAAATGATTGTTGGAAGTGGTTAGCGCCACTGATAACATACCGCAGGGCGATGTTTTAATTGTTCAGTAATAGAGATAACTATGACGTTCGTGCTCAAATATGCGTTTAATGAGTGAGCTATGATAACCCATCTTTATTTTAAGAATAGAATTTTAAGTTATCCTATACGAGCGTACCAATTTGGGTTTTAGGGCTAAGAGCGCTAGCACACGTAACAACTTGTTTGACGCCGACCGCTGAGTTTTATTTTTAATGAAATAAGACAATTTTTAACGAGATATAAATATATTTTCCTCTTATTTTCTCTCGTTGGTCTGCGGGCCGTGTTTATCAGGTATGCTTGAAATCAGCATTTCTGCTTTAGATGCCGATTATATTGGACTTGTTTATAATATCGGTAAAATGTTATATCATTATAATATTACTTAATATCACTTTTACATGTTTACCGAAATAAACATTTGGGAATCGGATCAGCAACCTCCGGATCTATGTTTCGTTTGCTTTACCAAGTCTACGATTGACTATTTACCATTACTTACCATAAACTTAGTCTTGTAAATGTACTTCGCTTTTCCGTGCGAATCTTTGACCTCCTTAGCGAGGAGTAGATGCAGATCGAAGAGGAAAACCCTCCTCTCGCGACCCTTCTTGATGATCTGCCGTAAATCCCACACCTGCAATTAAAACCTTTGTTTAATGTTGCCCTCTTTTCCCCATACATAGGGTTATAAGGAAAGGGTACGCTAAGCCGAAAAGGGCTCATAGTACTCATCATTATGATTAACTTTTAATATGGGACCAACCCTGAAATCGCGAAAAAAATATCAGCTGTTTCATACATTTTGTCAAGTATCATTGTCATTTTTTTATAGAACGGCTGTTTTTTTTTTCGAGATTTCAGTGTTGGTCCGATATTAAAAGTTGTTCATGACTATGAGTACTATGAGTCTTTTTCGGCATAGCATCCTTATTACCCTATATACTAGGTTGATGTAACAATAAACTTTTGTTCTATGACTTTTAAAACTTCGTATTTTTCTTTCCCTCAAAATAAACACATTTCAATTAGGGCTCCAAATGACAATAATATAACGTGATTTCAAATGAGAAGGAAAGCGGGGCCCGGTTAAAGCTAAGGAGCTGACGTTTGCCCCAAAATAATACAAGGATAATAAGAAACCATACAAACTTTAAATATTTTTTTGGTGAATGAATTAAGTAATCAGTCATAGAACAAAAGTTGTTAAGTAGGATGCTGGGAAGCTGCGCAAGAGACATTTTTGGCTAGTTACCGATAGTTACCAGCATCCGATACCGCGACAAAATCTTCTCTACTTTTTTTGTCGTGCAAAAATAGGACAAGGCTAAAATTATGTATAAGACCGTTTAAGACAGTGCGTTGTCTGCCAGTCAGTCGAAAGAAATTCTTTTTAAGTATATAGATACCATGAAGTCAAGAACACTACAAGTTCGTCGCTCTTAAATTCATCTGCCCGGCCGGATTCCGAACCCGGGGCTTCCTGTTCAGAAGGCATACGTACTACCAATTAAGCTACACCGATCGTCAAATTTTAAGAAAAACTAACCTGGAAGGAGTCCTGCAGGACAACCTCGCCCAGGCTGTCAGTGGGCTCGTCATGTGGACACTCCAGGAGAGACAGGTGCATCGCATCGTTGGCTTTCTTCGGCACAGACTGCATTACTTCCAAGCCGTCCTGTTAGAACAACAAACTCCAATAACTACTACTATTTCTACGGAAACTATGATGATAGCTAGCCTCTAGGTATCTGAATTGAACATCTGTCGCCAAGCACTTAACAGTGTGTATTGGACGCCTGATTCTAGATCTAGTTCCCGATTCCGGCTAGACGTCCTACAATTTTCGTAGTGTTGATAGCTCAATGGTAGGCGATCGGATTACATGACGCATAGTATGAGTTTGCATTGCCAATGGAAGAAAACGCCCCGAGGACAGATTAACTCCAATAGAAAACCTCATTACGAGATCATTGTTGCGACAAAAACGCATCTAAAATGATAAAACGGCGGATTGCGGGGACTGACACCAAGCGTTCTCTTTGGCTACCTCATTGTTACACCTACTCGCAACAGCAATGAACTAATGAGAGTTTATTTCTGTAGGTGTATTTCGAGCGAGGCGAAGTACGTTTCGGTTGTCCTAACTTCCTGAGTGAGATAGGGGCAATCTATAGCACCACAGCAGGGTGATAATTGGCTAGCTTCAGTGTACTAAACTCATGTTGAAAATCTGTCGCCAAGCACTCATTAGTGTTTCTGGTAGGTATATATATAACATTCGCTGAGCTGTGATCAAATAAACACTTAGTCTATCTGCCACATAAAGTGTATCACTAGGCTATTAGCAACTAAATACAACATTTCACGAAGCTTATGTCAATCAAGCATCAATTGTGCTGAGATCGGGACAAAACCGTTTGCACAGCAATGATATCAATGTGAACAAATGCTTAAAGTGACATTGACCCCAGCTAAGCAGCAGTAAGTCTTTCTATTATCGCATAGCCACTAAATTGGTACTCAAGTACTTATAGATACAAGTTATTTACTAGCCATTAAGTAAAGTTCAAGGTCCTCTAGCCCTTTAAACAATTGATGGTCTAAGAGGGAACATACTCTTTGTACTTCTTAACAGCAGATTTAGGCGAATCGCTGTGTCCCTATCTAATTGTCAATATTCTAGTTATCACACCAATATTATAAATGCGAAAGTTTGTAAGTATGTAAGTGTGTTTGTTCCCGTTCAACTCTGTAACGGCTGAACGGATTTGAATGAAATTTGGTATAGAGGTAGCTTATACACTTGATTAACAAATAGGCTACTTTTTATTCCGGAAAAATATTCGGCTTCTGTAGAATAGCGGGTGAAACCGCGGGGCGCTGCTAGTAATTAATATATTGAAATAGTTTGATGGAACCTTAATTAATTACGTACATTATTTAGACAAAGACAAACTTGTCCGATGCGCGTTAGATGTGCAGTGTACTTTGCGCAATTACTAATCTTATTTACTAGCGCTTCAATCACTTTTCCTGTATCCCCGGATTGACCATCATTATTATCTTAAACCGGCGAATAAAGGTTGCATTTGTAGAAACCAAAGGTACGCTGAGCTAAGCCTCTGTTTATTTCAGAGATGAAACAAAAACCATACAAAAAAGTGTTCAAATGTTGGTGATCAATGCACTTTTACAAAGCAGACTATGATCACATGATAATATTTGCAAGAGCTACTTCTGCATTGTATTCAACCGATTGTTCGCCAAGTCTCAAAAACAATATTATATTCAATTAAATCTTGAAAGCGTCGATCTACAAACACATGGATGTTGTTTTTAGAACAGTTCACGACAACATGTATTGAGTTTACCTATTCTATTCTATTTATTTTAGAGATATTTTACATTGTTCAATCTAATAATGTCTAATTTATCTTCCAATAATTTTTAACCTCATTCGACATACGTCTATTCGTCTACTATTTAGGAGTTAAATATACTTTTACTTAGGATAATTTCAAACGCCTACATCTACGTGTCTGTAGATCGATGTACTACAACTCTATATTAGGGACAATAGAACCACCTGGCTCTCTGTTTGTTTGAACACGAAACAACCACCTACTTGTAACTTGTCGACCTACTTGACGACCAGTTTGGCTCAGCGGTAGAACGTCTGCCTTATGAGTACGAGGTCCTGTGTTCGATTCCCACCCGGGCAGGTGTTTGAATGATGAATTTAAATATCTGCTCTAGGTCTGAGTGATAGTTCTCCTTGTCTTTTATTTCTTTGTTTTTGAGTTCTCGCTCCTCAATTGAATTAATGATCGCTTGTTAATCGTGACCATTTCACGTGTATATTGGTTACATTACGGTCTTAACTCAGCACCGTGGACACCAACTACTCAGGGACTCTTAACACAGGTATTTGTATGCTTAAATATAAAAACGTATACGCGCCTCACTCGATTTCATGATCGCTTGTTAATCATAATAAGTTCACGTGTATATGGGATACAGGTCCTTAACTCAGTACCCTGGACACCAACAACTCAGGGACTCTTAAAACAGATCTTATGTATGAAAAAAAGAGCCTGGTCGCTTGAATCTGTAATAGTATTGTGTTATTACTGAATAAACTTTTATTATTATTTTTACCTAATTTTATTTATACCTTGTTTGTTGTATCTTGTTTTCCTACTAGTTTCACATATTCAAAGACATGACGTTAACTGAAACTGCGGGCTTATCCTCTAACTTTGAAACGTTCGTGATTCTGATTGCGAGTGCGTGCATCTCGCTCGTACCAACTTAGTCGCACTATGCGTGATCCCGCTCGCGCAACTCTCGCTATCGCTTTCAGAGTTACGGGATAAGCCCACAGGACGATAAATTATCAAAGTTAAAAAATAAGCTTTCACAATATGTTTTATTGTTTTTCAGTTGTGCGTTTGCACTTTTACCGACAACAAGATACAACCGCAATAGGCATCTTAACGTAGATATTAAAACACCTACAAATAAAGGGCGGGGTGCCAGTAAATATAACCCTAATGATTTAAACGCAACCTAATGAAACATACTTACTTGACTCACCCTGTGGTGATTTGTTTAAGGCAACTTTAAAATATTGATCATTGGTTTATAAAAAGTTATCTTTGTGAAATACATTATGCAAAAACGTAACACTTCAAATCGCATTTGCAAACAAATAATTCTAGCTAAAAAGTAGTTTACGCATGACTAACCACGTTCGATACATACATATTGCTTGTTCCTCCTCAAGTCCTGAGTGCTCCAAGATATCGGCCCTATACGGTTTCCTCTCATATATTTCAACATTATGATCGCGATCAACATTCCACAAAAACATCACTATTACACAACATTACTGTTTAAAAATTCACGTTGAAACGCACGTTATGCACCCGATGTTACTCTGGGACCACTGATTGGTGACTCAGGACGAATGAGGAAAATTTGACGAAATCGGTAATAACCACTAACTGGACTATGATACTCGTTAAAATGTTTAATCACAAACACAGGCCCGGGCGGCCGCCGCGCTTGACTCGAAACTAAACAAAACATGATAGCGGTACTGCGGGAATAACTATAGGTACAGCTTTGGTGAAATTGTCATGTACGTATTTAACATTTAAGGTGTATAGTCGTGTCACAGGTATCTCACTCGCACACTTGCAAGGTTTTGTATAGAGTGTGAATTTCTAAACACTGTGTGTTGCATTCTAATCTAAAATTTGTGTCTGTCATTAGTACCACCAGAAACATTCAAAGGAAATTTTCTTTTTGTTATCATATAATTTGACAGAAGATAGTGAAAAAATAAACATATTTTTTTTAATGTTCTCAGTCAAATAAAAATTTACAGGGTTATAAGGAAAGGGTATGCTAAGCTAAAAGGGGCTCATAGTACCCATGATTATGAACAACTTTTACTATGGGACCAAACCTAAAATCGAGAAAAAAAAAACATCTGTTCCATACATTTTGTCGAGTGTCATTGACATTTTTATATGGAACAGCTGATATTTTTTTCTCTATTTCAGGGTTGGTCCCATAGTAAAAGTTGTTCGTAACGATGAGTACGTTAACGTTTGGAATCTGATTTAAAACAAAAAAGTTCTTGTTGGATATTCACACTTAAGGCCGCACTCAGAGACGTTGATCACTTAAACTTAAACTGTCAACGCAATCATGTGTCTGAGTGCGGCCGACTTAATTTCTTTAATAATTTTAATATGTGTGTGAGCGCATTAGGGGCCTTAACTGGTACCTAAGATAGTTACTTCCGTGGTTTTTCCCGTTTTTATTGGATTCAAAGTATTCTATGCTCTTGCTCATGATACCAACAACATCGTCTAATTTTATCATGATCGGTTCAGCAGTTTAATTATGAAACGTAAGAAAAACGTAGATAGCATTATTAACTACCAGTTTTTACCCGCGACTTCGTTCGCGTGGACATAAAAAAGTATCCTATGTCCGTCTTTGTGATATACAGTAACTCCTTATCAAATTTTATCAAGATCCGTTCAGCCGTTAAGCCATGATAGCGCGACAAACTTACACACAGAAAAGTAACTTCCTATAGTCCGCTAGATGACGTTGATACATTTTTGTAAATTTTTTTTTTTTGATGTTTTGTATGGACTGACAGTTTTAATGTAGGGAGTTCTAAATCGCGCAAGCAAAGTTTTTTCCTCGAGACGAACCTATTCATTTTCTTACTTCGAGGCTTTATTAGTCCTGATACGACTGCGACTATATTTCTCTGAATAATACTATTACTTATTATGATTCGTTATGATATGATTTACACATAGCATTAGTGCGATTAATTTGTATTCATGCCACTAGCTCAATCAAGTGCCAAGCGTGTCGTTTACATTTTAAGAGGGCGTATACCCTGACTCTCGCTGTCTCGTTCCCCCTATATCAACATTTTTTAATATAAAATAGCAAAGAAAAATAAAAAATAAATAGTCATTGACTTAGGAATACCATTACCAATGTCGTGTAGCAATTTTCATGTCTATTTATATATTAAGATACATGAAAATTGTTATAAAAAACATTGGCAATGGTATTCTGAAGTCAATTACTAGACATATCTTTAAATTTCTTTTCTGTTATTTTTATATTAAAAAATGTTGATATAGTGCGAGCGAGACAGCGAGAACCAGAGTATAAGCGTCCTTAAGCTTTAGCACTTGCAATTAATATGCGAACAATATTTCTCATAATAACAGCGATCGCATCTCCAAAGTTATACCTACTTTTGTAAACTATGTTAGAAAGCAAACGAAATGATCTTCTGTGGTAACCCTAGAAATGTATGCTCAACAAACAAAGAATTCACCAGTACAAAATGTGGAACGCAATTACTCAGCGCGAAGTTCTAATATTTCAATGTCATACCAAATACGGTCTAAAGTTCCAATGTTTTTCTGTTTACCCAGTCAAAGACTTTTTATGGATTCACTCATTTTCATGACATTGAAATTATTGAGCCTTTATTAAACTTACGATTACTTGTAAAGGACTTGTATCCCATCTGATTGTGAAGCATGGGCGGGGTTGAGAATGCAGTATCTTCAAGTTCCAGGCATTTAAGAGTATAGTCCTTCCGCGAGGCTTTGGCGCATTCGATATTTGAAATTGTACAGCTGTCGTTCTGTTTCTCGTGCGTGCAATAGAGAGAGTTAGTGAATTTTCCTAACTTTTCGATGAAATTAGCGTTTCGGGGGTAGTATGTTTTTGGTGTCAATGGCTCGGATAAGCCATAATCTATGCCGCTATGTATTGTTTTAAATAATAATAATATGGTATTCTATTTACACCTACTTTTGTTCGTCGTATTGTCAACATGAAATTGGAAATGCACAGGAGTTTCTTTAAAAAAAAAACGCAGTAAAACGCCTTAACAAGGTATACTAAAAACCTAAGTAGCCAAAATACAGTAAGGTTTAAAATGCATTTAAGTTCAAATTTCCCCAACCGCTCCCATTATTTTTTATTTATTTTTTGCGAGGGGAATCTTCTCAAGATTCTGGACTGCTTTGGGGTGCAGCCGGGCTATGTGGGATTATGCCCACTAAAACCCCCCCGATGGTCTGCCTTGGTGCTTGGCCGAGGGCTCCGGGATCTCCAAGGGAACGCACCGGAGCTCCCAACCGCTCTCTAGACGATTATAAAGCACCGTGATTAATGTCTGTAAAATCACTGGTCACCACACTGGTCACAAAGAAGCATACGCATATACGTATAGTTTTTTGGGGTAGTTTATTTAGGGTAATCCTAATCCGACTACTAACAAAATTGCCTGGCAGCAAACAATAAAGAAATTCTTTCCCACTCCTTGACACCGGCCTTGAGTAGCACTGTCCGAAATAACACGCATTACTATGCAAATGTTGTTTACGTCTGCGAACTACGCAAATAAGTGTTTTTGGAGGAGCTTACTTGTGTTTATGGACATGAAAGCCGCGTAAACTAGATGCTTTATATTGTAGTCTTATCGAACGACCGAGTTTGGGACCGCAACGCGATTTTCTACCTACGATTATTTGAGTTTGTTTTGAAAGTGGCTCCGCAGCCGGAGCCGGCAACAGGAACGATCGAATATTTTTATTTATTTTGGGGAATGAGAAGAAAACAATAACTGTGAAAAAACTTTTTTTTTCTTCTTCTCAAAATCGAAAATTTTTACATAAAAATTGCTATGAAACAATAGGAATGCTATTCTAAAGATAAATTATAGTATTTTTTTTTTTATTTACTCTCGGTAATTTTTATATATTTTTTTTAAAAGTCGTTTTAAACGAGGGTTTCATCTTTTTTAATACAGATACAATTTTACAATTTCAAAGTTCGAATAGCGGTCCATGGGCTGGGAAGTTAAGGGCGTCAAAGAAACAATAGTTTTCCTGGCCTCCTTCGTAAAAAAATCTTAAATTTACAATCTCAGGAAATGTTGCTGAATTACTAGCGATATTTTTGATCAAAAGACGCCGTGTTTTTTTGGTGACATAAAACTATGTATGTATGGGAGTTCACCATCGTTCTTCAAATTCTTATTTTTTTTTTTTATAAAATTTACTACGCGCTGTACTCGACTAGGCTGGCGATTGAAAATCCTAACTAATATTATAATTTAGAGGAATATAGCTGCAGTCGTATCAGGACCTACCTTCGAGGTATAAAAATGAATACGTTCGTCACGAGGAAAAAACGTCGCTTGCGCGATTCAGAACTCCCTGCATTATAACTGTCAGTCCATAAAAAACGTCAAAAAAGGCATGTATATCACAGAGACAGACATAGAAATACTTTATTTACGTCCAAGCGAACGAAGTCGCGGCTAACACCTAGTTATTTATATGGTGCAAACAAAAGCAAACAAATTGCGGGCGCGTGCGGGAAGCGGGTGACGTATCTTGAATTGACTGCGGGTGGGAGTGGCCCTTCAGTGTGTAAATTACATACATTACATTATCAGCCAGAAGTCGTCCACTGCTGAACATAGGCCTCCCCCTTAGACCGCCACACCGACCGACAATGTGCCACTTGCATCCACCGCGACTTTTACAATGTCGTCGGTCCACCTAGTGGGAGGGCTGCCGACGCTTCGTCTTCCGGTTCGGCGTTGCTACTCAAGAACCTTTCTTCCCCATCGGTTATCGGTTCTTCGAGTGATGTGGCCTGCCCATTGCCACTTCAGCTTGCAAACTCTGAGAGCTATATCGGCTTCAGTGTGTATTAATTTATGTTATTCTGTGCTTCAAATAGCGATCCAGGAAAAAACAATGTTTACGTGGAGACAAATTATTGAAATTGTTCCGTTATGTTTATCTTCATCAGCCAGGAGACGTCCATAGCTGCACAAAAGCCTCCCCGTAGAGCGACACACTGAACGACAAATGTCATGGTGTCGGGTGTTGCCACAATTCCCAAGCTCGTCGGGCGCCTCGGAGATATAGAATTTTTCGAATTATCAATTTACTTCGAATATACAGGTAGGTATTAATTTAATTACAATCAGATATTTCCCGTGTTCCATCACCGTATCGTTTCACTACTACGAATAGCGTCACACGTCACAATATTTCTCACAATGACTGACGAGTTTCCTGAACCAGCACAAGGTGAGTTAGCACAACGTACAGTTAAAAGGTTTTTATAAATAATCATAAAAAGAATTAATGGCGTTGTGTAAATACGATAAAATAGAATTGTATGTCATTTAGGCATATATTAGTGGTTGGTGACTGTCACAATAATCATCTAGCTGACTTTCGGTTGCAATTAGGGGCTGTAGACAAGTTTTACAAACAAGTTTCATCTCGTATCTACAAGTAATTAAGACACAAGTAATTAAGACACAGATCATATTTAGATACCGCACTACGAGATCGTTGTTCCGGAAATAAAATTAAAAAAACTCAATAAAGTTGGAGGAAACCGCGGGTTGCGGGGACTACGACCAAGTGTCTTATTTGTCATTCCGAGCATTACAACATAAGAAAAAAAAAGGCGCACCTGTCATTGAACCAGTGAGAGTAAATGTTTATCTATAGGTGTAGTTTGAACGACGCTTGGTGCGCTTCGATCGTCTTGAGAGCGGAATCTAGAGGGGTTAATCTGGTAGCTAAGAGCAGACGATTTTCATTCTCTCTCGCTCACACAATCAATAAAAAAAAATGGTAAAATTACTCAGGGTGAAATTAAAACGATAATTTCTTTGTTAAAAAGTTTAATGTCTTACACTAACTCTCATGTCGATCCCTTATTTTTTTATTTATATTTGAACGACAAGACTTTTCTCTATTGCTTAGTTATTATATTATGTTATATGCTCAAATTAAATTCAAAATATTATAATCTAAGATGTCGAATGTTGCACTAAATTAAATTTCGCAAAAAAAATTTCTTGAATATCACTAATTCAAAATTATTTTACTACTTAAAAAAAAATTGATTGCGCGAGCGAAAGAACGCGTATTGTGTCAAATCATTAAAAAAAAAGTTAAACTACAAACTTTAACTTAATCAGCAGGGCTAGCATGCGCATAGCCACAAAATCTTCTCTACTCTTCATGTCGTGAAAAATGAGACAAACGTATATATAATCGTAGCCGTGTCCTGTTCTTGCATAACAAAAAGATATTGTCGCGGTGCGCATGCTAGCCCTGATGGTGACAGAAAACTTTCAGATAAACCAAATACGTACTTACTGCTATCAAGTTTTTTCTGATCACAATTCACCCAAAAATTCTCAAAATGCAGTCACTTCGTGTCACAAAAAATAATTTAAAAATTCGTTTTTTAAAACTGAATATCATACTAATATTATAAATGCGAAAATTTGTGTGCAAGTATTTAAGTAGGTAAGTATGAAAGTGTGTTTGTTCCCGTTCAACTCTGTAACGGCTGAACGAATTTTTAATGAAAGTTGGTTAGAGGTAGCCTACACCCTGGATTAACACATAGACTACTTTTTATCCCTTAAAATATTCGGTTTCTGTAGAATAGCGGGAAAAACCTCGGTAGAAGGTTATATGGTCTCTAATAAAAAGTCTCAAAAGTTACTGACTATACTGGGTTTTTGGTCTCAACCGATTAGAACTCACAAACATAATTTGCAATAAACTAGATATAAGTGATCAAAAATCTTGGAAATACGTAGACTTTATAGACTATATGTCTTTTGTCATAAAAACCCAATCTACAGTGAACAAAGCAAATATTTGGTCACTATTCCAACTGGTTCTTTGTGAAGTTAGACTTAATGGCTTTTTACAGTTTATTCCAAGTTTTTTTTCTAAAATTCGGTTAATAATTCCTAGTCACTTAGAGAATGTATTAGTACAAAAAAGGAGTTGGGTTACCCAGATACTAAACTTTTTTAATTTTAGTTATTAAATAAAAAAAAAATGACACGGAATATCTTAAGAACACAGCAATTACAGCAACCAGCTGGTAGCGTGACCTACTGGAGGCGTTAACACGCTGAATGACAACTCTTTCAATGATCTGTGGGTAGTTTAATTAGTCAACAATTTAAATAGAAGATTAGGTATAGTTTTTTTTTAGTTCGTATGTATTTTGTTTAGTTAACAAAAACACTTGCCTATTAAAAATTGTAGGGCCACTTCCAATAAAAAATCATACTTTTTAAATTGAACTGGTTGTTTTTTTCCTCTCTTTTAATTAGTCACAATAGTTCCTGTAATGAAGTGAAGATTAAACTGTTAAGTATCTTCTCATCACAAGTCACAAAATATCCTTCGTATCGTCTCAATTTTGTTCACTTTTGATAACAAATCACGGAGAAATTCGTGGCTCAACCGTGCGGGTCTTCAATATTTTTCAATATATTGTATTAACGTGCTGTAGTGTAAGACGTACAATGTAGTGTCAATCTTGAGTAGAACGTTATCTTATCAGTAATGTAGTTAATCTTGAGCGTTAGTTGATGATAAAACGTTATAAGCCGGACGTACGTTTGCTAAGTAGGTACGTAATTACGTGTTAGTAGCATTTTGCGAGATGTGTTACTGCTTACAACTCACTATAAATAAATATTCATAGATCGCACGGTAATTCCCTATCTGTTTATTTTTAAGACTAACTGGCTTAAGCGCTCTTGATGGTAATTAGCAAGTAGTGTGCATTATGATGAGTAACGGATTTTTCATTTCACCTTTCATTTATTTTTCATTAGTGAAATTAAACTAAAATCTGCTGAGCTATTTAGTCTTGTGTGACTTTGGTTCTTAGTCTTAGTACAGAAACAAAGTCACACAGATTGTATTCATAACTAGCTGTCATAACTTCGTTCGCGTGGACCTACAAAAAAAATGCCCATGTTCGTCTCCGACCCTTAACCTATATATATATAATGGGTGGTAGCTTAAGGTTATATATATATATATTATATATATAACATATATATATAACATAACATAACATATATATAACATATATATATATATATATATTATTTATAGGTTATAGGTTAAGGTTATATATATATATATATATCCCTTAACCTATGTTAGTGGTGGTTAACGACTTAGAGTACGACTTATTATTTTATTTGAGATGACATTTACAGGAATAATTGATTCTTACAGCGGTTTTTTACCTTATTGTTGGTCTCGCTGTATATTATATAAGCCTGAATTTTATTTATTTTTTAGCTTTTCTTGTGATAAAAAAAAAAGGTGTAAATATTCGAATAAAATTTCGAAACAATTAAGCACAAAATAACTAAAACAATTTAGCTGTATGCAATAGCAAAGCAATGTTCACCAGTATTCAACACGTGCTTTCCTTTACATATTCCTCGTCATTAAAATGTATAAAAATATACCTTTATAGGGCGTCCCAAGGATAAAATTATAATAATACTGTCAGCCGCTGACGATAGAATAGGTATGACAAAACAGGAAAATAAACGAGGTATACATAAAGAAACGTATGTACCAAAACTGCCCTTTATTTGTACCTACTGCAAGAGGAAAAACCTCACAGCTTCATACATAGTACATACTACTAATAGAAGTACACTGGCTTCTTCAGCGCGCATCTTTCGATTCACCTTTTAAAATTTACTGTCATTTCATCGCTAGGTGCGAGTAGGCGTAACCTTGAGATAGCCAATGAGAACGCTTGCTCGCAGTCCCCGCAAGAAGGAAAACGGCCCACGATTAATTTGGCAAACCGAACTGTAGACAAGGTCTAAGGCGGAACACGCTTGCCCAAAGGATACTTCATTTACTCTCTGTTTGAAGGTACCCGGATAGAAAGAGTTTGGGAATTGGAAATAATAGCAGTTAGATTAATTGTGATTGCAGTTGTATTACTCGCGAAATCTTACAATAACCTAGACGAATGTTTGAAGATAAAACAATTATGGAATAGATTGACCCGCTCCGCACGACATTACCATACCCAATCAGGGTCATTATGATTACCTATTTAAAATATGCTAATTAAGATCTGCATGTAATTTACATAATGTTTGCAATAGATGTATTGAGTATTGATCGCGTTCCATCCCGCTCGCGCTAACTACACGCACCATTAGTGCGAGCGGAAGAAATCTTGAAGGGCGTTGGTTGAATAAAACAATAGGGCTTGCCTTGATTTCTCCCTGCCCTTCCGCGCAGCAAGCTTGCAGGTCTTTCAGCAGGAGTTGGTACTTTGTGATCCTTTGCACTGGCTTGATGAGGTACGCAGCGAGGGGATGTTCTAGCTTCTTCTTCCGTTGTACCCTGAGGGGAAAAGTCATGTTATCTATTGCATATAGTATTAAACGTTGTTATAAGAAAGAAAGAAAAAAATTAAGAAAATTATCATCAAAATATCCTGAAGATATCGCTTTAAGCGATACGTCGTCAGGTGTTTGTCTTATATACAGACAGAAAACTTTTTACTGTCCACACCAGAACTGATATAAGATAAACGTGGACTTTTTTTTTTCACATGCAGCGCCATCTATCCCCAAACTAAGCAAGCTTGTACTATGGGAACCAGATAACTGATAGAATACATAAATACTTTTTTTTTGTAAATACATACATAGGATACATAGAAACACGCAGACAAAGAACCAACATCCAATTTCACCACACGAATGTTTGACCTGGGTGGGAATCGAACCCACATGCTACAGTTCAGAAGACCGCAATCCAACTACTGAGCCACAAGGCTAGTCAAAAGATAGCATATGTTTTAAAGTTACCTTTCGAAGTAGTCGCCGGCGTGTTGTACGACTGCCGCGTTGCTGTCGGGCTTGTTGCGGCAGTATGCGACATACATGTCGAACTCTCGCGCCCACGTCACGAAGCAATGCCCCACGTCCTCGGGCATGGTCTCGTACTTGTCCAGCTCCCGGAGGAACACCCGCTCGTGGAACCGGTGGATCTCCTCGACGTTGCCGAATATTACGTCCTCCTGTTAAGGTGGGATTTATTTATTTATTTAAATATACATTGCCACATAATGCGTTGTGGTAACATTTTTCAGAATGTACTGAATTGCACATTATACCCTGTTATAGGGTGTTGCAAACAGTATAGTTGCCTATATACTAAAAAAGTAAAACTACCTATTAATAAATACAGATATACAGAAAACTTATACGACTTATAACAAAAATTTATAAATTTTTGTCTTCCAAAAATTCTTCTATTTATAGTAGCATTTTTTTAATAATAAATGTTTTAGCTTCTTTTTGAATTTTCTGGGGTTTATCTCGTCTCTTATCTTATTTAATTAGCGATATCCAAGTATTAATTTTATAATGGCATGTCGGGCAGATGGGACAAAACCTTGACACGCAATATCAGTTCGACTGGATACTAAGAGACACTTTAAACCAAACTATAAACTAACTTAAAACTACTTTACTACTTCTTTATAACTTTAAATCAAGTCTAAAGGCCAGGCCCCACCATATGCAATTGCGATCCGTGTCCGTTGCTGAGTAGAAATGTATGAATTTCTATGAAAGATGTCATGGTGGTTAATATTAATTAATTTTAACACAAAAAAAAAAGATGTATGCGCCACCCGTGAAATACTTATCACTGTGGAGTTCCGATGGCCAACTGTGGTCTTCTTCATCAGTTCCACTTCACCAAGTTGACTTGTTTGATGAAAATACCAAAATCACTATATGTATGCCTGTGATATTGAGTTCCCTCAATTGCTCATGGATCCCATTATCAGAACTGGATTTTGATAAAAATGGGACCAACGTGTATCCTTTATAATAAAAAAATAAAATCCAAATCGGTTTGTAAATGACGGAGTTCTGAGGTAACAGACATTCAAAATAAAAAATCAACAATCGAATTGAGAACCTCTTTTTTTTGGAAGTCGGTTAAAGAGCACTTTAAAGTCCTACCTTGCCTTGCAGCGCCGGCGGCACAGACGCAGGGTCTGTTCGCATTTCCCTCAAGTAGCACGTGATGCAAGTTTCTAGATCTTTCACGTACGCGCGTTCCGTCTGTAGTAGTTCAGCCATTATGAACCTAAACAAAAGATTATTCGGTCATGAGATGAACTCGCTCGCCTCATCGTAAGCCACGCAAATATCTATCTGTCGCATATCGCACACTAAGCGGAAATCTGAACAAAAACAAACCCGGCTTACAAAAAAAAACTTTAATTGGCAAAACTAAACTAACTTAAATATTTGCTGCACTCGTTTTGTTTTCATTAATCTTTTTACCCGACTACCCAAGAAAGATAGTAATGTTCTAGGGGTGTGTGTGATTATGTTTGTGAGCTCCTATATAACATCCGGTAGCTTAAACGACTTGACCGACATTGAAGAGTGAGGGATCGTTGGATTTTTCTTGACTGACATGAGCTACATCTTGCAATTGCATTTTTTTTTTTAAATTAGTATTAGTCTTGTTTGTTGTAGTCTATGGAAGCTGCAATGAAGAAGAGAATAAAACTTTCAGTTAGTTCATTCAATAAGTTAGTTATCATCGTAATCTTTAAAATCTACCTCACCGGGGTAGTCTTAATTTTAACTACAGTAGGCAGATGTCTCACTATAATTACTTTAGTGGGCGTGTCTTTAAGGGTACTTGCACACTAGCTTACTAAACTGCTTTTCAGTCAGCATATCGAAAACTTCGGGTTTTATAGTGTTAGAAGTCGCGCACTCGTTGTCAGTCTGAAATCCCCACGGAGCCGTACGATTCATAGAGCTTTTGTTTTCCTTTTATTTTTTATTTACTTTTGTGATAGTAACAACAAGTTTGTGACATTAAATCACTTAATATAAATTTATTTTAAAGTAAAAACGCCCAAAGACCACGCATGTCAACGAATGACAGTGACACAATATAAAACCGATATTGGACGAAAATCTCACTCTTTTCCCCGAACAACTGAAATAGTATATAGCCAACTCAAATAGTATATTAGATGTCGATAGCTACGTACACACGCGGTAAAAACATAATCTTTGTCGAAATTTCAAACATACTCTTTCCTACGCGCGGAGCGTCGCTTGTCGTCGCCAACGGTGGTGGGTGCCGGTTCAGAGCGCTCAGTTTCTGCGTGTGAGGACGCGAGCGAAGTTCCACCGGACTCGCTTTCCGGCTCGCTCTCGCCGCCTTCCATGGACCCGCTGAACTCCGCATATCTGGAAAACAATATGACAAACTGAGTATTATTTTTTTTCGATACAAGTTTTCACCACCCTATCCTTAGTCAATGTATGTTGTCAGTGCCGAGAATGCTTGCAGAAAAATAGGACTCTGGAGTATGTTATAGTACTTAAAATCATGTCCTGACTTTCCTAAAGCTACAAGAACACACCAAAGCAGGACTCCATAAAAAACTATGTAAAAGAATTTCCACATTGCGTGATGAAGTAGCTATAGATGAAATAGCCACAGACGGGTATCCACCAACCCGCACTGGGCCTGGTGGATATGACCGAATCGCCCTCTGAGGGTAGGCAGATATTCCAGCAGTGGCATGTTTAAAGGCTGATACAGATAAAAATAGACGATTATTCGTTCTTTTACGGAGTTAGTCTGATTGGTAAAATGCACAAAAGAATTAAAATTCCACTAATCCAAATTCATTGATGGATTGGATTCTATTGCTTTCCAAAATCCACTATAATCCATTACTGGTATTAAAAAGCTAAAAATAAGAAAACGTAGAAGCAAATCAATTGATGGATCTCAATTGAATTAAACGTAGAATCAAATCCATTGATGGATTTCCGTTGAAAAAAAACGTAGTAAAAGTAAAATCAAACCCATTAATGTAAATTAATGTATTAGCAATGTAAATTCCATTAGTTCAGTAGACAAGAGTGGACCAAGCGTAGCTGGACGCAAGTCCAATCACATCCACAACAAATAGAATTTATGTAATTTCTTCGTACACCATAGTTTGAGTCAAAGAGTCGACGGTCTGTACCTGGCGTCAACGGCGGCGACCCACTCCTTGATTTGGACCGCGTGTGGGTGTCCCTTCTCGACGAGCCCGTCCGCCAGTTGCGCCAACAGCCTGACGCGCTCGCGGCTCTCCCTGGCGACGCCCGCCGCCGCCGCCGCTGCGGCCGCGCCGCACCGCTCCTGCGTCTCACGGATCCACTCCACGGCAGCGCGCGCCGAACGCTCGAATAAAGCGAACTGCTGACATTGTTCCAGACGCTTCTTGCGCACCGTCCAGTGTTCTAGCACCTGCAAATTAAAAGACTCTTTAACGAAATGCACCTCAAATGAAGATGGTATGTAAAACCGGGTTTTTACTATAATATTTTATTATTATTTTTTGTATTTAGAATTTTTTGTTCTTTCTTTTAAGTTATGGGTTAAGTGCCTGAAAATAAATATTATTATTAACACATTTAATTTCGAATACACACTGCTGTTATTGGTGAGTTTAGCCTGTTGGGTCTAAAAATATTTATTTATTTATTTTCCAAACTTACTAGTAAGTAAGAATTACCCTTAATGCTATCTTCGTATATTCACTCAGAGCATATTAAATATCTAAATCTCTGAAACGGTATTATGAAAGCCCGCTTAGAAACCCAAACGGACACGCAACACTTTGCCCTTAGCGCATTTCATATAATCCCGAAAACGGTGTAACTTCAAAAGAAAATTATTAAAAAAAAAACGTTAAGAAATGATGTTTCAAACTCAAAAAAATGACAGATACCCCGCGTCTTATCTGTTTCAAGAATAGAGTCCCGTGACCATGGACTGGATCGCTAGGTAGTTCTACGAAGTTTTCGTACACGCGGTTTTACTGGTAGTAATACCGGTAGTACCACGGGCAACAAGCGATTGAAACGCTGGCTTATCGAGCAAGCGTTCTACGATTTCGATGAATTTAAAAAGGCCGACGTCAAATCGAGTTGACATTTTATAAGGGTATTGTATAAGAAACATGTTTTTTTTTTTGTTTAGTATTTTTATGAACTACCTAATTATTTGTATATAGTTTACTATACATTGCTTGACGTATAAAATTATATTAATTAATAAAGAACATTGAAATCAAACCTTCAAAAGATACGTGTAACGATACTCCGGATGAGGTAATTTTCTTTATCATAACAGGTTTACTGGTGTACGTAGAATGTATGATGACTTCACTTACCGAATAACACTCCCTGAACCAACACTAACTATCGACATACCTCATTTGTTAATATCGATCAAAGAGTCGAGGCAGTACGCGGTTACAGACAAGCATAATAAATTCCCTGTGGTCGTCAATAAGAATGATAGTCTACAATTCAAAGAAAACACTTATTACGGCACTGTTATTTCTCAACCGATGTGGAATGGTATGCTAGTTTTTCTTTTTTTTTGTCAAGTCTTTGAGAACGGGCACTAATTAGACTATTTTGTAAGTTTAAAAACACGCACCGGGTTTACGAACGCCGCAAAAAAGTTGTGAAGCATCGTCGCGCAATGAGCGACGATGAGCAGCAACCATGGCAAAGAGCCGACGGTCGGCCTCATGGCGACCCTGGCGATACCATCATCCTTTGTCCGCGGCACTGACACTGCCAATCACTACCGACTGAAATTACAACCTACGGCTGCCACATCCACAGACCTCGTACACGCGTTTTGTTTGTTTTATAATAGGCACGCACAAACAATTACATGCACCACGTATTATTGTTTCATAACGGCACAATGAAATAACGACAATACAATCTGATTACTGTCACTGTTCAGTGTTATTCAACACATCCTGTGAAAACAACGAGTTTAAAAATAAATCTGTTTAGACTTGTACGAGTAAGTACGTTCTAAGTGACGCAGTTTTGGAGTTTTTATAATATTGTATGGCATTATCTTTTTATATTTTTGTTTATTCGGTAACTGTCTTTTTTAATTAAGATGAGTATTTTCTGCGGTCATTTTTTAAATTGTTTTTCGGCTTAGCATAAAAGCAATTATTATAAAGCAAAAATACAGGCCGATCCGTTCAGCCGTTTAGCCATGATAACGCGACAAACACACAGACAGAGACTTACGAATTTATAATATTAGTTAGGATCAGTGATTAGCGCTAACTGAGACTACGTGACTTCTATAACTTCACAATCCCTTGACCTGATTTCGGTAAACTGTATAAATGATTTTACTATAAAAACTGACGTGGTTTCGATACATTTTGTTTTAATAAAAACGGGAATACTAACGTTAAATTGAGTCGGTTATTCCGACTATAGTTTCGATCACATTCGGTGATGAATGCAAGGCAAGACGAGGTCGCGCGCGTGTCTCGCTTAGCATTCCTTTATAAAGGTCACCGAATGTGATCGAAAGTATAGTTGGGATAACCGACTCAATTTAACGTGAATATTCCCGTTTTTATTAAAACAAAATAATAATAATGTTTATTCAGCTAAGCCTTAGGTATAGGTTTACAACAGAGATATGACAATGACAAAACTGTTAAGAGAGTAAGAAAACAATTTTAGGAGCTAAAATGTATAAATGATTATGATGAAGTTTATTTACGAGCTCAAATCCGTATCTTTGAAATTTTGAATTGTCTCCAAAAGATCCGACTCACCTTGTTTTCTTGAGCGAGTAGAGCGTCTAGTATCGCTCGCGTCTGTTCGTGGTGCGCCTTGCTCGCCGCGGCGGTCTGACCGTGCACTTGCGCCGAGCGCGCGGCGTACTTGAGGAACGTCTCGGCGGTCCGGCGAGCGAGCGTGCACGCTTTCAGGAACGCCTCCTTCTGTTCACCGTGTTTTACTATCAGAGCGGCCACCTGCAAGCGAGACACTCTCTTATGACACACTTCATATTATCGGAGTACATTATTGTCTAGTAACGACTTCTGGTATAAAAAGTTTTTTTTTTTTTTTTATGTTTCTCGGTGTCGAGACGAGCAAGTCGCTTACCTGATATTAAGCGTCACGCTTGCCCATAATAGTTCAGTGCCACCCACAATTTTGAACTTCAACAGTTCAAAACTATGCGCGGCAATGCACTGCGCTCGTCACCCTGAGATGTTAGATGTTAAATCTCTGTATGCCCAGTAATTACGCTGGAAACATTGCCCTTCAATCCGGAACACAGTAATGCTTGCACATTACTGCTTGGCGGTTGATTATCTGACAATGGTGTGGTACTTCCCCAGGCGTACTCTGCAAGAGAGCCCTATCACTACAAAACTAGTTCTTACCAGCGAGTTCGTTCGCGTGGACATAAAAAAATATACTATGTCTGTCTTTGTGATTTACAGTAACTCTTTATCAAATTTTATCAAGACCCGTTTAGCCGTGAACACGTCATCATCATCATCATCATCCAGATATTCACAAACATCCAGAGAGATAAAGTTACTTATAGTTCGCTAGATGGCGTTGATCCATTTTTTGACGTTTTGTATGGTCTGACAGTTGTAATTTAGGGAGTTCTGAATCGTTTTTTCCTCGAAATGAACGTATTCATTTTAATACCTCGAAGGTTTATTGGTCATGATACGACTGCGGCTATATTCCTCTGAATTATAATATTAGTTAGGATATATAAATCCGGGATAGCAAAAACATTGGGAGGATGTTGAAGGGTGCTTTGTTTTGACCACTGTTTTCAATTTTAATAGTGTACTAGTATTTTAGACGTCAGTGGGTTTTAACATGCAGTTATATACTTAAACGGTCATACCTATAAGTCGTATAAGTTTTCTGTATTATTCTGTATTTCTTTATTTATTAATAGGTAGTTTTACTTTTTTAGTATGTAGACAACTATACTGTTTGCAACGCCCTATAACAGGGTGCAATTCAGTACATTCTGAAAAATGTTACCATTACGCATTATGTGGCAATGTATACTTAAATAAATAAATACCTGCGCAGCCTTGTCAACAGCAGCCTGAGCGAGTTCGTCGTTAGGAGCATTAGCCGAGCCGCACCAGTCCTCGTCCCTCCGATACTCGCGCTCCAGCGAGTCCAGCACCGAGCAGACTTGCTCGGCCGTCTTGTAGAAGTTGAGGGAGGCAGTGACCAGCTTGTGACGTTCTTCGGCGCAGGTTACCAGCCGCTGCCAGCGCTCTGTCACTTCTTCGGATATTTCTCTGTTAAATTATTTATTATTTATTTTATTAGTTTATTTTTGTAGTACTGGTAATTTGCGCCGAAGTGAGACCTCGCGACCCTTATAACTTCGCGTCGCCTCGACCGATTTTGCTTATATCCAATCTGAGCAATCGTATAGAAATTTACTACTTGCCTAAAAAACATGATCAGATCAACCGGTTTGCAAGTCATCTCGGTCAAATATACACAGGAAAATAAATATATGTAAACAAACATACAAACACTGACTTGATCTCGTAAACTCGCTTCGCGTCGATTGTTCCATTATAAGGATAATCAATAAATTAATAGTGGTGGTTCGTTGTTTTGAAGAAAATCTGGGCATAGGCCTGGAGCCTTATTCTCAACCCCGGTACTATTTATTTTTTACTAGCTGCGCCCCGCAGTTTCACCCGCTATTCTAGAGAAGTCGAAGATTTTTCCGGGATAAAAAGTAGCCATGTGTTAATCCAGGGTGTAAGCCACCGCCATTCCAAATTTAATTCAAATCCGATTAACCGTTAGAGTTGAACGGGAACAAAAACACTTACACACAAACTTTCGCGTTTATAATATTAGTGTGATGTAACCGACTGATGAGACGAACAATTAACTGGCCTGATGGTAAGCATCACGCTTGCCTACAGGTTTTTTGTTACAAACTTGAAAAGCTCTGAACTAAACTTTTCACCACTTTACTGGGGCATGACTTGGACTTGACCGTGACTTGCTTTGATCGCCTTTGACTGTGACTATGACTTGTTTGATAATATTTAACAAAACTTGAAAATATATAAGTATACTTGACACTGGCAAATGCATAAAACGTGCGACGCCAAAATCCTCTTAGGAGGAAAGAGGATAAAAAAACTTACCTAATAGTGTGCGGGTCATAATGATTAGCAGCTCGGAGCGCGTCTGCCCTGTATTTGACCTGGACAGCGCTCGCGTGTGTCTTCTCCACAGCGACTTGGAATTGGTCGTGCTCTCTCTTCAACTGCTCTGCTTCGGAAAGAGTGCCGGGGATAGAGAACGAGGCAGCCAGCATTGCTTCGCCGTTGCGGATCCAGCTCACAACTTGAGCAGCGTCCTTTTGGAACTGACCTGAGGAATGGACCTGGCATTAATACCTGTGACAACCTTCCTGGCTTAGTTGGTAGCACGAGTGAAATCAGTAATATTTATTAACCATAAATAACATTGAATATTACAGGCAAGTCACTATAATTGAATAATATTGTGACAGGTAGGTATGTTGCTTACTCCGTTTGTTCATTAGACAAAAATGTGGACTCAGAAAATTTCATTGACATATATTCATTTAATTTGTAGAACGGATTATTTTCAAAGAAATGCTTAAGAATCTGTTTAGATTTGCTATGACTTAGTTCGGTCATAGAACTGCCTTATGAACTCGATTCCCGGCCTTATCCCGTAACTCTGGTGGCGATGGTCTTCGTTTGCTATCCTGCTCGCTCGCATGGTGCGAGTAAGTTGGCGCGAGTGGGACAGCACGCGATGACCATTGCCACCAGAGTTACGGGATAAGGCCCCAGGTCGGGCATCCGTTGTCCACGTCTCGGTTTTTTTTCCATCCCGTCCCCAATACAGGAAAACCTATAGTGATGAGCTATCACTATGAAGCGTTTTAATACACAATGTATACATAGTTAGTTCGAGATCTAAGAATCATAAGCATATATCCCTTGAAATGTGATAAAGGAACCAAGATAAATGTATCTGTTTTATTTGGTTTTAAGCAGTGAATTGCTTCTGTACTTTGAAAATTGAACCCTATGAGCACTTATATAGCAATGATAATATTATTATGCAATGTTTAATATTTTTAAATATTTTATGGTTAACCAGCTGTTACCCGTTCTTCTTCGTTCGCGTGGACCAATTAAAAAAGTCTATGTCCATTTACTACCTTAAGCTATGTCTATGCAAAAATTCAGGTCGATCCGTTCAGCCGTTTAGTCGTGATAACGCGACAAACACCCAGACAGAGAGACAGAGCCACATTCGCATTTATAATATTAGTTAGGATAGGTAGGTAATAGATAATAGGTAATAGATTCCGTGTTTAGCTGAGCTGTGAGTCCTAAGTTCAAGACCTAGTTCATGTATCGGATCTATTTGCAAAGGTTTTGTTTATCTGCACATTCAGATTTAAAATGCAGATATGCGTAAATAGACTCCGTATAGTATCAATAGTGAAATTGTATACGCATGTTTTAAAATTTTTTTTTTTCGCCACGCACGTCATAACTTGTATTTTATTACTAGCTGTTTCGCCCGCTATTCTACAGAATCCGAATATTTTATATATATATATATATATATTTTAACATCGCTTTTTTTTCTCGGTTTCAGGGTTGTTCCCATAAAAGTTGATCATATTGATGAGTACTATAGAGACCTTTTCGGCTTAGTATACCCTTTCCTTATACCCCTGTAAACGAGTGAAAATAATTACTTCTTCGATACCGGTTCTGAAATTCCAGTTTCGTAAACTGCCGGAGGGATAATATCTGTTAGTGACATAGTTCTCTTACCAAGTTGGACGCACTGCTCGAAGCGCGCGCGGCGCTCCTCAGCCAGCTCCTCCAGATCCAGCTGCCGGTCGTGGAGGAACTCCAGCAGCAGCTGCACCCTGCCCTGAGCGTCAAGCGGCGTTGTCTCTGACCCCTCGGAGCCACTAGACGCCATTACGTCGGACGCTTCAGCGATGGCCGCGGCCAGCTCTTGGCCTTGCTGCACCACCTGGGAAATGATTATTTACTATTAAGTACTCGCAGATCGGGCAGAGGCAAACGGTGGATGCAAGTGGCACATGGTCGGTCGGTGTGGCGGTCTAGGGGGGAGGTCTATGTTCAGCAGTGGATGTATTCTGGCTGATGATGATGATGAGATTGGGTTTTATTTGAATACAGTACAACTGTGGCTCTTTTTGACGTTTTTTATTTTAACAAAACTCAGCAACAAGGCAATTTAAATTTCTAGCTTCTAAAGAGCTACACTACGGTGGTAGACAGACCATTATGCTGAACGACGGGCATTGTCTAATCATTATAAAAAACCTTTTCTATGGGATCAATCCCAACAGCGTTAAAAAAAACTCAGATTTCCATGCTTTTCTTTAAGTGTGGAGTGTGAACGCCAGTTTTATATGGAACAGCTGTTAATATTTTCCGCGATTTCAGGATTGTTCCCGTAGTAATAGCTGTTCATAATTTTGAGTACAATGGGCTCCTTTCGGCTTAGTACCTACAATCGATCCGTGGTACCATATACAAGAGAACTGTTTTAAGCTTCGTATATCCAGTAATGATATTTCTACCCTGTTATTAACACACACGCTAAGTAACCAGTTCCAGTCCGTCAGTATTTATAAAATTTACCGTCAAATTTAACCTTAATGCCGGCTAACTCGCTCTGATATTTAATACACTTTAAAAACGAAAAATAAAGCCTAAAATTTCAGCGCATAATTATTTTAACGCCTTCCATTTCTCCAATCTAGCTGCGTCCCTCGGTTTCACCCGCTATTCTACAGAAACATAAATGTTTTCCATGATGAAAAGTACCCTATGTGTCAATCCAGGGAATAAGGTACCAAACCAAATTTCATTCAAATCTGTTCAGCCGTTACAGAGTTGCACGGGAACAAACACACTTAAATACTTACACACTTACAGACAAACCTTCGCATTTATAATATTAGTGTGATTCTGAACCTGCATTTACCGCAGTTAGTACAGAGCGGTTATAATGATACCAAATTGAAATTGCTCGCTGCGTTGTTACCGCTCCCTGCGGCTGTGTTATAATGAAACCGCTTTATTTTCAGATTAATGATTCTTTAAATTTTCTGACGCTGTTTCGGTAGACTATAGTTATTCTTTATTTTCGGGCTACATGGCCTATATCGTAAATACCTTAAAACTTAAACACATATAATAAAAAACAATAAAAAATAAATGCGCAAAACATTATTATTTAGCACGTCTATCGTCGTCAATATATTATAATGTACTAGCTGCGTCCCGCGGTTTCACCCGCTAACCTACAGGCACCATTAAATTTTTCGTATATAAGCTACCTCCATACCAAATTTCATTCAAATCCGTTCAGCCGTTACAGAGTTGAACGGGAACAAACACACTTACATATTTACACAATTACAGACAAACTTTCGCATTTATAATATTAGTGTGATTTGCTCTGTGTATGTATGATTCTAGTAGAACCACACAAATGGACCACGGGCAACAAACGGCTCTTTATTGTGAGACATGGGGGTCCCCATATCCTTTAGTATTTGCAATTTCTGTAAAAATGTTCACGCGTCGAGCGCTCGCTGGTTCGATACGTTTCGATACTTGAATTTCCATACATATTGTCGAGTGTCATTGCCGTGTTTCTATAGAAGACCTTATTTTTTTCTATCGCGATTTTAGGGTTGGTCCCATTGTAAACGTTGTTCATAATGATAAGTACATACATACTTTGTATAATTAGTCACTAATAGGCAGAATTTAAAAATACAATGGATTTCTTGAGCATTTCAAAGTTTAGGAAATTATACAACATACTTTGGCCGTTATTTGGACATCATGATGCCGCTTTGTAATCATGCGTGCATATAGATTTACATTATTGTGACCGAGGCACTAGAAGTTGATTTCGCATCCTACTTTATCTCAGCTGACCTGGTAAGCAGCATGCCAATTTTATTTCATGTTGATGCAAATTGCATTCTCGCTACGCTTTCAGTGTAACCGGTTAGCGCTTGCTCCTCTAAATGAGGGTCGGGTTGTTCGTCACCGCACAGCTTTTACACGTATGTGGTCAAGTCACTAAGTACCCTATGAGGTTGATATCAATGCCTATATTGTCTTAAATTACCTGGTAAGTGGCATGTTGCATTCGCGCGACGCTTTCAGTGTGAGCCGCGAGCGCTTGTTCCGCTTGCTGCGGGTCGCGAGGCGGGTCCGTGCGCTGCAGCTCGTCGCCCCACAACTCCAGACGCGACGACACCTGGAAACAACCATATTATTATGTAACTATGATAAATAAACCGAATGGACATGCGTGTAACTGCAAGTGAGCATAACAGGGCGTCTTAGATACTTTAGAAGTGTATCTAGGGTATATGTTACGGCTAGAACCCGAAGTTCGGAAACACCTTGTTTTAGCCGGTTAGTCCTAGGTGTACCCACTTACTCTTGTTTAAATCTAGTATTAGCCGATTGTTTTGGAGTAAAACTAGGTCTAGTTGGTATCATGGACAAGGTCCAACCAAACCCTAGTGGCTGATACTAGGTCTAACCGATATCATGCTGGCTACAGCTAGATCCAACCAATCCCTGTATGTGGCAATAAAAAGTGCCTCTGCAAAAAAATATTTCAATTCAATTTTGAAGTTCAAATATGAGCAGATTCGTTCCAGTTTGTGAAGTTATAATGGTCGCGAGGTCACAGTTCGAAGCTAACTACTAGTTAAAGTTAGTACACACCTCTAGTGCGTCCCTCTCGAAGTGCCTAAGCTGCAGCGTGAGCTCGAGGCGCCGCTCGCGGTCCGACCACAGCTCCTCGAGGGCACCGCGCGTGCCCCGCAGCCGTTCGAGGGTCGTCTCCACGGCGGCGGTACTCGCTGCGTCCGAATCGCCGGACGACCTGAAGGATAACACTACATTAGAACGGTGAGAAACTAGAAAACCTTAACATTTTCGCATGCTTTCCATATGTAATCAGATTTTGCACGTATTTTAGGCCAACCTGATGAAGCATGGCTTCTACTACATATGAAAGTTATGACTATTTTTAGTTTCTTAGGTGATCCCTTAAAGTTAGGGTTCGATGGTGAAAACGGGCAGTAATGAGTAAACATTACGCGGTATGAAATTACAAGGGACGCCGGCCAGGGTGAAGCCTAGGGCTGACATTTACAACAAATTAAACCCGACTGCAAAATAACGAGGAATCAAACGACATCTCATTCGTCAAAATCGGTCAAGCCGTTTAGACTACAGGAGAAAATGTAGGAACACGCAAACATACATTACATACAAACGTACTACCCAAAACATTAACGTTATTCTCGAGCAGTCGGGTAAAAAGTGCAAAGATATAAGAATACTAATCTATACTAAAATTTGTCTTAGAACAAAAGTTGTTTAGTGCGATGTTAGGAAGTTACCAGCGAGAGGTTTTTGCTTAATTAATACAATCCAGGAATTGATTTCTTAATCAAGGCAAATTATTGCACTGCCTAGAAAACATTACAAGATGATCTACATAAATACTATACGCAGCTACATACATACATTCGACAAGGTACACACACAACTAGAAGTAAACTACGTAAGTCGTTAAACAACAGTAATTAGACACAAGTTATTGACGGACATAATATTTCGGTCCAATGCGTCGGCTACTATGAATACATTTGAATTGAATAGCGTTTTAGCATTTATTGAAAAGGAAACAGACACCATTTCGTGTTTTCTGGAGCCAATCGATTTCACGATAGCATAACATTGACTCATTTACGCAAGAATTCGACACTTCGCTTTGTCCCAAACTACGCGTAAGTAACTACGCGTTGCCGCTTGTGCGCGAATTTGTAAGGCAAAATAATTGACAGAGCGACGCGAAGGTGTCGGAATCTACGAGAACAAATCGTAGCGTCCGAAGATAGCGTACTGTTGATCCGATTGTTATTAAATTTGTAGTCATGTAGATTATTTAATTACAATTTTTAAGCTCGTTAATGAGCCAAGGTAAATAAATAGTAAGGGGGAGGCCTATGTTCATCCTATGGCCTATGTGCCTTCTGGCTGATGATGATGATGATGATGATGATAATGAGCGAAATCGTTCGAAGGGTTTGGAAGTTATAGGTATATACTTTATTTGTGTTAAATTGAGTTTAGGAATAAAGTTTTACCTTATGTAATAAATAATACGTTACTATGTATAATTTTGCTTCATATTATAGTATAGATTTATATGAGGTTTGAATGATAATCAGGCTATGCTTGTGCCATCAACTAGCATCAGGTGAGCTAAGGTGAAACACCTAGCCTGTAATAAGCACATTTTTTGACATTGTAACATAGGCTTGTCGACTACACGCCTAACCGACAATTTTTTACTTAGCTTAAACTAAAAAACCGACCAGCCAACATATCACTACAAACTTGAAATTTCCTCAATTCTATCAAACTTTTTAATGCATACAAATACAAACGACGGAAGAAAACACTAAACATTTTTATGTTCATGATATATAGCAATTGTATAGTCTGTGTTCTTCATGAGGGAAAGTGAAAGGTAATGAAGTAATGAAAATATATCGCCATTACTGGCTGTTATAAGATTGATGTAATGAATGTGCTCTATATGTTTACATAATGAGTTAAAAAAGCACTTAGACGTAATTTGGACTGTTAGTGTCGTTGGTATGGTTTTGTTGGGTTTTGTATATTATTTCGATTATGAAAAAATCGGTTTTCTTTTTCTCTCTCGCACATACGTTTTACAGCTTACTTTTTAGTTAACTCGCATTCTCGTCTCTTGTTTTTTTGAATTGTTTCTTTATCTGTTCGATAGAAATCAAGCGATTTTAAACTAGCTTTTCGAGTCGATAGAAGCAATGTAATATTAAGTTTCTTAAGAGTTGTAAAAAAATTATTATAAATAATAATTAAATGGCATAATAAAAACAACATTTTTCAATATCAGCTTCAGTAATTTTATATAATAGAAAAAGTTGATTATATTATGAGCGAGAGAGCAAATAATTCATCAAAACTTTCTTTAATATGTTAATTATTTGAGCCGGTGTAGGTAGGTATTAGTCAAGATAATGGTTAGTTAGATAATTTAGAATTACAGCTAGAACTGTTATATGTATCAAATATCGTCAAACTATACTGGGTGTTGGGTTAGACAACGGACATATAAACAGGGTTATAAGGAAAGGGTATGCTTATCCGAACGGGGCTCACAGTACTCACGATTGTGAACAACTTTTACCATGGGACCAACCCTGAAATTGAGGAAAAAATATCTGCTGTTCCATACATTTTGTCGAGTGTCATTGACATTCTTCTATGAAACAGCTGATTATTTTAGGTCGATTTCAGTGTTGGTCCCATATTAAAAGTTGTCCACAACGTTGAATACTATGAGCCCTTTTCCGCTTAGCATACTCTTTTCTTACAGCCCTGTATTATTCTAGAGTATCATTGTGAACAATTTTCACTCTGGGACCATTTCAGAAATACAGAAAACAAAAGCAGCTGTTCCAAAAAAAAACACCCAAGACAAAATACATTTTTTCGCGATAAAATATTGACATAAGATGAGTTAAATGAAATCCTACAATATTATGTCCGTATTCTAAGCGGACAACCGGTATAGCGATATAGTAGACAAGAAAGAAAATTACAAAAAGAATGTTAGTGCGTAGTATTAGTTAGTTACATAGTTAGATAACGATAGAACCCAAAGCCAAGGCCTAGGGCTAGGCTATGGGGGAGGTTCAGCAGTGAGCAGTGGACGTCTTCTAGCTGATGATGATGATAGAAGAACTAGTAGAACATTGCACATTCACTGTCAGAGATAGAGAGATAAGTTGGGAGGCGTCTTCCGTGATTAAACTGCGTGTAACGTACCTCCATCGTAAACACTGCACTGGCGACTTATGCCTGTGTGAGCGCCGATGATATTTGAGCATTTTTCACAAAAATGTTCATTTCACCGACTCAATCGGAAACTGTCACAGTTAACACTCGTTAATCAACTGGTAAAAACATCGTTTAAATCACTGTCACTGGCCGGCGAACCGGCTGCGGCTAAATCATGGTTAAATCACAATTACAACAGAGAGACAAACTTTAAAAGACAACGAAAATCGCCATACTTTCGGATACACAGCAGTAAATGTAAATATGTATAAGGGCAGCAGCGACGATAAAAAAAATTTGAAATTTGAAACGTACAAGTTTGTTATTTCCACACGTCGAACCTTTCCAATGATTAACGAAACAATTAACAAACAATAAAAATATCCCTGTACAAGGTTTACAAGCTGAAGGCCGTCGTTTAAGGCTGCCTTTAAACTCAAATAGCTATATGCAATGTGTATTTTGAGAGGAAGATCAGCAATAGCTGAGTGTTATAGAACTTCAATCCTAATTTATATTATAATTCAGAGCAATATAGCCGCAGTCGTATCAGGACCGATAAAGCTTCGAGGTATAAAAACGTACGTTCGTCTCGAAAAAAAAAAGCTTCGCTTGCGCGATTCAGAACACCCTACATTACAACTGTCAGTCCATAAAAAAACGTCAAAAAATGCACAAAAATGTATCAACGCCATCTAGCGAATATATATAGGAAGTGGCTTTGTCTCTCTGTCTGGATGTTTGTCAAGATATCATGGCTAAACGGCTGAACGGATCTTCATAAAATTTAATAAGGAGTTACTGTATATCACAAATACGGACGTAGGATACTTTTTTTATGTCTATGCGAACGAAGTCGCGGGTAACAACTAGTGCCTAATAATTTGTTTAGGTCACATACAGACATTGTAAAAATAAATAAACTTTTTATCGTGCGTCAATACTTTACCCTTATATTGTGGAACAAATGTTTTTTTTTTCGCGGTTTCAACGTTGCAACTCTTTCGCTGAGCCTTTTCTTGAAATGCACTTTGTATATCTGGCGTTTTATGATCTGTATAATAGTTGAGCACTCAGAACCAGCAATTAAAAACCTACGGTAGTCACGCGTGGTGCTTTTCGTGGGATGCCCTGAGTGAGACTAACAATAAAACGTCAATGGCACATTGATGGCTTATACAAACAATAGCGGGCCGATAGCACTTCCTTGCGGAGCCGAATTGTATTTAAATATTCCTTAGAGGATATTGATGACTTGTGCGTCAAAATCATGAGTACAATCACGCTAATACAACTGGAGCTGGACAAGGAACTGAAAATTGCAAATAACAATGCCGGAACACACTGTTTGGAGCTTGGATTTGAAAGTGATGCAAACGAGCACTAGACTCTGCGTATTACCATGTTATAATTTCCTCGCGACGTAGAGGCTATTTCGAGGAAAATATAGGTACATAGATAAGGTACACTTTCGCGTGCAGATAAAAGAAGACGGTATATAAGTCTACAGCTACACCGTCCCACTGCATGGCAAAGGCCTCCCTAACATATATCTCAAAATAAGATTTTAATTTACATAACCAATGGTGCACTGAATAGAAAACGTATTTTTTTCTTCAAAATAGGACCGGAGCCCCAAATCTTTGTGATTTAAATATACACACTGCAATGTGGCATCCGACTGCACCAACCAAAGTTATCGCGTTATTTACGTATGTGCCATACAAACGATTAAATTTACACTTGAAGTAAATGGTATTTAAAATGTGATGAGCCTGTGCACCGAACATGATTATGAATGACGGATCACACTACATACCGCATTACGAGATTCGTTGTTCCTACAAAGAGTCACCAAAGTTTGAGGAAGGCGCGGGTCGCGGGGAATGCGACTGGAATTGTTTTAAAAAACCGTGAGAATTTGTAGGAAAAAAAAATCTTAACCATTATTACGAAGCCAATTATGTCTGACTGTTTCTGAGGTGTTTCTTTACGTTAACGACCAATGATATTTTACTAGAGATACGATTTTGCCGCACTTAAAATGACCCCGCGAATTCATTGTATCTTTTTTACTCTCTAACTTTTCACATCTTCTTTCGCACTCTTTGGCGGCTGTAATCAAATTGCAGCGGAGCCGAATTCAGAACGCCATTTTGAAGGTATAAACCTTTAATCATCATCATCATCATGCCCTTACCCCACTAGGTGGGGTCGGCACAGCACGTTCCTTTCTGCACTTGACTCTGTCAGCCGTCATCTCGACATTTACTCCCCTCTCACTCATATCCTCTTTCACATAAGTCATCCACACTTTTTTCGAACGCCCTCTCCCGATGCTACCGCTTACCATCACATCTAGGCACCTTCTAGCCACATGACTATCCTCTCTTCTCATGTCCGCCCACTCTTTAAGTGCTCTTTAAGTCTTGCAGAGCTGATATTGTCATTTTATTTTTATTGCTTAATTTTAATTTTGTTACTGTAATGATTTATTAACGTTTTTTTTTTTTTGTAGTTAAATAAAGAAAATAAATTATTTTTTCAGTCACTACTTTCATATTTGCTCTAACATACTCGTTCCTAATCTTGTCCATTCTTGTCACTCCACATATCCATCTTAACATTCGAATCTCCGCCGCATGCAATTTCCTTTCATGCTGTGCTTTAGTAAAAACCTATCTTTAATAAAATATCATTGTTAACGACAATATTTATGAGTTTATAGCTGCCCTAACTACTTTCCCCGTGTCGATGATTCCATGGGACACGTACAAAGACACAGCTAACTAACATCAAGGCCCAGAACAAATATTTAAATTCATCATTCAACATCAACATCTTCTTCTGTTTCCAGCGTAATAACTGGGCATAAAGTCGTGGTATATATGGCCCAATGACCCTAAGAGGGTAAAACCGTTATCCCAGTAGTAAGATTCAAAAAAAAGGCTGATGCAGAGTTAATCTGGTAGCCGATATACAAGAAGATCTTGTTTATCCGATACCAGATAAAGTAAAAGTAAACGTTATTACAATTTCCGGTTTTCATTCGGCTTTTTACAAGTTAATACCAGCGCGGACCAAGTACAGTAGGTAATAATAACCATTTGTGTTAACGTATTATTTTCTTGCAAAAACTCAAGCCAAAGCTGATAACAGTTTCAACCTTCGTCAATTAAAATATTCCGCCGATCGCTGTCACGGAGCCTTGTAAATATGCTGAACACCAATTAATTTGTTGTAACCCACTTAACTTGTACTTTCGAACAAACGCGGGATGTTGCGTCCCAGGAACTACCAACTTTACGAAACTGAAGGTATGAAGTGGACATAGATTAATTCGCAGTTACACCGATAAGGCTGTTATCCATGATATCCATCAGTAATCATAGGCTATATAGCGTTTACTTCTGATTTTCTAGTTTCCTCGTACTTTTTTGGATAAAAAAACTATCCAAATCAATCCTCATGATATAGATTATTTCCTTACAAATTTAGCAAGTCGTGCCGTCATAACTAAAATAAATTAAATCTATCGTAAAATAAATAATATTGTAGTAAAATATTACATTATGAACTCTTGGGGACAAACCTTGAAAACGCGAGAAAAACAGCTGTACTTCACAGTAATATTACTAGTAGTTCTGCGAACATAAGACCTCGCTAGCACAAACTTTTTTGCATAATCGCAATTCTACAATTGCAATTCTATGAAATTGTAGAATGTTTAGAATAATTCGATGTACCGAACTATGGCCTCAAGAACTTACATCTTGACAACCTCTTGACCGATTTTGTTCAAATTCAAAATTCTTGTTTAGAATCAAGTACTGAACGCTTAGGACAAATATTATCAATATTGGCCATTGGCCAATGAATGGTGCCGCGGCAAACTTCCTTTGCACAGTCAACGATGTATGTAACAGCAGATTTTATTCCGCTATTTTAGGGTTGGTGCTATAGTAAATGTTTTACATAACGATGAGTGCAATGACCTCCATTCGGTGGGTGTATCACCGATCCATGTAATGTACACGAATTAAAATAGGCTCCCGAGAAGTTCTTGGCTCGGTATGTTGGTCGGTCAAAAACCTTTAATGACAATGGTCCATTGTAAACCAACGGATATTCAAGTGAAACATAAAGATAATAGAAAAGGTCTAGTTGGTGTTTGTCCACCGACGCTCGATTCCTACAAGTACGATGGTGAGCTAAGTCACACGAGCTTGCTAGTCAAGGTGGAATAGAACAGAACAAAGGAGTTTTGGCGCCAACGTGAAAAAAACATGTCGCCGCTCTGTATTACTTTCCAAAGCTTGTGTTGAGTATCGGTTTGGCCTGGCAGTTCGGTGGAAAAACCAGGCTATGTAGAACTGCCTCTTTTAAAACCCCGTCGGTGGCTTTCATCTGTGCCCTAGCACGTCTGTCCCCTCCTTATTCCCAAGTCTTTTCCAGGCCCTCATGAATTCCGGGAGGTCAATGGGCTCTAACGATACTGTCACGAGTCCTAGAGACTAGTATAACCAGCTCCGTACATTCAAGAAAAAATGCCAGTGTACCTCAGTCAGAACCGCGATCGGGGGTCTAGATAACGTAGTCTTCGCGCGGACGCGAGCCGCGTGGCTAATTCGAAGAAAGTCCCGGCAATCCTATATTTTGCAAAGCGAAATTACCCAGGTAAGACCTCGTGTTCGAGATCACGACTCGGACTGGTTTAGAGATTAAGCACGAACCGCTCCCCGACTCGGCGGTAGTGGTATTTAGTGAATCTTCAAAAGCACACTATGTCGTATCATTTTTTCCACCACCGCGACAAAGCAACGCCAATTGTGACGTGCCCTGAGAATATGTAGGCACACCGAAATGAACGGCAATTGAATACTTTGGATTGAGTAAAAATACAATCTTTTTGTTATATGAATACTACATTTCTTGGATCGCCTATTCTCGATTAAACTAATAAAACTGTTTAAAGATGACAAGTAAATGAAGAAAATGGAACTGATGGATGGAAATTTGTCATTTTGGAACCATAAGTTATATAGTTTTCACCGAAGGCTATCCTAAGAAGAATGTCTCGCTGAGGTATGATAAAATAATGCGCTATAATGTTGAAGCACCGAGCCAAACGACAATATATCGCTGGTATTCAGAGCTCCGGCATGGTCGTGCCTCTCTCAGCACCATACCTTTTAGAGGTCGACTAAACCAGCGGTCAACGTTAGTGTTGTGCAAAAGTGAATACAATATGACCGACATGTGACATACGAGCAGATTCGGGCAACTATAGGCATCGGAGTGACTGCAGTTCAAACTATTTTACATAGCGAACTGGGTGTCAGGATCCTATTTTCCGGCTGGGTACCCCATAATTTGTCCGATGAGCTTAGGGCGGCTCGTGTTAATTGGTGCCGGTCTACTCTTCAACGCTTCAACGGAGGGCAATCAAATGCCGTATGTAACATCGTATCAGGTGACTATTCATGGATTCATTCATATGAGCCAGAAAGAAAACACCAGTCGGCAGTTTGGGTCTTCGAAGGCGAGGCATGCCAACAAAAGTTATACAATCAGAAAGGTCGCATCATTCTTCATCATGGCAAGGAGAGCTTTCACACCGCTCGGAGGACAATCAAGTTTTTGGAGCAGGAAAACGTCGAGTTACTGAGCCATCCTCCGTACAGGTGTCTAATGATTTCTTTACATTCCCTAGAATTAAAGATTTATTACGTGGTCAGCGGTTTTAAGAACCAGAAGCTTGCTAGAGCAGTAAAAGCTTACAAGTCGGCCATTTTGTCAATGTCAACTTCAGACTCTTACTGTTTTAATCAAAAGTGCATAAATAGCAACGGAGAATACTATGAAAAACAATTAAAAAACACATTATATGCCGCAAGCTGTTTTTTTTTACTCCCGATAATTTCGGTGCCTCTCGTATGCCGTCAGAGCAATACTATTGTCGTGCTGTAAAAGCCTTTTTAGGTACTATGCGATATGTTATAGCGCACTCTGAAGACGCTTCATATGAAATTCTCAGCCAGCGATTGTCTAGTATTTGGAATAGAAACTACGGAAAAGTGAACCTATGCCAAGGGACATACATATATGTGCGTTGTGTAAGCAATCGTCACCACCTTCTCCAAATCATTCAGAAAATCATATTGTCATTCAGAAATCGTAACGTTGCATCATTTACGCAATGGCAAGGCTCTTTTGGGATAGCTTCATAATAAGTCCCATTTGGTTTGTAAAGTTGGGTAACAAGAAGAGCAAGTCTTTTGCCTGATGATATGGCGCTATGGCATTTGCTATCAGCCGCTGTGTAACCCAAAATGTTGAATTTCAAAATCTTACTCGACACTGCACTGCGTTCATCATATATCAACATGAGATATTGGCTGATCTTGTTACTCTTAAAAAAACATTAGACGGCTTTCTAGAACGATCCATAATAACAAAATCCAAAAAATAGCAACGTCATTGCTGGAAGTACTACCATTATATAGAAATACCGTATAACAATGCATACTGCCTGGGAAAACTAGAAAATAGCAGTACTAATTTATGGGCGATTATACCGTGATAGACGAGAAGATACGAGCATTCCGGTGCTCGAGACCGTTGCGGTGTCGCTGCGCGCGCGCATGCCGTCGCAACCGCCCAATCGGAACCGAGAGATATCGTCCTATGCACTATTCATACTGTAAATGAAGCATGACGATCTATGGAAAAAAATTGCTGCGTATTTTAGTGACGACTTGATATAAGGCTTGCACATTGCACAGGATCGATAGGGTAGAGAAACGCGACTTGTGAAGTTACTTGTATTACCTTTTTATCTGTGAATTATTTATAAGTCGCAGCTAAATTTAAAAAACCGGCCCATTACATTACAGGTTGACGTTCTACAAAAGTATTTTTTTTAATGCCTAAAAAGCTTTTTAAAAATTCTTATCGAGCTAGACATTTTCATCCACTTTTAACTTATAATAAACTAGCTTTTACCCGCGACTAAGTTCACGTGGACCTAGAAAAAAAAGTATCCTATGTCCGTCTCCGCCCTTAAGCTATATCTATGCAAAAATTCAGGTCGATCCGTTCAGCCGTCATAACGCGACAAACGTCCAGACAGTGAGACAGAGAGACAGAGTTACTATCGCTGGGTCTGGGTGTGAATTTTGTATGCATCCCCGACGCAGGGAATATCCTAGCGGAGACCTATGAGGGTAATCGTTATTTAATTTAATGTTTCTTATCAGGACTTAACCACGCTAAAACTAGTTTAATTCCTAGTTATTTTTACATTAAATTATGTGTCAAAACCGCGAAAGTTTAAAAGTTACATTAATGTAATCGTTATTTATTTTATTCATTTTAACGCTCGTCACGTAACGTCGTAACCTCATGGTACGACCCGTTATTTTCATGTAATGAGCGTTTAATTAAGGCCAAAAACAATAAACGAGTAATAAAGGAAGACATAAACAAAAGTGGCGTTCAGCGATAACAGTGAATACCGTTGTTGACGAAAAATGACGTACAATTCGACACGGCTCTTAATCAATGTGGTCAAAAGTGGAACTACAGCAGTTACCTTATGTCATAGTGTTAAGGAGCGACAAGCATGGTTCGCTCCCCTAATGGTATTCGTAACCATTATTTGAACATCAACACGCTTGATGTCTCGTAGTACTAGTGGCCCATCAGCGCCCTTATTCACATTCATTACGAACATTGTCGCACTGTGCGCACGGTGTTCAATTTTATGAGCATCAAACTCGTAAAAATTGACGTGACGCTAACAGTAGCCCTCCAGAAAGGACCAGTTTAACAATTAGGGTTCAGTGGTAGTTTTATGGGCAGTTAAACTGTAACCGCTCGTGGACATTTTATATCCGGTTTTATTGAAGGGATTAAAAACAAGGCGGGCGCCTTCCTGCAAGACGCAGTACGATCACTGCACTTAGCTGCAGCCTAAAACTCTGGCTTCCTCCAATATCGGTGGCGTCGTTATAAGCGGTCGGTCACTATATAGCGCAAAATTACGTCACTGAAACGTTGGATATGAAAACTAGATGGTGTGGTGGTGTGGTCTCATGGAGAGCGTTGTTTGACACCGTAACGTCAGTAGCGGAGCCGCCATTTGCATGGCAGCCGTACTTTGCGGATTCGAAGAATCTTCTAACGTTTTAGTTAATAGCGGTGTAGGAGTTTTGGCGGGAATGTGGAGAATTCATATCGTTAAAAGGCGGCTCCGTTATTATCGTTACGGTGTAAAACAACGCTCTTTAGGAAAATTTGGACCAAGACTCTTGATATTGAGATATTGATCTTGATACTCTTGATTGATATTGAGTATTGATCCTGGCTAGGAAACCACATCGTCCTATTTCATAGCCGACGTTTCAATGACATCGTGCGACGCTATATTTAATAGCCACCGCTATTGGAGGAAAATAGGCGTACATGACTTACCTCCTTCGTAAAGAGTAAACAACCATGGGCTTAGAAAGCAGCGCGTATGGAGTGAACACACAAATGTGCAATAATGAGCCAACATTATAGAAAGTGACAGCAATAGTCAGCACGCCGTTAAACCACGCTCCTTGCCAGAACTAACTATCTCTATCACACTTTTTCAATTAATCATTGTATATAATTGTATATGTTATAAATTTATGTGTATATAATTTTTTTTTAAATACCACTCTTTAACAATGAATGTTGTAAACACATGCTACTGGTATACGCATCAGAACTGTATCTCATTTAAAGTGTTACCCCAATAGTTAATAATTAATGTGTTGTTGGTGTTTATTTAAATAAATAAATGTATGGAATTGCTTAGAAGTACTAATTTTAAGCCGTTTTTATGATATATTTTTATGTATAAGTAATTTGTCAGAAAAAGGTGACAATGTATTACTTTGGATTATTCAGTTATTTAATCCTAATCCCAATTAAATATATATATATATATATATATATTTATATATTTCATGATAATAAAACAATGAGTGGGAATTTTAAAAAAATAGCAGGTTATCTGTAGAATACCATTGCGAATGTTTTACAGCAATTTTCATATTTTTATTTTGTCGAAGAGGGAAAAGACTCGAAAATTTTGTATTTTTACCCGACTGGCCAAGAATGCTTATGTTTTTAGGCTATTTATAAGTATGTGTGTATGTTTGTGTGTTCCTATAAGACGTCCTGTAGCCTAAACGGCTTGACCGATTTTGACAAGCAAGGTGTCATTGAATTTCTCTTAAACTCCGGAGTGTCATAAGCTACATTTTGCTGTCGGGTATTTTGTTTTTCTTTTAACTATATTACTTGTCCTTATTCTTGGTCAAAAAGAAAATGTTCACATAAAAATTGCTTTAAAACGTTGGCATTGTTAGATGTGATTGTTATTTTTTGTACTTACCGAGACCCTTTATAATAAAAAAAAAAGTTGATAAAGTTCGAACGAGATTACTAGATATCCTATTTAGGGTAGCGAGCTCTTCAGAATCTGTTTTTATTTTCTATTCGATTGTACCGAATATTATAACTAAAATAATCGATTGTTTAAATATTTTCGCTACGGCGGCATTGCGAGCAAGCCATTGTCTCGCACGGGACGGCGCGACGGATACTTTTTTGATAAACACATGCCGTATTGCATTGCTTGCATTGCCCGTTGCGTCAACAAACGCGTCAAGGACATCTGATATGGATAACAAAGGGTCGAGCCTAATTTAGATCAACTATAAGACTTATTAGTAATTGTAAAGTAAGTGCAATAATAAATGGCAGATTTAAGCTGGATTAATTCTCGGAACTGGTACATGTGGGTCTATAATTTACTGGGCTTTGGAGCTATCGATGACTCATATGTCGCATTTTCGACCCTTTTTTGCGAGGGGAAAATCCTCACAACATACCCGACTGCTTTGGGGTACAGCCAGGTAATTTGGGATTAGTGACATAGGCTACTTTTTGCTGTCGGGTATTTTCTTTTTCTTTTAATAATTTTACTTGTTATAGGTGTAGTTTGACCGAAGCGTGGTGCGCTCCGATCGACCTGAGTGTGAAATCCAGAATATAGAGGAGTTTATCTGCGATGCTGTTGTACGAAACGATTCTCGACACGACCAAGGCAACTTTTTAACTAGTCACCGCGGTTCTCGTCCCGCTTTCTGCTGCGGAAACGCGTTCTCAAGAAATCTCGATGCTTCCCTAGAATATGTACCTAATGCCTAGAGGCGTCTCATTAAACGATGCTCAAGTTCTACTCGAATGCGTTGCAAAGGGTTCTATATATTTTTTTTTCTAATTGTATATGTTATAAATTTATGTGTATATAATTTTTTTTTAAATACCACTCTTTAACAATGAATGTTGTAAACACATGCTACTGGTATACGCATCAGAACTGTATCTCATTTAAAGTGTTACCCCAATAGTTAATAATTAATGTGTTGTTGGTGTTTCTTTAAATAAATAAATGTATGGAATTGCTTAGAAGTACTAATTTTAAGCCGTTTTTATGATATATTTTTATGTATAAGTAATTTGTCAGAAAAAGGTGACAATGTATTACTTTGGATTATTCAGTTATTTAATCCTAATCCCAATTAAAATATATATATATATATATATATATATATTATGATACTGACTGACGAGACGAGCAAGTCGCTCAGTCGTTGTTGAGCGTCACGCTAGCCCATAACAGTTTAATGCCACCCAAAATTTAGAATTTCAACAGTTCCAAGCTGTGCGCGGCACCGCACTGCGGTCGTCCCCCTGAGATATTAGATTTATTTATTTATCAATTCTTTTCCATTCGGTGGGCATTACAGGTTACCCCAATTCGCCCACCCATGGACCATATTCTAAGCTTAAAACTAACTTAAAACAATAATACAACAAACAAAGAATAATTTAAAGAAAAACTTAAGTTTTTCTTTGTGGCATGAATGGAAGATGAAAAAGTAATAATAAAAAATTTGATTGAAAAGACAACAATAAAGAAACAGCAACAAAAATATACAAAAAGTAACATACTAACTAACACTTATTTCAGTGGTTTCGTCACTAGATGTTAAATTACTAAATATTATAAATGACAAAGTAACTCTGTCTGGGTATTTGTCGTGTTATCAGGGCTAAACGACTGAATGGATCCACCTGAATTTTTGCATATATATAGCTTACGCATCGGAGACGGACATAGGCTACTACTTTTTTTGTAGGTCCACGCGAACGAAGTCGCGGGTAACAGCTAGTGTTATTTAAGGTTTTATTTAAAACGAGACGATACTGTGCACAGATATTTATAATAATTTATTTTTAGTTCATTTAGTTGACGGGGTAGGCGATTGACCACAGATTGCTTGTTTTTTACCCGACAGCCCAAGCAGGAGGGTAATGTTTTTGGAGTGAATGTAAGTATGTATGCTTTTGTGCTCCTTTTGTAGCCTAATCGGCTTGACCGATTTTGACAGGTATCGTTGGATTATTAAACGTTACTCTCATCCTGTCAATGGGATTGTTCCGCTGAAGCAAACCGTTAGACGCTCGGCGACAAATTTTCAACCTGAAGGTAGAGGGAGCCAGCCAAGCAAAGAGAGTGAAAGTTCCCACCACCAAGAAAATTAATTAGTATTCGTAGATATTTAAACAGCTCGCTTCTCGCGCAATTAATTTAAGTTTACCTCTATTGTAGCTTGTAGTACTGTACGGTAGTCCTAAAAAAGACTCAGACATGTCTCATATTGTAGTTGACCTTGTACACCGTGTGACCACCGCGAGGCAGTAAAATTACTTCCTACGAGCAAGTGACAGAACGATTCTGAAACGGCCAAAGCAAAAGCTCCTGCGCGTGAGGCGATACATAATTATCGCTTCTTCCCCACTGCTACATATGAACCTACGCGCGCGCTTCGAACGAGGTCTACGTATTTAAAAGGGCGAATGACGCTTCGCTGTACGTTGATTTAAAATATAATAATCTAATATTCAATAATCCCCTCCAGCAGAAAGAAAATAAATGGTTAAGGGGATTTTTAGTTTTTCTGTCCAACAATCTCCTTCGCCCCTCATGCTCTGATGCTGAGGGGGTGTTCGGCCAAAAACTCGTAGGGGATAGTCTAAGGGGATTTCTGGAATAAGCCTAAAATTAATTGTGACTTTGCGAATCTCTAATGTGTTTTGGAGAAGTCGTTTTGTACTTGTAGTTTTGTTTTTAGTTGTTCCGTCTATACTTCCTCCGACACGTGCCGGCGACATTGTTAGACCAAACATAAACATATTAATAGCATTAGCATTCACTCTTTAAAAAATTTGAACGGTTTACTAATGATTTTTGTCTTTTGATAAATATTTTTTCTTACTGTAGATTGTATCTAAGCTGCATGACAAGAACTGTCATATTTTAGTAACTAACAAATGTTCCATCACGATTTGAGCGAAAAAGGTTACCATAATCATGCCAGCTTCCGTTCAGGATACTCGGAAACAATAATAATAATTGATTTAATTATTATTATTATTATTTATTTTTAATTTATGAATTCTGTAGCCCTAACTAAATATGAAGTTGTTTAGATAGCGAATTAACGAAGGTGTAAGTTAAATTTCTACTAGCGCTCGCTCGCGTGTCAAGCATCTGCATCTGTTACTTATTCTGTGCACACGGACACAAGTGCAAACCACGCGCATGCGACACATCTACGATGCGATAAACAAGCAAATAACTTGCAAGACTTATCGCCGTGTGATGCGTTATTAATAGCTGAAAAAAATGCGAAAACGAAATAATAAGGAAATGCACATGCGATCTCTACAAATAGCTATATCTAGATTGACGAGAAATAAAAAACAGCCATTAACTTATCATGAAATATGTCCGAAACCACGCAATATAGCTTCTTGAAGTAATTACTTGCTAAGAGCATTTCGGGCCAACCCTTAGGGTTCCGTAGGCGCGTCGGACGTTTGATGTATTTATCCGTTTTACCGTATATCTCAAAATGTCATTATTACATGTTGCCCGAAATTATTTTAAAAGAAAGTTTTTACTAAGATCTATCAACAAGGAAGATAACAAGGTTCTGATACGCATAGTTTAGAAATGGCGACAAACACACAAACACATTGTAAGCAACATCTCCAACAAATCAACATGAAAATTGCTTAAAACATTTGCAATCTTATTCTAAAAAATAATGAGGATATCAGTTGACAGTTACTCACAAAGTTACTCACAGATGAGCAGTTACTTTACTGGTAGCCTAGTACTATTAGTTTTGTTATATGTTTAACATTTCTGTGATGGGTAATAGAGTTATCTATCTATATTACATTACGAAAGTTCGTCTGTTTCAAAATTTTACATTTTATCAATTCCACAGCACGAGCAAGACTTTAGCAGCACAAAATAAATAGCTAGGTGCATTAGATATCTACAGGTAAATGTATGTAATTATTTTGTGGTAACCTAAATCTTAAAGGTTTTATTTTTACACACTACGTTCTAAGCATTAATCAAGTTCTTGTCTTTAGATTTGAAGTAGTTTGTAAACTCTGGTAACCCTTTTAAGCAACGAGACAGTGTCCCATTGACTAATCAGTTCAACGTACGACAGTTAAGAAGTCGTAAAAGCGACAGTCTGGTCCTTAGAATAGAAGAAGAGAGATAGAAGAAGAGTTCAAATTTGCTAAAGCCCTAAAAAGTGTATTACTCGCGAAATCCTACTATACCCTAGACGAATTTTTGAGAGATAAGACAATTATGGAATAGATTGACCCGCTCCGCACGATATTGCCATACCCAATCAGGGTCATTATGATTTACCTATTTAAAATATGCTAGTTAAGATCTGCATGTAATTCACATAATGTTTGCAATAAATGAATTGACTATTGAGTATTGAGTACCATCACGGATTAGTACCGCTCAGAGAACTAAGCCAAAAACCCTTGGCCGGTACTTTTATGAACAAAACATAGCGTGGGAGCGAACTATGCTTATACAAATCAGACTACAAAAAGTTAATTTAATCTTTTGATATCGACTTTATTGATTTTATTTATTAAGGTTGGTTGTTGTTTTGTGGTAAACTATAGCTGCCCCTCGCGATTCTTCAGTTCCTGCTTTGCCAGCTTTTGAATTTTTGATGGGATAGGTAGGATCTGTCTCTGATTATTTAGTTTGTGATCAAGACCGATACCTTAGCGTATAGAGCAGTCAATATCATCGACAAATCACTATTGGAGTTCCCAACCCTCCATTTTGGAATGGCCGCAATTGTGGCCGCCATTTATATTTTTAGTGTATTTTTTCTGACACTTCTGTAACAAAAAGCTGTTACTTGTTATATAGAGGCTCTACGTACATGAAAAAATACTCAATCGAAGGGTAATCGTATTGTCTATTAATGGAAAATGAGAACTAACGTTAAATGTTGACCTAAAAACGTTTAAAAAAATCAAACATAAACTTTAACAAAAAAAAAAAATACATAAATTATTTACATTACGAAATTCCACTTCCAGCCGGCTCGCCTGATTCAGCTAACTCGTTCGCACTTCATTTTTTTAATATAACATTACAGAGAAGAGATAAAAAAAATATACAAAATATATTAAAAATACCATTGCCAATATTTTAAAGCAATTTTCATGTTATTTTTTATTTGGGCGAAGGAAAAATACTCGAAAAAGTTTTTTTTTTGTTCTTCTTCGCCGCTAGTCCGACGTGAACACACAAACAACCGCCCACGTTTGATATTGCTGCGAGCGACAGTCGCGAGCTTGTCCGTTACGTTATATGTTCTGTGCCGCTACTTCCACCGCGTGCGCTGCGCGTGCGCTTGCGTTTTGTACTTGACCACTTGCATTGTATGTCATATGTTTGATATTTCGCGCCCGCGCCCGCCTTCGCACCCGCTAGTTAACGTAGGTAATCCCTTAGACATGTAACAATATCAATGTCAGCATCGTATGTAAGTCATACAAATGGTCATAGTAAAATAACTTGGCCAAACGGGCAAAGCCGCGGGTTAAACTTTGTAGTGTAATAATAGTCTCAAAATAGGCGACTGGGCGTTTCGGAACATGGCCACTTGTTGCGAGGGTCCTAAGAGATCTTTATCGGTAGAGGGGGCATCCCGCAATATCCTTACTGCCGGAAGCCCCGATTGCGGCAATTGAAACCACTCTCTGGCCAGTTATTCACTTCCCGACGGCAATCACCGTTATTTTCACGGAACGAATAGTGACATACAAATCATACATTAAAAGTGACCTCAGCACGTTGAGCTCATAGCGCAGCTCAGCTGGCTGTTCATAAACGATCATCAATGGAGGACAAGATCAGTCTTCGGATGGGTGATCGCGAGTTTAACTGACAACTAAGCGCTACCGTCGGTCAGATGTACGATCTGTCATTTTTACATACGAACTTACTTATTTACCTCATCACGAAGTCAACTTTAGTAATCTTGATGAGAGCTATTCAATCGCGGATATTACTCGGAAGGTCCTATACTTTAGCATCCAGATGAGCAGAAAGAATTGAACGCACTTTTATGGACTGAGCAATCAATTAAATCTATGGTTTACGTCGGGATTACTTTCAGCAATAACAACGGCTTAAGACAAATATTATTATTAAAATAAATCATAAAACTCGACTAAAAAATTACACATCACTCGTCAAAATCGGTCAAGCCGTTTAAACTACAGCCATAAACGTTTTTGTTTTGAGCACAAACAATACATTCTTAAATACTGGCATACAAATATACACCACAAAAAAATATCCTCCTTTTCGGCTGTCCGACAAAAAGGCTTAAAGAAATACAAGGTAGTTTGTACACACAGCTAGTAATTAAAGTTCAATAGTAAAACAAACAAATATTATGTAACTAATTGCTCAAACTTGCAAAAATCGTTTTCGTAAGTTTATTGGCGAGGCGAATCGATTAAGAGTATCTATACTTGTATAGGCAGAGGCAGGCCTGTGAATTACGGAAAATAATAACATGGGCCCGTACCGTGAGGTGCTTATTGCGATGATTATTAGGCTCAGCCGAGAACGCTGCGCGACCATACACCTTATCGCGCGGCGATACGGTTCGTGGTCGCGCAGCGTCGACGGCTGAACCTAACAATCATCGCAGTAAGCACCTCACGGTACGGGCCCTGGTCGCATCATTGAAGTATTATGTAACTAATAACTACAGCATCGCATAGAACATATACAGTAATGGAGTGGAAAATTAACTCCCAGTGATTTTGAGCGGAGAATTATTAATGAAACCAGACATTCTAAACATGCATCAAAATGTCTTATTAATATTAAAGTTAGCCTACTACTTAAACGAACAGTTGTATTACTCAGAGATCATTGAAGGTCTAAGGCTCGACTACTTTCGAAAACCGGTCTGCGCTTTTCAGCGCAAAAGAAAACTGCCGATTGGAATTACTGTAGTGTAAAAACTGTACTCCAATTGTCGGACCGAAATTTGTCTAGGCATGCACATTCCAGTTTAAGTATAAATTCCTTGATTATCCCAATGACAGATGAAAGAAATAGAACGTTAGGAAATAATTTTCCTAACCTTCATACTGTTTGTATAGCAGTATGAAGGTTAGGAAAATTATTTCCTAATACTGCTATACAAACAGTATTAAGGATAGGAAATTTTCTTCCTAACCGTCACACAAGTGTGACAGCAGTGTGATGGTTAGTCGGTCACGACGCTTGCCCATAACAGTTCAGTTTTGGCGGGAACGTGAAGAAGCCATGTCGCGTCATTGTATTATTTTCTAAAACTTGTATAATTTCGGATTTTTGTTCATTAAGTGTTCGTGAACGTGCACGAACACGAGTGTTGGTGAATAGTATAATGTTGTGAAACGTGACTGTTCGTTTTGTTTACAATACTCCATAGGAACCTCTAGTAAAGTATCCGTAAAGTCTCTCTGGGGCATGACGTGTAATTTACCGTGACTTACTTTGCTTGACTTAGACTATGAATGAGACTTTTTTAAATTGTGAAATATTTGACTTCACTTGAACTATAACAATACTTGACACTGGCTAAATACACAACGTGTGGAGCCAAAACTTAAGAGGGAAAAAAAAGTTCAGTGCCACCCTGAAGTTTTAATTATAAGAGTTCAAAACCACGCGCGGCACTGCACTGGGCTCGCTTTTGCTGGGGTTAAAATAACCTAACGCATTCCACTGGCAAATATTGAGCAAGTATCCAAAAGAAGCGTAATAAAGACGGAGCTAGGGGCCAGGCTTTGTCAGAACTGCAAACAAAGCTACATCTGTCCAATATTCCTGAGGCGGCAGACCACGACGTCCTTTGTGATTTCCAGACTACTTCCATTATATCGAGAGTCCACACGATGACTTGCTTTCATAAAAATCGTAGAGACCAATATTGTAAGATTACTTCTTGTACGAATAGGATAAGGTTTAAATTTCTGACAAACTGAATAAATTGAGATCATAATCTATGTTAGTATCGTCGACAGTTTAGGTTAACAGTGGAGTTACTTTTATCCTCATTTTTATAGTCAAACGCTTGTTAGAAGTAAATCCTCTTTGAGCATATAACTTTGATGCTCCTATTTTTTTTTTTGCTTGGGCCTATCGTCAAAAAACCGGCATCAAGTTTTTAAATGGCAGTTCATTGCATTGTCTTGATCAATCAGAATAATTTATATGGGAACACATTCGAAGTAGGTAAGGGGGTGTATTAGATTGGTTGGTGGGTCAATAAAAGACTCATTAAAATCGATTTACAATTGGGTAATCGCGTAAAAGTTACCAACTTAATAAAAACAATCAGCCAGATATCAGAGGTCCATGTAGAATGAATAACATTTCAGTAATTGCCTTGACACATAGTAAACATTTTGGAAAGTCAACGTAACGGTCCTGAAGGGTATATAAAATACAAATGAACTGGCCTGAAACGGTGAACCAGTAAATATTTTCAGCGAAAACTGTTTACACTAGAGCTCGGCTAACATGGCTATGGAGTGGGGAAAAAGGAAAAAGTTGCATTCATTCCACGCACTCGGTGCCGTTTAATGTTTGTCCGAAAACCTGGCGAGCCGATGAAAACTCCTGTTGAGATCCCTAATGGAGTCACAAGACAGGCATCTCACGGGTTAAAATTACTATTTAAAGTAAATGTTCGGTGTTTTATCTATTTTGATACTTTCCCCGAGAATAACCGAAATAAACGCCTAAGCTCGGTGGTATATTTTGTGTAATCGATCAGTAGGTACAGCGTCAACTGTTTTTAATTGTTGATTTTTATTCCAGGATCAACCCTATCTAATAGAGATACAGAAAGTTCATTAAAATTTTACCAAAATTTACGAAGTTATTCCGTGAACGCTGAAAACCACAGTAATCGAAGTCAGAACTAAGTTATAAAAGTTAACTTAAACTTGTATTAACGGCAATTCATTAAATACATACTGTTTAGCCGTAATAATGCAACAAACATTCAGACAGAGAGACAAAGTTAATTCCTATAGTTTGCGACATGGCGTTGATCCATTTTTGTGCATTTTATGACGTTTTGTATGGGATGTCAGTTGTAATGGGAGTTCTGAAACGCGCAAGCGAAGTTTTTTCCTTGAGGCAAACGTATTCATTTTTATATCTCGAAGCTTTATTGGTCCTGAAACGACTGCGGCTATATTCTTCTGAATTATAATATTAGTTAGGATTAATTAGGATATGTTCATACAATCAATAAAGGTATATTCTGTTTATCCTTACCTGACAAAAAAGGTAAACAAACAAAACTAAAATCCATAGACTGTAGAGGAGTCTAACCGCAAAATACGATCAGATTATTTTGTGTTGTTTTCGTATTTATGCAAAATATAGTGCAATTACGATGATATTCGTGTGTAAATAGTTGCATTCATGTTTTTTTATGTAACCAGGTTCTATAGTGCGTGCCTAGGTTGTCTGATTTCTATGAGAAAAGGGCGATTTTGTGAGAAACAGAAGTTTTTTTACCTTTTTTGTCAGGTAAGGATGAACAGACTAGTAAACAAATCTAGAATGTCGACCTAGATATTGACAATGGTACCTGTGACCTAAATAAAGGACAAGCGAGGATTGAACAAGAAGGAGCTGTCGGGACGTGTGATTTGATGCGTGTTCCTAAACAAGCATTTAATGCACGTCATGCACATGAATTCAAGTCAATGCATGGAACATTGGGTATTAGTACCTCCGGCTCCTACATACATACATTTCGAGATAGGTGCACAGTTAATTATAAATTGCACCAATATAAAATGCCACCAAAATAAATTTTTTGACTGTAATTAAGACTGTATAAAATAATTAGATGCGAATTGTTTTGTTTTTAAAAATATATCAGATCCTTGTTGTTGCGATGCATAACCAAATGCTGGCTTTAATCTAGCGTAACGGGCGCACCGCCTTTTAGCATTGTCATTCAGCGTAATATAGCCGCCAGCATGTGAATACGCTGCCAACTGGTAGTGGACTTGAACATTTGGATTATCTTTAGACCTTCAATGGTCCCTGAGTAAATGAACTGTTCGTTTTGTATAGTAGGCTAGGTAGTTTAGTCAGTTTTAGTTTGTATGTATTTTGTTTAGTTAATAATAGCTCTTTTACGATAAAAAAAAATGGGCATTAGTTTGATACCAAAACAAATATACGTGAAACCCAATAATTATGGGATTTAGACAGATATCTATTAGTTTTTCAAAATAAATAAATCTTCACCGATTATTTTTGGATGTTTTAGATATTTTATTTTTATTTTTTTAGGTTACATTTTTGTTAGAGAATGTCAAGTTTAGCCAATGTCAAGGTTATTAATATTTCAGGCCAAGTAAAAATTTCAGATTTAAAACAAGTCATAATCATAGTCTACGTCACGGAAAGTCACGGTCAAGTCCAAATCATGACCCATTGAAGTAGTGGAGAGGTTTCTATAGAGTTTTGGAAACAACACGAAAAGTCACCTTTCACGACATTAACCATTTACTAGCCCTCGTGCTCATATACTTCACTTATACACGAAAAACACAAGATTACCAAAAAATTAACTTAGACTTGATCGTGATTTACTTTGCTTGACTACACATTAGTAGTTCCTATATTATTATTCAAGTTGAATTATTACTATACTTAACACTAGCTAAGTACACTATCTGTCGAACCAAGAGATAAGAGAAAAAAAAAACTATAATATGTATACGTAACTAAACTTATTTTTTATTTTCTTTTCAACGGCAGTGTGCGTTAAATTCGTCCTTATATCCGGTTTTCCGAAATGGTCGCAGTTGGTTGTGTTTTTTTTTCATTTAATTCTCGAAAGTTATGTCAAGATAGGGTGGAGCTATATCTGGATACATAATCCTTAATTGGTATCTAATATTTGCTTTTAATCCTGTATATTCGTATCACACGTAAGTAGTTAGGTAGAGGCGAGGGCGAACACCCCACCAATAACTAGGTTGGTATTACTTAATCTGCACCCTGTATAGGCATCTATTTTAATTAAAACGGCTAACAGCCGTGAACCTATTCTGGCTTAGGCACCCAGTAAATTAATCCTTTATTGACATGTATTTATTGTAAGGGAATTACCTCAACCTTGAAATGTTTTAATTAAATGCCACTTGTGCCTAGATTCCCATTTAAATAAGCTAGTTTAGCCTAAATTAAATGTGTAGTAAATCTATACCAAGTAGTGATCCAAATGCATCACTGTATAGATTAGGCCATAATTACCTGTGGCAATTATGGCCACTGTCTTATCCCGTCCTCCTCGCCTTCGCACTTTCTGGCTTATAGTAAAAATTGTCAATAGTAACGAGTACAACGACGTCTTAGTATGTACCTAAGTAGCAATTTTGTTAATAAAGCTCTTGCCGAGTCTGAAAAAAAATATTCCGTAAAAATTATAGATTTATCAAGTAATAGTAGTCTAGTAGTAGTGTAATTTTGTGTGAACAATAAAGAGTTAATCTATCTATATATCTAGATTCTAGTCGATTGACTTAGGCGACTTAGCGGAAGTTCATTTTAAAACTGAGTGTATAACAACCAATATGTAGTGTGCAAAACACTACTTGGTTATTATACACTCAGATTGATTTATCTACTTTTCATAGTACAAAAAAAAAAAAAATGTAAATGATCGTAGTTTGAATATAAAAATATTCTTGGGTGGTAACGATGGATAGACATATAACATTGGGCGCTCTGGTGTTATCTAAATTCTCAATGACAATACACGACTAGCATGTACACGGAGAAGTGTTGATTTACGTCGGGAAATGTTAGGTAAAGCAGATGTCATGAATACAAGTATTACGCTAGCAGAAGACCGTCGAGCCTAGAAAATACATAACGCCGACGAGAGCTTAACGAGAGACTTAAATTCTGAAGAACATACCTACCTATTTAAAAAAATAATGAAATAAATAAAGTCCGACGTCTATATTAGCGTATAATATAAATAGACGTTAATGGCCATATTTCATACTCAGAATACTCTTTCTGTATTCTGAGATTTCACAGCACATTTGTTTCGCTTGCCTTCACGCAAATGACTAGCTCGCAAGTCTTTATAATTACAAATATAAAAACATTTTATTACTAGCTGACCAAAGAGATCCTAAAACAAACAAAATGCGTCTAGGTATAGCTACTAGTACACTCAGAGAAGTACCGTGCAATGATGCTAGTTTAAAAACTGAAGCAATTCAAAACATACGACCTTTCATGTCCGCGGCTCTCGCAACTTAACTGGGCGTAAAATAATAATTAAGAAAATAAATAACGCGTAAAATTATCGCCAATCATAGATATTTCAGTTTTTAAAAACTGCGAGTATATTCGGAGAATTTCGCTAATTAGAGAAAAATAACACTAGGCACATTAAAAAAAAAATACACATGCTCTCGTCAGCATCAGACATGTTGGTATTGAATAATAAAAGTAAAATGAATACATTCGAAATAAAAGTATGCGTTGCGCGAAATAAGCGTACGGAGTAGACGCGTCGCGGGCGCGAGGACGTCGCGCCGCGCACTTTCCCGAATGAATACTGAAGAGCACGGCCGCGCCGTTGCTTTGCCAGCGACGCGAGACTATCACCCGAGGTACCGATAACTAGAGAAAGAAAATTACGATGCAATGCAAAGAAAACTCGCGATAACTAGGTACCTAGGTATCGTCGAACAACTACCGTTTTAATGATGCCGATATTGAAGATTTTGAATGAGAAAAGTAATAGATACTAACAAAACGTGTTTTATTTTCACTTTAATTTTGGCTCCACATATATCGTACTTAGCCAGTGTCAATTTATAATTTTGTAATTTAGGTAAATCGCAATATTTCACTAATAAATAACAAAAAAACAGTTTCAGTTACGGTCGAGTTTAAGTAAAGTTTCTGTAATGAAGTTTTACAGAGGCTTACGTTAACTTCTATGGAGTTTTGGAAACGTGAAGAAAAGGCACGTTTTACCACTTTGTGATTTCTCCACACTCCTTTTTTTCCTACTTTAACAAACACTCAAACCGATCTATATGTTTAAATGCAAGGAATAAATGTTGGCCTCTTAATACAGTTTTAGTACAGATATTTAACTGTTACGTACCTGCTGTGAGTGGTCTACCTTTATTTTCGTAACTTTTGAGCACTGATACAGTTTCTTATATTTTTGGAAAAATAATGGCGATTGAACAAGCACTCCCAACATGGGTGTTGGAGGTGACCATGAAAACTGTTTTAGACTTTCGCGGTTGTTTACTATACATTTAAATCAGTACTCACATTTAAATGGCCATGGACACCTCCAATAACCAAGGCATTGCCAGTGCGTTTTCTACTTTTGATGACTACTTTTTACCCGACTACGAAAAATGAGGTTTATGTAAATCTACGGACAGAGGATGCTTTAAAAAAAACGTAGTTAAAACCGCGTGTACTCACAGTAACACAGTAGCGCGTACGCTACAGAGATGTATATGTATAATTACTCTTGGAAAGCACTATATAACTACGCTTTATAAATTATGGTAATATCACTAATTATATTAATAAGTTTCTAAGGCAAGGTAAAAATCCAAGGTCAGCGCTTTGAGAGGGAAATCATTTCTACTTATTTATGTAAGCATTACACGTCTTGTAGGTAAAAGCCAAATCGTAATAATACATAAGAAAAAAAATATGAGCAAGAACAGTAATGGTAATTATGTCTTATGACTAGAGAATTGCTTTTGATTACGGTTCTACTAGTTTTTAGATGAAACTAGGAAGTGTATACTTCTAATTTATTAGTAATCTTAGATGTCAAAACTTTTTTTTTTTTCCTTTTACACGGTTGTAAGGAAAGGGTATGCTGAGCCGAAATGGACTCGTGGTACTCATGATTGTGAACAAAAAAAAAAAAGTTTTACTATGGGACCAACCCTGAAATCGAGATAAAAAAATCAGCTGTTCCTTAGAAAATAAATAAATAAATAAATAAATATTGGTGGACGTTATTTACACACAGCGCCATCTAGCCCCAAACTAAGCAAGCTTGTACTATGGGAACCAGATAACTGATAGAATACATAAAATACTTCTTTTTTTTTTGTAAATACATACATAGAATACATAGAAACACCCAGACAAAGAACAAACATCCATGTTCATCACACAAAAATGTTTGTCCTGGGTGGGAATCGAACCCACAACCCACAGCTCAGAAGGCGGAAATCCACCCACTAAGCCACAAGGCTAGTCAATGACAAAAAATGTCAATGACACTCGACAAAATGTACGAAACATGGTTGGTGCCATAGAAAAAGTTGTTCATAATGATGAGTACTATGAGCCCACTTCGGCTTAGGATACCCTTTCCTTAAAGCCCTATATGTCTCGTTCGCGCATTATCGACATTTTTGAAGATAATAAAATCTAATTCAAATTTAATTTAAATTTAGATATTTTTATTTCTTGTTTACGCTTTTTTTATAACAATTATTTTGATATGGAACGAAAGATACTAGATTTCGCGATACTAGACACAGGTCCGCCTAGTGCGAAATCTAGGGCTAGGTACTTAATATGATACCTAGAATTCTAACCCTAACTAATACTATAAATGCGAAAGTAACTCTGTCTCTCTGTCCGGGTGTTTGTCGCGTTATCACGGCTTAACGCCTGAACGATCGATGCATTTTTGCATAGATATAGCTTAAGAGTCGGAGACGGACATACGGACAATTTTTTTTTGTTGTTCCTCGCGAACGAAGTTGCCGGTAACAGTTAGTATTTTATATTGCTCATTTTTCTTTAAGTTTAACATATTTGTATAAATCATTTTTCCTATTTCTGTTTATCACACTAATATTATAAATGCGAATATTTGTGTGTAAGTATTTATGTGTGTTTGTTCCCGTTAAACTCTGAAACGGCTGAACGGATTTGAATGGAATTTGGTATGGAGGTAGCTTACACCCTGGAATAACGCACAGGCTACTTTTTATCCCGAAAAAATAATCGTTTTTTGTAGAATAGCGGGTTAAACCGCGGGGCGCCGCTAGTATATAAATAAATCACAGCGAAATCACAAAATATCATTAAAACTATTTTGGCTATTGTTTGGTTGTAGACGTCAATATGCTAAAACCTAGGTAGGTATAGATGCTAGAGTTTATAAAACGAAGGGTGACTTTTCCCCTTCATAAAAGCGGAACAAACCTCAGCTGCCTTTCAAGTATCGTGATCGTTAGCAATTAATAATGCAGTAGGTACTGCAAGGAACGCAATTTATAATTTTATTTTTAATTCATTACACAGTTACATTTTATTTTTAAGAAAGGAGTACCGCAAAACTACGGTTAGTTTGTCGCGGCATCCACATTCGCAACGCGCTGCCACATAAAAACAGAATCACAGATAAAAAAATAAAAATAAATGTTATTTTATTTAAATTACTATTATGAACATGGATTGGCGATATAATAGTTATAGACCATAGAGTTCTATTTATCTGTGTGCCGGGCGGTCTAACGTGAGTGAAAGAGAAAAATATGTTTTCCTCTTACTTTCTCTCGTTTGACGGCGGTAAGTTTTCGTGTGCTTTTGAACGATTAGGATGTCGCGCAATTGATACTTTTGCTAGGTAATAATATTAAAAATCCGATAGTGTGTTTGTTCCTCTTTAATCGGCAACAGAGCAGCAGATCGAAATAATTTTTTGCATTGTTAGGAAAATAGGGAGAATTCTGTGATGGTATACGTATAGTTCAGGGGCCGGAGAGTGACAGACTACTTTTAAATTTTAATCCCGTAAAAGTGTACGGTTCCTTAGTTTTTTCACGCTCGTGATACCGCGGGGCGCAACTGATTTATTAATATTTATGTTTTTTTTTTTTAATTTATTTATGAAGTCCTACGAAAACCTACGTAATCAGTAACCGAAAACTTATACTATGAATCGGTAATATGACAAGATCGATTTGAAACAATAGAGTTTAGGCGGATTCTTGGAGATCTAGAGGATCTAAGACAAGCTAGAAGGACTTAGATCTAACGACATGATGGTGTGTAAGGTTTCTGAGGACGATGTCGAGGATAGAGTGAAGTGAAGGAGAAAAATAAGGAAGGCGGATCCCACCATAATGTGGAATAAATAGTCGACAAGAGAAATAGACAGAAAGAAAGAGAGAGAGAGATAGAGAGCTAGGACGGATTGTAAGCTCAAATCGGACTAGACATTTACTTGACAACTTTTAGATAGATAGATACCTCTTTATTGTTCACACCAGAAATGAAATACATAAGACAAAAAACTAATTAAAAAACCTAAAAATTACAAATATTTTGTAAACTCGTTAGTAAATAAATTACTAAACATAAAATACTTATAGATATAGTTTTAATTTCTTACTATGATTTCTATCAAACGTTAACACTGCTTCGCAGCAGTTTTAACGCCATTATTATGATTGGATTACCTACTTTAATCATCTAATTCTAAAGTACAAAACGTTCACGATGACTTTTCACTTCGAATTGCTATCGTTATTAGCTCTATGGCTCAGTATTACAAATAATTTCTATGGTTTGCAATAGATGGGACAACTTTGAGTGAATAGAAACTACCCAGTTAATTCCGGCGCCATCTTTCTTCGCGCAACGAGTCTTTACCTGCTTCTGTGCAGTTGGCAACAGAATCAAAATAGAAGAATAGCTGCTATAAGCACTTACTGTACGTACAGTTTGCTGTTTGCTAGTAAATAAAATAACGCTAGTAGTGTAGTGTACTTATAATTTACTACGTGCAGCGATAAGTGCGTGAGGCATCTCGAAGCGTCCGAGTTTGCTCGTACGTATTTACGTATACGAGTAGTAGTTGCGCATGTGATGAACATATGCCCGTCTGCACTAAACTTCGAAAGCTCTTAAGTTCATACTTAAATCTCTAGCAGGGCTAGCATGCGCACCGCGACAAAATCTTCTCTACTCTTCATGTCGTGAAAAATGAGACAAGCGTATACGTAATCGTAGCCGTGTCCTGTTCTTGCATAACGAAAAGACTTTGTCGCGGTGCCCATGCTAGCCCTGTAGGACGTATCTAATGGTCTATCTCACCACATGACATTTGCAAAATTGTGAAACACTCTCGCAGAAGCCATAAAACAAGAATTAAGTTGAATCATTCTTTCGTTGATTTCATTCAAAAGTTAGTTGAAGAAGTCACTAAGCGTAAACTGGTCGGTGCAGAGGAAGTTAATGCCTATGTCCGACTTCGTTTAGGTGATGCCTAACTAAGTTTTATCTTTGTTGACTTTAGTGCAGACGGGCATTACAATTTTGTGCTTTGACACCAAGTAGTTACGGTAAGTACTAACAACAACTATGTAGTTGTTGTTCTGTGTCTTGTTACTGTGGAATGGCGCTCCCGTAGGACTTCTGCCAGTTTCCTGTTACGGCCATGACGACCCACGGCTGATTCATTGTGTAGCGAGAAACCATTTATCTTACCAAACCAGTTCATGATACCAGTACTATGAAATTGATACGTCCCAATGATTTGCGACCGAGGATATAAGTGCAACTATGTAGCTGCGCCCCCACGATTTCCTAGGTCCCAAAAATATCCAATGTCTGTCTGTTTTTATGTGCCTTGTTCAATATCTACAATGAATGAAGAACCAGGTTATTTATTTTGCAAAAATAATACAATTATAATTTTTTAGACTAGGTGCAGTCAAATAAAACCTATGGTATATGTATAATTGTATATAGCCTACTTATAGCTAAATTATTTCGGATCTTTTAAAGTATTTGAGAGAAACAAATCCTTCCTTGTTGAGCGAGCGAGGGGAAGGTCTGAACATGGCTTATGTTCAGACCTTCCCTAATTAATAACATACTTTATTTGTATTATTTTGTATTTTAATGTGTCCGCCAAAAACTTCCGAAACGTTGATTCGATCTTCATAAAATTTATTAGACAGTTAGTTCATTCAATACAATTTTTAAGTGCGAAAATTATTGGAATCATTACAGGGTTTGAGGATTTGTTATAAGGTTCGCGAGGTCTCATTTCGACGTGAACTAGTATTGTACCTCTATCTCTAATATAAGGCAACGTGCCCAAAATGCTGGACACTTTGCCTCGCTGGACACAAATCACAAAGAGTGATACAAGTTGCTAGCACGCATATAGATACGTACTTTCGTTTTTATGTTCAAAGACAAACACACAAAGAGCGTGAATAATCACTCTCGTAATACTAAATGCTTAGGATTGTGCTTCTTGTGTTTGATGCAATCCATATCAATCAATTGCAAAATTCTAATCAAGCACTTCGCTACCGGATCGAATCGATTGCATGAGAATCTCACATCGATTTTTCACTTAGAGGTATGTGAGCCTGCAATTTTGTATTGCAAACCAACTTGAGTCATCGAAATGGCAAGTTTTTCACGCGTTGAGTAAGAGGCGGCGTACGAAGGAAACGCGCTGTTCTGTATCCTTTTACGGGATCTTGCCGTTTATACCAACTATGCACTCTGCGGACTATTGGCCCTTGGTCACACGGTAGGTACATTAACACTGGGTTTGTTAACCGCTGATCATCTTATTAATCAATCGTTTGAAAGTTTTATCTTGACGATGAAACAATAACTTTAAATAAATACCTTTGCACTTAGAGAAATTCTTGTTGTGATTGAAATCCAGACGATGTCAAATGGTCAAAACTAAATACAATTATTAGTAACTAGTTGTTACCCGCGACTTCGTTCGCGTGGACGTGAAAAAAGTATCCTACATCCGTCTTTGTGATATACAGTAACTGCTTATCAAATTTTATCAAGATCCGTTCAGCCGTGATAAAGTGACAAACATCCAGACAAAGAGACAAAGTTACTTCCTATAGTTCGCTGGCTGGCGTTGATCCATTTTTGTGCATTTTTTGTATTCATTTTTATGCCTCGAAGCTTTATTGGTCCTAATACGACTGCGGCTATATTCCTCTGAATTATAATATTAGTTAGGATTACTATCACTATTTTATTAACTTGAACAGATTTGACAAACGATTATTTTCGAAATGATCCGGAACGGATCCGGATATATTTTCCACAGATATTTGCGCTCTATATTTATCATAATCATAGGATATATCATAGAGTTTTTATCAATATGAGGCACGTAGCATACCTACGTAGCTCGACTATTAAATTTTTCTAAACGAAAACCGCTATAGTTCAAAGTTAACTGTAGATGGTGCAACCCGGGCTAAGAGCTTTAAAAACCATTGACCTGTAAATAAATCGGACAGTGTTCCCCGTTTTCACCACGGATAAGAGTACTTTATGAACCATTTGTTTACTACTAACATAAACTGCAGTATCTGCTCAACATCAGATCGTTTCAGACAGTCTAGACCGAAATTAGGTAGCCTAAAAACTTACTAATCCAATCTGCTAATTACCCAATTTCGTACCTATGTGAAGAACAGATTTTGCTCATACCAAGGGCTTCACGAAAATACCCCATGTAAGTTCTACGACCGACGAAATTTGAAAGTCGTGGGCAACCGGTGGATGCAAGTGGCACATTGTCGGTCGGTGTGGCGGTCTAAGGGGGAGGCCTATGTTCAGCAGTGGACGTCTTCTGGCTGATAATGTAATGTAAGTTCTACGATTTACTTCTAAAGTTTTTTAAGGATTTTCCATGAACGGCTTAAAAAATTCAAACTTTTTTTTGGGTGGATCGTTCGATGACGGACGAAAATCTTATTTGTATGTCACTGTGTAAAGAAACGAGAAAAACGCTCACATGATGGTAAGCGTCACGCTTGCTTTACAGCCGCACCCAACATTTTGAATTTTAAGCTATATCGAATAATTAGTTAAACTTATAATACCTCTAGTAGGTATAATAAGTAGTGCTAGTTATTCGAAATAACTTTTGCCTATTGTTCTTTTAATATACATTCAGAAACGCGCTCCACATTCAATTCGAAGATTTACATACAGTTCATTGTCATGATCAATGGGAAACCTGAGACAATTATAATAACTATCCTGAGGTATTCAAATCAATTTCATTTCATTTAACTGAGGTCATACCTCTTAAGAATAGAGTGTACCGCCGCCTTGTCCATACAAAAAGCGTAGCCTGATACCCACCCCTAAACGATTATCCGATTTCGATGTTTATTTTATATGTTATCTACACCGTGGAAAACTATGCTTGTATGTTTTAATTTATTTTTTTAAGTTTGCAATATCTTCTGTGTTAGAAGCACTTAAAGTGAGTTTTTTTTGCGTCTCAGAAATGTAGTTATTAGAATAACATAAATATATATTTAAAAAAAAAACAGCGGCATAGATTTTGGTTTATCCAAGCCATTGACACCAAAAAAAAAATATATCGTTAAGATTTAGGTGATAACAGACTACCCCCGAAACGCTAATTTATTCAAGAGGTTAGGAAAATTCACAACTCTCTCTATTGCACGCACGATAAACAGAGCGACAGCTATACAATTTCAAATATCGAATGCGCCAAAATCTCTGGGAAAGAATATCCTCTTAAGCATTTATAGTAAGTACCGCTGGACAAATATAAATTAAGTTCATCTATGTAAATCAAAGAGCTATAGAAGACTTTATTTAACAAAAAATTAAATCCTTAATTGTTTTTTTTTTAATTGTGATAATCAATATTTTCTTTTTAAATAATACAGCAACCATTGCGTGCTTTTGCCGATAATTATATTACTGTCACTAATTAGGTCACATCACTAGCAAATTCCTAAAAAAAAAACCTAATTTATTCCGGTGAAAATATTCGGTTTCTGTAGAATAGCGGGTGAAACCGCGGGGCGCAGCTAGTATAAAATAATTTTCAAATGAAGAATCTCTTTGCGATCTCTTTAGAGTATTACAAGTGGGTAATTAAATCTGATAACTTAGGAACGACACTTGATGCAGACAATGTAACGTTAATGGGAGATTGCACCGAGCGTGGCACATCGCACTAATTGCAGAGCTGGAGCGACTTACTTTCGTTAAAAGGATTTACCAGGTGACTGGTTGGTGAGACACTGAACACATTCTTGGATATCATTTTACTCGTCATTATGAACAGCTTTTACCATGGGATCAGTACTGAGATAGAGAAAAAATCAACTGTTCTATACATTTTGTCGGTAGTGGAAGAATGAATGATTTCTTCTTTTTCTTTTTCAAAGGAACAGCAGATTTTTTTTGGCGTGTCTTTAAGGTTTTTCCCGTACCAATCATCCAGTGTTCAGTGTAAGCTTTACGCAGACTATTCACGGTTTATAGAAATGACAATGCAGTTAAGAAAATGGTTGTGCTATAGCACACCTATAATATATCTACTTTTATAGAACTTGTAGTTTACAAACCTTTGCGCCGGGTACAGTTACGGGTGGGTAATTTTTTGTAATTTAATTGACTATATTTGTAAGTGTTATTATTGATTTCTAATTAATTTATAATTATTATTATTATTTGACACAAAATACATCAACGTATTCTAAATTCATAATAATCTTAAAAAATATGCTCAGATGAATAATATATATATGTTTACAAACTAAATAAAATTAAATGTTAGAAAAAGAAACAAAACCGATTTCGAAGAAAGACCTATGCAAAATTATGTACAAACTTAAACTAGATACTGATAAGCAAAAACATGTCAACCCACAAAAAAATATTGTTAATGATACAGAACGCTTCTTTGGGTGACAAAGAATCGTTCTGTTTCAGTATCCAACTAAAAAGCATAAAATAATAGTTTAATTACTCTAATCAAAGAGTATTAAAAGGACAATCAACGAAATTATTAATACTTGTATACATATTTATAAATTATAATCAGTCATTTTTGAATTCGGTGCCAGCCAAAAAGGTTCAATCCTGCCTTTGCAGCAAACTTTTAAAAGGCACGGGGCGGCGGCGCGGCTACTGTTTTCTTTATCACTTTATAAACACATAAACTAGAGATTTATTTTGATATTGAACTGCTGCGGGCTTATCCTGTAACTCTGAAAGCGATAGTGATAGTGGGCGAGCGGGACCGCGCATAGTGCGACTAAGTTGATACGGACGCGATGGCATGCTCTCGTAATCAGAATCACGAACGTTTCAAAGTTAGGGGATAAGCCCGCGGGTTATTTTTTAACAAATCTCATTCAGTGAAATTCAAGCAAGAAACGAGAAACGCTGCTTCACTATAGACATTTCATGACATTTATCTCAATAGCAAGAAACGTATACATAGAAGGCCTACATAATAGATACAATTGTACTGGTTTCATTCAGAATCATGAACAAACGACACTGGGACAAGACAAAACATCGACTGAGCTAGACCTACATAGACTTCGCTCCACAGCAAATACTGGACAGTTGTGAAACAGCTGGTATTATTCAGACGTCTCGCTGAAGAAAATCAAACAGACCCGCTGCGAAAATAGGTATCGCTTCACGGTGCTAGCTTTTCCCGTTTTATATTAATAAGACTGTCATAGCTAAATTAAGAGGTACTGATTCTAAGCTCTTCGAGCTAAATGTGTTTTATTTCGTATTTACGCGTGACGTTTTACTTTGCTGTAAGTAAATGGCATACTTTTTTATTACGTTTAAGCGACGCCCGAAAATACTTACTTAATATTTTAAATATTGGTGGCCGTTTTTCACACACAGCGCCATCTAGTCCCAAACTAAGCAAGCTTGTACTAAAGGAACCAGATAACTGATAGAATACATATATACTTTTTGTTGTTGTAAATACATACATAGATTACATAGAAACACCCATACAAAGAACAAATTTCCATGTTCATCACATAAATGTTTGTCTTGGGTGGGAATCGAACCAACAACCTAAAGCTTAGAAGGTGGAAATCCTCGCACTGAGCCATAAAGCGATATATTGTTAGCCATAAGGCTAAGATTGTATATGTATAATAAAATCTAGTATCAGGCAGGCTAATAAGTAATTCAAATCCAACTTCTAGGTAATTAATGAATAAGAACGTGCCCAATAACACTTTTCTTATTGTCTCTAATAAGGCAAAGAGACTATGTTCATGTGTTCTTTTCTATGTGTTCTATTACGAAATGTATATTGTATACTGTATAATGTATATACAATGTATAAATAGGAATAATTGTTTTATAAATATTTTTTGTTGACTTCTTTTTCAATACCGCAATTTGTAAAAGAATTTCTAGATAGATGGTATAGTATGCGCTACGATTTATCTTATTCAGCGAAAATTCTACAACAGACTCTCGCGGAAACTCAGTAAGTAGGTAAACTTGAGAGATTCCTTACAAATTCATGGAGCTATGTCTACTAGCTGACGGCTCGCAGGGTGCCGACGAAATTATAAGTGAAATGCACTTTCCAAAGTGTGCCGTGCCTTAATTGAGTTTCAGAGCTAAATTGGTACGCGAGTTTATGAAATGAACGTTTTTATGAAAGAAAACGTGAAAATGATTTTAGCATAAACAAAAAAGTATCTAATAATAATTTATTTATTTCAAGCATCAAGGGCATAGCTCTATAAATTCCTAACAGTCACATTACACAAATTAAATTCAATAAAAAAAAAAAAAGCAAATGTCATAAATTCATAATAAGTACAAGTAACAAACAAAGTAAAGTTAAGTAAGTAAAAGTTTATTTGCCATAGAAACGTTACATTATTTGGATACAGAGTTTGTGTGCATAAAAATGCCTATCGATAGTTACAGTAGATTACATAATCAAAGGCTATCCTGCGGCCCCACACTAGTAGGGCCCGTATTGTGGGAACCTCTATTAGCGAAAACCTATGTTTTTAAAGAGTTAAAGGTATGGAAAAAGAGACACAAATTCAATATTAAAAATAAATAAAAATTATGTTGTCTTTCATGTTGTTATAGTTTTTATTCTAAGGTACCCTATCTTGGAAAAAGAGACACAAATTCAATATTAAAAATAAATAAAAATTATGTTGTCTTTCATGTTGTTATAGTTTTTATTCTAAGGTACCCTATCTTGGAAAAAGAGACACAAATTCAATATTAAAAATAAATAAAAATTATGTTGTCTTTCATGTTGTTGTAGTTTTTATTCTAAGGTACCCTATCTTGGAAAAAGAGACAAATTCAATATTAAAAATAAATAAAAATTATGTTGTCTTTCATGTTGTTATAGTTTTTATTCTAAGGTACCCTATCTTGGAAAAAGAGACACAAATTCAATATTAAAAATAAATAAAAATTATGTTGTCTTTCATGTTGTTATAGTTGTTATTCTAGTATCCGGTTAAGTTGAAGCTTTGAAGTTATTTCACTTAGCCACTTTGATGATGCGATCATGAATTGTACGGTCACACGAGCGTTCAGGCATCCAACGGGAGCAGCTTATTGATTTTCGTTCCTTACCAGCTGTTACCCGCGACTTCGTACGCGTGGACTAGTAAAAAAAAGTAGCCTTTGTCCTCCTACCCTTAAGCTATATCTATGCAAAAATTCAGGCCGGTCCGTTGAGCAGTTTAGCCGTGATAACGCGACAAACACCCACACTGAGAGACAGAGTTACATTCGCATTTATGATATTACATACCCCATCTCTGCGAACCCTGACTCTTACGAGGACTTGTGTATCGCAGAGATGATACACAGACACATACATTCCCACACCATTTCATAAATCACTCTACACCCACACAAGAAGCTTTAAAAATTGTATTTTAATTTTAAATTATTTATATTTATTGTCACATTTATTTCTGGTCATCTGGAGCACGAATCTCTGAAATACAAGCTTTAGCCTAGTTCAGAGATCCGAAGCCCACATATATCTTTAAGGTCAATGTTGGAAATAAAGTTTTTTTTTTTTGTTTTTATTTAGGATAGTAACTAAGGCTTACACAGAACGGTGTAAAATGATATGTTTTGTTTAGTATAACTAAACAAGTAAACAGCATTATATTACCCTGTTGGACTGAAATGTTCATTACATTTTTTTTTTTTACAACATTGCTCCACGGACTCCTGGGTCCGTGCCGTTTATCAAATTATACAAATATTTTATCAACTAAAACGGAATATAAAAACTAAAGACTTTACAAAAGGAATATACCAACGAATATACTAATAAAGAGCTAAGTGCTATTATAGGTTTGCGTATATACTCCGAGCAGTCCAGCTGAGCAAGCAGCACCCGTTCACGAGTTGACGCATGTGCCAGCCATCGCTCTCCTCAACAATATTTAAGTAAGATAAATTAAGTAATATTTAAGTTTGAATTAGATGTAAGTACTTACCTCAAGTCTTGCGACAACGCCTCTCCGTGGGATATGGTAGCGGCGCACGCGTCGAGACTGGCGGCGCGATGTTGCGCGCACTGCTCGAGCGCGCGGCGCGCCGCCTCGGGCGTCTCGTCGGCTGCGCACACGCCGCCGCCGCTGCGCAACGTCTCCAACCATTGAAGGAGCTGGGAGGAAGGACGGTCATGTTCCATTAAACGTTCCAAAGAAAGAACGTAAAATTATGACGTATACCGTAAGCGGGCTATTCGATTCGGAATCCGGGTCACGAGATTGCTTCTCGCTCGAGTATCATAATCTTTGTCGCCTAAATCTCGGTATTATGACCCTCGGCCGTGCGACCGAACAGCATCCGGTAACATTTAGACACAATCAAACGAAAGAACAAGATTCTACCTTCTTTCTGATGCTCTTTTGCTCCTAGTACTCGCTCCAGGTGCGAGCGAGTCGTCTATATACGGACCTCTTTCTCGTGCGTGTACAGTAGCACGGCCAAGTCGAGCCTGCGCCGCCGGCGGTCCACCCTGGCTGCGAAGGCGGCAACGTGCGCCTCCAGCTCTCTCGCTACCCCTAGCACTTCTTCAGGATCGCATTCTCCCGACCGTGCCAACTCCTCGGCGGCGCCCAGTAGCTTCTCTGCGTTTGTGTACGTATTCTGAGGACAATCAAACCGTCTTATTACTAGTAGTTCGCGCTGAAATGAGACCTCGCGACCCCTATATCTTCACACCCCCTGGACCGATTCAGCTCATTTTTAACTTTAAAATTGTATTGAAATGACCTACTTGCCTACAAAATTTCATAACGATCGGAACAACGGTTCGCAAGTGTGAGGTTTATAATGTGGGTAGTTTTCGTAAGGTAATAAACCAGTCAGCTGTCAACCACGGCCTTTCGTTCACGTTCCATTGGCGACGAGGATGGGATCGAGATATTCAGATAGGGGATCCGGTACTCGCTCGCGGATATTCGGATAAAAATGAAAAATGGGTGGAGGGTAAAGTGACGCAAAAAACCGGGCCGATCTCGTATAAAGTTGATGTTGGTAACGGATTAGAATGGCGTAGACATCAGGATCAGGTGATTCCGATACAGGCCAAAAACAGATATTCGCTTTCGAGACCGAATTTAAACTCCTCCGGGAATAAAGACAGGGCTTCGAACCCCGGAAGCGACGCTGACGACACGTTCGAGGATACGACGGGGGAAGATACGTCAGAGACGACGGATAAGGCTGAAGGTCGTTCTCCCGGCGAACATTCTCTGCCAGTAGTGTTGACCACTTCCGCACATTCACCGACGTCTCCGCCCCCAAATGCGACAGCCCGAGCTCTGAGGCATTATTATCGCACTCACCCCAAACTGTAGGGGAGTCAGTGCTAGAATGTGTTTATTTGTGTATAATACCTACTAAGATTCTGGAGGTATCACCGATACGGATACCTACCAGCAATATTAGTTAGTTAATATTACTTAGTTTCTTAGCTTTTCTTTATATTCTTCTCAGTATGTATATTGCATAAGTATTATTAAATACTGATTTAAGGGGGAAAGATGTGAGGTTTATAATGTGGGTAGTTTTCGTAAGGTAATAAACCAGTCAGCTGTCAACCACGGCCTTTCATTCACGTTCCAGCAAGTTATCATCGGACAAATATACACACAAACATACAAATGCCGATTTGCCCCAGTAAACTCTGAGACCTTCGCTTCGCTCGGTCAAAAAAACTAGATTGAAGTAGCAACCCGAAAAGTTTTGGCCTATGATGTTAAGAGAAACCACGGCTTTCGATAACTGTAGAAGCCACTCATGTGAAATAGTGATATTAATTATCTGTAGCAAAACTGGGCCTTATTTTGCAGGACTATTGTCGATGGTAATCGCGTGCCATCCCGCCCGTGTCAATGTACTCGTACCATGCGTTCGACCGAGACGGTACGCGATCATAATCGCTCCAGATTTACGCAATAAGGCCAGCGATCTGACGAAAATAAATTTCAGGTACAGAAAAAGAAGTACGATAAATATAATGAACAAACAAATGTTTATGAAAACTTACTTGTGCAACATTTTCGAAATGTTCATGAGATTTCTGATAAACCCTAGCTTTATGGAGATTCCTTCCTATTCCAGTATTCTTTTGCAGAAACACTTCGCCGTGATTCGCCAGCCAGTCCAGCACCTATAAACAAGACAATATATGAAAAAGAAATAAGTAGTACATGGTCGTCAGTTTTCGTTTGCACAGAAAAGCGCAGACCGGTTTCCGAAGCCGACCAGTAGCCGAACGTGTAAATAATCTATATTGGACTTTATTTGTAAGCACAAATGGCAGACTATTGTTTGCTATGCATTTTCAGCTCTGTCCCGCTTACACGATTCGTACACTGTCTGATGAGAGCATAATTTTTTATTTGTCTTTCAGATGAAGGCCAGTACTTTAATACTGATATCGTTCACTTAGATTACCCAACACGAGCCTAACACATCACGGGCTACTTCTTCGAGAGAAAAAAAAACGACATTACAACCCTAGCTTTGGAGGATTCCCTCTCATTTTCGTCAGTGTGTGTAAAAGAGTAACTAACCTGAAATAGAAATAGAAAAATGTATTAGTCTTATAACATTTCGTTACATTGGGCAAGTCATTTTACAAATAAACACAATAATAAAGTCAATAGATAGCAGAATTTAGAACTAACAAAGAAAAATTACAAAATGAATATTTAATTATTGAAATTGATAACACTGAAAACAGAATAACAACATTGGAAATTATATAAACAATCCTCAAACCTGTCGACAATCCTCCTTGTAAAGCAACAAGGCCAATCGCTGATGGAGCTTGAGCCTCGCCTGGTGGTACCGAGCTTCGAGCGCTCGATGGTGCCCGAGGATCTGATGTATAACTGCTAGGACGTGGTTCGCTCCTGAACTGTAGTCGGCAGCTGGATCGCCCCCGCTGCTTCCGGCACTGCTCACTGTGCCGTCATTCTGGATAATGGACGTTATTAGTTACGAAACAACTTGTCGAGAGCATGTCGGGCCATGCGTAGTATGGGTTCCGTGGAGCCATAGGTTTGAAGTAATATTTAACAGTTTTTTCAGCTTATCTCAAAAAAATATGATCACATGTCACCCGAAATCATTTTAACAGAAATTGTTTACTGAGGTCTATCAACTTGGAAGATGATAAGTTTCTGAGATGCATAGTTTAGAAATGGCCTCAAAAAGTTATTTTCACAATAAATGTCGCCCGTAATAATTTTGAAGAAATTGTTTACTGAGGTCTATCAACTTGGAAGATGTTAAGTTTCTGATATGCGTAGTTTAGAAATGGCCTCAAAAAGTTATTTTCACAATAAATGTTGCCCGTAATAATTTTGAAGAAATTGTTTACTGAGGTCTATCAACTTGGAAGATGATAAGTTTCTGAGATGCATAGTTTAGAAATGGCCTCAAAAAGTTAATTTCACAATAAATGTCGCCCGAAATAATTTTAACAGAAATTGTTTACTGAGGTCTATCAACTTGGAAGATGATAAGTTTCTGTGATGCATAGTTTAGAAATGGCCTCAAAAAGTTATTTTTACAATACATGTCGCCCGATTTTTTTTTTAACAGAAATTGTTACTGAGGTCTATCAACTTGGAAGATGATAAGTTTCTGAGATGCCTAGTTTATAAATCGCAGGGCACATCGCCCCTGCGATGTGCCCTGCGACACATTGCAAGCTACTTTGGCGGCCCATATTTCGCGATCGCGATTCGATATAATTTTGGTTTTCTTTTAATAATATTACTTATCTTGTTATCTTGAGTTAATAATATATATATATATAAATATTAATAATATAAATATCTATCTTGTCATTATTTACTTAGTTACTCACCATATCGGCAGGGTCGGTTTGATGGCACACTTGAACTAAATGATCGAGTTGATACAGCAGTTTCTTGCTCGTTGAATGGACCTAGAAAGGAGAAGATGTATGAGTTAATTGATTACATAAAAATAACGTGACGCCGCCCCGCAGGCTCGCTATAACAGCTTCCGACTCTTTTTGTTCCAAAAAAGGGCTCGGCTACAATCCTTATCCTAATTCATATTATAAATGCGAAAGTAACTCTGTCTCTCTGTCTGGGTGTTTGTCGCGTTTTCACGGCTAAACGGCTGAACGGATCGACCAGATTTTTTACTTAGATATAGCTTAAGGGTCGGAGGCGGACATAGGCTACTTTTTCTTGTAGTTCTACGCGAAGTCGCGGGTAACAGCTAGTTGTGTTTACGTTTATCTCAGTTTCGCACGACATGAAAAGTAGAGATTTTTTTTATAGTACGTTGTGTAATTAGCCAGTCTCAAATTTTGCTAATATTTCAAGTTGAGTCAACTATTCAAATGTCAGTCATAGTCTAAGTCAAGCCAAGTAAGCCTAGTCATGCCCCAGTAAAGTGGTGGAGGCTTACCTCAGTATACGCCTGGCACATGTGTTCATAAAGCTGGCGGTGCCTCTGTGCGTGTTGCTCCAAAGCCCTAGGATCGTTGCAAGGAGCGCCGCCCTGGCCCGTCGCTAGCTGGAGCGCCACCGCGCATTGGGCGCCCCACCCGCCCACGGCTGAAGCGTACGCTTCGGCCTTGTGGTGGAACACGACTGAGAGAGATAAGACCGCCGATCGTTCTTCCAGCCCTGAAAGTAAATAATGTCATCGATATAAATTAACGTCGCCACGCAGTAACGTTTCCCGCCTAGAAATGGAAGTCATTCCAGGGTGAAATAAGAACAGGGTTCTTCAATCACACTATTCTGGACTTCCTTACTAATATTATAAATGCGAAAGTAACTCTGTCTCTCTATCTGGGTATTTGTCGCGTTATCACGGCTATACGGATCGACCTGATTTTTATGTGACATGTGATTTTTAGTTTTTCACCTAATTAAATTATGTGTTCAATTAAATTATGCTGCTGCCCGTCGTCTGGTGGTTCTGGTCGCAGTTTTAGGACATACCCGGGTTGTGACCTTAAGAATAGAGTATACCGTCGTCTTGTTCATACAAAAAGCGTAGTCTGATAACCACGTCTGAATGTTATCCGATTAAGATGATTGTTTATATGTTATCTACACCGTGAAAAACTATGCTTGTATGATTGCTTCTTTTTGCGCAGTATCTTCTTTGTTACAGGCACTTAAAGTAACAAATTTTATTGTGTAGTGAATTAACATGTATTATTGCAAATAAATGATTTGATTGATTGATTGAAAATACGAGGAAGAAAAGTAGTTGTTATTAGAATACCAACATTTTTCGAAAAAACAAAACATAGCGTCATAGATTTATAGTTTATCCAAGCCCTTGACAAACAAAACAAAAGATTTTGTTGTCTTAAATCTTAAGGGGTATAACAGAATACCGACACGCAAATTTCATCAAAAATCTTGGAAAATTCACTAACTCTCTCTATCACACGCACGTGAAACAGAGCGACAGCTATACAATTTCAAATATACTCGCGGCAGGACTATCCTCTTAACCGATAATGAAAATGAGCGGACCGCTGTCTGGATAGTTCCTAGTGTGCACTCACCTCCGGCCAGCTGCTTGTAGGCGCGCTCCAGTCTGAGCGCCAGCGCTGTGATCTGCGACTCGGCGTAGTGCCGCTTGTCGGCCAGACGGCGCGCCGCCGTCGTCACTCGCGCCACGCTCGGCCGCCCGCCTCCCGTGCACGCGGCGGCGAATCTATACCCGAAACTAAACTATGAGCCGATCATAATTCACTTGGGATACCATTTTAGCACCCTTAAAATGGCCTTAAAATAGCCCTGGTAGACCGATACAGCGATGGCGTGACGACAACCAAAAGTTTTGCGGCAACAACTGGACGAGATTGACACAAAACAGGATAGATTGGCGAAAGAGGGAGGAGGCTTATGCTCTGCAGTGGGCTGAATAAGCTACTAAAAATAATAATAAAATGGCCCCGCAAAATCTGATTTTGAAGACAGATATCATCCCACCTAATAATATCATTCAGAGGAATATAGCCGCAGTCGTATCAGGATCGGATTGAGTACGTCTCGAGGGGAAAAACTTCACATGCGCGATTCAGAACTCCCTACATTATAATAATATCTAATCTCTATGAAATGTGTAAAGATCTTACCTGGCGTGTTCTTCTTGCAACCGTTTTGCTGCTGCGCAAGATCGACCGATTTCTACGTAGGTCGACAGAAACACCGTGCGGTGGTTCACGATCCATTCCAGCATCTGCAAGCGAAAAACCAATTCATATTGTCCTCTTAATTATTAGCCCCGCGCTTTTTGGAAAAGTAGCGCGGACGCGGCGTCAGCGGTCAAGCGTTGTTTTACATCGAACCGAAAGAATGCCAAAATACGCTGCATCTTCTTCATTTTACTGAAAATGGAACAAGACACAGAGCAACCCTTAAACGATGCTTCTCTTTTCTATAGTTAGAGTGAGAAATAACTTCTAACTGGCTGAGCTGGAAGTACTAATCGAGCTGTATATTTTTGTATTGCCTAAGCCAATAAATAATCCATTGTCTGATTAGATGTAAGTATAGCTTACATATTGTTTAAAAAATTGAAAGATACTTCGCAGTCCTTCGGTCGCTTCAAAAATTAAGCTGTTGCCGCTCTTGCTATCGCCTCGTTGCAGATATGCTGCCCGCTAATATCGAAAACGTTGCTTAAGAATTGAAATTTAGTTTACCTTCTCACAGTCCTGTTCAAAGAGTCTCAATTGAAAGCACTGATCCAGTTGCATTTTCTTATGTTGCCAGAGTTTGTGCGCGTGCGCGTGCGCAGATCGGACGGCGGCGATCTGCGCACGCACGGCGGCCGGCGAGCCGCAGTGGTACGCGGGCGAATCGCTGCCGCTGCCACTCGCTTCGGAGCACGCGGCTTCTGCCGCTTCGAGACGCTGGAGGACGCGCTCGCCTAAACCAACGAATAAGGCTCATGAACACAATGAAATTTATATTAGGTATGGACGAGTACAGTGATTTATATTATTTTTAGCCGCTAACCCCCGAATACTGAAACGTTTGTTAACTTTGACAACAGATTAATTCTAATACTGCCTTTGTCTGGCACTAAGCAAATGACAAAGACAGCGATAGACTTAATCTGTCGTCAAAATTAACAAACGTTTCAGTATTCGGGGGTAAGGGGTGTAACAATAAGTGTTGAACATTAAATTTCGCGTCCGATAGTCAAAAGTAACAAATAGTATTTCAATAATTAAAAAAATGTAAAACGATGCGCAAACTTTACAAAGAAGTTTTGGTTTTCTCTGAGTAAAAAACATTAAAACACTTTGCATGTCAGCGATAAAAAGGGCAGACCAAGAACATACAGTCAGGGCGCACAAAAAAAACAGAAATAGAGTTCGTATACGACAATTTACATTACAGACAAATCATACCAGTCAATTTGGTCTCGGAGTGTCCGAAACAGTCGAAGCACATTTTTGGACCGCGCTAGTTTACAAGACGTTCGTACCCCGAAATACATAACGCAAGACTAGTCTGCGGTTTGACGAGTTGTGTTGTGTACATTATACAACGCGCGGTTGCAGCGCCAGCGTAGCTCCTGGTGTTCTAACATTCATGGTTGAATCGTCGCGAACATATTTAGTAATTAGTTGGAACAAAAATTACTTAAAAACTGACAACAACAGTTTCCAGTGCAAGTCTGCAATGTAGTTAACATTGCGTTTGTTATACTGTTACACAGTATTTACCTATACGTACACTAAGATAATTTGGTCAAATTACGAACGAATTGTGCACTTTACTCTCCGCGATTAGGAGAAAGGATGTGAAGGGTATTTTTGGATGGAGGGAAGAAGCGAACAATAAAGATAAAATCATAGAAACAATAATTCGAGATGAATGACGATCTCATTTAAAAAAAATGTACCCTCGAGAATACAGCATAAAACTAGATGACGCTTACTTACTGAGTCAGATAATGTTCAAACCGCTATAAAAGCCGATAAAAATATGATTCTCATAACATAGAAACATAGTAACATAGTAGTAGTTAAGGTTTAATTCAAATTAGATTGCAATATGCGACGAAGAAAAATATTTTTTCAAAAATAATGTTTTATTGCCATCTATTGAGAACTTAGCGTGTTATGCAAATAAAATTACTGATATAACTTATTCAAAATATTTAAACAAGTAGCGTTTTTTCTTCATAGCATTTACGAATGAGTTATCTTGACATATCAAGCAGAAATTTTGACGATCATGCCGCAGTTTAAAGCGACATCTTACATCCTTATCAATTACTACAATCGGGTTACGCATCTTTCTATGGCCATTGGCACTCTTCTTTATATAAATTGTCCGGTAAAATTAAGTAGGGATGGTTTACTTAAAGACAAATATAAACAAGGCAGTAGTGTACTTAAGGACGGACTCAATATATTAAAACTTAAGATCTCGGCCAAAGAACGCAGCTAATCAAGAAGATAACGAGCCGCATCCTGCAAATCAAAGTTTTCTAATCCCTTCACGCATTATTGAGCACGTCTTCCGGACAAACATCGCTTTACTAATTTATTCTAATTTACCCGGTCTGTAGAATATTTGTAATTCTACGTTACTTAGTATTACGTTGAATTACTAATATTTGTAATTCTACGTTACTTAGTATTACGTTGAGTTAGCTAATCGGCAACGATCTTTTAAACTATAGATTTAATTAATTAATCACACAAATTTTATAAATGCGAAAGTTTGTGTGAAATCGTGTAAGTATGTAAGTAGATAAGTATGTAAGTGTGTTTGTTCCCATTCTACTCTGTAACGGATTTGAATGAATTTTGGTATGGAGTTACCTTACACCCTGGATTAAGACATAGGCTATTTTATCCCGGAAAAATATTCGGTTTCTGTAGAAAAGCGGGTGAAACCGCGGGCGCAGCTAGTTACCAATAAAATAGCGCTAAAATTAGAGCTGTCAAAATTTAGTTTAGTCTAGAAAATGACACGACATAATCAACACCATGATAGGTATTTGTAACAGCTTATTAATATGTGTTTAACTATCACTTTTTAAACAGTACGAAAAAAGCGCGTACGGCGCCTGCGGTGCGGATAAATGGCCCAAGTTTGGCCGGGGCTACTTTTTCCGGTCCCACATGCGATGGATAACGCCGGCATCAACTAGATCCTGACGTTACATCACCGCGAGGCACGCACCAAACACAATTTGAAGTAATACGAGTTGAAGCGGTTACTACACCGAATAACATTAAAGTAACATGTTTTGGTTCTAGTCACAGATCACTCTACATACCGCATTACGAGATTCGTTGTTCTTACGAAAAGTCATCAAAGTTTGAGGAAGGCGCGGGTCGCGGGGAGTGCGGGCGAGCGTTCTCATTGGCTATCTCAAGGCTACGCCTATTCGCGCCTAACAATCAAACAATCAGAGTAATTTCTTATAAGTGTATTTAGACTGCTGTGTGGTGCGCTTCGAGCGTCCTAAATGCAGAATCTAGGGTGTGATCTGTGGTTCTAGTACACTGCTGGCTAGCTGTTAATGAAAATCTAAAGCCTAGCACCCAAAGATGTGTTATCAGCCCGAAGACGCGCACTGCAGCGTAACAAAGGCCTGTCCTCTAGGGCGGCTTAGAGATTTCAGAATACTCGCCGTTTTTTTACCCAGAGGACGCTGCTGCCCGTCCTCCGGTGGTTCTGGTCGCAGTTTAAGGACATACCCAGGTGATGTACATAATACATTATAGCTACAGATCAAAGTCGCCGCAGCCCGCACTTTCTTCAAACTTGACGACTTTTTGACGGAACAACGATATCGTAATGCGGTAACTAGTGTGATCTGTGATTATAGCCCAATGGTCGTGATTGAACACCAAGCACTAGTTTTTTTTAATTCGCTGTGGGACGAGACAAGCAAGTCGCTCGCCTGATGTTAAATTCACATTTGCCCATAACAGTTCGGTTTCATCTAAAATTTTGAATTTTGACAGTTCAAAACCATCTGCGGCTATGCACTGCTCTCGTCAGCCTGAGATATTAGAAATTAAATCTATTTGTGTCCATCAATTTCGCTGGAAACATTGTCCTTCAATCGGGAACACAGTAATTTTTGCACACTACTTCCTGGTGATTGAATAACTGGCAAAGGTGTGCGGTAAAAAGTTTGTGAAACTCACCCTGCGCTTCGAGTTCGTCGACAGGCACCTTGGCCAGCCGTTTGCTTATGTCTGCGTGCGCATCGATGGCTCGCCGCGCGCCCGTGACGTCATCCGCGAAATCGGCGCGTGCGACGTCCTCTTGGAGATCGTCGAGCCGGTCGAGCAGTTCGCCCGCCTGCCACATCAGCTCTTCTAAGGCCTGCGGGACAAAACAATCGATAAGGCCGCTTTGACAACTTACACGATCTCTCGCTCGATTCACACAATCAAAATTTTTTACTATGTAAAATTACTGAGTTATCACACTAATATTAAAAATGCGAAAGTTTGAGTGTGAGTGTGTTAGTATGTATGTGTGTTTGTTCTCGTTCAACTGGGTAACGGCTGAACGAATTTAAATGAAATTTGTTATAAAGGTAGCTTACACCCTGGATTAACACACAGGCTACTTTTAATCCTAGAAAAATATTTGGTTCCTGTAGGATTACGTTATGGCGCAGCTAGGTATTTAAATAAGTTTTTTGGTTTTTTATTTAAACAAACTTTTAAATTTTTAATAAAATCCGTTATTGGTACTGTAAGCTGATCAAAATGAGTCGAAACTCCATCAATCTACTGTTAGTTAAAGTTCCGTATTCCACCTTCCGTCTCCATCATCAGATCAGCTCGCTGTCATAATATTGTAATGTCATCGGAACTTGACAGGCATGCAAAATTTCAACTCAACTGAACAAATGGCAATTGGTCTAAAATTAAGTTGCAAGATTTGACCATAACATATATACATACACACAAACATTGTAAGTTAAATAAAAACTTGTAAAATGATCTTCTCTTTTATATATTTTTAATACATTTAGCATATTTTTGTAAAAATATCTAAATACATAGATTATATTATTGATGTTATCGATTATTTTTCTTAAATTTAGGTGGAGAATAATTGACCGAGCGAAGCGAAGGTCTCAGAGTTTACTGGGACAAATCGGCATTTGTATATGTATGTTTGTGTGTATATTTGACCGTTGATCCGATCATCATGAAATTTTGTAGGCAAGTAGTTCATTTCAATACAATTTTTAAGTTCGAATATGAGCTGAATCGGTCAAGGGGTTGTGAAGATATAGGGGTCGCGAGGTCTCAGTTCGGCGCGAACTACTAGTAATAATTATGTTGATAACTCACCAATCTAAGGTCTATCCACTGCGAGTGGTCGTACTGTAGAGTACCATCTAAATCGGCAGTGAGTTGCGAGGCATCTATTACTTTTGGCAGTGCTTCTAAACTTATCATAGTTGTCTGAAAAGGTATAAATAAACGTTATTGATATTACCACTTAATCCTAATAGTCAAAACAAAACGTCAAAGATGCATAAAAATTGCCAACTAGCGCCATCTAGCGAACTATAGGAACTAACTTTGACTTAAAACAGTAATACTACTTTCGAACTACTTTTCGAAGAGGGACGAAGGAGAATCTGAAAAACACCATCGAAAAATCTTCCTATAAAATGTTAGAATTTTTTTATGCCGCTCATTTGGAGAATCCTTAAGATAACTCTTAAACTACGAAAAATCGTAGAACATACATATGGGGTGTTTTTGTGAAGCTCTTGGTATGATGAACCAAAATTTTTAGGATTGACGTCACCGTTTGGACCAACCTTTTTTCTAAATTACACCCTTGTGAAACTGGGGCGGGTCTCTAGTATATAGTATGTAGTATATGGTAGTATAGTGTCATGACGCAAGTTATGACGAGCAGTCTCGCGCCGTACACAATTTTTCAAACATGCAAAAAAGTACCTATTGTACTAGAACAGTGTAGTGGCAGAGGCATCACCCCAGATGGGTTGTCAACATAATGTCGTAATGAAGAATAGTCACCTCAAATTTATATTTATGTGCTCCTATAGTAGTGCGTTGCTTCTGCCAGAAGTTATCCGGCTTGACAACCAGAGCCTGGTGGACGGATGAAGGAAAGTGCTCCTGTAGAACCTTTAGGATTGGCTTGATGGCGGCCCATGCTGATCCTCTCATATCAATCAGTATGGTAAAGCCGTGGGACCGCACAGAGTCACTGAAACAAAAAATTGCATTGGCAGGGATTTTATTGCATAAAAATAGGAAAAAAAAAACTGCTGTATCTGGGTAGAAAAATTACACCTTAACGTGCAAACTGTGCAACAAGTCGCAGACGCGACCTCGGACACTCGGCCAACCGACAATATCTGGATCCCCGTATCTTTCCACAAATTGTCATAGTCGGATCCGACACGACTGTGCTGACTGAAATCACGACTTTCTGTCACAACTTACAGTCGCGTCAGATAATTCGTTTCTGGTCTATTCGATAAGCACATGACTAAGTCAGACGGCATAATAGAAAAGAGGCTATTAAGCCACCCTCTAACTACGAAAAAGGTGTCGGCAGGGCACCATGTAAAAGCTATTTGAGAACGTTTACAGCTAAAAGTATATTTTTTTTAAACTCATATGTACACTTGTTACTTATGAGCTAAACTAAATCTAAACGAGATTAATCTTTTATGGATGAAGTTAAAAATTTTATTTAGCTAGTTAAACCCTGGTCTCCACGCTAGAATTCCCTGTATCGTGGAGACCAGTTTTCGCTATAAAAAAATACAAAACGTCGAACTACACTTAACAAAACAAAGATCAACAAAGGGCAATATTAAAAAGTGCGGAAGGTACGCAAATGAGAATTTGACGCGTTATGTTGTGTTTGAGTTGAACATCTTCACGTAGCACCAATCTCGAACGAGTTGGGCTCGTGAAGAAATTCACGGCTGTTTTGTGCAATAAAGTGCGTCTATGCCTAGTAAGTAGATATTATAAAGATCGCATAAGTGCGCGAATGCCAAATAAATTCATGTAACATTAATATTAGAATCAGACAACATACGGATTTCGAAGTGCAAGTACTGTCTTTCAAAAATTAGTTCGTGAAATCTATCATTTCATATGTAAATATAGAATTTGTAAAATACCGGTCAATACAAGGGCTCATAGTTTTTGTTTTCGATGTTGCCTGTAGCTACATCAGTCATATGACAATAAAAACAGCCAAAAATGGCTGTCGGTGAAATCAGCTTAAGTTAGATGACGATCAAGAGAGAGGCAGTGGGATGAGGTAAGCTGAAATGAAGAATACGATGAAACCATAAAGGGAATGCAGAATCTATCATTCTATTTCACAAAGTGAACTCTCCTGGAGTTGAAATACTAAAATAACGACTGAGACTGAGAAATATGTAGGTATAATCAATAAAGCAATACAATACGTCACATATTGAGTGTTGTTGCCGATACGGGTATGAGCACCCATTGTGTGCTCTGTCCACGAGCTTGCTATTAATTACCTAGACATTGGTAACTGTTGATATAATCATAAAGCAATAGTACACTGTCGTTTCTCGATGTTTTTTTAACGAGACTATCGATTAAAGTATAACGATTGCGTCAGTTGGTGCCTGATGATTATTGAGTCATTGCGCCGTGTACAATTTCTTAGGCTCGGTATCCACCAAAGCGAAGATGAGTGGAAGGTTGAGATATTCGGCAATAGAAGCACACAAACTAGGCGGCTACGTGTAAGTAAGTAAGTATCATGCCAGTCTCTCATCTCTTTTATGGTGATTACCATGTGGTCATGAAAACCCTTTCACTGCCTGTTCGATCTGTACTGTCCAGTCCACAGAAGAGAGAAGTAAATAAAAAATTTCCTCTTCTGTGGTTGTCAGTGTGATATAGCCCTGAGAAATATGAGAAGATACACAATGTGGTTAAGGAGAATGAGACGCGGCGTCAATTGGTACTTACTGTTGAGATATACCTATATAGTTATAGTAGAATTAATGGAAGCAACTAGTCACAAAAATGTTTGTTTCATGTATTTACATAAATAGTTGCGCCAACCCGTTTCATTTGCCATTTCCTAGTATTTGATCAAGAATCTAGTTTAAATCTGACAAAAACAGATCACTACACTATGTTTGGAGTTTGTATTCCAATTAATCCGCTTACTAAACAGTTGCTAAAGTATTTCTAGCTTACTTTTTTCAAAACTTTTTTTAACTGTCTAGTGCCTTTATTAACTAAGCAAAATACATACAAACTATACACCTACCTAAACTACCTAGCCTACTATATAATCTAACAGTTGGATTTTTATTTAATTTCTAGCTTGCAGATTACCTTCTTAAGTTTCGTTTTTCAGTTCAAACATGGACAATACATACATACTTGGACATACGAGATTGATAAACTACTCGATATGTGACGTACATGAAGAGTGACCTATGCTCAAATGTGGCAAGTGGGCAATTACGAGCTTATAATGATGAAGTTTCTCCATTCGTCTCTCTCATTTAAAAAGAAGACTCGGCAAATCACCCCTTGCCCGAAACTAGCAGAATGACGATAGCAGAGAAAACAAAAGCAGGCGGTTTCCCCGCGTCAGTACTGAATGACGATAAAGCTGCTAAGAAGTAACTGAGGAGTACTTACGTGGGTATACTGATCAAGTAGTGCAGCAAGCGCCTATAGTCATCTGGCGCGACGCGGTCCCGGCGCGAGTTGGCCGGGAACCAGATAATAGGGCCACCGCGCCGGTCGCGCCCACCGGTCAGCGCCGCCACCCGCTCCTGCAGCAGTGGCAACACGTCCAGGGCTCGCGCCGACGCCTCCATCGTGGGCGTCTGTCACCTGCCCAACTTTGTTAGCCTGCAACCAACAAATACTGATTCAACTTTTTAGACAAATTAGATTTTAGATACATTTTTGAGGATTTTTTAAAATGCTTTTTATTCTGGTAATACCAGAACACTTGTTATATTTTCATTACTAAACTGTTACACCGAATTTTATGCAAATTTAAAAGGCCCACAGATCACACTAGATACCGCATTACGAGATTCGTTGTTCCTACAAACAGTCACCAAAGTTTGAGGAAAGCGCGGGTCGCGGGGAGTGCGCCCAAGCGTTCTCTATCTTAAGATTACGCCTACTCGCGCCTAACAATCAACCATCAGAGTAATTACTTATAAGTGTATTTAGACTTATGCGTGGTGCGCTTCGAGCGTCCTCAATGCAGAATCTAGGGTGTGATCTGTGAAATGGCCATAATAATCTAACACGAGTCAACTGCCGTATGGTTTGTAAAGGATGTATCTACAAGACAGAATGCAGAGATAATGCCTAATGGTAACAAGTGATGAAATTAAATATAGTGTTCCAAACCTTTCTACTGGAAAAGGGGCATTGAGTTGTTGGTGCCTAAAAAAAGTTATTGCTTGTTGTGAGGCCAATTTATTTATGCGGCAGAGATTAAAACAAATTAAACAGCCCATGATGATGACAATGAGATGAAGATAATAAGTCATAATTAAAATAGGTATAAGTGTATTGTAGATATGAGGAAGGAATAAACTTTCAAACAATGCTTGTTTGTAAACAATAACATGGTTTAAATTAATTACACTCTAGATAATTATTTGAACCTACTATTATTATACATACTATTATATAGGTATTAGACAGAATAAGTATTGCTTGTAGTATTACTTAAGTATATATTTTAAGTACTTATTGATTATTACTTAAGTATATATTTTAAGTATTTAATTGATAAAAATTATTAGAACATCTCTAGAATGCTTGATAAGATTTTTAGTCTACATCATAACTTGCTTATACTTATATTATTACTTAAAACTTACTTACTTTCTTACTTTAAACTTATATTATCTTCATTTTAGCATTTTGTCACTTTGCAGGTTATGCAAGATGAAATATAAGAATATGAGTGTAGTGGGGCTGCCTCACTTGAGAGCTTGTTCCTATTCCAGGGCCTTTGCCGTAACACTGTGATTTTTAGGTTCAGCTGACAATGCTGTGCGATGAAAACCTTAACGTGCCATAATATGATTTGCGTTTGCACATCATAGATGGCCAAACAATTATGGTGTTACTAACTGTGCCCCGCTATTCTACAGAAACGGTTAAATTTTTAAGGATAAAAAGTAGAGTATGTGTTATTCCAGGGAATAAGCTGCCTCCATACCAAATTTCATCCACATCCTTTCAGCCGTTACAAAGTTGAACAGGATCAACACACTTACACACAAACTTTCGCATTTATAATATTAGTGTGAAGTATGTCCTGGTACAGGTTGTTATGGTAGTTAGGTATGTTTGCCATTCACACTCTATCACTTTACATTTGAACATTGTGATATAATGTATTTAGTATTCTACAGCTACAAAAAATTTTGCGATTTTAAATTGTAACTTTTTTTTTTTTATATTGTTGTTAACTTAATTTTTATTATTATTGACATGACTTATATTTTTTATTAATTGTTTTGATAAAATTTTTAGGGAACCTTCAGATTAGCCCAGCGGGTAATCATATGAAGTTTGGTACCGATGCGAAGGTACCCTGAGATATTAGATGTTAAATCTCTTTGTGCCCAATAATTACGCTGGAAACATTTCCCTTCAATCTGGAACACATATTTGCACACTACTGCTTGGCGGTTGTATAACTGGAAAAGGTGTGGTACTTCCCCCGGGAAAGGAAAACCTTACCAGTTACCACTAATTATAGATAGCTTGGTTATAGCTAAATTGAAGTACTATTTTTTGTTGAAAACAAATTTATATCTACAAATTTATGCATAAAAACTGTTATCTTAATTTTGCTCTGGTTTAGGTATACATAAGACAAACTTAACAATAGAGCTTGGTTTTCTATAGGTACCTTTGTATTTGGAAATCTGAGTCATATACCTGCAATATGCTCAGTTCTGAACACTCTCACCACAGAAATACTTTAATACTTAAGTGTGCTGTATTGTTTATCTTTCCTATTGGTTATAGAACAGTTTCTACACGTTTTGTTTTAGTAAAACGGGTTTTAGTAAAATACTCAAACAATGTCTAAAATAACAAACACAACAACAAAAAGGAACAGAACAGGGAATACTCAAGTTAAATTGAGTCGGTTATTCTGACTATACTTTTGAGCACATTCGGTCACCTTTATCAAGGAAAGCTATAAGCGTGACACACGCGCGACCTAGTCTTGCCTGGTCTTGCTTGCTAGTTTCCACACTGTTTACATTAATGTATGCACTGATTGTACTTCTAAAAAAAAACTAGGTATAACCTCTCAGAGATCCTTCTTTTACTGTATTTATGGAAATAACTCGAATTTATAAAACCAAGAGTATCAAATTTGAACATAAATTAATATTTGTTTATTGAATTAGGTACTTCTGCTCTCCATGTCTTCACATGACACACACAAAGAATACTTGAACTTTGTTATCATTGAATCTGCATCAATCAAGTATCAAATAGCATTACTTAAAATCGTTTACACAGGATAATCGCGCACACAATGAATACACGAGAAAATCACGTAGCTTCTTTGTAGAGCTAACGACCAACGCCAAGAAGGGTCAGTTGTATTGATAAAAAAAGAATGAGAATTCGCACATGATTCGATCGTAACACAGTCCTCATCCGAACAACAGCTGAAAACACTCATTGGCATCAAAACATTTATTTTAAATAAACGTTAATGAGAAAATATTGTAGTTAAAGCCGATAAAAAGCTATGTCACAACAAATAACCTCAGCCCGTTTGAACTAACCGTGATGACTCAAGGATGCCAATAATTAGTCAGGTATAAAAGGTTCGGCACGCATTATTGTCACTGTTAATATTTTCACTAAAATACTGCTATAAAATATATTCATTCCTGTCTTATAACTTGCTAAAAACACAAAAACTGAATAAAATGATAAACTGAGAAACCGACCACCACAATGGCGCGCCAGGGTTGTTTTAAACTGATCAAAAACCGACAAACCGACATTACCGACAACAACAATCGACAAAACCGGTAAAGCCATAATGCGGGCGCCACACGCTATGACGCTACCCTCGGCAAACGCAAATCCAAAAATATGCCTATTAATTACAGTTTTCTCTCATATATTTTGGCTCTACAAATTGTGTCAAGATTTGTAATATTTCAAGTGAAGTAAAATATTTCACAATTAAAATAAGACAGACCAAAGTTGCGATAGCCAGTAGCGTCTTCATAAGAAAGTATTACCACGGGCAACAAACGAAAGTACGGTCTGGTACTTGGAGAAAAGAAACAAGGAGTCGGAGCAATGAACTGTTGAATGAAACCGATTTTTAAAAGTTGAGTAACCAAATAGTTACTAAGTGTACATTTGCATTTCCTCAAAATATACGGTTTCAGTGCCATGTTTCCAAAAAAAAAGTGAGGATAACCAACGCTTGTCTTTTTACAGGTTAGGTTTTGTTTACAGACTTTTCAAAAACTATCCAAAACTTAATGAAAATATTAAAGTATAAAGAAATTCTTCCCTGCTTTGACTTCATGCTGAAAGATTTAATAGATTTATGTGTTTTTTGGATTCAAAATACGTGAAAGTAGGATTTATAGTATTGCGAAATATGGTAATGAAAATCAAGTTTTAAGAAATCAAATACTTTTTTTAAGAAACTTATGTGAATATTAATATTATAAGTAGAAGAAAATTGATCTTTTAGTAGCGGCATGGTCGAAACGATTTAATCGAGGGTGCTGATATGATACAGCTTAACAGCCAATAAAGTGCATAATTTTCAAAACAAAACCATATTGTTTAAGGGCCAATAAATACGAAAGCTCTTTAGTTATTTTATTTATTCAACGAGTCCTTTTCCAGGTACTTTTCTCTCTATAAATGATCGACGCATAAAAAGTGTTCTTATAATACATCACTTATCACCAGGTGAGCAGTGGTAAAAAGTCACGTCAGTTTATTATAAAAGAACATGATATGTTTTTAGAAAGCGATTTTTTGGGTTTCATAACGAATTATTTAGTTTAAAATCGATTTATTGTTTCGTAGTATGTCATGGGTACATCACTAAATTCTAACATCAAAAACCCGGCTACATTCGTATCTGAAGTTGAAATAAGTTACCTCTTTTTTGCATGTTGGTGCGCTTATAAAACAGAAAATAATGCAGATATACAAAAAATGTTTATTAATGAAGCGTTTTCCAAAACAAAAAAATACCTAGTAATAAAAGTACACAATAGATGGTGTTAGCTGTAATTTGAATTATCTGTCACTGTCAGTCATGAATGACAAAAAAAAATGCCTTTTTTTTCTCGTATTTTTTTACTTCACACGTGAATTTTGCCAATAACTAAAAATTTAAAAATAATTATTTAAACTATATTATAATCTATACTTAAGGATAAACGACTTTCATACAAAACTGTCGATGCCTTTTTAGGCGTCCTACTACGATTTTGAACTGGGCATGACTTAACATAGGTCTAATTTGGCCTCTAAGTATCGCAAAGTCGATAATTTAAAATGTTCATGGCTAGGAAATACCATCTTTCAACCCAATAATTACGACAAATTTTACGATTGTAGTGGTGTGTTCTTTACATGCGAATCATGCGATCATGGTGTGCGTGAAATATTGATGTGTGCGTGCGTCTTGCAAAAATCGTGTACACTGGTTGTGCCGCGCGCGCGTCACGCGGTTTACGCGACGTTGCCAGCTTGTCGGTGCGTGTGTGAGCGAGACTAGGTATCCTTGCCTCGCGGCTTAGTCCGCGCGCGGCCTTCGATAATTGCGACGTTGCGAGATTCGGTATCGGTGTGCAGTGCAGTGTTTGATTTGGTTACCTAATCTATCTATACCAATATTATAAAGAGGAAAGATTTGATTGTTTATTTATTTCATTGTTTGTTTGTTTGAATGGGCTCCAAAACTGCTGAACCGATTAGAAAAATTCTTTCGCTGTTGGGAAGCTTCACTATCCCCGGGTGACATAGGTTATATTATATTTTCAAAAAAATTAGGGATCCTTACTAAAACTCCAATAATGTAACCCAAGATGATGTATTTCGCGTGCACTGCGAAAACTATTCATGATGAAAGAATAGTCTATACCAATATAATAAAGAGGAAAGATTTGATTGTTTGTTTGTGTGCATTGAATGGGCTCCGAAACTGCTGAACCGATTTGGGAAATTCTTTCACTGTTGGGAAGCTACACTATCCCTATACTATACTATATTTTATTTAAAAAAAAATTGGGATCCTTACTAAAACTCGGATAATGTAACCCAAGATGTAAAAAAAATACCTAAAATATCCTTTACATCGCGTGCGTTGCGACAACTATTGATGATGATAGAATAATCTATCTATACCAATATTATAAAGAGGAAAGATTTGATTCTTTGTTTGTTTGTTTGTTTGCATTGAATGGGCTCCGAAACTGCTGAACGGATTTGAAAAATTGTTTCGCTGTTGGGTTTTCGGCTTTCTTAATATTTTTTTTTTTTTGTGACTTGACGCGGGTGGAGGGGTTTTCGTGTGTGTATTATGGTTTTTATTTTTTTGTTGGGTGCCCGTGCGAAGCCGGGGCGGGCTGCTAGTAACCTAATAATAACGTACATAATTATAATAGAATGCAGCAGACATCATCGTTGCGCTATAGACGCCATCAATATTCTGGCCAAAAAAAGAGCACGAAACGTGTTCGTGCTCGGCTGAAATATTATCATGGCGAAGGTGTTTCGTAAGTGCCTACCCACCTAATTTATAAATAAAAAATATAATTCGAGACTTCTTGCCCATTTTCATGGCGATGGGGGGATTTCTACCCTTCCAACTGCGATTTTCATTTACGGTCATAGATTTTAAGGATCATCATCATCATCATCATCAGCCTGTTTCCTATCGTACCGAGATTTCTTACCCATTTTTCATAGCAATGGGGGAAATTTCTACCCTTCCAACTGCGATTTTCATTTGCGGTCATAGATTTAAAATTCATCATCATCATGATCAGCACGTTTCCTAACGTATCGAGACTTCTTGCCCATTTTCATGGCGATGGGGGGATTTCTACCCGTCAAACTGCGACGTTCATTATCGGTCATAGATTTTAACCATAATCATCATCATCATTAGCCAAATTGCTACCGTATGGAGGTTTCTTACCCGTTTTCATCATGCTCCTCCTTTTTTTTTAACTTTACAAGTCGACCTAAACGATCCAGCCATACCCAACTGCAGGACCGCCCCGCGGGCCGCTCGCGGCCAGCGCAGCCTCGCGAAATATATATTTTGAGGACTTTGACATAGGTAACCATTTATACATTTTTAGGGTTCCGTAGTACTACAAGGAACCCTTATAAGTTTGTCATGTCCGTCTGTCTGTCTGTCTGTCCGTCTGTCTGTTTGAATCCTTTACAGCCCGCACCGGCTTCGCACGGGTGTTTGACGAGGGAATGAAAATTATAATGCACACGCAGAACCCTTCTATTTGCGTCAAGTTGTAGAAAAGAAGGAAGTGTAAGGAGGGCTGAAAGGCTGCCCAGCAGCGGGGGGATTTTTCGGGTCGGTTCAGTGGTTTCGGAGCCTATTCAATGCGGGCAAACGGGCAGTCAAATCTTTCCTCTTTATAATATTTATTTTTGGTGTGACTAACTAATAACCTAAATGAAAAAATTCTGAAAAACTTCCTTCTTAGTGAAATAATAGATTTTTTGGAAAAGGTGCCTATATAGGTATAGGAACCTATATAGGTAGGTGGTAAGGTGGTAGATAGAGGTATATGAAAATCTTGGATATTTCGTGCTGCGCGATTGAAATATGTACATAATACTAATAATACCTACCTACCTACCAACCAACCAACCAACCAACCTACCTACCTACCTACCTACCTATTAGTTAGTTAGTTTTGTGTGTGGTGTTTGTTGTGTTGTTTGATAACTTATTCTGTAAAAAAATAGCACAAAAGGAACAAAAATCTACAAAAACAGTAATTTTCAAATGAGGATTCGATCCGGGGACCTTCGTCTCATTGATACACACTACAAAACGAAGCATAATGAAAATCCGTCCACTCGACCGCTCGGCCAGTCGATCTGATAGGTGGAATGCCGAAAATCGGGTACTCAATTTCGTATTTGCTTGTAACCGTTTTGAATTCGCATGTGATTCGGTCATAGATTTAAAATTCATCATCATCATCATCAGCCTGTTCCATATCGTACCGAGATTTCTTACCCATTACCCACGCCCCGCGGTTTCCCCCGCGGTATAAACTCTGTAACGGCTGAACGGATTTGGATGAGATTTGGTATGGAGGCTACCATACCTAAATTTGGCTACCTCCATACCAAATTGCATTAGAATCCGTGCAGCTGTTACAGATTTGAACGGGAACAAACACACTTACATACTAACATACCTACTTACATACACACAAACTTTCGCATTTTGGTGTGACTAACTAATAACCCCATATCTAAAATTTGTTGGAATTCAGCATTTCTGAGTATGGGGCTCGGTGCGCGCTCCATCAGTGTTGCCAGGAAAAATAATGCAAAATTTCGGGAAAAAAATTCACCTCAATAATGATGATGAATGCATTTTTATGTATGATCTCGTTGCGCGCACGCTCACTGATCCCGGGAAAAATATTGAAAAAATTCTGAAAAACTTCCTTCTTAGTGAAATAATAGATTTTTTGTAAAAGGTGCCTATATAGGTATGGTACCTATATAGGTAGGTGGTAAGGTGGTAGATAGAGGTATATGAAAATCTTGAATATTTCGTGCTGCGCGATCAAAATATGCACATTATACTAATACTAATAATACCTACCTAGCCACCAACCAAGCAACAAACCTACCTACCTACGTACCTACCTATTAGTTAGTTTTGTGTGTTGTGTACACACAAAATAACAAATAACAAACAACAGTACCTACTATGGACTAAATTAATCTAACCCGGGTCTAAAATCCATATTTTTAGTCGCAGAATAATGTCTATCGACGCGGAAAACACAACATTTTTGGGTATTGCATATTTCATTAGGTATTAGGTATGTAAAATTCGAAATTAATTTGAAAAAAACCGAAAAAAAGTGGAAAATTTGTTCGGAAGGTACCAGACTCGGTGCCTTTAGAACCCCCGATATGGGGTTATTCCAGGGACCCAGTTATTCAATCGTCAAGCAGTAGTGTGCAAAACATCACTGTGTTCCGGATTGAAGGGCAATGTTTCCAGCGTAATTATTGGGCACAGAGATTTAACATCTAATATCTCAGAGTAATGAGCGCAGTGCATTGCCGCGCATGGTTTTGAACTGTTGAGGTTCAAAATTCTGGGTGGCACTGAACTGTTATGAGCAAGCGTGAAGCTTAACATCAGCTGAGTGACTTGCTCGTCTCGTCACCAAATAACAAAAAAAAAAACTTACATGCTTACACACTTACACACGAACTTTCGCATTTTAAATATTTGTGTGACAATATTAGGTTTATGTAGATATATACTTTTATAAGTTTCGTTACTAATTTTGAATAAGTTTGTTTGTCAAGAAACCCACAGCAAAAATTAAAATAAATAGTATTCTCGAAATAAAATTATAAAAAATAATACTACCTAATTTTAGGGGTTCGAACCCGGAACCCCACGAGCGCTACCTAATCAAACTGATGACTTCGGCCAGCGAGACGATATTCAGAGCAACGAAATTTCGTATTTGCTTGTAACCGTTTTGAATTCGCATGTGTGCGTAATGTTCATGCGTGCATACAGGCGTTGAAGATTATTTGAATTTTCAGTCGAGTGCAGCTATTAATGGGCTCTATTATTTTTGAGATGTGTTTATAACAATAGTAAGAGGTCGCAAAGTGAATTAAAACTGGGGCAGATTACCTCAATTGAGTTTTCAACGACAGCGCCATCTCTTGGCGCCTACCTACCTAGCGGACTCAAACGAAGCACCTTAAATAAACAAACTAAAACTACAAGGAAAAAGAAATATTTGATTTCATTTGAAATATTACAATACTTGACACTGGCTAAAGATAAAAAATAAAAACAATAAATCTTTCGTCATAATTGACAAAAAAATTAAGCGAAGGGTGGACTGTATTATCTAGTTTAAAATGAAGAAGCACAATGGTGGTGAAAAGTGGTATAATATCAGATATTTAAATATAAAAACTAATGCACAATTACATGGAAACTTCAGTTTGGCAAACGTGGACTGTATTAAGTATGTGGTTTAAAATGAAGAAGCACGATGGTGGTGAAAAGTGGTATAATATCAAATATTTAAATATAAAAACCAATGCACAATTACATGGAAACTTCTGTCGCACAAGACAGGTAAAGTTCTATGACTATTACGACCAAATGAGTACCACACTATTTGTTGTGGCGGAAACGCCGCCATTTCGGAAAAACATTCGGCTTTACGATTTACGATATTTTTCTTCTTTGCAGTTTTAGTTTGTTTATTTAAGTTTAGATTATAATATAGTTTATGTAATATTTGTAAGTTTTTAGTTATTGGCTAAATACACATGTGGAGATATGTGTGTCAAGACATGAAAGACAAAAAAATGTATGTGTGCCTTATTTTGTCTCGTATTTTTTGGCTCCACGAGACAAAAAAAGGCACACATAATTTTTTTGTCTTTCATGTCTTGACGGTGACAGAAAAAGTTCAAATTACATCTAACGCCATCTATTGTGTACTTTAATTACGATTTTATTTTTTTATAATACTCCTTGTTATCTAGCTATCTTCAGATTTTTCTGAGTAAGTACGTTTCTTACCTTTTATTATCGGTTATCGGTCTTTACCGGTTTACTTTACTCACTAGCTTCCGTCCGTTTTCCGTGTTTTTGTTTATTGATTTTTCTTTCAATCACCAGTTCGCGCAATATTCGGTAAAGTTCAACTGCTGCCGTACTAAGATTTATATGTGATGAAAATCGATAAAATGATTTCTTCTGATTAGTAAGTAGGTATCCTGTAAACACAAGCTTTATTTTTTAAAGTGTTAGTAATAATGCTTCGTTGAAATAATCGGGCCAAGTGAGATAATTAAACTAATAATTTCTGATTCATCAGTGCTTTTCGATTTTAAAAATCTCCTTCAAATCGTGGATAAGTGCGTTAAACTTTTCGAGTTCATAATCAATTAATTAACAGTACCTGCTTATTAAAAGTTTTAAAGTAAATTGCAAAATTCAATTTAATAAATCTGCAATGTCTGATTCAAGCTCCACCTGCTCTAATTTGTAAAAATCATCGATTTGGTCAAAACGGTGGTGTTGGATGCTACGTGCCCAAAATAAAGACCCTGCAGAAATTGGTTTTTCGTAATCATCATCATCATCATCATCAACACCCTGAAGACGTCCATTGCTGGACTGAGGCCTTCGCTCTAAAGCGCCGCATTGAACGACAAATTCGCAATGTCGTGCGTCCACCTAGAGGGAGGCCTACCTACGCTGCGTCTTCCATTTCACTTCCAGTCATTCTTCCCCATCGGTTATCAGAACTTCGAGCGATGTGACCCACCCAATGCCACTTCAGCTAGCAAACCCGTACGCAATATTATACAAATAAAAATATATTATGTACTATTCAGGACTGGTGGTTAACATGAATTCAAAGATGGAAGTGCCAGAGCTAAGATGTATGGACCCAGAGAATTATCGCAAGTGCTTTCGGGCGCTTTGCTGGAGTGGCACCCGGTAAGTTTCTCTACTAACAACCTACTCTGTAGTACAGCATTTTATCCATAATGTGAAAAACATAATCTTCACACAATGTAGATTTATTTGTTTTTGTTTAAGGTGGTTTTTTAGATTCATTATATTTATACATGTACCAGCCACTAGCAGATAAAGTTACCGTATTTTTTGAATTCAAAACCACTTAAGATTTGCGCTGACTTGTTTCTACTGAACTGTAATTGAGGCTAAGATTATAAAGCACTTAATAAGTCATGAAATCTACATCGTTTTTTATTTAAATTTACATTTAAGATCACCAGCAACACAACACTGAACCTTGACTAAGTACTTTTTGTAAAAGTCGTAAACAAAAACACTGTTTAAGAGTTTTACTTCACTAAGATAAATAATTACTCACTAATGATCAAATTCACAGGCATTTTAAATTTTAAGTGATGATTTAACTAGCATTTCTGTATATGTTTCTCAAGAATAACAGGGTCTCGGATGTTTGCCGCGACCTTATATATTTGATTGGCGTTTTAGTATTTGGGGGTATGAGACTTAGTTTCATTGCACTAGAAACAATAACAGGAAGCTGTTATCCGAAGCTAAAGTAACTAGGCTACAGTAATTCAAAATTCCATTCAGGGGCTTGATTTTCAAAAACCCCTTCTTTATTTTTTATGTTTAGTATACCAACTGAGTTTAATTGTCGTAGCATGAAAAAAGTTTTAATTTCCATACAAACTTCGGGGGTCTATTTTATATCTTAAGAGGAGGCATTTTGCAAAATCCGTTCTTATGGTTTACCTAGACCATTTGAGGAGTATTGGGCCCAAATTTCAATTCTCTATAAGGGCATAAGGTCTGCGAGTTGATTCTTAAAAAAAATGCTTTTTCTTTTTTTTCATATACTATTTCGGCTCTCATTGTGCTGGCGGTGTTGCAAGCGCGTTTAAAATTAAGCCATTAAGCCCGTTGTTTGAATTTTTAAAAACATTTTTAATTGTAGGAAGTTGGAACGTCCATACAAGCGACGTGGCAAGAAAGACAGGCTCCGTCGTCCTAGGTCAGTGAACCCTCTTGCCGTCTGCTATGCTCCAGCATTACTGAACAATCCATCTCAATTTTCCGTGTATGCGACTGTCCGTAAATCTATCCTGGCGAGGTGGAGACACTTGTATGGAGCGCCATCTGAGTACTCGGACGATAGTGATAATGAAGAATCACATCCACAACTGCCGCATACTAAAGTCCCTAAGGTGAAGTAATTTAGACCACAATTTGATTTTAAATTAGTATGTAGGTTTTTTTTTGAGGTATGGCAAACAATCAGGTAGCTTTGGATTTATAGCGTTCTCTCTATCGCACATAATACAGGGTTATAAGGAAAGGGTATGCTAAGCCGAAAAGGGCTTGTACTACTCATCATTATGAACAACTTTTACTATGGGACCTACCCTGAAATCGAGAAAAAAAATCAGTTGGTCCATAGAAAAATGTCAATGACACTCGAAATAATGTATGGAACAGCTGTTTTTTTTTCTCGTTTTCAGGGTTGGTCCCATAGTAAAAGTTGTTCACAGTCACGAGTACTATGAGCTCCTTTCGGCTTAGCATACCCTTTCCTAATAACCCTGTATATCTCTGTGTAAATGTTTACTGTGTGTCTATAATGCTTTATGGCCGCATTTTCGACCATGCATGCGGGCATGCAGGCATGCTTGCTGAGGTAATAGCGGCATAATCATGAGTTTTAATAATAAAACAATTTAGTTATAGAACGAGCTGTATAACTGCAAAAATAATAATAATTATTCATTTAAGATCTTAAGACCCTTATACAGAAAACAGTTAAAAAAAACATATCCAATAAAAAATAAAAAAACAAATAAAATTAAACTCATTTTAAGATCAATAGATAAATAATTTCAAATCAAATCAAATACAATTAGTATTACATAGTTGTGGTAATAATATAATATTATGGTTATGAGCAGATGGTACCGCCCCCGTATTATGAACGTTTGTGATTCTGATTGCTACATGCCACCCCGCTCGTACCAACTTGCACTGTGCGCCATCCCGCTCACGCACGATCGCTATCACGATCAGGAACAAAAATAAATAAAATAAATAATAATAAAGAAGGATAATAAGGGGGCGGGTTCGATTGCCTGCTGGGCAGAATTTGAATGATGAATTTAAATATCCGTTCTGGGTGCTAGTGCCTTTGTGTGTCATCCGCGACACAGGGAACTCTAGGGAGCAATGACGTGAAGAGTTATTTATAAGAAATAACAATGAAAATTATTTACAGGTGACAGGCGTAGGATTGCGTACAGTATTCGAACTTCTGGGAAACGAGCGCTATCATAACGTTCAGCTTTGCGAAAATGCTCTCTTTGCATTGCTTGACATTCTGCAAGGGTTTTCGCCCGAGGAGCTGGCGCAAGAATCGCCTGAGGTAAGTTACTTGAATACAAACATACATTATGAAAAATTACTTAAAATAAGCTTAATCGTCATCATCATCATCGACGTCCACTGCTGTGTGCTGTGAATAAAGGCCTCCCCCTTAGACCGTCACACTGAACGACAATTTGCAACTTGCATCCACCGGTTACCCGCGACCTTCAAAATGTCATCAGTCCACCTGGGAGGAGGCCTACCTACGCTGCGTCTTCCAGCTCGTGGTTGTCACTCAAGAACCATTCTTACCTATCGGTTATCGGTTCTTCGAGCGATGTGGCCTGGCCAGTGCCACTTCAGCTTGCAAACCCTGAGAGCTATGCTAGCTAATAAGCTTAAATTAAAATACAACTTTTAAGATGTGTAATGACATAACGGTGGCGAGGTCTCAGTATGGGGCGAATAATTAATTATAAAGCAATACCCGCCTTCTTGGGCAGACGGGTAAAAATAGTTCAATTGCGCTTCTTGCCATAGGTTATCTGTTCGCGCATAAAGATAAAGAATCACTGAATTCAAATTTATGAACAGAGCAGACATTATCTCCAGAACAACATTGTAATGTTTTAATGCAATTTACATGTAGATATTTTTGTTTTGGAGAAGGAAAAAGAAAAAACGCCTTTTTTTTTTCGTCACCCGCGCTCTCGGAGAGTTTCGACATCAAAATTGCTCTAAAAACAAATGCGATGCTATTTTAAAGATAATGCCTGTTCTTTTTTTTTTGGCCATTGATTTTATGCGAAAGAGAAATGTTTGTCTGGGAGAGGCCGCAGTAAGTGCTTTCGTATCATGCCCCTTAGAGGATAGTCCTTCCGCGAGGTTTTGGCGCATTCAGTATTTGAAATTGTATAGCTGTCGCTCTGTTTCTTGTGCGTGCAATAGAGAGAGCCAGTGAATTTTCCTAACATTTTGATGAAATTATGATATTAAATTATTATTATTATTAATTGCGTTTCGGGGGTAGTCTGTTATCACCCCTTAAATTTTAACAAAATCTTTTGTTTTTGGTGTCAATGGCTTGCTTTAACCATAATCTACGCCGCTGTGTTTTGTTTTTTTCAAAAATTGTAGGTATTCTAATAACAACTGCTTTTCTTCGTCGGATTTTCGACGAATCTACAACGAAGATATTGTAAAATATTCAAACATACAAGCATAGTTTTCCACGGCGTAGATAACATATAAAAAAACATCGAAATCGGGTAACATTTAGGGGTGGGTATCAGACTACGCTTTTTGTAAGGACGAGACGACGTTATACACCTATTCTTAAGTAAATGTCTATTTCAGATAATGTCGAGTCTTCGTAAAATTCTAAAAGAGTACGCCCAAGACGAGAGGGCTGATCCTAGACTGATTGCATTAGGGGTTTCCTGTTTGGCATCTTTGGCCGTAGCGAAAGGAGAAGTCGAGCTTATTTTGGATGCGGTGGCCACACTCATTGTTATAGACAAGAAGGAACTGGCTACGCAGTTAGTTAAGGTAAGTAGTTAATTCCGATTTAGCTGGACACTTACTTTCATAGATTTCTGTGGTCACAGAATAAAATAATAGACTTTACAAAACAAAACTTTAAAAAAATACAACTACAAACACAAAATTTCGTACTTATTCGACAGCAAAATGTATAAAAAACTAACGGCGTATCGGGCGTAAATGGAAACGACAATTTTAATACATATTGCTATCAATTACGTAATAAAGTTTTTTCTATAATAATAGACTTAAGGTGGGTATTCACGGTTGCGCCATTCGGCGTAGTTCCAAACAACTTAAGTCGAACGAATGGACATTTGTAAGATTCACGATCACTCCAATTTCCTTTCATAAATTATGATGGTGAGACGCAGTGTATCTCCACTCACGAGCCGACGACATAAAGTTTTTATTTATTTATTTAGTTAGTTAGTTAGTTAGTTAGTTGCGGCGTGACGCCATGGCGCGGCGCGACAGATTATGGTGCGAATGGAAATCAGAGTTTTAAATCACGCCAACAGGATTTCACATTCACGATCATAATTTGGCTGTATATCACGCGATGGAACGACCGTGAACCTTTAATCCTGCCAAAGCTATCCCACTTGCATATTTTGACGTTATTGAAGATATAATTATTTGCAAGAAGTATTCTGTTTATGATAAGACTAGCTGCGCCCAGCGGTTTCACCCGCTATTCTACAGGAAAGGTTAATTTTTTTGGGATAAAAAGTAGCCTTTGTGTTAATCCAGGGAATAACCTACCTCCATACGAAATTTCATCCAAATCCGTTCACCCGTTACAGAGTTGAACGCGAACAAACCGTTCCTGTAGAATAGCGGGTCAAACTGCTGGGCGCAGCTAGCTAATAATATAATTAAAAGAAAAACATAATATCCGACTGCATATGTAACTACGTCATTCCGGAGGGCAATCCAATGATACCTAACACGTCAACATCGGTAAAGCCGTTTAGGCCATAGGAGGTAATAAAGGACCACAAAAAAAATAATACATCACAGCCAACTCCTTCTTGGGCAGCTGGTAAAGTTTAGAAGTCGTTTTTTCAACTTCTTCGATCAAATAAAAACATATCAAAATGAAAATGTCTATCTATAAAATATTATGTCTGATATTATAATACACAGATACGACAAAGTTTTTAGAATTTCACTCTATCTATAAAAACTTGTAAATGCGTGATTGACATACCCTTATGCACCGTGGGTTCAATTTTTAATCGCTCGTATGATATTTCGCACGAATATCTCATTCGAAATTACTGACCTTCGAAAGAAATCCCAAACAAAAATAATCAAAATCATTTTTGAAATAATCATATCAATCGCTAACGCAACGAGTTGTTTGAACCATTAGAATTTGAATTTGCTTGAAAAAAATCTTACATTTACGATATTTTTGTGCGAAATATAAATTTACGAAGCGAAAATTAAACTTAAATTTTTTTTTTAAACGACCATTTCAAAAAGCCCTCTTATTTATCGAATGTTATATCAGAGGTTTTGTTCCAGATACCACTAAACATAGTAACACTCCAACGAAGCGTCCACTCTGTGATACTTGGACCACCGTCGCGGAATCGGTGGCTAAACTATGGAGTCCCTCTTCAGTCCTTAGTAACTAGCTTCCCAGTTGACTTGCCTTCAGAGCTGGCCGCCTGGTCAGGTGACCTCATCGTTAGGGCTCTGGTCTCTGATGGATGCTATCTCTATGTGTATACTTCGCGGGGTCTGTTGAAGATCGGATCTGGGTACGGGAGTTCGATAAAGCAGCACGTCTATTTGTACGATCCGTACTTCTTTCCAAGCGATCGGCACGGCTGGCTCGGCGTCTGTAATGTAAGTTATATATTACTTTTAGGGTTCGCTAGCAAACTTTGTATACATTGATACTGTATTTACGTTGTTTTTTTTTTTTAAACTGATGATCGTTTTGACTACTTTGCCTAGTGTTTGTTTTCAAAAGCAAAACGAAAAAAAAAAAAAAGAACTATAAAGTTTCGCTATGTTTCGCCTGTCTGATCCTATGTACATCACATCCTTTTATTCAGAGACTTTAAGAACTACAGTAGGCCTAGCACGGGCGCCGGGATACAATTTGTTTGCCATATTTATCCCGCGAGAACGAGACGGATGTATCCATATTCTAGCTTTGTCACGTTGACGCGAAGACAAAGCGGGTGGACATAACTTTATCCCCGCGACCGTGCTAGGGCTGCAGGGTCGTATAAACTACTTATAAAAAGCAGAGATGAAATATTGCACCGAGTGGAGTATTTATTTGTACCATAACTACGGAACCCTCTTATGAGCAAGTCACGAAAAGCACTTGATCGTTTTTTGGATCTAATAGTAGATATAGTTTAAACCATGAAGCTCCATCCTTCCTAGTTGCTAACAATCCAAAGCTATGTACCAATTATTCTTAGTGTACATGTATCACATTCTGTCATACATTTTCAGGATAAATTATTTCTAAGACAAGGGAGAAAATCGACTGAAATCTACGTATTAGACAAAGACGCATTTTCTGTGTTAAGTTTGCTTAAACTGGACCCGGGCAAGCCAGCACCTATAGAGCCCAAAACAGCTGTATTCACTGATGGGCACCAGCTCGGGATGGTTATGCTCACTGACCACGTAAGTTCATTATACTTAGTGCTTATATTATTACGTTTTTTTTTTTACTCCTTGACGAGACGTGCAAGTCGCTCACCTGATGTTAAGCGTCAAGCTTGCCCATAACAGTTCAGTGCCACCCAGAATTTTCAACTTCAACAGTTCAAAACTATGCGCGGCAATGCACTGCCGATGTTAGATGTTAAATCTCTGTATTCCCAGTAATTACGCTGGAAACATTGCCCTTCAATCCGGAACACAGTAATGCTTGCACACTACTGCTTGGTGGTTGAATAACTGGCAAAGGTGTGGTACTTCCCCAGGCGGACTCTGCAAGAGACATACCACAATTTAGAGCATCCTGAAGCATTCTTGAGACTTGAATATTATGGAACCTTCGTTTAATGAGCGTTTCCCACTGCGTAATTAATCCCAACTAATATTATAAATGCGAAAGTATAATCTCTTTCTCTGTCTGGGTGTTTGTCGCGTTATCACGGCTAAGCGGCTGAACGGATCGGCCTGAATTATTGCATAGGTATAGCCTAATAGTGGAACACGCTCAAGAGGTAGACCGCAGGAAAGATGGGAGGACGAATTATCTGAAACTGCAGGGAAAAAATGGATAACCAAAGCACAAAATAGGCAAGACTGGGAAGCTCTGGAGGAGGCCTTCACCCAAAGAGGGGTCCTCAACCCTAATCTATAAATAAATAATGTTAAAAATAAAAAAACAAATCTAATACATACTAATCTAGTAACTATTAATATCAATTTAAAACCTAGAATAAAAATGTAAAAACTAAGTATATAAAAATAATTAAATTTACTAAACTTAAGTACTAGAACTAATAATACTAAACAAAATTAAATTAATGTTAATAAAAAATAAAATATGTGTAAAAATAATATAAATAAAATAATATTAATAAAATTAAGTATAAATGTTTTGTAAGGGAAGGGAATTAAAAGGCTATTTTATTTATTATTTCATTATTATAGCTTAAGGTTGGGAGACGGACATAGGCTTCTTTTTTTTTGCAGGGCCACGCGATCGAAGTCGAGGGTAAAAGCTAGTTTGTCGTATATCAGCTCGTAAGCCATAGTTTTAACAGCCCAGTCAAGTTACGGACTTAGTATGGAGGACTCGGACCTAATTCATAACATACATATTAAATTGTGTTGGTATCATTTGCTGACGTAGAATCAATATTAAATTAAATTAAACATTCTGGAGGTACGGAACATAAAAAAGGCATTTATGCTTGAGCCATGATACATTTTTATCTTCGCCGAGGACTAACTGCCATGTTTACGACCGTCATCTGAAATAGATTCTAACGTAGCGTAAATAGAGACGATATTGCAAAATGTAAAATTTGAGTCTGTTCCGGATACGCATTCTGTTTAATTATTGTATACAAGCTGCGCGCCACGGTTTCATCCGCTATTCTACAGCAATCGAATATTTTTCCGGGATAAAAAGTAGCCTATGTGTTAATCCAGGATATAAGCTACCTCTATACCAAATTTCATTCAAATCCGTTCAGCCGTCACAGAGTTGAACGGGAACAAACACACTTACATACTTATATACTTACATACTTAAATACTTACACACAAACTTTCGCATTTTTAAAATTAGTGTGATTTAATATGAGAGGTTGGTTCTACAATTGTTTACGGAAGAAATATCCTGTTCATTAATTACTTCCGGGTCAATTACTTTAACGCTAGATTGACTGGGCTATAAACACAGATCACACCCTAGATTCTGCATTCAGGACGCTCGAAGCGCACAACGCATCAGTCTAAATACACTTATAAAAAATTACTCTGATTGGTTGATTATTATTAGACGCGAGTAAGCGTAACCTTGAGATAAACATTAAGAACGCTTGGTCGCATTCTCCGCGACCCGCGCCTTACTCAAACTTTGGTGACTTTTTGTAGGAACAAAGAATCTCGTAATGCGTTATCTAGTGTGATCTGTGGTTTTAATGTACAAGTGGCCCGCCAGATGACACGGAATCTAAATGGTGCTCCCATTTTCAATTTCTTAGTATTTGTAGCACTTTGGGTATTAAAGCCATTCCCAAGCCCTTGAAACGGCTTAAAAACTGTGACTACAGGGCAGCCACTCGGCCTAAACGAGTTTATTTTTTACTGCGACACTGGGCAAGATGCGGTGCAGCGCATGCATAGCCTCTTAGCGACATAACGCCAATCGACTCCGACCAATGTCGGAGGAGTACACTGACAAACACACACAAAAAACAAAAACATAACGCCAACTGGTAGTGGGCTTATGCAGTTGGATTATCTTAGTACTTCAAAAGTTTCTGGGTAATCTGACTGTACTTTTTATAAAATAGGCTAAGTAACTTAGGTAGTTTGTCTAAGTTTGTTTGTATTTTGAATAGAATTCTCCGTATGGGTATTTTGTTTAGCAAGTAAAGACACTTCCCGGTAAAAAAAAAATAACTTTTAACGTATTTAAATATCGAAAGTGAGTATGGTTCTATGCAGACGTAGTATTAAAGACGAGAATCCACCCTAGCTTACAATATTATAAGCTGATAATGTGCCATTATTTCCATGACATTGATGGCATTTTTCATTATCTCCAAGTAAAGTCCCAAGTAAGTTACTTGCCGCCGGTTAAAGTGGCAAGAAGGGACTAGTTGCAAAATGTCGGAGTAGTGCTAACCGTCAAATAAACTGAACAAGACACTTCACTATGATACTTTAAGGTGATGAAAAATACCTATTTTTGTTTATTTTGAATTTAATGGAAAAATTATACATATAAACGTTGATGATTAAACTCATTGATATTTTGTTTTTAAGTCATTTCCGAATGCTGTTGGTGATCTATTAAAGCATCAGCCTCTTTCGCACGATATTACGCCATCTGTTACGATATGAACCGGATTTATATTTATTGTCATAGGATAACTTAACCATACGATTATATGACGTGGACAAAATTCCGGAGCGGCTGCCCGAAATCGTAGTCGTGAAACCGCGCAAAGAGCTCTCAGTGCCTCTAATGAGGCGGAGGACTCTAGCTTTTGGACGCGCGACCTTTGAGGATGGCATGGCGCGACGAGGCTTGGACCCCGAGGCTCCAGCAGCCATGCAGCTGGACGATAACGAAGATGACCCTCTAATTAACATCTGTGGAGGGCAAGACTTCGGCTTATTGACCACAACATCTGGAAAGGTAACTTTTTTTACCCACTTCGTAACGTAGATAATTTATAAGTGAAATGTTTGTGTCTCTGAACGCCTTACTATTTTGCTCCGTTCTATTAGAATCGAGCATTTTCAGAAAGTAATCTTTGCTGAAGTGGAACTGATGAAGAAGACCACAGCTGACCACAGGAACTTCGCAATAATAAGTTTAGTTTCACGGGTGGCGTTAAGACAGCATATCTCGAAAGCATTTTGTAGAAGTTGTTTTTTTTTTTGTTAAAAGTATATGTCCGGTGTATAATTGGATTGCTTTTTTGACACCGTTTGTCATTTTGCGCTTTGGCCATTCTGCGACTAAACGGAAATTTTGCAGTCGGGTTTTTGTTTTGATAATTATACTTGTTCTTTCCTTAGGTATATTATACCGGCAAAGGTGCTAGTCTCGGGTTCAAACTGGCACCACCGTACAGCGGCCGATGGACGATGATAAAGGAGACACTTTTCAATAAAAACGATACGCCCAATTTAAAAAAATTTAAAGTTGTACAGGTATGTTCAATAGACTGCATAGGGTTTTCAACTATGACTAATTAGCCAGCTTAGCTTGACCCACCCCATGCATCATTTTTGACGTGTTAGTCAGACCTGTCTGTCTGGATGTTCCATTAAATTTGCATTAAATTGATTTGATCCTGTATAGTATCGAGTCACGTAATATTTTTAATACGTCTGGACAGGGGATGTGTCTCTTTGATACATCCAAGCCTTTGTAGCCACCCCGTTTAATTTGAAAATGTATTGCTGTGATATATGTGTAGTGTGTACCCCTGCCGATTTAACTTGTGGGTTATCGTAACGTAATTATTGATTTTATACACTTTCATACACATTTAACTCGAAACCTTGCGTGGTGTCATCTGTTTTATGGTTTACAAAACATCGATGTCAATGTTGAGAGAGCCACAGATCACATCAGATACCTCATTACGAGATTCGTTGTTCCTACAAAAAGTCACCAAAGTTTGAGGAAGGTGCGGTTCGTGGGGAGTGCGACTGAGCGTTCTCATTGGCTATCTCAAGGCTACGCCTACTCTCGCCTAACAATCAACCAATCAGAGTAATTTCTTATAAGTGTATTTAGACTGATTTGTGGTGCGCTTCGAGCGTCCTGAATGCAGAATCTAGGTGTGATCTGTGTTGAGAGCATACAGTAAAGAAACGTCTTTTGAATGTAATGCCACAATTAAGATATCACGACCTAGTCAAACTCTGCTAAACTGCAAATCTGCTAAAGGGCTTAAGAAAAATAATGGGAAGTCCGAATTTTTCCCTATGATTTACGTCTTGTAGACACTTCTGCTTGTAGTTGTTGTTGTTGCTCCTACTTCTAAGGTAAGCAAAGCAAAGCAAGGCAAGCGTAAGAGAATGGCACGTTTATTTCGATTCACTGTACCGTATATAATTACTGATCTCCCTTTCCACAGATTACTCTAATAGATTCCCTACTCCAAAAGCACACCATGCATCTGTTACAAAAAAATCTAGTAAAAATTGGTTTATTGATAGGGATAGACACGGCTAGGCGTAACATCGAGATAGCGAATAGAAACCCTTTGTCTTAGTTGAGGCAACGTAGCGTTTTCGTCAAACTCTGGCGAGTCATAATATAGTCGGAACGAAGTACTCGTAATGGTATCTATGGGAGGTAATCTATTCCCCTTTCACACAATCCATCACCACTTTGGTCAAATCAATTTTGGGTTTTCTTCTCCCAATCTTTTAGAATGATAACAAAAGCTAGTGTTCGTAGATCGCCGTGGGGCATGAGGGCGTGCACGCGATTCTGGTGTTGGACAACGGAACCGCACTGTTCACGGGCATCGCGCGCCGTGGAGAAGACGGTGATAACAGCAAGCATCGCCGCGCACCGAAGCCTACCAAGCCCAAGAAGATATTTAGAGTAAGTCATGGCATTAATTAAGCCAAGTTAGACTCTCCCAAGTGGAATCGTTTCGTCTACGTTTATTTTTTTGTGCTGAGTTATTCAATTAAGAGAAAAGTTGATTTCTTTCATCATATCGACTGCGCATCTCAAGGAACACTGATGTGGAAACTATTTTATTGTTATTTCTGAATTACAAGAGTTCCGGTGCTGGTATTGGAAACATCATCGATAAATAAAACATCCTGTTTCCATCCGCGTTCTAGAAATCAATTCATGCTAACTTGAAGAGGGGCGTGGCAGAAACCTTTCCAGAACGACAGGTACCTAATTGTTAAATAGGCTATAAATAACACGTTCGTGGGAGTCCTGGTTGGCTGTAGGCGGGGTGATCGATCAACATAGACATTGCAATGCGCAAGTGCAGGAGTAAAACTTTATCCGAGATAGGCGACCTGCACTGCAGTATTCCCGGGCTACCCGATAAATGCACTCGTAGTACATAACAAGTGCATGGCCATCGAACGCAGGGGGCAGTGTAGGAAAGCATTACGCATGTGTTATAAGGCGCCTGTTGAACAAAGCAGTGCCAATTCGATCCCGTTTACCAAAGCTCTGATTCGTTTCAATGCAACCTTTACTCTGCTTGCTGCCACCAATTATTTTTATAGTTATACATGGCTGATGTGAAGTGTAAGTAAATAAAAAACAGTAATTTCTTTCGTAAATAAATTGCATATTAATAATCTATACGATAAAAGCGTCGGTGATGACTAGGTTAGCGAGTTCTTGTGTTCCTACACCGTATTTCGGATAGCTTTTTAAACTAGATCCCGATTTTATTATACCAATTAATGCTAGGTCGAGTGGTAGTTTCGACCTGTGGGAGGACTGATTGTATCAAATAGCAATCGTCCTCCCACAGATCCGTGAACCATTGTATATTGAAACATATGTTTAACATTTTTTTAAATCTCGCAGTGTACTAAAAATTAAAAAAATATGCGAATAAATTAAAATTGAAAAAAAAAAAGTAAAAAAAAACCTGTTTAAATTAGTACTCTCGGATATATAAAATTTAACAAAAAAACATGAGTACTAATTTAAATATAGTAAACAAACGCGAAAGTCCGTGAAAATCAGTTTCATTTTTACAGTATAGACCTAAATAGTGTTATTCTACAATATTTTGTTTACAAATAATAATTTAGATTTACAAGTAAGTAACGGTCAGGCCTCACTCCGACTTGAGGCGGGCGGGGCACAGATGCATCTGTTCTCATTCAATGCAATTTCAACCTTAATTTCGTTTCAATATGATACAAAGATCAATTAGTACATCTGGATGTTTGTATCGTATTTAAAGAAAATTAAAATTGAAATTGCATTGATGGATAAAGGTTGCGGCCGCGCCCTGTCCCGTGAGTTTGGCTTGCCCTCAAGGTGTCGTTGCGGTTGCGCGCCGCGCTACGCCCGTAGCCTTCTGATATGGTAATGGCTAAGTACTTACTAGCGTTGCCTGTAACAGGCGGAGGGTCACTATGTGGTGTTTGCGGCTTGCAACTACGGCTCCACGGCGCTCGTCTCTCGGCAGGGCGCTCTGCTCATGTTCGGGAAAGACACCCAGCACTGCGACTCCAACGGCGTGGTCCAAGGCTTGAAGGGCGAGAAAGTCGTCCAGGTTAGTTGAAAATACACAGTATCTAAGTCTCCGTATCATATAATGCGGTATCTAGTGCGATCTGTGTTTGGTACCGTCGACAAGCGAGTTTTGCTCGCTTTTTAGCGAATTTATTTCAGATTTACAAAAATACAGAGTAAGCTCATTTTAATACAACATAGATATGAAAAGGACGCGTGATCGTTATTTCCACCAGTGGTTTATAAGTTCAAACAGAACAGAATTGTGAAAAGCAGCTGTGAAGCTCGTTCACATCCTTTTCACAGTTCTTCACATATCTTCAAAAATACCCATCAAATACCTTCAAAAGCTCATTTGCAGCTCTTTCACAGTGCTTTCGCGTCATCTAGCTAGCGCCATACGTCACTTAGCGCGAGAACCATACGTCGGTCGTCTTCGGCATAGGTACCGTCGTATTAATTATTTTCACCTTCGATAAATTTCAAAGTACTTACATCACAGAATTCGTAAGTTTGTTCTCCTGAAAGGCTTCGCGCAATTTGCGAATGAAGCCGTAAAGCGAATATTGGTATGCTTTCATACTGTACCTACAAATAATGTTGAAATTATTTAATAATTTTGAATGTAAGTAAGAATTAAACATGTAGAGTTTTTCTGATAAATAATCCAAATCGTTTTGGTAGATCGGTGTGTTCTAGATTTTATATCACACCAAAATTATAAAGTGTGTATGTGTGTGTGTGTAAGTAGGTAAGTATGTAAGCTTGTTTGATTCCGTTCAACACTGAAACGGCTGAACGGATTTGAATGCAATTTGGTATGGTGGTAGCTTACACCCTGGATTAACACATATGTGCTACTTTTTATCACGGACAAATATAAAACCGCGGGGCTCAGCTAGTGTGTAATAAAGTATGGATCAAAATTGTATCATTCGTGCCTTTTTGATTTGATCATAGCTATCCAGCGTTTTCTTTGTTTTAAAACAATGATTATCAAAACCACGTGAGTTTACATATAATAAGAGTCAATAGCCGGCAAATATCTTTTATCAATAAGATAAGATAAGATAAGATTATTTATTTGCATACAACATGGGAAATATTATACAACACATGCATAAAAGATGTTAAATTATCAAATCATCAATCATCAAATCAATTGTGCCATCTTCGCAGCATTCGATGTTTAGGTCTCTATGGCGGAGCTAAGGTTTCGAAGTATGTGTACTTCTCTCAATTTTTCCCCCACTACGCCGCATTTTGTGCTAGTTGTTTGCCAGTCACAATAGCAAGCAACATGATTTGTTTTTCTGTATTATTAATTATATAATTTCATACCGAAGTAAACAGATAGTCCCTCGAGTAAAGAAGTTGAACACTAGATTTGTTTACAAATCGTACGTACTAAATAAAGGGCTATATTTGCATGGCTATACTTTCATGGAACGAAGCGGTGGTCCTAGAGTGTACTGCATCAGCCTTTTAACATCACATTGCCGGGATATCGGTCTACCCTCGAACGATGATTGAGCCCATATCCACCACGCTGGCCCAGTTCGTGTTGTTGGATAGAAGAAACACAAATTGGCGCTTGTATAAAATAATAAAAAACAATATTGTTTGGAATTGCACTAGCTTACGTTGCTATCCGTCACTTTGTCGCGTATAGTCAGCTTTGTCTAACGTGTTTGAATTACGTATTCCGTATCCTGGTGGCGTGGCCTATTCGGCTTGTGTCACCCAATTCACCCATATAACCCTATAGTGTCTTACTCGGGGAGTATTAATATGCCGTGTTTCATGTCACTTTTAGGCAGGTATTAAGTACATGCAAATAGTATTTTTTGGTTTAAATATGATCAGGATCGTTTAATTAGGTTCAGAAGATATAGGGGTTGCGAGGTCTCACCTCGGAGCCAACTAATATTCGTAAAATTGTATACTAGTAGTTCTGCGAACAGTAGACATCGCGAGTACAAACTTTTTTGCACAATCTCAATTTCTCCTCACGACCATATCTTGACAACCTCTTGACCGATTTGGGTAATATTCGAAATTCTTGTTTAGAATCGAGTACCAAATGATTCTGCTAAATATTATCAAACTCGGCCGGTTAATGGCGCCGCAGCAAACTTCCTCCTTTATGGAGGAACTATCCCTCCTACCAAAAACCGCCGATGACAAAAAAAAACTATGAAATTATACAACCTGAATCTTTATACTGGTTCTATAATTTCATAGTTTTTTTAGACCATCAAAATTAGTTGAAAAATACGACAGATGAAAGCATATGCCAGTTGTTGCAGACTTCGTTCGCTTCGCACACTCGGTCAAAAATGGCGCTCCAACAAGTATCAAAAGAAACAAAAACATACTTACTACGTAACATACATTCCAGAAATGTTACCTTACTTCTTAGAAAGCCGGGTAAAAATTAAGGTACAAGAGGATACTTATAATTTCACGTCGTTTCGTTGACATTTAGGTATACTAAGTACCTAGGTCAGGTTGTATAGCTTTGATGTATTGATTGTAGGCAACTTTATGCGCAGTCGCGTAAAATATGTCGATATTACCCAGATGTCGAGACTAAATGCAATCTGCATAATGCTAACATGTAATTTACGCCATGCGAAGGATTTTAAAATAAAGCGATCATAACTGTACGTATACTTAGTATTCAAAGCCTCATCACTACCTTGTAGGAAAAATCTCTCATCTCTATCATCAGCAGCCCGAAGACATCCATCTTGGAGCGCCACACTGAACGACAATCAACAATGGCAACAACAATTCCAAGTTGGAGTGGCAATGGACTGGCCACATCGCTCAAAGAACCGATAACCGAAGGGGATAAGGATAAGATGAGTTCTTGAGTGGAGACCACGAACCGGAAGACGCATTGTAGGTAAGCCTGCCCCTAGGCGGACCGACGACAATGTGAAAGTCGCAGGCAACCGGTGGATGCAAATGGCAGATTGTCGTTCAGTGTGACGCTCCAAGGGGGAGGCCTTTGTTCAGCAGTGGAGATCAGGCTGATGAGGAAGGTGATAAGAATTTATCTGTACAAGATACAGTGGAGGCTTTGTAAAATACTAAATATAAGCGTTAGCTTTTATGGCCGTTTACCCAGTCCGAAATTTCCTAATTACAATCGAATCTTAGTCTAATCAATAATCACACTAATATTATAAATGCGAAAGTTTGTGTACAGGCGTGTAAGTATGTAAGTGTATTTGTTCCCGTTCAACTCTTTGGCGGCTGAACGGATTTAAATGAAATTTGGTGAAATAAAAATTTAAATGAAATGAATTTTGGAGGTAGCTTGTACCCTGGATTAACAAATAGGCAAAATAATAACTTTTTATCACTCCAGACAATTTTTTTAAAGATAACTTTGAAGATCTACAAATGGATTGCTCCGCACCAACTGTTGCCATACCCTAATAGGCTCATATGTATTACTAAACCCAAAACATATTATTTAAGACCTCCATGTATCCACATAAGTCGCAATAAATTATTGAGTATTGAGTATCCCGGAAATATATTCGGTTTCTGTAGAATAGCGGGTGAAACCGCGGGGCGCACCTAGAAGATTATACTTTAATTAAAATTACATGATTCGCGTGCTTGCGCAATGTTGTATTTTATTATGTAATATGGTTTACAGATTTAAGAAACCCATGACCTAATAATGTGTTCTACATTTTGAGCAATTTATATACGTAGATCTAAATTTTCGCGCTTGCTGGAGTCGCGCTTTGCTATTCTATTGAGGTAACTAACTTAGGTAAGTTTAGATGCAAATGTAGATATAACTCTTTCGCCAAATAATAAATAATAAATTGAGTCTGTTATTCCGACTATAGTTTCGATCACGTTCTGTGACAAATAATAACATGTTCATTTTGTTTTAATAAAACGGGAATACTCATGTTGGATGAGTCGGTTATTCCGCCTATAGTATCGATCACATTCTGTGACAAATAATAACATGTTCATTTTGTTTTAATAAAACGGGAATAATCACGTTGAATTGATTCTGTTATTCCGAATATAGTTTCGATCACGTTCTGTGACAAATAATAACATGTTCATTTTGTTTTAATAAAACGGGAATACTCATGTTGGATGAGTCGGTTATTCCGCCTATAGTATCGATCACATTCTGTGACAAATAATAACATGTTCATTTTGTTTTAATAAAACGGGAATAATCACGTTGAATTGATTCTGTTATTCCGAATATAGTTTCGATCACGTTCTGTGACAAATAATAACATGTTCATTTTGTTTTAATAAAACGGGAATACTCATGTTGGATGAGTCGGTTATTCCGCCTATAGTATCGATCACATTCTGTGACAAATAATAACATGTTCATTTTGTTTTAATAAAACGGGAATAATCACGTTGAATTGATTCTGTTATTCCGAATATAGTTTCGATCACGTTCTGTGACAAATAATAACATGTTTATTTTGTTTTAATAAAACGGGAATACTCATGTTGGATGAGTCGGTTATTCCGCCTATAGTATCGATCACATTCTGTGACAAATAATAACATGTTCATTTTGTTTTAATAAAACGGGAATAATCACGTTGAATTGAGTCTGTTATTCCGACTATAGTTTCGATCACGTTCTGTGACAAATAATAACATGTTCATTTTGTTTTAATAAAACGGGAATACTCATGTTGGATGAGTCGGTTATTCCGCCTATAGTATCGATCACATTCTGTGACAAATAATAACATGTTCATTTTGTTTTAATAAAACGGGAATAATCACGTTGAATTGAGTCTGTTATTCCGACTATAATTTCGATCACGTTCTGTGACAAATAATATCATGTTCATTTTGTTTTAATAAAACGGGAATACTCATGTTGGATGAGTCGGTTATTCCGCCTATAGTATCGATCACATTCTGTGACAAATAATAATATGTTCATTTTGTTTTAATAAAACGGGAATAATCACGTTGAATTGAGTCTGTTATTCCGACTATAGTTTCGATCACATACGGTGACCTTTATCAAGGAATGCTATAAGCGTGACACGCGCGCCACCTCGTCTTGCCTCGCAATATAACAAAATGTGTCAAAACCACGTCACGTTTTTGACAGTAAAACATGTTCATTTATTAAATTAAATTCCCACTTAGTGATTTTTAATCTTCAAAAATATTGAGTTGTGTGAAAAGCTGGCGGAGCGCGGCCTTAGCATTGCAAGCTAGTAACTATAAAGATGTTGTAACAACGGCATCTGACTCAAACAAACGGTACTATCAGCCTCGTAGAGATATTAGACTGACAGCACTTATCGGCGACTGAAAGAATTCTACATAGCCGAAGCTTGCCTATATCAGATCTGCAATTATTTCGTATGCCGACGTGCCGCCGCTCGATGCTTTTCTCGTTTAATTTCCCTTCGAGTAATTCCAACGTATGTAACAGTTGTGGAGACGGCAAGGGTGGGTTCACTTTGTTGATGTCGCCTCCATTAACCGTTTATGACAACAATTTAATACCCGCTTTGCCGCCGTTGGGTGCATTTATCGTTTGTTTCTGCTTCGAGTAATTGCGATGTATGTAACGAGCGTGGAGGCGGCAATGAAGACTAGCCGGCTCCACACTTGTCACATATTCGTTGGGTGTCTCAGACTCTTGAGCGTGACGCGCGCGACGTCACCTGCCGGCCCCAACAGAATACCAGCGCTGGTTGTTTACAGCCAGCTTACGCTAAGTTGGGGTCGGGTTTGTGACAAATATTGTACACATCCTGTCTATTACGTGTATTAATTTATTATTATGTTTCTTTTGCGTGTCTATATGTTTTGTTGCGAAATAAATATTTATGTATTTCTGTATTTCTGAAGCTCCCGTACGAACCTGGCGTATTTATTTCTTGAAAATGAATCCAAAATACTTTATTTCAGGTCGCCCTCGGCAAAGCGCACGCCGTGGTGCTTACCAGCCTAGGCCTGGTTTACACGCTTGGAATCAATAACAAGGGTCAGTGTGGCCGCGAGTTTGGGTACACCAAGGAAAGTGAGTTGTAAATTTAGGTCTACCCTTTGGTTCAGGTAGCTTAAGACTCGCGTATGCGGCTCGGGCCTTGAATGCCACTCTAGTTTGCTATCGAATTGATCAGTGCTAATCTTCGGATAATTTGCTATTAGTTCTGGTCCATGCTAATGGGGCTGAAAGGATTGGGGTAGATTCAGGTGGCTTATTGCTTCCATAAAGTACGAGATGGTAAAAAATATTGAGATAAGTCTTTGAGCGGGCTAGTAAGGTTATATATTCTTACTAACTTCGAAAGACGAGCGCTGCGAGTTGTGCATAAGATTGGCGCATCCTCCTTAAATCGGCAGAGTATGCCACCTTAAAAGTATCCTGGAGTACCTCCGAATTTTCGTCCCGGGAAAATTGCGTAGCCGCACTCGTTGCGTAGTGGAATCGTTCTGGCAGCTGCAAAAAATTGTAAAGAGCTGTATGGAAACATTTTCTTTTAATAATTTCCTGTAGTATATCAGCAAGCGGCTACACTCTTAAAAGACTAGCATTGATGAGAAGTTATAGTTTTCATTCCTATTTTTACAATATTATTGCGGTTGTCAGAATGCCTAGCGCGAGTCGGGTGTAGGAGAGCGCTACGAGCTGTGTCACTTATTTTAGAGCACTACCCTCGTCCACAACCGGGCGACGATGGCAAGGATGTCCGCATCTGTCAGGACGGGCACACATGGATCACGGATTACTGTCGCGTTTGTGTGCAATGCAGAGAATGTACCGGATTCGCGGGCGCTTGTCATCTCTCGACGATTCCGGATAGAGTACCGGGCGAGTAAGGAAATAATCATATATTTTTTATTTTTCTTCCTTAGAGCCAACATGCATGCAAGGAATGGTATGAACTAATACACAAAATATGCAGCACTTGAGTATCGCAGCCGCGGAATAGCGCGTGGGCTGTACAGTCGTTCATACAGTTCCTTGTATTACAAAACGTGCGGTCCCGCTTTCAAGCTGCGCTACCTTTGACAAGCGTTCGGTCTGTGGAAGTCTTAAGGCTGCGCTTCCGGTCAGAGCTATCTCTTTCTTTAGCACATTTTCAACATTTCCGAAGATAAAAAATATAAGAACATTGCAATTAAATTAAAAAGTTATAAAGCAATGTTTGGCGAAGGAGGAGGAAAAAATTAGAATAAGTTGTTTTTCTATTCTAAAATGTTGTTCTAAAGTGAAGGAATGCCTTAATTACTTTCAGTGATTGTTAATTTTAATCGTTTTTTAATTAAAGCTTGAAAATGTGCGAACGGTTTTGGTTATGAAGGAAGCGGGCCGTTAAGTTCTATCTCTATTTCGTTCGGTTTTCTGTCAAACAGAATATAAGAATGGAATTTACACAAGAAAAGCCTAAAATTAAATCCGATCCCACCCCCTCCCACCTATAAATAACCCTCCCCATTCAATTCAATTTTGAGTTAATCCATGATAAAATAATGTTGACTGTCATTTTAGCAAGTGCGGTTGCGGCGAAGGAGACGCTGGGTGCAACGAGTGTGGGATATGTCGTCAGTGCGCAGAACAAGCGCGTCCCGAGCGAGACGTCGACTGTGCACCAACCGATGACGAGGACACGTCCGGCCGCGAGGACTGCAAGTTTGAAAGTGAGATATTTAGCTAGATAGTAGCTAGTTTTGTAATTATATGTGTTTGTGTTCGATTTATTGTATTGAGTGTTTGACCCATTACTACCACGCTGGTCCAGTGCGGGTTGGACGATTCACACACGCCATCGAATTACTTTCCCGGAAATTTGCAGGTTTTCTTACGATGTTTCCCTGCACCGAAAACCCAGCGTTGCGTCATTTTATAATGCGCATTATATGGGAGTTATTTTTCATATTTATATTTTTCGATTAGCCTTGTGGCTCAGTGGGTGGATTTCCACCTAGGACAAACATTTTGTGTGATGAACATGGATGTTTGTTTTTTGTCTCGGTGTTTCTATGTATTCTATGTATGAATTTAAAAAAAATAATGTATTTTTGTGTTCTATCAGTTATCTGGTTCCCATATTACAAGCTTGCTTAGTTTGGGGCTAGATGGCGCTGTGTGTAAAATGTTCACCAATATTATATATAATAGTATAATATATATATATATAATATATATATATATACATTTTACACACAGCGCCATCTAGCCCCAAACTAAGCAAGCTTGTAATATGGGAACCAGATAACTGATAGAACACAAAAATACATTTTTTTTTAAATAAATATATATATGTATGTATATGCCTTGTCTGTAGCGTTTACAATATAAACAAATGTAATAAAAAAAACAATTGCAGATAAAGAGGGCTCGAAATACGAAGCGCAGGCGTCTGGATCGGACATCGAAAGAGACCCGAGTAGGAAAGTTAGCTGCTTACCGCCTGCCAAAGTAGCAATACCAGGCGGACATAAAGTCACTTCGGTGGCGTGCGGTCTTCATCACACCGTGCTACTCACTGACACTGGTAAGTAAATTATACCATTGAGCTATTATGTCTACGTATTAGAGGTTACACCGCGCTATATTGCGATGTCCCATTTAATTGTGGCGCATGTCCCACACTTCACTCAGTCACTATATCAAGTTCATCAACAATGCACGAATAGTTTCCGAATAACTAATATGTTTGTATGAATATCACCGGTTTTCAGGGTCACCCTAAATAATTCCTGGATCATGACAAAAACCCAACAACAACCCAACCCGACATACCCACGCAAACAAAACCCACCATCTCAACCCCAACGACCCAACTCCAACCAGCATCATTCCCACCCATCCCCATCAGCGTCTCATTGTTGTTGGTTATCGGACCCAACAACTCCTATACGTGTTATCCATATCTACGAATTCATTATACATCAGTCGTGAAGGCAGTCAAACGCAAGCCGATAAAAAAAAAGGAATTGGACGATAGACTTCTTTCCTACCACAGGGGAAGTGTTGACATTCGGATCGAACCAGTACGGACAACTGGGTGCGGGCGATGTAGTTGCGCACCACCGTATCATCCGCGTGCGGGTTCCGCGAGCCACGGCCGTGGCGGCCGGCAGCAACCATACCGCCGTGCTAACTAAGGAGGGAGAGCTGTACACCTTCGGGAACTATCAGGTAACAAGCGTTAAACCTTGTGCCCTCTGCATACAAACGTTACGACAGACGTGAGTGACGTGACGTAGCTGCGCTTCGTTCGAGGGTTGGTTTTCAGGAATCTCTAATTGTAAGCGAGGGTAATGAGACTCGCACTGACGTCCCGCTTGGGCTGTTTTATGCATTTACCCCACTGCCAGTCTACCCAAACCAGCCGAGCTCCTTAAAATAACGGAGCACAGCCTAGAGTCGCTGGCATACCTTTCCCAAACCAGCCGAGCTCCTTAAAATAACGGAGCACGGCCTTGAGTTGCTGGCATTTTTTTTCCCAACCAGCCCACCTCCTTAAAATAACGGAGCACAGCCCTTGAGTCGCTGGTATTTATTTTCCAAACCAGCTGAGCTCCTTAAAATAACGGAGCACAGCCTAGAGTCACTGGCATTCCTTTCCCAAACCAGCCGAGCTCCCTAAAATAACGGAGCACGGCTTTGAGTCGCTGGCATTCCTGTTCCACTACCATTTCACCAGATATTGTGATATTAGAGACTTGCTATTAGTTTCTTCTCTGGTCCGGTCTCAAGATATATGACCTCGTTACCTGTATACAGCCTCGGGACTGTCTGTAGCTCCAATTTTGTGCAAGTTATAGATTAGCTCACAGAACTACACCACTTTCCTCGGCAAGAAGAAAGCCATGTACAGCTTCGGGAACTCTCGAGTATAAGCATAATGAAGCTTACTATTACGCCCTTTGCATAATTGCCTTTTCTAAAAATGTTAGCTAATGATCAAGTTGCATTCTAATAATCGCAATACCCGAAATCGAAATTAAATCGAAATAATCGCAATACCTTTTTTTTTATTCAAAGAACCGAAAAGTTCGTTCTGACTTGTTCTGAGATATGAATCTCGCAGTATGGAAGACTGCACTTGCCCGTATTTCATATATACCACTTGGGATGTATTATCCTATGTTAGTTTATATATTTCGGCATGATATACGTACATTGTGTATTACAGAAAGGCTCTCTCGGTCGTCCGCCGCTGGAAGAATCCGACGACGTCCCAGACGTCGACCGCCATTTGTGGTACGCCACTCCCGACCGCGTGCCCAATCTCGGCCCTCGCCACGCCTGTAAAGCAACCTGGCTGAGTGCCTCCGGAGACCAGACCTTCGTCCAGATATCCCAAGCCCTGATAAAGATCGATAGCCTCTTCAGCGCCACCATCATAGCTAACAATAACTCTATATGTGAGCTTTCAGAATTTATTACTTTCGTCCTAGGACATGAAAAGTATATACCTACCAAATTGCATTTTGTTTATTTTTTCAATTTAATTCACGTTGTACAAAGTGTAAATTATTTATTGTATTTAAAGCAAGTCTTTGATCGTGAAAAATAAGTACGATAACAAAATAAAAAGTTTTAGCCTAAGCGGGCCCAATATCATTGGTGAGATCAAATCCCATAGATTTCACAGGCTCAGAATTTTAAATCTGATGGGAGAGGATCGAGTCGTAATAAGGGCTTACATCTATCAGATCGAGTAAGCGTTTCGGTTGCGACGAGCTTCAGGCTTAGGCGCATAGTAAATGGCGATAATGTTATACTTAACAGAATCATTTATGTTACAGTTTTCGGAGTGCCAAATTATTTTGGTCGGTCAATACCACAACTGTAACTGCCAAAACTTGCTTGTCGAGGGCTCCACATTTTTATCATAATTTTTGCAGGGTTAATGATAACCAGCTAATAACCTCACGCAGGTCGCTTCCCAACATAACAGCTTAAGCATAAGCTTAACAGCTTTAGTTCCTCGACTTCTACATGTTTTTTTTCTCTCTTCCCTACCAAAGGATTTTCCAAAAGAAAAATATGCAATTTAGGCAATAATTTTACGCGATTTCAAATGAGAAGGAATGTAGGGCTCGATTGTAGCTAAGGAGCCTACTCTTGCACCTACAAAAAACAAAACTTGAATGTTTCATAAAACCTTTTTTTTTGTATCTTTTACGCTTTGTGAAACGACATGAAACAAAAATTGTTAAGTAGGATGCAGGAAGCTGTCTGCGAGAGGTTGTTAGCTAATTAATTATAATAATGTGAGACCACAAACTGAAAAGAAAATCTGGCGTGGTAAAAGTTTGCTTGAGATTCGTTTACGAGAGATTGACTTTTCCTATTGGTTTAGGCAAATTGAATGAGAATGAGTTCTACTTCCAATCTTTTTTTCTTCTAGTAATCTTGCCCAACCGGCCAGAGCACACATTCAAATGCATAACCATAAACAAAAACGATGGCAGCTGCAACACTTGGAGCGGATCTGAGCAAGTCGACTTTGTGAATACTCTGGCCTGTCTCGATCCCCATTATGAGGTCCTCTGGTGCTACCAACCGCTCATGCGAGTCATGAAATGCTATAACATCTTAGCCTTCGACTCTCATAAACTGCAACGTTGCTGTAACCCAGATTTAGACTACTCAGAAAGCGTGGAATGCTTCTATCCAAACGTTGGCGCTATGAGACGCCTCGAAGAGTTCAAAAACATGGAGAATTTTGAAGTAGTCTGCAATAATGAGGAGAAAGCAGCTGATAGCGTCGCCTTATCCAATATATCGATCCTGAATCAAGAACTGGCAATACCAGTGACGCATGGCAGCCAAATCAACAGAATGCATTTGGGTCTACATCTGTTAGGCTGTTTGGATTCTTTGACTTATGCGCATGATAACAAGTACGTATTTACATGTCTCATCGGAAAGGGGCCATTGTACTCATTATCATGAATTACTTGTAATTTTAAACCTTATAAAACCCGTCTCCAATGAGCGCAAAAAATATTTAGAGCAAATAGGTCTCGCTTGATTGTATTCGGCTGAGGTTTACTGCCGCTTCAGAGAGTTTTCAACCTCTTTTGTACAATGTTCCGCGCAAAGAGATCCGTCAAAACTGTCGAGATTCAATGTCAGCCCAATTCAAAATGGCGTCGCCTTGATTACAAAAAAATACTTGGAACAATAAACCCTGTACAAAACTGAAAACTTTTTTCAGTGAGTTTTTCTTGTAATTTTTATTTTAGAGTGAACATGATAGAATGTAAACGAGAAACAATCACGTCGCCCGTTGCGCCTCTAAAGGCGGACTATTTGACTGTGACAAGGTTTCAAAACCACGGTGGAGGCTGGGGCTATTCGGGCCATTCAGTCGAGGCTATCAGATTCATGTGCGACAGCGATATACTTTTAGGTATGTATGTACTTTCTCTGTTCTATAGGTTTAAGTAGCGAGGTGCTATATGCCAGGGTTTCCCAATCTTTCCGAAATCTTCGTCTGCACGATATACGACTTCCTTGTTGAAATTTCTTAAGAGCTGAAAAGCTTTCTTAAGATTGAGATTCGAAGTCTTAATAGTAAGTTATGAGTTTTGCCGTGAAAAATTTAAACACACAGACCACAGAGTACCAGAGATGGCCTAAGCAATTGGGCACGACATGCGAGTTAGCATACGAGTGGTGCCATATTTTGTTGAATAGTGAAATATTCAGAAGATGATGCTGCAAAACTATGAAGTAAACATAGACGCGCAAAAAACGGCGACAAAATGCAGTGCTTCCAATGAAGGGAATCAGTCAATTACTCACACTCACGCATTTGAGAAAAGGGTTGCAAATGCACGGGCGCCGCCAGGGTTACTTTCAGGGAGGTGCATCAGCATCTAACACTATATTTACCTACCATCAACTAATCTATATTATTACACTTATTTACTTATTATCTATATTATAAGTAAACGGTGAACATTCTGCGATCTCCAAGCCATCTGCCAAGCGTGGCAAACACCCCATCAATTTACTTACATAACGTATTATACATATAGGCTACCTATTATTCCGAATAATTTAACTGTTCCTGTAGAATAGCGGGTGAAACCGCGGGGCGCAGCTAGTGTTTTATATAAAAAAAGTTCTCATTTCCAGGTGGCTATGGTCTATTTGGCGGGCGAGGAGACTATACGGCTAAAATAAAATTATTTGACATCGGTCCAGAGGGTGGTGACCAAGAGGGTGACGGAGAATTGATAACAGAGAGTGAGGAGGTGGTTTATGAATGTGCGCCGCGGGATCGATTCCCGGTCATGTTCGACTCACCAATACCGATACTTGTAAGACGTTTTGCTTTTGTAATTTAAAAAAAGAACCTGCTTACATTATCAACCATTTTTCTGCTTATTAAACTAAATTGAAAATACGTCATGTTCGCTCAAATGGCGCGAGTTACGATTATTCTAACAAAATAATGTTCTGCGTCGCATGCGCATCGCGACAAGAGATCCGATCTGTATCGTGTTTGCATCCCTGAAAACGCGATGAAAATAAAATTTCTTCTAAATTTTAGATGATTGTCAAGTTATCTACATCGACACCCACAAAAAATACTTATCCAATACGAAATGCAAAAAAAAAATAGTTTGTCTATTTGTCTCTGTCCCATTCTTCATAGATTCAAGATATTTATTGCAGAATGTAGGTGGAAACAGTTCTTCCAAACTACAATTATGTACCAAACATGGTACATCCTTAATTATTATTTAATTAATTCCTTAATTTTTTTTTTTAGTGATTTGTATAACTTTGACATTGAATTATTAATTAGGTATTTTATATTCTATACTTATTTTATTTTATTTTTTTGATTGTGAGATGGATGTTACTGGCTAGATCGTTTCTAATCTCAATAAACGAATTTAATTAATTTAATTTAATTTAAGAGGTGTGCAACAATATAAGTACAAAACATCTATTAGCTGACTTTGGTACGGAAATTTAAGTAATACATAATTCAATAATTCAGGAAGGGGCTGATATATATAGGGCAAAATACAGGGCAACCTAGTTAGGAGTTAGTTTAGACTTGTACCTACTCATCTTTATAATACATATTTATATATTATATTTTATAAAATAAGTACTAAAAAGTTACTTTTGTACTTATTCGTTTTTAAGCCTTTTTTTTTTAATGTATGTAATGTTGTGTGAACAATAAAGAGTTATCTTATCTTAAAAAAATATGTCAATTTCACTTTTTAAAATAATTGTGTTAGGTAGGTTTTTTAATTCATACAATTTCAAAATTAAAAAGTTAAAATTAGTTTGATTAAATAATAATATGGTGAATTACAAATTTGACACTATTTTTTTTCCTATAAATAGTCAGAAACCTTATAAATACATTTACTTAATATATTATCCAAAGAATTGCTTGTGCTAGGCTTACCGATTTGAATATTACTTTCTAGGCAAACCGTTGGTATGTGGCTTGGGCTTGCATAAACGGCCCGTCGTCCGACTGCGGTTCGGCCGGACAAGCCATGATCATCAACGACGATGTCGGATTCCACTTCAAAACATCTAAACGCTCTAACAACGGCACCGACGTCAACGCTGGACAAATACCAAGCCTTATCTACAATCTAGCCGGGAATGACCACGCCGCACCCCCCAGAGTCATAGAACACGGAGAACCGATAATCACTCTCACCAGAAACATATCCAGAAAAGTCACCGTCGCTTGCTTTAAAACCCTTCTTCTCATCTTAAACTACTGCTGGGATACTCTACATTTCATGCTCTTAGATACGAACGGCCTAGTCCCTATAAATTTTTGCAAACTAGCCGAAATGAAGAAACAAAAGCGATTGGTGTACGTCATACGAGCGAGCTTGCGCTTGGCGAAATCGTATATCAATGAAATCTACCCTCAAAATAATAAAAGAAGAAATTCTCATGAGTACATGCATTATTTTGAGTCTATAGGGGAGATAAAGCTATTCATTCAATCGTTGCTGGCGTACGAAACGCCTACATGCGCTATGTTGGAAGCCCATCCCGCTCGGGCCAAAAAGACAATGAATTCTAGAGTTTGTTACGTGCAGTTTTCTCTTGAACTGACGAATTCGATTCTGAAAGAATCTCAGGAAACGTTCACCGCATGTTTTTATGCCTTTTGTCCGACGCCGTCATTGAAATGGGACCATTTCGTCGCGCTCCTGTATAACGTAAAGGTAAGAGAGACGAGGGCACAAGTAATGACTGCATTCTAATAATGTCTACTTTATGGACATTTTTATTATACACAAGTAGTTTTGTAAAAGTAGAAGTATATATAAATAATTTGAAAACTTATTTAAGAGTTGTTTTTGAGATAGTGATTATTTTGTGAAAGTACCTATTTATTTTGGAAAGTTTTCAATTTGGTATAATGGCCATTTCAAGAGAGGTCATTTTTGGAAAGTACTTTTTTGGACAGTATTTATTTTGGAAAAGAAAGGTAAACACTATCCTAGCAAGTGAGCTATCCCCGTTAGGTGCTTGGCGATATATTTTTGATTTATTTGCTTGGATTGTTTCAGTACGGTAAGGTACCGCCAGGCAGTATCCGTGAGCTGACGGCGACTTGCGCCGCGATGTGTTCCTCGCGCAGCCTAAGAGATGTGTTGCAATACATCGTACCTATCACACAGAACAGCATGCTGAGCGAAGAAGCCAAACGCCCTGAGAGCAAAGTATGTGGCAAACAAGTAAAACATAAAGGGGTATATGTATAGTCGTGGAACTGCTATTTGACTCGCACATTTGCTAGTTTTGGTAGGAAAAATGTGAATTTTAAAAACATATTGTTTAGTCTGCGACAAAAAAAAATTTTTCTTAAACTTTCGTTTTTATGTCTTTTAGTTTTACATTGGTTTTATAATTTGCATAATTCATATCTTCAATAATGTGAAAACTAGCGAGCGAGACAACTGTGGACGCGAAGAACTGTGAACTATAAAAGTTGTACCTACGTAGACGTCGTAAGTTGTTTCATCTAGCTCGGGGTTATGATCACCTAAGACAATTATGGCCACGTTTTTCCCCTCCTAAACCTTCAATATTTTTAACAAGAAAAAAAAACCCGCTTCCCTGTAAAAAATATATGATTCACCCGAAAAGTAAGATAAGACGGAAACTTCAAAAAGATCTTTTTCTTCAGGTGCTGTCTATAAAAGACGTGCCATCGAAATCGGCTACGGTACCTCGAGTGTATCAAGGATCGAAGCCGCCTCCCATCCCGCCGAGGGCTAACCAGAGGGACAATCAAAAGGTTAGTTCTTAAATAAATAACGTTTCATACTCATTGCTCCAGATTTCCCTACATCCGGGGATGACGTGGAAAACACACAGACACGGTCAACAAACACCTACAAATTTTTTAAGTTGGTAGTAGTTACAAAAACTGAAGCCAATTTATTACGCAGGGATCGATCGGGTTAGATCGATGCTTTCAACATATGTTTTTCTCGTTGGGAGATGGTAGGAAATTCAGTTCCGAATCAGTACGCATCAAGAATGTACCAAATCGTTGCGTTCTTCTATTGCTTCTTTTGCGAAAAGGGTAGAGTGGGATTCCTTTGATATGATAAAGACATGAAAAGCTCACGATAACGACGTGGGTAACTATATAGTTCTAGTGTGCTATACTGCCGTACCTTTCTTTTGTTCTAGCCGTCAACATCAAAAAAGCAGGCGGATTCAGATTGGCACCTCTTGGACGTGGTCCGATGCCTGTTAGACATCGTGATGCTACCGATAAAGGAACAGATGATGACGCGGCAGCGAGGGCAACCGCATGACCACGGGGAGATTAAACTGCAAGAGCAGTTAGCTGATTATTGCTGCAAACTAACTGTCAGGATCATCGCTGAGTTGTCATACAGTGCCACTAATATTAGGGTAACACTGTCTACTTACTGCTTGTAAAGATTAGTGGCTATCTTTTTTGATCGCCTATTAGCGACCCGCCCCGGCTTCGCACGGGTACTAAAATTCATTGGATCACTATGGGCTGGACTAATCTGAAGATTCCCTAAAAAGTTCATCAAAATCGGTCTAGCCGTTTTGGAGTCTACATATAAAAAAAAAAATTAAAAAACATTAGGATTTTCTCAGACAGCTCCATATAGCCCCAAACATCTAATATATTCGGTGAACCGAAGATATTAGATGTTAAATCTCTTTATACGCAGTAATTACGCTGGAAACAAAGCCTTTCAAACCGGAACACAGTAATGTTTACACACTACTGCATTGCGGTTGAATAAGTGGTTATTCTCCATGTATTTAGTACAAGCTGTTACCGGCGACTTCGTTTCATGGATATAAAAAAAAATATTCTACAACTGTCTTTGTGATATTCGTTTAGCTGTGATAACGCGACAAATATCCAAACAGAGAGACAAAGTTATTTCCTATAGTTCGCTAGATGAATTTGATTCATTTTGTGCATTTTTTGACGTTTTTTCCTCGAGACGAACGTATTCATTTTTATACTTCGAAGCTTTATTAGTCCTGATACGATTGCAGTTATATTACTCTAAATTATAATATTAGTTTGGATGTTCTCAACCATATTTTTCTTAATCCCAGGACATGGAAAGCACGACGATGAAGCAACTAGTGACGCCATCTAGATTCATGCGCATGAACCAATCGCGTTCTTGGAACACTGGGAACGGAAGTCCGGATGCGATCTGCTTCACCGTCGACCGGCCGGGTGTTACTCTCGTCGGCGCGTCTGTTTATACTGGAGCGGGGAACTATGAGTATACTTTGGAACTGCTACATGATATGCGGGTGGGTGTTTTGTGTAAAAATATATTATTGTATATAATTATAGAGAAATTATAAAGGGTTACAAGGAAAGGGTATGCTAAGCCGAAAGGAGCTCTTAGTACTCATGATTGTGAACAACTTTTACTATGGGGCCAACCCTGAAATCGAGAACAAAAATCTGCTGTTCCATACATTTTGTCGAGTGCTATTGTAATTTTTCATGACCATATAAAGATGCGTAACCCGCTTGTAATAACTGGTAAGGACGTCAGATGTCGCTAGTTATAAGTTTCCTATTAAGATTTGTTGAGGCTCTTGGAGACTTACTCCAGAGGCGCCAAGTTAAATTGCCATTGAAGTTCTTTGACTATTATATGAAGATAAGAATACCAATGTACAGGGTAACTTTTAAAGTAGTGCGTAAAATTTTATCACGCAAACCTCTATCATGTTCTATCATTAATATAACATTATTTAACCAATTTAAAAAAAAAATATGCATTTCTTAATTCATTGACCACTTTAATGTCGGAAAACCGACATACATAAAAAACTTAATTCTAACAATAATTACCTACCTACTTGTCGATGTAGCGAGCGAAAAGAAGCGATTTAGAAACCTGCACCTGGGCCCGTACCGTGAGGTGCTTATTGCGATGATTGTTAGGTTCAGCCGATGACACTGCGCGACTACGAACCGTATCACCGCGCTATAAGGTGTATGGTCGCGCAGCGTTCTTGGCTGAGCCTAATAATCATCGCAATAAGCACCTCACGGTACCTTTTCACTGTTTATAGTACAATCACAAATACAGTGACCACGGCTGCTGTAGCTACTTTAATTTGAAGTCATTTCGATTATTTTGTACCAAGGTGGGTAGAACTACAAAAATACGTGTCCTATATTTTTAAACAGTCTTTAAGTACACAAAATTTGCTTAAAAAGTAAATATAGAGATAGGGAATAAATGTAGTGATTTTGTTTCAGCAGGTACACGTTTCGGCTGAGGAGGCGAACCCGGCTAACTGTTGGGTCAGTATAGACACCGTCAGCGGCACTTTCAACGGAACGGACTGTCAGCAAGACATGGCTCAGCTGAAGTTCGACAAACCTATACCTTTGAAGGTAATTACTGAACTACACCGGGGTTACCCTACGAACTGATTGTGTTCAAGCAGCTACAGAATTTGGCTGTAGAAGCGAACCCTGATAACTGCTGAGCCAGCATGTTTTGGTGGCGGATTTAATAGCAGCCTGATTAGGCTTCAGCCTAGGGCGGCAAATTTAGGAACTGACTTTTTTTAATTCAAATTTTTGGTTAATAGAAAAACAAAAATCGGTCCTTAAATTTGCCGCCCCTGAAATCTGCCGTCCTATGCGCTAGCCTACTGTTTTTGCATCAACTATTATTTATACAATTTCAACGAAATTACTGAAAATAAACTAGACACGGAAAATTTGAGAGATAAAGCGGTTATAATTTAACAACCTGTACTTGGAAAATTCAAATCCGCCACTGGCATGTACACATTAATCGGAAACACCTGCAAGCAAGACATTACCAGCAGGGCTAGCATGCACACCGCGACTAAATGTTTGTGTTATGCAAGAAAGGGACACGGCTACGATAATGTATACTGCTGTCTCTTTTTTTACGACTTGAAGAGTAGAGATGATTTTGTCGCGGTGTGCATGCTAGCCCTGCAGGATATCCACATTTTTACCGATTCACTGATAGAAGTTTTCGGTGGCAATTTTTATCGAGTGTTTTTAAAAATAGCTCTCCGGTTTTGAAATATTTGCCCTTTTAAAACTGATTGTCGTATTTCAGGAGGACCTTCGGTACGCGCTACGCCTCTGCAACCACGGCGGTAGGACTGCCAACGGCGACTGCGGCTTACCATCAGTCAAGGGAACCGACGGGACTACCTTCAGATTTGCCTCTTGCTCGCTGAGCTTCAACGGGACTACATTGGCTAGAGGGCAGATACCTTGCCTTATATACCATGCGTATGTTTTACACACTTACTAATTTATGACTATAATAGCAGCGCCCTGAGTTTTCACCCGCTATACCATAGGAATGTCTTGACGGGTCAAATTGTACGAAATTTATTATTTATTATGTATTCTTTCTTTATTGCATATATGTCAATATTCTTTTTCTAAAAGTACGCTTTAGCTTACATAACGACATATACCCTGTATAAAAGTAGTGTAGCTACATTATTATAAGTAACCTACAGCTCAGAAGGTGGAAAAATCTTCCCACTGAGTCACAAGGCTCAGCTAGGCTAGGCTAGTTGTGCCTATATTAAATCCGTATGATGTATAGATTGACAATCAAAGTTCTTGCACTCGCGAGACAACGCAGACGCGATTACAATATACCTGCAAACACAGATCACACTCTAGACTCTGCATTCTGGACGCTCGAAGCGCGCCACGCATCAGTCTAAATACACTTATAAGGAATTACTCTGATTGGTTGATTGTTAGGCGCGAGTTGGCGTAACATTGAGATAGCCAATGAGAACGCTCGGTCGCACTCCCCGCGACCCGCGCCGCGCCTCAAACTTTGGAGACTTTTTGTAGGAACAACGAATCTCGTAATGCGATACCTAGTGTGATCTATGTCTGCACGCGATCACTCTACGCGTATCCTCATTCATTGTCGAATGAATGGTATAAATATTTTACGTTTTAAACTAGATTGGGCCCTATATATACTATTTTAAGCAAGTATTTCTTTTAGATCTCAATCAAGACCGTTCGTGCACTCGACTGATAGCGCAGACGCGATGATAACAACCCTCCGAGCGATCACTCTACGTGTATCTTCGTTCATTCTCGAACGAACAGTCGAACTATTTTATACGCTAAGAAACGAACTGACAGCCGAAGACTTGAAGAGAAACGCGTCTGTATTGCAGCAGTCGCCAGCAATTAACACTCTACTGCCTTATTGCTTAGCGAATTTGGATGGAATGGACGATTCTAAGGTTAGTTTCAAAAAGACAAACAATATTTTAACAAAGAATGATAAGAATCATGGCTGTGGCGAAAATAGTAAGTATTGATACGTGAACCCTATATCCTGTTACGTACAGCATAATTTTGCAAAACAATCCGGGCAGGACAAATGTCGCGATGAGCGTCGTCGTTCCAATTTTTGCCACTGAAAATTACTCTGTACATGTAACGATGTAGAGCTCAAAATTGGATGCTTTTTCGCCAGTTGTGGCTGTTCTGGCACTTTAGAATAGAATTGTCAAAATTTGTCAGAAGTAATTTTTACCTCATCTTTTCAGAGCGTAATCAAGCTTCTGGAGTTAATCCACAAGTTGCTTCCCCACGTGTCTGCCATGAATTTGCTAGTCCCGACGATCGAGGAGTTCATAACCACTACTACAAACTTCTACGCGTGGGTGGAAAGTGAGCACCCCTACTACCAAGCCAATGTTACTAACAAGAGGTAAAAACGAACTCTCCCTATCTCAGCGTAAAAATATATTTACAAAAGAAAAAAAATAAAAAACGTCTGTCCGTGCTATCATTTCACCTTTCAAAGTGACGTAAATGGATTAAAAAACTCAGATTTTGCACGATTTTGCTTCTTGTCTCTCTTTTCGTTTTACGATGCCAACGAAAATTATCTCTGCTGGGTGGTTGGTTAGACGACGGACTTTTCCTAAGATATCATTGATGTCATCATTACATACAATTTTACAATGGTACTAAGACTGATATCACAAAAAAATACAGTTGCTCCATGGAGTATGTCGGTTATCTAACCAGACACCAAGGTGTACACGGGCTTTTCACACACATGTTTCGCGTGTCGTAAATCGTTCTTCCTCTAAGTCTGCCCAAACATACATTAAACATTTTCGCGGAGTCGGACACGTGGAAACAACGCTGATACTGCTAAGACTTCCTCTCCGTCTCCAATGATGTGTCAATATCAAAGCAAATTCAAGCCTATCGTCTACACAGGGTGCTCTTTCCACCGAACGTGTCATGGATCGTTCTCGAAATGGACCCCCGCAGCGTGACGGCCCAGCCCGAAGACACGTTAACCATATACGCTGTAGCAGGCACGCCGAAGCAGCGGTGTCACTGCCAAAACGACGCCCGGGTCGCCGACCCGCCGTTCCGTAAGGTATACAAGGTAGATTACATATCCACTGATTCATGTACACGCTTGAACATGCCCCATCTCAGTAACTCACTGTGCACTTAGCTGCGATAGGCAATGCTTGTTTAAGGTTACTTCACACATGTCGGTTCGTAACCGGATCGCCGACTAGTCAACTAGGAGTTACCCGATCGCAATCGTAACCGCTGCGGTTGAGCACCTCCGAGGGGTAGCCGCGGCTATAGCGAGCGACGCCACGCTTACGAATGGATGAAGGGCTTTTACAAGCGTGGTGATCGTCGACGGTGATGTGTGAATGTGGCGTCAACACATTGTAACAGTGGCGACAACCCATCGTTAGAGTGCGACAACCCATCGTAAGCAAGGCGACAACCCATCGTAAGCGTAGTGATAACCCATCGTAAGCGGGGCGACAATCCATCGTCGTCAGCACGGCGACGACCCAATGTAGCCGAGGTGACAGCGAGTTGACTACGAACCGGTTGCGGGTTACCAATATTGTACCAAAACGCGGCGATGGCGTTATTGTGTTTGTTAGTCTGAGTTGCAGAATGCAATTACAATAAAAACAAAAAAAAAAACTGAACAGCAGGAGTTGAAACGATACAGATCCGGTGCCGAACTGATATGTATGTGACCTTCGGACAGACTGAAGTGGTGCTTAAATTTCAAACTTCTTTTTTCAAGCAAAGACAGTATTTGTTTGTTTATTTGTAATATTAGACATTTTGACCCAGATCCGCTTCTGTGGCGGAATCGCAATTTTTGTCATTTTTAGAATTGCAATCTAAACTTGTTGCTAAAACGTTACGTAAAATCTGAATAGCGACCCAGATACGATAAAATAAGGTCGCGTTATCAACCTCAGGGCAGCTGGACGAAGCGGCAGCGAATCGGCTTATATGGGAGCTTATATCGTCGTCGTCTTATACCGCTTTTGGGAACAAAATAAATGTGTTCAATACACATTGATTCGGTCACGCTCCGTTTCGCAGTTGCCACCTTTTTTTTTATTCGGGAAGACAGTGCGGTGATTTGGGACTCCAACCCCCTAAAACTCTACGGTGTCTCTCCCCCGCCGCTGGTGGTGGAGAGGAGAACCTGCCGCGGCCGTCTGTCTCCGGACCCTCCTCAGGCATTGGGTGCTACACCCTCCCTCCGTCGCGACATGCCAGGACACGTGGCGACGCCGGGACCAGCCGATGTGCGCCAGACGATCCCGTATCTGAACGCCCGATCGCTGTTGCCATTACTACGCCTTTACTGTCATCCCGCTGCCCGCTCAGGTTAAAAACGCGCCCTAAGGCCAGTTTCATTTGACCATTGTCGCTTATCAAAATAAATTGGTGCTTACATACAAGCAACAATTTGTTCACTAGACTTCGCTTCGCTCGGTCATTTAGTGAGCCCTACCATCACGCTTAAACGTATTACTTTATCTTATGGGTCTGCGCAGACGACAGTCCTAGATTTATTTTACACTTTCTCTTACTAGGGCGGAGTTTCAAGGGCTACTATTTAAAGAGCACACAGATCATTCAAAACGATCAATGCGTACGTCGCATCGGTCTAAATACACCTATAAAAATTTACTCTCATTGGGTTAATTGCTAGGCGTAACCTTGAGATAGTCAATGAGAACGCTTGGTCGCAGTCCTCGCAACCCGCGGTTTCCTCCAACTTTGGTGACTTTTTGTTGGAACATTTGTAATTTTACGTAATTTGGTATGTAGTGGGGTCTGTTGCACATGCCTTTATAATCATCTCAACAGTTTGAAGCGATTTTTTAAGTATCGGAGTTTGTCACCAGCTCGCCTGATAATAAGCGACATTTTTTAATGATAATGATAATATGATCCCTATTTACCTGACTGCACAAGAAGCAGGGTGATGATTTTAGGGCGTATGTAAGTTACTCATGTGCTTAATATGTATGTTTGTGTGTTCCTGTTACCTCCTGTAACCTAAGCGGCTTGGCCGATTGACGAGTGAGATGTCGTTGGTTTTCTCTTCATGTCCGGAGTCCGGAGCGACAATAGGCATCATTTTGCAGTCGAGTATTTTATGTTTCTTTTAATAATTTATGATAATTTTCTCTTTTGTATTTATTAACAAAAAAAAAAAAAACACCGACTCGTAAATTTCATCCAATTCATAAATGACGGAGTTCTGAGGTTACGAACATTAAAAAAAACAGTCAACTCGAGAACCTCCTATTTTTTTTGGAAGTCGGTTAAAAAACGAAACTTATCTCCTTCAAAAAATTCAAAGAATTCTTCCTACATCGCTACGCGAAGCATTTACATCTCTAGCTTGCGGTCGATGTCGTGCAAAAGATTTTGTGCCTAAATTTAAATTGTTTTCATATTTATAACTGTCATTATCGTTTGACAGAGGCTAGTGATGTTCACGCCCGATGGAGAGCTAGAAGAAATGCCGGAAGAACCAGATGAAAATACTTGTATGCATTACAACTGCACCTACGTCAGTGTCACGCCTAAACTTGCTAATGTGTAAGTATACATATTATACAGCGTGTTTCAAGGGTCGTGTCCGACCTGCGAGGGTATAATTCTGTATCGATTATTACGAACTATAGACTATTTACTATACCTATTAAGTCTTCTTCTTTCTTCTTCTTTTTCTAACTCAGTTTATAATTACCAATCTGTAGTGTATTTCCGCTGCCGCGTCTAGTACAATAGAAACAAGGGGTCAATTGATCTTTCTTGAACGCTAAATATTTAGTAAATGTTTATACTCATTTTAAGATTTTTTTAACTGGGACATATTTACGCCTCTCGATGGTCGGACACTAGTTTCATAACACCCTGCATCTTTTTTTAGACTTAGCAGCTAGTAACGTCGATTCTGTTACACAATTATCTAAACTTCACTAATCTAATGGCAGTAAAGTTATCTGCATTTCTTTTCATTTCAATGTACGAGATAAAGTATAAGTCGTATAAGTTTTCTTATTAATAGGTAGTTTTACCTTTTTAGTATGTGGCAACTATACTGTTTGCAACACCCTATAACAGAGTATAATGTGCAACTTAGTACATTCTGAAAAATGTTACCATTACGCATTATGTGGCAATGTATACTTAAATAAATACATAAAGAAGAAGCAGTATCGATGATTTCTATTCTGTTGTACCATTTTCTAAACTAAACAAGACAACTCTAAAATTATTGTCATCTTATCTCACATACTGAAAAGAACAGAGATGCAGATAATATTATTCTGTCGCATTGTTTTAGCTTAGTCAGCTGTACAACAGAATCGACGCGTCTATCACAAGCTAACTAGCGTAGTGCTCTATCGCGCATAAGTATAATTCTTAGTCCAAAATTCTGGGTGTCACTTGTTATGTGCAGACTTCGCGGTCATCATTATCCCACTGCTGGGTATAGGCAAGGCCTCTCTTTTGTGCAGGCGAGTAGCTTCGTGGTCATAATTATCCCACTGCTGGGTATAGGGTAGGCCTCTCTTTAGGTGTGCCTGTGATCAGATAAATGACTTATCTTCTTCTATTCTTCTCGCATATATATATTTTTTAAATATTTTTTCAGAGCTTCTGATTGGCCACAAAACGCTCTCCTGGTGCCTGGGAACGAAGTGATTTTCTCTCTGGAAACCGCTACGGATTACCTCACGGACTACAATAAAACGACGAGGTTTGTCGTATTTACTTACACTACCGAGCTATCCATTGTATTTTTAACACGTCGTCACTTTTTACATCAATTTTGTCCACTAGACCGTTTATCCAAAATAGATAGAGTGTGGACTAGGTGGACCGACGACATTGTGAATGTCGGTTGGAGTGGCGCTCTAAGGGGGGGCCTATGTTCAGCAGTGGACGTCAGAGGACGTGGACATGTCGATTTATTCCACAATTGAAACTTAAGGTTGGTATTCACTATGCATTATCTGAAGTGAAACAAGATATAGGATGAAAAAATAAAGCCAGACTGCGTCCTTTCGTCACGGCTCATATTTTCAAATCCTAACTAATATTATAAATTCGAATGTAGCTGTCTCTGTGTCTGGGTGTTTGTCGCGTTTTCACAGCTAAACGCCTGAACGGATCAAGCATATTTTTTGCATAGATATAGCTTAAGGATCGGAGACGAATATAGGTCCTTTTTTTACATATATTATTGAAATATATTTTTGAAATGTGCAAATTAAGCCCTTTCATTTGATACCCAACAAGATATCATTTTTTTTTTCATATTCATTCATTAATAATTTCCTTTTGAGGGCGACATATTCAATTTAATGTGACATCACATAGCCTTTAACCAGCGAACGATTAAGACGCTTCCAAACATACCTCATCTGTCAAATTATGATAGTAGTAGTAGTAGTTCAGAAGTTATGAGGGAACAAAAGAACATACAAACATACCGTTCAAAATAATAACCCTCCTTCTTTTTACTCGTGTCAAAATAAATACATTTAACTAATATTGTTTTAAGTTCACACTCTATCTCATCATCATCATCATCATGATCAGCCTTATGGCTGATGATGATAAGTTTAAATATCTTACGATTATACCAGTGACGAAAACCGGTTCGGATTTCGCTGCCTGTGCGCGGGCTACGAAGACACTCCCCTGACGTCTCAACGACAAGGACTCGTCGCGTTAGAAATGGAGCTGGTGTACGCTGGAGCTTCGTATGCTTCCAAACTCCTTGCGCCTGACTTGGACATGCCGCCTATGGTGTTCTGTGAGTTCACTCATGATTCCTATGATTCACCATTTCTTTCAGCTGTAAGCAATGGTCCTGTTTGATCAATAGGTACTTTCGCTTGGGGTATTAAGGTAAGCTTGGTAAGGGATATTAGCTTTGGATAAGACGCTGGTGTATCACGTATGGAAGTATCACGAAACCTTACAAAGTCCTCAATTTAAATAGTGGGTCGCTATTTAATTAAATCGCTATTTCATCTACTTTAACTCTGCCGACGCCTTCGCAAAACAGAAATATCTTGGTATATGGGTGACATTTTGAAAACTCTTAATGAAAAATAATTACAAGAAAGAAGACTACACTGCCAAAAAAAGGCCTCCCTATTAGAAAAGGGGTGGATTGTCATAATGTCCACGCTTGGCAGGCAGCTTGGGAACCGCAGAACACTACTTTACTAAGAGGACACTACTGGCCGTCCTCCGTTGGTTCTGGTCGCAGTTTCAGGACATAATCGAATCTTGCCTAAATGATAAATGCATACATTAAATACGAGTACAGTCCAATACAAAATCTATTATCTAATTATACGGTTTACACCTATCTTCATATAACTAGGGAATAGGTTATTATACAATACACGTCTAGTCCGTGATCAGAATGCATCAATGCAGGTGTTCCGAGTCCATTGTTATCAGGCCAGACTTTATTGCAGATTGTATATTAGACACCACACAACTATAGTCCGGTAAACACTGCACGGCATACCAATACCACAAGGCCTTTTGTGTTCCCAAAGCGACCTCGCGATCACAAATGTTAGCCGTAGCTTACCTTAATCCGCCGCTATAACATAAGGTGTGGTCTAGAAATAGACTCAAAGTATGCCCTTATGAGTATATCCATTAAGTAGCTGTATCCAATATTGTTTTTCTTACGTTTCATAAACAAGATCAGAACAGCGCTTCTTCCGTCTCCGTTTTCGTCGTTATAATTATGTATATCGACACTATATTGTATCAATATAAGATACCATAGTACTTATGGTATGGGTATGTTCTAAAACTACACCAGAACCAAAAAAGGTAGGTTAGCAACGTCCTATTAGTAAACGGTGAGCGTTCTGCGATTGCCAAACCGCCTGCCATTCGTGGGCATTATGCCAACACCCTCCCCTAAAGAAGTGGCCTTTGTGTAATAGTGTACGTTTTCTGGCATCTGATGATGATGATGATACCACCCAATAGCCTTGGAAATGCCCTGTGCTCTTTCAACGTGTCTCAAACATACTAACGCTCAATCTAGCGAAAACTAAGCTGTAGCCACGATAGCTTAGTGATTAGCGAGTTCGGATCTAACAAATGTTCAAAAGTGGGTTCAAATTCTAAAAATGACCGGTGAAGGAAAAAGTGGTGGGAAACCCATGGCGTGGCTGCTTTATTGTGTTCGGTTGCCAAAGGTCAACGGTGTATTCCGGATGCCTCACTTAAGATCTATTTCCCATTCCAAGTTAGGTGTACTTACCATCTTCCATCACACCATCTCTGTGGTCAAAATGGCTAGGCTGTCAACCGTGATAAAACATGACTGATTAGCTATCCTGTCCACAGCGACATTGGTCGACGTGCAGCTGAAGCCGTACAGCGGTTCAGACGGGGAAGACCAGGATCAGAGCGAAGCCCTCCTTCTCTCTCGAGGGCTCGAGCTTTCTTCGCCGCTCTCCGTGCACCAAGTACTCGACGGTCAGTCGTTGCTGAGGTGAGTTTGGGTGCAGTAGGTTTGGTTTGGAGATAGTTACAATTCTGTCCAATTAAATGATTTTCTTACTTAAAATAATAGTTATTTCAAGCTTTTATATAACTCGCAATGTTTGTATGTATGTATGTTGAGGTCAAATCTTGCAATTCAATTTTAGACCAGTTCCCCTTGTTCAATTTAGTTTTGCATGCCTGTCAAGTTCCGATAATAATACAATATCATGACAGCGAGCTGACCTGATGATGTTGACGGAAGGTGGAAATCGGAACTCCTCAGTAACGAACAGTAGATTGATGCAGTTAAGACTCATTTTGATCAGCTAATAGTAGCGATTTTTAAGCGAGCGGATTTTATATAAGCTTGTCTGGATTTTTTTCCCCACAAAAACTGTTTTTTTACGATCTTTGAGTCCTATAATAGGTAATCGTCGATAAACTCTCATAATGCTGATTCTGCCATCTTTTAAAAACCAAACTATATCTATAGTATATCTAATATCTAATGGCTTGCGCTGATGGTGGACATTTCAGCTCGCCTTCTTGTTAGCTGATTTAAAATATCATCAGCGCTGGTTCTAATGCCGTTAGAAATTTTGTGTATTTAATCATAGACTTTAAGGATAGCATAGGCCGTACGAGCCACAGCAGGGATATAGTGATAAGGTAAGAAGCACATTACCATTGCTTTTTAAAGTTACCATTTAGCGAACCTTTCTAAGGGTAGTTTCCCATTACATTTTTAGGGTTCCGTAGTACTGGAAGCGGGAAAGGCTGTTAAATACTTGAACCGTCCTAACCGTCTACGGAACCCTACTAAGCGTGACCCGACATGCTCTTGACAGCTAATTAAAACAAAGTAATCAAACAAGCAACGGGTCACCAGATGGTATGCGATCACCGCCGCCTATGGGCATCTACAATACCAATACAATGGGATTGCCAGTACGCTACCTTCCAAACAGCGTTATTCACTCTTCGTTAGATGCACTAGTGCCTATTTAAAACTTTCATGTACACTTACGTTCTAATTAAACGGAGCAAAATCATATTCCATTGTTATATAGTTCAGTTATTTTGAACGATAAAGCTGATAATATCAGCTAGATATCGTCACTAAGATTTTGTAAATTGGCAGCGTTATTTTAATAAGTGACATTACGATCTGTCCGGTTGCTCTTTTTAATTAAAAATTCGGCTATAGGCTTCGACCGAAGTAAAATGAATGGTCGGGCCCGAGTAAGAGAATTACGAAGACCTTAAAGTGAGCGCCGGCGCTCACCTTGCTTCAGTCGCTCTCAGTCTGTGAAAAGTGCAAGACGTTCGTTCGTCAATACATACGATCTACGTTTTGACTTATTTTTTTTTTAGGAAGTTGTGTGGTTTGGGCTTGTCCATCCATTTTACTTTGGTCGAAGGCTGTAGGTATCGAGCTTCATCAAAAAGAATATGATGACATAACCAGATGGCGCCAGTAGGGGTTTCATTGTAGACTTCTAAATATCGCTTTTATCTTTGAAATGGTAGATTTTATCTTTAAAAGGTTAATGACAGAATATGGCGGTAGAAAATTTCATAAAATTTTATTTGGGGTGAGTATTGTTGCAATCAAAACTCTTCACGATATCGAAACGATCTTCAAAACTATATGTAGATTCAACATTATCAATAAAACCGTGATAAAATTGTGGACCGGTTTTCTTCAAATAACTATGTGTCACTTCAAATGACCACAGATTTTTATTTAGCTTATGATATCTTAACAGTGTCAGGTATGGAACCTGTCATGTTTTTTTTATGGAACTTATTGACGAGATGAGCAAGTCGCTTACCTAATGTTAAACGTCACGCCTGCCCATGACATTTCAGAGACACCCAGAATTATGAACTACAACAGTTCAAAACCATGCGCGGCAATGCTCTGCGCTCATCACCCTGAGATATTAGATGCTAAATCTCTATGTGACCCTGAGATATTAGATGCTAAATCTCTATGTGCCCTGTTATTACGCTGAAAATATTGCCCTTTAATCCGGAACACAGTATTGCTTGCCGGTTGAATAACTAGCAATATGGTCCCCAGGCAGACTGCAGAAGAGCCCTACCACTACTAAAATCCAAATCGTTCCAAGCAATAAATAGGTTCCGGATGAATACAATAATGGAAATTGTTCTTTTCCGGTGCTGTACAGTTTCACTCCTATGTTTGTAACCTGTTTTTTATTTTTACAGTTTAGCACTTAGGCTGAAGATTAATAGTTTTAACTAGTATTATTTGTAATAGTTTCACCTGATTGTTAAAGGCTTCCACATATTTAAACAGCAACACGAATCTGCGCGTTTTGTAACACATCTAACTAGAAACCAACACAGCAAATATCCCGGCAGCACGTGAGCAGGGCACCCGCGGCGCAGCGCCTTCGTACAGTTCCTTGTATTACAAAACGAGCGGACTGAAGTGCTGCTCACATGCGTTTGGCTTACCGCTAGGAGTAATAGTATTCTGTGGAAGGCCTTGCAGTGCAAATTTGTGTTCGTTCTAGACACCCGCACTTATTGACTACTTACGATCAGAATATAATAACATACTGTATATACTGATATCGAGTTGTCTTCGTGAATTGAAATTCTGTTATTATTCTTGTGTATAAAAAGTTTGAAGGAGTTTAAATGTGATCATGTGTTCATTATTCCAATCGTTTATGTAAACAAAAAGCAATTCAATACCCGTTCATAGTTTTTCTGTGTAACGAAACTTCTTCAAATAGAGTACTAATACTGCGTCTACAGAATGCTGTGACACTCGTGTCCGACTATTTAACGATGTTGTTTTTTTTTGTTGTTCCTTTTATTAAATAAGTTAAATATTTTATAGGGTAACCTAATTTGGTAATTCCAATTCGCTGAAAAGGCATTTTAGGCGGGCGGGTTAGTAATTCAGTTGCTTCACGCGGCGCTTGCTTCGTGTGTAACGTTTCATAAAGTTAGATATAGTTTTTTTTTAATATAGCTAACTTTTTGAAACGTAATCGTTATGAAATCTGAAATCATGATAACTTAAAAATTACAACACGCGGGTACTCAGTTCACGATTTTGTTTGAATCTTTACTGGGACATCTATTTGACATATGGAGATACAGTTTCAAAGTAATATCTTCTATATTGTATAAAGTATGTACAATCAAAAACTACGTTATATTTTGTCTCGAAATAAGCTATACCAACAAATTTTACTGCATAATAGGAAGGTACATATAGAAGGACAATCTTGTTACACAAATTCAGTACGCATATAATTGGATTATACTTACTTACTCACCCATTTGACTATTAACAGTTTAAAGCTGTTGCATATACTATTCAATTGATCTGGTGAACTCGTCATTCGGTTACATAAGCAAAAATTTCTTCATAAAAATAAGCTAATGCTATAAACTAGTTGTTCTGTGATCAGTAAACCTCGCGAGCACAAACTTTTTCATAGAACTTTTTAGTCGTCGGCGATTTTTTATTGGTGGGGTATTTCTCCCCAAATATAGGATGTTTGCTGCGGTGCCATTTACCCTCAAGATATAAAGTCGTGAGTTATCCTCACGACCTCACCTATATCTAGAAAACCTCTCCACCGATTTTGCTCATATTCAAAATTCTTGTTCAGAATCGAGTACTGAATGTTTATGACACAGATGAATAGAACTAGATACCTAGTCTAGGACGAGCCTAGCGCGCAACACATAAGTTTTATAAGACTTATATAAGACGCCGCCCCAAACATTGAACCTCAGTTCCGACCAAGTGCCAGAGCTGTGCGTGCGTGCGTGCGGCTTACAAAATAAAACTGTTGTTTTATTTTCCTGACAACCAACAGTAAATAAAAATGACTATCTGTGCAGTGAAATTGTGTGGAAAGTCATCCGCGCACTCAAACTACAAAAAAGACGAAATAACTTTTCATCGGTAAGTAAAATAATTCAGTTTTACAAGACAGCAGAGCTCAGCGTATAATGGACACGTCGTCACTTATCCCTTTTCCTCATTGCGAGTATCCTATGCAGTTGTCCCTTTCTGGCGAACGCACGTATAAAGTAGTGTTGTGACTCATTAAACAAAACGCAGACTTGCGTTTTCGATTTTCACCATACCGTAAAGGGATTCGAACACTGATGAATTCTAACTAACTAACTAACTAACTAAACTGTGCACTCGGGACCTTCTGCTTGGACTAAACGCGTGAGACTGTGGTGAGACTAGAGAAAAAAATCGGAAGCAGGGCTGGATTTAGGTACGTTGAAAACGAAAGCACAAAAATTTTAAAAGGAAAGTATTTACAAAAAAATATAGTATGCTTTATTATTTTTAACCTATTTCCAAAAAAAGAAGGAGGTTCTCAAGTAGTAGTTTTTTTTATTTTATTTTTGTTTTCGGAACTCCGTCGTTTATGAACCGATTTAAAAAATTATTTGTTAATCCTCAATGATGCATATTTCACTAAAATGCATAAATACGCATCATTGCATTTCATCAATTCCCGTGGCCGTCTGTAGCCTTCTTCATCCTTTGATTATTTTTATGATTTTTCATCAGTTCCACTTCACCAAATTATACCTACTTTCTGTGGACTACTTTCTGTTACAATGCTGGACTTTTTGATGAAAATACCAAAATCGCTATATGTGTGCCTATCATATTTGAGGAATGTCCTCAATTCCAAATGAATCCCATTAATAGAACTGGATTTTGATGAAAATCAAATTTGGAAGTATCTCTTTAAAATTAAAAAAATAAAATTCCAAATCGGTTCATAAATGACGAAGTTCTAAGTTGAGGAAAAAAAAAAAAAAAAAAACATTCTACTTGAGAACCTTTCCGTTTTTTTGGAAATAGGTTAAAAATAATGAAGCGTAAGTATTATATTTTTTTGTAAATAATATCCTTTTATAATTTTTGTGCTATGGTTTTCAACGTACCTAAATCCAACCCTGGTGATATTGCCGAAAGGGTTCTTTGTTCTTTGACAAAAAGCCGCGGCGCGGTCGCCGAAAGGCGATGCATCTTTTGATGCCGCGCGCTGCGTAGTAATTATTATCTAGTCTGTGATCCGCGGGGCTCCCGAAGGGATGCGAGTTTATGATTTTTTTAGTCGCACGCGCTTGCTTGATGCTTCCGGTCGTTACCGTTGCAGTTAAATACTAGGAATTTTACAACAATGTTGCGTCAATAGAAACTAATAGTAGATAATTTTGTTATGCAGCGTGTAGGAAATATGATTCTCAGTTTTCAATCCCATCTTGAATTAGATGTACGTACGGTGACAATACACATGATTCAGGAAATCCGCGAGTGCACGACACTGAGGAAGAATTAGTACTTTAATCGGGTTGTGTAGTAATGTTATGTTAGTGAGTTGAGATTCGAGTGAGTGCGATTACTATGGCAGAGCGGCAGTCAACCCAAGTGTTCGCTACGTAGATCCGTTCGCTGTACCGATTAATAATGTTGCCCTACTGCCACAGCCTACTGCTTATCCCATCACTACGGAACGTACTAACTCGGTACAGTGGTGGGCGTAACCTTGATGATAGCCAATGGGAAAAATTTGTTACGCTCCGCGCACCCCGTGCTTTCCTCAAACTGTGGTGACTTTTAATCGGACCAAAACCCGCGCGACGAGGTATCTGGTTCATCTGTGGTTTATGACAAATATTATCAACACCTGTCGGTAAAAAAATCTTTAACATTTTAGAACCTGTATTCCAAGTTTCGTCAAGATTTATTGAAAAATAAGCCCTGTAGGTACGCGAGTACCGACATACGGACATTATCAAAATCGGCAGTTGTATGGCGCCGCAGAAAATTTGCCCCATTTTGTGGGAAATACCCCTCCAATCAAAAATCGCAGACGACAAATAAATTCCACACACTTGTAGAACCTGTATACCAAGTTTCGTCAAGATTGCTTCAAAAATACGACCTGTACGCGATTACCAACACACGGACAGATGAAAGCAAATTTTGCCAGTTAAAACTGAGACCTTTCGTTCGCTGCGCTCACTCGGTCAACTACATAATATAAAACTATAAAGCTAATACACTTCTCGTGGGTAGATGATAGTTTACTGGTAGGCTATTAACTGATAGTATAACATTCTTGGTACATAAATTCCAAGTAGAATTGGATGATATGTTCTAGCACTGGTATTGCAATGTAAATTACATTCGCATCGGCAGATTGCATCGCGCAATATAGGTCAATACGCTAAATGTATTGTTCATATCGCACGAGTAAGAACATTTTATTTCCAGAATCGAATACAAAATGCGACACGGCTCGGATACTGCGTGGTTTTCTTTAACTTATAGATAAATAAGAAGGCCACACCCTAGACCTCTCTCTTTCTTTTCTCTCTAGCCTGTGTCAATCTGGACCAGGAGTGCTAGTACGAAATTTATGGATCGAAAAAAATTATATTTGGAATCGATAAGGACATTTTGCCGATGAAAAACGTCCATTATGACATTTAGATTCTATGAAACTGGTTTTGTCGATGACAAAAGTCAATGTCGATCTATAATTTGCGTGTAGTTTCCACTCGTGAATTTAGGAATACATTCGAGCCATCTCGCTTTCGGATAACCAACGCTCCGCTTAACTTGCCAGCAAGCATAGCAAGAGAGATCCCTATAGCAGTAAGATAAGGATCCTTGTGGGTGATAATGGTTAAACCATAGCTGCAGTTCCATATTTGCGGCGTACACCGCTGATTCACGAAGGTCGTGGTATTCTATATGCAGTGTTCGAAGCACACCTTGTTTGAATTTTGTCAGATTATATAACCATACCAAATTCAAACAACGCGCTTCGAGCTCTTTATAAGAATGGCGCGACTTTCTTGATTCAACAAAATGGAGCAACACTGACCACGTTTATTTTTATTATATAAAGCCGTGTTGCTATGTATTTCAACGTTCGCCAAGCGACATTCCTTATCGTTATGGAAGTTAAACTGTAAACAAATAAAAAATTCGCTCGGCGCTAAACGCAAATACACACTTATTGTATAATGAAACGGGTGACTCGGTGTAATTATTTATTACGCTTATTTCTAACACAGAATAATTTACCGGATAACAAAACTGTTGTCGTTCCAACATAACCGTCCGTATCACTTAAGTAATACTGATCAAAATAAACTAAACTTGGCACAATTTTCACTGACGAAACAATGAGGTAGCACTGAAAATTATGAAACTTCTGACAAAATGTTCGATGTAATACGTCTCAACTAAACAGGTATTTTAAATTCACCAAAACCTATCGCAGATAGCCTCCTTTCTTAACCACTATAGTTCCATGAATTTTAATAATGTATCTTTTATTCTTCCAAACAAACATATTTAAATAAATGACAACATGAGGCAGTTTTATATGAGAACAAATTTTATTTTTTTAATGCTTTTTTATTTTTTTTGAAAAATGTGCACGGGTCAACCATAGTTTTTTGCATCAAAAAAATTCAATGACTATTTTCATACAACTTTTTTTGGTAATGTAATTAGGCTTGGTGAAAATCATGGAACAAAAGTTGTTTATTGAGACTGCCTGCTTGAACTTTTGGTTATTGAAAACGACCTTGTCTATCCTGTACAATAATATATCATGTACTTATATTGCTTACCGTTTGCCGATAACAGAGATCAGTTGACCTAACACGCGCGCACTCCTATCCAATCATAAGTCAGTAGTCAGTAACTCTGCTCTTTCCACTACTATATGGAACTCAGTCTCTCGATAAGTCTTTCCGTCCGGCATAACTATCTGAACTTTCTTCTTCTTCTCATTCTCCCGCCGAACTATAAAGAATATAACTATCGCTACTATAAGTAAAAGGAGTATCACGCCTATTAAGACGAATATCCAGAAGTTTTGCTTGAACGCGCCGCAGCGACTGTCGACATAAGTAGGCAGGGACATGTAGTGACCTTCCAACTCGTACCAGCAAGAGACAGACCCTCCTTGGTCGTTCATTATCAGGCGCCAGTTCTCGGCCATCTCGCACGCGCAACTCTGGTTTAGGTTCAGCCCATCCAGCCGCATCGTAAGCTTTGAGGTGTTGTACATAAAAGAGCCTAAACCCACATTTGTTACCGTATTATTGTCTATCAAAAGCTCTTGGGCGCCCATAGACCGCGCCACTTCGAAATCTACGGTTAAACCGAAAAACGCTCCCTTTCTAAGCTCAGTCACAGTGTTATTTCTAAAAGTGATCGGTCCTCTCGTCGTTATGTGGAAACCGTCGCCTTCTAAAGTCTCTATATTATTACTCTCTATGAGAACTCTCTTTGGTCCGCTGACAAGAAACGTTAAACTATACAAATATTCGACGATAACACCTTCCATGCGGAAAAGGTTCGTTACTTCCACGTCTGAAAGGAACCTGCTCGGCAGAATTTTCACTCTTCCCCCGCGTAATAAAAAGTTATTTGTCGTAAACTTTTTAAACGCTTGAATTTCAATATAATCGAATACGTTGTTGGTTAATTCTACGGATTTCACTCCGGTAAGACTAGAGAAGGCGAATGGTTTTATGTTGGACATTTTGCTGTCGTTGATGATGATGTCGTCGACACGGCCTTGGATGGCGTGCGATGCTATTTCGTCGACGGTGCAGTTTTCTATCACGATTCGTAGGCCGGGGGTCAACTCGTTGTCCCGATTAAAAGGAGACCACGCAAGAGCGCGCTCGTTGATCACCACGTGCTCTACGTTTCTCAGCTCCACTCTGCGGAGCTGGATGAGGTGTAGCACGGTGTCGGGAAGGAAAGTGACGCGGGCGCAGCCATCAATTATGATGCCTGTAGCCGTCGTCGGAATTCTGTAGGCTCCATCAGGCCGCAGTGTCAGCTCCTGCAAGAACGACCATTGAAACTTTAAGGGCAAACCAAAAACACAGACGAACCGGACGGCGGCCCTCTAAGGACACTGCATTACGAGTACCGACCTGAACTAAAAAAGAAAGGGGATCGTTGAAACCACTAATCTAGACCGCTAATTTTTGGTTCATAAAGGACTCTAAAACTGTTACAATAGTTTTCCGTTTGACACTATTTAGTCTGATGCTGTTCACAATTCTAAAAGGAAAGTGATTCCCAACTTAAGATCATTGTATTTATCGGGACATTCCACGTTCAAACTCTCTGAATAAAAAAATTTAAAGCAAAGCATTCCGTGTGTGCTCGAAGATTAATAAATTCGATTTACTCACGGTGTAGTCTCTAGTGCAGTTGCAAATAACCCTAGTAAAAGAGTCGCAGCGACAAGCCTCCTCCTCGCAGACGGTGGGGGTGGGAGCCTGCGTGAGCGCAGGCACCAGCAGCGCCGGCAGGATATGCCACCACGCCGGCCAACGCATTGCGCATCACGTCACCATCGCACTTGGTTAATCACACTCTGTAAAGAGCACAATATAAACCTTAATAACTACTAGTTCTAAGTACGTTTTAGCTTAGGTTCGCAAGTTATAGTCAAACAAACAAACGTGCCGATTTGTTACGCAATTTTTCGGTCAAATACATATTATATAGATGGACTAATATGGTCGCAGGTTGGGGGTCTACTTCAGGAGCGAAAAGATCTGGGGCTCTATTTTTGAATGGCTCGTCTGAGTATATCATGCGAAATTAATTAACGACGCTGCGCGACAGTAAACCTTATCGCGCGGCGGCGATCCGATTCGCGGTCGCGCATCGTTATTAATTACGCATGACTCAGGCGATCGTTTAAAAAATAGAGCCCCAGTAGGCACCTAGGCAGACCTCCGAATGTTGCAGATGTGTTTGTTCTATCGTTACACATTTAGTGCTATGTGGGTGCACCTACACTAAGACCAATTGGCGACTCAGTAAAACATTTATCACGTGCACTGCAAGCGGATGCAAGAAGAAAATATCGTTGCAATTTCATGGAATGTGTAATTTGATACTTAAGTGCACCGATTAATGTCACAAAGATAAACAGCTAGCATATAACAAAATCCACGAATGCTGAGACCATTATTAATATCACACCAATGATCTCATCATCGCGGTTTTGAAACCGCGTATTTGAATAAAATCGCACTTAAACTACGATTCGATAGTATTTTTACCTGAACAGTTTGAATGTCCCAAAAATAAATTAAAAACCACTTTTGTCACAGACGCGTCTTTCGAAAAGCAATGTGCTCAAGTAATGTCGATGTGAGTCAACTTATCGCCGGTTATCGGGCGTGGTCTTATCAGATAGGTATTCAGATATCACGAGCACACAAATAATGTATAGCGGGCTTGTGCAGAACAGACAAAAAATACTGACCTAGTTGCAACAAAAATTAAATAAACTCATAATAGCTATGCAGAATTGTAGATTTACTGGAAATGAATTACCAGACAAAATAAGTTCAGCTTACGCACTAATCCTTATTAATACTTACGTAGATACTGAAAAGGAAATACCGAAACTAACAAATAACACCAGGTTCCGCTCACCGTTCCTTTTACTCTGATTCCGATAAAGTTGAATGATCCTAACCATACATTTAAAGTAAATGACCCTAACTAGATTTCTCTCTGTCAAACAAAAAACAAAGGATGTGGGTACCTATATATGTAGTTGTACTCGTAGATAATCAAGAAAACCCCTTTATAAGTTTAATTTGATTTCAATTGACCATTTGTCATCGTATGTTTCATTGACTCGTCTCACTCGTGTTGGCTTGAAAATATGATGATAATGAAATAAATTATGTGGCCTCTGGAGCTGTCAAAATCAGACTGTCGACATACGCACGCTGACGGCAGAGTAAGAAATCAGTAAAATACCTGATTATAGTTGAGTGCCTGGGTGGTCTAGCTAATATACATTATGGGTGCGTTTCTACGATGCAGGAGCTGCGAAAAGAGGTGAATGACACTGAAACAGTGAGTAGAAGAATGGAGCTGAGAAGTGAAGTTCCGTCCTGCTTCACTTAGCCATACACCACGGCTCCGGTCCGACCTAAAAATGTGCATCAATGTTTTAAGTGACACGTTAAGAGAACTAATTCTGGTTTAAAAAGTAAGCACAGTTAAGCTGCCATAGAACGTTGAACAGGTACACCGTTTAACTGCAACTTGTGTTTATATTTAAGACCAAAACGCGGAAGGTGCGGTATATCGTTCACAAACGGCTAGTGATACGACTTACCCACAGTGCAGCATAAACAAAATCTTCCCAAAGAAAACTTTACCATTCTCATAACTATTCGGATGTTTTTTTTTTCATACATGCTAAATAATATTATCCATTATGGTAGCCTGAAAGACATCGCTTTTAGCGGTAAGGCTGCCAGTTGTAACGGTATCTTTTAATTTGTTTTTGTCGCATATATCTCAATTCTAGGGTGAAACAAAAAGTATCCATCATCCCGTCAACATGTAACTCGTAGTTGCTAAAACTACGGCTAGTTATACGCAGTACTCAAGAAATGTTCAGTCTGAAACAAAACTATTTATACCTTATGCAAGTGAATGTATTCCCATATCAGTTTTTAACTTATATTGTATATGGATATGAACATTCTGAGCGAGATGCGTCTGGAGTCTGGACACGCTAATTGCGACGTACTCGAGTTATTTTCGCTGAAATAGTGAATTATGTCTGCCTTCCTTCCGATCGCACCGGAATAAGTAGGTGCGTCTCATATGGTACTCTTTTTGCTTTGTTGCTCTGTAATAAATTTACCTCGGGTTAGTTATCTTGTTTTTTTAACTATAATTATATACGAGCCGCATCATAGATGACTCGTTTTTTTTTTGTAAAAATATATACGATTACAGACGCTAATTACAAATATCGATGAAACATACTCATGCTCTAATAAAACCTACTTCTTTTATTCAATTTGTTTGTTGACAGAGTAAGTTCATGCCAATTATTATCATAATCGGCCGCTAAATAGTACCACAGCAATTTTCTCCTATTTTGGGGGTAAATAAAATATTGTTGGGGAACAATCAAAAATCGATGACGGCTAAAAAATCTATGAAATTATAGAATTTTGATTATGCAAAAAAGTTTATGCTCGCGAGGTCTACTGTTCGCAGAACTACTACTATAAAGTTTGTATGTAATTGTAGTGTGAAAAACACTTTGTTTGTCACGGATACGTGCCAAATTTACGTGCCCGCAACGAACGCGAGAGTCAGTACTTTTTTGTTTTAATTGTACTGAAAATGAATTATGCCGTACATATTTGTAAGTTTTGAATCAAGTATGCTCCGTTTATTTATAGATATATTAACCTGTCATTAGGTACTTAATCAACTTTGTGGGCTCGGTACAAGCACGATGTCTTTCTCCACTTCACTCTATCATCCGTTATTTCTGCATTAAGAGCCGGCTCTCCTGATTCAACTATCTCGTTCGCATTTTTCAACGTTTATTTAATACTAGTTGATACCCGCGACTTCGTTCGCGTGGACATAATAAAGTATCCCATGTCCGCCTTTGTGAATTACAGTAACTCTTTATCAAATTTTATTAAAATTCATTCAGCCTCTTAACCGTGATAACGCGACAAACATCCAGATAGAGACGAAGTAACTGCCTATAGTTCGCTAGATGGCGTTGATCCATTCTTGTGCATTTTTTGACGTATGGTAATAAATAAATAAATAAATATCTGGGACATTTTTGCACACATCGTCACCTGACCCCAAACTAAGCAAAGCTTGTAATATGGCTGCCAGAGACTGATATACGTACATAGATATTTCTAAATACATACTTATATAGATATTAACACCCAGACATAGAACAAATACAAATATTCATCACATGAATGTTTGTCCTAGATGGGAATCGAACCCATGCCCCCAAGCACAGTAGGTAGGTTCACTACCAACTGAGCCACCGGGGCAGTCAAGGGCCGGGGTAAGGCTCAGTCTCGGTGACGTGACTGCACCTCAGCGTGTGATATTAGATTGCATCATTGCATCATATTACCACCTACTCAGGTTCTTGTCATTACGTGTTTGCTTAGTACCTGTGTAGTTAAATATATTTATACATTTTATAATATAAGTGTAAATCAATTTGTCTACATTAAATAAGAAAATTAAAAAAAAAAATTAAGAACTCTGCACCTATTAATATCATCGCAGCGGGCTCTGTTCGTCGTCATTATTCAGTAATATGCGTCGCTCGAAAAGCGGCTTGTTTGTTAGTTTCAATTCGCTATTGGGACCTATTAACTTATATGCATCGAAATATATATACTACGCACTAGATTTCGCGATCCGAACACTCGCTCTGTTCGACTGAACTGTACTGCAATCTGGACACATTGTTTAACAACAACAACAAGCAAACACTATGCCGAAAGGAACGCGAAAGCGACATGCATTTAATGGCACTGACGACTTTTTGGACGCGATTAAACTAAACTCTATAAGCGATCTAGCGCTGTATGTATATTTTGGTTAGACATCATAAATAATGTTTTAGCTCTGCAACGAACCTTAGTCTTAACTCACCAGCATTTGAACAAACGGTTTTCATGTTTTTCATTTGTCTATCGGTAAAATATTTGTGTCAATGCTTAAATGAATTTGTTTACTTATATTGTCGGACATTGTCTGGACTTCTGGCACCTACGAATACATCATTCGAAGAGTTAGTGATTTAGTGATTAAACTTAGTATTGTTAGATTCCGTTACAACTGATTATTTAACTTTACACGATAGTATAATTTGATCTGGCGCCAACTCTGTACTACTACTCTAATTTCAGAATTTTTGCTTTTTTGTTTCGGTTCATTATTAGTTTACATTTTCTACCGGCTTTTGTGTCGGCTTATAATTTGTTTGCATAATGACAAATATCTCTAAATTAAGTTGTCGTCTGGTTGTGGTATTTTATAATGAATTTACACCACACTTACGTACGTTCCTGGTTTTTGTTTGTTTTTTAAGTCAACCATCTGGATTACAAGATTTGTCCTACGATATTTTATCCCAGAAAATGCAAGAACGTTGATACACTTTCTGCAATAAAGACAAAATAATTATATAAATACATTATGCTTTTTAAGCACAGGTTGACATTTTAATAATTTGATAAATTTTTGCCTTTAGTTTTTTATCTTCGTACAAAACTGGTTGTGTAAAGATAAAAGTTGTATTTTGTTGGTTTCGTACGAAAAAAAAAAACTGAAATACGATCGAAACTGGTTACGTAGCCACAGGTATCGTACGAGGCCGAAAGGGGTCTACAATATACATTATAGATTCAAATCTCTAATGGAATATCTATAATCAAACATAATTTTGTGTGGATATAGCATTAATGAACCTTCTGCATACATATTGTAACTTTGATTCCGTTTTTAGGGTTCCATAGTACTACAAGGACCCTTATAAGTTTGTCATGTCCGACTGTCTGTCTATCTGTCTTAATTCTTTACATCCTTATAACTTCCAAAGTTATAAACGTACATGCATGAAATTGTACACAACGATAATCTGAGTATAGTCCTCCAGATTAAAAAATAAAATATTTTTTCTTAAATAAGGGTAGCTCCAATACATGTAAAGAGAGGATGAAAAACTTTACGCCATCATGTGGGGTGTCATCGATCAGTTAAAGTAAAGAAAATTGAAAGAAATAAAAATTCTAATTTTCTATTAATACATGCCGCCATGGCCTCATGCTGTCATACGTGTAAAGTACAAATGTAAATACAAAAAACTCGCCTCTCCCCCACATGTAAAATTAAATTCTCATTAGTGTAATACGTGTTCGGTACTAATGAATGTAAATAAATAAATGTGGGGTATCATTGAATACGTCTTTTAAAATGAAGTTAAGGTTTCCTACACCATTTTTTTATCAGATTGTACCACTTGCGAAATATGGGCCGACAAAGGTGCTTGGAATGTATCCCCCCTCAGAAACGTTATCTTCTATGTTGAAAGATCTTAGTAAAAATTTCTTCTAAAATTATTTCGGGCAATATGTGATAATTACTTTTCGAGATAAGCGGGAAAACCGATAAATACTTCAAACGTCCTACGCGCCCACGAAACCCTACTACGCATGACCTGACATGCTCATAACAAGTTATTTTATTATAATATCTTACAGTAATATCTAGACAGTGTAATATTTTTTTTTTATATCGGTAATTTTTGTTGTTTTAATAAAAATATTAAGTACAAAAGTAATAAGTAAAATTTAAGTGTTACACCAGTTTTCTTCTTATATTTTACTATAATCAATGTATGTAATATGTGTATGACCTTGTATAAATTTGTTATTGACATCGTAGTGTATCATCTGAACTTCGGTTATCTGCGAATACATCGTTCAAAAGAGTTGGCTGTTTGAAGATCAATCTTGTTATTGTTTGGTCTCCTTATAACCAATTTTTTGCACAAGTGTATGGTATCAATCTGGCGTCAACTCTGCAACTCTGCGTTTCTTTTTTCGTGTTATCTTATTTCAAAACAGAACATTTTATTATTTTCTACCGGCTTTCGTGTTGGTTTTTAACTTGTTTGCATAATAACAAATGTAACGAGGGGTGTATGATTTTGTTATTGACATCGTAGTGTATCATCTGGACTTCGGTCATCTGCGAATACATTGTTCAAAAGAGTTGGCTGTTTGAAGATCAATCTTGTTATTGTTTGGTCTTCTCATAACCAATTATTTGCACAAGTGTATGGTATCAATCTGGCGTCAACTCTGCAACTCTGCGTTTCTTTTTTCGTGTTATCTTATTTCAAAACAGAACATTTTATTATTTTCTACCGGCTTTCGTGTTGGTTTTTAACTTGTTTGCATAATGACAAATGTAACGAGGGGTGTATGATTTTGTTATTGACATCGTAGTGTATCATCTGGACTTCGGTCATCAGCGAATACATTGTTCAAAAGAGTTGGCTGTTTGAAGATCAATCTTGTTATTGTTTGGTCTTCTCATAACCAATTATTTGCACAAGTGTATGGTATCGATCTGGCGTCAACTCTGCAACTCTGCGTTTTTTTTTCGTGTTATCTTATTTCAGAACAGAACATTTTATTATTTTCTACCGGCTTTCGTGTTGGTTTTTAACTTGTTTGCATAATAACAAATGTAACGAGGGGTGTATGATTTTGTTATTGACATCGTAGTGTATCATCTGGACTTCGGTCATCTGCGAATACATTGTTCAAAAGAGTTGGCTGTTTGAAGATCAATCTTGTTATTGTTTGGTCTTCTCATAACCAATTATTTGCACAAGTGTATGGTATCAATCTGGCGTCAACTCTGCAACTCTGCGTTTCTTTTTTCGTGTTATCTTATTTCAAAACAGAACATTTTATTATTTTCTACCGGCTTTTGTGTTGGTTTTTAACTTGTTTGCATAATGACAAATGTAACGAGGGGTGTATGATTTTGTTATTGACATCGTAGTGTATCATCTGGACTTCGGTCATCTGCGAATACATTGTTCAAAAGAGTTGGCTGTTTGAAGATCAATCTTGTTATTGTTTGGTCTTCTCATAACCAATTATTTGCACAAGTGTATGGTATCGATCTGGCGTCAACTCTGCAACTCTGCGTTTTTTTTTCGTGTTATCTTATTTCAGAACAGAACATTTTATTATTTTCTACCGGCTTTCGTGTTGGTTTTTAACTTGTTTGCATAATGACAAATGTAACGAGGGGATTACTGTGTATTGAAAATATTATTCTTAAAATATGTTTTTTAGGATTATTTGGGAGCAACAGAACCTAAAATATAGTTTTAAATTTTTTGTGTCTGTGTCCGGGATATACTCAGAAACTAAGGCACAGATTTACATGCAGTTTTTTAAAATATGCCTGGATATGTTATGTGGCGCTTAATATGGGTTTCGTTAAAAAAAATCGGTGCAGGAATATTGAAGTTATGACGAAATTTAGAAAACTAGATGTTGTCTTTTATAAGTTGAACCACGGAAAATACCGGATCATTTAGTAGACAAGGTTTTTTGATTATCTTGAGAGTTTGTAGAATTAAGCGATGGGCTTACATACAATTTAATTGTCTGTGGTGTCCTTGGCTTCATAACAAACTTTTCGGGAACAACAATAAAAGTAAAAATCGGTATATATAAATAATGTTCACGGAAACTGGAGATATTACGCAATATTTAAGAACGTTGAGTACATTTGCAAAGCAAATTTACAACGGGTCGCCAATGCATGGCGGCACGAGTCTGCTAAACCGCGGTGACGATTTTTTCCATGATTTAGATACCTTTTCGGAGATTTGTCTGTCCTGATCAATTGATTCCATTTACTAAGAACATAAAATCGAAAGACTGATTGGGATATCGGAATCATCCCGATCGGTCAAGAAGCGTGAAAAGCACAGGAGTTCCTTATAAAATTTTGTGAGAATGAGCAATATAAAAGGTTTAAAAAGTATTTCAGCAGGTATTATACAATACAATATAATATAACCTTATTACACATACAAAAAGACAAATAATAATAATATGTACATAAGGGATAAAACTTTGTGTGGAAGTTAGTAATTTTTACTTTGTATTTGAGAGCCCGAGCCCGAAACCCGCGTAAGAAGTCGCAGGCATCAGCTAGTCTCTAAATAAAGTTGATCGTTTCCGTGTATACTTTTTGCATTATTGATTCAAATCTAACATAGCTATGTGTATGGATAAGTTTTTTCGCACACATCTTGTAACAACGATTCCGTGTTTTTAATATCTTACTGTAAGAAATTAACAGTGTATAAACTTGTATGCATTTGTTGTTGGCATCGTCGTGCATCATCTGGACTTCGGTCATCTGCGAATACATCGTTCGAAGAGTTGGTTGTTTGGAGATCAGTCTTATTATTGTTTGGTCCCATTCAACCTCTCATTTGCACGAGTGTATGGTATCAATCTGGCGTCAAATCTGATTTGCTCTTAGTGCACTCTAATTTCAGAATAGTTTTCATTTACGGTTCTATATATTATTCTTGACAAGATTTTGTGTCGGCATTTAACTTGTTTGTATGATAACAAACATCCCTAAATAATTAGGTGGTCGTGATATCATAATTTTAATCGTGAATTGACATTATCATTTTGAAAGGGTCACGGGAAATTGTAGTTTTTGAAATCAATCATCTAGGCTAATAATTATTCGTTATCGTATTTTGTACAAGAAGATGCAAGAATGTTGATTGTTTACGTGTATAGTTTATGAAATTCAATCTATCGTTTACTTAAATATTGAAAACATCTGAAAAGACAGTCTATATCGTAGCTCAATATTTATGTTGGTTACATAAATTCCAGTAAATTCGTAGTTGGACGCCCAATTTAAAAAAATACCTATATTATCTTCATAATAAAGTTGCGTAATACTTGGCAGTAGGGACCCAATACTGATGGCGTTTATAAAAATATGTGTTAGAGCAGCGGGAACAGACAATCGGTGTTGATGGAAGTATTATTCATCGTTATAGTACTTATGATTAGATATCCCATAATTATGTGTGGTTTATGTGCTTACTTTTATGTCTCAGCATGTTGTATTCAATGTCTTTACCTAGTACTTACTTGCATACTATACCTTTCAAATAAGTAGGAGCACGCTCGCCTCACATTCGAGGGGTCGTAGGATCGAACCCGGGCGGGCCATACCAATGAGTTCTTTGGAACTTACGTACGGATATACCACTGGGGTTTCGGTGAAGGAAAACATCGTGGCGTATGTCCGCTAAGCCGCACTGGGCTAGCGTGGTAGATATGGCCTAGTCACCCTTCGAGAGTAGTTCGATATCCCAGAAGCGGGATGTTGTTAAAGGGTGATGCAGATAGCGCCAACTTCAGTGATCATTAAACTCATTACACCTAAAAACTATGTTGTGGCTCCATCAATAAATATACCGCAGTGCCATGTGGTACTGTCTATCTAATTAAACCACAGCAAAGTACAACAAAGAATCCTTATAAAACGATTGTGTCGGTCAGTGTGACCGTCCCAGTTGATCATCATAACTTTAACATTTTTGAGTACATACATTCAGCACTATTAAAATGTGTAAACAGAAAACTAAAAAATAACAGTACATTACTGCAACAGCCAGTTGTGCCTGGTTTCATCCGAAATCCTGAGAACATATTAATATGTCTACGGAATCCTACCAGATGTGTGTATCGAGCTAGTTATCTGTTATGCTTGTGCCGCTATTTCTGAAATACTTGTTTCTAATTACCGTGATCTCAAGATGAAAAAAACGCAAGTATCAAAAAAACAGATATGACCTCTTAAATCCTAAGGTTAAATAATCTGAACCCATCTCTTAATCAGTTGACTTTTCCACCCACGCGTCAACGCGTCCTTTTTGCGCTACGCTTATTACCCGACTGCCCAAGTAGGAGGGGATTCTTTTTGGTTTGTATGTAAGTTTATAAGGTTGTGTGTATGTATGTTTGTATGTCCCTGTATTCTCCTGTAGTTTAAACGGTTTGACGATTTAGACGAGCGAGGAGTCGTTGGATTCCATTTTACGTCTTTCGCGACATAGACTACATTTTGCAGTCGGGTATATTGTTTTGCCTTTATTAAAATTACTTGTTTTGATACCTATTTATAAAGTAATGCGTTTTAATCTTTGGATCTAAAGTCAGAGATCAAATTCAAATTCAATACTTTGAAATACCTCTATTATTACATATCTTTATGCCCAGGGAGATGGTGAAAGTGGCTAAATCAATGGAATTGGTGTTTTTTGATATTTTCACCTGAGACTTGACCCCTTTATTTTGTAATCTGAAGCTTAAACAGTATTGTTATAAATGTTATTGATACTGCTGTTATGTGCATAACATAGATCACAATAGATACCACTAACGAGATCGTTGTTCCGCCAAAAAGTCACCAAAGCTGTAAGAAAGCGCGGGTAGCGGGGACTGCGCTCACTCGCGTATTGTAATCGACCAATGAGAGTAAATTTTTATAGGTGTATTTAAACCTATGCGTGGTGCACTTTGATCGTCATGAGTGTAGAATCTAGTGTGATTAACAATATTTCTAAGGTTGCGTCTCGAGATATTAATTAGTTATTAATTTCCCGCACATCGAAGAATGAGGAGTAAATATGTAGAACCGCGAAATCGACTTTATTGCGCTCATAAACATTTTTTTAACTGTTTCTTGATATCTGTGACCGCTTTTAGTGTTTTCGAAATCCTTTAAGACCTTATAATAGGATGGACGATGCTCTACTTACACGTACCTTTGTTTCCTTTTGAATCATCGCAGCATCATATCGCGTGACGTCACCTGCCGGTCCCAACGGAAGACCAGCGCTGGTTGGCTACAACCAGCATTTTGCTGAGTTGGGGCTGGTTTGTGGCAAAAAATTCTATGTATTTTTTGTTTATTTTTCACTTTATAATTAATTTTTCCATGTTTTTTGCTACAAATAAACTATTGTCTATTGTCTATTGTCATGCCGTTGGCATTCACTGACCAGTGATGAACTAACCTGTTTCTACGATGTTCCTTACTATATTATTTCTTCCGACCTTCTTATTGTCTATTCTTCTATCAACATTCAGTTCATTCGTAAAATTATATTATCTACACTCCCGAAAAATATACAATCGGCTTTGTGGTTTCACTGACACTAATAACTAAAATATTAAGATTGTTTCAATCTCCAGTTAAATTGCACTTAGCCTTATCAGATAGCTATTGTATTAATCTATTCGTTGAATATTCCGTTTGTTGCCTGTGGTCCAACCGCGTGGTTCTACCAGCCGGTGGTTCAACCGCGTGGATTCTACCAGTAGTACCATAGGTAATTTCTGTTGTCCGTGGTTCTACCAGACAGTTGGTCTCATATTACGAGTTATACTCGTAATATTAATAGTACTGCTCAAAATTATCCTTCATAATTTCACCACGAAGAGGTTAAAAAGTGAAAAGAACTTGACTGATTGGTCGGTTTGCGTCTATCTAGTGACACTTATGTAATTGAGATTCGAAACCCATTGCTTCGTTAACAACACAAGCTACGTTGTATTACCATATCGGAAACCCTTGTAGATATAATGTGCCAGTATTCTTAAAAACATAAAAATTACCTATCTATAATAATCTATATTAACCAAATTGGTAACAGGCACTGGAATGAGAGTTACAAAAATTCTGATACATACGAAAAAAAAAAAAAAAAAACTTATTTGTAAACGTGACATCTTACATTAGCCGTAAATACTAGTATTTCATTTCAGCCTTTTAATTCGATTAAAATAGTTATAGTCGTGTAATCGTAACTTCTGTCACTGCTTTGTTTATTTACGCTTGCTTTTGCTATATAAATTTATTTTGTATTTAGCATGATAACTGGCGTAAGTATGCTTATGTAGAGTACGTTTCAATAACATATCAATCATATCCAATAATCAGCAAACGTTGTGGGTAATTTAAATTTGGAAATAATCACTGTGGTGTTGTCGGTTATTAGTTATTGCAATGAGCTACCTAAGTAGAATTATGGCGACTCTGTGATACCGCGTGTAGTGTGGTAGCGATCGCGGCTAAAATAAAAAAGGACCTATTTGCTTCTTGCTGAATGGGTAACCCTAATCAAAGAACGTCCGAAGATCTCAGACACGCTATAAAGTTTATTTTTTGTTCTAGAACAAAGTCTGGATTGCCTTTGGACACCCGTCCAAACCAGATCGAACATTACTGTTAGGTTAGAACGAGTAACCTAGTCAAGCTAAGCCACAAATTGCGCTAATTTGAATTAAATTAATACCTCTTTCGTCACTGCTATTTTACAATGTAGTCATTTATATAGAAACCGTCAATCGCCTTTTGTTTATTCCGGTGTGTGTTTGCACAGAGAGGGCTCTTTAAAAATTCTCAAAACTAGTCTTCGCGGGCTTGTTTGTATAGGCTGAGGTGTCTTGTGACAGGTTAGTCGATGTTGACATCATAACTGTGCTAGTCATAATAGAACCTTCTACGTAATCAGATAAGATTAGAGATGAGGTCGTGCATGAGAATTACAATTTAAACTGTAATTGCCCGATCTCTGGAATTGCACACAGAAAAGAACTTAAATGAGATTATCGTTTTAGATGCATGTTTGTGCTTTAGATGTTAACTTTACCTTGGAATACTTAAAACAAAACCGATTTACTCTGAAAGTCCTGCAAAGATTAGTGGTAAGCTTTGTAAACTTCTAACTAGCGAACATCAAAGTGTCTATTATATTTAATCTCTCCCAAAGTGTCTTTTATTCTAATAAAAACGTAGAAATTTCAAAACGAGTCAAATATAAAGTGTTCAATAGATCGCGTTTAAATATGATTCAGCTATCACAAAGCAAAATATCCCGAATCGTAATGTAGTTACACTTACTGCATTAGGTACAAAATCATGTACTTCAAAACTGACTCATGACTAAAATTGCCATTTTCAAGAGCTATCATATTTTGATAGCGCGCCAACTATTACTCCAAGGTACATAATGTACCAAACAATCGAAAAAAATAAGTCAATATTTACACTTACCTCATAGACAGTGGGTTAGAAGCAATCCATGTAGAAGTGCACTCAAATTACACACTGTTCGTTGGTTTCCTATAGCAAAACTGATAAAGCGGCTTTATAGTTTGAGGAATAAAGACCGAAATTCAATAAATGCGAGAGCGATGTAGCCGGGGGCATGCGTGTGCTAGTTGAAGTGCCGGCCACGCGACTGCGCTGCGGTAGAGTAACGTCGGACCGAGAGGTGCGCCCGCACACACGACCTTCAAACCAACAACGCTCGCCGCAACGACTTGATACCTTATAGACTTTGCATTAAATTTATTTGCTTATTCGCAATTTAGACAACGCGCGGAGCTAGGTCGGTTTGACTAAAAACTAACAGTTGCAATAAACCGCATATCCCATTTGGGACGGTATCGTAAGACTTATTGCCCCTATGTCGAGAATAATAAGAAAAACATTATTTGGGGTTCGCGAGAACGGTTCAAGGTTACGACATCGATAGGCGTCTTATCGGTGAGCGCAGCTTTTTATAGGCACAGTTTGTACCAATGTTTAGACTGAAAGACCTCGTCATAATGGCGGCGTAAGGCGGTTATAAAATGTTGTGGATGGTCGTTGGCTCGCTTTCAATCGAGTATTTGCAACAACCCTCATCCTTACATCTTCTTACGTAAATAGATGTAATTAGTTTAGCTTTAGAAAATTTAATATTTTGTAATATAACTGTATTTCTTGTCAAAATTAAATAAATATCAATTATCAGCCAACTGCACACACGAAAGCAGGTTAAAAACGAACAGCTTGTGTTGAATTATATCAAACATTTGTGTTCATTTTATTTTAATACAAAATGATTAGCCAACCGCACACAAAAGCCGCTAGAAAACTAACCAAGCCTAATGTAAAATTCTATGTACTATTTAACTTGGATTTTCTGTATTTAAATATGAAATAATCAGCCAACCGTTACACTCAAGAGCCGGTAGAAAACGAACAGCGTACATGTATTTGCTTTTTTTTAATATGAAATTATCTGGTAACCGCACACACTACCCAAGGATAACATTACGTACCTAAGGAAGGGTTATTTCATTTTCCGTCGTATAAAACCTAAAATATATACTTAGGTACGTACGTATAGAGTATTTTTTTTCAGAATCTATGTAGGTACCTATTTAGGTTTGTAAACTTCGTATAATTTTTCATAATAATAGGTATCTAATCATTAAACACATAAGCGTTACAATACACGAATACTATTCATTGAAAATAATCAACGATTAACAATCCGATTTTGCGGATACAATTCTACACTTACCTTTAAGCTTTTATAATTGGTGTAAGTATAATTCGAGTCTCTCGTAATTAAAGAAATTATTAATACACATAGAAGACAGATAATATAATTTTACATAATAAAAACAGACTTCATCACAACCATTTATTTAAATTTGCTTCGTCATAGTCGCTTAACTATCATAATCGAGATTATCTTGGCGCCACCCGTGAAATACGTATCATTGAGGAGTTCCGGTAGCTATCTGTGGTCGTCTCTTCATCAGTTCGACTTCACCAAATCATACTTTTTGAATGAAAATGCTTGACTTGTTGACGAAAATACCCAAATTGCTGTATAAGTATATATGCCTATAATATTTGAGGAGTTCCCTCAACTCCTCATGGATCCCATTACCAAAACTAGATTTTGATGAAAATGAGACCAATCTGGAAGTCATCATCCTCAGGTGGAAGACGTCCACTGCTGAACAACGGCCTCCCTCGTTATCATTTCAAATACAAAAAGATTTTTCCAAATCGGTTTAAAAATTACAGAGTTCCGAGGTAACAAAAATAAAAAATAAAATTAATCGAATTGAGAACCTCCTTTTTGGGAAGTCGGTAAAAAACTGAATCGCTTTCAATCAGAAATATCAATGTCAAATTCATGAATAACTCTTTATCCAACTAAAAACTATTTATATACAAACACAAACATTATAATTATGTATAGTTTATTTGTTAGCTATCTAATGCTGTAATTAATATTGTAGTTGGTATCACTTGAAATAACATACAAGTGTTCTCGTGAAACAGCTTTGCCCTGTTCCGAGACAAATAAAGTTTTCTATTGCGAGAAATAATGAAATGGAATTCTTTCTAAAAGTATAATAAACCAATACGGTCTGTTGTCGCGAGATCAAATACATCGGAATGATACCATATAGAAAACCAAATTGTTTCAACTCGACTATTAAACTGCAAAATATGCAGTTTCAAGTAAACAGACGCTAAAATAAACAAAGAATATTATATAGCCAACGATTGTCGACATTGACGAGCGGCTTACGTCATACGATTGAGATTTTGACCTACAGATGTTTACCTATAGGTAGTTAGACGTCGAACTATGTTTATTTTATCGGCTAGTCTTTCTGGCAACACTATGCAGACCTCGCGCACAAACTCTTTTGCACAATCTTAATTTTTCAAGAAACCACGATCTTGACAAACTCTTGATGGATTTTGGTCATATTCAAGTTTCTTGTTTAGAATTGAGTACCGAATATTTCTGCCAAATATTAATAAAATCGGCCGTTAAAAGACACCGCAGCAAACTTCTCCTGTTTTTGGGAGAAATACCACTCCGAAGACTCGCCGACGACAAAAAAAAAAAATGAAATGTAGACCCTGTATACCAAGTTTCGTCAAGATTAGTGTAAATACGATTTGTATGCGAGTACCCACATCCGTATAAGGACAGATGAAAGCAAATTTTGCTAGCTGTTGCAAAGACATCGCTTACTCGGTCAATAACATTTGAGTAAAAATTATACTAGAATAAACTATACTAGCTAATATAGTATACTATGAGCTATAAGCTTACAACAAGTACCTGTTGTTCGTAGTAGACCTTATTCTCTGTGGAAATAATACACTTAACAGTTTTCTGGAAAATTCTCCGTTTTATCTAATATGCCTACAATAGCAGCTTCAGTCAGAAGTCAAAATTCGTTACTGCTACTGTAAGCTGATCAAAATTTGTCCAAACAATCTACTGCTAGTTACTAAGGAGTTCCGTTTTCCACCCTCCGTATCCATCATCAGATCAGTTCGCTGTCATTATATTGTATTGTCATTGGAACTTAACACGCATGCAAAATTTCGAATCAATTGAACAACTGAACAATTGAACTGCTCTAAAATTGATTTGCAAGATATGACCTTAACATACAACCATAAATATGCAAGTTAATTAAAAGCTTGTAAAAACGAAATAACCTACTGCAAAATGTAGAGAATGAGAGAATGTCACACCGGACTTAGAGAGGAATCCAGGAGAGGCTGGAGGTACTATAGGAATACAAACATAATTACCGACAAGCACCCTATTAACATCACCCTATACACACACCATAACCTTCTTGAGCAGTCGGGTAAAAACAGGGGATAACTAGGCACATTATAAGCACATAGATAATGGCTATAATATCAATGTAAAAAATTAAGAATTGCATTCAATTGAACAAAAGAATGGTAATGGCGAACAAATAAATCAAACCATTACGATAGGATATAGAAAAACAAAAGCTCTACTAGAGATGGAGATAATTTTAACTTAAAAAAAATGACTTCTACGAAATACTCTGAAATATGTTCTATCGAGATATTCTTGACGCCACCCGAGAAACTATGTCGACAAAAGCTTATCTCAAACGTAGAGGATAACCCTTAGATAAACTGTGCATATCTAGCCTATACCCGTTAAGGTGAAGCGTTTTTCAGACAGAAATCAAGTTAAGTACTAACTTTTGTAGTGGTAGGACGCTCCTGCAAGAGTCCGTCTGACACGTCCGTCCCCACATCTTTGCCATTTATTCAACCGCCAAGCAGTAGTGTGCAAGCATTACTGTGTTCCGGATTGAAGGACAATGTTTCCAGCGAAAATACTGGGCATACAGGGATTTAACATCTATAATATCAGGGTGACTAGCGCAGTGCGGTCCCGCTCTGAGTTTGGAACTGTTAAAGTTCAAAATTTTTGGTGGCTTTGAACTGTTATGGGCAAGCGCTACGCTTAACATCAGGTAAGCGACGTGCAAGCCTCGTCAGCAAACACAAAAAAAAAAAAAACTCCCTGTGTCTATAATGAAAATGAGAACATTTGGAAGTTTTGCGATGAATTTACCTCTAAACAATCTAATTTCGTTTGTAAGTGATCCTCATCGAGATTTTGCAGAGGGCTTAACTGGGCTTACTTTAAGCCGGATATTAAAATTCGTCTAGCACCATCGACAGTTCTCTTCAAACGTCTTATGCTTGAAAACTTTCCAAAGCCTTCATTGTTATTAGGTTATCAATAATGACTCGTTGAAATGTATAATGCTTAAATGTATTAAAATAATTAACTTCTTTCTAAAAACAAAAACTATTTTAATAAACTTAATCTAACCTAAATTGAAAACAAAATAATACATAATACAATATTTTGGATTACAATCCAGTTCAGATTTATAGTTATAATTTGTATACTTATTAAGAAATTGATTGATATCTGTTTTGTGTATCATAAATAAAATAAATCTCTCGTTTCTAATATACATATAATAGGTATACATTTAAAATAATTGTTATATTTTTTAAATATGCATAATTATAATATCGCAAAGTCTTTCGAGATAACATATAGTTACTAAGGCAGCATAGCGAGTCTGTGGTCTCCTTATAGCAACACAAGTCTCCAGCTGAAGTTCGAACCGGTAAGTACCAAGTTGCTCAATGAGAAAGCTCTAACAGTTTCCATCTATAAGCTAGATTGATTATTCCTTTTTCTTTTTTATAAATTTAAATAAGTAAATTTATTATTTAATTATTTATTTATATTATAAGTCTACATATTTTATTACATATTATTATATCATATCATAAGAGCGAGAGAGCTCTTTTTTAAAGCAGACGCGTTTACGTAATACACGCTCTCTGGCTCGCACAATCAACAATTTTAATTGAATAAAATTAATGACACTGACATTCAAAAAAGCTTTCTTGGCGTTTTCTTTACTACTGATTTTAAAGAAAGTTTTTGTTTAATATTAATTCGATTTAAATAATTTATATACTATAATAACTTAGCAATAGAGCTAAGATCTTGTCGTTCTCATAAATGAATGAAAAGTTACATGAGACGACATGAGAAATAGTACTTATGTCATTAAAAAATAAATAATATTTTAATCACAGAATTCTCCTTATAAATAAGGATTTTAATATAAATGTTTAGAAAAAAAAACTAAATTATCATCCTCATAAATTGTATATAAATAAAAATGTTGATTGTGCGAGCGAGAGAGCGTGTAAACGCGTCCTAAGTGCACGAGCCGCGGGCCACGCTAGGTTATCGTAAACAATAAGTGATACCCTTGGGTAAACACGAGCTAGGCGGACAATTTAGGGATGAAAAGATGGACATTTCATTTTTTGATTTAACTATGGTTTAGTTCGCCCTCTTTTTTACTTTTTAAACATACTTAGGTAACGTGGACTAAGTTGATATTTGAATCAAATAAAACAGTTTTTCTACACGTTATTGAAGCGAAACTACTAACTGGACACCCAAAATATTGACACAAAAAAAGGATAAAAAAATAATTGAGAAAAAAATATTAAAAATAAACTCCTACTAGAAAGCTAACCGCTTTAGGGCTCGGTCGGTCGGGTTGCGCGGCGCTACGCGCGGACAAATCAAACATATTTTTTATGCTAATGTATAAGAGTGTTCATGTGTTCAAGACTGAGTTTGTGGGCAGATGACAACCTTCTGAGCTGTAGGTTATGGGTTCGATTCCCACCCAGGACAAATATTTGCTTGATGAAAATGAATGCTTGTTCTTTGTCTGGATCTTTTTGTATACTATGTAGTTACAAAAAATAAATATCTCGCGGCAATGCGGCACAGCACGCTGCGGCCAATGCGTCCGCCGCAGCTTTCTCCGTCGCGTCCTTCATGCCGTTCCTTCCGCGGCAGACGCCGTAATTCAGAATACATATTGCCATATGTTAGTCTTGGAGAGAGAGACGACGCGAACAACGCCGCAGGCCTCGCCTGTCGCTTCAAGCGGCGCATGTCCGTAAACGGAGAAAACGTCCAACGCCACGCGCGACGCGCTGCTCAACGTTCCGGGTATCCCTGAACCTCGAATCCAACACCCCACCTCCCCGACATGGGAGGTGGAAGGACCCGAAGAGTATCTCTAAACGAGCCCTTAGACTGCTAATCCACCGTTAGTCAGCTTTTGAACGTAGTTCAATTCATGGTCATAATGCGCGTGAAGAATTTCTGATGTAGGTATAGATAAATAAAGCGTATTCTTTTTGTTTTAATAAAACGGGAATACTCACGTTAAATTGAGTCGATTATTCCGACTATAGTTTCGATCACATTCACTTGCACTTGCAGTGCAAGGCAAGACGAGGTCGCGCGCGTGTCTCGCTGAGCATTCCTTGATAAAGGTCACCGAATGTGATCGAAACTATAATCGGAATAACTGACTCAATTTAACGTGAGTATTCCCGTTTTATTAAAACAAAATGTATCAAAACCAACGTCAGTACCGTCAGTTTTCATAGTAAAAGCGTATTCTATTCGTACCTTCATTTTTTTTTTAAGAAAGTTGCGTTACATAACCTTGATCGTGATTTGTGTGTGCGTCAATAAATTTCGCATGTAATATACTTTCATCGCCATACTTTTACCGATATTAAATCATATCGTCATTATATCGGGTGTAAGTGTAAGCAAACTTTCATAAATAAATAAAAGTTCGTAATTTGATTGAAAGTTGCCTTCATTATCGAATGTCAGTGTAAATACATAACATATACAAATTTCTCTCATTTAAATTTATCATTTCAACAGTATTGTATGCCTTCAGTCTGATAATCTTTGTAAAACACTCTTAACCACACCATTGGAAGACGCTGCCTTTTGCAATACAGTTTTTAACTAACGCAAAGGCGTATATGACTTGCATGTAACCAATTTTTATGTTTTTTTTTGTTTTATGTGGGGGGGGGGGGTGCCATAATCCCCGCGCTTGGCAGGCGGCAGAACGTTCGCTATAGGACGCTGCTACCCGTCCTTCGGTGTTTAAGGCGCGGGCAACCGGTGGATGCAAGTGGCACATTGTCGGTCGGTGTGGCGGTCAATGTTTTATGTTTATGTTTTTTATACATGTGTTTAGAATTGGTACTACGGAAACAAAATATGCATCACAGAATTCTCCCTATTACGTATGCTTTGCTTATCAAATTTTTATCTAAATCACACTAAATGTTTCCCGGAAAAAGCTTGACGAATCACACAAATTTCCGCTTAATCGTAGTAATTCCCATAAACACAACATAAATTCTGATTTAAACGTGGAGTACGTTTGAATCAGAATACTTCGCATAACAACTGAGTCACAACCTGGTACGCCAGACGTACGTTCCGATCACAGAACTAAAATTAAACAGAATATCAACTGTCAGAGACTTCTTATTCTTTTTCGAGGTGGGGGCGATAAGTCCTACACTGACGTCCCGCAGGGGGTGTATTGTGCATTTCTCTCAACTGTCAGGGACCTAATGTACCAAGCGCCAGGGGCGCGCAGACGAGTTGCTGTGGCACAAAAGTGTATGGCGCTCTATGGAACCGCGGCGGACGCTTGGTGTATTTAGATCCTTAGAGCGCAATACGTTTTTGATTACAGCGCCCTGCCCGCGCGCCCGTGCGCTTACTATATCAAGTGATAAGTCCATTAGAACTATGATTGCAATACTATAGGTACCTTCTTCAAAACATACGCATCGACTACAATTATGCATGACAACGAACGTAAAGGGTCGCGAGGACGCTCAGAAACAGCACGGCTCACATACTATGTTGTACAACTAGTTGTTACCCGCGACTTCGTTCGCATAGACATAAAAAAAGTATCCTATGTCCGTCTTTGTGGTATACAGTAACCCCTATCAAAATTTATCCGAAGATCCGTTCAGCTGTGATAATGCTACAAACATCCAGACAGAGATACAAAGTTACTTCCTAGAGTTCGCTAGGTGCCGTTGATCCATTTTTGTGCATTTTTTGTATGGACTGACAGCTGTTAATGTAGAGAGTTATGAATCGCGCAAGCGAAGCTTTTTCCTCGAGACGAACGTATTCATTTTTATACCTCGAAGCTTTATTGGTCCTGACCTGTTACGACTGCGGCTATATTCCTCTGAATTATAATATTCATTAGGATAGTTACGTTTATACCCTTACTATTCGATATTTTGACGTTTCTATACAATAATCGGCATGAAAAATGCGCGTTCACTACATTTACTCACCCACCCTTCTCCACTAAACAAATCCATCAACCGAATTTCACGCGCGTTCACGTAGCTCGCAGGCTTTCTGGTAGAAACAACAGGTTGGCGCTCTCGCTAGCTGTACCTCTGTATACGTTTTAATTCTATGATACAATGTTTATAGTTAGTTCATTCACTTCATACGTACTCATCGGGCTAAGATGAATGAGCTGTAGGTAACCCAATTTACAAATCCGGAGTTGAACCTGAGTCCGCGCACTAGTTTACACACGCATCGAAGCCTAATTGGCCGCAAAAATAAACAAGACAGGTATTTCTCTACAGTGAAGTTTGATCCCTGAATCTTACATTTTAAAGTCTTTTTCCCATTGAAAGTCGCAGGTTCCGTTCTCTCAAAGTATATAGAGATTGTCCAGAGGCTTCCGATTGTTTGAGTTGAATTAGAATGTTTGTGTAATAACTAATGTAGAGGTGGAAGAGAGCGTCCGGTTCTCCTTGACGGATATTTTGTATACTACCAAAGAATTAGCACTGTTAAACCCCCATGTAATTAATCCTTACAGTTAACTCTATTTATTGATGTACGACCCGTTTGCTAATTAGACTAGAGAACCCCAATATGGTCGGAAAGCTTGGCCACGAGGATGGTGGAGAAAATTAAAATATTCAGAATTTCAAGTAAAAATTATCCCGCCTTCATTTTAAGACTAACTAATATTATAAATGCGAAAGTAACGCTGTCTCCCTGTCTGGGTGTTTGTCGCGTTATCACGTCTAAACGGCTGAATGGATCGACCTGATTTTTTGCGTAGATGTCTAAGGGTCAGAGGCTACTTATTTTTTTCTAGGTCTACGCGAACGAAGTCTCGGGAAACTGCTAGTATAATATAAATAAGTACTTAATTGGCGTAATTCTTATGCACCATTTCCTATACCATTTTTTTTTAACTAAACTCAGAAATTATCTCTGCAATGAAATAACAGGCATCTCTATTTATTTAATTGAATCTAATTAAATCAATCTTCTTTCGTTCTGTTACGTACAGTTACAAATCTAACATGTTACACATATACTTGCCTATCAGTAGCGTAGTTGCCCCCAAGCGTGTTCTCCCACAACCTTGAAGTTATCAGCTTAAAATAAGAGCTAATATCGCAAAGGTACGATAGCGTTATTTTAGTATATTTACAACGGTGACTCATTCATCTCCTTTCAATGTCACGTATGGTATAACTGCGTTCCCATTATAAAATGTATTTTTACGATAGATATGTTAATAGGGAACGATTCCACTGTAGATAATCACTTGTTATTTTAGATATTATCTTCATTATTTTTGCAGATGCGCAGTCTTTATGTAATCATAGTTGTAAGTAGGTATGCGATGCGAGTACAACGTAATAGGTACTCTTCTTACATTAAGGTATATAAGTAATTGTAAAAACTATAATGTATCAGTCTATCTGTCTATCTTATAACATCATAAAATAGGTAAAATAGTTTTATTAAGTTCAAAAAGGTTTTAAAGTTTAACTGAAAAGAAAGACAATAATGATGTAGATAATGCACTAAAAGCTAAAAAATAATTAGGTCCTAGGTACCAGTCCTCACACCACTCTCCGCATAAAAGTAGGGCATTGAAATATGTAAATCAATAGCTTTTATAATGATACTAGCTGTTAACCGCGACTTCAATCGCGTGGACCTATAAAAAAAAGTAAGACTATGTCCGTCTCCCACTCTTAAGCTTTATCTATGCAAAAAATCAGCTTGATCCGTTCAGCCGCTTCTCCGTGATAACGCGACAAACAGACAGAGAGACAGAGAAACAGAGTTACATTCGAATTTACAATATTAGTAAGGATGACCGGTCGACTGTTGATAGAAATTTCACGCGCCCCACGATTTTATTTTTGAGTCTGATCAATGCCCTAGATTGATAAGGAGAGTGGTGTGATGACTGGTTAAGCATTTGTAATCTTATCACAAAGAGACACAGTAACATATTGATACCTACCTACTGTTTAGAAATTTACAATTAGTGATTTTCCTTATCTTAAATCTTGATAATGTTAGAATAAGAGAGCGAGAGAACTGCATATGAACGCGACTAATATATAAATATTTGAATTTTTATATCTGTGTTTTTATTATACGTACGAGTTAATATGATGCTTACAAATAGTGTTCACCATAGAAGGATTAAAATTGTCCTCGCTCCAAAATACACAGTTATCGAGCCGCTAAACTGATAGTTTGTTTTAACACTCTATGGGCACACCAGCTTACAAAATTCCGTTTCATTCGTAACACATCGTACGTAGGGCTATTTACATTTGTAGGAAAAAATATTCAAAAATATGAATTTAATAGACCAAATAATCAAATTCGCCAACGTGAAGACACAGAACGTAGGCGCACTTAAGTTTGTAGCAATAATATCCCATTATCCTAATTTTGTAAACCAAATTCACAAACGCGAAGACACAAAGAACGTAGGCGAACTTACGTTTGTAGCAAATATATTCAATACTCTTATTATATTATTCTCTTAATTGATTGTCTTCAAATCGCGAGTGAATCGGTTCTTCTAGGCAAGCGTGCTCCATCGTAGGCTGCATCCTCGTTTAACATCAGACGTGATTGCAGTCAAACACATGCCTATAAATAATAATTTAAAAAAAAGTTTGATCAAATTCACGAACGCGAAGACATATACGTTTGTGGCAAAAATATTCCATACTTTCAATTTTATATATCAAATTCACGCACGTGAAGAAATATATGTAGTGGTAGTACTTCGTCTGTAGAAAAATTATTCCATACTATTAATTTTATAGGTCGAATTCACGAACGTGGAGATCCATAAGAACGTAGGCGCACCTTCCTTTTGTAGCAAAAATATTCCTTACTCTTTATGTAATAGACCATACTCTCGAATTTGAAGACACATATAACGTAGGCCTACATACGTTTTTGGCAAAAATATTCCATACTCTTAATTGAAAAGGTCTCAGTTTTACCTGGCTAAATTTGCTATCATCTGTCCGTATGTCGGTACTCGCGTACAGGTCGTATTTTTCAACCAATCTTGACAAAACTTGGTATACAGGTTCTACGATTTTTTTTTAGTCGTCGGCGTTTTTTGATTGGTAGGGTATTTCCCCCAAAAAAGGGGGAAGTTTGTCGCGACGCCATTTACCGGCTGATTTTGATACTCGACGTACGTGGCTGAGAACTCACGACCTTATAATTATCTTGACAACCTCTTCACCGATTTTGCTCATATTCGATATTCTTGTTAAGAATTGAATACAGAAAGTTTATGCCAAATATTATCAAAATCAGCCGGTAACTAGCGCTGCAGCAAACGTCATTCTTTTTTTACCCCACCAACAAAAAATCGCCGACGACTTAAAACATTCTAAGAAGTTGTAGAATTGCGATTGTGCAAAAAAGTTTGTGCTCACGAGGTCTACCGTTTGCAGAACTACTAATTTGATAGACCACACTTAACCCAAATAGACGCGAGTAGACTTACGGCCACATCGATACCACTCCGAAGTGTGTGACCAAAACATAAATCCGAAGCCTATGTTGTATTTAGCTACCGATTTGAATTTTAAATGAAAGAAACACCTACGAATACGGGCAGCCCGATATAGAATGGGAGCACGAGTAGAAACTTTCTCATGATCTGAAGTGTGCATAGTTTTTATTACTTATAACTAGAAACTAATATAAATAGAAACTAGAAGAAACTCATATTGACACTCGAACTAAAGTAATGTAACTGATCACGAACTAAGTTTCTTATTAAAAGAAGGAGTGCAGTGGGTATTCCTGGACTTAACGGACTATAATATACACATACATACACGTACCGAGTGCCGCAATAACACATCTCTCTACATTTTTCTAGTTACCAATTTAAAAAACTTACTTCTGTTTGGTGACGACATTAAAAAATATATGAATCTATGCTATTTATATGCTTATTTGTGGTAACTTTTAATTAGCTTTTAGCTACACCAGTCGCGCATCCATAGCTCACATCCGTAGTAGTTCCCATCCAAGCACGCAACTATTTATAAAAAAAACATTATCTTTGTAGAACCCGTTTCCAATAGTGCTTTGCAATGAAAATAAAGGTTCCTTATTGGTGAATTTCAAACACAGCTATAGCTACACAACGTAGCACATGTCTGATGGTAAAGCAGCCTTAATCTAGTGTAATCAGTTTTGACTTTCCTAATAATGATATAGGTAGGTACATAGCACATCTTAGTTAAGAACAGCTAGTTCACACGGAGGCCGCAACCGCGATACTTAGCTACGCACGGGAGGAGATACGCGGCGATGGGGTGGCTGTCAACTACACCGCGAGTATACTTTTTAACCTTATTTGCGGATGTGTGCGTGCGTAAATACACGTAAGCACACAGCGGCTAAGGCTTTTAACTAAGCTGTGTTCATAGTAATGTTATATGTTGGTACATTATTTCTATTGGTCTTAGAATTCTTATATATTTCGTCAAATATATTAGGTACTGCGTATCTCAATAAAAATGTATTATAAACATAAAATGTAACATAAACAATGACAATCCATGTATATGTATACCTATAATCCTACTATTTTATATTATAGTGTATCCACATGCATATATTATTTTACTTTAGAAATTATTATGTTTTATGTCAAAACTTACACTTATTATGTAGTGCTTTTCTTGGATAGGGATGATACATTTTTAGAATAAGTTAGTCTTGTAAACCGTGGCAGATAGGCGTTAGCAAATAATGATCCGACTTGTATAGTTCTGATTTGTAACAAATTATTTATAATTAAAATGGAATTTTGTGACTAGTTTTGTTTCTGTATTTACTGGCAAAGGTCATCAATATTTCTTTCAATTTCTCAAGTTCTATTGCTAGCGGACCACCCATTTAAACTGTTACTTCTATATTATTATTAAATCTTCAAATTCACATTAGAAGAATTCATCATTAGAAGTGATTAAACGCAATTGCATTTAGTTCACAGGATGAACTGTTCTTGTTTTAGTATAGTATGCTTGGCTTTAAAAGAAATCTATCAGTTGTTTAGTAAGTATTTTCCTCTTCTAAGGACAATCAATAAAATGCGCTGCACACTGTTAACGTTTATTTTTAAATCACATCTTTACTAATAATGGAATAAAGTTATGTATGTCGTAACTCCTAATTCGTGTGTTTTACTCTTATATCATTTCAAGGCTACCTTAAAGTAACATAATTATAATAGCATGAGACAAGTGAGCAATATATGGCATTCTATTTTTCTTAACTGTTGTCCAGTAATATTCGTCAATTATTCTAACAATTTGAAGACTATAGTTAACTTCCTTTTTCGCACAATATTGTTAGTCTATTTAGAATATACTGAGTTTCGTTTTATTGGCTGAATATCGCAACAACGTTACTTATATTTAATTGTCTTCGTCATGAATTATCTATCAAATTACAAACAATAAACATAGCATCAAGATCGTACGAACAGATCGTACTAGTAATTGATTTCGTAAATAGTCGATAAAAGATAAAAATGGTTATGATTTAGACAATCATCTACATCTGTAGATCTAAATGCATGGATCAGGAAATCAATTAATCTCGCTTATACCAACATCAAATAAACTAACATGCAAAATAGGAGCTTCGACCATATATCATATTTATTTATACAACATTTCTTCAACACACATACAGGTAAAATTGACTAACATTTATATGGCTATTGATTCATCTTTTAAAACAACTACACGTGTCTACATTAGTTCAATTCAAGCTACATTAGTTATAGAGAATCACGAGTCTATGTATTTAATTGTATGGTATAATTATAAAAAGTAATGCAATCAGTAAACAATAAAAAATGCGATAGAAAACACTTCACTTTGTTTGTAGCCAAATTTTGACTAAACAATCGTATAAAACTGTCACTTTTATAATATAATTATTGATATACTCGTAAGAGTATCAAATATAGATTAACAAATCTTTAGGAAAAACGTAATATACAGATACAGAAGTGGTAGAGTCACTTAATATTAATTTATACATATGAAACATTTATTTTTGGTATACTATCCAAAAAGCTCGTGAAATATACGTCCTTCATTATAATGAATTTACTCTATACAATATCAATGACCATAAATACATATAATATCATCTTAATCTGTAAATGACGTCAACAATTTTTTGTTTGGCCACTAAATAGACATTTATCAACATTCAAATATGACTAAATTCTACATGCTTAGAGACGGTGCAAGTAAATCTGGATAAGAATAATAAGCATTAACGATTAAATTTGGCATGTCGCGTTCCAGAGCGACCATAAATTAATAACACATGAAAATATTTACAAAAACTCAAATATGTAATAGCGTATTAAATAAAACATAATCAATACAATTATCACAGCATAAAAAAAGTCACATATCATCATCCAGTCATACCTTGGCAGTCCGGAAGGTAGGCCGGGCCCCCTTCCCCTTTCTTCGTCAATGTCAGAGTTATCGGAATTGTCAGTGTAATCATAATATTCCTGAGCCAGAAGTTGTTGCCCAAGCGTGTATCGTCTTTGAGTAAGCTCAGCGTTCTTGAGTCTCTTACGCTGTTCAGTTTCGCGTGTAAAGTAGGTTTCAGTTTCGTACAAAATTCCGCCAGCTTCGGGCACCGTTAGTGGCCCGTAAAACCACCCTCATCCGAGCCTTAAAGACGTCCCCTCTCCCGGGTCGGCTCGAATATATTCCCCTTGAGGTTTTTCAGGAAGCGGCCTATTACTCATTTTTATGGATGAGTTTGACGAATTGGATTTTATTGTGGAGATGCTTCGCGGGCTCACAGCTGAACTAGTTGAAGAATTTAAAGGACTCATACTGGCATTGTAGTTAGGTGATAGCACTGCCCTAAGATAGGGTCCCCTAGGGATGCCTTGCTCTGCCAAAACATCTGGAACAATTCCCATCATAGGCCTTTTTTCTTTACAATTTTCAATTTCGGCGTAGAGATGGATTGCCATGTCTCGCGGCTCAAAGTACACGTGAGAAAGCGCAATTTGCCTGTAGTATGGTGACAATGGCATAAGCTTATCCAGAGACGGCGTCCTGGTACCAATACTTACCATCTTTTTATCATTAGGACCAACTCGCCTTGTAGTATTTTGATATGGTAACTCATAAATATTTTCTTCTGCGTTCGAAGGAGTCGACATGGAAGCAATTTGAGGGGCTTCATCAGCTATTTTTGTTAGTTCGTACAAGTGCTCAATCATCTCTCTAGCTTCCACGTAGTTCTCGGGGTTGTCCAAACGTTCTTTAAGATTTTCTAATAGTTCTTTAGTCAGCTCTTCAGGTAATGTTTGAGTAAATTTTTCTTCAGTTGGCACGATTATTTCGTCTCGAAAACTAGATTCTTGTACTATATCTTGAGCTCTCGATTCATTGAGCCTGTGTCGTTCGGAATATTCGTTAATATTTAGTTGGGAGATAGACCTCGCATTGTCAATGCCTACATTTGAGCTACATCTACAGATTCGTGCGCACATCGTAGCGCAAGTCGTATGAAAAGAAATAAAAATAGCTTTTATATTACATCCATCGTCCCCGTTACCCCGTCTCCACCACTTATACAAGCTAAATAAAATTGCAACAGCAGCACAACCAAGACAGGATATTATTACAATACCTATAACTTTCTTATTTCTAGCGCTCAGTTCTTCATGCTTATATTTATGTGGAAAGCGTGTGTTTTTAATTTCTACTTCGCCATCAGCTCGCGCCTTGAGCTGTTCGCATTTGATGGATGAGACTTTAGTGCAAACCTCTTTGAGAAACTTTTTCACCAACATGTTCTGATCGTGAACATTAAAGCATCTTGCTAGAACCTCGTTGACCGTGCAGTAGCTATGGGCTTCGAAGTCTTCGCTATTTTTCATGTTTAGCGCTCGTGCTAGCCAGCTACCGATATTACAGTGACAAGATTGCCCGTAGTAATTATTTAAATATACTATCTCGGTAGTGGCGGCTTTCCCAATGAACGACAGACTTTCTGAGTGCATAGTCTCAATTTCATTGTTGTTGAAGATTAACTGGTGAATCGAAGCAGCAGGAGCGGCGATCGCGTTGGCTGGTAGCTCGTCGAAAGAATTGTTCTCTATTTGTAAATTGTTCCACGATGAAAACTCGAAACCTTTCTCCATAAACATGTGAAATTCACTGTCCATGATTTTCACAGTAGCCACGGTGGTGTTGATGGCGCCAGTGTCAACACGGTCGAACCTGAAAATGTTTAATAACGTCGTTATAATATTAGCCTATGCAGAATCGCGTCTGATAACTTCGAACTATATTTGAATGAATTAATGTCTTACCTAGTGCGCACTATGTTGATATCAGCGATCGCTGACCGAAAGGCTCTCGCCGCCAGTTGTTGAATTTTACAACCGTCCAGGTTTAAGTAGTTTATCAAGGACTTCTCCGAAAAAGCTTCTTCTTCTATGAGGTGTATGGAACAGTTGATAGCCAGGACGACGTTGTAAGTGTTTGCTGAGAACGCGCCAGTGCGAATAGCATGGATGTTAACTTTTTCTAAGTACACTCTTGCTGCTGAGGAGCCAAAGGTCGATCTTGGAATCTCGGGTATTGTAGTATTTTTTAGTTCAACCTGAAACAATGGCACAATTTTATTGTACTTTGAAGATCATAAATCATATAAGAATCAAATCTTCACTCTTTTTGAAGGTTTATTTGCTTGAACAAAATTCGCAAAAGCAGTTTTCGCAAATGCTGTTATTTCATCATGAGTGTATCAATGACTAGTACAACTTACATCTTAATACATAGATTTATCATTGCGACTTGCTATTCGAAGCAATTCATCAAAACATTGATGGGTATTATCATACTGACCGACATGCCAGGGCCATGGTCTCCCACATTAGCAGCCGTAGGGTCTAGGCTAAATGATCCGCTTCCCAGTGTAAGCTCGCGCACGTTAGTGATCATCAGACTCAGCAGCCAGGAGAAAGTGTCGCCCTCCACTAACACCGCCTCGCAATTGGTTATATTCACCGACATTGGACCTGAAACCAACGTGACGGCTCTGTTACAACACAATCATAGCCACTTTATAAGTCTCACTGATTTCCCGCTCAGGGTTTCTTATGGCGTACATCTCACAGTAGCCGTCAGTACCTAGGGGCATCCTCACATAGGGTGGCGCCAGTAGAGGGTAAATGATCTTATATATAGCACTCGTTCTTCTTCATGCTTTAGCCAAGCACGCAACAAAACCTCAATCGCAGAAGAACAAACAAATTAAAAAGACACGGTTATCGCACGAGAGCTTATTTCGCCTGAGCATTATCAATTCGAAAATGTTACAAGTGCATATGCGTATTTAGCAAAAATGTGTCTATTGCTCACTGTCAGGCGTCATTTTTGTTTTACATCCCGGCTCCTCATGAGTCATTATCCTGTGAGACATGAACGCGAGTCGGGGAAACCGCGTATTTTTAGATAGTAAACCACGAATGGTCGCTGTTGCGTACACCAAAGCTCTCCCAATTTGAAATATTTAAGAATTCTCTATTTTGATAATGCTCGTTTTATTTTCCGACTATAGTATCATAAAATAGTAATTCTTTTGTTATTAATAATTAAAAAAAAAAAACCGCCCCGTTCATCTATGATGGCAAATGTTATGGTGTTAACAGACCTGCGGACATGGGCCTGGGGACAAACACAAAATGAAAAGACTTCAATATATACAAGTTTAATGGGTATACCTGTATAAAACTGAGTAACGGTGAACAAGATAAGTTGAATGGGCACGGTGAAGTTGCGACCACTCCTGCAGGTCTCTCACTATGAGCTGTTACTTAAGATGTAACACCGGCAGGTTTATATCAAGGGTTCTTGTAAAAGTGGCTATTATTCGAATCGAGAAAAGATTGCATCGACGACGACGTTGGAACTGGTTCCCAGTACGCTTATATTTTATATATGTAAGTTTCTGACAACTTATAAGTACCAAAACTTCAATTATAAATAACATATATGAGCTCAGTGAATTCACCTTAATAGACTAGTAAAAATGTTATGGACACCTTGTTAGTCATTAGTTACCCAGGAGTTTAGTTCAATTTCAATTACTAGCCTAACCCCCGAATACTGAAACTATTCTGTTGTAATGTTTCTATTAATTCTATTAATTAATTCTAATACTGCCTTTGTCTGGCACTAAGCAAATGACAAAAGCAGCAATAGATTTAATCTGTCGTCAATGTTAACAAACTTTTCAGTATTCGGGGTAAGGGCCTCTTTCATAGTCACTAAGTACGATGAAAAGCGCTGATTAGTTACTTTCTTATTAGTACTACTTGGCATGTAAAAGTTTCCAAATAATTTTCACCCGCCGCTATCTATTTTGTGATCTTTCGTGCTTTATCCGGCAAGCCTTGGTAATCTTAGGATTACTCGCCCCGTTGTAGCTTTACTTATACTAAATTTTGTATCTTTTGTGCTTTATCCGGCTAGCCTTGGTAATCTTAGGATTACCCACCCAGATTTAACTTTACTCATACTTTATTTTGTGATCTTTCGTGCTCTATCTGGCAAGCCTTGGTAATCTTAGGATTACTCACCCCGTTGTAGCTTTACTTATACTCAATTTTGTATCTTTTGTGCTTTATCCGGCTAGCCTTGGTAATCTTAGGATTACCCACCCAGTTTTAACTTTACACATACTTTATTTTGTGATCTTTCGTGTTCTATCTGGCAAGTCTTGGTAATCTTAGGATTACCCACCCCTATGTATGATATTATTTGATATATAATATTTAATTAATTAAAATTTTCCATTTCACGGAGCAACATAGGTCAACTGGTAACTTTCGCAAACTCGAAAGGAACGTCAATAAAAAATAAAACACGTATATTTTTTGTAGTTCGTGTCTATCAAACAATATTTAGCAGGAAATTCTCGAGTTTTGGCGGGAACGCGAAGTCATGTCGCGTGATTGTACCTATTTTATTATCCAATACTTGGGTTATTTGAGTGTTATATGTTAAAACGTTGGATTTTTTAATGTTAAGTGTTCGTGAATATGCACGAGTGTTTGTGAATGATATAATGTCACGAAACATGGAAGGCATAGAGGGCTCTAGTACAGTTTTCACCATTTTACTGAGGCATGACGAGGACTTGACCGTGACTTACTTTGCTTATTTTGTGTCCGACTACGACTTGTTTGAAAATATTTACCAAAACTTGAAAATATTTAAACATCTACTTGACACTGGCAATCGCTTATGACGTATATCCTCAAAGGAGGAAAGAAAAAAATATTTGTGGCAAGCTTTTCTATCTGATTTTCAATTGATAGAAAACAAAATCGAATGGTAGGTGATAATTATTAATTCAAAAATGCGATTTTGAAATTTCGTTCAATAGTCAGTTATTTCGCACGGCGTGCGTTTCAAAGATAGAACCCCTGGCACTTTTTCACTGAGAATATCACATCTCACTCCTTTTGTTTGGAATGCAAGGCGACGTTGTTACGTCCAGTGTAAATACAATACTGTGCACATACGCACACATGCGTGCTTGTGCAAATGTGGACACAAATAGGTTTTAGAGTTAGTCATCAGTCCGATAATCGGTAATCCGTATGAAAGAGAAAGACTCACAAACTTCATACATGTCAAAGTGAGACCGATTATTATTTTTTGTTACATTATTCATACTTTGTTCGAATAAAAAATGCACCGAAGTTTGTGGAAAGGCTCCGAGGACTTAGACAAATGAAACAAATGTTTATATGGTTACTAGCTTGACCTTAGCCCAGGCTTCGCTCGCCTAGGCTACAATAAATGAAACACCCAAGTTCTTTAGGGGTTGAAATTTGAAAAATCCTCAGACATGATTTTCTTTATTTTTTATGTTTATTACTTAGACAAACTAAGTTTCATTGGCGTAGCATGAAAAAATATTTTATTTCCATATAAACTTTGGTGGTCAATTTTACCATTTGAGGTAGAAATTAGCAAAATCTGTTCTCATTGTTCAGCTAGAGTCTAGACCATCAGACCATTTGAGGACTATTGGGTCCAAATTTCACATCTCTATCATAAGCGGTTTGGTTTGATTCCTAGAAAAGAGCTTGTTCTTTTAGATCTAAATAAATAAATATATATAAAAATGAACCCCTATTTTTCCTGGTCACGCTATAACTTGAGAAAGGCTGGACCGATTTTGATGATTTATTTTTTGTTGTGTTCGTAATTGTGACGACAAGGTTTGTATGAAGAGCTCAGCGAGGCCGAAGGCCGAGCTTCGCGGGCATCAGCTAGTAGTATATAGATTACTAGTTGTTACCCGCGACATCTTTCGCGTGGGCATAAAAAAGTATCCTATGTCCGTCTTTGTGAGACGAACGTTTTCATTTTTATACCTCAAAGCTTTATACCAATAAAGCTTTATACCTTTTTTTTTTTTACTGATACGACTGCGGCTATATTGCTCTTAATTATAATATTAGTCTGGATGAGCGATATTTGGTGCGCTGCGATCTCCTTGAATGTGGAATCAATAGGAATAATTTGTGATAACAAAACAATGAACTGGCCAAGATTGTACGGGTATAAACACTATCTATGCAATTTGAACGAAGTAATTAATATACTACAGCTAACAGGACGATATCTAAACAATTTGAACTATGTAAGTATATTGTCTAAACTATAAAGGATGTTCTGGAACTCGTTCTGTAGATAGATAGTACTAAATAATGATCACGCATTTAATTAACTCTATAATCTACAAGCTTCGAGCACAATGACAAGTAACATATTGCTTTACGCATGTGTGTATTTCGAGAAGTGTTTGCTTCCTGTTCCACCACGTCTGAGATGACCGCGTTCACACTTCATAAGAGCTAGCGAGTTGTAGAATATGCAAATGTCTTTTCTCTCAGATAATTATCGTGGTCGCGGAATATCTGAGTAGTTCCACTCTGCCACCAAGCATTCCCATGTTCATCAGACTTTTTAAAGACAATGTAATATCGCTATCATGTATATTATTATGAATGGGCTCGTATATAACGAACTATAATAATTGTAAACATTAATATTTTAATTTTTGACTAGGTCACTGACCTCTATTATACAAGTAACAGTATTATAGAGGTCTACTTTAGGTATATGACAATTCAATTATTTATTAAAAATGTTGACATTATCCTAACTATCATAATTTAGACGAATAAAGCCGCAGTCTTATCAGGACCAATTTAGCTTCAAGGTACAAAAATTAACACGTTCGTCTCGAGGAAAAAACTTCGCTTGCGCGATTCAGAACTCCATACATTACAACTATCAGTCCATACAAAACGTCAAAAAATGCAATCTGTCTGTCGCGTTTTCAAGGCCGAACGGCTGAACGGATCTTGATACAATTTAATAAAAAGTTACTGTATATCACAAAGACGGACATAGGATACTTTTTATGTCCACGAGAACGAAGTCGCGGATAACAACTAGAAAAATATACAATGTTCTTAGATAAGTCAATTTTGACACTTTTATTCATATTTACGCACATTCATACTCGTAAACAAGTCATTTAAATAATTTTGCATTTTTCCATCAACGGTTTGAAAGGATGGACATTATCAGACGTAAGAACTTGTGTTTCTTTAATGATTCAAGTCATTTTTTTGACTTAGATTATTTAATTCTTTTTGACAGATAGTAATTCATATGACTTCCAGGGGCCTTATCCCGTAACTCTGGTGGCAATGGTCATCGCGTGCCATCCCACTGGCGCCAACTTACTCGCAGCATGCGAGCGAGCAGGATAGCAAATGAAGACCATCGCCACCAGAGTTACTGGATAAGGCCCCAGGTTCCTGGATCGGACCCGTTTAATTTTTATTTTGTTATTTTTTGATCATATTGGAATAATAAACTGTATTTGTATGAATTACTTGCCTAACAATGTTCGTTAAGATCCTATCAACCTTACGCAAGTTATCATCGAACAAATATACAAATATATATATACAAGCGCCAGTTTGTTCTCCTAAACTGATATCTTCGCTTCGCTCGGTCAGTTAAATTTAAGTTTTATAGAAAAGGGGAATCTTCCAACTCTGTAAATGTGAGAGCAATAAACGTGGTGTTGTTTTTTGTCCTTCACTTGTTGCTAGGGTTGTCTACTCTCTTGGATAAAGGCAATTCGTTTAAAATCCCCGGCAAAAAAAGCAGCTAAAATATACCGGATTTTTCCCTCGTATAGAATTATCGGCTGAAAATGTAACATCTGGAATATGGGTGCGCAATAATTTGAAATAAGTAAGGTATAATATTCTTATAATTTTTACTAACTTACTGTTCGCAGTGTAAAACATTTAACTTTAAGTAAAATATATTTATTTTTTATTGGTTTCACGTATTTCAACTCCTGGGTTTTTTTTTCTTTCCTCCTAAGAGGATTTTGGCGTCCCACGTCTTATGCATTTGCCAGTGTCAAGTATACATATATATTCTGAAGTTTTGTTAGATATTATCAAACAAGTCATAGTCACGGTCAAAGGCGAGCAAAGCAAGTCACGGTCAAGTCCAAGTCATGCACCAGTAAAGTGGTGAAAACATTAATAGAGCCTTCTATGGAGTTTTGGAAACAACACGAAAATTCATGTTCCACTACTTTATACCATTCACCAACACTCTTGCATGTTACGAACACTTAACGGCTAAAAATTCACCGTTTTTATATATTAACACTCGAAATAACACAAGTTTTGGAAAATAATAAAATGACGCGACATGAATTCTTCACGTTCCCGCCAAAACTCCCGGGTTTTTGACTTAGAGAGTTGGTAACCCTGCGATGTTGCCGAGACGCACGTCAATACATACAGACTCCCAGCTCTGGTTCACATGTCGAAAGGCACGTTGACTTGACAAGGCTGTATAATTATGTTATACTACTAGTAGAATTATGTATCGCTAGATGTGAGTGTGTTTTTAAAACTTCCAAAACTATAAAGTTCAACATGATGTGATCACTTGCAATTATAAACATAAAAACTGTAAATTTAGCCGGCCAGCTGGGAACTCTGTTTATACAAGCTACGTGCCGAGATTAGTTAAAGCTAATCGCATCACAATATCAGCGATCACATGTTACCGGGACTCGAAATGCCGGGTATAGTGTGCGAGAGTAAATAGTCTAATCATTGTCATTAGCCAGAAGACGACCATCGAAGGCCTTTTCACTAAAGGGATGTCATCTCTTATCATCTGCACGCGAAAGTGTACAGCGCTATATATTTGATAAAAGCTTAAACGTGCACCTATCAGCTTTCTAATGCAATGTCTAGTTATGCGGGCGACAGAATACAGCCGTTCTTAATGGGTGCGATCTTCTGGAATTGGCAGGAACTGTGGGTTTCTCTACTCTGTGGTTTTACTCGTGATTTAGATTTAAATTTCTTCAGCGAATCTCGTTATAGTACGATTAACTATTTGTAAAGTTCAGTGGAAGAGCCACCTTATTTATTCTGAGCAAAACTGAAATCCTCCGTAAAAAAAACTAGTTTTTTTCATTGGCTCAGATGTACAGATTATTTTGTCAAACATTGTAAGCAACTTTGTCGGCCCATATTTCGTAAGCGGTACATCTGAAAAAAAAATGTTGTAGGAAACCATAAGTTTATTTTAAAAGACCCTTTCAATGATACCCGATCTGTGGGTGATATGCGAAAAAAATATTTTTATCCCCACTTTACATGTATGCCTGTATGTATACATGTAGCTATTAGTATAAAATTGTTTTTTTAAGCTTCCAAAATTAAATTCACCTGTTCAACGCAATTATTATTTTTACCCCCTCTTTACATGTATCGGAGCCTACCGTTATTTTACAAAAAAAAAAAGTATTTTTATTTTTCTAAGCTGTAGTTCTATACTTAGACTATCGTTGTGAAAATTTTATGCATGTAAGTTTATAACTTTGGAAGTTATAAGGCTGTAAAGGGTTCAGACAGACAGACGGACATAACGAGCTTATAAGGGTCCTTTTAGTACTACGGAACCCTAAAACACTCCTTTTTCAAGGAAACGGCGTGTCGCGACGCACAGACCAAACCGTTTATTATAAATAGATAGATACAGATAGGCGAAATTTGGACCCAATATTTCTAAAAATGGTCTCGGTGAACTATAAGGACGGATATTTCGAAATTCCACCTCTAAGGTAAAACGGACCCGCAATGTTAGTACGGAATTTAAAAAAGACTCGGTTTGTGTACCATGCCTCAAAAAAATATGAAAAGCATCCTTTTCGAATAAGAATATGAAAAATACGAGGGGTTCAATAATGGTCTAATATTTTCTAAATGCCACGGTGATGGGATGAGTAGAAAAAAATGATAAACACCGCGCTTTAATAATTTTTTTAAATCGTCTTCTCATTCCTCGCGGGTATTTACAAAAAATATTAAGTTACTTAATGCATCTTAATATACTTACTAAACAATATAAAGTAATGCGCACGTCTTGCAGCTTATTGAACATCAATGGCTAATGGGAAGAAATGGAGTGTTAAAGTTTGTATGGAGCATTGTCTTGTCAGTGCGATGTCAGTAAGGAAACTTTGTAAATGCACTAAACAAAAGAAAATAAGAAACAAGTGTATCACGTTTCTTTGAAAATCTACTTCAACGGGGGAGAAATAGGATGAGCAGCTTTTCGAGGCCGCATGATTCACTATCCATATAAAATTTAATGGGCATGTTTTCCCGTTTTTTTTTTAAATATATTGAAGTGTCGCATTAAAGTGCTACATTTCTATGTAAGTAAGTAATCAACCTAAAAATGTAGATAAAACACTTAGAGCTCCAGAAAAATCAGTTAAGCACTATCCCTACGCGAGCGAAGCCGATGCGGGTTATCTAGTTTCTCTATATTACAATCGAAACTATTGAAATTATCTTAGTATACATCAGGGGCGCTGGTCTCGAATTTTCGCTACAGCACTTTGCGACCGAATTCGGTCGCTATGACGCAAAAATTCGACAACGAACACGAATTGTTAACGAAAAAAGCAAAATTCGACAACAAACACTAATTGTTCTGAAAAAAACGCAAAAATAGCGTTGAATTTTGCGTCATAGCGACCGAATTCGGTCGCAAAGTGCATAGCGAAAAGTCGAGACTAGCGGGGCAGGTCAGATATCTTTAACCTATCAATCTGAATCAATAAAATTATGCTCGCAACACGCAACCTATATATCATATCCAACTGAATATTAGACGACGCGCGACGACCACATAATGGAGCCCATCCGGCCTTACTAGGTACAGACCAAACCGGTCGTCCGAACCTAAAACATTGTAATTTACATTGCTGCATAAGTCTTGGAAGAGTGAAAGTGTTATCGTGGAATAGCAGCGTTGTTTCGTAAGCTACGCAGTTTTGCCTCGACTCTATCATTTACAACAAGTGCTCACAGCTGTTCTGTGTAAAGCTATGGAACATAATAGACTGCTGTATTATTTGTAAGGTTTGGTTTTTGAATTTAAAAAGCGGTCGCATTCATTTCTAGTTATGACAATATACAAATAACTTCGAATGCATGCGTTGTAAAGTTCGCAATAGCTCGAGCATTTCACGATACAAGAAATTACAATTTGACCAAAATGTAAAACTACTAAGTATCAACATACATTGTGGAAAGCTAAAATAAATATGAATATGAATTATTAGTAGTCTTTTTTTTTTGCGGGTGGCTAATCTTCTCCTGATACCCGACTGTTTTGGGGTAACTTATTCGTACTAACTATTTAACAATTGCAATGGAATTAATACCTTCTTAATGTCAATGTTGTCTAGATAGAAAGTGGCATCACCTACTGTACAATACAATACATTACTATTTTGACATGTAGAGCTTATGTGGTTTTTTTTTGCGGTCACTAAATACCACATACCCATATTAGATTGATCAATATTCATTTGTTTGTTTGAGGGAAACTGATCAAGGTATCAATGATTTCAACGTTCGATCCGTGATCCGTGGATAATTCAACCTGATCACGTATTCCGTGGAGAGAGACACTATGTGTGACTGTATCGAATATATATGTATAATTGACACTCGAACAATAACGTTGACCATAACTGAATAAGATATATTAATTAGTAATAAAAAGTTACTAATCGTACTTAGTTCAGTTAACATTACATTCGGTGCTTGATTATGTAATAGTAATTACATATGTAGGTAGATGCATTTTTTAAATTATTACATAATATATCATTATAATACAGCAGTACGTCGGTAATGAACTGAAAGAGTACAGTCATCGCAAGCTCACTAGCATGCTTACCTCGCAGTTTGTGGAATGAATTCCGTTCGAAGCTCAGGACGTGACAATTTTCGATGTCCAAGTAGAGGTTCAAAACGCTGTTCTCCACGGCTGCGAACGACCGGAAGATCACGATCTTGGTGTCGCTGACCCGAATCCGCCGCAAGTCTGTGACGCAGTTGAAGGCACCCGATCCGAACAGCACACCATTGCCCCCTTGGATGGTCAGCTCCATCATCGAAGGCGGCAAATCGAGGTTGAAGATATCCATTTTCTGTAAACCAAAAGATAATTGGCTTTATAGAATACCAGTTGCTACCCGCGACTTCGTTAGCCTAGGCTACAAGTAAATGAAACATCCCATTTCACCTCTTTTGGGGTTGATTTTCGAAAAATCCTGAGACATGCGTTTCTTTATTTTTATGCTCTTTTGCCCAAACCGAGTTTCATTGGCTTAGCATGAAAAAATTGTTTATTTGCATGCAAACTTTGGGGGTCCATTTTACCCCTTTAGGAGTGCAATTTCGAAAAATCCGTTCTTATTATTTACCTAGATCTTTTGAGGAGTATTGGGTTCAAATTTAACGACTCTATCATAAGCGGTTTGGTCTGTGCGTTGATTCCTAGAAAAGGGCTTGTTATTTTTTAAATGTATAGATTTTACGCTTCTGAGAATGTACCCACCCACACTATTTAGAGTTAATGACTAATTGATACCTCGTTAAACGGACAAAGGATCCAATTTGTGAGCGAAAAATGAAGATTACTCATTGTAGCTCATTTGGCTACTGAGTTATGTTGAACTGGACTTGTATGACTCAAATTATAACTAAATTCCTCTAAAGAGCTCTACAGTGAAGATGTTTATATTTAACTTTAACCTGTAAGACAATACCGAGAACCATAACAGATAACATAGGTAGTCGACCGAGCGAAGCGAACGTCAACTATCTGAGTCTAGTAAACGTATTAAGTATAGTAACGTGCGTTTGTGTATGTTTGTTAGACTTCGACGATAATCTGTATACCGTTGATCCGATCTTCACAAAATTTTGTTGGCAACTAGTTCGTGTATATATTTTCACGTTCAAATATGAGCAAAATCGGTCCAGTGGTTGTGAATACTGGGTATATTGCACACCACTGCTTGGCGGTTGAATAACTGGCAAAGGTGTGGTACTTCCCCAGGTATACTGTAAAAGAGTACTTGCTACAACTACATATGATGAACAGATTGCAATTTTTAGTATTCGAATGTTTTTATCTGTGTACATTTGTCTTATTGTTTTTATCATCTCAGTTATTAGTATCGCCCCGGTGGTCTCGAAGCGGAGGGATACAACAAGCGGATACGGGTAGCTGATTAAATTACGTATACTGAGTGCGTAAACCGAATTGGAATATCTACCGGCAGGGCATTCCCTTGCATCTATTAATAACTAGCAAACCCATACTAATGAAAGTGATGGTCGGTGCACTTTCTAAGTTTCGTCTATTGTTCTCATCCGACCGGTCAAAACGGTGTCGGTTTCCTTCCACTGTCTCTAAGAATACAACGTTATCTGTCCGACGTTGGCTCCTTGTGTTAGTTATTGTCATTATCGGACTGCTCGCATTCGTGTTTACAGATAATGCGTGACTCAAGAGATAGTTCGAACAATGCTCCTTAGAAAATTTCATAGATGATAATGTTTGCTCAAGTGCCTACTGCGCTCGGACATCGGCGTCTAAACAAATTCAAGTTTGAATTCCATTCGATAGTTCAAATTTTCTAAAACAAGGATATTATGTATAAAAACTACAAAAGAAACTCGTGGAAGACACGTCCGCTGTAACGTACGCGACGCCAAATAAAAATAAACGTGCTTACGGACGACCGATGCCAATCGGATCTTTCTAAATAAGTGTTAATTTCTATTATAGAGCACATACGTGCGCCTTTAAACTTTTTTTTAACCTGTAATTCTTATGTTTGTATGAACTTTACTTCTAGATTGTTATGTTTCCGTTCACAAGTTGTTTCATTCTCCTTTTCGTTATAACTGATGCAACTTCGCTGGATGACGTTGCATTACGTATGTAAGTATAGGTATAGATAACTTATAAATCGATACCGGCACGGCGTACGTAAATTTAATTGCCGGACCCCTCATATCGCAATCTGTTCTATCCTTACAATTTGTCAATATTTTTTACAACAAATATTAAAATATCTGACTTATGGTGCAATCGTGAGTTCACAAAGAACAGTTGAAGTTCATATGCCCAGTTCTTGCGCACTTACTTCTGAGTCAGTGCGTGTTGAGTAGTTTTGCAACCTCCATTTACGCCATTTATGGCCACCGATGTAAGATAATAATGTATACCGGATTCTCAGAAATTCGGTAAATAGGGTTTCGTTGGTGAGCTAAAGTTAACTAATAGTCTTAGTTATTATGTTATATAAATATAAATCGTTAGACCATTTATCTATCTGGATTCAAACATCTCATGATTAAAAAAAAGTCTCATATCAATATTTAAATTTAAACATCGATTGTAGCAGAAGGCTAGCTTTTATATTAATGAGGAATATACTATATGTATGTATAACAATGTTTGCAGGAATTTTTAATCGAGTTATTTGATATAGTCAACAAATACAACAGCACTTTTTAATTTGCGCTAAACCTGTATGGCTGACAGTGTGCGTCTATCGACCGGCCTCTACATGGACGTGTTTTACTCATTATATAGGTCGTTAGAGCACAGTTTGAGCTTTTAAGCGGAAAATTGTTTGTCCATACTAAATACATGTTTTGTCAGATAAATTTACATTCGCGGCTTCCCTTGGTGTATATTTTTGACAACAAAGGACCTTGAATATATTAGTTTGATGCCTGGCATACCTACTGTCCGCAATCTTATTTTTTCTTTTCTTCAAAATATCGGCCATTCATTTATAAATCCTATTTGAATCGATACGCTTTCAAAATAACACTGGTGGCGCCGCCGTTTAGTTGACTTAGAACTAAATTGAAGGAATGAATTGGCTCTAAAATATTGTGTAAAAAAACGTATATCTTGAAAACGTGACGCCTAAGTAGATTTTGTCGCATACAAACCTTGTTTGTATTAGAGTAAGCTAGCGATTCATATAGGATAATGTGTGGTTGCTATTTTGAAGAAAAAACAAAGGCGGACAGTAAGGTATCCCAAATTCATCAAAGCCCTTTGTCTAAATACTAGGTCAAGTACTGCTGCGTACCATACATTTAGACTAACTGACGGAAGACGAAACAATGCCCGGAGATTTTCCCTTCACCCTGATGGACCATAATTCAAAGAACAATAGATGGGCGCGAACGCAATTCGGCGATCTAGAACAACAGAACTTCACTACTATTGTAGAAAAACTACGATTATACTATTTATGCTAAATTGCTGGCCCCAGTACATCAGATTGCAAGTGCGCTTCAAAAAAAAACAACGACGGTATTCCGTAGAATAACGTCATGTACTCATATTGTTTGTTATCTTAACATAATGATGGAAAGCAATTTAAGTCTAGTGAGCTAATTGATGAATTGCTTTATCAACTTCTCGCTGACGAGATGTGCAGCACGCTAAAACGAGACAAAAACTTTCTAAATAAGGTCGTAATGTAGAATCTAAGATTAGTTGGACGAAAATATTAATGTTGGGCAAATATCATTACAAATATGTATAGCATGTTCTGAAATATCAATGAATATTGAATTTTCTGCACATTCTGCGTCAATTAGGATGGACAAAAAAAAAAACATAATTGTTTTTTTAAACAACCGGCGCGTGCGCTGGTCTTCCGCTGAAACCATCAGTTGACGTCACTTAAGAACAGGCTGCTCTGAACATTATTAAAACAACAGAAATATCCAGACTATTATACCTACTATAAATCACAATTATTTTTGAATGTATATTCCCCAAGTTATTAATTCAGGCAAACTATTGAGATTGAACAACCTTGGGAAGATTCAATTAGCAGACTTTGAATAGCTGACTTACATTGAATATCACATTATATCAGCCTTTGCAAAACGTAAAAATGATGAAATTATGAGCACAGATGAAATTACAAGTACTTTGGAATACGGTTAAAATTAAAGTGTACAGACACTGAATATAACTAAAAAATTTAGTACTGAAGTAGATAGCACTGCACTGTTATGCTGTACCATATCTCATATATACGTATATATACATACACACTAAGTATAATGTCTGTGTTTTTTTTGTTTTTTTTTAATTGGATCACTTTGTATGTCAACCTTGTTTACGAGAGTAGCGATTTACAAACGATATTGTCTAAACTACATAGAATATAATAGACCTATAATTCGCTGTTTTATAAAATGTATTTTTGCTGTTTTATAAAATGTATTTCTGTTCATTAAATTGTATAATTGTGCTGTTGGTCTGAACTAAATAAATAACATCGTGATACCTATTAGTACAAAGTGCTCCCGGCTCATCGAACATGTGAAACTAGACTTATGTCCTACGCTTTTAAGTTTATATTAGCTTATCTTCAGTGGAGACTTGAAACAAATCTGTGACAGAGTTCAAGACTGACCGCAGCGTTTGAGTCACAGATTCGAGCCGACTCTTATTCTCAATTGTGCTCACTTGTGCTGTGATTTCGCTCAATGTAACAAAAGAAACTGGGTTAGGGTATAATTAGAGTCAATACCTCAATACCTGCCCAGCAGTTCTAGCATGCGCTTCGCGACAATATCTCCTCTACTCTTTGTCGTGAAAAATGAGACAAACATATACATAATCGTAGCCGTGTCCTGTTCTTGCATAACAAAAAGATTTTGACGCGGTGCGCATGCTGAGCTCTGCTGGGCAGGTATTGAGGTATTGACTCTAATTATACCCTAAGCCAGTTTCTTTTGTTACATTGAGATGCAGATGTATCCAAACGGACAATATATGGTTAGTAGGGTTCCATGGAACTATGAAACCGTTATAGTTTCGCCGTATCCGTCTCACCGTCTTTTTGTCGTGGATTCCTAGTCCTTTTATTTTAATTGGATCGAGATAAACTATAGAGGTTATAAGATTACCCAGGGATTTTATTTTGATCGATATTTACTTTCTACCCAGTCTTATCCACCACTAACTTTTTAATTACCAGAAGCTAAGAGATCGTAAATTTGCAGTCAGAATTGAAATTTGACGTCATAATGCTAATGTTATTGCAAGTTTAAATTTTCATAAATCCTGCAGGGATATTGACTCTCACACCCAAGCCGAGAACGGCCGAGTTCTCCCGAGCTTGCGAATTTGTTGCGAAATTGTTGAAAGTACGGCAAACAAACATTAGGTCAAATGAGTACTTGCCTGCTACGGGTGGAATTTTACCCAATAATCCTTTTTTAAGAGATATTTCTCGACAAACATATAATAAAAAGAAAAAAACGATTTCAATAATGGCAGAAGATAACTTTAATTTTTTCCTTGTAATTAAAAAATAGTGGTAAATAAGTATAAAGCAAATAAATACAATTACGTAATATGTAAACTAGGAACATTATCGTGCTACTGTATTTTGTTATATATCTATACTAGCTGCGCTCCGCGGTTTCATCCGCTATTCTATGGAAACCGCATATTTTTCCGGAATAAAAAGTAGCATTTGCGTTAATCCACGGTATGAGCTACCTCCATACCAAATTTCATTCAAATCCGTTCAGCCGTTACATACTGATCTACTTACACACAAACTTTCGCATATATAATATTAGTGTGATAATTTTGTCTAGTAACTTCCACGCTTAGTGCGGCCTTGCGCAGACAATGATCCGGTGTGCAAGTCAGTGGGTACATTGCTTTGTTAGGCACTACCTACATAATATTAGATTACGTTTCAAATGTATGCTTTAATTTCTTAGGCCGGGTGATCTAGGTTAACTTTAAACCACAGTCAAAACTGAAATTAAAACTCCCGTTAAACAGAAAAATGTGTTCCACCATTTTAACTATGGTCAAAATGACAGATAACAATGTGTTGCATCACTATAATTATGATCAAAATGACAGATATAAACTTCATGGTTACAGTAAAAGTTATAGTTAATTTAACTACAACAGTAACTTTAACTGCGATTATGGTGCAACCCAATATTAGAAAATGTTTTGTAGAGTCCGCCTGGGGAACCTTTGCATGTTATTCAACCGGTAAGCAGTAGTGTGCAAACAGTATTGTGTTCCAAAATGTAGGTCAATATTTCTGGTCAAATTACTAAGCAGAAACAGATTGAAAATCGAATATGTCAGGATGACGAGCGCAAAACGTTGCCGCGCAGGGTTTTGAACTGTTAAAGATCAAAATTCTGCGGGTGGCACTGTACTATTATGGGTAAGCGTGACGCTTACCATCGGGTGAGCGGCCTGCTCGTCTCGTCAATCAGTATCATAAAATGTTAATCGTTTATGAAAATATAAATATTTTGAAAAAATATTGTCAACCTAGTACTTTTAATATCAATTTAACGTGAGTATTCCCGTTTCATTAAAAGAAAGCCCAGTACTTGTCTATTAACGATCCATTTTTGGTTTATTCCATTATTTAGTAATTATTAGTAGTTCGATGGGCTTACTCCAGATATCCCCTTAGACCATCCCCTGCGAAGGGGATTTCTGGATTTTTTGTCTATTAATCCCCTTAGCATCTCATTTGAGATGTCAAAGGGGAGAAATTGAACGTTATGTGATTACTGGTCATACTGGTTACTAAGTCAAAGATTTCGCTCCCTCGCACATTTTTTTTTTACATTTGTATTTTTTTTTGTGTGTAGCTGGATGTCCACTGTGGTTGCAGATGAACTGGCATGAAAGAGTTTAGAGCGAGAAACTATAATTATTTGTATTATATAAAACTGCTGAGGGTAGTATTAAAACTGCTTTTGTATCATTTTCTTCTAAATGGCAAAGCTCGTTAATAAGTCAAAGGTCAAGAAACGCTCACGATTTCTCGTTAAATCATTTTACGCTGTAAAGTAACTAGTAAGTAATTTGACGCTTCAAAAGATCCAGTTTTGTTTGATGATACATGAGCTTTAATTGGACATTAATTAGTGTTCAACAACCCCCATGTTTTCTTTCCTGAAAATGATACGGCAACAAACTTCTACTTGTTTGTCCTCCGATACCTTACTAAATAAATAAATAATAATAAATATCTGGGACATTATTGCAGACACGGTCATCTGACCCCAAACTAAGCAAAGCTTGTAATATGGCTGCCAGAGACTGATATACGTACATAGATATTTTTAAATACATACTTATATAGATATTAACACCCAGACATAGAACAAACACGAATATTCATCACATAAAGGAAATAAATAATACACAGTCATTTGATTAGTTTTCTATTCTATTCTTGTTTTCTATTTTCTATACGAACGAACGAAGTGTGAGCGGTGTCTCTGGAACGACTGGTAATTACAGACAGTATGAAGGCTAGGAAATTTTCTTCCTAACCGTCACACCAGTGTGACAGAGCAGTGTGAAGGTTATTCGGTCACGAAATTTGCTTTCATCTGTCCGTATGTTGGTGTATTTTTTGATTTGAGAGGTATTTCCCCAAAAAGGAGGAAGTTTACTGCGGCGCCATTTACCGGTCGATTTTCATAATATTTGGCAGGAACTTTTGGTACTCAATTCTAAACAAGAATTTCGAATATAAGTCCGGTTGTCAAGATATAAGGATCTTGGGGTCTAAAATTTAAATTGTGTAAAAAAGTTTGTGCTCGCGAAGACTACTGCGGTCGCAGTACTAAATACTAGTTATTTACGTTCGTATTCAGTCAAGAGATGTCCAAATGGTATTAGCTTGGATCTCGTCTTTGTGCTGTTAGAAAGAAGTTTCGTAGAACATCTATGAATGGATTTAATACTATGCTTATTATGAATAACTGACGAGCTGTTAATACTCTACAAGCTTTATAGAGGAGGTTAGTAGAATAAAGAAAAGGACAGAAAGTAGACACTTTGAGAATAGCTTTCTGGGCTCTTTCGATCCCAATCGAGCAACGCTTTATCCATTCCTTCCCATGAGGAAATACAGTAAGTTAATATCGATTGGCATAGAGCAAAGTAAACTTGCCTGATTAGTTTAGAGTCCGCAATATGTCGTAACTTTTTAAAAACAAATATTAATTTTCTCATTTTATTAGTTTAGAATGTGAAAAATCGAGAGTAATAACAGTAACTGTGGACGGGAGGTAGGGGCTTTAATCGATAAATCTATATACGAAGCGGTAAATAGTAGTCGGGCGTGAGGTCGCATATCAAGCATTAAACTGTGAAAACGAGCACATTCCTTCATATTCCATTCCATACCTGATACCTATCAAGGCCCTTATTCTCTATCGCACTTGAGATAACTTGTCAACGCGTCATCAACTATGACGCGTGACGTCATAACATGCTCTAAACTTAAACGCGGTTCCTAATCGTGGCACGACGTGAAGAATCGCTCGTTTAAGAAACTTAGAGAATACCGTTTCATGCGACTAGCACGGAGTTAACTTAAGGTACAACGTTTCGCTCAGCGCGCGAAATTCAAATTTTATTGCGTTTTTTTTGTCAGTTACAGCGTTATTACTCATCGTGAGTTCATGAAAACTAATTTTGCGACAATAAATAAGTCGTATCAAAAATTACACCAACCAAACATTCAAGTTGAAAGCTAGTATAAGTATATTTCTCACTGAACCAAAAACCAAGATGAAAATCAGCTTATTGAGATTTGTAGCTAAACCAATGTTATCTAGGTGATCATTTTACCCGTAATTTCTTAAAAAAACTTATTTATTGGCGCAAAATTGGTTTCAATAAATCCACGATGAGTAATTAAGCTGTAATTGACAAAAAATGCAACAAAATTTGAATTTCGCGCGATGAGCGTAACGTTGCACCTTAACATGACGCGTAACAAGCTGGTTATTGCAATAGATTATTCTTTATTCTTAGTCTCGAATAGGTTGTGAACTGTTGAGTTACAAAGTTCTGAGTGGCACTCAACTGTTATGGAAGCGAGCAACTTGCTCGTCTCTTCACTCAGTATCATAAAAAGTATAAAAAAGCTACCGCTTTGAAAATAACGATGAATTAAAATAGCAAGCTTGGACGGAGATGCACGTCTTTATTGAACCGACTCAATGATTTCAATTTTGCTCACTGACTTCAGAACGAAATAGATTTCATAATTGATCGTTATATGAAACACTAGTACTATTTTCTAGTCTCGGTGAGAATTTTGTTCCCATAATTTCAATGTTTGGATTAAAAACAAGATGTCAGACAAGAAGCAATAATAATGAAACTGAATTAAAATCGCCCAAATATGTTTTTTATTTCATCTATTTTTAATCAAGTTATTTTTAAACAAAAATCCTCTGATAGGTAGATTCTCTTTCATTTTCCTAAAAATCCTGTTTTTTTTTCTTCAACGTTTTTGGTTATGTGTAAAATACCTTTAATCATTCTGTAAATTGTAAAGATGTACATTTCTATATATATATATAAATCCTATATTTTTTACTATCAGTTCCAAATAAATTAATTATGCCCATTAGGTATTAAAAATAGAGCAGAAATACTCATCATAGTCTAGACTCGAGAAGAACCTCTTTTGAGCAAGAACTCGAGTTTCAAAGCGATGAATTATAATATTAGACTTTATTCCTGGAATAATTCTATAGGAAACCGCTCGCCGCTTGAATGGACTGGGATAATAATTCGAAAATAGTTCTGTATGTCAAATGCCATCGGCTGGTCATAGTTGGTGTTGAATTGAAATTCTTCATTCCGCTCCGCTCGTAGTAATTTTAATCTATTTATATAAAATAACAAATGCCTTCTTCTACGAATCAATGCACAGGTCAAACCGCTTTTGATACAATAAAAACAGATTTGGTGAAATTCCATTTCTGAATGGTTGAAATGGACTCCAATATGTTTTAAGATTTTGGCATACCTACTGTGTAAAACAATATTTTAAGTCTATTCACACCTTCAATTTAGTTCAACGTAAAGGCGTGAGGGCCACCAGTGTTTTTGTATTGAAAGCGTATATCTTGCAAGGGTGACGCTGGAGAAGATTTTGTCTCAAACAAACCTCGTTCGTATTAGTGTCAGCTTCATGTAGGTTGTTGTGAGAGGCCGCTATTTTGAAGAAAAAACAAGATGTCGTACAGTGTAGGATTTCCAGGCTTCATACTAAAATATTCAAGGGCCTTTCTAAGCAAATAAAAACCTTTTTTCATGCTACGGTTTTTCGGTTTTTGTATTGAGAAAAAATAAAGAAAGGCATATGCCAGGGTTATCTGTACAATGTACATGTAAATTTGTTAGAATAAATAGAAAAAGCTTGCTGGTGAAGAATGTGAATTTAATCTTTAAAGGAAACAAATATGATTTTTATAAAAATACGAACTAACAGATAGGACATCAGTCAAGTAACACAATTCTAATAATTTAAATAATTGTCAGAAACTTTTTGATTACAACTAGGTCGTAATACAACAATTTTTATAATGGGATCAACCCTGAAAAAAAGATAAGACATCTGTTTATAAAAATGCCATTCACACGGAACAAAATGTATTTCCCAATTTCAGGGTTAATTTTATAGTAAAAGTTGTTCAAAAGTACAATTAATATAATAACATGGTGCTTTTTAATCGACTAAGGAGCGGTTGTGACGATTATGTATAACGATTGTTCGATAACGAACAACTTTTGTTCGACGACTGATCGACAAAATGTTCGTGGTTCTTGCAATAAAACGTATGGAACATCAGATGGTTTTTCGTGAATTTTCTAAAGCCGTTAGAAAAAAGCACCATGTTATAATTGTAGTAATGTATTTGTACGACCGTTTCGTGTAATCGTGTAATATAAGTAAAGCCGAAGTTGTTCGCCGGAACTCCTCCTAAGCAAGGGCAAAAAATAAATAATAATACGGGAGCAAGGGGCAGATTGATATGTATTTATTATGTAAGGCGGCTTAGCGAATCCGGAGCTCGGCCTAGCGGTATCCTCATATATTTGACGACCTCAGAAGCGGGGCGGCTCGCGGCGGCGCGCTGAAGCCCCTCCCTATATCTCTCGTAGAAAGTACGCTCCAACACCCAGTAATTCCATTACCTCGTCCATTTTACAGCGAAACTAATAAATGTAGTGAATTAAAGCATCTGTTAATCTCAGTTAGTTGTAAAAGACTTTATTACTTTTATAACAGCAAGCCAGTGGCCTCATAAGCTGCCGCTTGCTGTCCAACTAACCATGTGTATGTGCACATTGCCCGTTGCAACAGTTTATAATATAGGAAACGGGGAACATGCACTGTACGGTTCCATTTTATTTTTATTATGGAAAAAATATAAACAAACTTTGAGTTTGCAAAGCATACCAGAGCTCATGTATATCAGAGCTCGTAACCGGAGCTACTCGGGAGCGCCGTAGCAAGGACAACGAGGAGGGGTTATTGAAAAAAAAAAAAAACATTAAAAAAACCCGACTTCATCACAAATATCTATTTAAATTTGCTTCGCCATATGCGCCTAACTATCATAATCGAGATCATGTTGGCACCAACCTTACAAACGTATCAATGAGGAGTTCCGGTGGCCATCCGTGGTCTTCTTAATCAGCTCCACTTCATCAAATGATTCTTTCTGAACGCAAATGCTTCACTTGTTCATGAAAATCCCAAAATTGCTATATTTTTGCCTATAATGTTTAAGGAGTTCCCTCAATTCCTCATGGATCTCATTATCAGAACTGGATTTTGATGAAAATGCGACCAGTCTCGGGAAGTATCTTCTTTGAAATAAAAAAATAGTTTATGAAGTAGCAAATATAAAAACAGTCGTATTGAGAACCTCTTTTTTTGGAGTCGAATAGAAGAAAGGGAATAAAGTGATAATTTTGAGAGGTATTCGTATTTCGTAATAAGTAGAAAATATTTTATTTGAAAATTGTATTTTATTAATCTTGAATCGTTGTTTTTCGCGTCTGTTTGTTATATTGTGTGCGTAGAAGAGGATAGATACGGCGTTCTATAAAACAAATCAATGTTTTCTTGTTATATATATTAATTTAATCAATCTCAATATGCGATTTTCATTCATATAAGACATTCAAAATTTTAAATTATTTATTCAGAAAAAGGTATATTCACCTTTTCTTTTCTTTTTTTTCTTACCGCCAAACTGGGTGTTAAACACCCGTGTCTGCGAAAAACAAAATTAGTATACCTGCAGTGTCTCTCGTGTATCTTGCCTTAAAAAAACCTCTTTTTTTTTTAAATTGATTTTTTCGTTAAGCAGTTTTCAGATAAATCCTTTAATGTTTATATGCAAGCAGGTAAGATTGTGAGTGCTATACTGGCTCTTCTCAAGTGCCAGCTCTAATCGTGGCAAAGGCCTAGTGCGTCGCAGGAAACGATCTCTCATTATGTTTTTTTATGGTTTGTCCGTTGCTCCCGCCACCGATGCGCTCTCCATGCATGGTAGAGACGGGCTTATGTGATTATTGTTCTTTTTTCTCACCGAAACCGACGATTTGGTTGTTTTATGGCCGCGTAACGGGACTATTGATTGATTCTCTGTGAAACTTGAATGTTTAGGTTTATTGGGTTCTGAATATTTTGAGATAAAAGCAATATGAGATATTTATTCTCAGATTTTTTACTTTGTAGTTATTCACAATCGGTTACCTAAGTCAAAGCATTTTGAATAGGGAGATTTTATTTTCAATCCTACATATTATAAGGTTTTTATATTATAAGGTTAGTACACCTCCGCCGGGAAACCGTAGCAGCTAAACGCTACTAGTATAAATGTGAACCTTTTATTATACCTATATAGTGTCCCGTTGTTTTTTTTTTCAAATTACATATTTCCTCAATTTCAGGGTTGTCGTTTGATAATATTATGTTGCAGCTGACAATATAAAGTTCACGTTTAAACTAGAAGCGCTTTAGCTGGTACGGTTTCGCGGCGGAGGTGTGCTATTAGCAGTTTAGATTAGCGGAACATTTTATATTAATAATACGGGACTACCCAAGTTGAATTCAGTCGATTACTCGGACTATAGCAAGGCAAGACGCAATCGAGCGCGCGTCTAGCTTATAACACCACTTAAAAAGGTCACCAGATGTGATCGAAACAATGGTCGGTTTAACAGATTCCATTTAACCCGAGAACTGGGAATATTCGCATTAAATTATGCAGTTAAAATAAAATGTGAGCCACGTCATTTTTTATAGTAAATTTTATATTAAGGGAGAGTACCATTCGCTAATCAATTTCAATCTTCATTGAACGAAACATTTCGTGGGATAAAATTCGAACGCGAAGCCGCTTGATGCAAGAAGTGCAGCAAGCAGACTGATAATTTGCCAAGCATACTTTTGTACTTTTGCCTGCTCTACAACTCGGTAGCAGCCATAAAAGCAACAGGTGTTGATATACTTTTTTACGTGTTTAGTAGAGGTGTCCCGATGTACCATACTCATCTCAGGGCCGCGGCCTGGGAATAAATGTGGGCCGCGTCTTCCCCTTAGTTACGCTCCCCTATCTTCCCCTCTTTTTACTAATTTGATTTTGTACATTTTCTAAAGTGTCATCGATAATCATCAATAAATCGATTGATTTGCCAATCAGCTTCTGATTTTAAAGTAAAGTAAATAAATTACAACTTGTAATAATAGTAATAGCTAGGGATGAAGTTTTCAAGACGAACAACTATAGGAAATGTATCCTGAAGGACGGTACGGTTGACATTTGTCTGCCATAATATCCGTCCCGGAGATTCACACAGGCATATCATTTCCTCTTGTTCGCATCTTGCTAATGGGGAGTACTTGCACAGGCACAACCAAGTGGCCAGGATCGTCCATGAGCAACTTTCCCCTCGATACGGCCTTGTCGAATCCGTGTACCGTACCATAAGTACGCAGCAGCGCCTGTTCTTGAGAATGATCGTGCTTTTCTCTACTGGGATTGCTCTATCATCATGGACAGCACTATTGTTGCCAATAGGCCTGATATCGTGGTGGTTGGCCAGTCTCAGCTCCGGGCACAGCTCGTCGGCATTACCAGCCCACATGACGAGAACCTCGAGAAGGATGAGAAGGACGAACTCAGCAAGTACCTTGACTTGGCGCACGAGGTTACCGCCATGTGAGATGTTGACTCGACGATCATGGTTCCTATAGTCGCACCGGCGAACGGTCTTATAGCGAAGAGCCTCGACCGACATCTAAGAGCATGTCAGGCCAAGCTTAGTAGGGTTCCCTAGGCGCGTAGGACGTTTGAAGTATTAATCCGATTTTTCAGCTTATCTCAAAAAGTTATTATCAGATGTTGCCCGAAATAATTTTAAAATGAAGTTTTTACTAAGATCTATCAACATGGAAGATAACAAGTTTCTGAGATATTTCGCAAGCGGTACCTCTGATAACAAAATGGTATATGACCATATACCATACTTTACACCACCCCATTAATATAAAATTATGTTTTTTTTTATTCTTTCAAACTTGTCACCTTAGAAAGACCTGTTCAACAACACCCAATATGATGGTGTGCAGCGAATTTTTTTATTTTTTACGCCCTCTTTACATATATACACACTACAAACATTTTACAAAAAAAACTGTAGATCTATACTTAGACTATCGTTGTGCAAAATTTCATGCATGTAAACTTTAAACTTTGGAAGTTATAAGGCTGTAAATGATTGAGACAAACAGACAGACAGACGGACATGACGAACTTCCTTGTTCTTCTTTTTAGGGTTCCCCTTGTAGCACTACAGAATCCTAGAAAGAAATTATATGACGAACACACACTTTTCAATATACTGTATTACACAGAAAAAAAAAAGATAAAGAAAGAGCTAAAACTATATATATGAGTTTGACTCATACTAGCATACTACAGAGAACGCGACTTGCATGTAAATGTGGCGGTCAATCTTGCTATGCAATGCGACAATAGCCTGCAACGAACACTAATAAGCTTCCTGTTTTACGCGCCCCGCATCGGCCGACGAAGTTCGTTCCGTTATCAGATGAGATGTCACTCGAATAAAAGAAAAAAGTTGTAACATCTTTAAAAAAATGCTGATACTGGCAACAAAATGCGTAATGTGTAAAAATAATGAAAATACATTAAAAAAGGCTTTGTAATCGCCCTAATTATACAATGAGGCGGACAGACAATGCTTGACATTAGTTAGTAAAACGAAATGCTTATATTAAATCACAGAAAAGCTATTAATAAATCGAAAATAATCCAAACTGTTGTCAATATCTAAGTAAGCCTGGTATGTTATTGTTTCTTCTTCTACTCGTAGGTAATTTGATGAGATATAACGTCAGAACTGAACTTCATACTAAGTCATTATCCTTCAGTATGTGAGGTGAATGGGAACTGTGTTACCATCATTATAGGTTAGTTATATCCGCCAACAGTAGTAACGAAACGGTCAATGACACACAGTATTTTTGATAATTTTTGAACGGCGGCCAACACGTCTGTGTACGACATTGCTATTATTTTTGCCTCAGTCTAGCAGAGATGATTTAAAAAATATTCATTCAGGAAGTATGAAATTCACTAACAAATAAAAGAGAAAAGAGACAGAAATAAAGAGCAGTAAGTCAGCTTAAAAGAAAGGGCGAAAGTAATGACATACCAGAAGGTTAATATAACGCAGGCTGGCGGAGGATAGGCAAGGATAATGCTAAGTTTGAGTGGAGTGTTTTGCACAGTCCATATCTTAAACTATATAATAAAAAATCCTTATATTCCGTATCCAAATAAACAGACTCAGAAGTCGATTCTATTGTGCCAATTTCTAAACTAAACTAGACAGCTCTAAAATTGTTGCCATCCATTTCTTACATATTCAAATGAAAAAAGATGCAGATAATTATAGTCCTGTCAGATTACTTTATTGAGTGGTACAACAGAATTAAGGCCTTTGTCGGAAGTTTATTCGGCGACTGATATCATAATCCTTTATGATTCGTTATGATTGGATTAAGGTAAATTTCGTACTGAATTATAGGACGGCAAATCTGGAATTCGTCAACACTTCACATTTGCAAAACACGCTGCTATAATATCTTTCGGTATTTTTGATGTAGGCGGGAATTTTGCTATTTAGGTGGCGGTGATCGTAAATAGCCGGGTCGGGGGAGCGACCGGTAGGGCAATACGGACCGATTAGGATGGATACAATCTTAGACGTCTGACGAGTCGGGTAGTATAATCCGAACGTCGACTGGCTCAAGAGTTTAATTGCTTTTTGATAACTATTTTTTAACGTCAACAAGGGGCTAATTCGGGGAAAAGATGATAGCGCTATAGATTTTCGCGTGTAGATAAAAAGAGACGGCTTTCGCGCGCGCTAGACAAAAATTGCTAATGGGGGACTAATAAAAATATTATAAATCACTGAGAGGGAGATAGTTTTTTTCTGTACATTTGAACTGTAGGCACTGCTAGAAAAATCGTTAAAAAAAAACAATTTCACTAGTTAAGTAGTAAGTAAGTAGTTCAAATACCTCGAGACTGAAAGTAAAAAGTGTTTGCTTAAAACTACATGGCTTTATACTTTTTATGTTACCAGCAAAAACAATTCGGGTTAAAATGTTGCCAAGCTGCACTTCCTCTCTTTGATTGTGGAATCTTATGTAAAACAAATTTATCTACACTGAGAAATGTACCAACATTTTAAAAGTTTCTTATTTATTTCCAGGTAGCTCTTACTCTATTTTAACTTTTTAGAAGTCAAAATATTTTGTGGGGATGATGTTGTATTAACTTCTCATAAAATGATTACTATGGCAAGTTTGATTAAATCCGTTCAGTGGTTTTAGCGTGATTTGGGAGCAACGGGAGACAAAACACAGAAAAACAAAAATAAAAAAAAAACTGTTTTAGGCAACAGTAAATGAAACAGCGCATTTCCTCTCTTTAGGGATTGATTTTCAATTTCGATCTGATCAAAATGTTCTGCTGAACAATGTTGAACCTTAGTTGGAGGAGTGACACCCGAAAATACAAAAAGAATGGGAAAAAAACCTCCTCAGTCCTCGATTAAAAGACGAGTGAACATGTTTGAACCATAACTTTTTTGGGCCAGTTTTTAAGGTTACTCACAGAAATACGTTCATGTCGGCTGTAGATTTCGGTTCACAGACAATGAAGGGTCGACCGGGTGTGCCAGGTAGTTTTTCTTGTTTACACACTGAGACATACACTTTCAAAATTAAAATTTTAAAAGGATATTCTAAAGAAATATTTCAAAAATGTATCTGAACATTGTATTAATAACTAATCATCAACATATATTACATATTCTGGGTATTCGGTTAGACGTCGGACAATTGGACATATTATATAACCTTGTACTCGTCTTTCAGAACAACTTTTACTATGGAACCGAACTTGAAATCGCGAAATGAATTAATAACGTAATTTTTCTATGGAACAGCTGGGTTTTTCCCTCGCTTTCAGTGCTGGTTTTACGTAGAAAAAGTTGTCGATATAATATCCTAAAATATGTCTGCATCTAATTGAACACCTATATTTATGTAGTAATTACATAAATATAGAGTATAATGTAGTATACTTATAGTTTTTTAAGTATAGCTATGTTTTCGTCCTGGACCTGGGGCCTTATCCCGTAACTCTGGTGGCGATGGTCTTCGTTTTCTATCCTGCTCGCTCGCATGGTGCGAGTAAGTTGGCGCGAGTGGGACAGCACGCGACGACCATTGCCACCAGAGTTACGGGATAAGGCCCCAGGACCGGGAGTTATAGGTTCATAAAGTGACGAATTTTTAGCGTTGAAATTATGATTAAGGAAAGTAGTTTTTAATAAAATAACAAAAAAAATAATTTTTTTTAATACGAAACCTATCCGCGTAGACTGTCATTTGATTTATAATTATTTATTTTTTGGTTGACACCAAAAACAAAAGATTTTAACAATATTTAGGGGGGATGAAAACAGTTCTCGCCCGGAACGTTCATTTCACCAAAAAATTTAGGTAAATTCTCCACTCCAGAATCTGTCGTCGCTCATTTTTTCTAGGAAAGTTTTAATCTAAGGGCTTTCGCTTGGAGATACCTTACAAGAAAGGCACCCGGAATTAATTTGCCTGACGCGCTGGACTTCTTAGTCAGCGTCTCACTAGGGAGTGAGTAACAAATGAGTGAGAAAAACAGTAAAATTGTTGTGTATTAAAATATGCGACCAGTGAATGTTTATGTAATTGGTGTATATTTGTATTTATAGTGTTTTGGTTTATAGTTTCTGGGTGTTAGTTGTAGGTAGTTATTGCTGCGGAACAGAGCGGCCGTTTTGTCACGATACGCTCTCCCGTTCGCACAATCTACATTTTTTTTATCATATAAAATTACGAAGTGTTGGTAATCAAAATGTTTTTGCAACGTTTTCTTCTTTCCAACATGTAGCTATTACTTAGTGAAATTGACACTTAATTTTGTTAGTTTTCTTATTAAATATAATATTACGAAGACCCAGCTCAAAATAAAAGGGACGCTGTGTTCAGTAGTGGTCAAACTCTCTTCTGGTTGATGAACATGGCATTATTATTCGGTCAGTCCTTTATAAAAAAAAAACATGCCAGAAAAATTAAAATATATCAAAAAATAATCCGTTTTTAACCTCAGTAATTTTATATCGTTAAAAATATTGAATGTCCGCGCGAGAGAGAATGTAAATAGTTTTCGTGCTCTTAAATGCGTTCAACATGTTGCCGGTGAGTCAAATCCAAACAATTTCCTATTCGAGATGAGCCAGTACTCATTAAGAGCTATATTAGAATTGCTACACTACATAAACGGCACTCTACCTTTTGCTCGTATTTAAACTTATGCCCCCAAAAGCGCACCGTACAAGCTCGGACGTGCATGGAATCAGAATAAACAATTCCTTCCATACTCAACCGTTTCCTTTCTCTGCGAGACTGTTATCGTTTGCTATTTACATTATTATCTAATTTCCTATTCGTAAAGCGTCTATTTAACACATGAAACGATAAACCGCCTAACAAAGGATTATGGAAAAGCATCAACATTACATCAAAACAAAGGTACAAGTGCTTACAGTGTTCCTGGGTATGGTGCAGTTGACAGATGTCCATGCTGGGTGTACGGGTTTCGTACATTCGCAATAATTTAAATCACATATTCCTTTCGTACGGTTGTATTCGGCGCTCGGTCGTGCGACCGCGAACGACATTAGAGCGAACAGCACGCTAAGTCGCGACATGTCGCGTCTTGCCGCCGGTGACAGCGGTGCACCGGTCGGGTTGACGGCTGGTCGCGGACTGCCGGGGTTCAGTCGGGTCGGGCCGCCTTCGCCTGCCCGCACCTCAGCCGCTTTTTAGTGATGTCTGTGACGCACCCGCCCCGTACAGCTTACATATCGATGATGCTATCTCATTTGACCTATTAGCGTAGCAAACGTTAATTTGCTATCGCTATTCGCACACGAATTCTCTTTCGATGATTTGATAATTTTATGAATATAGCTTGTTAATATGCGATCGCTTTTCACACATTATGGTTGTTAGAGCATTGGTTTAATTTCCTTGGTATAATAGGAATAAATTATTGGTGCTTCGTGTATTCGTCTATAATATAATCAACTCTCAAATCATTAAATTGGTTAGTATGTACTTAATTACAAGCGAGTTGTATTGATAACTTATATGAAACTTGGTTTTATAGATTTAGTTACTATATTATTTACATTACATATTCTATAACGAAAATGGTCTTGACATATTGTGAAAATTTAACTGATAAATGGGACAGAGCTATAAAAATATCTAGAGTAATTCTATTAGGGTGTCCTATATAAGTACGCCGTCGGAAGCTTACATCGTCACGCCTGACACAGTACGCCGCGTCCCTATGTTTACTATAGAAATGTGCTGTTGTGGTCTCTATCACATGCCGACGTCGTCGTCTCGGTGTCGTCGGAACGTATCGGGAACGTGAAGAAGTCATGTCGCGACATTGTATTATTTTCCAAAACTTGTGTTATTTCGAGTGTTAATGTGTAAAATGGTGGATTTTTATTCATTCAAGTGTTCGTGAACGTGCACGAGTGTTGGTGAATATTATAATGTTGTGACACCGTGACTCTTCGTGTTGTTTCCAAAACTCCATAGTTAAGTCTCCACCACTCTACTGGGGCATGCCGTGGACTTGACCGTGACTTACATTAGTTTGACTTTGACTATGACTGAGACTTATTTTAATTCTGCAATATATGACTTCACTTGAAATATTACAATACTTGGCACCGGCTAAATACACAACGTGTGGAGCCAAAACATAAGAGAAAAAAATCTAATAAAAAGTTGACGCAGAAGTCAGACGTCGCATACCTACTTATAGCATAAAATAGGAGACAAATCGAGTTTGTTTTCTAGCCGTATAGTAAGAAGCTAAAAGCTTCCCAAACATAAACCGAAATAATATTTTTGTTTCAACATTTCCTTAAAAAATACTTATCTTCGTATCCCAGTTAACAACACGAAACGAAATGTAATTAAAGCCTAATTAAGATATTCGTATCCATTAGTAATCTGCGTCAGAATTAAATAAGTAATGAGTTCTCATGGGTACTAAAAGACAAAAAATTTAAGTGTGAGATTGACCTAATTCCTAGTTTATACCATAAATATTGTAGGCACAAATGATAAAATAAGATACATGTGAGTAGGTATTATGTATTTAGAACTTCTTTCGAGTAGTTCCAGAAATATTTTACTAAGTATGTTATTGTATTGCTGTCTTCGTCAATGTTTTAATATCTATGTAGAGTAGTGTACTACATTTTGAAATCCTTGTTAAAATGTCGATTGATCCTGACATCGATATATGAATTCTACCGGCCACCACACGCAACACTACAGCTCAAACAGGTGATGTTAAAAATTAAAATAGCAAACGAAGAAATGTCTAGGCTCAATATGTCTAAAACCTAAATTTTAAACGGTTTATGATGTCGAAAGCCAATATGAACAAGATCAAATAAGCAAAATTTGATATGTCAAACTTTTAAAACACTAATGATTTAAATTTGAATGGTCCATAAGTCTAAGTTCAAAATGTAGTAAAATTGTAATTAAATGCCTTGCAAAAACTGTGAGCAATCTTAGTACCTACTGATTGCAATGGAATTTTCTATTTTTTAATAAATTTTAACATGTAGGTATTCTGGTTTTTTATTTTGTTGTCATTTTATTATTTGTCTGACTAATTGTAGTAGTATCGCAATAACGGAGTTATTTGTTTTCCATAATTTCGGAATAACTTGATATGTTTAAAATAATTATATAGTAGCCCTGAACACTAGGCTAGGTTCGGTTAGTTATGTTTCAACTGGGACAACTAAAGCGATCGAGGCGAGCGTGCCGCAGCAGCGGCCGGCGAGGCGCTCAAAAGTAAATAACATAATATAGTGGCCCTGAACAATAGGTTACTTAGGTTATGTTTGAACTGCGACAAACAAGGCGCGAGCCGAGTGAGCGTGTCGCGGCAGCTGCCGGAAGAACGCTTAAAGAGTAAGTGAACCGTAATTTTATAATTTGAACTTTCTGACCATTTGTTTATTTTTCTCGATAATATGAAGTTTTGGCTTTTAAACCATTTAACATTTAGATTTTAGACATTTTGAACCTAGACATTTCTCCGTTAGCTATTTAAACTTTTAACATTTCAATACATACCCGCTCAAACTTCGATGTCTCCTGCATCCACCCTTTCATGCTTGATATTATTACTATTTCGATTGTCACCACAGAAGAGGGAACTAAAGGTAAAAAAAAAACCTGTTATAATTAAAATACTTTTAACATAGCTCAATTTATGTACCTATCTATGTCAATGCTTAATATATTTTTTGTACATTTATCTATCCAACTGCTCTTCAAGCATGAAGCGTCATCATGAAAAATGGACACTGAATATACATGTCTCGTAGAAGCTCTCAGAAAAGCGTAAGCACTAACCGTGAGAACACAGTTATGATGACACTATTCTACGAAACGTATTCAGCAAAGAAATACGATGCAACGAGGAAATGACATGCGAAGAACCTTTACTTATAGGATAGGTCACGACCAACTGAATAAAAAACAATCTATTCTTATATTTTCTGTTTGAATTTTTTACTCGGACGGTATTCATACATTTGTCAAACGATTCAGAAAATGTTTAGCTTCAAAAACTCAAACATTTTACTATAAATACCTTAGATTAGTTGTTTTTACTCTGAGATAAGTACGTACTGACGTGTTTTGACAAATTTTATTTTAGTAAATTACGTTAAATTGAGTTGGGTCACTCATTGTCGAAAAATTTCAAATTCAATTAATCGATACGTTATCATTGCTTCTATCTGTATTGTCAACAGATGCGTATCCACGGAAAGGCAGTTTTTGATCGACTTCATAGCTGGTGCTGAGAGTACGGCGGGAGGAAGACTCGCGCGCTGGCTGGCCCCCACTCCTCAGGTGGAACCTGCCAAGTGCGAGATCAAAGGTCCACCGCTCGTCGCCCATCCTAACTCAAAGCTCACGCTGCCGATCCTAGTCAAAGACCAGTATGGAGACCCTGTTGCTTGCTCTTCGCTTAAAGTCGAGGTAAGAACCAATTCTCACAAAATATCATCAAAATATATTATCTCTGTATGTATAAGCAGTTTATTCGTAGATAGTTCAGGCCATCACGTTGAGTAGTGGGCAGTTTGGATCAATTTACTGTATAGCAAAAAAATTGTAAAGTTGTAACGACTGGGAGAAACACACCTCTGCATGTATAAGCTGTGTTTCTCCTAATCATCCCAATGTCATTGACTGGTTATTTTTGACCGAGCGAAGCGTAGGTATCAGAGTTTACTGGGCCAAATCTGCATTTGTATGTATTTTTGTGTGTATATTTGTCCGATGATAACTTGCGAACCGTTGATCCGATCTTCATGAAATGTTGTAGGCAAGTAGTTAATTTCAATACAATTTTTAAGTTATGAGCTGAATCGGTCTAGATGTTGTGAAGATATAGGGGTCGCGAGGTCTCAGTTCGGCGCAAACTACTAGTATTAATTGAGCCGAGCAACGAAAACAAAATTTAAATCTGTTGAAAAATAATAAAGCTCGAAGACTAGACTATGAGTGCACTAGTGTGATATGACGTCACGTCACCCTTGCGCTATACAATTTCAATAATAACAGTCAATTCACTGGAAAAATACAGCTTACTTATTAGTCAATTAAAACTATTTCTTCATTATACGTAATGTAATTTTTAATAAAGTAAAACATCAAAGTTATTATGAGAAAGGAGTAGGATGCGACTACTACTGTTTGTTACGTTTTTTTCTCTATTTCGCATTCGAGATAATCTCTGCGTCGCCCCGAGGTTCAATCACTTAGCGTTTGACCAGCTTTTACCAAAAGGATTATACAGGACACAGAGAGTGCCTGTGAAGCTTACTTTGCCTGTGTCTTATTCTGTTTCGGTCGTCATCTAGTTCTACGGTAGGTAATTGGAGTGACGTACCACTGTGCCTTTGCTTTTTTCTATTTAGTTTTCATTTTGTTCTACGGTATCTTGCAGAGTCCGCCTGGGGAAGTACCACACTTTTGCCAGTTATTCAACCACCAAGCAGTAGTGTGCAAGCATTACTGTGTTCCGGATTGAAGGGCAATGTTTCCAGCGTACTTACTGGGCATACAGAGATTTAACATCTAAACATCTCAGGGTGATGAGCGCAGTGCATTGCCGCGTATACTTTTGAACTGTTGAAGTTCAAAATTCTGGGTGGCACTGAACTATTATGGGCAAGCGTGACGCTTAACATCCGGTGAGCGACTTGCTCGTCTCGTCAACGAGTAACATAAAAATAAATAAAAAAATAGGCATTTACCTATTTTTTTATGTTCTGTCGTACCTATGGAAACTAACACCAATAAAACTGCATCAAAGCGCAGCATTTTTTTTTAACTCGTATTGTATAAATTCTACGTATATTTTTAAGTTCTTTTGTGACATACGTGGGAATGTATGACAAGTAAAAGTATTTGAAGCTTTTAAAGTTACTTAAGTCTGAAATTATGAAAATGGATCGCAATCATCTTGCTCCTTTGCAACTTTTCCCATATAGGTCGATAATACATGAGCATGTCAACGTCTGCTCATGAATATTTGCGTTTGAGTGGCACCAATATCACGTGCACTCCAGTAACGCCACTGGAACGACACTACCAGGAATATAATGAATATTAACAAGAGCAATCACTTGATAAATTGACAATTTTCCGTAACAAAGCTCTTAAATTTATATTATGCTTTTTAAAATGGAACCGTAAGAAATAAAGTGCGTCTACGTAGTCGTAAACATCGTAGCGTCTAGTTGATCTATATTACGCTTCTGTAAACAAAAAAGGATCCAATTACTTTACAAAAGACCTGGTTCATAATAAACCTACTTGCACTAATTGATGGACCTTTTAGTTCAGTAAAGCAAAAAAAAACAAACACGGGAACGGTGCGGCGGCGGCAGCGGAATCATATTTTTATTAGAATTCAGTACTTCAAAAGGAAAAGAGATAGCCTTACAGGATCACTACGTTGTCCGTCTATCTATCTGTATGTCTGACTACCACCCTTCAGGGTGTATGGGAGAACATTTTTTCAACTACAAAGTTTCTTCTACTAGGTCCTTCAGTCCGACTTATCTTTTTGAGCAATGTGTTTTCATATTTACGTATAAAATTTTACGTGAAAAATGTAGTACGGAGCCGTTGGTGCGTGAGTCAGACTCGCACTTATGCAGTTTTTTATTCTGATCTGCAAATGCACATCGTCCGTCTGGTCTTTCACAAGTTCAGAACAAAGACACTGGTTTCCATAAAAATAACCATTATTGTAGATAACCTTACACAAAACAAACTATACAATTTAATATTCCTGTATTGTCGCCGGGTATCTGGTGAAATGTAATATTTTTAGGGCCGGCTCCCCTGATTAGAGATCTCGTTCCCACTAATAAAAAAAAATGTACCTTTAATGAAATGCCGTTTCATTAAAGGTACATTTTTTTTTAAGTTTAAGTTTTAAGGACTTGGAAGTTCCAAGTTCCACGTTACCTGTGTTGCTTCCTATTTGAATTCCAACATTAATATCAAATGTTAATTTTGATAATTTCCAGTTAAACCTTCATTGTTTGGGAATTTGCTTATTAGGATAGTTAACGAACCATAAATTAAACTATCACGTTTTTAGATGGTTTTTTCGCTTGGCAACAGTTTTGGCTAGATCATTTTTATTTTTATTACATCTAGACATACACATGCTTTTAAGTGAGTATATATAGACAAACATAGGTACAGACATTATATAAAATTCTGCTACACGTGCTATGTAGATTATACAATACGAATACGTAAAGGCATGTGCAATTGTGCCTGGTTATTTTTTATATGCCAGAAACCTCTTTCTTACGGATAACTTAAACATCGTACTCATTAGATTCGATTAGATTATATTGTCATTAGAACTAAAATATGGGTCAAATGTGCCTGCGATAAACAATTTTATTATTTTATTATTATTATTAGCAGTAAAATTTAAGATTGGAAAAATCAGGAATAACTGCATTTGCATGCCTTTCTACCAGAGGTGTGCTACGTTGTTAAGCTATGGATATGTGTTAAACCCACCAATATGATAGCTTGATTTTCATAATTTACCTTAACATACAGCTGGTGAAAACGGGTTCAACGAAGCTATGTTTGCTATGCGAGCTAAGGATGGATGCTACGGATGGAAGCTACGCATGTGAGCTAAGGATGCGCGAGTGGTGTAGCTATGTACAGAGTAGTGTGTGCGACGTACTAGTTAGCGCGCGTTTATCACCGACCACATCTTCATTGCATAGCTAGCTCACGCAGTGCATCTTCATAGAACATTTCACCCGGTCCGCTATACCAATGGTCCGCTATACCATAGCATAGTGAAAACGGTCACATAGTTTCGTAGCTTAGCTTCACTTCGTTCATAGCTTAGCTGCATAGCACATCTCTGGTGGAAAGCCTTTTTCATGGCGCCTCTGATATTTAATTAGCTACCAAAGGGTTTACTGGACTTATCTCTTAATCAATTTTGTACGCAGCAAAAATGTGGCTAGTGAACGAAAAAACCTAGTTTTTGTTTTTATTTTGTCGCTTGTACTTTTATCACGGAAAATATTAAATTTAGTAATTAATTTCATTAAATATAGGTATTCAAAATAAATAAGAATAATAATAATAAATTTGCATGCCTTATCTGAGGTTGTAATTGGCTGTTCAAACTTGGTTACCCGACTACGCGAAGCAAAACGGAGGATTATGATTTTGACCGTTAAGTAATCAAATCAAAAAAAAAACAAAATATGTTTATTCGTGAGAACATTGTCTTAAAATATAGATTTAACATAATAATTATGAGTATCAAATGCTCTACCTTGAAAGGTGTACAAATATATTTATTGTCATGGTATAATTAATTTTAATAATTTACAATTATTTACTAAATTAGTCTTCTAAAAAGTCATGAACACTAATAAACATTTTTCAATTATAAATTTGAATAATTTGCGCTTGAAGCCAGTTAAGCTCTTTGAAATAATTTGGCAGTTTATTATAAATGGTGATAAGTATCTATGTTCATCTGTTCCCTCATAACTTTTAAACTACTTATGATAATTTAACAAATGCGGTATCTTTGGAAGCGTCTTCATCGTCCATGAGACCAAAGTCTATGTGACGTCACATTACATTGAATATGGCGCTCTCTAGAGGACATAAAGTCGTGGACTAGAAATACATTGTTTTAATGATGCCCTGTCAGGTAGCAAATTAAAGGGTTTAATAAGCACAGTTCAAAAATATATATTTTGTTAGCTGTTACTTGCGGCTTTGCTTGCAAGCACGCGATAAAAACAAAGCTCTAGTGAGGCCGCAGTCGGGTTTTAGTTTTCGGATCTATATCTTATTTTAGATGTATGTTACCCATTAACGAGCTAATAAAGAATTGAAATGAATACCAAATAAATATAATTCCATAACTTACGAAAATTCGACTTTATTCTTCAATACAAAAATAAAAATAAAGTAGGGCTCTATATAGAAATATTTTTTCACTGTATCAGTTTTAAAGAGAATGCAAATCTAAATAACTTTGTAGTAAAATATAATCTTCTTTGGTGAAAGTATTAAGTTTTGTAAAAAGTCACGAAACAAAAATAGTTAGGGTATAAACAAAGATTTAATAAGGATAATTCTGTGGGTATAATATAGGGTTCAGTCAATTGAAAATAACCCTGTGTATGGTCTCACGTAAGGATGCTCCAACAGCGGTACCGCCTAACAAGGGTTGGGTTGTAATGTGCGCAAAAGACACGCCCCTCAAAGCCAGGGTGTCTATTCTAAAAATGGGCGCCTTATCATATGATGACGCTTTCCGGCTTTCAATAGTACGAAAGCAAAACGCACAAACCTGAAACAAAAACATAATCAAAAACTTGCTGATAATGGTATATTCAAATGGGCTACCTGGATATTTGCTAAGTAAGTTCGTATAGGCGAGTGGCTAGCTGTGACGTCAAAGTGCTATTTTTGAGGTCGCCTTAAAGCTTCTCACATGGCATAGCAGTTGATTAATAGAACAACCAAACGGGTCCCACAATAACGTGCAAGCGGACTATTTTAAATGAAATGTAATGCATACTACATTGATATTTTCCCGAGATCAGTTGTATTTTTGGCAAAAATTGATGCTAAAGTTGAAAATATAAAAAAATACGCGCCATAACGCGAATCTTTATAATGGCGCCGGTCTCGTTACGTATTATGTCACACACAAAGTAAACATCCGCAACTTTAACAGCGAAAGCTGATTTATTTACTTTGGTGTGACGTCACTATAGATGCGACCTGTCACGGAGAGTTTACGATCACGTGATCAAGTCTAAGAAAAGAGAGAAAAATATTTACGTTTTTAACCAAAAATATGTTTTATTTTATTCCAATGATTTATAAAAGTTGGTTTTCACGCTAAAATTTAAAAGGATGGCATAAATGTGTAGCATTTTTTCAACGTAGTAAAATAGCATATTGTAAGTGCCGGCTATTTGTCGGATATAGGTCGGATGACAAGACAACTCATTCGATCCGACCCACAAACAATAGGAAGAGAAATAAGGTCATCCGAACCCCGGTGTATTGCTATTCTATGTGTATTACGTTGTAGGTAGTAGTACAGAAGCTGGACGATCCAACCTGTCGGGTTAACCGAGCTTGTTCCTCCGACGCGTACCGTATCAGCGTGCCCGAGCAGCCTTTCCAGCCCACAGTCAAGGAGACAATGAGATTCAACAGCATCACTATGATGAAGGTACGTTTAACAGGATAATCAATTTATAGACGTTGGTGCCATTTGCCAAAATTCCGGCTAGTTTTACTTCTGCGCCGAAAGCAAACATTTTTGCCAGGCGCTATTGCAACATTGCTAACCTAAAAAGTTAGCAAATAGTTGTTTTTGAAAAAATTATATGCTTTTAAATCACACTAATAGTGTGATTATAAATGCGAAAGTTTGTGTGTAAATGTCTAAGTAAGTAAGTGTGGGAACAAACACACTTACATAGTTACCTACTAACATACACAATTACACACAAACTTTCGCATTTATAATATTAGTGTGATGAAACGAGAATCGACGAAAGGGGTTGAAAACGGAGGGATGCCAACGTTTAAGATATAGAGGCAAGAGCAAACGCAGAGTCAAAGCGAGCCTATGTCACAAAATAAATTTATTTTGTGCCTGAATCTGGTAGTGGCTAATTCCGGACTGATGATCATAACCTAAATCGGTGTGTTTAAACTCTCGTTTGTCCCGAACGGTAATTAAATTTGCAGAATCTGAAAATATAAATATATACGACAGGGCTACCAAGGTTTCTCATTCGAAGAGCTTCGGCTGGCCAGCGGCGCTTGGGGCGATGCAGTGGCAGCTGTTAATAGTCGAATTCCCGCTGAAAGGCTGGTGGTACGGCCTCAGACCGGCGGCTGCTACGTCGTCAGTTGGACGCCGAAGGTGGCAGGAGTGTACGCCTTCCGCTGCACGATTGATGACCTCCCTATTTCGCAGGTAACTGTAGAAGGCTATATCTATAAACCCTGAATACTGAAACGTTTGTTAACTTTGACAACATATTAATTCTAACACTGCCTTTGTCTGGCACTAAGCAAATGACAAAGACAGGAATAGACTTAATCTGTCGTCAAAGTTAACAAACGTTTCGGTATTCGGGGGTAAGAGTATCTAAAATTCACTGGCCTATTTTCAAAATATATATAGACGAAATACATCATTCTTTAATCAATCAAGGTTATGTCTCAAGTTCAAAATCTCTAATGTATGTTTGCTCCAATGGATGAACGACCTTATTTACTCTCTAATGGTTTAGTATAGTTGTGCTAGAACCAGATTTAACTGCGCAAGCAGATCTCCTTCTTTATAGCTAAATGCAACTACTATACGTGAGCAAGTGGTCAGACCGATAGCAAGCGCTTAAGGTAACTGCGAGAAATATGTCCGCTTAATAGTGAGTTCCAGAAATACCTATCATCCTCCCAAGATGGTTTCACGTATTCCGTAATGGATCAATTCAATCGCAAAAGCAATTCAATCTCGTCCACCGTAATTGATTGTAGTGTTGACTTTTCTAGGAGCTTAATTGGATTTAGTTGTCCCGGATCGGATCGGATCAGGTTTTGGTGTTGTTGGTGGCTCTAGAGATCCTGGTTGCATTGCTTTTGATATGAATCCATTTTAAACTCTGCAACTGTGCCTGTACATACAACTTGGTAACTTTATATGTATATTTATGATTTTATAGTTTTCTTTTAAAAACCCTTGACCTATTTTTCTAGTAACCGTGTATATATTTTTTCTTTAATAGCAAAAAGATTTTATTCAATGCGTCTAGTTCTTATGTTAAACGCAGCTAGTAGTAGGTAGTATTATTGTTTGAGTAGCCGGAAATCCCGGAAATTCTTAGTAACCTTTGAATACTCGAAATTTTGTTTTAGCCATTTCGAAAATAGGCCAATATATTTTATAGTTTCGGATCTTTAGATAACTGTAGATCTGTCCTAGACTTGAATTTTTTGGTGCAGTAAACGGAAGATTTTCAGGAATCCTTTTATTTATATTGTTTATTTGTTCTATCCATCTACATGACTAGCCTTATGGCTCAGTGGGTGGATATCCGCCTTCTGATCGGTAGGTTGTGGATTGGATTCCCACCCAGGACAAACATTTTTGTGATGAACATGGATGTTTGTTCTTTGTCTGGGCTTTTTATTCTGTGCAAGTATTTACAAAAAAAAAAGGTATTTATATATTCTATCAATTATCTTCATATACATAAAATATCCTAACTAATATTATTATTATAGCAGCGGGAAGTAACAGGACCAATAAAGCTTCGCGGTATAAAAATTTATACATTCGTCAAGTAGGAAAAAAACAACTTTACTGTCAGTCCATACAAAACGTCAAAAAATGGATCAACGCCATCTAGCAAACTATGGGAAGAAACTTTGTCTCTCTGTCTGGGTGTTTGCCGTGTTATCACGGCTAAACGGCTCAATGGATCTTGGTAACTTTGTCTCTTTGTCTGGATGTTTGACGCGTTATCACGGCTAAACGGCTCAATGGATCTTGGTAACTTTGTCTCTTTGTCTGGATGTTTGACGCGTTATCACGGCTAAACGGCTCAACGGATCTTGGAGTTATTCTATGTCGTAAAGACAGACATAGGATATTTTTTATTGATATTTATTTATTATTGATATCCAAAACTACAACCAGCACTAAATATGTGGTTTCCTTAGTACAAGCTTACTTAGTCTGGGGCTTAGATGGCGCTGTCTAAAAAAAACACAGTTTATTTTTTATCTGTTTCTATTTATTTTTTAATGTTTTTCTAGAACATCGATTTTTACGTTTCGGTTTAGAATAACGAACTGTAAACGGTATGGCAGCTCCGTCGCTGAACGCAATCGTTTCTCATTTCTATGTGTAATTTCCGCAAAACAATTTGGCATTTGTTTTCACCGTGATGTTAAAAATGTGATTCTTCCCATTCCAGGAGTTACTGGTCGACGTAACGGACAGTTTGACAGAAGTGGCTTCAGAGTGTGGTGTGCAGACAGCTCAGCCTCCATCGCCGCCGATCAAAATACGACGATTCAACTTGGAACACAGCGCGGGGCTTCGCATCCGCGCCAGCCCGAGCCTCCAAGCGGAAGAGCTTGGGCGAGTTGCGCCAGGGGAGAATGTGGCATTTGTTGAGGAGGTATATTGGGTATAAGATATGACATACAATCACGTTTGGCATTGTACCCGCTTAAAAATATACATCAGCTAATTCTATACAGAACATACCGGAGCCTCACATATCTCACCCCACCTTGCCTCACCTCACACCACACCTTATTATAGATACTAAAATGTTTTAGAAGCAATGAATAAATAGGGCGTTAGAACACAACTAACTTCGATTATCACGGCTTTTTTTCTCTTTTATATTTTGGCTCCACACGTAGTGTATTTAGCCAGTGTCAAGTTTCGTAAGATTTACAGTGAAGTAAAATATTTCACAATAAAGTCCAGTCATATTTTAAGACGAGCAAAGTTATTCCCGGCCAGGTCCATGTCAAACCCCAGTAGTGGTGGAGAATTTACTAGAGGTTTTGGAAACAACACGAAAAGCCACGTTTCATTACTTTGTAATATCCACCAACAGTCGTGAACGTTCACGAAAACTTAATGAATAAAAATCCGCCGTTTTTACACATGAATACTTTAAATAACATAAAGTTTTGAAAGTAACAGAATGACGCGACATGAGACATCTTCGAGTTTCCACCAAAATTCATTATCACTGTTGGATACAAACGACAAGATATCGCGCAGAATGGCAAAACTAAAGAGACCTAAGCTCAGGGTAAATCAGGCTCTGAAAGATGACGGGGTCGGATTTTCTGGAAAGTGTCATAAATGATGAAAGTTTCTTTAATTTCAGATGACAAATAAAGATGGTACCTGGGTTCGTCTGAGCGCGTGTTCGGTCGCCACGTTTACGGATGGCGCTGCCCCGGTGGCGTGGTGTCTGGCTCACCACTGCCATCTCGACCGCACGCTGCTCGAGCGAGTAGACTCGCGCTCGCCGGACGCACAGCAGGTAAAGCCACAAATGGTTTTTCGTTTTCTGTAGGTAAAGCCAATCCAACCATGCTGCCCCTGATTACACCTAGAGACTGCAGTGGCGTGACAGTAAGTTGGTAAAGGCTGAGTGGCTAGCACTGACGTCAGATAGACCTGAGAGCCACTTGACGTGATTTGGCGGTCAAAGAATAGCCTCCTAAAGCATAAGTGTCTATCGTCACACCGAACTTCCTTTATAAATAACTAGCAGCGCTCCGCGGTTTCACCCGCAATTCTACAGTAAACGAATATTTTTCCGGGATAAAAAGTAGCCTATGTGTAAATCTAGGGTGGAAGCTACCTCCTTACCAAATTCCATTCAAATCCGTTCAGCCGTTACAGAGTTTAACGGGAACAACACACACTTACATACTATATTACCTACTTACACACTTACACACAAACTTTCGCATTTATAATATTAGTGTGGTGCAATGTTTGTGTGTATGTAAGTATGTATGTTTGGATCAAATCTTGTAGCTGAATTTTAGACCAGTTCTCCTTGTTCAATTAATTTGAAATGTTGCACGCCTGTTAAGCTCCTATGACAATACAATATTATGAGAGCTAGCAGATCTGATGATGGAGACGGAAGGTGGAAAACGCAAATCCTTTGTGACTAACAGTAGATTGATGGAGTTTAGCCTAATTTTTACCAGCTTGCAGTACCAAAAACGGATTTTATAAAAGCTTGTCACGAATAATATATTTACCCATAAAAAAACTTTTTCTCTAGATGGACGAGTTCCCAGGGTTATGGACGGGGTATGACGAGAAGCCGGAAGGCACAAATTCTCCCCCGCCTCCCCCCGCGCCCGCACCACCGCTTCCCCTAGAAGCTATGGCGAGCGCTGACGACCCCGTGCCTGGACCGAGCTGTGGTGGTAATACTCTCTCTGCGATATCTATCGGCTTCCCCTCGAAGAGTGATGGACCCATGTCCACCGCGCTGGCCAAGTGCGGGTTGGATTCACATACGCTATCGAATTTCTTCTCCGAAAATATGCAGGTTCCCTCACGATGTTTTCCGGTATATCCGTACGTAAATTCCGAAGAATTCATAGGTACGGGCCCGCCCGGGTTCGAACCCGCGACCCCGATATGAGGCGAGACACATTTGTTATAAAACTAAGTAAAATCCGAATAAGAGTAAATATTTACGAACGAAGGCGGAATACATTTCACACGTTTTTATTTTTTCGCACACTTTTTTTTAAATTTTTTTTGCGGGTGAAAATTTGTTCCTTTATCACACAGCATGTTGTTCATACAGTGTTCGTGATTGATCTCTTTGGTGATTAGAACTTTTACTAACAATACCCACATTCAAAACTCAAATCACTTTTCGTCCCGAATCAAAGAGCTAAGAGCTAGTTTGTTTGCGAAGAATAAGCTAGCTCTTTTAGAATAGTTGTGACGAAAACATCTTTTCGTTAGCTTATATATAGAAAACAGGCATAAGTCAACATGAGATTAGTCTAGGACATTTTAAATGTTATAATAAAGAAAATGCTTAGAAAACATTTTAAATTCAGTAAAAATAACAAGGCGCTCTAAGGGGGAGGCCTATGTTCAGCAGTGGACGTTTTATGGCTGATATTGATGAAATATAATACAAATAAAAATTTGATTGTGCGGGCGAGAGTGCGTATTACGTAAATCCGTCCTTAGTATTTGTTTCGGTATACAAGATATTTCAGAGTGAAGATTACTTTCACAAATTCTGTATGTATGTATGTTTCATTTTTATTTATGTTCATTACTCAGATTAAACTGAGAATCATTATCATCGACGTGACGTTTCCATTTTGGCAGAATCGAATCCCACTCTCAAGTTTGAAACGTCCCAAGTTCGTTATTAAACAAAACAGCCAGTGTACTATTTTGTTGTGCACACAGATCACACCCTAGATTCTGGATTCAGGACGCTCGAAGCGCACCACGCGTCAGTCTAAATACACTTATAAGAAATTAGAGTAATTTATTTTTGGTTGATTTGGTCTTGGTTGGTTGATTGCTAGGCGCGAGTAGGCGTAACCTTGAGATAGCCAATGAGAACGCTCGGCCGCACTCACCGCGACCTCAATCTTTTGTTACTTTTTGTAGGAACAAAGAATCTCGTAATGCGGTATCTGGTGTGATCTGTGGTTGTGCACGAGGATGAAAGAGATGAAAAGTTTTGATGAACTTGTTGTTGTTTTGATGTTTTGTTTTGATAATGATGGTAATGAACCCTACAATGGTTTTTCACGATAACGCTTCCAGATGTTCAGTTTGATTTATTTTGTCTACAGGATCGATCAATAAAATCCATGCTCAATTTTCACATCGGCGTGATTTCGTTGAAGTAAGTCATAAAACATAATATTAAATACCTTTAAAATTCATCTTATCGATTTTTGACAGAAAGCAACGCCCAGTTCGAAGAATGGGTCTCTTGTCTTAGGGTGACGAGCGCAGTGCATTGCCGCGAATGGTTGAACTGTGAAGTCAAAATTCTGGTTGGCACTGAACTGTTTAGGGCAATCAATCAGTAATGTAATCAGCAAAATTGTACAAAAAAATTGCTAAATTTAGAATATAATTCAATCAATACATAGTCCATTTGCTACCGAATGTAAGGTTACGTTTAAGTTGCAACGTTTCGCTTAGCGCGCCAAATTCAAACTTTCATGCGCTAATAAAAATGCTGTGTCAAGAAATTACACCAACCAACAAGTCAAGGTGAAAGCTACTATAAGTACGTTCGTCACTAAAACAAAAACCACGATGAAAATCAGCTTGTTGACATTTTGTAGCTAATTCAATTATATAATTATGCTGATTATTTTAGTATACGTAATTTCTTGATACAATCTATTTATTGCTGCAAAATTGGTTTCAATAAATCCACGATGAGTAATTAACAAAAAAACACATTTGAATTTGTCGCACTGAACGAAAAGTGAACGGAAATCCTATTTCGATTTTCCTTGATAGTTTTCCTAAGGTAAAGTAATAAGTTATGCTACCATAAAACAAAAAAAATAAATGTTTTTTCATTCAGTGATTTTCAACTTTCATCTATTATATTCGTCAGCTTTCATGCGATAGTGAACGGACTATAGTACTTCTACGATCACATTTTTTTTATTGTTTACTACTTATTATCATCGAAGAGGGAAACACGTTGAGTGCTCTCTTATTGCAGGACAACGAGCCGGAAGTGTTCGGATTCCCTCCGGAACCGAGCAAGCGAGACAGACAGATGCGGAACGAACCGGGAGCGGGGTATGCAGAACTATTTGTTTTTTATTCTTAACTAGGTGAAATGGTGAGAGAAAAAAGTTTTAGCGACATCTGTCGCTATTTTCTGCTACCTATCATGTAACCGAGCTCAAGCAGGCACCGCTTTCCTGCTTTGTCTCCTCCACCTCGCACGGTTTTTAGCGCCATCTACCGCTATATATAAACAAGAAATTCGAATCTAGATTGTAATTGCCTCAGCAACCCTTAAAAAGATAAAGAAAGCTTTATGCAGACGCAAACTATTGTTGGAGCAAACTATTTAAACTGGTTAGCATACTATTGCTAACTTTGCGAGGATACTTCGTTGTTACGTCTGGTTTAGTGTTGTACGGTAGCGAGGCTTGGACTATAAAAGATGACACTCCGAATATGCTAGAAGCTTTCGAAATTTGGTCCTACCGTAGAATGCTAAGTATTACCTAGACTCAAAAAGTATACTCAATACTCAATACTCAATTAATTTATTGCAAACATTATGTGGAATACATGCAGATCTTAACTAGCATATTTTAAATAGGTAAATCATAATGACCCTGATTGGGTATGGCAATATCGTGCGGAGCGAGTCAAACTATTCCATAATTATTTTGTCTCTCAAAAATTCGTCTAGGGTATAGTAGGATTTCGCGAGTAATACACTTTTTAGGGCTTTAGTAAATTTGAACTCTTCTTCTATCTCTTTTATCTGTACTGGTAGTTTGTTATATATTTTAGCAGCCATTGGGTTTGGTCGGGAGCTATGCATTTCTAGTTTAGACGGTGGTACTATTAATTTGTTTTTGTAATTAGACCTTATTCGGTAATCTCGCTTGTCTGATAATTTTGTAAAGAGTTGAGGATGTTTTTTCACAAATTTGCAGTTTTCTAAAATATATATGGATGTAGTCGTTAAGATTTTAAATTTTATGAAATAAGATCTGTGAAAATTTGGTATTTTGATGTCGGGAAGTTTTATGTTTGCCAGTATTCGGATGCATTTTTTCTGGACAACAAAAAGATCTTTGGCATCCACGCTGTTTCCCCAGAGTATGACGCCGTAGCTGAGCCACGAGAATGCATAAGCGTAATAGGCTGTTAAAGCTGTATCAAGGTCTGTTGCTCGTCTAAGTTCCCTAAGTGCGTATGTGAAACTTGACAGTTTTGCCTTTATTTTTTGAATGTGCCTTTTCCAGTTTACATGCGTGTCAATTTCTATGCCCAGTAAAGTGGCTGAGTCAACACATTCTAGTTTATTATTATTATTATTATCCAACGCCATAGTATTCCAGCGCGTCGTCAAGCGTCGTGAACTGCTGCAGACCGCAAAGAGAAGGAAAGTTGGGCATTTTGGCCACGTATTGAGACATGAGAGATACCAACTTCTCCATCTAGTAATGATGGGCAAAGTTGAAGGCAAACGACGCGCTGCAAGAAGGAAAAGTTTTGGTTGCGCAACATCGGAAAATGGACCGGCATTGCCAGCGTCGAACAACTATTCCGCTTGGTACAGGATAGTGATAACTTCGCCGATCTAGCGACTAACCTCCAGTAGTGGCACCTGAAGAAGAAGATCGCTTTATATATCCTTATCCTAACTTAGGCTTATAAAATTAGGCAAACTAATTAATAAATAAAAAATAAAAAAAAGTCTAATTTCTAAGTTTGTATTATGCTTACTCCTTTTGTGATTTGCTCTAAATATAGAATTAATAGCATTCCATTGACATTATAGTTCTCGTAATTTTTAAAACGGGTCGCTTTCAAAAAAATGCCTCAGTACCGATTTAGACACTATTTCGTGAGTAAAACTTTTAAAACATACAATACTCGGTTCTTTTAAAATGACTTCATTTCAGAAGAAGGAGCAATGGCAACGAATGGTGGGAGCCGGTGCGACATCGCCCCGACAATGGCCCTGAAATGGACGAAGACATAGAAGAGGTAATCTAGAGATCGCCCGTAAGGCTCTATGAATAAATTTGCAATTTCACACGAATATACAAAAAATATTAAATTTTCTCAAGATTAGTAGCTACTTAAATCAATCTAAGAAGGGATCTGACAGTAACCTATAGCTAAAATACAAATGTTTTGATTTAGCTGTTTTCAATTTTTCTGTCCTTGTTAGTTTGGTCCAAGCAATAAAGATAATTTTGTGGGTTCAAGCTTAACTACGAGATGGAAGAAAGATGGAACATCATTTTTGTGGAACTTCGAGTTGCAGCTACACCAGAAATAGAAAATTTTTTTTCAACCAATTTTTTTTTCTCTTTCCTTTTGGCTCCACACATAGCTTACATAGCCAGTCAAGTTCTATAACATTTCAAGTGAATCGAAATATTTTGCAATAAAATCTCGCCGTGGTCAGTCTTAAGTCAATAATTCTAGTCACGGTCCAGTTCAAGTCATGCTTAAGTATGGCATGGAAGAGGAAGAGGGTTAAGCGCTACGCTTACTATCAGGCGAGCGACTTAACCCCCTTGTCTTGTCACTTAGCCTTAAAAAAGAACACGTCTACTGAAATTGGAAACAACACGAAAACAGACATTTTATCACCTGATACGATTTTCTATACGATACGGTTAATATTCCACTACTTACACTACACAACATGGATGTTTATTGGGTATTATTTCAGGTGGTGGGCATTTTGGGACGAAGCGGATAATTAAAATAAAAATATGTACTGTAAAGTTTTAAATTAGATGGCGCAACTTTTTAATGTCAATAAATACGCACCTTCAATCAAAATCGCGTTCTAAAGACGTGGCAAACTTTTTGAACTGTAAAATTTCAGAGAAATTGGTGTTAAGCCTGCCGAATGCAACGATTAATTCCATATACATAGTTACAGGAAGAAGTGGAAATGGCCGCCCCTATCCCCATAATGTCGTCAACCGCGCGGCGCCTCTACTCGGTGCTATGTGAAAACAAGAAGTCAGGCGTGGGTCAGGACGTGGTCCCTCACGGGTACTACCGGCCGATACTTCACGAGCCGGTCAGGGCGCTGCGCCGGCCGCACTGTGTGCAGCCGGACTCACCCGGACCGGAGAAATCGCCGGCGCTTCATGAAGTACCAGGCAAGGATTTTTCTTCTTATCAGATCTTATACGTTCACTACTGGACGAAGCCCCTATTGGGGGGTGTTTGTTATAATCCCCACGTTGGCAAGTGGCTTGGATATCGCAGAATGTTCACGGTTTGCTAAGAAGATGCTGCTGCCCGTCCCCGGTGGTTCTAGTCCACAGATAAATTCTAGTCTTAGTTTAAATCTCACACCAAATAAGCACATTTTCTTGTTAAATATCCCAACAACAATATTAACTGAACCGTCAAGAAAACTAACTTAACCGACAAAAATACACACCAAAAAAGAAATATCTGAAATTAAATCTTTCAACCTATTTTCTAGTTTGATCGTACGCCAAAAACCCCGTTTTCTCCAATAAATACATAAATATAGTTAGTTGATGAAGAAGTTTACTAAGAATGATACTCGCCACCGACGAGAATACTAACTGCAAACCAATAAACAACAGTCGAAGCATAACGATTGTTGTTTTTTGGTTTTTGGTTTGGTTGGATAACTTGGTTATCCTTCGTCGACAAAGAACTACTAGTCGACGAATTATTTACGTTTTCCATCATTTTCTTGGAATATGTTTCCAAAATGAGTAAACTTTGTTAAGCTAACTACAAAGTACGTTAAATCTAACTAAGTAAATAACATATTACACAAAAGAAAATAAACATAATTTAAATAAAATAAACTAATCTAAAAGACCGGTACCAGTGGGAGTTGTTACCAAAATGCTGGCGAAATAGAGGCCAGCATTTTGGTCACGTGTTGCTTCGACCAGACGAGAAGAGAGATCTTTAAATATTTTCTTGGCGCCCGGTCCACACGGCCCCAAGGTTTCGACCCCAAAAGGCTCAAACATATAACCACTGTCCAATGTATTATATTAATTGTATTATATTAACTTTGTTCAGGTCAGAAACGCGAATCGCCACCAAGTCACGACGATCCACCAGAACTCCAGCCGAAGATGAAAATTAAAGAACCCGGGCCAAGTCCGAGTCGTCAGTTAGAAGAAAAGCCGCCCGTGCTCCGCGATCAGAAACCCGAGCTCCCTTTCCGGGAACGGCCCGTGCCCTCGCCGCGCAAACAGCCTAAAGAATACGGCCAGAAAGACCACGGCCCTAAAGATCAAGGAAGTAAAGACTTCGGCCCGAAAGACCACGGGCCTAAAGACTTTGGCCAGAAAGACCATGGCCATGGTGACGTCGGTTCTAAAGATCATCTAGACTCGCACCCGCGTGTTGAAAAGAAACCCGATTTGCAACCCTATCGCGAAATGAAGGTAAGCATCTAGATTGCTTTTACCAAAGCATCATACCACTAACATTATAAGATGAAATAAACCGTGTTCCTCTGTTGTTTGTTCGCAACAAATATAGGTAAACTTAGGCCACGATCGGTGTGTTTGGAAAGCTATGTGCTGATTGATATTCTGCTGACGATGATATTTTTGTCATAGAAGCCCGAGCCAGCGAAGCCCTCTCCGGAGCCCGCCGCGACCGTCGCCGCGGGCACCCAAACATCGCCTGATACTTCGCGGAACGTGCGCGATTTCTATCTCAATCTTTCTAAGGTTAGTAACTTCGTCGCGCGGTATTTTTAACCGACTGCCCATGAAGGAGAGTAAAGTTTTTGGATTATTTAAGTATATTTTTAAGTATTTTTGTGTGTTCCTATAAGCCTAATGTTTGACCGATTTTAATGAGTTAAGGGTCATTGGATTCCTCTTTACGTCCGGAGTGAAAAAGGCTTCAATTTGCAATTGGGTATTTTGTTTTCCTTATAATCATATTATTTGTTAATAAAATAATAAATGCGCTCCTGCACCTTTGCTAGGTATAATCAACCGCCAAGCAATGCAAAAAGTATGCAAACGTTTCGGATTGAAGGGCAATGTTTCCAGCGAAATTACTGGGCATAAAGAGATTTAATATCTAATATCTCAGGTTGACAGCGCAGTGCTTTGCCGGTGCGCGGTTTTAAACTGTTGGAAGTTAAAACTTCTGGGCGGCAGTGAACTGCTGTGTGCAAGCGGGACGTACGACTCGTCTATCAGAATTTAAAAAAAAACTTGTATGACGGCAAATTGGTGCAAGCTATCGACCGGTTTGATGGTCTGTTTTTCTATACGCTTTGCGAGCTACTGTGTATCGTGTAACGTGTTGATAATGAATAATTTATTATGCAAACTGTGTTGATATTTATCAGCTCTTAAAATAGACTAGGTCTCAACAACTTCGTCCTTAATGTACATACAATACTTAAATGCTACTAAATAATTTTATTTGTAGCCAGTAAGTCCATATTGCAATTTAATGAATTGTTTACGGTTGATATCGGTATTGACTTATTAGACACGATTTTATAGGCTTGTTTAATGATACTGTAATTTGTTTGCTTGTGGTTTGTCCGTGTATATTGGAATTTGAATCTGCTGCAAGACGGCAATGAGGCACTCATAGACCCACTTTTAACACAGATAAAAATTACACATACCTATCTTCCTCAGTGTTGATTGATCTACAACTAACCCAACATGCCTCCCACTACGCTCCCGAGGTTATCTAAGCGAATGATTAGTGATGAACAATTTAGCCATAACAATAATATTATAGTTGCGAAAGTTTGTGTGTAAGTATATAAGTAGGTAAGTATGTATGTGTGTTTGTTCCCGTTCACCTTTGTAACGTCTGAACGGATTTGAACGAAATTTGATACGGAGGTAGCTTACATCCTGTATTAACACATAGGCTACTTTTTATCCCGGGAAAATATTTGGTTTCTGTAGAATAGCGGGTGAAACCACGGGGGCAGCTAGTATTCATATATAGCGGCAATTTTGCTTTATATCTGTAAAACTATTTTCTACCTAGAATAAGTCTTCAACAGCTGCAATTAAGCAAAACACCAGTAAAACTATTAAGCATAAAGATTATTAACATCGACTATCTCAGGGTGACGAGCGCAGTGCATTGCTGCGCAGGGGCTTAAACTGCTATGCGCAAGCGTGTCGACTTGCTAGTTTCGTCAATCGGTACATAAAAAAACAATCTAACAATGTTGTTTATACTCAGTCTATGGGATATTCTGGAACGACCTCTTAGTTGTCATCTCTACAATAGTATACTAATACTAGCTGTAACCCTCGACTTCGTTCGCGTGGATCAATAAAAAAACGTAGCATATGTCCGTCTCCGTACCCTTAAGCTATATCTATGCAAAATTCAGGTCGATCCGTTCAGCCGCTTAGCCTTGACAACGCGACAAACACCCAGACAGAGCTACATTCGCATTAATAATATTAGCTAGGATAATATAATAGCGGTTAGAGGTTGGCATGAACACGACTCGCGCATGCGCCGTGTGGAAATTCTAGTAAATAAACAATATTTTACGTTCAGTATTGGCTTTGTTCAACCCGAAGAAAGACGTTGAGCATCGCCATTACTCTGTATTGCATTTAAAACATTCACAGAATTTAACCGTCTTAGGTTTTAATATTATACTATTCTCAGACATACTCGGTCGCACCTTCATTATTGTCGTGCTTAGTACGTGAATAACTTCATTGCCTTCGCTCGACTCTTTGGTATTTCCTACTGTGCATTTCCAACGTTTTCAATATAAAAAAAACAACGGACTGTTTTGCGCGGAGTGTGAAATTAAAACTACCCTTCTGGGCGGGACTCATGTGGACACGGCTTATACGATCCATCCCCTAAAAAGGTTTAAAGGAAAAACTGCTTTATCGACGCCCTTTCAAATACTATTAAGGTCACGCCAAAATAAATTAAACACGAACTCATTCCGAATTTTTGTTAGAATTTAATTTTACGGTCTATACTTAAACTAGACTATTTTGAGGACTAGGCACCCTGCCACTGCCACATTCCACTGATTCAATTATTACCTCTTTCATACATTTTCAACATTTTTGAAGAGAGTAGATTAGAATTAATTTTGTCGGTTTTATTTTTGAGATTGCCAATGAAGAAGAACCGAAAATAATCGATGGGTAAGAAAGGTTCTTGAGTGGCAACCGCATGAGCTGGCAGATAATAGATATGTTACCGGACAAATCCGACTTAAGGACAAAATCGTTTTTCTAAGCTAAACTAGTTCTTATGCAAGATAAGACAAACCGGTAAAGCCTATGCCAAACTAGTCTATTTTAAGCCCGATAGCAAGAAGGAAGTTTTGTTACAAGCGACGATGAATAATATTAAGAAAAAGTCAAAAAAAAACCCATGAAGAAAGGAAATGGCATTTTTTTTTCTAGCCGGTTAGTACCGATTTCAGCGTTAACCGGTCAATTTCGGCATCAGCTTATCGGTGCGACGTATGCCGCTCATAAGAACCCAACGTGTCATCAACAAAGAAGATAATAACTCTGTGATTGGTTTGTGCTGAAGTCGATCGACTTGGTTGAAAAACCATTTCCGTCAACTTCGGCATTCGCTGATCGAAGCATCGTTTGCCGCTCATAATAAACCAACATATTATAATCAAGAAAGGAAATAACATAACTTTGTTATCGGTTAGTGCCAAAGTCGACCGACATGGTTCTTCAACAATTTCCGTCGTTTTCGGCATTTGCAGATCGATGCGTCGTTTGCCGCTCATATAGGAACCCAACGTACCATCAAAAAAGAAGATAATAACTCTGTGATTTTCGGTTTGTTGGTTTTGGTTAGTGCCAAAGTCAACCGATATAGTTGAAAAACCTGTTCCTTTGATTTCGGCATTCGCTGATCGATGCGTCGTTTGCCGCTCATAGGAACCGAACGTATCATCAAGAAAGAAGATAACATAACGTCACTAGACTGGTTAGTTCTGAAGTCGACCGACGTGGTTGAAAAACCATTTTCGTCGACTTTGGCAGTCGCTGATCGACGCATCGTTTGTAAATCGTAAAAAGGCAACATATAATCAAGAAAGAAGATAACATAACTTCGTGATCGGCTAGTGCCAAAGTCGACAGACATGTTTGAAAAACCATTTCCTTCGATTTCGGCATTCGCTGATTGAAGCATCGTTTGCCGGTCATAAGAAACCAACATTTATACCTAATCAAGAAAGAAGATAACATAACTTTGTGATTGGTGTGTGCCGATACCGACAGACATTGTTGAAAAACCATTTCATTCCATTTCAAACCACTGGTATTCGCTGATCGACGCGTCGCTGTCCGATTAAAAAAAAACGAATATAGTGAATAAAGAAGATATCACAATTATTCTTTTGATCTCGCCATTTTCTGTTATAGGATACGGTCGTTTCCCGATCAGAGGAAGTGAGCCTCGTAGGGAAGTCAATAACCAGAACCAAAGATTTTATATATTTATCAAAATTTCTCAGACACTTAAAAAAAAAAACAATACTTACTAACTTACCTAACAGCCAATTAAGGATTTACATTTTATCACTAAACTATTAACTGCAGTCGTCTGTGTGTAAATTTGTACAGTGTGCGTGTGTGATCAAAAATTAAGAACACGATAATGACTAAGAAACTAGTAAATAAAATACACCTGTAACACAAACAAAAAAATTGTTTTTGTAAACAGATACTTACATAGTATTACTATTAGTACTCACGGGATATTTACAACGGTTATTGTTTTTGTTGAGTTCCCGATATTTCGGCACAGTTGCATGCGCCATGTTCACGGGTAGACTGAAGATGCGGGTGGATGAAAATATCCCGTGAGTACTAATAGTAATGTTGTAAACCACCACGAAAGTCTAAAACTTACATAGTATGCTTAGGGATTTGCAAATGGTCTATTTATATGATGTTTCCTTCGCGATTGCAATAAAAAAGTATAACATAGTAGTTGTGAGTCCTGTAAGGCTTTTCCATCTTTCTCAGGAGGCGCCATCGACGCCCCGAGGGCAGGCTAAGGAGCGAGGGACGGCTGCGCGTGCGCTCAAACGGGCGTACACGTCGCCGCCGCCACCGCTCCCCGCGCGTTCCGCTCCCGCCCCGCCGCCGCCCAAGAAGCATGCTCTCAGTCCAGCGCAAGCGGAATGCCTTCGGGCTATCTTCGCTGCTCTATTGTGGCATGAGGGTAAGTGACGCTTCTCTCTTTCGTAGGTTTAGATCTATATTGCCATACGAAGACTGTTTTTATATTTGCTATCTTGTTTATCACACTTATTACGTATTTCGCAAAGTAAAATCACACCTCAGCTTTTGGACACAATACTATTGAAACCACAAAATGACATTACAAGAAGAATATATATTACTTAAAAGCACAAAAAGTGCAGAGACGAAAAAGGTCATCCTTTAAAAAAAAGTTTCAGTAAATAAATAAAAAGAAAAAATAATACTGTTTTATACATTTCGTCGAGGTAAATGAGATTTTTCAATGGAATTTTTTCGAAATATCAGTTTTGCTCCAATAGTAAAAGTTGTTCATAACTACTACAGTGATAACTTAAATAGTTTGTCCGTCGTCTTATCAAATACCAAGTACCTAGATTAAGCTAACGGAAAGTTTTTGAATAAGGTCTAATTGAAACAGTGTTTTAATCCAGTGATAGAATCCAGTGATGCTAAACAAGCCATAGCATGGCTATTTACCTGTATAGATTAGTGCAGTAGAGCAGTATTTGCATTTATTTTAAGTGACAATACGTTATAGGCAAAACTGAAGTTTAAAAAAAGATGGCAACTAAAGTTGCTATATATATGCCAGTATATATCAGCCATAAGTTAATTTCAATTTTAGAAAATTAGATATTTACTGAATACTAAAAAGTGATAGACACCGCCTTACCTACACAGGTATTGTGCACGACGCCATCGCGTGTGCTGCGTTCCTGAAGTTTCATCCTCAACTTCCGAAGCAGGGCGCGCGTGTCGTGACTCGACCACCACACGATGTCACGCCCACCAGACATCAACGCCATTCGGTGGAGGTCTCTAATGCTGGTAAGATACTCAGCTTTCCAAGCAGCAAAGCAGAACGCGCAGGAGGTGGGGCTCTGTCTCCACAATATGACATGCCCACCAGACACCAACGCCATGCGGAAGGCTACGAAATTTAGCCTTCCAAGCAGAGCGCGTGGTAAGATCCTCGCCTTCCAAAGCAGAGCGCGTGGGAGAATTTGACTCACGTGCACTAGACCACAAGACAAACTCGGGCAAATATTCGACTACACAAAAGCGTAGTTATTGGCATATATCATCCACACAGGTCACTACCTGCGCATCCACCCTTCAACGCTGGAAACGCTCACGCGCTCAGGCGTGGAGGCGAGCGCGAGTCGTGCTAGAAAATCGGAACTAGTCGACGCCATACGAGAAGAAGACGGCCACGCCAGTACTCATGAACCTGGTAAGTATATTCGATAGGCTGCATCACAGATCACACTAGATGCCGCATTACGAGATTCGTTGTTCCTACAAAAAGTCACCAAAGTTTGAGGAAGGCGCGGGTCGCGGAGAGTGCGACCGAGCGTTCTCATTGGCCATCTCAAGGTTACGCTTACAAGCGCCTAACAATCAACCAATCAGAGTATTTTCTTATAAGTGTATATAGACTGATGCGTGGTGTGCTTCGACCGTCCTGAATGAAGAATCTAGGGTGTGATCTGTGGGCTGCGTTTAGCACGCAACTAACCGTCAGCACTTTCGTCTGTTAATTATGTCGTGAAAATAAACAAATTGGAATATATATGTCCAAATAGACGACTAGGACCTACTAGGACCTACTAGGACCTACTAGGACCTAGGACTAGGTTGAACAAAACCCGCTTGTCCAAAAAGTTCGACTAGCCAGTAGGAATATTCATATCCAAATCCAAACAGTAACATGATTGAACTACTTCGACCCAAGTCAGATGGTGCGCCGTCAAGTGGTTATAAAACTTGCTTATGACTATACGTAGATGGTTAGTTACACATGATTTATTTTGGGGAAAACGTCAATGAAAGTACAGAGCGGTTTTAGCTAAGTTTGAATACATACCAAAAAATACCAACCAGTTCAATTGTACGTCGATGGTGAAAAATCTGGCCTGCCGGGACTGGGACTAACAGCCAGTGCTGAAGGTACACTGCCACGTACTTCGAACTGCTGAACAGTGGAATGCGCTGCCCGAGTGGGTTTTTCCTGATAATTATAATCTGGGTGTCTTCAAGTCGCGAGTGAATCGGTTTCTTCTAGGCAAGCTTGCTCCATCGTAAGCTGCATCCTCGTTTTCCATCAGACGTGATGGCAGTCAAACGCAAGCCTATAAATAATACAAAAAAAAACGTCGCCTACGTGCAAAATACAGTTTTAAATCTTACTGCACGGTAGACTACAAGCATCGGTTTTCAGGTCCATCATCTACGCCAGGGGTGGTGAATGTGCTGCCGCCGGCACTCCGCGCCCTTGTAGCGCTTTGGGACGCGCTGTACGACTCCGATCAACTATCGGCAGCTACTGATAAGTAAGTACGCCATATATTGCAGTTAATTGAAAAAAAAAAGAATTCAAAATAAAACTTATGTATTAGTTACGTAGATGAGATGTTATATAGATACGTGGGTCACTATATAAGTATTAGGATGCTCTAAATTTAAAAGTGGATGTGTAATATATACTAATGTTTTATTTTTGTAACAAACTTTTTTTATAAAAATATTGTAACTTTTTATGGGCCGAGTGGCTAGCCCGGACGTCAGGCTCCTGCAGGCTAAAAAAAATTCGGACATAGAGACATATGGACAGAGTTACATTCGCATTTGTAATATTAGTTAGGATTGGGTAATTGATTTGTAATATTAGTAATATTAGTTAGTATTGGCATTTGTAATATTAGTTAGGATTGGGTGATTGGGTAAAAAATCTATTATCAATTTTTCCAGCGATGTTAAAAATTAATTGTTTTTAGGTACAAAAAGCCGACCGAAGAGGTCAAAGAACTGGACGAGCCGAAATTTGTTCACGAGACTAAATTAGTACGTGGAACTATCGCTAAGAAGGTTGAATGGAAAGCCGGATTTATATCATACAAAGCTCCTTATGCAGGTGTGTATTTTTCATATATGCTTGTTCTTTTTTGAGGCCAATTTTATACAAACAATAGATATCAAGTGTCAGTCCGCAAATTTGACCTTTACAAAAATTTTGGATGGACTTAGTTGACGAGCCAGACGTTGGCTAATGCTTTATAATTTGAATCCTGTTAAAATTAATCATACCAATGTGTTTAAAATACTAGAGTGTATGTGTGTAAGTATGTGGCACAGCTATAACTATAATCTAGCTGCTATTTGATTGGATACCCACTTTACGCCAAGTAGTAGTACTACCAAGTAACGCAGAACAGTAACTATAACTCAATTATTACCAATCGTCTAGTAGTCAATAAATTGATGCTGTTTAAATTTGACCTGCCTTCCCGCTCCCTCTGTCGCCGTTCGTCGCCGTGTTTCAACAGCTACAAGAACTTCAATATACAATAGGATCCTAAGTATAGGCTTTTTATACTCAGCATTGAAACCCTGTATGCGTGGCTATTTATGGACAATAGACATTTATTTGCCAAAAAAACAAAACAAAAAAAAAAGTTAAAAGTAAATACATAAAAAAATTAAACACAATTAATATACCTACAATTTTTGTTTTATTTTTGTCACAAACCGGCCCCACTTCAGCATGAATAGCAATTTACAGCTGAAAATAAGTAAAAAAATATAACATACAGTACGATGCGAGCTATGCGGTGGAGCTTCCGTTCCGCCGCCGTTGGCCGCGCACATGCGCCACCTGCACCCGGGTTGCCGCGCGCCGTCGCAGCGTGGTTACGATCGCGCTGGGATTTACAAGCGCGCTGAGCCACCACCGACACCCGCTCCAACAGACATGCCGCCTTCCACATGCGGACAACTAGCGCAGGGTGAGCCCAACTAACATTAAATTGTAACCCCCTGGTTAAAAGTTATAAAACTTCACGTTTTTTAATATGAGTGCATTTCCTATAGTTGCGTAACCTAAAGTGATATTTTAATTGAGTAGTGTGTTTCAAAAATAGATTTTCAATTGGTGGGCCACTGATTGGTTTTCAATGTCCTAACAACAGATATGTCGCCAGCGTCGTCTCTTTGGTACGTGTACTGCGAGCGATGCCGCGATAAGACCATCAAGGCGGCTTCCGCGAAGCAGAAAAAAGGCAAAGCCTCTCTCAACTCCAACGAAAGCGGTGACACGACGTCATCTGTGGACCATCACGTTATGAAGGAGAATGCAGTTTTCCTTCTCGACTTAGCACCGTTAACCAATTCAGGTAATGGGCATAGAGAATACAGGTTTGGACTAAGATTAAGGATCTATAAAATAGTGCAACGTATTGTAAACTGAATGTATTTACAGTCAATGTCCATGAAGGAATCCAATTCTTTATAAAATACATACTCTGACGCCATTTTGTGGAGGCATGTCCATGGCCGCAGATTAAACCAAGTATTGAACAACAACAACTTCGAACGCATGCCAAAAAACAATGTTGAATGTTACCAAAATAGTGTTTTTTTTTGGACTCATTATTTTGTCGTCAAATAACAGAATCAATTAGCACGTCGCCTTGGTACGAAGGGCCGGGCAGAAGTCCGCCGACACCACCCGGCAGCGTGTGGCAACCAGCGCCTCCTTTCCAGTGCCTGCCAGCCCTGGGTGCGGCACCGAGAGCCAGTACGACGGTCGATGCAGCTAGATACCATTCGCTCGGTCGACCGCCACCCCCGCCTGTTGCACCTCTTGTACGTACTAAAAGTTGAAATTAGCATCTCTCTACTTTCCCATTCCATACTATCCTTTAAAAAAAAACAATAAATTTGTTCTCGTGAGTGACGTCACCTGCCGGTCCCAACGGAAGACCAGCGCTGGTTGGGTACGACCAGCATCTTGCTGAGTTGGGGCTGATTTGTGGCAAAAAACTCTATATACGTTTTGTTTATTTTTCTATATGTTTTTTGCTACAAAATAAACTATTGTCTATTGTCTATAAAATAAAGCTAAGCTTATAAAAAGGGAAACAGAATTTGAATAGTAACTTGAAATGGTCATTATACTCGTCATTATGAACAACTTTTACTAAGACGGCGAAACCAAAAACTGTATTTAAAAAAAACAGCTGTTCCATAGACAAAGGGTTGTTGGCATCCGAAAAATGTTACGGGACAGCTGTTTTTTTTAAGATTTCCGTTTTACATTGTGAAAGCCGTTCGATATAATGAGTACGATCACCCTTTTTTTGGATTAATCGGTTTCAATTACTACAATATTTTACTGCTCATCAAGTTTTTCTTCATCACCGTAAAGCGTCTTTCTTCAAGCTTTTTTTTCCAGATATTGACCCGAATATTTCTTCGTAGATATCTCAGTACGGCATCAGCGAAGCTACACACTATCCTCGCGTACACAGATCTATATCAATGGGCCAGGCGGGAGGGCGGGACTTGGCAAACGCTGCGCGGCCACCACTTACCAACATGGTGCGCGAAGAGGACCACGATACGCTATCAGGCGCTGGATCGTCTTTGTTAGCGCAACCAAGTGCTGAGTTGCAGCGCTTAGTCGGATGTGGTGACGCGAGCAACGCCGCTGTGTCAGCGTTTGAACCGCCCAGGGTAGATCCTGATACGTTAATGAAAAGCCCCGTGCTGTCGTTTGTGTTAGCGAAACGAGACTTGCCGGTGTATAGGCAGAAAATGGATGCGGCTGTGAGGATTAACACTGTGCGGCAGTACGCTTTTGAGGTTTGTAAACTGCTTAAATACATTATAATTAAGTGGATGGTATTCTTCATTCTGTGCGTAGATATATTCAACCAAGCTCCAATAATTTAGGATGCAATGGTAGTCGCTGTAGACGAAACCGGCACGGATGACATTTTACTATGAAAACTGACGTGGTTTTGACACATTTGACACATGTTATCGAAACTATAGTCGGAATAACCGAATCAATTTAACGTGGATTTATTACAGTTTTATTAAACCAAAATGGATGACATTGTTATTGGCGTACAAACGACACTGATATTGTTCTGTTTTGGCTGTAAATTCACTTTATTATCACTATCTTATCTGAGGGAAATCAGGAAAGAAGTCGTTTTGAAAAAGAAATAATTTTGTGGTGTTGGCATTTAAGAATAGACATTTTAGATAACATTTGGGGAAAGGAAACGTTTTGGAACAAAAAAAAAGGCAGGCGAAATGTGGAGAGCGGGAACAAGCCTACAGACAAATAAGCTGCCAATGATGACAATGATGTTACCAATTTTTTTTTTCAAATACGCGATTATTTGCCTTGTCCCGCGTCCAGCGTGAGGAGTAATATTATGAAAAGTTTGTTCTTCTTGCACGATCAGCTGGCTTTATTATCACTGAAATTAAAGTTTTATGCGTCTATTTGTTTATGTATGGTACAGGCGATGAACTGGCTCCTGCGGTCGACAACGCAACCCACGTGCGTCCATGACGTCATGTGGTGGTTTTGTACCGCGCTCGATAAGTACGCCCGCCTTGTACCGCCGCCGAGCATACACGATGACAACAAAGAGGTACAGTAAAACCTACATTAAGATGACGTTATACCGCCATACAAAAAGTGCAAACTGTTCCGAACCCCTAAATTTAATGTTATTAGGATGATTTCGATGTTACGTTATCTACAACGTGAAGGACTAAGCCTATGGTTTGATTTTTTGAATCATCGCAATATCTTCGTAGTTATAGGTACCTAAAGTGAGGATTTTTTTACATTGAAATTATGACGAAGAAAAGTATATTTATACCTAGTAAGTTTTAGATTAGATTACCATTTTTTTTAATAAAGTCTATCGGCGTACATTATTATTTATCCAAGCCATTAAAATCATAATCAAAAATCAAAATATGTTTATTTGTGAGAACATTGTCTTAAAATATAGATGTAACATAATAATTATGAGTATCAAATGCTATACCTTGAAAGGTGTACAAATATATTTATGGTCATGGTAGATAATTATTTATAAAAATTTACAATTATTTACTAAATTTATCTTCTAAAAAGTCATGAACACTATAATAACATTTTTCAATTAAAAATTTGAACAATTTGTGCTTGAAGCCATTACAGTTTAGCTCTTTGAAATAATTTGGCAGTTTATTATAAATGGTGATAGCCATACAATATACATTTTTACTATAAACGCATACCCTTTGTTCCGGAACAAGCAACTTATGTTTATGTTGTTGGTGTCGTTGGAGTTGACACCAAAAACAAAAGATTTTTATAAGATTTAGAAGGTGATAGCAGTTTTGACCGGACGCGCAAAGTTCATCAAAAAATTTAGGTAAATTCACTACTACCGCATGCACGGGGATTAGAGCGACAGCAATATAATTTTCAAACACCTGCTGCGACAAAATTTCAGAACAACCCTCTGAATAATTCTGTCACAGCATAACAAATATTGTTATAAAGATGTTGCGATTCAATGATACGTTTTAACAACTTAGACAAACACGATACCAGTTGCTGGCGCCAGTCGAAACGGCACTCCAGCTCTGGCACGGTATTGGCATCGTGTATATAATTTTTCGTGCATCATAAACTGTCGACTAGAATTAGACTGGCGCCAGCGACTGGCGTCGTGTAAATCATACTGTACAGCTAGAGCATAAAAAATGAATTCCATATGTTTTTTTCTGGCAAGATCAATATTTGTATTTATCAACAGAACGTAGCGAACGAAGTGAACCGCCTGGTAACCCCCACCGCATCTACGGCCGCGATCTGCCCCGGAGGGCGGGCGGCTCGCGGCGCCAGGGCCGCATTCCACGCTTTCCTCGGTTCCGTGAGCGCCCTAGCGCCGTCCCTGTCGCCAGCCAGTGCCGCCAGCTTGCAAGCGGTGCGCTGCTGGGCGTTACACTACTCACAGGAAGATCGCGCATTTTTACACAGGTAAGTCTATTGTAGCTCTTTTCTTATTGATTTAAAGCTTTCCCGCCATTCGATCTTGCAAATTTTTTTCGACTGCACAAGAATGTATGTGAGTAATTTAGTATGTAAGTATGTTTGTGTGTTTCAATACTATCTCCCACTGCCTAAACGGCTGGTCCAATTTTGATGAGTGAGATGTCGTTGGATTCCTCTCTACGCGAGGAGTGACATAGGCTACAATTTACTGTTGGATATTTTGTTTTTCTTCTAATCATATTAGTTGCTTACAAATAATTTCACCATTATCAGCAACTTTAATGGTACAGTTTACATAAATCTTTGTCTAGCCTGTACTACGTTAATACTAGTAGTTCGCGCCGAACTGAGACCTCGCGACCCCTATATCTTCACAACCCTTGGACCGATACAGCTCATATTCGAACATATTCGAAAATTGTATTGAAATGAACTACTTGCCTACAAAATTTCATGAATATCGGATTAACGGTTCGCAAGTTATCATCGGACAAATATACACACAAACATACACACAAATGCCGATTTGTCCCAGTAAACTCTGAGACCTTCGCTTCGCTCGGTCTATTAATTTTGATAGTTTTGATGGAGTTCAACGCAGGGTCATTTAATGTATCAGTGTTTAATGTGTTCATGCTGCATCCTTGGAGTAGATCCCAAGTGTTCAACGTCATCAGCAAGATATTGTCGCATTCAGAGGACATGGCGTACAATGACGATATCGTGGGTGCTATTAACGAAAGCTTACAAAGCTTTCTGAACAAGGTGAGAAAGATTCAACAGACTTCAGGTGAAGTTTTACTCTGAACCTGTTCTTTTTTCATCACGCGGATGAACTTGGAAAGTGGAAAACTATGCAAGGTATTTTTATGCTAACCGTCCACTAAACATATAACAGATTCGTTGCCCACGTATTAAGATTCTGTATTATTGTACATAAACCTTTAATAGCCACTACAATGTGCATTGACCCATTTCTCATCAATTTGAATAAATTGACAAAAAATGGCATTTTTTTTTAAATTTGTGTCTTTCATTAGCAGTCATCGGAATTTTGTTTCATATTGTATTTGATCCTTCTCTGACTGGGCCGTTCGGACCGGTACCGAGTTGCTCTAAGCTGAAAAAAGTTGCTTTGAAACTTATTCATGAATTTTTACAATTTTTTTTATTATGAAGTTAAAAAAGAAGTAAATGAAGTTATGCAAATGGCGAAGCAAGAGAGAAGAAACCCTAAAAGCGACACAATGAATTCTTGTGTATAGGAACATTACGTGTGGGCCTGTCCCGATGTCACCGGTTGGTGTGACCTGACGGTGTCGTCGCGAGCTGGAATGGCTGGATCCCTGATAGATGGCAGTACCGAGACCTTCTGGGAGTCCGGCGACGAAGACAGGAACAAAGCTAAGTGGATCCAGGTGGCCTTCGCCGGGGGAAGCGTTGAAGACCGGCCAAGCATAGTGTGCGTGCACGTTGACAACACCAGAGATACTGTGGTGAGTGATATATTTTTTGCAGTATTTAATGCTGCCTTGTTCGTGGTTACTCTATACTTTTTAACATGGATTCATTCTATTTATGGAAGGTATTATCTGCAGCGATATAACTCTTTGTACCTTTCGGTATTCTCGACAATTTTCCTCCACGTTACTCGATTAAACAGGCGTCTGAAATTCGGCCCAACGGTGTGGGTTACTAAATAGGCTATGTTTAGTGTACCTTTTAATGTATATTAATAACTTATTCATTTTTGGAATATTTTTCAAACCTTTAGCAAATTGCATCAAAAATTTACTCAAACCAAATAAATAGATGGCGTATAATGGGAATCTACGACGAAATAAACCAGAGGAGTGACCATTCTACTATAAGCACCTCGTTTATACTTACTTCAGGTTGCTGCGGCGCCACGTTCAGGCCCGTATTTTTGTACTCTGTGGTCTGTTGATTTGTTAATTTTGTTTCCTGTCATAGTCGCCATTTTTAGGATTGGGATACTGTAGATATGTACGTTTATTTTGGTATTTCGGGTCCTTTGGTTGCTTTCATCGTAGGGGTAGATAAATAGATAACTGTATCATTCACGTCATGAATGATAAGCATTTAACATATGACAAAACCGACTTAAAGTTAGTTTAAAAACTGGCAGATCTATTGCAAAAAGTGATATCCCCCTATTAACCTTGGTATAGAGTAGAGAGGAAAATTAAAATATTTATAAGTGATATACTAGGGTGGAGTGTGTTAGGAGGGTGCTGTAGCTCCAACTCGGAACTTTGAGAAAGGGGTGGAAAAGATATCCGCCAATGGAAACGCCATGTCTCGATTGGGTAGGCGAAGTGATTCTATTGGTCTATTCTTTCGAGTTGGCCCCATCCACCTGTTGATCGAGTCGCGATAGCGAAGCTTGCTTTTATGTATTAGTCGAGCCTCATTTCGTTGTTTCAGTAGCCTTTGTTACGAAAAAGTCAAGTAACTTTAAGCACCGGTTGCAAACTTGTGATTAGTTTTTGGACCTCTAATGTTATAAGATATTAAACACCATTTAAATTAAATCGAAAATCCTTACATACATTAAGTGGGTACGGCTTAGTCACTTTAAAAAAATCTTTGAATGCAGTTATTTTTATTTCTAGAAATAAAGAAATGTTTCCTATGAGTAAATATTAATTCTAATACTATTTTACAATTCCAAAATAAATGCCTAAGTAAAGATTTTGAGTAGGTACGTTGTTTGAGTACAATCTCAAAATAATTTTAACGTTTTAAATTGTGCCTAACGTTTTTGTCAGAGCAAAGCGCACGGTATCCCATCGCCAACATAAAATAAGGAGAAAATATGCTATATATATCAAGAGTCAGATAATGTAACAAGGCCGCGTGGTAAAAACGTTTGGATGGGTTACAGAACAAGACGCTTCTGGTCTCCTTCCTGTACAGCGGAAGTTCCGGGGAAATGTTCCACATGCACGACATGGAGGTGGATCCGAAGGTGGCCACCTGGGTGTGCTATACTCTGCCTAGTAAGTGTTATCCTTTCACACACGATGCGACGCGGCCAGATAAATAAAAAAAGGTTTAAGCACCTAGAGATGTCTCCCAGTAAGATGGTAAATATATAGACTCTCGTTACGTCTAAATACAGCTATTTAAACTCGCATAGCGAAGCGTACACTACCCGCGATAAATACCCAATGGCGTAAAAAGCATGCGCGAAGACTTGAGTTATCGATCTGTCACTTTCACACTCGGTTCTTGACTTGCTTGCATGCGAGGTTGAAGCGCGCGCTATCGAAGCTTAAAAAAAAATAGGCTTTATTACATTCTTACTAAACGCCATGCCATCCAAGAAATACTGGCATACTACAGAATGTCATCTTACCTCAATATAACACCAAAATTTGTATTTTATACATGACTATACTTAAATTGACTTTGATCGCAGATTATAACCAGTTTCAAAGGCATCGCGTCAGGTATGGAAAGCCAAATAGTTAATAGAAGAATTTCACACTTAATGAAATTATAAGCACTCGCTCTCGCAATAATATCACACATATTTTTTCATGGTACGCTCATTACTACACTCATTAATGATTTAACGAGATTATCACATTAGACACGTTATTCTCAGGATATATAATTACATTATTACTCATTTTTGTCAGCGTGTTACCCGGGCGCGAGTAGTGGTTCATTGCGCGTGCGCTGCGAGCTCCGCGGGCCAGAACCGGCGGTGCGCGTGCGTCAGATCCGCGTACTCGGCATCCCCGCGCCGCTCACCAAGCCTTCACCGCCGCCTGCGCGCATCCTGCACTCCATGGCTGAGGCGGACACGCTTAAAGTCTTCCGGCTGCTTACATCAGAGGTGAGTTAAGCCAGAGCCCT